>JAYMDH010000002.1:2651952-3977928 GCA_036872985.1 Pleurotus tuoliensis
CCCTGGACCGATGAATAGGTGACAATTGGCCAAGCATCCATGGAGGTAATATGATGTAGCGGGGAAGAGGGTGCTCAGGTTGGTACTAGCTGGAGCAAGGAGTTGACTTGAAGGACAGACGTACTGTCCACGCAATCCACGAGAGATCCCGAAGTTGTGAATGGGATGAGAGTGTCCATGTCGAGCTACAAGCTGCGCCCTGCAGCGTATACGATTCAGGTTGTGGAACAAGCAGCGTGGGAAAACATCAGACCGCACCAGGAATTGTATCTGCGAAGTGGTAAGTGGAAGTCAAGAGGAAACAAAAAGTTCGCTGCGAGCAGGATTTGAACCTACGCGGTGAAACACCAAGTGATATTTGAACGAATTCAAATCACTCGCCTTAACGACTCGGCCATCACAGCTTATGAGTGGCTGCCGTACTTCTGGAGTCACTAGGTTGCACACTCTCGGGAGAACACAATTGAAAATCTGCGGGCAACTTCTACTACTAAAGAATATGGTTTATTATGTGGACGCGGAGGATTCCTGTCCAAAGTATTCCCATTGTCCCTGCGGTGGTTTCTCCTCCAATGCCTCCCAGCTATCAAATCATTTGTGAGGATAGGATCAACGTGACGAGGTGGGATCGAGCATACGCTTTCCAGTCAACCATCTGAGCTGCGAGTTTGAGCTCATCCGACGCAATGTCTAATGATTCCTCTATTTGCCCCTCATCTAGTTGTTTCTCGACCGCAGCTATGTCCCCTTGAGCATCCTGCACGATCTTTAGCTTACGCTGGGTAAGTGCCTCGACGCCCTGACGATAGACGGAGGTTGGCGGAATGGCTGCTAGCGCAGAGAGGGTGGATTCGTATGTTTTTGCTAGCTGCGGGAGGGGATCCGGGTGCACATTGAGGCCTGCGATGCCTGTCGTTCGTTTAAGAACTTGGAATAGAGGGCGACTGGCGCGTAACATGGCGGCGAGAAGGAGGAGTGCTCACTTTTGTGACGTGACACAGTGTGACCCTCTTTCCTGAAGTCCACGATCATGTCTGCATTGGCGTTCAAGGCAACGCGACTGGCTTTCTTCAGCATTCCCTCCTTTCAAGCCCCAGTAACATTTGGACGCACTGCGCTACTAGCCACAGTACTTGGGGCTGGTTCCCTGCGGTCGTTTTTGGAGGACCTATTCCCTCCATTTCTCCTTGCCGTACCCAAGAAGAAAGTTTCCCATTCGCGCAAGGCCATGCGCAGTTCAAATAAAGGCTTGAAGGACAAGCAAAGTGCGACTCCGGTTCTCTTGTCAGACTTTGGCCAGATGCTGACTTGACCCCGCATCTTAGACCTTGTACATTGCCCTGGTTGTGGGTTGCCGAAAGTTGCTCATCATCTGTGCGCGACCTGCTATGGGTCTGTGACGCGACTATGGAAATCAAGAGACAAAGTAAACGGAGCCTCCATGCCTGACTTGTCATAGTGTCTATCCCTGTCGGTAAGTCTGAACCCTTTTCCTTCTTCATCACGTTTGAATTGCATTGACCCATCATCATGTGCAGATTATAGTCATTATAATCTTCCGAGATATCATGCACGAAGATAGGCTACAAGCACTGGGCACGTCAATGAATAGTTGTGACCAGCGCCGTGCAATGTATAGAGCAGGTGGTCAAGCCGAGTCATCTACCGACTAGCTCTTCTTACTACCCTTCTTCCCTAATATATCTTTGTTGTTCTTCCCGACGACCGTGACCCCCTTGCCAGTCTTCACAATACCCTCTAGAGCCGCCTGCTTCTGCTTCTTGACCCCCTTCATCTTCGCGTACTTATCCACACGCGAATCCAGCAAATCTCGAGTCTTTTTTCTTGACTTGCGTTCCTTGTTGCGTGCGGCGCGTTTTTCAGCTGGGGCCATCTCGCTTTTAGAGCGAAGATCGCCCGCGGCCGGCGTGAATACCTCCTCTGGGGCCAGCAGTGCGGAAGCAGATTTTGTCGTCGGTAAGGCGGACTCGAGGGTAGTGGTCGAGACGTTTGCAACGGTTGATATAATGGCCTTTGGCTACGAGACGTCGCCAAATTAGTAAGTACTGTTATAGAAACCAAGGCAATATAACTCACCTGTTTGGGCACGAAATGCGCATTGCACAGCGCGTCCAACTTGGAGCATATGCCATCCCATTGCTTTTCGAGCTCTTCGTGCTCCTGTTTTAACTTGCCGTCTCTATCGTCGACCGAACCGCCGTTTTGAGTCGCCACATAGTCATTCTCGTAAATCTGAGCAAGTGACTGCGAAGACTTGGTGTCTTGCAGCTCGAATAACCGAGAAGGCAAAAATGGTTTGTCGTTTGTAGGCCGCAGGCGTACGACATCGTCGAAGCGACCTTCTAGTATACGCGCTTTGATACGGTCTTCTAGTGCGAGGATTTTATCCTCGGTTACCACTGGAACAGCCTTCATGGTGCGCTCGAATTCTAGGTCCTCTTCGAGGAGGGAATTTTGCGGTCGTGACTTCGAGGTAGCTTCTCCCATTAGTACCCAGTCTTTCTTGCCGACGTTCTCAGCTTCCAGATAAGCGATCTGTTCCTTTAAGGCAGCCATTCGCTGCTCGTGAGTAGTGAGGTCTGCGAAATTTGAATCCAATGAGCAAAGCAATATAGCGTTGTAGACTTTTACTTACCATTCTCCTCCTCGTCCTCCTCGTCTGCGAATAGGTCGTCCTTGAGGCGCTCAATAGTTTCGCGACCCTCGCCTTCCTCACCCTCGTCGTCATCATCATCACTGTCGACGTCCTGCTCCTCATTCTCATCCTCCCCGCCTTCATCGTCGTCGTCGTCATCATCATCATCATCATCATCCTCTTCGCCAAAAGCGAACCCCTCGCCATCCTCGTCTTCATCCATGCCAAGCTCCCCAAAATCATCCGCAAGCATTCCGTCTTCATCTTCGTATTCGTCGTCATCCTCGTCATCCTCGTCTTCGTACATGCTCGACACGGGGAGGCTCTTCCCTTTTGACTTGATCTTCTTGACACGCACTTCTTCCGCGAATCTGACCGTACCGGGCTTCTTTGATGAAGCTGGAGCGGGGGGGTTCTTGCGTTTATCCTTCTTAGCAGGCAAACGAGGCGGTGGTTCGAAGAAGTCTTTATAGTAGGCCTCTGTATACCTTAGAGTCAGTAGGAGACATTGCTATGCGAGGTAGAACAGGACAGACCTCCAATATTATTGTCCATATCCTCCTCGTCAAAGTTCTCGACGTCGTCTACTGCAGCGAACAGATCCACCGACATATCATCATCAGAATCCTCGTCCTCGTCGTCGCCCAGTTTCCCCCGCGAAACGCGCTTCGCCTCCATTGCCTGAGTCTCAGCATTGAAGCTTGCCAGGTCAAAGAAGTCGTCGTCGAGTTCTGAGTGGCGGGCGCCGCGCCTTTTGGGTGCTGGAGGCTTTTTGTGGCGGAATGAACCCTCTTCCTCGTATTCCTCATCCTCATCTTCCGAAGATGACGAGTCCCGTAGAGTGGTTATGTGTTCGCCGAGCTCCTCTTCGTCATCTTCATCTTCTTGTCCTTCCTCTTCCTCAGCATCGTCGTCGTCTTCGTCGCTATCCTCTTCGTCATCCTCTTCGCTGCCCTCTTCATCATCTATGTCCATTCCATCTAGACCGAGTGCCTCAAGATCTACATCTTCACCGTTCCTGAGGGCCTCGAGAATCTTCTGCAACCTCTCGTCGGGGCCACCTTCATCCATATCACTGTCTTCTTCCCCTCCTTCGCCACCACCAGGACCACCCTCAAGCGCCAGTTCCAGTAAATCACAGACATTCTTCATCCGTAGATCAAGTTGTGACCATATTTGCTCTTCGTCGACCCCATCGACATAGAGCGCGGTCAAGGGTGTGGGCGCGAAGGTTTGCCTGGGCTTCGGTGGGGGACTCGGGGACCGTTTGCGCTTCCCGTTCGCCCGTGCTCGGGCTCGCGTCTGCGGCGCCGATTCGGGACTCAGAGAGGAGATCAACTCGTCTATATGTGGTCGGGCAGCATTCTCAGACTGTATTGCTAGATCCCGGTACAAAATATGAGAAACGGTGGCATACTTGGAAGAAGGATGTCACGCACAGAGGTCAAACACGAATTTGGCGGAGTCGAGTGCGGCGGCTCGTATATCTGGGCTCCCGATGGCAAGCGTCTCGGTCTTTTCGTCGAGGATGTTCGTGAGCGACTGCAGCACTGGAGGTAGCTGGGGCTCGGTCGTGGTCTCCGCCATATTCGAGGAAGGTGTCCTCGAAAACTTGAATGAGTATTTCCAAATCAAGACGCACAACTAGCGCCCGAGATCCCTTCAAGCAACCATGTCAGCAACAGGCTCGACTTTGGTGAAGACAGCTAACAAGGTGGGCCGTCTTCACGAAGGGCAAAGTAGGAAATTTACCGTAGTCTTGCTTAGGCTACCGCGAAAGCTCTATCAAAGCTCATACCTTCGGAGATCGACACTAAAGGAAACAAGTATGGTGCTGGTCACTCGCAGTCCCCTTCGTAGTACTGACTATTGAAAATATTGTACTAAGATACACATTAGAGGTAAAATACGCGTCTGGCTTGCTCAAGGATGAGAAAGATACTTGCTGGGAATTTCTGACCACGAATATGCAAGCCCTGCAAGTAAAGTTTGAACTAATCAAACCTAGTCCTCGTCAAGCTGATCGTACTTTTTAGTTATGAAGCATCTCCTACCATGGGTTGGCATCCGGACAAGAAGAAAAAGGAGGTCTTTCACCGTCTCTCTAGATTTATCTTGGCCTACGACAACGACTCAGCGCTCGTAGCCTACACGATGTTTCGCTTCGAGTTCGAGGAAGATGAAAATTTAGTCTATTGGTATGTGCTTCCTCGTCACCATCTTGATAACGCTGAATGAATGCTTCAGCTACGAACTCCAGGTTTCTCCAGACATCAAGCGACAAGGCCTCGGTCGCGTACTAATGGAACAAGTGAAAGCTATAGGCGAGAAATACGGCATGGACAAAATCATGCTTACAGTCTTCAAAGGTCTGCCCAGGTGTACTTCAATTCTCCCTTGTCTGACAATTGCATAGCCAACTCTGAAGCCGTACAGTTTTACGAACGCAACGGGTATGCATTATGAATAATATCACACTTGATGCTGAATATTTATTTGGCCACCAATTCTCCGTCTCCGCAGATTCGTGATCGACCCAGCATGTCCTAGCCATGATGGTGGTGATGAATCTCTAGAATATCGCATCCTCTCGCTCGAGCTGTAGTCGTACCTCCTGTCACAAAATAGGAGCGCTTTGTTTATCCATGGTGTTGTTTATCTCCCGTTCATAACTCCCATCAACAACCTCCATAACTTACCGACCTTGCTTTGCCGACAACCTCAACTCAATCATGTCACTATTATCATCCCTGCGCACGCCTTGCCGACGGGCGTTCGCCCAACAGACACTCGTCCTACCCACAGCGGGCAGGCGCAACGCCTCCCACGGAGCTCCCCAATACAACGAACCCTCAGGCTGGCTCTTCGGCGAAAAGGTGTGGACCACTCTCAACGATGTGTGCTCGAGGTTTGCCTTTACTTACCACCTTGCTTGAAGCCTCCCCCACCTGGCCAGAAACGTGTCAAGGAAGACTGGGAAAACATTTGGGTGATTGGGATGTTCGGCTCTATGGCGTTTGCAACAGTGATGCTCTACTATAAACCCGACACCAGGTACGCATGCGGCCTTGCCAGCCAGCAGACGCTCGAGATTCTGATGCGTGCATAATTGTAGTATACAGACGTGGGCTCTTAAGGAAGCAAAAGCTAGGATGGAAGCTCGGGGAGAGAAATACCAATACGAGCCCTCTACGCCCTAATGGAAACCCTCTATAGATTGTCTCTCATAACTGGTATATAAGCCCTCTGGACGAAGTAACCGATGCGTGTCTCCTACTGGTCCACTCAATCCCTATTAGTTTTCGTAGCTGGCGCGATAAGCATCTGCGTCAAGGAGTTTCTCGACCTAGCCCACGGTTAGCTGCAAAATATGTTGCGGGGACTTGTAAGATTTTACCTCGGATGGATCTGAAAGTTTGATCTTGCACAACCAACCTATACGAAGAGAGGTATTGATAACAATGTCAAATGTACTGGCCGCCCACTAACCTTTGTCTTCGGGTGACTTGTTCAGCAGCCCCGGCTCGGAAGAAAGTGTTTCGTTGATCTCTTCAATAGTGCCCGAAACCGGAGCGTACTAGCAGGTTTATGAGTAAAGTGATTAGGAGATGATAGCTTGTCGACGTGCGATATCTGAAGCAGCCTTAACACTCTCCACCGCACCGATTTGCTCTGCAAATTTAGTCAGACCAAACGAAGCTGGAGGAAAGGTGGGGGAGGACCGAACTCACCGCCTTGCTTGACCTCCGTTCCAATTGTGGGGAGTTCCACAAATACAACATCACCGAGGGCCTCTTGAGCATGGTCCGTAATGGTGATCACACCGAGACCGGTGGCATCATCGAATGAGACACTTTCGTGCTCTACGGTGTATCGTTTCGCTATATGGCTTCCGTTAGCAAGATGGGCGCGAAGTGTACGTTCCGGGGACACTCACTAACGAGCGTCCTTGCTAAAGGCCTGGCGATAAAGCTCGTGTGCTTTGGGACGCGGAGCGCCGAAGGTCCGTAACGCGACATTTGACGGGCGATAGACTGCATGGCTGGTGGGTCGACGGGGTGAAGGTGGAGACTTGAGGCAAGTACTGGCGAGCAAAAATGTAGACAGGGGTCCGTACTTTACGTTGGTTCGGAAGGGCCAGAGTAATGCGGTTGATAATGCGGTTGATTCCGGAGCGCCGTCTTACAACCTGAGGCGGTCTAGGTTCGTTCAGAGCAACCTCAGAGCAATGTCTATTACAATTATCTAGTAATAAATAGCACGCCGTAACGTGTAAATAGGCCAAGTAATTTTCCTTGTGTATGTGAGTTGGGGTAAAACTAAGAGGGAATGCCACCATCTCCAAGTAGTCGAGGCATTTATGCGGTATCAATGATCTTGGTCACAATGCCAGTACCGACTAAAAGGCTATCAGAAAGTCTGTTCACGGGAGTGTAAAGGGTACTCACTCGTCTTTCCACCCTCACGTAAGGTGAAACTAAGGGAGAACGTTCTCAGTAAACGCTGATAAGGCACCGCGATATTGACTTATGGACTTACCGAGAGCCAACCTCTGCGGCAACGTCGTGAACGAGGTCGCAAACCATCTCTACATTGTCACCGGGCATGACCTAAGGATCCGATGTCAGTAATGAGTCTCTTTGGCATTTCAGCAACCTACCATCTTCTCAGCAGCATCGGCAGTTCCCTCAGGGAAAGTGAGTGACACAGTAATGTCAGCAGTGCGAATAAAGAGTTGAGGACGGTAGTTGCTCATGAATGGAGTGTAACGACCACCTGCGTCAAGACGTCAAAAAGGGCGTAGAGTATACAAGGAGTTCAAATGCGTACCCTCATCCTTGGTCAAAACGTAGATCTGAGCTTGGAACTTCTTGACGGCCTTGATCGAACCAGGAGCGACAATGACTTGCCCGCGTCTAAGTTGCTCGCGCTTAACACCACGGAGCAAGCATCCCATGTTGTCACCAGCTTCGCCCTATGTGAGACTAAGTCACTGAATAATGCAATTATACTACTTGAAGTCCTACGCGATCGAGCTCCTTGTGGAACATTTCTGCAGAAAGGAATCAGAAACATAGCTCGTGAGGATGTAGGATAGAGAGCATACCGATGCCAGTGAGGGTGGTCTTGAAGTTACCGCCGAGGCCAACAATCTCAACATCAGCACCCTTGTTTGCAATACCACGCTCAACCTGCAACAAGTATTAAGAAACGGTCTGCAACTACAATAGCTTCACTTACACGTCCAGTTGCGACGGTTCCACGACCGGAGATAGAGAAGACGTCTAATATTCAGTGAATAAGGGAACCACGTAGTCATTGGGTGGACTGACCCTCGATGGGCATAAGGAAGGGCTTTTCCAAGTCACCTATCCGTGTGTCAGTGAATGTAGACCACCTACTGCAAAGCAACATACGAGGGGGGAGGTCCAGCCATTCGTCACAAGCCTTCACCAATTCGAGGATCTTCTTTGAACCAATGTCGTCGTCCCGTCCGTCCAAAGCAGCCAATGCTGAACCCATTATGATAGGCGTGTTCTCGCCGTCAAAGTTGTAGGTCGAAAGAAGGTCACGCATTTCCATGTCCACGAGTTCGAGCATTTCCGGGTCCGAGATCTGGTCAACCTTGTTGATGAATACGACGAGCTTCTTAACACCGACCTGGCGAGCCAAGAGAAGATGCTCGCGGGTTTGGGGCATTTGACCGTCAGAAGCAGAAACCACAATAATAGCACCGTCCATCTGAGCAGCACCGGTAATCATGTTCTTAATATCTAGTTGAAGGTACTCTTAGCGAGCAAATGTCGGGGTAGGAGGAAAAGACATACAATCAGCATGACCCGGGCAATCGATGTGACCGTAGTGACGGGAATCGGTTTCGTATTCAACATGGGAGGAGTTGATGGTGATACCGCGAGCCTTTTCCTCGGGAGCCTTGTCAATCTGAGAGTAGTCCGTGAACTTGGCACCACCTTGAGTAGCGAGGACTTTGGTAATAGCCGCTGTGAGGGTAGTTTTACCGTGGTCGACGTGGCCTGTGCAAGATACTCAGGTATATGGCACTGACGTGCGGAAGTGGGAACTCACCAATTGTTCCGATGTTCATGTGCGGCTTCGCACGCGAGAAAGCCTCTGCATAACCGCGTCGAGATACTGCAAGAGAATAAATTAACAAAAGCCAACGACCGGCGACGCGTCACGACCCACCCAAGTTAATGGTATCTAGAACTTTTGGCGTTCTCCATGCGCCGGCTCGAAGGCACGTAGCGAGGACAGAAGCTACGGCAAACAATGGTCAGAGCGTTCAGATGAGGTGTCCACCAAGACGGCTTACATCTTGAGGTAGCGACGCAGCGAAACAGCGCCTGGGGAGCTGCGAGCTGAAGCATTTTGGTGGAGAAAAGAGTTGTGAATTCAAATTTTGTCTCGAGGCGGTCTCCGGCGTGAGGACGTTGGCAAACAAGCAACAACAACTTCTCGATCATATGCCAAGTTTGGCGACGGGTAACTTAGATTCCGAGCGACCATGTCCTCTCGTGAAGAACTTGTCCGAAATGCTGTCGCCTTCCTCGTCGACCCAAAGGTAAGGCTGTTATCAATGCTTGTTGCACTCCTTGCTTATATGTGGTGCTCGTAGTCGCAAGCGTCGCCGTTGGCCCAGAGAATCCAGTTCCTGGAAGCCAAAGGTCTAACGCCATCCGAGATTGACATCGCCGTGAGACAAGCATCTCTCAATTCCAGCGGGTCTCAGCCAACAGCTGGTTTACCAGTATATGGCCCTAACTATGGACATGCTCTCGTGCCCCCTCGTCCTGTATGGGATTGGCGTGATTACTTTGTGCGTGGACGGACATTGGAAATAACCTATGCACGGCTTATATGACTATTCGCAGATCACAGCCGTTGTCTCTGGTACCATCATGTATGGTGCTTCTGCCTTGTTCAAAGTTAGTCCGTCTGTGCTACTTCCAAGTCCCTGGCTCACGGTATTCTAGAAATACCTACTCCCCCACCTCCAGCCGCCGTCTTCAACTGCTTATGAAGAAGATCGTGATGCCATGACAGCCCAATTTGACGCGGCAGAGCAACTACTGAAGGAGATCCAAACGGAAACTTCTGCTATCCGGACTGCTGTCGAGAAGCAGCAAGAGGATATCGACAAAACAACGCAAGAAGTGAACGCCGTGGTCAAGGAAATGCGCGAAGGTGAGGTGAAAACAAGAGATGAAATGAGGGAAGTCAGAGACGAAATGAACACCATCCGCGAAATGCTTCCGAAGGCAAGCACATGCATCCGGTCCATTGCTCTAACTGTCTGACTTGGGTATTCAGATGATTGACAAAAATCGGGAGACTCAAACCCAATCGCTTGCTGAATTACAGCAGGAACTCAAGTCTTTGAAAGCATTACTTCTGAGCAGGGGCCCCGGCATCTCAATACCCACTACTCCCACAACGTCGTTGGCCGGGAAGCCCTCCATTCCTGCATGGCAGTTATCTGGTTCGACTGATACTGCCGCAAGAACAACCACTCCATCTATACCGGCATGGCAATTAGCCTCTTCAACGACCTCTGCCCCGTCTGTTGCACCTGCTTCTACTACGGATACTAGTACTTCATCAGAAACATCATCAACTGGTAAGGGGAAAGAGAAGGAATCCGACATCACTCCCCCCTAATAAATTTGCGCATACTTAGTTGTATAATCTGTACGCTTCTGTTCACCTCTAATATTTCGCTTGTATCTCGGTGAAATAGTTGGTTTCCCCCCCTGAGTGGATGGGCGCTTCATCTACCCAAGTCCATGTTCAGGTTGCGTGCAACATTCAAGGCTCGCTACTGGTTGTTCATACTCGCTGCTCCCGTCATGTTCTCTAGCTTTCGAAACGCGCTCGAAAATCTAGCTCAGGTCCCACTCGAAAATCAGGCTGTCCGGAGAGGCTCTGATCCCGTCTCCGCAGCTGGCCCGGGACGCGACCAACCCTCTCGATCTGCATCGCTAGATATACAAGGCTCACCTTCATCGCCTTCGCCTCTATCATCCAGCCATCTAGCTGAGTCTGCACTGCTGAACCTTCGTAAATCTCTCGCGTCCAATCGTTCTGGAAGCCCCGGTCCGCCTGGTCGGCCCAAGAGTCCAGCAGTCGCCACGTCGGTTTCGGATGGAGCTATTCGACCAGCGAAATCGCGACTAGAAGAGAGACTTCGAGCGAGCTTCACTGTCGGGGACATCTCGTCAAGGGGCAGCACAGAGAACTCTACTAGAGCAACTCCTTCTCCCGCACCGGCCAGTGAGCCGCCTGAAGTCGTACCAACAGCCATACCGCTGCCAGATTCACTTCCCGTCTCGCCGTTGGTGGCATCCGAACAGCCTAGCATATCAGAGTTCCTTCATCTCACAGGTAGCAAGCTTTCAGAGCAGGCGCAGGATCCTTTGGAGGTGTCGGCGGAAGGTACGACAGAAGAACGCCACCCCGAGGCTGATATACCACTACCTGATGGTACGGAGGGGAGCCATGAGAGCTCTGACACAGAGCTAAATGAGGAGGACGTATTACCTCCCCATCCGGAGGAACCGTTGGCGAAGTCACCCCCATTAACTGACATTCCAGAGCCTCAGCCTACTGTACTCAAGGAGCGACTCGAACCCTCTCCGCCTCCATCTCACCTTGACCCCACATCCGATTCCGTCAGCCCGCCTCCGGAAGCAGAAACTCCCAGTAACGATTCCGCAGTAGAACTACATACACTAGATGCAACTATCGGAGTGGCTACCGGGGATGTCGAACTCCCCTCTGAAGAACGTACTTCAGCAGAAAAGACTCCCCTCCAAGTCAATGGGCACGTCATTCAGCATTCTTCAAGCACCGACGATGTAATTCAAGAGCAATTGCGGCAACTCGAGCGACGCTTCGCAGGTAGAGGCATTCTCATATGCATTTACCTCCAGCTGACATGAACCTTGTTTCTTAGACGTTACAGAGTCTTTTAAGAAGTTGCAATCGGAGAAGGACGCTGCTGACAATCTCGTCCGTACGCTGACCCCTCTAGAGGGCTTGGAAGATCTCGATACCTTCAAAGACTACTTACAGAGTTTGATATTGAAAGTCGAGGTAAGGATATCGACTCCAGAATAAGAGATGTATTAATTGGTCACCAGATATCCGAGGACGATATCAAGCGTTTGAATGGCAAACTCTCCAGTAAGTCAATATCTCTTGAATCTCTAACTCGTCTCAGTATATGCCCAGGACAGTCCGATCGTATCGACGAGCTACGTGATACTCACCGACTAGAGTCTCATTCACAATCCGATCAAATTGAGCGACTTCGCAAACAAGCGGCGGAAACCGAAGCACTGCTCAAGGCATCGCATGATGCAGCCGCTCAAGCGGAGAGTGAGAATACTAGTACACGAGCGGAGTTGGCGACGTTGAAGAAAGAATTGGAGCGTACTCAGGGTTTGGCAAAGGAAGAAGAGGAAAAGCGGGTGAAAGCGATTAGTCTATTGAAAACGGTGAGACAGAAGTTGGTGAAAGCGGAGAAGGACCGAGATGAGGCTCGGGGTGAACTGGCTGCTGTTAAAGAGAGGGAGAAGGGCGATAGGGACAAAGAGGAGGCAGAAAGGAGTAGACTTCAGAAGGAGATCGACTCTGTCAATGCTGAAAGGGAAAGGGCTGTTACGGGGCTCAAGGGTCAGTTTGACAAGGAGGTTGCTGGGGCGAAGGAACGGTACGAGAGGGAGATCTCGGCTCTCAAAGGTCAATTCGAACTTGAAGCCATCTCGACAAAGGTATGTTCATATACGGAACCACGTTCGGCACACTGAATTGCTCGCGTCAGAGTGGGTACTCGAAGGAAATTGCTTCCAAGGACTCTCAAATATCAACTCTTGAGAAATCTGTGAACGCTCTATCAAACGACAAAAATGATTTGTTTGAGCAGATGCAGCTTCGTCAGGCTGAAAGCGAATCCCTACAATCCCATCTAGAGTCTCTGCAGAGCCAGAACGCCGAGCTCCAATTCCAGCTTCGAGAGGCCAACGATCGGCTGGCACTGCTGAGCGAAAACCTAGCAGAAGCGCGCCATGAGCAGGATGCGAAGGCTCAAGCACCGTTAGCCTCGTCCGAAGAAGTCGCTCGACTCTTGTCCGCCACGCAGTCTAAGTACGAGACCAAGCTTGCGGATATGCGCAAGGATCTTCTGGCGACAGAGAAGGAGAGGAATGACGCAGATGCTGACTGGAGCCGCAAGCTTCGGGAGAAGACACGCGAAGCGGACGAGATGAAGAGAGTCCTGGCGTCCTCTGCAAAAACCCGTGAAGAGAGCCAAGCGACCGTTGATGACCTGGCAAGCCAGATCGGCCAGCTGAAGCAGGAGATTCGACAGCATAAGAGACAGGTCGTGGAACTACAACACCAGGCAACAAGTGGCAACGATCAGGAGGTCAGTATACTGCTTCCACCCGTGGATACGATTTCTAAGGGAATTGTAGAATAACCTCAAGGATACCATTAACGAGCTCAAGTCCAAGGTTGTGGCTCTCGAGCGCAACGCCGAGGAAAACTCAAAGCGAGAGACTCACCTCAAGGCTACGAATAAGGTGAGCACCATAAGGCTCTCGTCATAACACAAACCATGCTCATACCAAACCAGACGTTACGTGAGGAACTTCGCAAGGTTCAGTCATCTGCTGCACTTCTGGAACGCCAGAGACATCCTGGAGTCGGTTACTGGTCCAGACAAGACTCTTCTTCAACGGAGTCCCGAACCTCCGTATCCTCAGAAACACCCTCCCGTGCTGCTTCGCCCGCGCTGTCGCAATCAAAAAGTGACGAAGAGGTCAATCTGGAATACTTGCGAAACGTTATTCTACAATTCCTTGAACACAAGGAAATGCGGCCTAATCTGGTCAAGGTCCTGTCTATCATATTACATTTCACTCCACAGGAGACACGACGCCTCATTGCCAAAGTTTAATGGATCATGTACATAATAGATACCCCTTCGCTTTCTCTGCATCTTTAGAATGAGATACAACATAATGACCATGGAATAAAATCGTACACCACTTGGACCTCAAAAACGCCTGCACGTGATTGGTTGAGCATCCATTTGGCATTTTGGTCGCGACTCGCGCGTCTGCAGCTTACCACTATGTCCATAGCTGATCTGACTAGAAACTGCTTCCAAAGCGGCGTATCAGCGCCCAGGGTATGCTTATCTTCGTGGCGTAGCCTCAGCTTTGAACTGACGTCCTTGGCAGTGGGTGAAACTGTGTCAACTCTACGTCTCAAAGAATGGAATTGAATCTACGCCTGATGTCGAACATCAAATAAGCAGTCTGTAGTAGGTTGTTGTGACTCGGCGTAGAGAATCACTCATGACGCTGTGCAGACTCTGTGCTTATCCTGTACCGTTCGTATCCCGGAGAACCAGACCTCGTTGAATACTTTCGACAGGCGTTACAAGAATCTTTGGTCTCGCTGCCTGTATTTGTTTCGACATTCCTGCAAGCAGCATTCTCCCCCGAGATTCGGACGTCGGCGTCTCTCGATATGCTATGTCGTGTCGCCCTTGATGCTCACTATTCATCGAATGCTCCCCCTGTTGGCTCGGTCGTGCCAGCTGGCGCCCCTTCTGCAGCCGTCATGGCTACCGTCAAGGATGCACTTTCCCTACTTCGGTCTGCTAGCACATTGCCTCCGTCACATTTTCACCAGTTGTCGACATCTGCTTCGGAATTAGCAACCTTGCTTATTTCTTGCATCACCGATCTCTCCCAAGTACCCGTTGCGCAGGCCATGGTGCATCTTTCTGAAGTCAATTATCTGTTGCAAACCCTTCCCCTTTCCAACACAGCTAGGCAGATCTTCCAAACATATTCACTATCTCTGGATATGGTTGCTGGCGCTGATGTGAAAGCCGCTCACGAAGCGCAGATGATGCAGAATATCAATGCTTCAACTTATGGTAAAGGAGAATTCTCTGATGCAACCTCGAACTCGGATATCGTTTCTTTCGGCCTTCTCTTGCATCATCTCGTACGTGCCTTACTCATCGTATTGATATATCCCTCTAGAATTTAGTGTCGTAGGTACACAATCGAGGAGCCAAATACGGATCTGGCAGTGGTGGCGATCCAGTTGTATTGCTCCTTGAAACCCTTCGATGGAGCTCGTGGACCCCCGCTGTCTTTTATACTCAACTCATATCTTCAGCGTTCACGTGCCTATCGCAAACGTCTAGAAACAAGATCTGGCTATGGGTTTCCTTCATCGCTGGTAGAGTAGGTGTCTTGCTGCCCTATTTCCGCATTGTCCCGTCCATGCTAATTTCACAAGCTCCCGTCCATGATCTCTCAGTTTGAGGCAACGATCAAGTCGGATTCATTAGTGAACGCAGATTGGGTAAGAGACTTATATACCCAGACGAACCAAGGCTAATACTGCGTAGCGTTCCGCCCTTCAGACAGCGCTATCTAATGTCCTTCGTCGGTCCGAACTAATGGCACAATGCGACCACTTAATACAACAGCTGAATCTCGAGGCACCAGTGTATGTGTTCCAGACTAGCCCCAGAAGTCCACTGATGATACCATTAACTCAGTCTTCGATCAGCATCCGGGGAGCTTCTAGCTGGTCTGATCAATCGAAGTGTCATAGACTCTTCGTTTGCAGTCGGTATAGATGTGCGAACTGCGGAGGATAGTATACCACGCCTGAAGACGGAGGCGAGAGATGCTGGTCACCCGGAATTGCAGGTAATTTCCGACAGCAATGGCTCCGTGCTTTCATCAATAGTGTCTTCCCCAGTCCTATATTACGTTCAAGATATCCCTCGATGCAAGTCTTGAGGAAGTCAAGCTTCTCGCCAGTCGTGTCTGGCTTGACCCCACAAGCCATGAAACATTCGCACGCGTGATAATGGAGGTACGGCTACACCAATGGCTTAAACCAGTTCATAAATATGATACCCTCTAGCAAGCTGCGAAGCTGACTACAACTCTGGACGTTGAATCCATGAGCCACCTCTGCAAATTGTTACTCCAGCATGAGACAGCGTTGGACATCATTTCTTTGCATGAGCCGATCTCTTCGCTAGTATACCACGCCTTGAGGTTCATAGAAATGTATGATTGTGAGACTGTTGGTGAGTCCCCACCTTGGGTTGGAACTTGACCACATCATGACAAACCTACAGGCGATCCGCAGACAGCAGTTGGCCATCTCGGAGATGTGGTATTGTTTGCCCAGTATACGATGGAGAAGTATCATGTACGTGCAATTCTGTTATCAGTTCCTTGCGAATAACTGTTCCTATGTCTCGTAGCTTGGCATGGACGCTTTCACCCATTGCGCCAACGCGGTATCTTCACAGTTTATCAAAACTGTACGGAATATATACGCATTAGATGAACTCACCCGAGAGGAGATGGTCGCATTTAATTCTTGGTTCAAAACGCTTTTCGACAGTACGAGCGAAGGAATCGAGGATTCTATCCTCAGGTAATTGCTAGGCGTCCACCCTATTTAAACCGCCTTATCAACGGTTTGCAGATCAACAAATCCGAAGATACTTCTACGACTAGCCGCGACTTTGGTCTCACATGCCATAATAGCGCGAATGGCATCCAAAATCGACAACGATACCCTCCACAACGGCGTCTCATTCTTTCTCAGCCCACTGTTAAATTGGACTCTGGTAGGTGTCGTCAAGTCGTTGCTCAGAGAGATCAGAACGAAAGGGTACGTTCCTTCAAAATCACCTCGTGCCAACGCGCTTAGATGCTGCACAGTTTCAATGCTCCAGTCCATTTCGACATCCTGCAAACAATCCTGCTTTCTGCTTCTTGTCCGCCGACCGTCCATTGCCTGTGCGGCGCGCAGATTTTGACGCAAATTACCCTCCTGAACGTCCGAGTTCATACGGCCTCGTCAGAATTTAAATTTGATGTTCGGGCTATTCGCCAATTAGCTGCCCGTGCAGTTGGCTACAGAGAACCAGGTTAGCCATCCATATATATACTAGCGGATCGGATAATAACCAAGCATGTGATCACAGCGACTATGCCGACTCCTAAGCAGCAAGGACAATGGCCGAATCAACCCAGGAACGCGATTCTCGTCGCGATAGGGACAGCGCGAGGAGGCAAGGCGCCGCATCTCGATATAAAGCACTGTCTGGACGTCACACCACCCGCGAAGTTCCTCCAGCTCCTCTGGAGTGAACTGGTGGTTGCGGCGGGTCTGGGAGAGATGGATATATGCCGACGGATAGCGACCTACGTTCTGACGATGCCACAACCTCCGCAGACTCCGCCTCTGCTGCCCATCTTCCTCTACATCGTCCTTCCCTCGTTGATCGTCGCGATCGATAGTCAAAATGCAGGAGAGCAAACACTGGGGACGGAGCTCCTCTTCAACATCGTTACCTCGTCTCTCACCGCCGCTCTCCATCTCGAATGGGCTCTTCGCGCTGTAGGCGGTGAACCGTTATCTCCGTTAGGCGGGCAGCCCAGCACGATTATGGCACGAAGGCTAGGCGTCAACCTCCGCATGAAGAAAAACAGCCGTACCTCACGGTCGCTCCTGCACAAATTGACATCGTCCCAGCCGTTCATGGCCAACTTCCCGCATTTCATAAGCGAAAGAAACATTTAAATTTATTTAACGAAGACATAATGTTCTGCTACCTTGTAAACTGATTATTACTTGATCAAACATCAACTGGAGGTGGGGCTGCAGAAGCAAAAATAAGACACGGGGCTTGAGAACCAATGGGAGTACACGTACGGCAGCAGGCATTTTCGTGTGTACATTCCTCGTCAGGAGGGCACAAAATCAAACAAGAAGTATCCGCGCTGGTCTGATGTGGAACCAATTTGAGGAAAGCATTCTCATCTAGCAATGTAGCACCTACTTTGAGATTTTCTTCGGGGATGGTTGTTCTGGGATGGTGGTACTCGGGC
The DNA here is from genome assembly GCA_036872985.1 of Pleurotus tuoliensis. Classification (NCBI taxonomy): domain Eukaryota; kingdom Fungi; phylum Basidiomycota; class Agaricomycetes; order Agaricales; family Pleurotaceae; genus Pleurotus; species Pleurotus tuoliensis. The sequence goes on from JAYMDH010000002.1 coordinate 2,669,581, forward strand.
TGGATGGTACTCGAGTGGATACCATGATGATGCAATACTTTTCTGATATTCACCGCGACTGGCATGAAATCATGGTTGCGGGACGTCAAGACGTGCACTGAAGCGACAATCTTGGTTTCCGAAAGTTGCCAGATATGCAACTCATGGAGTGATAGGACCCCCTCGACGTTCAATATCGACGCGCGAACTTGCTCAACCGAGATGGTGGAAGGAACACCTTGCAGGAGAATGAATGACGTGCTTCGCACTGCATTCAAGCGGTGAGTATGACATCAACGAGGACGAGCGAACCGACCAACCCAATGGAAGCGCGGAAGAGAATATAATAATTGTGATCACTAAACTGATTATGGGGTCGAAGTAGAATTTGAAGCTCCATTCGGTTAGCCAGATGACCAGGCCTGTAGCGATCACGCCGACGTTCCCGAGGGCATCACCAAGGACGTGAAGCAGCAGAGCACGCATGTTCATTGAGCCTGCGTGCGAGTGTCCGCCATGGGAATGGTGATGGTAATCATCGTCAACGGAGTCCGAGTCGAGTAAAGGAGTATCCTCTGAATCGTGGATTGCAGGGGAAGCTAGGAGGTTCTCGCTGCTATCAGCTTCTGCGATAACTGGTATATCATCGGTTGATAGAGCATTCCGGCGCATGCCTTCGGTATCAAGCGAGAGTCTGGTCCGCGAAGGTGAGGGGGAACGTGTGTACGCGATATTGTTCGCGGTCTGGACCAAGGAAGCACGGGTGGCTGCCGGGTGGCCATACAAGGAGGAATATGATTCTGTTCGCGAACGAGCGTGCTTGCGTTTTGGAGGTCCTTCAAGGGCAGCATTTGCGGGTCTCGGACTGGATTGCGACTCAGCGGAACTGCTAGGCGTGGAAGGAGTGGGGTGACTGTGTGAATGACTGTGTTCTGCAGAAAATGAAAGAATGGGGACGAAGGGGACGCAAGGCACTTGTCAGTCAGAGTGAGTTAATGAATGGGCCACATGATGATTACCGTGGAATAGGAACAATCCAACAATGTTCGACGCTAGGCCGAGAGAGCCGACGATAACTACGAGGCGAGGGTTGGAGATTTCTGGTTAAGGTATTAGGACTTTGCCCATGGATGTGAGGAAGGCGACTTCACCAGGGGTTGAGAAGAAGCGTTCTATAGCTTCGAGGGAAATGGAGAAGCATAGTGCAAGCAGGAAAACTCCATTAATCAAAGCGGCGAGGATTTCGGCGCGGTGCCACCCATACGAATATCGCGAGTCCGTTGAGCCTTGTGCTGTCAGCTGTGAAGAAACATTATATTGATTCCTTCCTTAAAATTAAAACACAACGAAAGGGTACCTTGATTGCATAGAGTGCGACCACCAAGCTCATCACATCGCTATAACGGGGTGTCAAAGCTTTCCTGAGGTATATTAGGCGAGAAGACGGACTTGAGCATGTGGAAGCTGTCAGCTACTAGTGCGAGCGAGCCGACCGCATAACCTGCGCGAATTCAGAAGAAGTGAGTGGCGTCCACATTGTGCGCAGAAGACTATTGCTGACCAACGATGAGTTCGACCCAGAAGAAGATAACGTCGATGATGAGGAGAAGGGTTATCCTCGCCGAACGTGACATTCCCATCGCGATCAAGGACGTGAATTCGAGTACGAGGAGGAGGTAGTGGGGAAGAGATGATGCCTTAGACGCCCGAGGATGTCATATGAAGATACCGGGTCACATGCACTCGGAATCTCAGAATTCGATTGTCCTGGATCCCGAGCGAGCATCGTGAACTCTGAGGAAGGTATAGCATAAACGCTACACGGCTCATTGATCTTTGATTGTCGCGACATTCTCTCAATCGCAGACAAAGATTAAAGTGCGTTAATTTGGCATTGTTTGGCAAAACCCTTAGATTTTTCTACTTCACCGTTCAAGGCGTCGAGCACTCGAGTATCTTCTGCCCAGCATGGCTGCAACATCCATGGCCGCCGCCCTCGCGGCTTCTCTACCAGCACCTGCAGCAGCACCCGCGCCCGTAGCGCCATCCTATGAAGCCATTCCTGCCTCAATGGCCAAAGTGGTCGACATCGAGGCAGAGATTCCGTTAACGTGCGTTCAGCTCGATGCCATGGTCAGTTGCCGCGCCTTCTTCATGTCCCTCTTATCCCCCCACGACTCCCCCACGACCTCCTACATCTGCAACTACTTTCCCCACGGCTGCGATATACCGGACGTATGCTCATACTTGCGTCGTAGGTTGTCACCAAGATTCTGAAACATGCACGAGAGTCAAACTCAACGACCGCTCACGGCCTCCTCCTCGGCTTGGATTTAGACGGGACACTAGAAGTCTCAAATTCATTTCCATTGCCCCATCACGTCTCCGATGAAGATGACAAGTCTGCCAAATCAGTAGGTATGTACTCATGCTCGTACCGGGCGTTTTCAATTCCCCATCCATTAATAGACTTGTCATTTGCTTCTATGATAACGCAGCACGGTATCAGGCCTCTATGCTACGATCGCTGAAGGAGGTACAAGCAGACGACAGCGTCGTGGGCTTCTACCAGGCAACTACACTCGGCGCTTTCTTCAATCAAACCCTCTTAGACACACAAGCTATACACCAGGAAAAATTACGACACGGTGGTATTATTATCGTCCACGGTGCGTAGAACCTCCTTATAGAAGCACTTGGCATCTCAAGTTCCATTGGACATTCTTTGCAGACCTTTCCCAAACTGCGAGAGGAAATGCCTCCTTCCGTGCCTTCCGATTGACGAGTGCTTTCCTTGATGCGTACAAGAAGAACAACTTCAGCGCGGCTAGGCATGTCTGTCTCGTTCAATCAAGATTTCATGTTCCTAACTATTGTTATTTATTGCGCGTAGCTTGATCAACCATCGGCTGACATTCTCTTCGATTCTTGAGGAAGTCGCCCTCAAGGTTCGAACAAATCCCCTGTTAAGCTCGTTCCTCGGGGTTCTAACTGAGCCAACTCGCTTGGAAGCTACTGATGCTCCACCATCTGCCGCCGCTACATCGGCGCTACCGCCGTCGTATGGCGTGTTGGATCTGGGCACGTCAGGCGTTACACGGAATCTGGAGCAGATCATCGAGGGCATCGACAACTATCGTACGGAGGAGGGCAATTTAGCGTATCTGTTGCGTCAGATAGCACGAGAACGCTCCAAAGCCGACAACCATGTTGCGAAGCGCCAGGAGGAAAACGCTACTCGGGTAGCCCAGGGGCTCGCCCCCCTTCCCGAGGAAGATGTAAACAGACTTTTCAAAATCCCACCCGAGCCAAGTCGGCTCGAAAGCATGTTGCTGCTAGGGCAGGTTGATGCTTACGCAAAGACGCTCAGCAGTACGGCGAGTACAGGGTTGGTAAAAATGTACGCTGCAAAGGCAAGCTTTGGGAATTGATGTGTAGATATACAACAATTGATATCCAATTGGAGATGCAGTCCACCGTCCCGAGACCTCGCCTGACCTCGCGGGTTCAACGTTTTAGGGGCAGTGTAAGATGAGATGTGCAAATACGCGACAACAAAGGATACGCTCTGTGAAATTTTTCACACCGTTTCATTTGCTTCGTTCGGTCGTTCTTCTCCTCCCTCAGTCGCTCGTTTACTTAAATACTCTCCCTTTCCCCCCTGTGCAATTCTTTGTCCACCTCCTCCTCCCTGCCCGCCATGAAAGCTGTCTACTTCATCTCCCTCCTCCTCACCGCTGCTCCGCTCTCCGTCTTCGCTACCCCGCACGCTGCTCGCGGCATTCACAACCATCACCGTGCCATTGCAGCTCGCGTTGCCAGCCCAGCCGATGTTCCTTCAGCGAGCATGCGCAAGCGCGCGTCGGGCAGACGCTGCCGCCCCCGATCATCAAGCGCGGCCCCCGTTCCCGCTACTACAACCAAGCCCGTAGCCAACGTCGCACCCACGCCAGACATTGAGGACAAGCCGACAACCACCAAGAAGGCAGACCCGACAACCACCAAGGAGGCGACTACGTCAAAGGTGGATACATCTCCCTCTCCTACTCCAGAGAAGGCGACTACAAAATCGCCCTCTCCTTCTCCTACCCCTTCTCCGACTACGGAGAAGGCGACCACTAAAGCACCGTCTCCTTCTCCTTCACCCGAGAAGAGCACAGCTCCTGACACTACTGTTGATAAGCCGAAGCCCACACCGACGCCTACACCAGCCAAGCCCGCCGAGAACAGCGACGGCGGCGGCTCTGGCGGTGCTCGTCCATTCGGCAACTTCTTTGCTGGGCAGCAAACCGGCGAAGGTCAGATTTTCCCTACATCATCAGTCCTCCACATGCTGATGTTCGTCCCCATTTAGGTACTTTCTACGCGACGGGTTTGACCGCATGTGGTGAAACAAACAAGGACACGGACTTCATCTGTGCTGTGTCCATGAAGCTCTTCGACGCTGTCCCGTAAGTGTTTGATCTACGTCTTATGAGACCCGTTTTAATCCGCCTTGCTTGTTTCAGTGGTGCTTCTGGCAATCCCAACAACAACCCCATCTGCGGCAAGAAGATCAAGGCTACATGTTCGTCTACTCTAATCTACTGATATTCTCCCTTCTCACCTTATATTCCTTACAGACAAGGGCAAGAGCGTTACCGTCCGCGTTACCGATCGTTGCGTCGGCTGCGCTCCTACCGATCTCGACTTCTCCCCGTCAGCTTTCGCCCAGCTCGCCTCCTTCGATCTGGGTCGTCTCCAGGGTGTTACATGGACCTGGGTCTAAACGCCCTTTCCGCAACCCCTCCCGCCATCCACCTTTTCCGTCAATACTGATGCCTATACCTCTTTATTAGTTGTTTTATTTTACGACCCCTCGATATCGTTCGTTTCCAGCTTGACGCGTTACATATTGCTTTGCCCCTCGCGCGTCTCGATGCCGCGCCAAGAGGTGTATGCATTATCTCACTACGTACACATACCCTGCTGTTCCTTACACCTCACCAAGGCATTCAGTCCTTGGCAGGCCTGTCCGTCGTTCGTTACTCCAGCAACGCAGTTCTGGATGTCCTTCAATAGTAATCATGTGTTTGTGCAGGATCACCACCGCGTAGAATTGTTCATAGAATAGTAGTGTACAAATTGCAAACACGCAAATGTACTGTGTACAGATGTAAAATTCAGTAGAGCAAATGCCAAGAGTTTGTTGCTGGTAACTAGGGCAATGACAAGGTGGCTGGGATAGATATTTTGAACTCCCTTTCAGGACTCGGCAACGCCAAATTGCAACCATTATTCATTTGTCTGTGATTCTGTCATTGTCGTACAGAACACCAATATGACTGCATGTCAGTGCCGGCGACGGCGAGGTCAACGGCCTCCTCGAGGGCGCCATCCGAAGGGGCGGCCCCGTCGTACACCTGAAGTGTTGCTACCAAATCCAGGGAGAGATTCTGTAAACCTGATTCGATTGGTAGTTTTTTGAACGGGCCCATAATGCGGCCACGCGTTAGGTGCTCTACGCAAAAGTAAGGCGCCAGTCTGGACCTTAGCGTGGATATTGTCTGGCGGTTGTCTCGTTAGGTTATGGGGGAGACAGGTGTTGTAATAAATTCCTGAACGCACGGAATCATGGATTATCCCTGACCGGCGCTGAATCAAGCGGATGAGACAGCGAATGATGATCTGTGTTACGTCCAGAAAATAAGCCACGGGTGATTGATAGAAATAATGGTCACCACTGACTTCACTAGTGACGAGGCTCGTGGCCCCGAGTTCCCATAGGACCTTGGGGAGATGGTTAATCCATTCTTCGAGCGCGCCATGCTGGCCGGCGAAGCGAACAAGGCGAAAGGAACCCGTATAGCTGCGTTCTGTGTCCAACTATCGGCACGATGTCCAACAATGATGGGGAATGATGCCCGTTGATGAACATACATATGCAGAACGGAAAGAAGAGCAGAAGAATACGGAGCAAGGTGGGAATAAGACTCGTGGACTGCGGGCCAATGACGACAATTGCACCACGCACCAATGCAAGACGGCCGACAAACTCCATCGTGAGTTTCTTGATGGCGGACTTGGACGAGGCCCGTGTAGCATGGCTGAGAACCGCGGCAAGGATGCCGGCGGAGAATGAGTCGTCGTTAGGACCAGCAGTGCTGCTAACGAAGGACCAAATTGTCGGAAGGAGGGCAATGTATGCGTCGGGGGTTAATGCTCGGCCGAGTTGGGCCCCATTCACAGGCTCTCCGTTCAGCAGCCTGATCACGTATTCGCTCACAGCTTCTGCGTGAATGGCGGAAGGATTACCTGAGTAGCCTCGTTTCCCTCGGGCCGATGGCTGAGGTGTTTTGGAGGTGAGAACCAGGAGAGACGTCAGTTGACAGTAAATGAGGTTCATCTCTAGTAAGGCTTCGTCGATCTAGACAGTGTTACTTGAATTTTGAGTCATGCATGTAACGTAACAACCCCACCTTGGTGTCGCGGCTTCCAGAGCTACTAAACGGGAAGTAAGACGACATGTAGTTTATGAGCGTCTTCAGGTCGTCTCGAGCAGCCTCGGCATCTTTTGGCATGGACTAATTTGCATAAGCAACGGATCAACATGTGGAAGAATCATTACCGTTGAATCTCTCTGGGCGATGGATGAATACAAACTTCTTGCAATGTTTGCTACAGCCAATACGAGTTTCATGTCGGTTTCCGAGGCTTTGCCGTTTGGACTAAATACGGACGGAGCGAAGTCCAGAAACGTTGATATCAAAGTCCCCCGTAGTGCCCGAGCTATATGCTATACCATTATAATGTGTCAAATAAGATTGTCTTGAGGCAGGATAGCCACTAACCATTACAAGCTGTGCTTTTACATCCGTATCATCAACCACAGCCGAAGAAACACTTTCTGACAAGCTTTGAATAGAGACACCCAGAGACAAAATGTCAGCGAAGGGGCAATACGGAATAAAAATGTCGCCGTCGCCGGGGTCTGCTTCGGCTCTCCATCGGCGCTTCTTGGCCTTACTTGGCTGAGAATGAGTAGGTCGAAGGAGCTCGTCGAAAGAGGTGTGAGCATCTTGTGAAATGAACGACGGATGGATGTACCATGAATCAAAAGGTGCAGTGAGGGGGTCGTCATGAGAAGTAGAGGCGCCGGAGGAGAGCGCATAGTGAAGGAATGATGAGAGAGATTGCAACAGGATGAGTTTCGACTAGAAAAGAGTGTCAGATTATATACCGATAGGGAGAGACTATTGTCTAACTGAAGGTGTGAGTATGATGCTTGCCGTGGAAGTCGCTTGGATCTTGCCTAGATATTTTTTAGGAGGCAAAAAAGGACAAACTGTGTTCACACAAACCATGATTTTCGTTGAAGGCTGTCCCAGCATTGAGAGCCCCGAGATAACCTTCGAGTATACGAGCCCCGTGTCCCGCTTTACCTTCGTCCCAGCCATGGACGACAATTTCTGGAATGTATTCTAGCAAAAGGTCCACGATGCGAACAGCATCTAGTCGAATCTCAGGGAAAATGTGGGTTTGTGCAGAGGTGGTAAATAATAACAGAACGGAGGCATGGGCAATCAAATTCTCCTAAATCACATATTCAGCGACACGCCTCCACGAATTATACGAACATACCCGAGGGATACGGGGTAGAAGCCACGAGAGAAACTGGTGCAGAGACCTCCGCACACTAGCATCCTACAGGCACAAAGTTACTACGAGCCCGAATTAAACAAGTAGAGTAGGTTATTTTACCTCGTCGGCTATCAGTCGTACACAAGCATTAAGGAGAGATGGTAAACTTGACTCCAGTATCTCCCAATGTGCATCAAAGAGTTCCCGCATGCTTGATAGAGCATCTTGATAAGCAAATTAGATCGAGTTGACTGAAAATCGCCATTTGCAAGTACCTCTGCGAATACCAGGGTTATAATGCTTCAGATGTGTTACGAGGTCGTCAATTGATAAGTTTTTCCGCGTAGTTGGCACATTGACGCCCTTTTCACGCGAAATACTTTGATTTGGTAGAGCAATTGCTAAGGCGCTATAGATGAGTTCATGTCCCGGACAGAGAAAGCATGTCTACACCTACATCGTGCTTTGAAAGATGTGTCTATTACATTGGAAGGTGTCTGCTTGCCCTTTCCAAGCTTGAGCTTGGCTTTCTGCGGTGAACTTGTGAGCAAATCAAATTTTCATTCTCTTTCCTGACTCACGGAGAAATCTGCAGCCTTTTCCTTCCGTTTCTTCGCACTCTTTGGCATTTATAGATGATGGTCGCAGTGAGCGATGGAATTTGTCACCACGTGATTAAACCTCCGACATACATCCCGGTCCGCCAAAACTACCGCAGCGCTCCTCTTCCGCTTTACCTACGACGGATGTCCCTGCAGTCCATATGATGGACCAATAACTAATGCGCCTTCTGAAGATCAATGTCGACTTCTCTCCGACATTCCCCCGTTTCTCTACCAGTGGGATCGATGTCGTCTGACGTGCCAGCTACACGCTTGCACATATAATGTTTCTGTACTGAGTCGCATCGATTTGTGGTCTTTCATACCTCCCACCTCTCAATGCGTTCTTTTCTGCCCCTTGTTTTGTTGGTCCTACAAGGCCTTTCAGTTGCGTTTGGTGGTCCATCTACTAGCAAGAAAGTACCCAGAGGTTTTGTCACGACGCGCGGAAGAGATTTCGTGTTGGATGGCAAGAAATTCGTTCGTGTTCTAACCAATATTAACCGAAATATTGCTGACGAACGTGCAGGCATTCGTCGGAGCTAACTCTTATGCATGTCACACAATTGAACTCATGGGCTGAGCTGACCGGCTTCGCAGTGGCTGCCTTTGTTGACAGAGCAAGATGATGTCGAAAGCACCTTCCAGTCTATGCAAGATGCTGGAATCAAGGTCCTAAGAACTTGGGTAGGAACGAGCCCTCAACGTCATATGAAGTGTTCTTATTCCCGTCCTACGAAGGGATTCAACGCCATCAATGGCTCAGAGTTAGATGGGGCCTTGGATTCTGGCCTCACGTACTACCAAGTGATTTGGACCCACTTCATCGCCGCATCCTCTTCTCATCATCCCTTTTGAAGGTGTGGAACAGCAGCGAGTGGGCGCTGAACACCGGACCACAAGGCTTACAACGCCTTGACAAGGTAATTGAGACAGCTGGTAGACATGGCATCAAAGTTATTCTTGCCTTCACCAATAACTGGTAAGTGACTTTCCTTCAAGTCTGCTACGATATTAAGAGAGCCGATATAATAATATGACAGGGTTGGATACGGTGTAAGTTTCTTACGTTTGTAGCTTCTCCTCGCAACTTAATACGACGCTCGATGCAGGGTGCGGAACTATATATCAACTGGATTGCCGGTGCTGGCCAACCTCACGATGTGTTCTACACTGATCGACGGATAGTAGCATCATATCGTGAGTGTTCCGCTTCGAGAACGGACAATCCTTGCTGATGAAGATGAAGAGCGCTACGTCCGTACCATCGTCGAAAGATACAAAAGCTCTCCCAATATCTTTGCCTGGGAGTTGATCAACGAAGCCCGATGCTTAGGTGACCTTCCTGCAGGACCCAATTGCGTTCCTTTCTCTGGTACCATCTCTCGATGGTATGAGGAGCAGGCTAATTTCGTCAGAGGATTGTGAGTGCACAATCATCGAGAGGTACCCCTCACCGACACGAAGATCAGAGACCCATTCCATATGATCACGACCGGAGGCGAGGGTCAATTTACTTGGAGGTACCCGGTGAAATAGTAAGCTACGTGCTCAAACTTTGGGGACGTCGCTTATGTACTGCCTCTCGCTGTAGCTGGGCTAATGGCGTCCTGGTAAGTGACTATAACTTCAATGGTCAAGGTGTGTACAGCTTGTTTCGATCAATGACTTGCATTCACGTAGTCCCTCAAGCCGGAGAGGACTTCGACAAGGACCTCGCGTTGAAAAACATTGACTTTGGGACCTACGTTAGTCGGTCATTTGTCTCTCGTGATCCTCCGCTAACGTACTAGAACAACAATCAGCATATGTACCCTCAATATTGGTACAGCGACCTGGTACGTTGCTTTTCGTACTGTCCCTTTCACTAGGTCACGCCAAATCGCTAGGATTTCCCGGGATCCAATTTCAGCTTGAAATCGTGGGGAGTGGACTGGATTGATCACCATGCTAAAGGTAATGCCAGCTCCCATAACTGCTATTGATGTTTTTCCTTACCGGTGTTAAGTGGCCAAGAAAATTGGGAAGCCACTGATCCTGGAAGAGTTCGGTACTTCGGGTTTCGGTATGGACACTATAAGCACCTCTGCAGAAAGGCGCTGACTTTCAGGGTTCACAGAGAATAAAACCGACATTTATCCTACCTGGGTGAAAAGGGCCCTGGATACTCAGCACGGGTAAGCTAGTTAGTGTGTCAATCAAATTGCCCACCAACTTACATGTCCTTGTAGAGGGTCTGTGTTTCCTCGGACAATATCCAAGATTGCGTGCTAAATATCGCTCTCGTAGAATTATGCCTTGGCAATTTGGGAAACTCGGACTCATAGAAAGCGGTGGAAACCGGCTCATGAAGTACGCTGATGCGCTCATAGACGGTGTAAGTGTTGTTTCTCTGTTTTACGCTGGCAGCACGAATTGATTTTCAACCTTCCCAGGCCTCTCCTAACGACGGTTTGTCTTTCTCCTTTTTTGCTCCGTTGTAATCGACTTCATGCGAACCTCGCCATGTAGGCTTCGCTATATATCCTAACCAGACAGCCATCTATAATATTTTCACGTGAGTCTTGCGCTGAGCCATATCTATGGTGTAGGATCTTGATATTGCTTTCAGTTCCGCTGCCAGGGTACAAAATGCAAGATCCAGGTAAACAAACGCGATTCATGTAGGAAATAAGCCCGACTCCGATCCCTCAGCTACAAAACCTTGTGTTCAGGCTAGCTAGCGCTAGCTCCTCATGAACGAATTTCTCCTGCTACGTCATATTTTATTACTTGAGTCACCGAATCAGCAACATGAGGAGAGCCTACCTTATTGGTCCTACGTCTGTGGACCCCCAGCGGTGGAGTGCGGCTAGCGGCGTGATGGTGACGCCCTCTATCCTTTGAAGTGTATCATTTTCGTCAACTGGCCTAGCGTGCCTTTGTCCAAAGACATGTTTAAGGCTAACTCGAACATCCCGCCAGATTCGTACTCTTCGTTGATGTATTCGTCACGGGCGGTTGACAGTGAAGAGGGGATTCCACCTACGTTATTTGCGCCGCATTGTCGTTCTGCTTCAAAGTGTAGCGGTAGACCGAACCGGCATTCAAAACTAACGATACGCTTTCTTCTGGGTGAAGGAATATCCTTGCACCCTCGTTAGGAAATTCGTCAAGGTCCCGCAAGAGACGCAGTGTGGCGGGCTCGGCTGAATTATTTGAAAATTCAAACAGCACCTCGAAAGGCAGGGTACTCGTTGGCATTATAATAGCGAGAAAGGATTAGGGTGTTTCGCCACAGGTCTGAAGCCTAGTAACCGTCTCAAGACAATAAGGGCCTTCCATCTATATAAGGAAGCGAGGGACGCTGAGATGCATCTTCGTGGGCGATTGATATTAATTGTCCTTGAGTAGCCGCGGATGGCTAATTGTCTTTCGAGCCGAGCTCTTCTTCAGCCTGAATGGATATATATATGGTGATTTCTGCGGTCCAACGATTGCATCAACAATGCTTACCGGCCTGATGTAAATAAAAACAGAAGTACTGGGGTACTTCCTTGACTGCGATCCTCCGAACCTCGACCGTGACGGTGACATTGAACAGTTCAACATGGTTCACCTGATAATGAGATTAGTATGACATACCGATGACTCAAAACCTACGTCGTGCTAACATAGAGGAATACTCCAAAATATTGTTCGTGATCATAGTGCATTTTCAAAAGGAAGTATGCTACAAAGATACCCATTGTCCCATGGAAGCGGACATGGCCAAGATGGATGGAAGGAGCAGGGTGGTTCAGAAGCCGAGCGACTTGAAGAATGGACGCTTCATAAAGTTGACCTTCAAATCCAGGCAAACCAAATCCTCGTCCTCTGCGGTATACCCCCGTACATTCACCACGAATTTCGCTGCATGAACATTGAGAAAAGACATGTGCGTGCAGATGGTCAGACGTACCTTTGGGAATCTCCTTAGGCAGCTCAACGGTCTGCTCCACTTCGTAATCACCCGGTTCAACAGGGCACTTCACATCAGTGTCCGCGTTGCGGCTGCAATGACGTCGTCAGCATGCCATTGGACGATATCGATAGGAATCGACTTACGCCTCCTCACAGAGGTCAAACTGCTTGTGAAGAAGCTTGATAAGGCCAAGCTTCACGGTGACATCGGCATAGGCTCCTTCCTGGTAAGTTTAGTGGCAGCGCATCCCTAGAACGAGTCCAGCATACCTCCACCCTTTCGATAGCTGTGGCCTTGACCTTGACGGTCATATTCTTACCAGGCTGGGGTGGGTCCGGAGTGACAACAATAGAGGTGATTTGTATCGGGTCGGTGGGCAATCCTGAAATCTACATGAGTCCTTCACCGGAATACTGAAGCAACCGGCGCACAAACCGCAATCTGTGTAGCCCCAGTCATCAGCCGTATGGACCGTATCACCGCTGGTAAGAGCTATTTGAGTGGAATCTAGTGGGCTCGCATGAGAGAGCACAGCCAGTGTCGCTAGGAGGAACGAAAAAGCGTAACGGGTCATGATGGTTGAGCGCAAAAGTTGTTGCTGGTGGCGGTGGAACCACTGCAGGACGTAATTGGTCAGGTGGGAAGGTATATCCTATTTAGGATAACGTGGTTTGGCCATTGATGCGCGCTCACTTGCCCAGCGCGCAGTACACTACACTGCCTTCTTCTCCACTTCTTTCTGTACCACCATAAATTGGACCGCCGACCTCTTGATTCCCTTATCATCGTTTCCACCCTTCGCCTCAGAACATGAAGCCCCGAGACTACTGTTGCTGCGCAATACCGACGATCAATGCTGGCATTTACACGGTGCTAGCGGAGCAGTTTAGTTTGGCAATTATTGTAGGAGTGCTTTCAATCGCTACACCATCCAGTGAGCTTCTATGATTGAGATGCCATGCTTGTCTGACGGAAACAGTCGTCGGCGCGGCTACTCCATCTTTCGCACCCTGGATTCTGGCTATAATATGTTTTGTGGCTGCAGCCATTCAAGTATTGGGATTCATTGGGGCGCATGGGGTGCGTATCGTCCGCGACGCAAATCTGTTCGGAACTGATGCGCATATGCAGGAGAAACCTGTCATGTTTCGACGCTATGTTACCCTCCACATTCTCATAACCGTGGCTGCATTCTCAGTGGCAGCCGTATGGGCAATAATATCGGCCACCCGGCACAGCACTGCCAAGCGGAACTGCATAACGAACTTCTTCCCCGATGAAGGTAGCAGGTCACAGGGAGACCTGCTTTGCGAAATATTCCCTTGGGTCGACGTCGGGATAATGGGAGGCCTTTGGTTGCTCCTACTGGCGGTCCACGTATGCTCCAATCACCAATCACTCCAGGGCGAAACGTTGATATTTGATTAGATCTATTTCTACGTCGTCATATCCTCGTACGGGACTGGTCAGAGACGAGATCATGCTAAGTATGATCAAATCAAGGACACTACCACGGCCGGCGACAACATCCCAATGAACGCGCGCTATGATTCTAACGAAGACCTCCGTAACCCATCGAATGGCCAAACCTATAATCATCTTCGGCAGGATAGTGTCGGAAGTGTCGCAGACATCATGGGCGCTCCAGTACAACAACCGAAGGATGGATTCTCCAATCCTTACAATTACCCGTCCCCTCCCCAAAATTACCCTCCATACAAGCGAGGTTCGTTATCCCAACCGTCGTATGCCTATACGCAGGATCCTGGGCCAACACCAATGGCTCAGGACTATTATTCCCAAGACCAGAATCAGCTACCAAGCACACAGCAACATCCAGGTCAGTTGTAGACAGCCATACTTTTGTAGTCCTGGGGCCATGCACATGGCCTTCTGTGCCTGGTTTTCGTATGTCGACTGTCTGGGCTAATGATGTCTCGAGACTGATTTGTTGCCTTAGCTGAAGGATCGTTTCGCCGCAAGACGCCTCGATTGATGAAGCCTAACATAGGAAGTTATTCATAGTTGATGCCCAGCGCATTGTGGACGGTGGCTTAGTTACTGACACTGACACTTTACTACAAATGTGTTCCATTTATATTGTACTCTCCTACATCTCATCATTTCCCGTTTTCACAATAGACCCTGTTGCCACGGACGAGGAAGATCCTCGGTATCTTCGACGCCTGCAAGTTGCCTGCAAGTACGTGAGATGTGTGGTCTTGTGACTCCGAACCCCAAGGCAGTATGAGAGCCTTCTCAGGCTATCGATGCCTCATTGTACCTGCGTGGCTCTCTCATTTGGGGTCGCATTCCCTCCGTCTGTCATGGCTATGGACCTCTACGCTGTTCGGCCACTACTCGACCTTTCCATCTTTTTCGATTCACACCAACTCGATTCACACCAACAATAAAACACTGATAGATGGATACCACTGGATACCACCGCGCCCGAATAAATAAACATTGCATGCCTTGTTCGCGTGTTTTGTTGGCGCACAATGTGTCGTAGTTAGAGTGACTCTGGCGCGTGCACCCTCGGCATCACGGTCAACAAAAGTATCTTTGCCTTAAAACAGCTGGAGAAATCCCAGACTCGAATAATTCGGTTCTGCCTTTCCCGGTCTTCCTCTGGCCCTGGTCCTAGAGGAATTCTAGTGTATTAAACCCCTGTCCTGGTCTGACACCGAACCTGCGAACCTGGCTAGTCCAACTTTCTTCCCGCCATGCCCTCCCTCTATCATAGCTATGAAGTGCTGCTCGACTTCACCAACGACACGCGCGATTGCATTACCGTGCAGCTTTTGCGGGATTACGGGCGAAACGCGGGGACAGCGATCTTATTGCCGCCATCCGAGAGTATCACTCTCGTGTTGGAATCCGGAGGCGTGTACAAATACGCAGTAAAATCGCAAAGCAAAGTAGCCAATGTGACGTACGTCTGCAGCGTTCATTGCCTCGAGGGGGATGTTTACCGTTGAACAGCGCGCGTAGTTGGAGAAACATACGATGTAATGCATCCCATCTTTTCACAAGCGTGCCTGGTGCAGAAACATTCGACGATCCGCTGGTGGGCGGCATCACCGTTGATCATATATGGAGAGATTATCGGATGTACCTATGGGACCCTCAAGCTCAAGGCGAGGAGTATGTTCTCCCTCATGCCCACCCCCACGTTGTCTGATCTTTTCCTTCTAGAAGAACAGCCCTACGTCTCACCGCTACTGCATAATGCCCCCGGCTTCAACCTGCTCGACCACGCCGAAAACACGTTTTCTCTCACTATTTTGTTGGGCATTGCTGAGTTTCTTACTACACGGACTAGTTATCGTATATTTATCTAATGTTATTTAATTCTTCCACCGAGAATCGTGCTGATAATCCAGGAACCGCGCAATCACTGACTCCTCTCCTCCGAATCCTCGTCAGTTCAATCAGTTTGTTGAGCAAAAGATCACGAGACCGTGATTCGGGCTACAACTTCTCTAGATTGCGCTGATCATTAATAGTCCTTCTTCCTTAGAGCCTTCTCCGCAGAACACCGGGGTACTATCGTCCTTATTTCAGGATCTAAAGCTGACCCGTTGCGATAGGTATGTTATCCTCATTTTCCTTGCGTTTCCACTGACGAGTGTAGCAACTAGTTAAGACTCCAAGAGTCATCTGTCCGTACGGTCGCCTGCGCTGGCCGATGAACCCATCACCGAGACCAACCGGCCATGGCAGGTGGCATCTCCATCTACGGACACCCCTACAAGACGGAAATTCTCTCCTTGTAAGGTACGTAAAGTAGGTCCCAGCATCATCCCAAGGGCTAGATATCTTCTTCCAAGTCGCACACGGAAGGTGCAAGAAGTCAAGATTTGTAGTAAAGAGATTATTCTTGTAAGTTATGGGTCTCAGTGCACAGTGGGCCATCTCACCGTTCGAAGGCTACAAAAGTACGTACACCGAGGTCCGACACAGGGATGCAGTATGATTTGGCCACTCCCATGTCGCTCAATATGTCAGTGTCGACAATATCACTAAGTCTATCTTGCCCGCTAGCTATTATAGCGTCGCGGCCCCTGCAGTAGATTTAGGTAGCGTCTGTAGAATCCGATTCCATTTAATAGGTTTCAATTCACCCAACATACGCAGGATTGCGAGATGTTGACCGAAAGACGGGTTGCTGCGGATGAGGCGGACTGGGTGACCTCTAATTCCAGCATCAACGTTGATACTTTGATAGAGACTGAATGTGCATCGGGAATGGGAAGAAATTCACAGCGATCAAGTACTCTAAGACACTGGACAAATTGGACCGGATGTGGTGAGCTATCCTTTGATGACTCTCAATGGTACTTCACATCGCGCACTCTACGATGCGTTTAGCTTCGAACCACCGCCAAAGCGGAGGGCTTCGTGGAAACGCGATCGTTTCTCAAAACCCGGTACACTGGGGTGTCCACATGTGAGATGACTGATAAGTCACATTCATGAAGAAGACGGAGTATGTGTATAGCAGGATTCAAAAGCCAATGTGTAAAACCACCCAGATTTATTTCTATTACGCACGTGTTGAAGAGATTTAAGATGCATCGTTTCGCGCCATAACAGCTCTTGTCAACAGCGTGCCATGTGATGGCACCGAAGCATGATATTCCAGCACAAATATATACGGAGCATTACGAGGGCCTGAGCTTCTTTTCTATCGTCCCCCAGTCATGACTGTTTTAAAGAATGCGGTAGCATTGCTAGGGCTGACCATTGCCGAGCTTGTCGTTGCGAAGGCAGGAATTGGGGCACGCATTGCAGCACTGGAGGCGTCCAATTCTTCCACTCTGCAATACCCGAGCCAATTCACGCAAAATATCATGCCCAAACCGATTCACTCTCACAACGATTGTCAGTATTCCCCGTTTCGCGTCAATGCCGCTCTGAAATAGCACACGCCAGATTGGCGAGATGTGCCTCTGCTCACGGCACTATCATTTGGAGTAACAAGCGTGGAAGCCGATGTCTGGTTCATTAATAATACCCTATTCGTTGGCCATGAAGAGGCAGCCTTGACGCCTGGCAGGAGTTTCGATTCCCTCTACGTCCAGCCACTTGTCCAAATCCTCGAACAAATGAACCCGAAGAACGCGTTCACGGAAGGTCAAACGCGTCCGAAGTAGGTGTTTTCCATGCTCCAATGTCCGACTTCGTCTGATCTTCCTCAGTGGCGTATGGGATACCGCTAGTGGCATTCCTCTACAGCTTCTAGTCGACATGAAGACTAATGGCGAAGCGTGAGTTCCCATCACTTCGATAAAGAAGGAAGGTCTTGAAAAGTACACATTTAGGACCTTGCCACCGGTCCTTGATGCGTTAAGCCCGCTGCGAGAGCGAGGTTACCTCTCGACCTTCGCAGACAGCGCCTTCACGCAGTCTGCAGTCCTGGTAATTGGCACAGGCAACACACCTCTTGCTCAAGTTCAAGCCCTGTCACCTCGCGACTTTTTCTTCGACGCGCCGTTGACAGGGTTGGAAGACACCACTGTGAATTGGGATCCCACACTGTCGCCCATTGCAAGCACCGACTTCGCCGCGGCGGTAGGATGGAACGGATTGGGCACGATATCCGATGCTCAGCTCAGCAACTTGACCAAATTTATCAACGACGCGAAGGCAAGAGGGATCAACTCGAGGTTCTGGAATACGCCTGAATGGCCGGTCTTCGCCCGAGAGAATATCTGGAGGGTGTTACTGAATAGTGGGGCGTTCTGGTTGAACGCTGATGACCTTGAAGCTGCGAGCCAATTTTGATAAGATTATATAGTGTCAAAGCAGCAATCAGCCAATGAATTTATGCCGACTTTGCTCGTCGAGTCAACATACTACGCGCCGTAAGAAGTCTTCCAACTGGTGGTGGTCGAGAGTGCGAAAGAGCACCCTTGGAAAGGTCAAGAACACTACGAGTCTCTCCAGGAATGGCTTGACCGGGCCTTGGTCGCAGTGAGCGTGGCTTCATGGACGCTGATTTCTTCGACTGGGTGTTATCGTAAATTTCCTTGAAGGCCAATGGGGTGGCCATGAGTCTGTCCTGGTATCAAGTCAAGTTGTGAGATGACGTCGGGAACGCGTAACCATATTGCTCGCTTACGACATGGTCTGAGGCTTTCCTGCTCACATCCACGAATGCGTCTTGATCTCTGAACCGCAGGACTTTCTGGAGATTCCACCGTGTCATCGGCCGTAGGGTTCCCTTCTCACCGAAACCCAAACTTCGTTCTGTTCGCACAATATCCTGGGCTCCAACGGCACCTTGATTGATCAAGGAGACAGGTGCCTGTCGTCTGAGTTTCTCTCGTAAAATGTCCCACCCGATGGCGCGAGTCGTGAGTTCGTATCGAAGGTCACGAGGGTTATCCACCAGCTCCAAGACGGCCTGAGGTGCGTTATCGCCCTGACGATTGCCGAACTTGTGGATTCGAGTATAGCCACCGGGACGAAGTGCGTAGCGCTCAGCGAACGCGCCAAATAGTTTAGGAACCAAAATGGGTTTCAAGAGAAAAGAAGCGGCGCGTTTCTGGGACGCTAAGTCACCTTTTTTGCCCATGGTGATGATCTGGCTGAGTATAAGTGGTGCTTTCGGATATGTCAGGCGGAACGTGAATGTTTCGCACCTTTTCTGCCAACCTGGCCGCGTCTCTGGCCTTGGGCAATGTAGTTTTGATTTGTTCATGCTCGAAAAGTGAAGTCACCAGGTTTCTGTGAGACTGATAAGCGAGTGCTATGTCCAGAAAAGCTTGGCCTTACCGAAGCATCAGCATGCGATGCGACGACGTCCTCGAGAACTTCCTAAAGGCCACCCCATGCTTCATGACCGCGTACTTGGGAAGGCTGAAAGTGAACGGAAAGAGGGAAAGTAGTGGCTTATGTAATCATCAATGTTCCCAACTTACCAAAAGTATGTCGGGCCGGCAGCAATATTGAGTTACGGCACGGCGTACTGGCCTCAACTGCGAAAAAATGGTGAGAAGCATTGACATTATATACTTTTATCAGATCCATGTGAGGAGGCCGCAGCTCGTGAGCACTAGCGTCGTTTTGGGGAATATTAGATGCAGACGCTTTGGGACAGGACCGGCAATCTCCTGTCGGACTTGCAACTGCGGCAACGCCCGCATTTCCGCGTTGCACCGTCTGCTCCCGTGGTTCGCACTTGCAGTAACTCAGAAAAACTATGTCTTTCATTCGCCTGGCCGCCCGTTCTGCTGTCCTTCCTCGCCACGCGCTGACCGTGTCTCTGTCGCGACCTCAGCGTGTTTTCCGTGCGCGTTTCTCCGACGCTGCGCCCGCGGGGAGTGCCATTCCACGACCAGACATCGAGTCGCGTATACTGGAGCTTTTGAAAGGGTTTGACAAAGTAGATCCGAGCAAGGTGCGCCCTCTTCCGTAGGCCATTGTCATATGGCTGACATGAACCGACGAAAGCTCTCCTCCACCGCATCGTTCTCAAAAGACCTGGGCCTCGATAGCTTGGACTCCGTTGAAGTCGTCATGGCAGTAGAGGAGGTGACTTAACTCCACTTCTCCTTTTTCGCGTTTTTCATCGACATGCACTTCAGGAATTCTCAATTGAGATACCCGACCAAGAAGCAGACGAAATACAAACTGTTCAACAAGGTTAGAAAATGTTCTTATGTTCTGCTAATTGCGTGCGCTGACACTGCTTCGTGCAAATCAGCCATTGACTACATTGCCAAGACGCCGGAAGGTACATAATTCGTCTATCTTCTTCACTTTCGCCAGGCTGACTTGCCCTATAGCTCAGTGAGAGATGGTGGTTACGGAGAACCCCGTATCTAAACTTGTGCTCCTAGCACCTCTAGAAAATATCAACATTCTTAATGCAGATTTTCCCAGCTATGGCTGTCGAGATCTAATGAGATACGGCTTGACATGCGCGATAGGAACGAGAGATCCATACACGAATGACGCCTTAACTATATTGGTGAGACACGAGGATCGAGTTTCGCTGGCTCTGGTTCAGCCGGTTTTGGGATAATTGCCGCCGGATTTACATCTGCAATCTCGTTGATTTTATCTTGCTGTCTCTCACTTTCGGTATAAATGATCGGCCACTTCGTTCACAGTGCACCACTCAACTCGACTATCTATGCCATCAGTGCGCACAGTAACTGTGGATCAGCCTCTCCTCAAGGTCGGATGCACGCTAGGAGAAGGTAGGCCGGTAGAACATCGCATGGAACGCTCTCGGATTCAAATAACCTAAATAGGTCCATTGTATGACCCACGGACTTCCACATTGCACTTTGTTGATATATCGGAGAATAAGGTCAATTCTACCTCATGGATGAATGGCATAAGCCTTTTAACTTTTGTGGTCAGCTCTTCCATTTCAATGTCATAGATCGTACGCTCGATGTGGAATATTTCCATGAGCCAGTAACATCGTTGGCCTTACGGCGCTCAGGCGGTGTACGCAACGTAGTTTCATTGTGCTACATAACGGGCTCACCATTCATCTATTAGCTCGCCTGCACTGCGGCCCAAGGCTTCGCAACGCTTGACGGGAAATCTAGACTTTCGTATCTATCCAAGCCACTCCCAGACGATTTCCTTCCCTTCGTCCGCTTCAACGATGGCGGGTGCGATAGCAGAGGCCGTTACTTTGCAGGAACAATAGAATCGAAAGATCCAGATATCCCGGGGCAGCTATTGTCAGTGCCTTTGGTTCGAGATTCTAAGAGCCGCCCAGGTCTGACGGTGCAAGTAGCCGGTATGATCCCAGTGATGGTTCTTGCGTGGCTGTAGACGAAGGGCCATTCACGGTTCGTAATCGATCTTCATCTTCGCTGAGATTGACACTCAACCCCGAAGTAGGATTCGAATGGATTGGGATGGAGTCCAGATGAGAAGACACTGTAAGAGATTAACTCACATATAACGATGGCTGATCTGATGCACGGTGAAGATATTTCACGGATTCGTTGGTGAACCGGATATACGCGTACGACTTCGACTCGGAAGATGGCAGCATTTCTAACCGTCGGACGTTCGTCGATGCGATGGCGCAAGGCTATCCACAAGCCACCTTCGCTGACGGCCTTTGTTTAGACAAGGATGGATTCGTGTGGAGTGCGCGGTGAGTGAATTTGACATCGGATGCTCGAGGTTTGTGCTCATGCACGGTGTTGTAGATGGGGAGGATGCCGAGTCGTCAGGTATTCGCCGGATGGAACGCCCGATCTCGAGGTCGAGTTCCCTAGTGCCTTGAACATTACGGCGTGTTGTTTCGGAGGTAACGTCGACCGATACTAGCACTGGTCCGCGCCGCAACTAACGCAGGGATTGCAGGGCCCAATAATGATCAATTATTCGTGACCTCGGCGCACTGCGGTGCCAATGGTGGGGATGCCAGCAGACAAGAGTCGTATCCGGATTCGGGACACTTATTCGTTGTCGACTTTTGCGGAGAGTTCGAAGGAAGAGCACGATATGAATTTTCTGGATGAGTTGTAGTGTAGTTTTGCGTATTTCGCTATGTTTTTTGCTTTCGACTTGTTAGTTTGCAGCACTTGTTATCTCGACTCGGCATCTGCCGGCGGACCTGTACAGCTGACGAATTAGAGTTGTGTGACAATCTGTGGTCACACAAGCCACCCAATCTCACAAGGTGAGATAGAAGACGTTATAGGAACACTTGCTCACCACGACCCGCGACGGCCTCAAGACACTAGGTAGGTCACTTTCGATGCGCTTGCTTTGCTGCATGGGGGACTCACGAAGCTCCTAGACTTTCGACATGGCCACTTTTTCGTCGACGCCCATCATCATAGATGGCAAGGGCCATCTTTTGGGTCGGTTGGCGTCGATTATTTCCAAGCAGATTCTCTCTGGCCAGAAGATTGTCGTCGTTCGTTGCGAAGAAATCAACATCTCCGGTAGCTTCTTCAGGAACAAGGTGATTCAGTACTCGGAAATGTAGACATGCCATGATAGTAAACTCTGGTGTTAGCTTCGATACCACAATTTCCTCCACAAACGCCATATCGTCAACCCCAAAAAGTCCGGCCCTTTCCATCATCGCGCACCGTCCAAAATCCTTTACCGAGCCATTCGCGGCATGACCCCACACAAGAGCGCGCGCGGAGCAGCTGCCCTCGAGCGTTTGAAGGTCTTTGAGGGTGTCCCACCACCATACGACAGGAAGAAGAGAATGGTTGTCCCTGAAGCCCTCCGTGTCCTCAGATTGAAGCCTGGCCGCAAATACTGCACTGTTAAGGTATGATGTTTGACCAAGGACACCATGTCCGCGATCCTGAGCTTGTGATTTGTAGCGGCTGTCTCATGAAGTTGGCTGGGGCTACAAGGATGTCGTTGACCGTCTCGAGGAGAAGAGGAAGATCAAGGCTCAGGCTTTCCATGAGCGCAAGGTTTGTTGATTCTGTCTTGGCACTGTCGTTCGCATTGCTGATGATTTGTGTAGCTTGCCGCCGCCAAATTGCGCCAAAAGGCCGTATCTGATAATGCATCGTCGTTCGAGAAGCTCACACAGCTCGGTTACTAGTTGGAATATGCCATTTGATCCCCAACCCTACCCTACTATTATGATCCAATGCAGCATGTACCGCTATGTATTCTCTGACTACACCCTCGTATGCATCACGTTTGGCCCAATAACCATGAAATATGCGAATTCTCGGATTGGCGGGATCTTGTCCCAATAAGGCTTATCAGTTCGGCTGATTGCGAAGTTGAGTTGACCACGATTTTTTCGCTCAAAATTTCCAAGGTTGCACCCGACTCTCACCCAAACCCGCTCGTCCCTCACCCGCACACCGTTTTCCCGCCTCCCCTCCCGTTTCTCCCCTCCCCATCCCGCCCCCTCCACATGTCCTCTGACACCCCAGCCAGGGTTGAGTCTGGTACGTATTTGCCACGCTAGCCGCCGCGCAGTATTGATTTTGGTTCAGCTACTCCCCAGTCACGCTCTCCGTCCCCCGATGACCACGACACTTTGACTTTACGCGCTCTTGTCAGCACAAAAGACGCTGGAATCATCATTGGCAAAGCTGGAAAAAATGTTGCCGATGTTCGAGAGCAGACCGGAGTCAAAGCAGGCGTCAGCAAGGTCATCCCTGGTGTCCATGAACGGGTCCTCACCGTGTCTGGTTCTGTACAAGCCGTTGCAAAGGCAAGCAGCCCCGTTTCGTGGCCAGTGGCCAGATTTACAGATTTCTAATGCTATATGCTAGGCTTACACGCTCATTATTTCTCAACTTGTCTCAAATGCCCCGCCATCCCCCGTCCCGGTATCTTCGCCGTCCGTAACCCACACTTCCATACGCCTCCTCATCTCCCACAATCTCATGGGAACGATCATCGGCCGCAGCGGTCTCAAAATCAAAGCTATCCAAGATGAATCTGGTGCCCGCATGATAGCGTCCAAAGAAATCCTCCCACAATCAACGGAGCGCATCGTTGAGGTGCAAGGCGCACCAGATGCCATCGGCCGTGCCATCGAAGAGATCGGAAAGTCTCTGCTGGAGGACTGGGAGAGGGGTATTGGCACAGTTCTCTTCCACCCCTCAGCTGGCGAGGAGAGGGGGAACCGCCGGTCCGAGAGGCCATCGTACCCGCGTCGCAGTAACGGTGACAGTAGGGATCATGGCCGTTCGACTCCCCCACCTTCCTCCCCCACTTCTAGCCAACAACCCGCCAACCTACGTACACAGAACATCTCTATCCCATCCGATATGGTCGGCTGTATCATAGGGAAGAGTGGGACAAAGATCACGGAGATCCGTCGTCTCTCCGGTTCGAAGATCTCCATTGCCAAAACGCCGCACGACGAAACAGGCGAAAGGATGTTCACCATCATCGGTACACCAGAGGCCAACGAGAAAGCCTTGTTCTTACTGTACAACCAACTAGAGAGCGAGAAGGAGAGGAGGGTAGGCAGAGACGCGCAGCAGCAACAAGAGGTCCAAGAGTGATTTCTCCGTCATTTTTGCTACCGTTCGTTCGTTAGATGTTTTCTGACTCACCAAAATTGGCTCACTGCCCTCGCACTCACGTCTTGATCCTGCGCTTTCCGTTGTCGCCACGCTCCCCGTCCTCTTGCCTTCGATCTCCGTTCCCAGTACTCTTATATTGACTGACATACATGGTCATGACTGTATATCTCTTGTATTTTGGGCATAGCTATGTTGAAAGTACAGGCATCCATGAGCATAACATTCACGTCGCGCGACTTGATCATAATTCTTGATCATAAGTCAGACGTAGATCAGTCGAAGACCCTGTGGCTGTACAAAATTCAGTTTCTGCAATGCAACAACCATGGTCGCAAGCGAACTTAGGAGCTGACTACTACCAAAGCGGAGCGTACTCTTCGCATTATGCGCGAGCCTATATGCAATCGCTCGGTGAGCAGCAGGGATCCCATCCTGCCCCTCAAGCATCGACATCGACATTCTTTTATGAACCACCGTTCAATTCAAGCACTAGCAATGGTAATCACCAACAACGCGCCCCCTTTGATGCACGACCACCATCTTGGCATCAGCATGGATCCCACCAATGCACATACCCTAATTGCAGATTTACGGGGTCACCGAAAACGCTGGAAATCCACCGAATGGATCGTCACTTGATATATCCTCCGGGGTGGGACAAGCAGCGCAAGAAAAACGACTGGGACGCTGATCCGAGTCTGAAGGGGTACGTCCACTATGTTGTGACGTTTATCCGTTCTCTGACGATCGTTTAAGAAAGCCCATACCAATCCAAGGAACAAATATCTTCCTGGACACTCCAGAAGCAGTGAAAGCATGGAGAGAAGAACGCAAGCGACGCTGGCCCTCTAAGGATCGAGTAGAGGACAAGAAACGGAAAATGAGCGATGCTATCGCGCGCGGGCAACTTACGATGCAGGACATTGGTGCACATGGGAATAAGAGGCGACGAGTGGATGATGGGTACGCGCAAGGAAATCGGGGTGGTAGAGGGAATGGCCGGGGAATTAACCGTGGAATGAGAGGCGGTCGAGGTAGAGGCGGTGGCAACCAGCGTGGAGGTAGTACTTCTGCTCAGCCAGTTCATCTCCTCCCACCTCCGCCTCCGCCTCCGCCAGTTGCCCCTCCAGTTTCCCAGCCAGTGAAGTCACCATTGATCAATGAAGTCGCATATGAGTCCTCTTCGGGCGACGATAGTGATGCTGCTCCCGAGGTCGTTTCCTCGAAATTTACGCCTTCGTTGCCGCCAAAGCCTACTGAAGAAGCCCTTCCAGATCCAGAAATCCCTCCAGCCAAGCTAGATGAAGCGCAATCGCTGAGGCCTGTCAAGAAACCTGCGGCAGCACCTCGACCACCAAGGCAGCTTCATAATCCCTTCTCATCACATCACACTCTCCTTCG
This sequence comes from Pleurotus tuoliensis, assembly GCA_036872985.1. Lineage (NCBI taxonomy): Eukaryota > Fungi > Basidiomycota > Agaricomycetes > Agaricales > Pleurotaceae > Pleurotus > Pleurotus tuoliensis. Next base: position 2,695,137 of record JAYMDH010000002.1, read on the forward strand.
CAGTGTCAGTCCCTTCTTATCAGTCTTTGCAAATGATATCAGCTCACTCATGTACATAGCTCCTCCTACCGGAAATACGCATGACGGTGTCAAATTTATCGCAAGCTATACGGTTCCTCGTGGACAACGATTTCTTAACCGACGTGGAGCTCAAACCCGGTGAGGCAGGGAACAGAAAGATTGAAGTCCTTCCCTCAACGTCGGATAAAAGGGAGACGGCGCTGCAGTAGCGTGTACATAACACAACAGAAGATTCGACACATGGCATCTATTATCTCCGTACGAGCATTACTATCATTAGATCAATGTAGATACTAGTTAACCCTCCCAGAAAGACCTAACGTGCTGAATGATCACTGTCGGAATCTTCGTCTTCCGAGCCTTCTGAGCTCTCAGAACCCTCCTCCAGTTCTTTAGCATCAACCTGTATCGACCTGCTATCGACATCAAATCCATGCTCAGACAGCGCAGCGGCTATAGGACCCGATTTTGAAGGGGCCGTCACGGCCACGGCCACCGATGACTCGGCCTTGAAGAGCGGTAAGAAATACTTCTTGAGGACTTCGAGGACTTGTTCTTTGGTGACCTTTTGGTATTTTTCGAGGAGGTCGATCTGGAAGTTTTGCGGAACGCCCTTCAAGGCTTGGTTTGAGAACGAGGCGATGGCCTGACGAAGGAATGTCAGTTAATGGTGGCCAACTGAGAAGTAGAGAGTACATACTGCTCGGCCCGCGGTGGATACTCCCTTCGCCACGCCGTAGACGATGCTACTCTTGCCTGCATCCAATGTTTCCTCGTCTAGTTGCACCTAAACGTAGGGTTATCAGTATATTGATGATCAGTAAATGTAGACATTGTTCGCGTACAGTTCCATCTACGAGTTCGTTCATAACCTTGTGTGCTTCTTCGTATGCTTTGATGGCGTTTGAGCTCTACAAATAATTACATGAGCATCAGTCTTTACTTGGCCTCAGGGGCTGGACATACCCGGTACAAGGTGAAACTCAAGAGGCCGGCTTCTGGGTCGATGGACACATAGGCTCCATAAGCCAAACCAGAGCCACGGATATAACGCTGTCTTAATGTTAGAGGAGCAATGCTATAGATCGATCAGAAGGCCTACCCAAAGGAAGCCTTCAGTCGCATTGAGGACCTCGAGAGCAACACGAATAACAGGGTATTCGGGGTGGTCGAAACCCTGTATTCCTTTGGTGGTGTGCATGACGTACGAGCTCTCAACTGTAGGGAGACTCATGACAACGGCCTAAAGTGCGATCGTGAGTGATCAACCGTATAGTAAAGTCCGGGGATATATACTTTGTGGACTGGGTTCTTGCCGAGCTCGCTGAGCGTTTGACGGGCCAAAGGTACGGGTGCAAGAGGGATTTCCTGGAGGAACAACATGAATACAGCATAAAGAAATATGAAAATCGGATATCTTACAGGGAAGGATGCCCCAAAATACTCGCCCCATGTTTGGCGTGGACTTGGGAGCGCAAGAACATTACCCGCAACCGAGAATCGGACTCCAGAAGGCTCGGTCACTAAAGGCAGCCGTGAATATACAGGCTTGATCAAAGATTGCACACTTACTGAATTTCCTGATCTCTTCGAGGTCAGCGATGACTTCATCCGGAGAGTCTTGAAGAAGCTTCGCTAGCGTAGGAATGAACTGTATCTGACGGAGGACTCCATTCGCGCGCTCTGTCGAGCTCTCGTCATAGATGAGGTCGTGCCATGTGGACACCAGGACAGTGTTTCCGTCACGCTTCATCTCCGGGAGAGATTGCTGTATTTTAGCTACGGTAACTTGCAGTCTATCATGGGTAAGCACACGAATTTGAGGAAGGATAAAGAACGTACCGCTCCTTATCGAAGATAAGCCCATATACAAGGTCTCTGATCCAGGCCACGGCCTTCTCATAAGCAGCAGTTTCGACCTTTATTGAGACACGGACAAGCTCCTGGAAAGATCCAGAGAGGCCATTCCCTACTTCATACGAAACAGTCTCGTTGTCAAGTCTGTTGATGACCTCTTCGTGGGTTAAGATTGATCCATCGTGCGTCTTTACGGGGAGCGAGAAGAATGCGGCCAGGTACGTTGAAACATATCTAAGAGATAGTGTTTATTAAGCACTTGTCAAAGAAGAGCTATGAAGTACTTACGGTCTCAGTCGATGCGGGAGGTGGGCTAGTGAGAAGTATGCATGCACGGTAACGAAATCAGACTTGGTACTGAGTTCAGTAACTGCGCCTCACGGAAGGGAAATCACGATAACGCACTTGGACATGGTCGTACTGAACGAAGAATGGTAGAGGAGACCCATCCGATTCGATGTGCTTAGAGAGCTCGGTCGAAGAGGGGGCGCGGCCGGCTTTTCTTCCTGTCCCAACCTCTTGCACACTTTGCACCGGGATCCATACAATAGTCTTGACGTCGGGAACGGGGAAGGATTTCAAGATTTCAGTTGGTATCGGTACATCGTGCTCCGCCTTTGCAGCCTCTAACTCCTTCTCAGCTTCCTCCAATCCCTTCGGGCCAAGTCGCTTTATCTGAGTTGCGAGGCGCGCCTTTTCGTCCTTCTCAAGCTTCTTCGCAAGCGAAGCCGATGGTTTGCCACACACAACGATGCTGGCCGCGTCAATGAAGTACCTATTTGTGGGGTGAAGCATCAGCTGCTGTTGACCTTGGGAATGGGACGACACTCACTTCTTGAGAATACCTGTCCATTGGTCACTTGTCCAATTTCGTACCTGGGCGTACTGATTTATCTCATCCATAGAATCCGCTATGTTTGAGCCGTCCTCTTTGCCGTACAAGAAGTCAGTGATGATCGTCCCAGAAAAGGTATCTCCTTTGGCGGATTCGAGTTTGCTTCGTAGCTATTTAAGATATGTGAGACACTGAATAAAACAGAGGCGAAAATGCAATACCTGACGTTCATCTCGATCGATGACCATAGCCATTCTCTTCATATCAATGCCTTCTTGTGTTATGCGCTTGAAGCTGGCCTGAAGCTTCTCAGAGAAAGTCTCTAGATGTTCTGTAGGTACGGAACCGATGTAGACGGGCAGGTTGGTCATTGTAGCACGGGTATCCTCGCTAAAGTAAATGTACGAGCTAGAATATAAGATCAATGCCTGTTTGAAACAAGAACATCCAAATGATATTACCAGAGTGGTGATTCTATCTCCACGTATTCCCTATTGAGCGGAGCAACGGCGGATGAGGTGAGATACGATCCTAGCAGATCGAGTGCCTATTCCTGCTCAGTACTAGAGCAACAGAGCAGCATGATAGTCAAAGCAGGTGCATACCTTACGCTCAAGGAATTCGTTGACAGGAGGACCCAGGAAAGTGATGATGAGTTCACCCATGGCTAGACGAGATGTGAGTACCCTCATACAGTAACTGATACCATAAACATACATTCATCCTTTTCAGGGAATTCGACGATTTCTTGGATGTTCTTTGAAATTGCTTTACGGTTGGCACTGGGAGTTTCCAAGAAGGGTCGTTTCCACCCGTTCGGACGAGGACCGTGATTTTGACCGTGAGCGATGATAGAGGGTTCAACCTCTTCCTGGGCGACCTTCAATAGCGAATCCGTCCCTCCGGCCAACTTACCCGTTGCGATGAGGACCAAGTTGTGTGGTACGTAGTAGGTGTGGTGATAATCCCGGACTGCATTCAGTGAGTAAAAGAACTGCAGTAAATATAGAGGTGCCCCGACTTTGTTCTACAGTTAGCACGCGAAGGGCTTCCATCAGACCGCCGGTTTCACTCCGATAAGCACTCTCCGGTGGCTCAAGGAGCCGTTGGGCCCTGAAGGAACCGATGAGCGACAATAATGGAAACAGTAAGTGACATCACGCACCGAAGAGCCATTAAATCTCCGGACGTATTTTCTCTGCCTTGCATTTCACTGTACACTACCCCGGAGTCGTGTCCTTTTCCATCTATGTGGTGAACCTAGGGACGAGATGTCAACAAATTACGACCCCCTTGCCCGTCTCAATACGCCGACCTCTGTAACAAATCCGGCCTTGGTCAAAGTGGGGTAAAGAATGTGGTCGACGTAAATTGGAAGCAGCTGCAAGAATCCTTGTCCTCCGGCAGTAGAGACAGTGTAGGCTGTATGATCGTCGTCGGTCCAAGCATTGGTACCGTTCGAGAAGCCACGATTGGCTAAATGATCAATAATTCCTTTGTATTTGTACTTTTCCGAGCCCATGAAGACCAGGCTAATTGAGGCATGTATGTTAGAGCCCCCATAGAAGTTAGATGAAGCCACGACTCACTGTTCAAGCGTATGAGGGCATCCACTGTCGTTAAAGACTAGGCATCATCAATATGAGCAACCATTATATCTGCATTAGCACTTGGCCTACTTTCAGTAGCAACTACGAAATATCCGTTGACCAGCGGGGCTGTAGTAGTGGTTCCTTCAGTTGTGAATTCGCCCGAGGGAAATAGGTATGACCTTCATAGTCGAGATGCACAATGCTGAGACCAGTGATTCTACTTCTCCACTTCGAAACGACAACGTCCGTGAAGTCAAGCTTCACTCTTCGAACCAAGTCAAAGTTGCCATAGGTCTCGGATGGTTTTAGGACTGCTTGCATTGAACTCAACGGACGACGGAAAGGTTGCGTGAGAGTGGACCGAGTGAATGCTGCAGGGATCAGTGGTCGAGAACGAAAGGAAGGAGGCAATCGATGGAGAAGGCCAAGGACAGAGCTGTACCGGTGCATGCAGAGTTTCTGCATGGCACAATTGCAAAGGCGATCAAGGTGCCGAGTCACATGAGACCAGAGCATCGATAGGAGCAGTCACATCTCCTGTCCCGGTCCGCCATCCTGTATCGACTCTCGCAGCCTCTGGCGCGCACCGGAGGCAACTTGCGCGCATCTCATACACTCATGGCTTCCAAAAAGCCATACAAGCCTACTCCCGAGCAACTTGCTCTGGCGGAGGCGCGTAGGTTGAAGAAAGAACGCCTCGCCGCTCAAACGACCAGCGCAGTGCCAGGTTCCGAACGACAGAGTACCGTGAAGCAACGCGACTGGCTGGAAGCCCAGAGTACCGCCAAGAGAGGGGGTGATTTCTGTGTGAAGGTCTTCACTTGGAATGTCTGTGGTTGCTTCGGCTGTCTAGCAAGTCATGCGTGGTGCTGATAATAGTAAAGTTGCTGGCTCAGTGTCTAGTTCGTGCGTGCCTATGAAAATAGCGTTTTCATTTCCATGAACCCTCATCAGGTCGGGAACTGTTTCCTTCAAGTGACTGCCTGAAAGGCGGAACGCGCGAGGGAATGCTTCATGACGAACTCCTGAACCAGAAAGCAGACGTGTTGTTCTTGCAGGTGAAGCAGTGTCTGAAGCCGTTCAGCTGCGATCGGCTTTCTGACACAAATCTAGGAAGTCGACCGACTTGAGAAGATCGAACCTCTCTTGACTAAAGCTAGGTACAAGCATCAGTATGGCGCCGGTCCTAACAAGAAGCACGGTTGCATGATTGCTTATACTTCAGACTTCGCCCAACTCGACCATAGAATTATCCAATATGACAATGAGGACGTTCGGGTGTCTGACACAGAGCGAGCACGCCGTGGTAGCAGCTTCAAGACGAGGAACATCGGCCTTCTCTGTGCTTTGCAGTCGGTTCGGAATCCTACTCAAGGCATAATGGCCGCGACGACGCATCTCTTCTGGCACCCCAGGTAGCTATATGATCGACGGGCTAGTGCATGTTCCTTGATTTACTGCTTGCATAGGTATACATACGAAAGAGCTAGGTGAGGATGAGAGGTCGACTACCGTGAAACGCCTTAACCTTGGTTTCAGACAGGCAGCAATATTAAAGCGGGAGGTGAACCGATTTCGCACTGACATAGGCCGTCCGGATTGGCCATGTGTTGTAGCAGGAGGTATATGCAAATATCCCGAACTCCATAGCAACTTATCCTCACCGACATATGCTAGACTTCAATTTCGCCCCAGACGACCCAGCATATTCTCTCCTCGTTGGCGACACTCTGCTCCCCGAACAAGAGGCCTTGATCTCACCTTCCCTTGTCGTTCACAAATCGATAGATCCCGCTGTTCCACCTACTGGACTGAAAGTAGTGAAGGAAGGGGAGGATGGGGAGAGTACCGACCCCGATCGTGTCATTACCGATGCTCGTTCTGCTGTAGAAGACGACGGTCTGCTCTCGGTCCCAGAGCTCTTGGAAACGTTCCAGTCGCAGGCACCCTGGCGCAGTGTCTACGACGATGGCCTTTCACGCATTAAGTCACAATCCCTCAATATCAAAACCTTTGGAGATCGAGTAAATATCGCAACGACGAGGAAGGGAGCCCATGAGCCCGAGTGGACAAGTTATACACACTATTGGAAAACTGTATTAGGTGATTGTCGAGTCGACATACCACAACGCCTTTACTGATCTTTCTCCGAGACTACATATTCGTTCAACAGCCTCCAGAGAGGGAACTCAATATCCATGGCGTTCTCCAACCTTTTACAACCGAGGAGCTCCAGCCAGGCCTCCCAAGGAAAGGCGTATCTTCTAGCGACCACATGTCCCTCTGCGCCGAGATCTCTTGGTCTAGACAATAGATATTATTGCACATCAGGGAGCTATGTTAATATTTAGATTCGGCCCAGAATTAGTAGTAAAGTACTAGCAGTGAGTCTATCCCGCTGAAAAGAAAGGAAGCAAATGATGAGAGGTATCTACGGTAGGGTATATCGTGATGGTTCTAGTTGTGACTTCAATCGCAGCGTTAATCGCCGAGCGTACCTTGAGGGGAGCGAGTTGACCGGAACCCAGCTCCTACTTGGTCGCTCTGTCGGAGCCCGCAATAAGGCTCTCGAATAAACCATTCGCCGAACTCTCTTTTCGTAGCTGGATCATGTAAATGATGCCGGTACGGGAGCCATTGCTGCTTAGTTCAATGGCTACTCCGGTTTTGGCGACGCGCTCGACACCATCTGTCAGTACAATCGTTGATATGAGAACCGCCTTGTCCTTCTCGGCTTCGACGACCAGTTGCTTGATGTTGGTGGGGGTTTGATGATAAAGTTTAAGCTTCGCTGCGCCAAGAGATTTCCACTGCGCGTGCTGCTGTTGAAGGAAGACCTTGCACTTCATTTGAGCGGAGATAGTGGACGTCACTGGACCCGTGGGCATTGGAGGTTCGTCAACGGGAGAATCTGGCGGACTAGGATCTGCGAAGGAAGATCCGGCAAAAGAAGTAGCTCTAGAGCCCATTTGCAACGACGGAAGGACGGAACGGGAGGTCGTGGTACTTATTGACCCCTGTGAGTTACTTCTTGGAACAAAATTAGGGTTTGGTGGATAACCCCCGGGGAACGGTGGTATCGGAGGAGCGCCAGGCTGGTGTTGTTGTTGATCGTACTGAGACGTGAGCGATCGGGACGAGACCGATTTGCGTAAACCTCCATGGAAATTGGGGTCTGAAGGGCCAGCGCCATTCGGTAGTGTTCCTCCTGGCCCAGGTCTGGGAGGTAGGGAGTTCATTGCTGGGTTATGCATTTGCTGCGGAGGCATCCCGTCAGGATGGTGACCAGGGGGACCATACGGAGCACGACCAGCGCCAGGATGCGGAGGAAGTTGCCAAGGTTGGTGGGGATGGTTGGGTAAGGAACCGGCACTGGGACTTCGTTCAGGGTAGGGATACGGGCCGCCCATACTAGGACCCGCACTCGGGGCTCGCGAAGGGGGGCCGGCGCTAGGGCTTCGAACAAGTATGGGATTGGGTGGCCCCGTACTGGGGCTCCGAGCAGGTGGACGGCTTGTCGGTCCTGGAGGTATTTGCTGCCCCACTGCGGAAGTGGAACGCATAGGCGGATAGACGGGACTGCCATTGAATTGATGCAAGGGAGGACCACGCTGGGAGCCTGGAGGAGGTGGCGCAGATGGGTCGATCATAGGTAATCTTGGTTCATTCCAAACTTGACCAACATCAACACCGTTTGTATGGCCGATAGAGGGCTCACGATGCGGTGTAGTTGGTGGTGGAGCTCTGCTGTTTGGCGGGCTCCTACCTCGCTCGGGTTCAGCAGTGGCCTGGTTGGCATGCATAGCATTCCCATGAGTCATCTGGTGGATTGTGTATAGTGGTGGCATAGGAGGGGGCGGCTGTTTTGGTAGAGGGGCAACTGCAAGCGAAGGTGAGACGGCAGTATATCTAGAATGGAATAATTACCTGTTCCCGCAAACTCGATACACTGGTTCAATTCCGATAGTAAACGATTTCGCGCATCGGGCGACTCGGTCTCGATAATCAAAGTCTCTTTGCGCATAATGGCCGCTTGAAGTGCATTGTCTAAAGCAGAACGGTGAGATATATTGTGTAAATGGGGAACAGAGTGGTCGTACCCTGTCCAGGTACTTCAGACACCCGCAGAACCTTTCCAGCCAACGGCGGATAGCACAACCACATGTCAGCATCCCCATTTTGCGCCCTTTCCTCAGGTGACATTCGATCGCAAACCAAAAATAAGTCAGATAGAAGGAAAATGTGACCGTGTGGATGAACGACTTCGGCCCCGGTTGCGCGAGGGGTGAATCGAATGACAGCGTCGATGGACATGCGCATCTCACGAGTGAATGGGAGATGGGGCGGCAACATTTGCAGACGAACCACCTTCACATGATGTCAAGCTAGACTCTGGAACGAAAGAGAGAGAGTCTACCTTCGGTTTCATTGTGAATATATCCAGAGTTCGTGCAGTCGAGAGCCTTCTCTCCAAGTCAGAAATGGGCATCGTCATTGTTGCATTCGTTGATGTCCTGCTCAGAGAAGTAGAGGTCGTTTCCTGAGACGAACGCGGTCTGATGCTTTCTGTTAAGAACTATTCTAACGCGGGAGATATAGCACGTACCCCGAAAAAGTACTCTCCCTAGCCGAGCTGCTGCCTTCACTCACAGGCGTGACAGACCCAATATCCTGCTTAGAAGGAGTGCTAATCATGGAGGCCATATTCGGGCCGATAACTACTTCGTCGTCTACATCGGTGGGCGCAGGAACAACTGGAAGGAGTACTGGCGCTCCGACTCGGATACTCGACCTATTCTCCAACGTCTCCAGCAGTTTCTCCAGTTTCTCGATAGCACCCAGGAGGAGTCGGTGATCGCTTCGACCAGGTGTGGTGCTTTTGAGCAGTCTCGAGTAAAGTTTCTTGTAATACTTGAGACGACCCTTCGGCAAGAGAAACAAGGCGTCCAGAGTCCAGAGCGGCGATTCCGAGGAAGAGGGAGGTGGATTGGCGGCCGAAAAGGTGGCCATAACGCCAGGCAGTCTGTTGTTGGATTGTACTGGCTCCCATTCGTCGAAGCCAGACACGTATTTGCCGCAATAAGAGGTATACGGGGTTTCTAGATCATCAATCTGTGAAATTGATGAGCTTGAAGCTTGCATGGGAGTTTATGTATATACCCATCGCATCAGTAAATCTCCCAAAGCTTTCGGCGACGAAGGGTTTGTCCCAATCTCTTTGAGTTTCTGTAATCCATTAAGTAAGGTCGGAGGTACTGGACGCAATCATGGAATAGAACGGACCAGAAGCAGAGAGCGGTTTGCCTTGTAGACGCTCTCTATACTTCGAAACATGGCATCAAGATCGGGTGGCGGAAGATTGGAGCGAGACCATGCTGCTGCGACTTTCTTTGGGTGTGTCACGGTCTATCTTCTTAACAACGCAACGTGTGACTAACCCGGATGATGCCTGTTAGCAGCTCTACATACACCTTTTCTGTTTCTATGAGGTCGGTAAGAGGGTTTGTCTTCTTCGATCGACCGCTGCCTTCTCCGGTGGGAGTGTTAGGGTCGGTGGGTGTAGTGGGTGTCGTGGGTGTGCTGGGGGTCAACGGGACTACAAGTCCGCCTGCTAAAGAAGTGCCAAGGGTTAAAGAGCGGCCGCGAACGCAGAACCAAATAGAACATACCGGGATCCAGACTTCCAGCGAATCTTGAGGGTGCAGTAACAAATTGTGATGAGGCATCGGTAGCATCGTTGAAGGCGTCAGTCATGGCACGAAGGGCTGGAACCTGATAGTTGGAATCAAAGGCAGCACTGGCCAGATGGTGGTGGTGGTGGCGGAGAAAAGAGAGAGTTGAGTGCCCGGACGTGCCTCAGTTCAAGACGAGTCGATTTCGTTCACTGCCATGTAGTCACGTGCGAACCATCCTACCATGCCGCCACCAGGTGGTGAACTGAAGTACAATTTGGCCTGGATAGAGGGCACCTTCAAATCTCGGCCTAATACAGAAGTACTACTCGCCCCAGAACGCGAGGAGGGCAATGTTACTACCAACGACTACGAGCTCGCAACGAGGTTTCTGCCTGGACCACACCGTTACTACCCAGTGCGTCGCGTTCTTGGTTCCAGGGCATCTCCCTGATACAAGTTGGTGTTAGCGTGGCTATGGTGCTATAGCTACTGGTGCGACCTTTCTCTGCGCACGGAGTAGGAGATGGTCAACGCCTCGCCTTGTCGTCGTTGGCGTCGCAGCTTATACACTTGGTTTCTCGATTGGCCAGGCCGCGCGACTACGCCTGCATCTGAGATTCCTTTCCAGGCTCGAGAATTTCGATGGATTCTCCGCTGCCATCGATAATATCAATGTGAAGACCGGGGGAATTATGCCCCGAGGCCCGACGTTGGTTGTGTCACGCAAGAATGGTGGCTTGGGCGTGCGGCCTGATATCACCGGTGGTGAAGCATTGCAAAGTCCAGGGGAAGGAGGGTTTGGTATGGACGATACTGGAAACGATTCAAATGCACAAGATCGCGTCGCTACTACTCGTATGGTTTCATGTCTTTTATTCCTCGAATCTACTAAGGAATAACCTTCCAGCCGACACATCCTCCGTGCCAAGTAAACCGACAAAAACTCGCTGGGACGAGATACGCATAGCCAATGCGCAGTCCGCTTCTCAGTCTTCATGGGAATTAATCAGGCAGAAGAATGGGCGAGCGAGCATGCAAAACAACAAAACAGCAGGAAGCAGTCCGCAGTCGGAGGAGTCGTTGGAGAATGCTGATGCAGAACGGAGGGCAGAGCAAGCGAGATTTGATGCAATGCTCGAAGCAGAAAGGAAAGCTGGACAGAATGTGTAATATATGCGACTAATCAAAGTCAAAATTAAATATTGGCGCGGCAACCAGCATAAATGCTAATGCTTGCAGCGTAAAAGCGCTTCGAACAATATCTGCACAGTTTTTGACTACCCTCATAGACATATGAGCGTCGTGCCGTACACCGAAGGACGCGTGCCAACGATATCTACTGTACAATTTGCGAGAGCGAACGCGACAGAGTCAGGGGACATGAAGGGACAGGGGAGGCACATTCAAAGTCATTGTGCCAGCGCTTCAATCAGACGCAGTCGATAATGCTAGCCGTTGAAAATATATAAATGAACATCACTACAAGGGGTCATGCAAGGTATTACTTTGAAAGTCTACACAAATCCTAAACGAAACGAAATATTTATATACAGACGTTATTGAAACACGCGTAGAAACAACATTACCCTAAATAGAAAACTCCAAGCAGCAAAACAAAACAGATTATTCGAAAGCGTCCTGTTAAGAATCAAAGTACAGTGATACGAGAATACTAGAATAGCGCCAGTTGTCCAGGCAGCGTGCTGGACTGTGATGCATCGGGTGATCCAGCCAACCCCCAGCTGGACGTAGAAGATGCTGGCCGTGAAAGGTTGGGCGGGATATTCGCCATAGGGGGCGTTGCTTGCTGCGACGGAGATAAGCCTCGTGGCTCGCAACGACTAGTCTCGAGACTCACCGGTAGCGGGGCTAGGCTGGAAACGCTGTCCGGCGAGGCGCCTGCCGACCCGTCCTTTCTGAACAGTGTCGTATGAGAGAACGGGTACAACGGCACACCAACCTCAAGAGGTGTCTTGTGAGCTGTCATGCGTATTATCTCACGCATTAGCCCTTGTAGTAAACGCTCCTGTCGGGCTGCAAAATATCTGAGCCAGAAATAGCAAGTGATAAGAGGTGGACCTACTGCCAATCGGTGACCGTTTCCCATACTCGAGCATCGCAAATCTACGAGTCTTGAGCGTGATTTCTGATGTTGACAACGTGTCCCACTGACCTGAGAACATTGATTTCGCCCCATACCGTCGATTCTCTATCGGTATCTCCGATTTCTATGAAGTATTTGCATAGTTGCACTTGGACAACGGCTGCGAGGTACCAACAGATCTAGAGACGGGATTAGATTTCTAAAATTGGAATTAAGGAAGTACCTACCGTCACGAATGGATGAAGCCTAGTGATGTCAAGTGAGGTGGCTGAAAGCATGTAATACGCAGCGAGAATACAGCGAGCTGAGTTCACACATCTCGAAGAAGAGACATTGTTTGGATCCGTGAAATCCAAGTATGGGTTGTGAAGGGTGATGGTAGCACTGAGCGAACACAATCCATTAGTTGTAAAAATGGAGTGGGAGAAAGCACCTCGCTTACGCATGGGGTATGATATGGACCATGTAAAGATCTGTGTCCAATGAGCTGCCCTCGGGCGCATCGGTCACGCCATTATTGGTCTTAAAAATGTGCGGTAAGCTATCCAGGAAATCCGTTGCGACCAACTTGTCCAGCGCTTCAAAGCCTTCCAGGTAAAATGGGTTTTGGTTTTTGCTGGGCGCTGTGGGAGCTCGCAAGTTCCCGCGGACGTTGTAGTCCGTGACTCTGCCGAAAAGCATGATGGCCTTGATTAGAAGGATGAAAGAGTCTGTATACTGAGGCGGATGCCGGGTGAAGATATCAGGGGTAGACAAGTCCTGGGGATTGCTCGGCACCGCGACCTGTAAAAGCAAGAGGCATGCAGAGAGTCGGTTAACGGATATCTGCGAGGTAGGCGGGAAGACGAACCTCTGACTCAAAGTCGATATTCCGTAATGGGAGCTCTGTACCGACGTCTCTCTCGTCAACGGCATGGATCCATCCACCGACTGATGCGATTCGATCGAAGACGATGGTCATCCACCACGTTCGTCGTCTTGATTCTAAATCCAAGAAGTCTTTCGGAGGCGCTAGATACGCGCCAGGAGAGTTGTTACCATGCGTTGAGAATGTACCAGGATAATTCAACCGCAGTGGGACTGCAACACGTGTCTGGAAGCTGGCAAATATCCACACTTCCACCCATCGACCTTCTTGGTAAAAATACCACGATAGAAGAATGCATGCTTGCATGACAGAGAAAATATCTTCCCCGCTGGCCATGGTCTTGTCAATATATTGGCGTGTTTTGCCAGCGTGGAATTCTGCGAACTGATCGCGTCGAGTACCATCTGGTAAAGAAACTACGTTTTGTGACGACCATCGCGATGCTGAAGCGCACTGGAGTCTCGTCAATAATAGTAGCCAGTGCAACATCGAGATACAACTCAACTATAGCGTGCAACAGTGCCGAATGAGGGAATCCGGGATCTTTTGGACTAAGATGCATGGAAGCCAAGAAGGATGGCCGATGTAGGATTCGAGAACCACATGGGTCGCATCGGAAAAATATGTCGATGCTGGAGGGACATGGTCAGACGTAGATCATAACAGCAGAAATTCACAAACTAGTGGTTGAGGACTGCTGGTTCAGGTAGATCCGGGTTCCAACCTGAGAAAAGGAGATCCATGAAAGGAACTGAGCCAGATTTGGGTGTGAGACAATTGTTATCGGGGCTGCCATTGTGGCTCCGCAGGCCGCTAGGAGGACTGTCGCTCATCATGGTGATCATTGATTCGTTCAACGAGGCATGGGGCAGGGTGATTCCGCCTGACTCTAAGGTTGGCTTGTTACCAGACAATTGGCTGTGCAAGCTTGGGTGCCGTTGGGGAGAGACAGACCGTTCTTGTGCGAGGAGTCGTTCTTTTAGTTGCGCTTTTGAGTCCAGTCAGACACAGATACCACCGCCGCGTATCATTGATTGTCACTCACTGATTTGTTCCTCCAACTCTTTGATTTTTTCCACTGGATTTGTATCCGGGGCGAGTGTTAGTCCCTCCACAGGGTCATAGGAACATTGTGGTTCGGTCGGATGGCTGGATGTTCGCTTCTAGTCACGAACTGCGGACTCGGTCTGCAGGGGGGTCACTCACGCATAGCCCACGGGTGCTGGTACGCTGACCAGGGCTTGCCATTGCCTGCGGATCACCGATTAATTTTCAGATCTTACCCCGAGGTAGCCGGAGAGACGTATAACAGACCTGACGCAGGTTCCACAGTGTGGGCGAGCAGCATCGCATTTCTGCGAGGTGAACTGTGTCAGATTCACCGCCACGAGACATTGGAAAGAAGCAGCACACCAGTTTTCTCCTTCTGCACGATCGACAGGCCTAGTGACAGAACTGCTTAGGAGTCAGCTTACCCGTCAGAGTCGCGAATAATACCTGATTCCTCCTCAGAGCAGGTCGAGTAGACCCATTGGTCGGTGCTTTGGGCATCTGTGGTTCGAGATTGCAAAATCCGTGAGGAGTTACCACTAGTGGCGCGGATGGGAGTTTGATGCCAGCAGAAGTTCTAGCAGCACAGAAGGTTCCTCTGCTCGAAATACGGCCACCAGTTGGAAAGACGGAGAGAGATTTGAGGGATGGAGGATCCGGGGAGAAGATAATCGTTCACGTAGCGGAAATCTGGTGAGGGCCTAATACACTGTCTTTAACAGATCGCAACCTGCACTATTTAGTGATTATTCGCGCACGTGACTAGAGCGCTAACTGCATTTGGTCCACTAAGGTAAGTACGTCCAGGTTTCTCTACAGGGCCATACCATGAAAGACGGATATCCGGGCATGGGAACGACAGCTGGATCCTCTTTTCTCTCAACACTGTCCCTTGCAAACTCACAAGAGATTACACCTCGTTGCTCTCATCACGCATCATTGAAGGTCGCGCATTCTCACTGTTCCAAATCAGCGGTGTTAATCACAGTGGTATCACTGACGGTGGGGGGTGACGCGCAGTGAATGTTCGAGGTAGCAGATATGTAACAAAAGCTCAACGAGGCCGCGGCTACTTGCAATGCGACGATGCCACATGTGTCACGGCGCCCTGATGGCAATACGTTGTCAACATGCTCGATAGGAGTTCAATACCAATTCGCAGGATAATACCCACAGCCTACAACACCGTTGCCACGATTGTTCGACTATGAGCAAGATGCCTGAACTCCGTTAGGTAAATCCCTTGGCAACCACGGAAGTCACAATTGAACGTATAGACTCGGTAAAAGCAGTAAGTACTCACCTTGCCAGGTACCGAGATTCAGCCGACCATTCGTGACTGGAATAGAGATAGAAGACCCTACTAGCGACGCCTTGGCATGCGATACGCTGGTTGAAGCAATAGAAAATATTACTCTTGGATCTCAAGCTGGGAAATAAAACTCACGAGTCACTAGATTACGGCAAAGTGCAGGCAGAAAGTGACACCAGTGAACACCAGTGAGCACCCGTGTCGAACCCACGTTACTTTAGCGTTCACGTACTCTGGACCCTCATCCGTGTGACGCCAGTTTAAGTGTTCAGGAACGATGTTGTCGAGAGCCATATCCATGTCTACAAAAGATGAAAATGAGCTCAATTATTAGCACACGCCGACAGCCGTCTCCGGATATTCCATCAACACTCGCCTCGACGTACGTCTGAGATGGGAGACAACAATGAGTTAACCCAGTTCGGAGAAAACAAAGTAATTTATCGACCAGGGTCATAATTCTCGTTCACGGTCAACGCCGCTGATGTATGCTTTCTGTGTCAATAGTCGATCATTTTGTCAATTTGGAGGAAACATTGATGGCACGCACATGAAGAGGAAAAGCATGCCGATCTTCGTGAAAGATGAGTACGCGTAATATCAATGTACCAAGGGGAGGCATCGACTAGCCTGTACACCTTCCAATCCTGGCCTGATATGAGACATCACCTCATCTGTGACTAGATGACAGCCTTTGGAACGTTTCGATAGTGTGAATTCCTTTTGCCAACCCATGTTTAGACTTGGAAGAAGTAGACGGAGGGGCGTCTCACTGATCCTGGTAGCAGATCTGATATGTACGATTATGTAAATATTCAGCTAATACACATATGTAAAGTACATGCCCCTGGTCCGAAAACCAGCCTACCAAAAGCCTCGCAAATGAAAGGTAATTTCTACTTAATAGGCACTGAGTACTGATGGGACGCATGGCAATTAAGCTTGGCGGACGCGAGGCAGCAAAAGGAGAACATGCACGCGATCATTCCTCCCCAAAGCGTCTGATGCGTTCCGTACCCCCTCTGTTGCCTGGAACGTTGCGATTGCGACAGTGGTTGGCATAGTGGCCTTTCTCTCCGCACTGTATACATTAAAATGCTGTAAAATTGATAAGGCACTGAGCTCACCTTAAAGCACATTACTTCATCCATATTCCTTCGAGGAGGTCCCTGGAAGCCAGATAGGTTGCCTTGGTTTGACGTAGAACCTCCGAAGCCTCCATATTCGGTGTATCTGCCATAGCCTGGCGGTGGTGGCCCGAGTTCGCGAGTTGAAGATGGTTCTGGCGGTTCATACGCTTTCGGTAGCGGCAGATCGGGTTTCGGGCTAACATTTGTATTTAAGACATATCAGGGCATCCATAGCGAAGGTACTTACTGGCCGCGAGGACATTCAGGACCAAGGGGGCACAATCCCGTTAGATATAACTGGCAAGCCACGCGTCGAACATGTTTCCGGGGGCAATTAGGACCTGTCGTCCATCAGCAGACTATCCACAGTTGCGTAAAAATCACAAACCTAGCTTGCAAAACCCTCGTTTGTAATCAGGGCACTCGACTTTCCTCTCTTTGGGATGGGCGTATAAGCATTCGTCACCAGCGGAACAATACCCATGTTTCGCAAACCACCAACATTCCGGCATCCGTCGGAGGTTGTATTCGTGTAAGAACTCGCAAGCATCGCCCTTTTTGCAGAGCCCCCTGAGCCAATGTTTGCAGACAGTCGATAGACGTTCTCTTTCGCGAGGATGAGTTGGTGGTAGTTTAGGTGGTTGGAAGTTCTGTCCAGACGGGGCCGTATGCCGCAAAGGACAGTGAAGGGGACCAAGGGGACAACCAGCCGGTGTCAGAGCTAGTCTACATATTTGGTCGTCTATCAGAACATGAGGTGGATTTCTACGTACTATGGAAGTGAAGAAACAAACCTTTGTCGAGCTTGACATTGAGCTCGTTCTTGACGATTGTTTCTGCGGCAAAGTTGTTTTGGTGGAACTGGGGGAGAACGATATCGCGCAGAAACGAGGGACCGACAAGAGGATTTGAGGTTATTGCCATAGTGGCCGTAGAGGGCAGAGCTGGGGAGCCTGGGCAGATCGCCGAAGCTGACTCAGCAGGGAAAACTAACAAACCATTCAGGGCGTGGCGGAAGCAAAATAGGTGATCATGGACCCATAGCCTGACATGTCCCCCAGATATATAAACTCGCATAATTTCACCCTGTCCATGTTCTGCCTTTCCCCTTGCTCCTCAGCGGCCGGGATTGTATGTCGTCCCCCATCTCAGCCGTCTACCTGCTGGTCGGTGCCGCTGTCGGGCTACTTGTCTACTCCAGAGCAAGGCGTTCCAGGCTTCCCTTGCCCCCCGGCCCCAGCACATCGTGGACAGGCAGGGTAGACATCCCGAAACAGCGCCAATGGGAGGTCTACGCGAACCAATGGAAGAAGCTTTATGGTGAGTGAAACTTCTTGACCGAATTTACGTATTGACTGGATGGAACGAATGTGCTTTGGCAGGCGATCTTATCTACGTTAACATATTTGGGAGCCCCCTCCTCATACTCAACTCAGCGGAGGTGATGGACGATCTCTTGGAGAAACGAAGCAACAAATATTCATCTCGGCCAGTGCGAACAATGGTTGTAGAACTGTGAGTTGTCCATTCGAAGTTTGCAACGTTCTCAATATTCAATCGACGTGTAGCATGGGCTGGAATTGGTTGTTCTCATCCTTTCCGTATGGTTCTTGGTGGCGAAAGCACCGAGCTATCTTTAGTCGTTATTTTCATCCCAAGCTAGTCCACAAGTATCGGCCGGTTCAGGTTAGAATTCATCTGTCCCTCATATTTCGCTCTGGTACAATAACATCCACAGCTTCAGGAAACGCACACGCTACTGAGGAACTTGTTGAATGCCCCAGATGACTTCAGATATGGGATTAGACGGTACCTTCGAGTCCATTATCCCCCTTCTCCCGTTGACTTTGTTATAGCTGGGGGGCTGCTATCGTCCTGACCCTCGCCTACGGACACCAGGTCGCCGAGAAAGGGGACGACTACGTCTCCCTGGCTGATCGAGCCCTCAACGGCCTCCAAAGTGCTGGCATATTTGGAACATATCTTGTGGACTACGTTCCGGCCCTTAAATACATCCCGGCCTGGTTCCCTGGCGCAGGTTTCCAACGACAGGCGAAGGTATGGAGAAAGGACGCCGTTGACATGGCCGCTAAGCCTTATCTCATGGTCGAACGGTGGCTAGTAAGCTCGTTCTGTTCTATCTTCGTTCATCCCTCATATCACTTTCTTGAGCGAGAGGGTGGCGCGAGCACGGCTGCACAATCTTTCGTGGCTTCGGAGCTCGCGTCGCCTGATACCGATCCGACCAAGGCAGAAATGATTAAGAATGTTGGGGCAACCATCTACGCAGGTGGGCGATATGCCTGTCCCTGCTATATGTATTGTTATACTAAAACTTTGAGCTTAACAGCCGGAGCCGATACGGTGAGCATTTACGAGCTTAAGCATGGATGTAACCCATAACGCAATTAGACGGTATCATCAGTCCTTTCCTTCATCCTCGCCATGGCATTGCATCCCGACGTCGCTAAGAAGGCACAAGCTGAAATTGACAGTGTCGTTGGGGACCGTCTTCCGCAGTTCTCTGACTCGCTTCCATATGTTGTGAGTACCCCTGTCTTCCCATGGTCCGCAAATATAACAATGCCTGCCAGGATTGTATTGCGTATGAGGTGATTGATCTCCGTTCCTATAAGTAAACGACGCTGACTATGTTTAGCTCCTTCGGTGGCACCCCGTAACCCCGCTGGGCCTGGCGCGCACGGTGTCTGAAGAGGACGAGTATCGGGGCTTCCGCATCCCCAAGGGGACCACCCTCCTACCAAACGTCTGGTAAGTCCGCGCGCTACACGGCGAATCCGCAGATGGTTAATGGCCGCGTAGGGGTATACTACACGACCCAAATATGTACCCAGAACCACTCTCGTTCAAGCCAGAGAGATTTGCGGATGCTGAGGGGAACGCTGCTGCTCACATTAACCCTGCCCCTGATGCAGCTTTTGGTTTCGGTCGCAGGTATGAATCATCTATCTATCAGGATTTGCTTCTTGGCCGTTGATATTATTTCTAGGCTGTGCCCGGGTCGATGGCTCGCATTCCAGTCGATCTGGATTGCCATAGCTTCAATTCTCGCGGTCTACGATATTCTCCTACCGTTGGATGAGCAAGGGAAAGAAATCAAACTTCCGGAAGAATACACGACAGGCCTGCTGAAGTACCTGCTCATTTATCCTTCCTTAAGAACCGCGGTGTTGACGATATATTTCTAGCCACCCGAAGCCATTCTCCTGCAGAATTATCCCTCGCTCAAGCAAAGCAATTAGCCTCGTCAGGCAGACGGTGGATAACCGGGCATAGAATCTATCTACTCTTCCATCTCTTCTCAATTTCATCCATCATCATTTACGCGGAATGTACCACGACCTATCATGTCTTCCACTAGCAATGCCAGATACCCAATAAACATGCCTTCCATCCAGCTTTTATCACCCGCTGCATAGCGTCGTTCACCTCATCGCCCCATTTCGATCCTTCGGAACGCTGGAATACTTCGATGAAAAACATATCTTCGAAAGGGTCACCACATAATGAGGGTCGTCGATCTATCCGGGAAACTCCTAGATCGATGACACTCAAAGGAAGCAATAAATCTGAGGTACGTGCTCCGTCGGAGTGCTGTATTCTAATAAGAGCCCGGTTTCCTAAGACACTCGAATTTGTGTCAATGCCTACGACATAAAACCGAGTGAAATTATCTCATATGACACATTCCGGTTAGGCTTGGAGATAGATCAGGAGGGATGAGCTTACCATTCGTGGCTTGTATGCTTTCTTCCAGAACATCGAGTTCTGGAAACACAGTAGTGCATATCTTGGAGCAGATCGCTGCCGACGTCTCGTATTCTTCTGAAGTAGCAATAGCTTCCGCTGCGGCGGCCGTCGACGGCATCTTCATCTGACGGGCAGAAGGGAGATGCTTCGATAGGAAGCCTTGACATTGTCCAAGAGCCTATGCAGCAGACCGTGGGTGAGCCTGACGATTCGGACGGTGATTTCGAATACGCGGCGAACGAGGCCCACCTGCTCATGACTGAGAACGTTCTTGATTTCTGAAAGGGGTACTCCCTTCCGCGCCAACAAGCAATGCTGTACGCCCAAGGTCACTTGGCCGACAACGAAGAGGCCCTTTCCAACATTACTGTGCCGCAGTTGGTCGTACGTTTCAATCACGCTGCCGAATATTGTGTTTTCTTGTGGAACAACTCCGAATGGAATCGTGGGGGACAATGAATTGAAGACATCTGGTCAATCCGTCAAATGTGTCGGCGAAGGCGAAGGCGAAGAAGACACTCATGCGTACCTTTAATTGTGTCTTGCCCAACATACTTCGCAGAAGGGCCGAACTTCTGATGTGCCGCCTATGTTGTACGTTAGTCAATGCCCCAATCTTCGAAGGCACAACCAACAGCCACTTTACCTGGTGAGTATACGTGCCGACTGGGCCAAGATATGCGACACCTATGGCTGGCATCCGGGAAATAGTTGGAAACAAAAGCTCCAGAGGGTACGAGCCCAGGTCAAGATCATCAATTGCATCACTTTTGGCACATATCCCAAATAGAGGACCTTACCCGATCATTGCATTGGCGTTAAAGCGTAGCGTAGGGATTCAAGTTTACAAAGCTGGGGGTTATGTATGTGGTGACTATCGTAGCAGTCGTACTTATTAACTTATCAATACACAGCGCTGGTATACGCATACGTATACGTGCGCCTATGGCGTGAAGGATACATAAGAAACGGGGTCGTACAGGTCGGATTTAAGACTAACAGGAGGCACAGCGTTCGAAATGTGTCTGTCATACATCTGCAGCAATTCTGCACCCGGACCAGCCAGCATCTCGGGCGAATGGCGAGGGAATGTAATGTCCGTCAACGGAACAGGTGGTAAATCTCCACAATGATTTGAGATAAGATCGCGTAGCATCTTTGCGAATCTGAAAGCCATTGGAATCCGCTCGCCCACTTTTGCTATCGCATAGCTAGATGGAAGGGGATGAGACACAGCGCATGACCACTTGAGACGACACTTACTGAACGAATTCCAATTCAGCTCGTAGTGTACCTATTTGCTCTATGCTATTGGCTTCCTGGGCAGCTTTCAAAAATCGGACGAGGACCCTTCCACCTATAAACCAGCTGAACTATGGCGGTATAAGAACGACCGTAAACATCACTGGAGCCAGCAGGCTTACCACGCAGAAGGGTTCCAGTAGCGTAATGTCGAAGCTGGTCGAAGATACGCTGTATATGAGGTCAAGAATCGCTCGAGCCGATGTGAGGATTTTTAGGGCACTGATGCAACCACTACAACGAGCCTTCAGGATGAAAACAACATAGATTAGGTGTGGTGCTCACCGTTGTTGCACATCAGCGTGTGGGTCATGCAATGTAATGCTTGCGCTATAATGAAAGGCTGGGTCAACGACACGCCGCCAAGCTGGGCGAGTTAGATACTTGCCAATGTGGCATCAATGAAGCGGTGTACAGGACGGGGTCAACAATGCTATCGGTTATAGGCGACCTGAGATGAGGAGGGAAAGACACCCGGAAAGTAGACACGACTTCGTCCAGAGCAAGGAATGCCGGAGAACCACGAGGGTCAATGTGCTCGGAAGGCTGAGAGGTGTCTTTATAGGGTGATGTAACAGATGTGTCCCCAGCCAGATGTCTTGCGCGGAATCTCATATTAAACGTCTTAACTTGAGCTATTTCTGACCGTTAAACAATAGAAATCGGGTCGTAGATCCGACGTACAAATCATGATGGTCCCTTTGGTATATAGTATAAACGAATCCACTTGCTTTGGTAGGTGAACTAAGAGAAGATCTTGGCTCTGAGCCCATTGCCGTTCTGCCGTCGGCACCAAGACCTAAATAAGAGAATAAGCGATGCGTACGCGATTTATCTCTCTTGGTTCGGACACGTACGCCTTGATCAAACTGGTCACCTCTCAGAGGTAGCAATTGGCAAACATCGTTGTCATCCATGGACAATGCCCAGCCGTTGCCAAATCCATGCAGACGTTCGTTCGCATAAGCGAGCCAAAATGCATTGCGGCGCATTTCTTCTTCAACAACTGTGCGAGCGGGTGGTAAGATCGAGGCGGGACGGAGAGCGTTCGTTATTGATTGAAAGGGGGGCAATATATTTAATCCAAGCGGTACGGCGAGGCGAAGAGCGTGGGCAGACGTTACGAAAACCTCGAATACATCCGTGAGCTTAGACGAAGAAATATGTCTTTGAAATATGTTACCTCTACCCATCTGAGTATGCGATGACGGTACGGGTAAGTAGACTAGATCAACATGCGGGACGAAAGCATACCTCGAATGTGACCAATAGAACCATGTGAGGACGATGCGGGCTAGAATAACTTCAGAATGCTTGATTAGACCTAGAGATATCACACTAACCTTGGAGGACACGAAATAAATCCTCTCCAAGGCTTTCTTGGCGGTCTGCAAGTTCTTTAGCAATTTTGGCATGCTCCTCTGCAAAGGAATCGGGCCGGGACTCTTTCAACCGATGTCTTTGGAAAAACAGTTCGTCTAGGTGAAGACTTGAGCACATAGCGGAACGAGTGTAACGGGTCAAATACCTGGCTCAACCTCGTTGAGATTTGGAAGTGGAGGTGAAGTGACAATCGCTGTGTACAGACTCCCGATGGCACATATTGCGTGTAGAAGTGGTGTTGATGGGAATTTGGGGTGATGTGGTGGGAAGGATAGTGTCGTTAAGAAAGATGAGGCATGTAACAGGCGATTGCTGTGTGGATGGAAGACGAAGAAAAGCTCAACGCTATTGTCATGAATCAGAACCCGGGAGGTAATCAGGAGTCAGGAGGGGACCCACAGATGACGCAGTAAATCTGGTTCGGGGAGGCGGGTAGGCCAAGTGGAGTAAATCAAGCTCGAAGCTGATGTCGAGGCGCCTTGGGGTTGCGACCTGGTGAAATAAGCGTTTTGCGCGACGGTCGAGGCTTCCGTAAGGGAGGGCAAACTTCCAGCGTCTGCGTTGATATTCATGGTCGTAATCGGTGGGGTAGACAACGGAGATGATACACTAATTCCACTGTGAGAGATACTGGGCGAAACCAGCATTGGCCCGGAATGTGAGGGGCCGGGAGAGGACTCCGGCAGTTGACTGTTGGATTCTGCGGATTCTTTTTGGCTTAACAATGCTTCCAATTCGTCTACAAAATGTCAGTATAAAAGATGTTCCAAAGATAATCAATCATATCATACTGATTCTCCGTTCTAACTTCTCGTATCGGGATTTTGGGCCGTCCCCGGGACCCACACTATCAATAACTATAACGAGGCGGTATTTGAAGATGTCACCGGGCGCTGGGCTGTTGCTCACCATCATCAAAGGTGCACTCGGGGTAAGGGGGTAATTGGTGTCCAGCGGGCGCATGAGCAAGTGCATGAGCATGAGACCTAATGCAAGTCGAACACGGCCTCTTCGCATCACTAGAACAGCGCGAGGGGTCAAATCACTTCACCAAAGACTGAGTGAGGCCAAACCATTTCTGTAGAGAAATTGGAGATATGTCAAGTCAACGCCGAGCTATTGGGCATATACTTACCAGCTTTCGTCTTCGGCACTAATACGGTATCATGAGGACGTTAGGACATTGCACTGGAGCCACGGACGCCTTACTTGGTGACATGCCTGGCAAAGGCGTCAGTAGAGGCACCGCAATCAAAACCCTGCGTGTCTAGCGACTCACTTGATTTCGTTTCAGAACATTTGGGTGGTTGGCGGCGTTGACACTACTCGGGCTCTGCGCTGCTTTCGGCATGTCGAGGGCCTGCACGGCTGCGCCAACGGAGGAAGGATCTCTTAACTGAAGCAGCGCAATGAGTGTGTGAATAGAGCAACTGTATTCTGTCCATCCAAGTCCGAAGCTGCTGGATCAAGTGTCGCTTGAACTCATGATTGGCGCCGGCGGCGGGAATTGTTTACTGCCTGCATGGGGTCGTCACACTTCAGCAATGGTAGCGAGATGTTCAATGCATTGTCAAGAAATATACATATGATGAAACGTGCTTCCAGCCCACCCGAAGAGAGATATTTCGCAAAAAGATAAGTGTACTAAATAAAAATAGGTACTAGATATGAACGAATATGCACATGGAACTCCTCAGTTCACTGCGGCGTGAATTTAGTCGTGGAAGTGAATGAAGCGACAACGTCGCCGACCTTGGCGTCGTTGAGTCGGGCTGCTGCCGCCGACCATGTTTGGTTGAATACAGAATCTGTGAAAGAGGAATCCCGGACTATCAGCTGAGACGTCGCCGTTTCCGTCCAAGCGACACTCCGCCCAGCGCCGATAATCCATTGACGAACCGCCAAAGCCTCTTCGGAACCGAAGAATAGTGAACCAGAGGGACTCCCAAAAGACGACAGCACCGAGTCGATATCGTCGGTCGTAACGGCGCCGAAGACAGCGACCTCCATAGGAGGCAAGCGAGACAAGGCCGCCAAAAGCTGGGGGCTGGTGTTGTTGCTCGGCGGTGTTGCTACGCGCGACAGCACAAATCGAGCAAAATCGATCGCAACATTGACATCTGGGATAGAAGAAAGATACCGGAAGACGACATGTTTGAAGTTATTAAGGGCGCCATAATTGAGGGGATTGGTATTGGGAGAAACACCATCACCAAAGGGAATAGCAGCCAGTGCCTCATTGATATAAGCAACGACTCGAGGAGATGCTTCTTGTTTGAGGACAACAGCTTGCCTAGCAATCTCTCCTGTCCTGGAGTCTAAAAATGGCAGGCGTAGCCTCAGAACGTCGAGGACACCATATACAGGCCGATCGGGAAAACAAGAACTTTGGAATGACGAAGGTGGGGTGACGGGTGCTAAATTGAATATTGATGTTTCAAGAAGATTGATGTTTCGTATTTGCGCAGTCGTTAGACGAGGATAACACGCAATCGGGGGAGGAAATGAGGTAACATCGGGGAGGAGGGAGATAACGGAGCCGTCTCCCGAAGTTGCGGCATTGAAGGGAAGAAGTATTTGGGATGTACTGAGTACCGATAGGAAAACTGCCAAGTCGGAAGGCGTCTGTTGGAGGACACTTAGCCAGTAGTTTTCGAGTGCCCTTGACTTTTGCGTGGATGCAGCTGGGAATGGTGTCAAGATGGAATCAAGAAACCGGAGACTATACTCACCTGACGAGAACGTGTACATGCGATCCAAAACAGCCTGCGCGACGGTACCAACCCGTTGACGTTGTGCGTCGGTCGGTTGACCTCCATCCTCGAAGCTCACAGAAGCGGCTGGTGCGACCGTTTGGGCAGCGAAATCAAAGAGGAAACCAGATCCCGTCGTCGAGAATGAACTACCCGCCGAGCTGATGGGGCCGTCGCTGGATTCGAAGTCTTTCCAAGGCGCCTTGATGACGAAGTCGCGCATTTTCCCAACGGTATCCAAATCTTCAGACTCTGCCACATTCCAAAGCAATGCTGATTGCGCCCATACCGTCCTGTTCGGATGCGAATCAGAGAGGGAGGGTGAGACGTCTACTAACATCGCCTGTGAGGCACAGTTACCCCCTCTGGGGTCACCTTGGGCAAGCCATAGGGAGAGGGCCAAAGAATTTAAGGTGTAATTGGTGCTGAAAAGTTGATTCATGGTCGGATGCAGGGAGACAAGGTGCTGGGCGAGAGGAAGGCATGGTTGTGATGATGATGTACATACGCATGTGGCATCTGAATCGAAAATTAGAGGATGATCCCCAAAAACTGGAACGCGGAAATACACGCACCGAGATTGCAGGCAGAACCAGTCAAGTTTCCGGAACAGCTGGGAAGTGAGCTTCCGCTCTGTTTCCTACTCAGAACAACACCTAGCGTCACAGCGACAGCCACCAAAGCGATGAAGACAAGGACGACAAGGATCCATATCCGCGTTCTGGTAAAGAAATGGCTACCAGAGGGTGGGTCGTGATCACTCTCAGGCACGGCGCTTCTGAAATCCAAGGTGTCTTTCTGGTGCGTCTGATTCCGGGGCGCCAGATCCATAACATCAACACGACTGTCATCAAAACCGGAGGTCAGGCCTTGATGCTGATAGTTTAGTTCGCCCTGGGTAAAAAAACTTGAGGTCAAACTTCTGTGCGGATGGTAGCCCTTTTCCAAAAGATTGGACAAGGTATCAGCGCGGGTGATTAGATCGGGTAGGGCAAGATCCTCCTCGTAATTCCTAGGGACTGGCTGCGTGGGTTGTGTGTATTTGGGAGGGATGACAGGCACGGGCGGTAACGGTTTGCGCATCCAATCGAAGGCTCTTCGAAAGGAGCGGACTGACCGGGAGGAGGTGCTGGGGGACCGGGAAATGAGGGATGAGACGAAACTCCTCCCCGATATCGATTTCCTGTTCTCGTGCTGAGTATGGCCGCGAGCATCAAAGTTAGGCTGGGAGGTGGGAGTGCCATTGCCTCGACCACTGTTTGACTGGTCGGCGTATTTGTATCCCTTGAGGTCTTCATCTGCCTTACTGAAGTCCTCCCAAGCTCGGTCCTTCTCCGATGACATTGGGTAACTGGACGGAGGTGCTTGACAGGTCCCAGGTGGTCCGTGAGTCCGACTGAGAGGACGCGAGTGATCATCCCCAATCGACGTGATCAATGTATCCGAATCACTTTGGCTGCCAGTTCGATGGATGTGAGGGGAGCTGGGGGATGGTCGACCACCTGTGGGTCGAGGTAGCGGGCCTCGGGGAGGCGGCAACGGCTGACGATGGGGCGGAGGGGGATATGTCAGCTCGGAGATTGCACTGAAACCGTCGCTGCTGTTGGAGACATGTCGATTGAAGCGTGACCTGGGCTCAGGATTCTCTTGGAGCAGCTGCGTGATGAAGGATGTGGGAAGCATACGTTCATCTGCGCCGTCGACATCGATGCTCGATGCCCCCTCATGCCAATCGTACGGCGAGAGCGTCCTCGATGACTGGGGAATGGCACTGGCAGGATCCCCGCCTCTTAGTGAAGAGAGGGCTCGATGTGAGGGCAGTGAAGGGACTGGGGGGACCGGTGATTGGGTTAACGGCGAGCCTCTGTCTCGTTCTGATACCAAGGACGGGCTCATGCTGTATATACTCCTGCCGTCGTCCCTGCGACCAGAAGACCGTGTCATGAAAGAACCCGATTCCGATTGCACTGGGCTCAGCGGCGTGAAGCGAGGTGGTTGTGGAAACTGAGAGAGTTGCAGCGATTCGCCTGTGACCAAAGTATTGAAACTGATGGTACTGTCCGCAATCCCTGATACATTGGAAACAAGCGAGGGCTGCCTTCTAACCGGGGCGCCCGTTCGACTATTTGAGTTGCGATTTCCGTAGTACCGTGACATGTTAGAACTGGGGATGCGGCGTTATGTACGCTGCAGGACTGTGGGTGCCGAATCACGTACTGTAGATGCTTGGGAAGCGAAGTCTTTTACAATGCGCAGAGAGAGAAGACTTGTCGAAAAATTGACGATGTCCTAATAAGCATACCAGCGGGCTCTTCGTCGGAAGCGCTGTGGCTGGCGTCAGCCGTGGCAGCGTCGACAAGGAACGGCTGTGGACTTGAAAAGAATGGAAGGGGATGCAAACGAATGACTAGAAATGAACAGAAGGTGATGGGACAACAGATGGTTCGAAAATGGGTATTTTTACGAGCATCACTGATACCGACCGGGCCCTGAGAATGATCATCTCTTAGCGATGCATATGTTCTGGATGCGGGAGTGGTGTTTCAACGCAGTTCATTTGAATATGTCAAATGCATATTCACGTTGTCATAGTACATAAAGAAAGGACGAAAAGGAAAAGAAAGAGGAGTAGAAGCAGCGGCCGGGAGCAGAAGAAGTCGTATAAACTCCAGGAGGATCCATGTGTATATATGAGCGTTGAACAGTGCAAAGTTGGAAGTAAGTAGTCGTCAAGAAGGCATAAATGGCGTGATATAGTATGGGCGACCATGATCCCCCGTGGATGTAAATCGAAGACTAAAGCCGGTCATGCAATAATACAGCCCTTTGATCTCCTTGGCTCCTTCTTAGGGGGAGGGTTCACTGCAGAATATCAGCATGGAGTTCAGAACAGGGTCATCATCAGTGGTACTCACAGACGGCCCTGATAGCTTCATCGAACACGGTCTTCAATCCCTTCTGCGTCAATGCCGAGCATTCGAGATACTTTACGGCACCGATGTCCTTAGACATTGCCACACCCTGCGAGTATTGGATGGGGGCCATGCGACTATTGCGCTGATATAGTCGAACAGAAGACGGCCAGAAGTACAGACACTCACCGGTCCCTTAACTTCTCAATCGTTGTCTGGTCTTCACGCAAATCCAATTTAGTGCCCACAAGGACAATAGATGTTTGAGGCGCGTGGTGAGATATCTCAGGGTACCACTGAACATGAATCTCAGCAAGACAATTCTTGTCGTAGGAGAGCTCAAACTAACCTTGGTTCGGACGTTTTCATAACTCGGCGGGCTGACGAGGGAGAAGCAGATCAAGAAGACGTCGGTTTGAGGGTAGGAGAGGGGTCTAAGGCGATCGTAATCTTCTTGACCGGCGGTATCCCATAAGCCTAGCGAGATGGTCTTGCCATCCACCATCACATTAGCGGAGTAATTATCAAACACTGTGCATCATTCAGCAACTGCTGGCCATCAAACGAAGAGGAAACGTAAAACGTACCAGTCGGGATATATTCTCCCTAAATGATCAATCATTGAACCTTGAGTACACCATTCCCATAGAAGAAGAGATATATGCGTACGGGGAAAGCGTTTGTCGTATACGATATGAGCAGACACGTCTGGAACGAGGTTTCAATCAGCACTGTCGTGCACCACACACGGGGCAGAGTGCTCACCTTCCCAACGGCACCATCGCCCACCACCACACCTGAGACTCAAATCAGCGTTCATATCCTCCTCAAGGGAAGAAAAGCGCAAACATTTAATGGCCTGCATTCTACTGGTCTTCTAGATATGGGATTGCCCTTGTGGAGAAACGAGCACGATGGAACTGTTCGAAACCAGCAGCTGGGAGAGTCCAAGCGATGAAAGGGAGATGCGAAGGCAAGAGTGAGTATAGATAGTCAAGATGATACTTTCGAGTCCGCTTGTAAGGAAGAAAGGAAGAGCACTTTGGAAAACCAGTATACGTTATGCAGCAGAGAAAAAGCAACTGAATGATGAACAGAGGCGCCTCAGCCTCAACATTCCCACGATAGCCATGTCGATCTGAACCGCTCGCTTCTGACCGGCACATTGGTTCTGGATACCTTATCTATGTCAAAAGTTACAGAACAAGACATACTTCCAGGCAAAGGCAAGAGCTACGCGGCAAAATGGGAGCATAGGTCGGATACATAGGCAGTCTGGGCATAAGCAGGAATACAGATAGAAGCAAACTAGGCTGAGAGTCCGGTACTTGGTAAACCTCAGAAGAAGTAAGGTAGAACGCTGTCCGCTAGATAACGAAGATAGTAGGAAATCATACAAGTACACGCTAGAAATACGGACGCAGAGCAATACGAGAACAATAATCACCGGGATAGTGTCGGGAAAGATGGAGAAGAGATGATGGGAAGATAGCCCTTTTCACGTCTTTCGTCTCTTGCTGGGCGGGGTAAAGATATGGCCTAGATCCATTCTAGTCTTGACGGCCGTGGTGTCGACTGGGGAATTCTCCTGAGTTTCGAAATCAATATCGTCCACGGGTGAATCTGAATCATCTGGGAGTCTGAACGGTTCCAAAAGTCCGACACCCAGTCCAGCGAGGGTAGGACCACCACTGGCAGCTTTCGAGCTAATGTGTTTATGCACGACGGGACTGTCCACATCAGGGATCGGGGGAGCTAAATCACCCCCTGGCACGGTACCTCCTGAAGTTGATTTCCAAGTCCTTGTGAAAGGATCGCGTTCAGGAGAAATTGTTTCAAGCACAAGAGTATCAGAAGGCCAGTCATCTGAAGATGGCACTTGCGATGACGAAATGTGTTTCGTGAACTTTGAGCTTTGTCGCAACGGAGAGGAGTCGATTTCGTAGCGCAATCGTAGCCGGGTCGCAAACGGGAATCTTGAAATCTTGTCAGAATTAGTAAACAATGTCTTCGGCGATCGTCGATAGCCTTTGGCAAAATTATCCGGCGTTGCGGGTATTGAGCCTTCAGAGGGAGACGACTTCACGGATGGACTCTTTATCAAGTTGCCGGCTAGAGTGCTCAAACACACCTCGCGTGTGACGGAGTGTAAAGGGTGGCTGGGACTAGGGAATCGCCATGGCTGGTCAGAAGGAAGGCGGGGAGGCGAGTGCTTGAATGACGGCGTCTGCAGTGGGTTATAAGGTGATGGGGGTATGATGGGCAAGTTAGGCAGAGGCGATGGAATGGAGGTAGAGGTCTCAAAAGAAGTGTCGCTATCGACTAGTTGAGGCGATGGGGGGCTGGGCGGAGGGCTGAAAGAAGACAACATAGGTTGTGAGAGCGGCAGTGCGGGCCCGTTGTCGTCAGAGGACATGAATGCATCTTGAGACATCTGGGACGACGAAGCGGCGCGGAATTTGGGTTGGGCACTGGGACTGCTACTACGGTGCCGAGCAGGTCCCGAGGAGCGAAACGTAGACTTGTACGAGGAACTTTGTGATTCCGTTTCGTTCGTTGCAATGACGTCGAAGTCAAGTAGCCCCTTTTGACTGCCGCCACGATTTTCTTCTGTGAGGTCGTTAGTGATGGTCTTCCGTAAGAATTAAGTAAAGACATACTATTAGATCCACGTCCCCGGGGTTTGTCGCCGCCGTCACGACGATTAGACATTGCGATCTTGTGTTTCTCGTAGACATGCCTCCGCCACATACTTCGAGCATTTACTCCAGCATATGTGCGGCGGCAAAATGTGCAACGGAGCCTCGGCTCCTCACCTTCAGGCCAACCGTCTGCGCCACGATTCTTGAGATCTTTTTTCTTTGCAGGACACCATCCTCTCGGGGGTTCGAGTGAAGGAGGGTATGGCGTCGCTGTGGAGCTATCGGCGGCAGTAGAGACAAAGTCGAGAGCGTCAAGAAACCATTCGGGATTGTCAGCGAGTAACTGGTACGAGAGGCCCTCGGGGTAGCGCTCAGAACCGGGGAAGGTTGTGAAAGGGGGATGTATAATAAAGGTTCTTGGATCTGTGGGATCAGGATCCGTGCCTCGAGTATTGAGACCAAGATTATCTACAGCTCGGGCAGTTCGCGCAATAAAAGACTTGTCGCCACGCTCGCGGTCGACGTGGGTATACGGCCGGGGATAAAAAGTTGAGGCGCTTTGAGTGAAGAAGTCGCCCTCCTGTACAGAAGTGTAGCGACGCTTCGGGGGTCTAGGAAAGGTGCTTATAGACGAGGATTCTGAGTGGGATAGAGATTGGGTGAGCGGAGGTCGCTGCTCTGACATTCCAGAGGTGTTGCTGCAGCAGAAATGTCAGATTCGCGACAAAGGAGGAGGAGATGGCAGACGAGACCTTAGCTGTGTGTGTGATAGTGCTGGTCAAAAGAGTGAAGAGCTGTCAAATTTCCCACAGTAGTCTACGCGCGACGACGCGACATTCACGTGATGGCAAATCTCGTTTCTGATAGGCGCCCAAGTGTCATGTGTACTCCTATTTTGGTGATCAAGGAACTTGAAATTTCGTTCTACTCTCGCGATGGGAAAAGCACAGAAGAAGACGGGGAAGGGGCGTCTTGATAAGTACTACAAGCTCGCAAAGTAAGTTCCTACTTTTAAATCATGGCAAATGATCTAAGTTTTTACCTAGGGAGCAAGGCTATCGAGCTCGTTCTGCTTTCAAGCTAATCCAGCTAAACAAGAAGTACTCATTTCTCGAGTCGGCTAGGTGCTGTATAGATCTATGTGCTGCCCCAGGAGGCTGGCTGCAGGTGGCCAGCAAGTACATGCCGGTCAATAGTGTCATCGTCGGTCAGTGCGTCGCATCCAGACATGTGGCCGGTCCATTATTGACGCTTACATCTTCACAGGCGTTGACCTTGTACCAATAAAACCTATACCTCGCGTCGTTACATTTGCTGCCGACATAACTACTCCTCAGTGTCGAAATCTCATACGCGGCGAGCTGAAGGACTGGAAAGCCGATGTAGTTCTTCACGACGGTGCCCCAAATGTTGGAACGGCATGGATTCAAGACGCTTACAGCCAGGCCGAGCTTGTGCTTATGAGTCTCAAGTTGGCTGTTGAATTCCTGGTCAGCGGTGGTACTTTCGTTACCAAGGTCTTCCGTAGCGTCGACTATAACAATCTCATTTGGGTATTCAACCAATTGTTTGGTAAAGTCGAAGCAACTAAACCTCCATCATCTAGGTGAGTACCCCTTAGATCACACGCTCTGCGACGTCTCATTCGTTATTAGGAATGTCTCCGCCGAGATTTTCGTAGTGTGTCGAGACTTCCTTGCTCCCAAACACATTGATCCCAAATTCCTCGACCCGAAGCATGTCTTCAAGGATCTTGCCACATCCGCAGGCACGGACAAGGGCGCCTCCGCGAACAACGCCCAAGCAAACGTTTTCCACCCAGAGAAAAAACGTCGTAAACGTGACGGTTACGATGAAGGAGATTACACGCTATTCCACAAGATCCCTGTCTCCGACTTCGTGAAGGGCGATGATCCAATATCTGTTCTGGGAGTGGTGAACAAGATCGAATTCGGTACCGAAGAGGAAAAGCAATGGACTGCACTCCCCATTACCACAGACGACGTCAAGGCCAACTGTGATGACCTGAAAGTGTTGGGGAAAGGCGACTTCAAGGCGTTGCTAAGATGGCGCTTGGCTCTCCGTGAAGAAGTCGTTGATCATTCATTGTGGCCTCTGATACACACTCAATTTACTCTCTTTCTAGATAGGCTTGGATATGAAATCTTCGTGCGCAGACGAACCTCTTGAAGAGGCTGCAGAAGCTGCGGAGGTTGACGAAGAACAGGAGATACAAGACGAGGTTTGTCGACATGCTATTCTCATCAACACCTTGACTGAACCATCCTTTCATAGCTTCAACGTCTTAACGATGAAGCCGCTGCTCGCGCGAAACGTGAGCGAAGGCGTGCTAATGAAGTCAAAACCAGGACTATCCAAAGAATGCAGCTTCAAATGACCGCACCTTTGGACATCGGTATGGAACAGATTGATCCTACCCTCGGCACGGGCCAAGATGATATGTTCGACCTTGGTCATGCTGAGAGTGGCTTACGACGTGCTGGCGGCTTGTCCAAGCTAGGACATCATGGGGAGGACATGAGCGACGACGAGTCAAGCCAGGGTGCACCTAGTGATGACGAAGATGAGGCTCTGGATTCTGAGGAAGAACGCGAAAGGAAAACTAGAGCACTGGAGGAGCAACTGGATGGTTTATATGATTCATACCAAGAAGGTTTGCGGGATAGGGATGCTAAAGTCAGGGTGAAGGCTGCAAGGCAGAAGGATACCGAATGGTCGGGGGTGGGCGGGGGTCGAGACGATGATGACAGTGACGAAAGTGATGGAGAAGGTGGATGGGAAGAGATGGAGGCAGCAAAGGCCCTAGCGGACCAATCTTCATCAGACGAAAGCGACGATGAAGATGAAGATACGCCGCCCCCAGAGACGAGTGGCAAACGAAAGCGTTCAAAACAGGAGCCTTCGAAACGTAGCACGAAGCAAGCCCGCGTAGCACCTGCTCCTGAATCAAAAAGTTCCCGCCTATGGTTCAGTCAAGACATTTTCGGCGAGATAGGTGGACTTGACACCATCGGTGACGATAGTGAGCAAGAGTCTGATGTTTCCATGGATGAAGAGGAGGAGGAGGAGGAGGAGGAGGAGGAGGAGGAGGCGCAAGATGATAAGGTATGGTTTACAAACTGGGAAGCAGTGGCAGTCCATTTAATCGCTCCTTTAGGTTGACGAAAGCGACGATGACGACTTTGAAGTGGTCCCACGGGAGGCTGACGATGACGTTGATATGTGGGATGTTGAGAACGAGGACCAAGACAAAATCAACCAGGCAAAGATAAAAAGTAAGTCTCAGAAGTGCGTCTGCTCGCCCCCTTGCGTTAATGTGAATTGAAGAGTTCGGCCTTCTCACACCTGAGGCAATGACCCTCGCTCAGCAACTAGTCAACAGAGAGAAGACGAAGACGGAGCTTGTCAATGATGGCTTCAACCGCTATTCCCTCAACTCCAAAGACGGACTACCCGATTGGTTCCTCGACGATGAGTCGAAGTACTACAAGACCAATCTACCCGTTACCAAAGAAGGCATGGCTGCGCTGCGTGCAAGACAACGCGCCCTAGATGCACGACCCATTAAGAAGGTTGCTGAGGCCAAAGCCCGCAAGAAGATGAGGGCCCAGCAGCGCCTTGAGAAGGCCTTGAGAAAGGCGGAAGGTGTCAATGCTACGTCCGATATGACGGAGCGCGAAAAGGCGCAGCAGATCGAAAAGGTCATGCGCAAAGGCCTGTCCTCGGGTAACACACCAAAGAAGGACATCAAGGTTGTCGTTGCGAAAGGTGTTCATAAGGGTATCAAGGGCAGACCCAAGGGTGTGAAGGGTAGATACTCGATGGTCGACGCCAGAATGAGGAAAGAAGTACGTTTCTTGCATCTTTATCTCGGGACATACTTGACCTCTGTCCCTAGTTACGCGCAAAGAAGAGAAAAGAGAAGGCCAACAAGAAAAGATCACGATAATCATCGTGAGTTCTAGTGGAGATGCAAGTGGCCGATTGTCGAGATGCGCCTGCGGGGCGCGTTTGGCGAGTTGACAATAAGTATGGCCTAGGCTTTTCAAGATCGGTGGGCTTGTGGGAGAGTAGAGAATTGACAAGCATAATGACACTTGTATCTTTATTCAAACTTATCGTGAGGCCTAAAATCGAGAAAGAAGTTTCCAAAAGGTAGCTAAAAGACACAGCGCGACAGTATACCCACAAAACAAGAGCAAAGAGGAAAAGAAAAGGACGCCCATCTAGTCGTCATCGTCGCCATTCTGAATGGCCCGAAGAAACGAAGCCGACATCACCCTGCCTTCGTCAAAGCTCCTAGTACATGGCGCAATACCGCCCTCTGCAGCGAGTGCCTTGAGTGTCCCCAACGTCTTGAAAGCAACGGTAAAGGCGAATCGAGGATGTATTTGATATGCATACGATGCAGCGACGGATTCAGGACGAGGAGTGAATCTCGACTCTGGCATGGTTGTGTAGAACGACTTGACCAATCGAGCTAATCGGGCCTCGTCGCCGCTGGAGCCCTTGTCTTTCCCCTGCCTTCTCTTGTCGGGGTCGTCATAGGGTGATTTCTTCATTTCGTTGAAGATGTCGGTGCTATAGAGTTCGATGTGCCGCTTGACATGCTCGTCAAGAGCGTCGAGCTCATCACGGAAGGCGGGGAATGACCTCGGTAACATCGATGCAACCCTTCGAGCACTTCTGTAGGTCTCCAGCAAAGACGCATCGCGTATGTTACTCGATTTTTCATCATGCTCAGTTGGGAAACGTTCGAATTCTTCAAGGTATTGATCTTTGAGTTCTTGACCAGCATCTCTCAAATCGTGGAGCACAAAAGCCCCTTGAGCTTTTCGCGGAGGTGGGCTGGGCTCGTCAGAAGGGGGGTCCCAAGGTGTTGTGTGGTTGAATTGGCTTTGGTGCTGAATGAAAGATCGTTTCATGACTTGTAATCCAGTCTTCGGTGC
This sequence comes from Pleurotus tuoliensis, assembly GCA_036872985.1. Taxonomy (NCBI): domain Eukaryota; kingdom Fungi; phylum Basidiomycota; class Agaricomycetes; order Agaricales; family Pleurotaceae; genus Pleurotus; species Pleurotus tuoliensis. Next base: position 2,731,314 of record JAYMDH010000002.1, read on the forward strand.
ATCCAACACAGTGTTGAATCTGAAGATGATTCAGAGCAATATACAACTACTACTTATTGCGCACTTACATGTATGCCATCAAAACGGCCTTGGGGTGATTGAGCCCGTATTGCCAGACGGCACAATCATGGAACTTCGAATACAAGCCGACCTTGGAATCGCATACATTCAAAAGCAAGATATCAGAAATGCAGCGCTGGGCCTCTGTTTTTGGTACGGCGTACAGCCTAGAACAGAATTCAGGGACTTTCTCGACTTGTTTCTTGAAGTGGTTGGTCAGGAACCCTTCGGGCTCGTCAACGACTTCGTGATTACGGAACGGCCCGACGATGTCTGGGTCCCAGATGATGATATCTTCGTCGCCGTCATAATCTAGGACCAGTTAGTGTTGTTTCGGCCCAAGTACTGGCAAACTCACCGCCACCAGATAGGACACTCGCTAGTGATCGTGACCCAGTAGTGGGTAATATAAGGACATCGACGTAGTTCTGGAGTTCATGAACTTCGACAGCTTTCACCTAAAGCCAGAGCATCACCTCAACAAGAAGACCGCAGCGAGCCACCAACTCTACCTACCTTCTGGACATCTGATGCTAGACGCATTGGATATCTAGTAGAGAGCAGGTGATGTCTGCACAGAACGTTCATACCTCACAGTACATACCTGCCAATCTGTGCCATTGTTGTCCATGGGTGAATTGTAAGGATTCTTTCAATACAGAGAACCTACCAATATATCGCCCTTCAATGTGTGTAGAAGTTCGCCTGTGATGGGATGTCGAAACGGACTTGAGGGCTTGTAGTACACTTCACCTTCTCTCAAAACACCCTTGGGATCTATATTATAGTGTCAGTTGAGGCGTAGGCTCATGAATGTTCAACGTACCGGGAATCATGATGGCTGTGGTAGACTGCATGACTGGGAGACGATAATTTTTTGTTGCATCATCAATCGCAAACTTGAAAACACTGTGAAGCTTTTCGTAGAGAAATCGGGATTCGTTGGGTTGGAATCCAGCTTGAACAGCTTCTATAACCGTCTCATGGGCCTCAACGGGGAGACCACTCCAGGTATTTCGGCCAGCGTAGGCGTGTTTGGTGGGCTCATCGACATCGTCAATGTCTTCGACGACATCCTCTGCTTCAATCTCGACCTCGCCCCGGTCACGACCAGCCAGCCCCAATGCACGACTCTCCACTCTGGCAACCCGTGCTGCCCTGTTCGATCCGACGTGCCCCAACCGCATGACGGCGTGCCAAAGCTGCTCCATCGCCCGCGGTTGCGTCCAATCCATCAGCGGCCGAAGTTCCATGCGCAGACCTTCTCCCAACTTATCAACAAGTGTTTCATGTGGAACGCCGTTATACGACAGATTCAGGATAATTTGTGTAGAGAGTGAGCAAGGCATAGATTTTCGGGAGGTGCGAAGGAGGTTGAAAATACGGTGCGCCCGATCCAAGGGTCGAGGAAGCTTGATCTTATTTTGAGAAGGACGAATCCAGATTCGTGGTCGGGAACAAGTGTCCTTGGGATGAAGGGCCCATACGCCCTTAGCACCCGCAATACGACCTTGTACGACTGCCGATGGATACAATCAGCCCCATTACGGATTTGAGTAAATTCAGACCCAAGTGCGTACGACTTGGAGGAGATTCCAGGCCCATCGTCGCCCTCAGCGTCAGGAGCGCAGCGCGATTCATGAATCCACAGCCGTCAGTCATCAACTGATGGGATAACGGTTCAACACCCGGCCTCAATCCCTCCGTGGCTACTACGTGATCGGTTGAATTCAGAGGCAGGTGTAGAATCATGGAGAAAGAGGAACTCACGTAGATCGGGCAAGTCGAAATCCATGTCTTCTTCGGCAAATTCCAATACTGGGACAGAGTTGGAGAAGCCAAGCGTGTTTCGGGTGGAGTATTTCGCGATTGGCTGAGGAGCGGGCGTCAGTGTCAATAATAGAGGAAACTACAGCTGACGATACAAACCTGTCGGTAGTTCAATTCGATAGGATTATGCCACTCACAAACAGAACCAAGACTATCGAGACCATCTCCACTGGAACTTGTGTCAATGCAGTAGACACTGTTGCCGTCTTTTGCATGATACGGGAGGTACGCCGCGCCCATAAAGATAAAGCGCTGTCTCAGAAACGCCCTCACTGCCTTGATATCCTTGAGGAGGTAGTCATCAGGGATTCGGATTTGAGCTAAGCGTTTCGAGCCAAGCATCCTCGAGAAGTAATGAGATCGTCTACTTTCCAGCGGTTCAACGAGAATTTTAAACCCCTTGGTAGCTTTATGTAGGCGGAAAACGAGTTGGACGCGTCCCCCGTACCAGTTGGGACACGAGTCCCAATCGCCCATCAAACCAAGGCCACGCCCCTTCCCCTCCTGCATTGCTTTCTCCTCTCTATCTAACTCACGCCTGAAATCCATACTAAGCAGAAGACTAGCCAATCACTTTAATTGGAAAGACCGACCAGAGCTCGAGATTAGGCTTCCTCTTCTGATTCCCCTTCATGATCTCCCCCACTCGCCACGCAACGTCGACGTTATCACCCTCGAGTAGAGAAATAGCTTTCCTCTTTGTTTGTTGGTGGTTTGTAGGCCGAAGTGGGTCGACAGACCAAACTACCGTCTTCCCGTTCCTATCGACCTCTACTTCTCGCTCTTCTGCTAGCTTTGACTTGACCTCGTCCCATGTCCACCGACCTGAAACGACGCCTCTAGCAAGCTCGTACTGCACGCCGAAAGATAAACGGTGCTTTTGAACTAAGGCGTGTACCTCCTCGTCGTAAGCAACAGTATATGTGGGGACGCTATCATCCAGGATATCCCAAATATACTTTGAGACTTTCGAGGCATCCATATCAGTTTCTGGACGCGTCATGTCCTGCATGTCCACGTCAGATGCAGACGTCGAAATGGGTTTGTTGATCAGAGTCGTAGAGATCGATGATACCGAGGAAGTCGAAGGCGTAGGAGGAGTATTTGTCGATGAAGATGAGATGGTCTTCGGGGCCGACTTCCTCGACGATGATGGCCAAGATGGACCTTTGTCCGCTTCGGAGTCAATATGACCTGTTGCGAGTGTTCGAAATAATTTTCCAGGAAGAGCACCTGGCGAAGCAGCCTGCGCAGTTGTAGACGATGTAATGGCGTTCGATCTGGACATCACTGGTATATTTGGTTGGAAGGAATGTTCTGGGATTGTGGATGCCGAGCGGGCTTGCGACGAGGATACGCAGGAAGACGCTGATGTCGATGCGGAAAGTGTGGGAGCCGAAGACGCAGGTGCTATCGGTCTTCGAGGCAGAGGCTTGTAGGTCTTTTTACCTACACCCTTCGTCGTAGGTTTTGGCCAAGACACATCGTTGTCTTCATCGGAAACTTCGACGGTGCTGGTTGCTGATGGGTCTGGTGGCCGCGATCTTGCACTGACAGTAGCGGAAGCTTGCGCTATTGACATCTTCGAGGATGATGTTAGGGTGGGTGGTATCTCGACTTTGTCGGCCTTGCGAGGAATTGAGGAGAACAAATTGGTCCGAATAGTAGAAAGATCGGATTTGGCCGTTCGCCCAGTCGACGGCGTCGACGGCGCCGTAATTTGGGGATGATAAGGTAGCTCATCCGCGTCAGACTCGCTGTCCGTCAGCACGATAGTCGCCCGCACTGACTACATCACATTATTCAAAATTCCAAACGGCCGTTAACGGCCTGAATCCTACCATGTGTCCTTGCTGCGCCCGCGAAGCGACGTAGGGAGGAGCCGGTGTTCTTGAGGAGACTGAGTCTCCCATTGTACTATTCAATGTCGTAAGCGATGGTCCCAGTGGCAACGTACACAGACGTACTCACTACTTCAGCGACGCCTATTCTCGACCCAAGTGGTAGATTGTTGCAGTCTCCGATCAGGTACTTATTTACCAGCGAATACCCTGATCGGACTACGCGCTTAATGGATAGGGGTAATTCCTGCACGAACGCGGTAGATCAGCAGAGCATTGTGCACTGTGTTAGAGACTAGCATTAGCGGCGACTAGTGTATTGTAATTACATCCCCAGTTATGTACGAAGTAGATATCATACATCATTGACTTCATGAAAGATCCTTTTTATTGGCTGTCAGTCGATCGCAGGCGGTGAGGAATGTGTTCCAAGAAGCATCGACTGCCATAGTATGTGTCACGATCTAAGTAATAATGATATTAATGTTCTGTTAACTCAGCAGTGGCGGTGTTTAACATACCTTGCAAATCGTGGACTGCTGATCACTTTCTAAGTCTAACATTTGTTCTGTTAGGATGGAAATGTCGTCGGCAGATTCTGCTTCCGAGAGATATTCTGTGGTCTGTCGGACACTTGAGGAGGACCGAAGTAAGTAATTGTCTCCTTCGAAGAAGAGGGTCAATGGACTGTCTGGTTGGACGATACTAGGGTCTTTTAATGTCAGGCTGTCGAAGAAAATCAGTGTGAAATCTTGATAGAATGAATAAGTTTCATACAAGTCGCGCAGTGAAGTGAAGTATTGCTGGAGGGGCGCTGGCCACTTATCAGATGCTAAAACGGTTGTGACTGTCACCGTTAATTGCATATCCATTGGCCTATATCAAAGATTAGTGGAAGGTCTACAAGAAGTCGCTAAACATGCCTGTCAGGAATCATAACATTTACGACCCTTTCTTCGCCAATAATGCATTCGGGATCCAAGACAATTTCTCTGCGGACGGACGTTTCAGCAGGGTCATCGGTAGCTTGGAGACCTTCCACTTCTCCTGGTCCTGCGGAGAGTACAAGCTTTTCAGGAGGCTCAGCCATGGGCACACTCGAAGGTAGGTGTGTTTCTGTCTCCTCTGTGGTTTTGTGTTCCTTAAGTAGGACCTCGAATTTAATCGCCTTTTGGCACCGAGTATCGCTGTTTTGCTGTGTAGGATCGAAAGAGTGATATACCAGCCTATGCAACACCTTTTGCTCGCCTTGCGACGCAGTGAACACAGCGTCAGGTCGGCTGAGAGAAAGACGTTTAGAGATATATGAGTGGACGCGAAGACGGTTAGGCTACCTTGGGACGAAAGCTGGCTGAACACTATGGTTCCTCCACCAATCCAAGATTTTAGAAAATTGCCAGGAACCTTTGAGGGGAGGGAGGATATTTGCCCGGCCGCCAGTACTCGACAGTACAAGCAAATGACCTAACCTAATGTACTTAATTAGCACGGATCCACGGCACCATAGGCTTAAACTCACGAAGCGGTGATGGTGACTGGAGCGGGTTCACCGTTGGATAATACTGGCAAAGCATTCGATAGCACAGATTTGATGTCGACAGACTCCCTGAGAACGTCAAAGGCGAGTACATAACTAGAGCATCAGGACTTACCCCGTCAAAGTCGTTAGATTGCCGTCCGACAGAAAAAGTCCTGTCGATCGTGATATACCTTTCGCTAGCCACTCGTATACCCTCCGCACACGAAACGTTCCATTTGTAATGATGCTCCATGGCAATGGTCGAGAGGCCAGAAAAGGGTACACTGAGTAGGCGTAAGGGAATGAAATCGGGGCAGGAGTGTCGCCGGGTGGTGTAGGGGGGATGTATGCAAGCAAGGATCCTTCTTGGTGGACGCGAGTCTCCATTTAGGGTAAGTAGCTGCTCACGCGATGTGCGTGGTACGTGCATACCTCTTGTGACGTCCGCAGAGCTAATCGATGTGCAGTTGCTAATGCTCGTTCATCTAAAGCAGATATTCGAATCTGGGCAAAACATGAGCCGGAGGGTCACCAGTAGATATCGATACTGACAGTTCCAGGCTTGCCAAAGTTCTCCACGAAAGCACCAGTAAGGCGTGATATTCGCTGTAGTAGACTTGAGGATAATGGAGTCCGAGATGGAAGGTCAAATATATTTTCTTGAACATTCTGTGAGGGAATGAGGAGGTGGAAGTAAATGTATGTAAGTGAGGGCCTCACCGCCGTAATTGAATTTATGCGCTCTGTAAGCTTCTCCAGTGATCCCCTTCTGCCAGAGGCGTTCAAGCTTAGAGGATTTGATGACAGTGTCATATGTACATCATATTTCGCAGAAAGGGAGAGCAGGTCGGAACCGTCTTTTCCAAGGATGATAAAAGATTGCCTAGGTTCGAGTGGGAACGCTGTACAGGTATATTAGTGGTACAAGACACAAGAGAGGCAAAGGGACGAACACCGAGTCTCCTGAACCCACGCCTGCTGTTTCTGCCTCACTTGGTGTAAGGACGGCCACCCCCACTCCTTCTCTATTATTGCTCTTGCGTACTCTTTTTTTGTCCGACTAGCAGCAGTCGATCTGGCGTCCATGCCGTATAACTGGCAGCAGCGACGCAACTGCTTTTTACTGAACGAATGCAGGAGGCCATCGAGCAGGGCCTTGTATTGGCGTTCATATTGAACAGAATTCGGGTCGCAGGGCCCTTTGGGTCGATAGTATTCCAAATCCTTGAGGTCCAAAGGAGCTTCCTGTGTAGCCTGAATAGCACTTAGATGCTCCTCCACTTTGGTCTGATCCAGCAAGCTCCTGCCGAATGGTATCTCGAACGTGCTAGGTTCCTAACGAGAAGCTGTTCTGAAGGGAGCTCGGATAGAAACGCGTACGACAACTCACTTCGACGGTGCTTGGCCCAGCTTCTGTGGTTTCATTAGATGGTCGAGCGAGTGAAAGGGTAGCATTAAGCCGTGCTCTGGCGCAGCATTTTGAATGGCAGAGGATGCTAGCTTGCAGCCGTCGTTGCAAAGTTGCTCGCAGGACTAACGAACCCATGAGACGATCGACCCTTCCTTTCCCTCTCCAGTTAACGAAGGGATTTCTCTTACGTAATACGCACAGGGTGACCGCGTCCGGCTCAGCGATGTGCGCATGCCGTGAACTCGAGATCCAAAAGTCAGGTGAAAACATGCTATATTCTTCTACTACACACCGCCTAGTACTTAAGCCATTTATCTAAGCCCAGCCCTTTGTAAATTGATGCGAGGCCCTAATTTATTTGGGGGACGGTTAGTAAGGGCTGCGACGAGTAGAAACAATTGCACAGAAGCTTACCGTTGCAGAAATGATTCCTTTCAACAAACTGTCCAGGCCTAATCCACTCAACTGACAGAGACATGAGATTGAGAACGAGAATTGTCATGATAATGCAGTCTACCAATTTGCCCAATAAGTTCAGTACACCAGCGAGCAATAACCCCACGCCGCCGACGATCTGTGCCAAAGGTTCTGATGAAGCGATTTAAGCATCTACACTAGCGCGAGAGATGATTATATTTGCTTACGTCCTAGAGCATCCAGGAGTGGTCCAAGATCTTTCTTGGCCTTGGGGAAGGAATCAAGTTTGTCTTTAGCCCAATCGATGGTACCCTGGACCTCTTGCAAAAGCTACGGACACGATGGGCTTCAGTACAGTAGAAGCAAAAAAAAAAAAAAAAGAGCAAAATGCACCGTTTTGAGTGCTTCTGCTAGCCTCTGCTCTTCTGGTGTGGCTTTATGATCCTGCATGTGGCGTTTCGCTTTGTTTGACAAGCGATTGTCGGGATCAGCTCCTTTGACAGCGCCGTTGGTCTCATTGAGGACCTTTTCCACTTGTTCAATCAGCGGTCGGACTTGTTTGACCAGTTCGGCATCATCTCTATCATCTTCTTCCTGTCGTTCGAAGGATTTGATATTCTAAACCAAGCATCAAAGCCGGCGCTCGGCAACTGAAGTTCAATATACCTTTCGGATCATATTGCAAAGAGGGAGTAGGCGTTCGTTGGCGTCCTCTATGATGGCTGATAGGCGTTCAGCCAACGCATTATCTACCTTAACCTCATCAGGAGTGCGATGTGCACTGCTGCTCGTCGGCCCTCCAGCATTGGACACCGAGTCGGTGGGGACTACCTGGTCATGAGGTGTGGGGGGAGTCTGGTGTATAACGTCGGTCATAGTGTGTAAGTAGTTGAGCTCGATGAAGATTATGTAGGACATACGGATAACAGTAGATTATATACTGGAAGCATGGCTCCGCCAAGGAACCGAGGCGTATAAGTTGTGACGCCAGACTTCCCAGTGTTTCATCACTTCGTTGCAAACAAGTGGAATGTGGGCTCCATTCTTGCTCAACCGCACCACTCATATGCTAACATAGTGTCATGCAAAGCCGAGTGCATCAAGGCGTAGAGTTTTTGTCGGGAAATAGGGAGTACTCCATGTGCTTGTTCATTGGATACCGACACATGGAGACAGTACCACGGTAAGTGGCAAAAGGTGCTCCGCGAAGACACCACCAGTTTGTATGTGCATTGAAGAAATACAGTCGCACCACACATTTTTGTTCGTAGAGTTACCGTGGGAAACAAAAAGTTTTGGCCGTCACTTCCTCACAGCAGACTCAGTCCATTTATTCTATTGACTACCTCCAAAATGCCTGGGTTAACAAGAGACCCCACAGAGGACATCGACTATTCTGATATCGAAGCGAAGTAGGGAAATCCCTGTTGCGATCGGTGTTGTGATAATGACAATTGGCCTCGGCAGATACGAGGTCCATTTCGATGATAGCTTGGACAACACCGTAGTCGTAGATGGAATCCCAGTCATCGACAAATCGAAGTTGGAGAAGCTGTTGTCCAAAATCGCGAAAGAATTCAACAAGAAGGGCACGTCAATCAAGGTGGACGATATCTTCGTACCATGGGACGACGCAAAGGGGAAGAGCAAAGGGTGAGTATCCCTAGTACTGCAGTGAATTCTGACTGATTATTTTAGTTACGCCTTCATTGACTTCCGTACGGCGGATGAGGCCGAGCTGGCCATTGTTGCAATGCACAACCATCCATTCGACGCGAAACATACATTCAAAGTCAATCGGTTCACTGACATCGAGAAATACGCTGAGATGGACGAAGCTTACGCAGAGCCTGAAACTGAGGAGTATGTTCCTAGGGTATGTGTAAGAATGCCCAATGAACCCCTTCACTCATTAGTAACGCAGGAACATCTCCGTGCATGGCTAGCTGATTCCCAAGGCCGTGACCAATACATTACTCATAGAGGCGAGGAAGTTGAAATACATTGGCACGGAAAGCCTTCGCAGTGCGAAATTGCGCACAAGCCTGTATGTCGTCTCCGAAATGCCCTTTCTGCAGCTGTTTACGTCTCCGCTCGTAGAAATGGGAACATTTCCTCTATGTAGCATGGTCTCCTTTAGGCACATATGTTGGCACCCTCCATCGGCAGGGTGTACGCCTTTGGGGTGGTCCCTCATGGAAGCCTCAGCAACGTTTCGCTCATCCGCTGGTTAAACTGATCGACTTCTCTCCTTGCGAAAACTACCTCGTCACATGGTCCAACGAGGCTATCGTTGTGCCTGCTGGCGCCCCTCAAGGTCCTCAATACCTCTCACCAGATGACGAAGGCAATAATTTAGCCGTTTGGGATGTCAAATCTGGCCATCTCCTTCGCACGTTCTCCACATTCAACGAAAACGAAACTCCTTCACAAAAAAATCAGATGCAATGGCCCGCGTTAAAGTGGAGCCCCGACGACAAATTCGTTGCCCGTGTCACCCCTGGTCAAATGATCAGTGTCTATGAGCTGCCTAGCATGTACCTACATGAGAGAAAGAGCCTGAAGATAGAAGGTGTCGTAGATTTCGAATGGTGCCCACATGGCGACAAGGACATGGATGACGGTGTCAATGGAGCTGGAAGCAAATCTCCGAAGAAGAACAAGGAGAATATGTTAGCGTACTGGACCCCTGAAGTGGCAAATCAACCGGCGCGCGTCACTCTATTGAGTTTCCCTAGTCGCACGATCTTGCGGCAAAAGAACTTGTTCAATGTGACAGAGGTGAGCTTTATCTTCTCCGAAGCGAACGTGAGCTCACGCTCCAAAATATTAGTGCAAGCTGTACTGGCAAAATCAAGGCGAGTTCTTTTGCGTGAAGGTCGATCGTCATACCAAGACCAAGAAGTCTATTTTCTGCAATCTCGAAATCTTCCGAGTCCGTGAAAAGGACTACCCTGTTGAAGTAGTTGAGCTTAAAGGTATTATATATGACGCATGGAACTTCAGCGCTACATTAAAATTAACGACCCACTCTAGACACAGTAACGGACTTTTCCTGGGAACCTAATGGCGAACGCTTCGCTATCGTGTCCAGTAATGATCCCAACCTTGGGAATCCCGGTCCCGGTGTCACGATCAAAACAGACGTTAGCTTCTATCAATTAGATCACGACAAAAATGACTTCAAGCTTCTCCGTGAGTATACGTCCATCTTTCCTTGGCAAATCGTGTGTTCTCACAGTCTCTTTTCAGGAACACTCACTGGACGCACGAGTAATGCTATACGCTGGTCTCCCAAAGGACGGCATCTGGTTCTTGCCACTGTTGGCTCGTCAAGCAAGTCCGAGCTTGAGTTCTGGGACCTCGATTTCAATTCGGTGGACTCAGTGCGCAAAGAGGCCAGTGCATCTAAAGATGACTGGGGTACAAGTGTTCAACTCCTCGGGACTGGTGATCATTATGGGGTGACAGATCTGGAGTGGGATCCTAGTGGCCGTTACTTAGCCACGAGCGCGAGCGCATGGAGGCACACGGTAAGCGATTGGCCCCCTTGCGAATCGTTGAGAAATTTACTGAACCAATTCTCTCACTGTGATTATCCAGCTTGAAAACGGCTACGCAATATGGGATTTCAAAGGACAAGAATTAGAAAAGCATATGCTAGACCGCTTCAAGCAGTTCATCTGGCGGCCTCGCCCACGGACGCTGCTTACGCGAGAACAACAGCGTAAGATTCGCAAGAACTTGCGTGAATACAGTCGGGCATTCGACGAAGAAGACGCTGCAGAAGAGAGTAATGTCTCTGCCGAACTGATCGCGCTGCGCAAACGCCTTGTGGACGAATGGAATGCTTGGCGACTTCGTTGCAAGAAGGAGTTATTGGAAGAGCGCGGACAAAAGGAAAGCCGACACGATGAGGAAGAAAAGGAGGAGATTGAAGTTTGGGTGGACGAGGTGATAGAACAAACGGAGGAAGAGGTAGTCGAGTGATTGGCTACGCCTGTATCTAGTCGCGTTGGGAATCTCTGTACGTGTTACTCATGGACTGTGAGAGACGGTAATGTCGGTGGGATCGCGGCCCGGCTAATATCACTCAGTTATGCCCGTTTGTCGTGGAATATTGAGTTGGTAGCTCTCACAGGAAGACCCGGATCCGAGTTGGTAGCTTTCTCCTACAGACAGCAAAGTGGAGGAGATAGGGATGAAGTTCCGTTCGGCGCCAGGCACGCTCGCCTGATTTAGTGAAAGGAAACCATAATTGTTCTCACGATAATTCTGTGACCACGATATCGGCAAATAGGCGTCAACAGACTCCCCATCTTATCAGATATCGGCCCACTTTCAAGTATAAGTCTGGGATTGCCCTCCCATCCGTTCGATTGGTTCGCCTTCTCTCACACTTTATCACTCTGACCCCGTATCAACTGTGCATCCTTCTAGACGGGTTCTTTATGGCTTCTGCCTCTACCACTCCCGCACAAGCGTCCTCAAGCGTTCTCTGGGCTACCCGTACGTCCTCCGGAGAGTGCTCCACTGTGATCATCGGCTAATATGCTTCCAGCATCTAAAGAATGGATTATACAGCCCAAACCGAAGCCTGGACGAAAGCCGAAGAAAGATACAACTACACCCGCTAAGGCCGAAGAGGATGTAAGTGTACAGATTCGTTACGAGAGACCCTGCCACTGACTCAATCCACAGCCGGAAAGCAAAGGGAGGCGCGTTCAGAATAGGTTAGTTCTCAATAAAAATACCCTCGATGGCAGCGCCTGATGGCATTTTTATAGGGCAGCACAACGTGCATTTAGAGAGCGCAAGCAGTCCCAGCTTGCCGAGCTCCAGGCTCGTGTTCTCTCTTACGAACAAGGAGAAATAGAGCGCAATGTCGCCTTACAAAATATTGCTAAGAGGCTCAAGGAGGAAAACGAGAAACTTCGCTCTGAGAATGTATTTCTTAGAGAGAGGTTACTCAAGCTCGAGCAGGACGGTAGCAATCAAGTCACAGACAAGAAGCGCTCGAGGGATACTTCGCCTACCTCCGTGCTCTCCACGAGGAAGAGGTCTAGAACGCTGACAGCAGAGGCATCAAATCCTATGACTGTGTTGCCACTATCAGCCACCTATCTTCCATCCCCTCCATCTATGGTCTCTTCCCCAGACTCGAATGGGTCGTGTGAAACGCGATTCTCCCCTCTTCCCCTTGAAGTCCACTCTGCCGACTTAAATGGCGACTCGTCGTTGCCGGGGATGCTTAACTTTTCTGCCACAAAGCAGAATATCACCATGGCTAATTATGAGCCCGCCGTGTTCCCACAATTTGATTGCGGCTTCTGCAACGAGGACACGCCTTGTGTCTGCAGAGAATTGGCTATACAACAACAAGCAGACGCCGAGCGCATGAATGCAACGAACCTCAAAATAGAAGCAGCCGAACAGTCACGATTTATCGCCCCGCTCGAGGGAACAATCTGTCTTGATCCGTCGCCTGCGCCTAACCAACTCTCCATCTTAGACAACCTCCCCGCTTACAAGCCACCAGTCCCCCTCAAGCGCCGTGACGCCAAATCTTTCCCAGGAGTGATCTTCCCCGTTATCCCTGCCTCCCAGACCTCTCGGGCTACGTGCACAGGCGACCCTTCAAACTGCTCAGCTTGTTCTGATGATTCCTTCGGTCAGGCCTTTTGTGCTGCCGTTGGGAAGAGCTCGTCTATGATAGCCCCATGTGACAATTGCCCCCGCGGTGAAACCTCCGCAGCGTTTGGCGAAGCTCAGTCAGAGTCTCATACATGTAGTCGTCACACGATGGCGTCCCTACCCCTACCCCGGTCCGCCGTATCCTCATACCCCATTGATGAGGACACCATGCCTACCAACCATGCCTGGAAGCAACTCAAGGACCATCCCAATGTCGAGTTCTCTGATCTAGAATTGCTCGCGGATGTAGTCGCCCGTCGCTCCAAGTGCACGGGACCTCGAGTCGTAATATCGCCTGCTCCCGGTAGCATCACTCCTGAGCGTCTACCATCACCTGTCGCCCCGTCTAACAACGCGGCGGGCGCAGACCAGCAGTCCGTCCTTCTGACAGATCCACACGCACGATACCGAGAAAGGGAGCACTTGCGGTCGCCTCCTCCCCGATTGGTACCAGAAGAGATCTTGATTCAATGTGGGCGCCAACGCATCCGGGAAGTATCTACCAATGCCGTTCAACATGCCCTGCGCCTTCTCGATGCTAAATATTCTAGATCGTGAACAATGTATGATCACTTATTCGACAGATGTCACGGATGTGAAGGACTAAAGTAATGTAACTTTTACACGCTCAAAAGAGAACTTAAATATGAATGTACCCCATCTCTTCTCTAATGCCAATTACAAGTGCTACGAAGTTGGACGTGTAAGACTGGGACCGTTACGTACTGACCTTTGCCCACAAAGAAAGAAGCCTCGCGGTCTTACGACGTAATGTCCGACTCTGAGGCTTTGTTATTGGGCTCGTTCTACGTACATTTGGGGCATGAAGTTTGCGAAATTCGCGGGCCAGATCACGAAGGGATGCGTCAGCCAGTTCGGGAGGGAAACGGCCAACGTGAGGCCACAGACTGATAATGACTCTCGCGGCCATCCTATAAGCTCCTGCCGCGAAAAATGCACTTGCGACTGCGTCGATAGCAGGAACGTCAGGTTTGACGCCCGCGTCCAGCATTCGCTGGAAGGTCCGCAGAGCTAGATGTGGTTTGCCCTTCCGCGCGTGGCCAACGATAAGCGTCGTATACATGACGACGCTAGGCTCTATCCCAGCATCAACCGCTGCTTGCATGACATCTTCCGCGCCCAACATGTCCCCGGCGAGCGTATGACCTTCCATCAACGAAGCAAAATGATACGCCGTTGGGCGCAGTCCTCGTGCAACGTAGGCATGGAAGACTTCCCTCGCTGAATCTAGGTCGGATCGCAGTACTCCATCGTGCTTGAGTCGCATGGCGAACATGGCTGGGTCGCTTCTCACTTTACGCTCAGTGAGGTTTTCGATCAACGGTCTTGCGAGGGTGCGGTATCGATGGCGAGCCGTTAAGCTAATACCAGCGGTCGGGTCTAACATGTCTACGACATCGGAAATACGGTCTAAATGAGGAGAAGCTTCGTCTCGTCGGCTGGAGGAGAATCTAGCCGCCAGTGCATTCCATCCAATACCGTAGACAATTTGCTTCTCCCGGCGAAGAATGGAGCGAAGGATTATATGCATGTGCCGGAGGGTTGGCTTCACTTTGGAATGAGAAAGAAATCTGAGTGTACGGAGTAACTCCCGCGGGCGAGCGCCCTCGACCTTGTCCATGTATGCCAAGAGGAGTTCGGCAGTCGTTGAATTAGGTTGAAGACCGTGCGCATGCATCTGCCTCAGTACCGCATGCCACCAACGAAAGCCATTGGGTGACTTTAGAAGCCCCTTAAGAAGAGCGTTGAGTATTTGTGTAGTTGGTAAGATGTGGTCGATTGCTATCGGAAGATGGAGAGCTGGCGGTGTGTCCTGTAGCAGAGAGCTGAGTTCTCCGGCTCCGGCTCCACACACCTGTGATACTAATTCCAGAGCAGTGGCTTCATTATGGGTTGCAAACAAGACGTGAATCAATGATACCGCGGTGTCAGAAGTGGGTTTCACATTTGCGTGTGCCATAATTTGAAGATACTGAGATGCAGATGAGATATCATGTCGCCTAGCAGCATCATTAAGCAAAATGCTGAATGTTGCGGCATCAGGCGTCACTGGGGGTAGATTTGGAAGTTGATGTATCGAAGGCGGGGTATCTACGCTCTCGTACAGCTCGCCAGTCACCGCATGATCTCGATATGTAGAAGCAAGGGATGCAGCTGTGTCGTGTCCTTTGAACATTGACAATATGCGGAGTACTTCAGGCGGTCGGCACGCGTCGAAATAGATTTGAAGTAGGCTGTTGAGTACCGCAGTCGTTGTATTCCCTTGTGTTTGAATGCCGGGGAGAGATTGCATTGCCTGTGCGAGCACCTCTGGATCAGCTCCCAAAGGTCGGAATACCGTAACCAAGATCGAATATGTCGATGCATCTGGAGGGTAGCTGGAGGCTGACATGTATTGGAGACAGGCTTTGGCTTGATGGAGATTGTGGTTACGGATGTGGCCAGTTAACAGGAGATGGAATGTCCGTCGACTGGGAGATAATTTGTATTTTTCGAACTCGCCTAAAATTGCCTCCAAGCCGGAGAAATTTTGTTCCTCAATGAAAGCCCTCGTCCTCCAATTCAGCAAGCGCAGGGTGGTTCGACCAGACAACTCGACACCGAGGGAAACCACGTCGAGGACCTGTGCCCAATTAGCCTTTGATGCATATTCGTGAGCTGTGCATTCGTAGACGTTCTGCTTCAGTTGAGATCCTAGCTTGTGGGCCAGTCGTATCAGGAGTAATGATCGTTGAGGGCGTTCGGTTCGCGCTAGCTCCACAGCAAGGCCCCGGGCTGCGTTGCCGTCAAGGAGACGACGTGATATCGTAGGCGAACTCTTGACCATCTGCAACGCCGCATCGAAGGTGAGCATTGAGTCTAGCAGCACCAGCAGTTCGCCTGGCAGGGATTGGCCTTGCATTGTGGCGTCCGAAGCTTTGGTGGCCCTGTCTGTTTGCAGATTTCGAAGGGGGTGAAACGAAGGGGACTTGTCAAGCGAGGTCGAGTGATGCCCCCATTGTACTAAGGCTGCTTGATTGACCAACACCGTACCTAGCCGGCAAAAATGTTTGGCAGCGAAGCGGGTACTCTGGAGCATGAAGCTCTTGCAGGAACTGAGGATACTGTAAAGAGCAGGATAATCAGTGTCAGTTGGACCAGTTATTGATGCAGATGAACCTTTGTGTGTTTGATATGTTTTTCGTGATCGTAGGACCAACTGAACTGACCGTGGGAACTCTGATCCGCTCTCTCAGGCGACCAACGCGGTGTCGGTGCAAAACTTGATCACGGCTTCCGACTCCGTTCAGCTCTGTCCTAGATGTTACAGGGCACGATGGTGGCCACTCAAAGCCGAATTTCGTCGCCAATTTTGTATGCCCGTCTTCTGGGTACGTACACGATGCATGAAGGTCGCAAGTGGCCTTGTATTCAGATTTTGCCCTTGATTCTGGAAGGTCTCTCCCCGCCTGTCAGATGATCTACAGCATCGCATCGCCTTGTCGCTGGCGTGGATGCTCATGCACTCGTAGAGCAGTCCCTAGCCGCCCAATCAGGGAGGCAACGCTCGGTTGAACGGATGTATAATACCCTCGGCCACATATTTCCGAGCTCAATGGAAGGTTAGTCTGAAGAAAAAAAGCTTGAAGCACTCCGCGTAATCGGCCTCAAGTTTTCTTTTGCATCGTGGTGCCATGGCACAAGAGCATAACGTGAGCGCGTCTCCATTTACAGCTTCAAAGCAATGTAAGCAGCCTCAGTAATCTACGCCAGGGTTGCTAGCCTCATCCATCGCTCACTAACACTGCCTTTAGTCATGCCATTCGACTTACTGTGACTCACACTGATGCGGGCGGTATCTACGAAATGCTGTTATCTCTCACAAGACCCGTCAACAGAGTCCATCTATGGCATCCAATGTCGCCAGTGACACGAAGCTCAACCCAACTGACAATTCTATCCAATATTGTGGAGGCATTTCTTCGAGGCACGTGATCATATATTGGTTATACTTCCGTGCCTAACGGTGATGCAACATCAGTCTCAGCCAAATTTCCGCCCATAAATCCAATCAACCGCAGCGGCCGTATGCGGAGTACGCATCGCCTCTCTTCAACTCGGAAAAAATTGCCTAGGAGCGATCTTGTTCCTTATCCATACCGTGTTGAATCTCACTACCGTACTTGGTGACCAATGCCATTCCTGCGGTGGTTCACCAAATGGATCAATTCATCCACGGCTCCGTTCAAGGTGTACCTATCTGTTCTGTGTTTCACCCATCCCGTTTCGACAGGCAAGGCTATTCGAAACCAAAGATAGGGCCTAGCAACGATTACAACCCACGCTTTCCAATTATGCCTAACCGCTCCCGATATTGACTCGGATATAGCATTTTCTATGCAACCGCTATAAAGATCGGATGCATATCCCTGAATGCCTCATCATATTCTACTTCTTATCACCCCTTTGAAAGATGTCTTCCTCACATCTTACCGTCCTCGAGACGAGTGCCTCCGTATATCCTTCGGCTTCAGCTTTCAAACTCCCTCAACTCGATGAGAGTAACAACATTGCAGGGTGGCAGTCGATCACATACTCACAATTTCAACACGACGTCGAGCGCTTTGCTCGATCTTGGTCACATAAATTGAGAAGTAGCGGTGTGCCTCGGCGATCGATCGTTGGCCTTTGGTATGTTCACAACTTACGTGGCCCCATACCCGATATTCACTCTAATATTCGCAGGCTTGGTGGAATGACCTACACCGATGTACTGCACATATATGGTCTCTCTCGAGCAGGCTACATCCCTCAAATGTTCAGTCTGAGACTACCAAACCCCGTTGTTGTCTGTGAACTGTTGGGGAAAGCTGGCGCAAAGGCCCTCATCTACGACGCAACCTTCGCATCCACGTTGTCCGAAGCATCCGTCCCGATACATGTTGCAATGGAATACGACGAAGCCGATCCCCTGGGTGAACCGTTACCGGAACGTCTTGATAACCGGTCCGAAGATCTTGCGTTCATATTCCACACCAGTGGTTCGACATCAGGAAGCCCCAAGCTCGTTCCTTGCAGCTTTAGGTGGCTAGAATCGGCGGTGAAGAAGTCCTATCAAGTTAGCAAGCCGATCAATGCTTCCAAGCAAGATGTCACTGTATGGATGTAAGTTCGCCTTCTTTACTTACTAAGTTCATTGCTAATTTTGATACAGGGGAAGTATGTGCCATATTGGCCAGACATTCAGTAAGTTTTTAGCTGTCGCAAGTTTTTGAACGCCGCCTAATATCATGTTTTAGTGCTCCTTGGCACCCTTCAGCATGGTTCTTGTGTCATTCAGCCTACTGCAATCAACTTCTCTTCCGAGGAGCTACATGTTATGATCCAGGACTGTGGCCTTAACCGACTTAACCAGTTCGCCACTTTCCTCGCCAATCACCTTCGGAAATCACGACAGGACCCCAAACTTCTATCGAAGCTTGTCGACCTTGATGAAATCCTGTATAGTGGTCTCCCCTTAGCTCGTGAGGAGGAGGAATGGGCCTACCATCATGGCATGAAGATACGGGTGAGCATCTTCGACCGTCAACCATTGTTCCTTCATCTCATGGCCACTGTAGAATCTATTCGGTAGCACTGAATGCGGTGCAATGCTCCTCTCTATTGGTGGCCTTGACCGCACAGCTCCTTTCTTGCGCCCGCTTGAGGGTATTCACTATGGTTTCGAGCCTATTGCACCCGTCTCCCCTTCAGAAGCAGGGCATCCGTCGACAGGTCGCATGTACGAATTGGTCATTTACTCTGATTCGGGTGATTGCCCAGACGCCTCTTTGCGACACTCCGAAGACGGTCACTTCCATACAGGCGATCTGTTCCAGGAACCCATACCCGGTGCCTATGTCTTCCGCGGACGTGACGACGACTGGATAAAATCCGAAAACAGTCTTCGCTGTGATACCAAGTACGTCCATATGAAATTCGTTACCTTAGTGCCTCATGCTGATACGCGCTGTTCGTTAGAGCAATCGAGGATAATGTTCGCGCAATGTGCGGTTCATTAATCGACGACTGCATTGTTGTCGGCACTGGGCGCCCGTCGCCTGTCTTGTTCGTGGAGCCTGCAAGTGACATCGATCACGAAAAGCTCAAAAAAGATATCATTCGCAAGACTCGGCAGTTCCACGCCAGGCGATATCTCCACGAGCGTATCACATCAACGAAGATGATAGTCGTCGTACCGCGGAAAGCACTCCCAAGGACAGCGACCAAGGGCAACATTCGCCGTAAGGCAGTCGAAGAAGCTTACCAGTCGCAAATTGACAGTATTTTCGGTGTTTCACGTTAATCGTCGGACGGATTATGGCCTTCAATGGACCATTTATGTAACTTATTATTTTCGCGTAAGCATTCTAGAGTTTATATTATCTATATTCTTTACAGTACTAATTGATATAGTTACCACTGCGTATTCATATTTGTTTTGTAGTAGTCGTCATCAGTAGCATTACCCCCATCCCCCTCCGCATCCATACAGCTTGTAGCCTAGATTTTTACTTTATCATCTCCATGTGTAGTTACCACAACAATTTCATCATGGCGAACTACCTACGAGCTGCGGCGCCGTGCCAATCATTCAGTGACATGGCTTAGCTCGTCTACCTGACGTTTCGATCCTCTCGAAACCGACCATTCTGCGCATGTCTTGATTTGATGATGATCCACGACCCAGTGATTGATGATGTGGTCTATGTTGCTACACTTATTGGGATCGCCCAATGAGCAGAATCACACAGGTTGTGAATAAAAACAAATAAGTACTTGATACAACTATAAGTTGGCACGTATTAACAGTCTACACCATCATTGATTTGCAACATGAAACGACCAACGGAATGATCTCCTGGCTTCTGGATCGAGCACGCGAACTGCGGCGAGGGCCATTTTGGATCCGCAGATGTTAAAGGTTGCGGCGCAGGTATAATTGACATCGTAACACGATGGGTGATTGTACCCGACGGCATTGACATTGTAGAGCGCAGTTGATGACGAGGGTCGGCATATAGAAATGGTTGTTGCCTGTCGGAGGTACCGTTGGACGAAGACTGGTTCGGACCGATCGGCCAACTTGTGAGGAGGATAAGAGGCCGGTACGCAGCGTGAAAAGCGCGCAATGATGATATGACGTGTTGGAAGGGGTTAACAGTAGCTTTAGATGCCTTTCCAGAGGAGCTAGGGTGTTCTACGATAAATCTATCCATCCAATAGAAGGCATTGATCGAATCTACAGCAAGGACACCGATGTCCGTGTGGGGTAAGTTGACGGTATGATATGTTGGAAGATTACGAAGTGTTGCGGCAAGTTGGATTGATGACGACGGCTTGAATATGTGCAAATGGTCCAGACACTTCTCAACGATGTCGGAGCGCGATTCTGCGGTCCACAGGTGGGGTTGCGTAGCAAATCTTGATTCCAACCGCTTCAGGAGAATCTGCTTTACTCGCGCGATGCTGAAAGTGTTGTCGGAGTCAAATACTATTGCAGCCTTACCCCAGCCGCCCAGGGCGCAGTCTTCATACTCTGGCGGAATGATGCAGTGCGACACGAGGTGGTACACCAAATGGGATTTGCCTGAGGCCGATGGTCCTTGTATTTCGACCACGTTTCCAAGTCTGAAGGTCGACGACGGGGAAGTATCAACAGCACTGGAACTCGTGGAGATCGTGTCCGCGTGGCCCACCTCCGAAAGTCCGGAATGCGCTGATGCGCGAAAGGTCAAGATGAAGATTTTTCATAGTTTAAAATAGATCTCACGTCGGAGAGAAGCAAGGAGCTAGTTCATCAGGTAAATTTGTGAAACGGTGATCAAACAAACTCGAGACACCGTACCACCTGTAAAGACTCCGAGTGGATTTCTTCCAAGAGAGTTTGGGCGGCCTTTGACATGAGGGTGGAAGGAAGTTGGATTCTTATCTAATCTCATCTAATCAATATCGCTTGACGGGAGGTCACGTGATCTATCCCTTAGAGACACCGTCTGCCGATCATCAGTTGCAGTGGTGGCACATGCATGATGCATTTCGCAGCATTGATGCCACCTGTTTCTGTTTCTGCCGTTTAGACTTGGACACGAATTCATTCAGCTCGCGCAACGACGAAACGCCCTCTCTCCACTTTTCTTTTCTTTCACCACCATAAACGAATCTACGACATTTTACGACCTGACACGTTTATCTCATCATGGCTAACACGGTAGCAACACGAAGTCCCCCGAGTCGGCGCACGCCCTCGTCGCCCTCGCCGACGCCAACTTCGAACATCACAAGAGGTGCTACAGCTCGCTCAGCAGCGTCTACACGAACGCCCTCTTCTCTGAGCTCCAATGCAGCACGTCGGGCATCAATCAAAGCACCCTCATCGCCGGTTGTGAATGGGGAGACAAGGGAATCTCTTTCTGCTGCATTGAAGCAAGAAACCGAGCAGAGAGAACAGGTACGTACAGTGATCAATTTGGGGGTACAGCCCTGTCACTAATGGCCTACGACATACACAGCTACTGGTGCAATTGCAGGACAAGGACCAGACGATCACAAATTTAGGCACAGAGATAGAAAGTCTTACCTCCGTACTGCATGCAGCCGAAACGCGTCTTAACGAATTGTACGCTGAGCAATCTCGCTCCGAGGCTGAACTGGTTCAGCATATGGATGTTGCAGAGAAATTGCGCGCCCAGGTACGCGAACTAGAGAAGGAAAAGCGGGATTTGCAGCGTCGGTATAATGAACAGGTCAGAAGGGTCTCGCTTCCGAATTTACTCCAACTGATAAGTGGACAAGACTGCCACATTTGAGGCCGAGCGCCAGGCGTTCTATGACAACGAACAGCATCTCAAATCTCGGATACAATCCTTGACGCAGGCGCGTAAAAGGCCGGACCCTGAACCAGAGCCAGAGCCCATACCCGAGGAAGAGGAGGAAGAATCTATCCCAACTATCAAAGAAGTAGAACCTAGGCAGGACTTTAACGATCCAGAGGCAGAGCCGGCAGAGATGACTTCAATGAGGCTTGAACTTTCCACGCTCTCGACATCGTATACGTCTCTCCAGAGCACTCTAGTTCTTCTCCAATCACAGCTGGTTGATTTGAAGCGAGTCAATAACGAACTGCAGGAGGATAATGAGGGTTACATGATACTCCTACGCGAGAGAACACTTAGCGGGCAATTCAACTTGATGCGCCAAGTTGGTGGAGGATCTGACAGCAACGAAGACGATGACCACGAAGAACTTGAAGGTAATGACGATCTGAGCTTGCACAGCACGGGTAGAAGCACCCTTAATCCAGTCGACGAGGAACCAGAAGAGGAGCTCGAACACGACCTGGATAGGGACTTATCTACCGCACAGCATCCTGGCCGTCTACCTGGGCGCACAGGTCGCCGACGCGGCGCCTCTGACTCTTCTGATCGACGCCCACCCGGCGAATCACTGGCCGACCTCCCCATCACTGGACCCGGACTCGATCTCGCCGCCGAACTTGGCCGCGCTGAGAACAAGGACCTGCTGGAAGACAATCAACTGGATGACCAGCGCCCGCTTGGTAAGGCGAAACGAAACAAGAAGGGCACGGATAGTCGAAAGGTATCTGCCTCAGAGAGCGGCGGCTTGATGTCGCCTAGCGAGGTTGAGTCACTACGAACCGAAGTGAAGTCTCTCAAGGATGCGAACAAGGCCCTTTCATTGTATGCATCCAAGATCATCGATCGCATCGTTTCTCAAGGGGGCTTTGAGCGGGTCCTTGCTGTTGATTATGATGAAGCTTCACCTACTCCCGTCGCCACCACAATGCCAGCCTCCATATCACGCTCGCCTGCTCCGGCCAAAGCTGCACCCAAGCCTCGGCCCCAGTCTGCCATTATCGGTCGCTCGTCCTCCAATCCCACCCCATCCTCCGATGAGGGTCGCTCTCCATCATTCCCTCATGTGCCGAAGCTAGACCCAAAGCCACCGGCTACCGGTGCGAAAGCGCAACGGCGCTCTATGTCTTTCGATTGGAAGAACTTCTCCCTTTTCAGTGCTGAGAAGAAGCCCGAAAATTCCGCTTTGCGTCCATTAACCTTGAAGCCCGGTGCTAGCCCAGTGACTGGGGCAAGAAAGCTTGATACACACGAAGACGAGGATGACAGGAAGGAGCGCGAACGTTTGAACGCAACAATGAAGCTTATGGGGATTCAACCATCGCCTTCCCCTGTTGTCCCTCCAAGCCCTGCACCCCCTCCCGCATCAACTCCTACTACTACAAGTGCGAATCCCAATCGAAGGTTTTCATTGTTCGGCTTTGGGTCGTCATCTGTGGACAATTCAGACGCCTCATCGGCAAAGTCGACGCCTTCGTTGCATAACCCGTCATCTTCATCCGTTGGTCTCGGTATTGAGAACACTGCCAACTTGACGCAAGAAGCTTTGGAGCAAGCTGAAGCTGTTAACAGTTTAGCTGCTTTGGACGCTCAGGAACGTCAGCTTAGTGCGGATATGGCGCGTGGAAATAGCGGTGGCTTCACGGAGATAGCTCCGCGAAGTGGACGACGAAGCCGTCGAAGTGCTGGTGGAAGTGGAAGCGGCAGCACCGTTTGGAGCGCGGGGATGGGACGCGAAGAAGGGGATGATTCATAAGGCCCAAAGGCTTCGCGAGCTTGTAAACAGGGTTACATCTTCGTCTTCCATCTCCTTCGCTTCAGGGCAACCATGCCACATTAAAGGATACATGAGGTCCGTGTTCAATGATGTTCTTAATGTTGTACGTTGTGCACCCTTCTTGTAGATGTACGCCTACTACCTAATCGTCATCAAGTTGGAAAATATCATATTCCCATTGACATGCTTGCTTCGCAGAAGCGCACCCGGAGTCGGCGAATCAATCTTCCACTATTACTGTACTAGCATCAACTGTATACGAAGGTCTATTGAAGGAAGCGATGTCATGCGGGGTGAGGCCGGTGAGGCCTTGAGGTTACATGCCGGCTTGTGCGTGTGCATGCATCGACCCCTCGGATACTTGCCCAAAGTCTTTTGGTCCCGAGACTTCACATGAAGCTATCAAAAAGCAAAACCCTTCTGGGATGTAGATCTCCCGATTCCTTCTGCGTTTGTTGCTCATGCCACAAACTTTGGTCCTGTACGATTTGACACGTTCTGATCTATTAGAGGCTCTGCACATAAAATCTGTGGCTTAGATGCCCCCCTATGTTGAATAACGATGGGTATTCTTCGTTCACTCCTTCGTGCTGACTGTGTTACTTCTGGTTGCCAGTACCTACACTTCCGCTCCGTCGATAGCCACTCATGAAGTAGATCATAGTTCTGATACCCTACTTTACCCTTCTGGGGTGGACCTTCTCTTTAAGGGATTATGGCAGTACATGCCCACATCCATCCTTCGATACGTAGAGTATATTCCGACAAGGGAGTATATCCGATTCCGCGCCTTCAGAGGCCTAGCGAGAAGTGTCTCAAAGGGGTTGGTCTTGGTGGATGCTACCAATCGGGACATCATGAGCGTATTGGGCAAGTAGGCTGCCCCCGATAACCTTCACCTACTCATTCCGAAGACCCTGAACGCCAACTTGATGAAGACGAGATCTCATCGCAAATGGCGTAGGTCCTACTTGTGCATGTTTCGGTTTAGCAAGGATCTCAATCGTCCTCTAGGACCATCATATTAGCTGGGCACAAGACTACTGCACCAACACTTACTTGGCTCCTGTATGAGCTTTCCAGGCATCCAGAAGACCAGAAGATGATGCGAGAAGAAATTCGAGAGCTTCGGTCCAAACTACCCAGAGGCACAGAGTTCACCATGTCGCACCTAGACTCGATGTTATTTACCAATGCTTGCATGAAGGTAGGTACACATTAGCACCTGCCAAGTCAAAACTCATATTACCACCTGCAGGAAGTCTTACGCCTCCACCCCATCGTCCCTGCACTACTGAAGAGATGATGTCCTTCCACTGGCGTTGCCTATCGTCACCAAAGACGGAGAAACCCTGATAGAGCCCCCCATCCAAAAGGGTCAAAATATAATCGTGTCTATCTGCGCATATAACCGACTGCCGTCGGTCTGGGGAAGCGATGCCGATGAATGGAACCCGCGTAGAATTCTTGACATGTCAAAAGAGAAGCAAACGTCCGTTGGAGTGTACGCGAATCTGTAAGTTTTGACCTGATTAGCGTCGTTCATTTATGTCTGAGCAAGGCAACGTTCAGGATGACGTTTTGTGAGTTTTCGCTGGACATTGATGACTATGTTCCCGTCTGACCCACGTACCCTTATAGCTGCGGGAATCCGAGCATGTATCGGTTGGCGATTTGCGTGAGTCACCATTCTTCGTCTTATCTATCCTTATTGACGTCCGGCCCAGCATCATCGAATTGCAAGCACTCGTAGTCGAGGGAGTGGAGAACTTCAAATTTGTTCTGCCCAAAGGAGTGGAAATTATGAGGCTCCTCGCAGGAATCATGGTCCCTATGGTCAGAGGCAAGATGAGCGAAGGAACTCAGATGCCTCTTCAGGTCTGTTTGGTGGAGGAATGATCACGGAATTATAGATAGTACAATGGCTTACATACAACACTGGTGCTAGCTGGGGACCTGATGTTTTAGTAATGAATTCGCAGCGTGCTGTCGTATCGTCTGGAATGGACTGGCTGCGAATTCTGGTGCTGAGAGGATGAGAGGCTGCCTAAGTTTCTCAAGTTCTCTGAAGAGGTCTATGTCAGTAACATACCTTTGCAGGCAGGCATTCTCGGCACTCACAAAGCACGTTTGCGCTGCGCGTTTGACAAGGGGACGCTTTTCCCTTGTCCAATCTGCCTCGGTTTCGCTCGCGCAGGCTGAGCTGTCGATAACGAATCTGCCGTCAGATCATCCTGAGGTAGGCCGGCCTCTTCCGCCATGATTGAGATCGCTTCATGCATCGACGACAACCCCCCTGCAACTTGTTCCTTAGCTTTCCGCTTCATTCTACGGTTGTGCGACTTCGAATAAGGAGTCTGCGCCGACTCCAAACCTATACAAAACTTATAACAAGGCCATCGGAGGGGCAGAAAGGACGACGTACGCTGTAAGAATGCTTCGTGCTTCAGCTGCTGCTTTTCACGCTTCGTAAACGATGGTAGTTTGTCCGTCGCGTCCATCGACTGAAGGATTTCGTTCGCCTGAGGGGTGGCTAGTTAGCTGGGGTTTCGCGAGACTGAAAAGAGTGTGGCTTTACTGTTGTATCGTTTTCCGCTGCCAAACTCCCTACGAGCACCTGCTCGGTAGGACCGTCAGCAACGAAGCGACGTTTGCTAACATCGACCTTGGCTGATGGTGAGTGAGCACCCAAGCGTTTTCTTCTATCCTTTGGCTATCAAAGGCTGGGTAAGCGAGCTCGCCGTCGTCTTCAAGTTATTCGACACACCATGCCAATCAAAATTTAGAAGCAAGAAGTACTATCAATTTAGCGCCCATAATTGTAGTGTATGTCAATGACAACGAGTAAAATAAATATATATGTCGTTAATTTCTCGTTGGACCATCTGGAAGGAGCTCAACTTCCTCGGGAGCCACTGATTGCGAACGTCTCGGGTGGCTACTGGAACCTGCCGCAAGGTGTTCTTCTTCAGAGCCCTCATGCCCCGGACCATCTACCCCAATTGTAATAAACCCAATCACAACAAGAATGGCACCAACGATAACCTGGCCCTTGGTCGGCTTGGCCAGGAAGAAGTCTCCGACCACAGCGAGAGGAATCGTCAGGCTAAGGCCAACTGTGACAACAAGCGGGGTGGTCTTGAGCATTGCTAGCACGTAGATGTAGTCACTCGACCAAGTGATAAACATCTGAGAGACACACAGATTAGGTTTCGGCTTACTCGGATGGAGGAATATGAATGACTCACGTTCATCAAGATGGCCATTATCGCTTTCCTACCGTGTGGCAGAGAGAAAGGCTCGAGACCAGTATAATGTAGGATGACAGCGATGGGCCAGCAGCCTATGATGTTGAAGAGACCAACAAATCCAAAGAACAACTGCATATCGATTCGGGATTCAGACTTGATGCGAACCTTGAGAAGGATGACGTAGAGCGCATAGAATACTGCTGAGAGGAGAGCGAGAGAATCCCCTAGCAGCGGTCGTGAGGGAGACGTTAGTGAAGGGGATGAATTGATTATTGCGCGGGGGATGAGGTTCTCTGTTCGTGTCTCCGATGTATCAGATATAGACACGAAAACGACGCCGATGAAACTAGATGGAATTTAGAGCGCTTCACTGAAAGAAGGGATAGTAAAGCTACCTCATCGCAATAGCAGCAATCTAGAGTATTTTTAGCGGGGAGGTTGCACTGGAAACTGCTAGCAAGAACATACCTTGGCCATCGAAAATGTTTCTACACGGAATATTCGCCCGATTGCTAATGTGAAGAAGCCTATCATCGATACAAGTGTGTGAGATTTGTGTTCCTCCTTCAGTGATTTGTTCACCCACCGCTCATGCTCGATAATATGGTGGCGCTGGCAACGCTCGTGTATTCCAAAGCCGCGTTTACCGACCAGTTTGCGATGAACCAGAATATACAGAATACAGAAGCCAATTTAATGGTTTCACGTATGGTCAAGGGTGGCAGACCATCTTCGTTGTTCGGCGTTGGTGCAGGTTGCTGTTCATCAGAAGCGAGTCAGGACAGCGCGCGATAAAGTTTTGAAAGTTCGCGTACTTGAATTCCAGCTTCGCTGTCCCCTTGGCTAGCATCGACGGCAAGGGATTGATATCCATCTGTAGTCCGACTGCGAGGTGCTGTTAGCACTTCCGAAGCCTTATCCACCCAAAGAAACGCACGCTTTGCCGTAACTTCTAGATTCACGAAACTGTCGATAGAGAAATGGCAGGAGGTAGACCACGAATGCACTCGTGTTCAGATACGTTATTCTAGTCATATTCTGTCAGTCATTCTATCCCGATGACTGATAGAACATACATGAATGGCTTTTCGTATCCCGTCTCAAGGAGGTCCTACGCAAATATTAGCTATCTATCTTGGTCGTGGAACGGGACGATAGGCACGCACTTGGGTAATGAAGTTCGACGACGTCCATAAGAACACGACCACCAGCAATAAACCGATTCCAAGAAGGTAGTCCTGCTTCTTCAGAGTGGATAAGGATTTGGCCCCGTCGCTAGGTTGGCCGCTAACGGACTCCGACATTGTCATTTCAATATTCACAGGGCGGTCTTCGTTGCTGGTGGTATTAGCACTCATACGACATGATGGTGGTTGAACGTTGAGGTTTAAGGAAGGCAGTGGGCCGCGCAAGGTGAAGAGTCTAAATGCGACATGCAAAGGAATGATGCTATCGCGTGACCGGAGCACGTCAAAGTCACAACTTGCACGAGAAGTCCGGTAAAATTGAAGGAGTGTGGGTGAGTCGTATCTAAGTCCGAGACGTGATACGCGAGGCTCTGGCTACTATCGTTACGTTACAGTATAAGTACATAGCAATGCAGTCGATAACGTATGCTGAGAAGTGGATATTATGAACTACGTAAGAACAATGTCCCTGGTATGAGTTGGACGGCGGTGGCCATCCAAGACGTAGGTCTGGGATGCATTTTCGAGGCGAATAATGATAGCGAGTGCAGATTGAACGTGGAAGCGGAGAAAGGGTAAGGGCGTCGCAGCGAGATGTAAGCATTTATAGAAGTCGGAGTGGTGCGTCTATACGGTGTGAGAGGGCGGGGAGGGATGGTATTTGACTTTCTCAAATATCCGGAACAAGCTGATGATGAGATTGGTGCAATACATGATCAGTCCGACGCCGACGAGACATATCAGGGATAATTGGTCGCGGCATATCTGTTTCGCCACACCATTAGCAACGACGTCGTCCAGGGGGTCAGGCGGGGCTGGTCGTGGTAGCTGACTGTACCAGGAGATCTCGGAGGAAGATGCACACGGAATTAGTGACGTGAAGAAATTGTCGAATGCCAGCGAAAGTGCTGCCGACCAAGCACATATGAAAGTGACTTCAAACAACGTGTGGGCCAATTTGCCAGAAGTACGCCACAGTCCCAGAGGTCGCCCGAAATATTCCAGCTATGCGAACCTTTAGTATGCAACTACATGGAGGGGGGCTGCTAGCTTACATAAATAGCAATCATGACATGAACAAGTGTCAAGGGCGCGAATATAATCACCAGTGTCCTGGGGTAGGGTGAGAATGGGAAGTTCCGAATATGTATTAATCAACTTACGGGGAACTACCCACAGCACCCATGACGTGCCAGCGCTGTTCCACGCGACGTATGTGCAACGCCACGCCAAGTGCCGCTGCGGTCAGTGAGACATTGATGAAACGAAACAACTATCAAGGAGGGTAAGAGTCGGCCGAAAGGTGGGGACGAAGGCTCTTACCAAGGGGACATAGACGTTGTTCAGGATAAACCGGCGGATCTGTTTCTTTCTCCTTTGCCACGGAGTGAGGTATTTATTTTTGTCGTCCGTCTCCTTGCTCGCGCCCAAGCCGTAGGTATGGTCAATACCGGAAGGTCCGGCTGGTGACCTTTCGTTCCATGGAGAGTCCCATCCAGGCGTTTTGCTGTGGTGTGCGGTGAACGGAGCCGTGGGGGTTGGAGGTAAGGTGATGGTTGGGTTCCACTTCTGCACCGGAGTGTATGGATCATGCGCTGATTCCGGTTCGGCATCCCTTTCCTTGTTCTTTTCTTTATCTCTATCCTTCCGCAGCGATGACGAAGCGGCCTCTCGTATAGCGGCCGACGTAGGCAGCCACGATATCGATCTGTCCATGATGCTTTTCCTCTCCAGCCTCGCAGCAGGGTTGAGTAGATCGTTCTGGGTCATCTCCCTCGGACGGGGCAGCGTGAATGCCCACCACCGCGAAGCAGCATTGTACGAGCCTGGGTATGATGATGACTGCAGCGATGCCACATCGGACGGCCGCGATTCTGTAGCTTGTTGGCTATCGCTCAAGGATGTGCGCTCCTTCGGCGACGGAGGCTCGTCCCTGGCCCATGCTGTTGCGGAAAGAAGATATGGTAAGTGTTGAATGCAGTATTCACCGTCACACGACACGCACGAGGAGAAGTGATGACAGTGGATATTGGAGGCGCCGCGGGTCTCAAGGCATTGCTTCGAACGCTGGCCGATTTGTTCAAGCTCGCTGTTGACGGTGCGGACGGTGCTCTTGTGCGGGACGAGGAGGGAGGGTTCATCCAGCCAACAGAGCCTCTGGAGAAGAGGTAAGGGCTGGCAAGGGCCAGGCGGAGTTACATCCTCCACATCTTTCTTTCTTATTTATTTTCTGTTCCTTATGCCCGCTAAGTCAGTGCATAGCCTTACTTAGCGATTACGTAGTCGTGTCACACGCCTTGTCTTGATTGTGAGGCGCTCTGGAGACCTTGTCAACTACCCTTTACAGCTTACGATCATGGAAGAGTCAATGGTCCCCTCGCTTTCTTCTGGAGCCGTGGGCTCTCGGTTTGTATCCCAAGACGACGTTGAAACGGCAAGGGCCCGCAGGGACGAACAGTGGAAGGCTGCCTACGCCAGGCATGTCTGGCACGGCTGTGCTCTTGACGCGACGCTAATCGCTCCCTCAGACTGGGGCAGGTGCCACCCCCAGCACCGGTCGAAGATTCATACGACGGCCGCAGTCTTGCAGAAGTGAGCTACATCCACACTTGTCTACGCACGCAGCAGGGATATTAACTCCAATCTATGGATCCGGACATTATAATCCGTCGGCACAATAGAAACTTGCTGCGAATAAGGTACGTTGCTGCGCTTTCGCAAGCGAGAGTGTAGACTTATGGTTGACTTCCCATAGATTGCGAAACAAGAAGAATGGGAGGAAAAGACCAAGCTCGGTACGAGAACTGCACATGCATCCCTAGACTTCTGCTGATGGTATCCAAAAGCTAACCAATACCGGGCCTTGGAAGAAGACGAGGTCTTGTTCCTCGACTCGATAAGGGAACGTCAGGAAGCAGAGGAACGCGAACGGAAGGAGCAAGATGGAGAAGAGGTCCGCAGTTTCAAGGAGTAAGAGACTTATTGTCATCCCACCGGGTGATCCTAACTCGGCATATTGTAGAGCTGTAGCGGCACGCGCGACTGCAATCAACCAGCCTCCGACATCCGCTTCCACCTCCAAACCCACACCACCTCCCAAGCCCATCGTTGCGCCCGCCGTCAAGAAGGACGCGAAACGAAACCTGAAGGGTGTTATCGTGAAGAAAAAGGCAAAGCCCGCACCGGCGAAGGCCGCTGAGCCGCCGTCTACAACCCCAGCCGATTCAACTAAGAAATCGAACGGCAAAGTCACGGAGAACGATGAAGACGCGCCAGCTGCCAAGCGGCGTAAAACCTCCACCTCATAGCACCACATAGTTTATTCCGTACATCACAGACGATGCAAAATGCAAATGTATTCAAGCTTCATCTACAGAACTCTCCTTGTAACGGGACTAGGAGTGGGGGTCCATCTGACTTTGTCAAGGTCTTTCTCTTTTTCGTGCCGCCTGTCTTCCCAGCCAGCCGAACGAGTCATAGCTTCAGCCCGTCTGGTGGCAGCGGTGCCCAACGTTGTCCTATCGAGCAGCCGTTTGGCAGCCGGTGTTAGCGAGCCAGGAGTTGCTGCAAAATTTCGCTGGGGCGTCCACGATGGAGGGGGCATTACACCCTTCCTAACAGTCGCGCCCAGCGCCGACATGGGCTTCTTCCCTGAAGAGTGACTAGGCGTTCGAACACCATTTATCAGATCGGCCTTAGCTCGTAGGCGCCGTGATGCGTCGTTGGAAAGGCGATGAGAGAGGGATTCGCGAGAAGATGGCGCGGCTATCCGAAAGGGCGTACTTGGAGTAGGTATGTCGTCGTCTCCAGATGAGATGACTCGCGGTGTACCCATCAGTGTACCCCATGTCATTAGCTGTTTAACAGCCTTCGGCCCAAGCTCTGAAGGTGTAGGGGAAGGAAGGTTTGGTACGAGTGAGAAGGTACCAGGAGGGGAACGGGGCCGATCTATATACAGAATAATTAGTGTTAAAGTACCGATAAATGATATATCGGCCGTATACGTACATGGTGTGCCGGATATCGCAGCATCTATACGACTTCTGGTAGGGCTGGGCGGTGCTGACGAGCTTCGAGAGAAATTCGTGGATTCCTCTTGCTCTGGTAACCGTGTGTTGCTGTGCAGGACTACCTTGGGATTTGGCGTCGCGACAGCACTCGTGGAGGGATGATAAGGTGACTCGTTAGCATCGGGAGGAAACATCAGTGAATTCCGGGCCTGATAATGTTTCCGCGTTACTTGTATTCCGAATAAGATATATGTGGAGACGCACCTTGAATCTCCACCCGTCGACACCAGCGGGACGGGTGTCCTTCTTGGGTGCCATTACATCCACCGGCTGGTCATCCTCCGACTGCAGTACCAACTCTTTACCCTTGCCCTTCTCCTTTTCCGATTCCTCGTCCTCTTTCTCTCCTTCGGTGATCAACCCAGCCGGCTTCGGTGCATCTATCATAAACCGCTCCCTCACACCCGTAACACTCGGCCCTTCTATCAGCATCCTCTCCCTCCCCTCAATCGCCTTCGCCTTCTGCCCCTCCACCCTCTGCTGCGCCTCCCAAGCCCACGCCCATCTATCTCTCCGTTTCCGATTCTCGTCGTCTAGGATCTTCGTGAAGCTCGAATTATCCTCGGATGTATAGCGAGCCTGAAACGTGTCTAAACTTATATCAAGGTCATAGCGCGCGCGTTTCGACGGTGGCTCGTCGCCGAGTCCATAGGGTGTTTGTAAGGGCGTCGCGGCATTTCGTGGGAGCGCCGGTGTACTAGATAGCTGTTCTAGCCGTCGCACAGATTGGTTGATGAGACTCGAGTCTTCGGTCTTCAAGGCATCGAGGTATTGGTGGGCGGCATCTAGATGAACGAGAGAGGGGAAGAAGTCCCTTGCAATGATGTGAGACAGCGCAGCCGTGTACTCGTCCTCTTCTAGGACTGCCTGGCCGTTGAGAGAGCGTTCTGAAGTGGGTAGATTATCTGCCATACTTTGGGATAGAGTCAAGACACATCCCGAGTCCGAGCAATCATCATTATGCCCGAGCAAATAAAAACAAACAATAGACTACGTGACTTCCAATGTGGTCGCCCGCAGTCGGACAAGCTCAAACGAATCCGGATGATTGCAGTTCACGGATTATCTCCTAATAATAAAAAACTAAATCTAGAACTCCAGTTTTGTATCCAGCCCATCTCGAGCACATCATGGATGCGAAGCTCCCCGTAGAGCTGATTTATATTATCATCGCCTTCGTCAGTAGCGACCATGATCGGCATAAGACACTTGCAGCCTGCTCCCTCGTATGCCTTGGTTGGAACGATATCTGCCGCGTTCACATCTTCGATCGCATCATCATTGGGAACGAGAACCTTGCTCCTCGGCTGTCCTTTTTCTGTCACACGGCTAGCCACCTCAGCGAACATATCCGCGACTTGTCGATAATGCCTTGGCTCCGACTGGAATTCAGAATCCTTTGGTCCATTCAAGAATCTACGCACTTTGTGCCTAGCGAATGGGATTGCACGAGGCTTGACGGATGGTCCCCTTTCTCGGTTTCGGCATCTCTACTCGCTGCTTCTTGCCTCAAGGAACTAATTACCTTTCGTACATGGACCTTCGCGAATATCTCTAGCCTCTATCGCATGCTCGTTTTATGCTCTAATACTCTTGAACAATCGTCGTTCGACGGCGTCTCCTTCCTATACTTCCAGCCAAGTTCTGCACCATTGCCTATCCGTATGGGTGCTCTACGTAGCTTGAAGTTTCCCCCGAAATATCCTCCAATTATCGAATGCCCCAACCTCGAATCCTTAAGCATTCGAGTTGAAGTTGGCGAAGTTTGGGCCCTACTAACATGGGTCCCAAGTGGATTACGCGATCTCACATTATACGGTACGTATCATTAACCAGTAAACAATCAGTGCCCCCTCGCTGAAATGGCGAATTTAGCCACAGCTCGTCATGCCATTCCCGACTTTGGAAAGGATATCCGCCCGTCTGACTTAGTGATCAGATTATCTGGTTCTTCCTCATATCATCGGTTCACCAATTGGATCCAGGGCTGTATCAACCGCCTTCCATTTCCCGATCACCTCCGTCACCTCACAATCGATGTCCAGTAATTCTTGTTTGGGTCAGAAGTACGGTACCCTCAGACGGCAGATCACGAGGGGTTGTCGCAAGTCCTTCAACAACTCCGTGGACGTGCCGCGTTGGAGCGCATTGACCTGAAAGTCACGATTACTATCGAAGTTAATGCAGAAATCCATGCAGCGTCTGATTGGACAGACGATAAAGCGAGAGAGGTGGCCAATTTTAACCTGGGGCTTGGGCCATTGCTGGAAGAAAAGGTCCTGCACGTCGCTTTCGCCCTCCATCGGTGGCTCGATGACTCGGAGGAGGTTGAGGTATTGATGGGTTGGGACGTGAGAACGGCAGATTGACTGGGTTGTAACGTCCTTAACCTACCGCGCCGGAAACATCTCCTTGCAGCTCCTTGCGCCTCGTTTGGAAATTTGATGAGGTAATGTTTCGGAGTTACCTCCTGGTTCAACACCGGAAATGTCAATATCATGCCTTGCTCCGGTAGAAGGCAATTTATATGATCCAGTGTTGTAATATGTATATCTTAGTAGCCAGAAGTTGATATGTACTTCGTTTTATCCGCTGTCCGTTTCCTGTGTACCGTTCTGTTATCATCATTATCGATAAGGGCAAGAGTCGCTTACAGCTCTCACTTCGATGGGATTACTCATGACCAAGGTTTGGTTTACACCAGGAACGCCGGGGAAGTGTAACTACTAGTGTTCCATTCGTGCCAAGTGCCATTCGCTGGACCATCCCGGAGTGTGGCGCCAATAATCCTGCCGTTGTCTTTGAGCTTGATATGCGAGCTCGTCTCCCCGTCTTGCTGAAAAATCCAGGTGATAATCCCGCTTCGCCGCGGGGTCCCCTCAACGACGACTATGTCACCGATACGGTCTCGAAGGCGGAGGTGGGGCGGGAGGTGGCAAAGGACAGAAGTCGACGCGTTTGAGTTGGATGACATGGCTTAGAGTAGATAAATCGGTAAATGCAATGAGGTGGTGTAGACGGGGGGATTGTAGAGGGAAAGGAGCCATGGTCGTATTTATATCAGCACATCCTTGGTGGCCAAATGGTTTGTGGACTTGTTACAGACAAAGAGATAAAAGAGATAATTAGAGAAAATGTCTGAATGGCCACTTCCACATTTACACGAACGGAGGTGGCAAAGACAATGGGCCCGGGATGTTCCTGGTGCTAGCTGTGGCAAGTTGCTCGGAGGAGGGCTTGGTATATAACAGCGGCAGGCTCAGCTCATCTTCATCAAGGTCCACCGCATCCAACCGTGTCTATGAGTATGGGAGAGTTTGTATCATAGTTCATTACATCCGTCATCTAAGAAGTACAGTAACACGGCTACATAATATGGATGTATCTACATCAGGTCAAGATTGCCGCCGAAGGCAGGAAACGAGAGGGCATCGAGTCAAGGATTGTGGAGACTGGAGGTTTGGACTCATCAGTAAAGATAAATACGCATACACCATATCCTGCATAACAATCGTCGATAGCGGGGAGAGCAGAGGAATAAGCAAACACCTGGGCGCGTGACCACTATATTAGAGATATAGAATAAGTAAGTCACTTGCCGTACAACGCAGTCGCGCTGCCCGCCCGCGGTCGTGTGTCCTTCTTCAAATCCAACAATCCGTCTGAATCGCCTGCACTACGTCGCCCACCAATTCCTCCTCCCCCACTGGGCCGGCCGATCCGGCTTTGAGCTAAAATGTTGCCCGAAGACGTCATGGGAAGCCTTATTGACTGACGCATCGTCACGTTGGCGTGTAGGGAAGGAAGGCGCGGCAAAGCCTTACCAGGATCTGATCTATCACTGCGTGAGCTTGCCATTGACGACGGTGTGCCAGAGTTTGAGCGTGGGGGGACTGGCATTGTCAAGGGCCTCTCGCGCGGCGTTGTTTCTGGAGGCGTCGCCGTTGACCCGAGAGATGACCGCTTAGAGTAAGGTCCGTTAAGTCCTGGCCCTGTTGATCGCTTGAGGCCAGCCAAACCAGGTGTTGTAGACTGCGAATACAAGCTTCCGATAGGCACTGGCAAGAAAGTGGGGGTTGAGGGTCGAGATGTTGGTGTGGGGATCGAGCTTGTGCTAGTGGCAGTGCTAAGACTAGCACCAGACAAGCGCGACTGTGGTCTCTTGATACCCGTATTCATAGTGCTAACAGTGAGTGGATTGCCTCGGTTCATGAGAGTCGGGGAGGGATTATTGCTTGAGCTGGCTTCGGGGCGATATGCACGACCAGAAGGACTTGAAGTTCGCCTTCTGTCGCGACTTCTATCTTTCGGAGGCGAAGGAGAGTCTTCCATGATGAGTACCCACCCAG
This sequence comes from Pleurotus tuoliensis, assembly GCA_036872985.1. Lineage (NCBI taxonomy): Eukaryota > Fungi > Basidiomycota > Agaricomycetes > Agaricales > Pleurotaceae > Pleurotus > Pleurotus tuoliensis. The sequence goes on from JAYMDH010000002.1 coordinate 2,767,635, forward strand.
TGGAATCCTTATTCTTCCCTTTCTCGCTACCGCTGTCGTTCGAACGCCGCGAGTCGATACTTCGGTGTACAGTTGATGTAGAAACCCCGTTCTCGTCTATGCTATTGGACTTGGATGATTTGCCAGAAGAGCGTCCGTCTAGTGAAGGGACGGCAAACACGTTGCTGCGACCCATAACACTTGGTTTACGGAGGCGCGGTACCCGAGTGAACGATTTTTGTAGGCTGTTCTCCATCTTGGCACGGATAGCAGATGCCATTTGCATGGTCTTGCTCCTACTGGTCGCGGTGGAAGTGGCGCTAGTAGTAGAGTTAGTAGATGCGTAGGAGGCGACACGGACGGGGGATAAGTGGCGAGTGGTTGGAGTACGAGGGCTGGCGGAGGGGGAGCCAAAGACGGGGAGCGTGCTTGAGCGCGCAATACCACTTGACGGGGAGAACTCTGACTTGCTGGGCGGGAAACCGGCGCGCTGTAATAGCACAGATTGAGCGGGTCGTTGTGTAACTTTCGCTCGAGGTGTCTCTGCCGCGGGTAGATTATCGCCGCTTGATGACAGTTCTGAGAGTTGGAGGTCCGCGGGAGGTGGTGTGTTGAAGAGATTATCGTCGTCAGAGGGTGACGATAATGGTTTCGATGGCAGACTAGAGGCAGATGTGCTGGTAGGAATGGTGGGTACAACCTCCGTAGGCGGCGTGACTGCAGGAACAGATGCCACCTCAAGCTGATCCTTGAGTATGGCAACTTCGACGTTTGCGTCTTATACACGGGATCAATTATTGATCCGGAGTAACCATACGCGCAGAACTCACCTCGAAGTTCATCCTTAAGCCGCTGTAATTCCTCTTCCACATTAGCCTTATCGAGTAGTTCATGTTCCAATAGAATCTTCTCTTCCAATGCCTTCGAATACTTGGCCTCCACATCTGCCAAGCTAGAGGTTACTGCGCGTTCATTGCGCTCCAAATCGTCGTTGCCCATTTCTAGCTCTCGAAGTTGAATCTTGAGGTGCTGGTGTTCTTGCCGTAGTTTGTCGAGCTCGCGTTGAAGGGATGTCGTCGTCGTGTTGAAATTCGTTTGCAAGGTCATGAATTTGCTCTACGCGCTGAACTGAGCTGCTGAGGATGAAGCGACCATGTTGTGCGCACCTTCCAATCGTCTCTCTCGTTCTCTGCCCTTGCCACCTTGATCTTGAGGTCCTGATGCGCCTTCTCCGTGCGTTGCAACTCGTTTTCAAGCTCTGCTTCGAGTTCTTTACTGGCTGCATGGAATTCGTCGAGTTCAACACGGGTCTCCGCAAGCATGTCCGCGACCTGGAGCCGGATAAAGTCATATCATTGGATCCACCGCACACAGGGGGGTGACTCACTTCATTATACTTCTCCCGCCAGTCCACAGACGAGGAGGCGTATCTACAGAACCATTGGGTTAGCAACGGGTTCGAAGCTGACTTTGCGTGAAAGTAGTCACTCGAGCTGTTTGTCGTCCATTGAGTTGACTTTATCCCTTCGAAAATGGTCCGTCGGGGAAAGCACAGCCGTCATGAAGCAGAGACCGGGATGAGCAGAGTCAAAAGTTGGATGCTTCGACCACACGTCCACACTTCAACAGGGTGACCTAACCTTTCCTTTTTGGGACGGGTCCCACGAGGCAGCCATTCATTTTTCGACATACTCAAATGTTTTATAGCACTGTCTCGCTAAAATTACAGGCGTCGAGAGAATAACCACATATCAAAGTACTTCAGGTTTGGCACATTTGCGCTTTTCTATTCTACCGGTCTTGGGACATCGCATTTCTTGCCACGAGACGGGTTCCATCGTTGCACCTATTGCGTTCAGGCCACTTCCAAGATTGCGGGTCAAAGAGGGTCACATACCGGCTTCACTTGTCGCAAATGTTACACCTAGATCATTGCGAGCAGTTGTTATATAATAACTAGAACATCCAGATCAACATCGATGAAGCGGCATCTACGGCGGACAAACCTTCGAGCATCACCTAACGAGATCTAGGCAAAATGAAGGCATTTAGACAGACGACATTAGGGTAAATCAGATCTTCCTTTACCACCAGGCCTTTTACGACATCACCACCACGAAAGCAGTCGCCTATCTTGACACGGTCCTTTTCTGTTGCTCGTACATCTTGAGTGCGAATAACACCGATGAATTCTTCTCCAGGGGGAAGTGGTACACCATCTACCACTGATATAGATAACAAAGCCTGTAGCGGGGAAAGCCGTGTTACAGACCCGAGAACAATCGAATTGGGCGCTGGCGGATGGGGACGGAGACGAGGAATCGTCAGAGTCTGCAATGACACGGTTTCCAGCCTGATTTTTGGGAAACGGATGGAAGCGGTGGACGAACGGATGCTTCGTGTCGCGGTATACCAACGAGGCTTGCGCGAATCACACCTTCCCTTTGGTACACGCCATCTCCTAGCTGGGGGACCGGGCCTCTGGGAAGAATCACTGGCTGGCCAGGAAGGTGGAAGCTATCTTCAGCCATTTTGGACACTGCGATTGGCGGCGGCGCTAAGTTGTCTAGTGGGAAGTTGTTATTTGTCCTTGTTTCTGCTCGCATTGTGTCGACTTGGTCCCCAACGGAAATTTCGTAGGCATCAACCGTCTCTTCCCTTTGCTTCCATCTTCTCCAAATGGCCTCCGCCGCTGCCCGTATCTTCTCCAGGCGTAGGTCTCATGTATATGCTCTTGTTTTCTCCGTGCTCAGTCTTTTTCTCTAGGCTTCCATGTGTCCGCTCGGCGCTGTGCCCTGTCACAGTTCAATATGCCTGCAATGAGTCCGACTATGACCGAGGGCGGCATAGCATCGTGGAAGAAGAAAGAGGGTGAATCCTTCAGCACGGGCGACGTTCTGCTCGAGATTGTACGTACTCTTCCCAGCGCTGAGAACCGTGTCCTGACCACCGCGTCATACGTCATGCAGGAAACGGACAAGGCTACCATTGACGTGGAAGCTCAGGATGATGGAATTATGGCCAAGATAATTGTATGTGAACTCTCATGCTCACTTTGTTAAGCGGCGTTAAAACGCACCACAACCCCCCAGACTCCTGACGGTTCAAAAAATGTTCAAGTTGGCTCAGTGATAGCCATCCTCGCTGAAGAGGGTGATGACCTCTCGGGCGCTGCGGAGTTGGCCTCCAAGGCCTCATCACAAGCGGCCGCACCGAAAGACGACAGCCCGCCGCCCCCGCCGAAAGCTGAGGAACCTAAGCCTTCAGAGTCGAAGCCAGAGCCCAAGGCAGAGTCATCGAAATCCGAGCTTCCATCAGGTGACCGCATTTTCGCGTCTCCCATAGCCAAGAAAATAGCTCTGGAACGTGGCATTCCTCTGGCCAAGGTGAAGGGCACTGGTCCTGACGGTCGCATCATCCGGGAGGATGTTGAGAGCTATACCCCTGCTGCTGCCCCGGCCGCCACAACCGCACAACCAGCCGCTGCTCAACTACCTCCAGATTATGTCGACACGCCTATATCGAACATGCGCCGCACCATTGGCACACGTCTCACTCAGTCAAAGCAGGAGTTGCCGCATTATTACGTCACGTCTGAGATTAACATGGACAAGGTCCTGAAGCTCAGGGAAGTCTTCAACAAGACTCTTGGTGACAAGGACAAGTCTGCCAAACTGAGTGTCAACGACTTCATCTTGAAGGCAGTCTCATGTGCGCTTGCCGATGTACCAGAGGCCAATTCCGCATGGTTGGGCGAAGTAATTCGAACGTAAGTACCCGGCTCTCATGCTAATTCCATTGGGCTGACACCGCGGGTTCAGGTATAAGAAGGCTGACATATCAGTTGCCGTCGCCACCCCTACTGGTTTGATTACTCCCATCGTCCGTGATGTCGGCGGCAAGGGTTTGGCCTCGATATCTGCTGAGACCAAAGCTCTTGCGAAGAAGGCTAGGGATGGTAAATTGGCTCCCGCTGAATACCAGGTTAGTCCGACCAACCTGTACACCCCTCTACCATGACTTATAAAGTATGCTAGGGTGGAACGTTCACGGTCTCGAACCTGGGCATGTACGACGTAAGCCACTTCACGGCCATCATCAACCCGCCTCAATCATGTATTCTGGCCGTCGGTTCGACACAAGCGACACTCGTTCCCGCCCCTGAAGAGGAGCGCGGATTTAGGACGGCCCAAATCATGAAGGTCACCCTAAGCTCAGACCACAGGACGGTTGATGGTGCAGTTGCCGCCCGCTGGATGGCGGCGTTCAAGGGCTACCTCGAGAACCCGCTGACGTTTATGCTCTGAGTGGTTGCGCCTAGCTAAATTCTTATATCGCCCTACATATCTGCTATCGTTAGAGTTAATTTCTGTCTTTCGTTATTCGTTACACATCTTTACGATTAGAATTCATGGTTAGGTCCTCTCAGGAAACTCCATCTGAAGTACCAAATAAGGAATGATCGCTATTCGATCACTACTCTTGTTCCGTTACTTACTTCCAAGCAATGGACTCGCCAGCAGACGGAGATCAATTCTTGTCTGAAGTTCTTTCAAAACTCTCGCAAAGCATAGCGGAGAAAGCACGGCTGAAGCAGGAAAACGCAGCACTACGGCGCGAGGTGCGCGACCCATATATTTCACACCCGAGAATATATTATGATGTTGACAATGATTAGCTCGACGAAAGCATAGCGGAGAAAGCACGGCTGAAGCAGGAAAACTCAGCACTACGGCGCGAGGTGCGCGACCCATATATTTTACACCCGAGAATATATTATGATGTTGACAATGATTAGCGCGACGAACACGACGCGCAAGCACGCGTTTTTGTCGAGCATGCGGCAACTCTTATGGGAGCGCGTCCTGCTGAGGAAAAGGCACCAAAGAGTCCGTGTATCTTGGTCAACCAGCTCTTGTCTCACGAGGTTCGTCGCGTCAAACATAGCACAAGTCCCCCAACTCACTTTTATCCAGCTCGGGGTTGTCAAGACGGACGTCAAGACATTGCAGGATCAAAATGATCTGTTTCGACTAGAGATTGACGCTGTCCGGAAGGAGAACGTGGAGAAGACTGCTGAAATCAAGAGTCGTGATGATAGCATTCAGTTATTGCGACGACAACTGGACGAAGCCCAGGGGCTACTACGGATAGCGGAAATTTCGAATGAGATGCTAGGCAAGGCTTCTGATGACATGGTAGGGATTATGCAAGCCAACGACTCTTTGACTAAACGATTCATGTTGCACACCGTACTTCTTCAGGTTGGCTCCATAAAGAAGCTCGAGGAAGAGAAGGCCGCGCTGCAAGAGGAGAACCAAAAGTTGAAGGAAGACAACCGACTTCTTCGCACTCAAGAAGAGAAGAGGGCACTGGTTCAGTCGACATTAGAAAACCTGCAGACTAGCGTAAGCACCGCTGGTTCGTGTTCACCGAGGCAATAGTACTCATTTTGTAATCCAGGTTCGCAAGCTTCCCCAAACTCACCATAGCTCGACACCCGCGAGGTCTGCAGAGAACGCAGACCGGAAGTTGTCCCCTCGTCGGTCTGCACCAGTAATTTCGGTTTGGTGTTCCTCTGCTTGTGTCTTGCGTTTACTCATAACTGCAAGTGTAGAAGAAAGAGCCTTCGGAAGATCTCGCGGACTTGAGGGAAACTTATGATCAACCCGTCTACGTTTCCTCAATCCCCAAGACGCGCCGGGCGAAGGTTGATTCGTTCCCCAGCGTCGTCATAGATGACGACTGTAACAACTCTGCAATGTTTTCGCGCAAATTCCTTGCGGAGCACATAGGTGGCAGCTGCCAACCGCTTGTCGTAAGGTAACCCTCACAGATACAGAACTCTCATTCTTTGAGATCTCCATCTTACGTCTCCGCTCCACATAGGATAACGAATAGCCAGAAAGAAATCGCGGGAAGGCTGAACATAAACTCGTTCCTATGCCCGAACTTGGACCTGAACCCCTGGTGTCCCATGGTGCCGGGTGACCACGGTTATATGTTTGTGGGACTAGGGACAGAGAAGAATATTTTCGAGATCCCTGAAACCCATCAACTTTTTGTTGGGTTTGAAGGACCGAAGAGGCAGAAGCTTTTCAGATACATGGGCGAATACAAGGCCTCCAGAACCGATCCACTGCCCATACAGGAATGGAATGCCCTCACCAATCATGTACGTATTCTCCTCCACCATGTCTATCGTACTCATGCCTACGCGGGCACCTAGGTCAAGGACGGATATGCCTCGTTGACGAAAACACGGACTTCAGATTCACGGGATATAGAAGCAATACGCGCCGACTACGACAACGGAAAACTTCAAGTCCCTTGTGTCCTCCTCCAATGCATCGATTACAGCAACGAACTAGCAAGATCCCTCTCTCGGAGGGTCAAGGTCACGAAGGTACTCTTGCCGACGAAACGACCTCGTGAGGATGACGAAAACGTACCCTCTAGAAAGCGTCGCTTATCTTCAAATCCCGGTGTCATCAACGGATGATACTCGAAGGCACCTTACTTTCTTGAATCGCCCAACACAGCCCAACACGCGCACGACGAAGCGGGCCGTAGCGCCAAATCGGCCTCTTGCTCTGTTTATTGGCACGAGGGATCTTGCACTGAGGCGCGATGATCGCAGACTGCCATTAATTGTGATATTATTGCTATTTACTATATATCTAGGTAGAGGAACAACTACTCCTGGGCCGATGGTGATGGCGACATCATATCTGGTTGGGCAGATAGCATGTCTCTTGCCTTCCTTTCGGTTCCTTTGCCTCTCAGAACGTTTTCGATGTAGTACTCTCCAGCCTAGCGGTGTATATTAGTCAAATATGGTCGGAATAGGTAGAGATGGATATTGCCTTGTAGCTGCTGCGAACTAGCGGCCCACTCGCAACGTAGAGGAACCCCATGTCTTCTGCGACTTGCTTCCACCGATCGAATTCGGCTGGCTCGACATAACGGTCAACCTTCATATGGCGCTTGGTTGGACGCATGTATTGCCCAAAGGTCACGACGTCTACGTCAACCTTCCGTAACTCTAGAGATAGCGGTGAGCAACAACCTGAAACGAGGCATTGCCAATCTCACCCTTCAGAGCATCCGTCACCTCATCAGCGGTCTCACCAACTCCAAGCATTATACTCGTCTTAGTGATCCGCACGCCTTCGTTCTTAGCATGCCGAAGGACTTCAAGACTTTGTCTGAATGTGGCCCGACGGTCACGAACTTGGGGCGTCAATGCCTCAACAGTCTCAATGTTGTGAGCATAGACATCCAATCCAGATTTTGCCACCAGTGAGACGAGCGAGAGGTTTCCAGCGAAGTCGCCGGTCAATGCCTCTACGAGGATGTGGGGGGCCCTGTTGGCGCGTTAAAATATAACCCCTCTAAGGGGGTAAAGACAAACTTTTGCTTTATCTTTCGTATTGTTTCCGCGAAGTGATGAGCACCGCCATCAATTAGGTCTACCGGAAGTGAGCGGACGACGGACCGGATTACCTTCATTGCACGTACCATCTCGGTCCACGCTGGTAAGGACGATATAACCCAAACCCCATCGACTAATAGCTTCAGCAGTATTTTCAGGTTCGTGTGGATCCAAGGGAGGAGGGGTACGTGAGGTCTTGACGGAGCAGAACCTACAGCCCCGAGTACAAGTATCACCCATCAACTGCGGTCATACGAAATAAGTGTGAGCTCCGTTATTCGGAATTCAGGTCTACGAACCATGATAGTTGCTGTGGCTGAGTTCCTACCCTCAGCCTCTGTTGCGCCCTTCTTTCCGCCCCAGCAGTCGCCAATGTTCGGACACCGAGCCTCCTCGCATACTGTATGTAAACCGAGACCCCTCAGGTCTTTCTTGATTTTATTGAATGACGCTCCTGACGGTATGGAGGTCTTAAGATACGACGGTAAACGGGGGCTATTAGGACAGTGTTAGAGCGGGAAATCCATAGCGGGTGTACGAGCTCACCTTTTGGTTTTCCCTAGAAGAACGCGGTCGGGTGCATCTGCAATAAAGTCATCCAGTGAAGGTCCGGCGGCGAGAGTTTCGGAGAACGCAGGCTTGTCAGGCGAAGACGGGGTTGGTGGTGGTGCAGTAGCCAGACATCTTGCGTAACGAAAGGCCTGAAGCTGGGCCGGCGAGAACTTCAAACGGTGGACCAAAGAACCCATGCTGAAAAGTGAAGGCGAAATAAAGTGTCGGACCACTCACCACTTCCCGATTCGTCACATACTCTGGTACGAGCGCTTAAATTGCTTCCAAGCGCCTACTACATCCTTCCATCCACCATGAATGCTTTGTCGCGTAGAGAAGAGGATACCCTCATGAAGGCCACGAAGGCCAGGGCGCTGAAGGAATGCGACCCAGTGGTGAAAGGCACGCGTATCTGCTTCCTCCCTCCGTTTTCACTGCCCTCAACAATCTGCTTCCAGCATTCGCCGAATGTGCTACGGGGCGCACCGTCTCCGTTGCGTGGGCTTGCAGAGGACAGCTGCGTAGCGTACAAGAATGCATGGTCCAGTAGTACGCAGTGTTCATATTCCACTACACAGAGAAAATAACGACATTTCACAAGCACGGGGCCTGAACCTATGGAACGCGTTCGTGCTGAATATCTCCGTCTGAGACATCAACAGCTTCAGAGTCCTGAAGCGTCTCCAAATTCGCAGTCGTAACAGTAGTCATCCGAGGCGCGTAGACACCAAAATATCGCACCCCTACGGTATAAATACAGCACCCACTACAACACAAGTAGATACAACTAAATAGCATATACAACCTACTCCTCGCCACCTATCGACTGTCGTGCTTTTTTCTCCTTTTTGAGGCGCTTTCGTTCACGTCGCGCATCCTCGTCCGCAGGTTTCTCGTCGCCTTCAACAGCAACAGCCTCTTTCGCTTTCTTCTCCTTCTTCAAACGTTTGCGTTCAGCCTTGGCCGCAGCGTCCTCATCCTCCTCAGCAGCTGGCACCACAGAACCCTCGTCGGCATCAGATTTGCGCTTGCGCTTCTTCTCCTTTTTGACTATGCTCGCTTCCTCAGTTGTAGTCGCAGTTCCTACTGATGCCTCAGTAACTGGTGGCTCAGATGCCGTAGTTGATGGTCCAGCGGTTGGCTAATGAGAAAAGTCAGCGATGTACAACAACTGATGGGGAGGGACTCACGACTTCATCACGATTGTAGTCGACGTAGTCGCGACTCCACTCCTTCGGCGTGACTCCCTCAACCTTCTCGCCGTGTTTGCCAAGTTTACCATCCTTGACCATCTTTTTCTTTTGCAGCGCAACAGGACCCAAGCCCCATCGGCGAGGGTATGTATCGCGTTCCATGATACAACGCTTCACCTTCGCGACGACACCATGATCGCAAGTAGCAAGTTCGACAGTGGACATTTGGGCAATAGCAAGCGCAATTGCCTCACCTACGAGATGAACAACGTCAATAAGAAAAATATGCACTTCACGTTAGGCACTGATAGTTACCCTTTGTGGTCATCAGCACGACTTCTTCGTGCACCGAGATGTCGGCCTCATAACGTAGAAGACCGGGTATCATGAGCTTCGCGCCATAGCAAACGGCGTTGACGGCACTGTCTTTGACTACGATCCGCTTGTAGCCAACTAATAGGCACTCGAGAGGGCGAATGACGCGTCTGAGGTATGATTCTTCATGCCGATCACAGTGAGCAATCGGATGGTTCAAAAAGTAGGCCACCACATACCGTCACGAGTGTTATCATACACCCACTGGGCATCCAGCACATCGTGCATCGTTACCATTTCGTCATTCTCCGACATGGCACCACTTCGCACTCTTCTGAGTTCTTGCATATGCCCACCCACGCCCGTCAATAATCCAAGATGCACACATAGCGTACGGATGTATGTGCCGGCTTCACAAGAGACCCAGAAGACACCAAGGTTGCGCTTTTCGTCGAATTCGATGAGCTTTGATTCGTGTATCGTTCGGATCCGGAGTTGACGTTTTACAGCTGAAATGAGAGGAGGTCGTTGGAATAGAGCCCCGGTTAATGTCTGGAGGCAGCGGGGAAGCGTGGCGGGATTGGGCAGGGTTGCATGGAGGCGTAATACGCAAACATACTCCTTCCCTAAGAAAGCGTGTTGTTAAAAACAAGTTAAATGAGAGAACACCCGAGAGAACACCCGCAAGAACGTACCTGCACCCTGTTGCGACTTGACAAGTCTCGTTGCACGATCTATGCAGACAATCAAACATCCAGTCACTTTGGGATCAAGCGTGCCGCTGTGTCCCGTTTTCTCCACCCGTAAAATGCGCCTCAACCACGCAACGACTTCATGTGAAGACGGGTTGGAAGGTTTGTCCAAGTTAATAACACCAGACCTAGATCAAATGCTCAGCCACGGTACTCAAATCAATCAAGACCACGATGCCCACTTGATGTAGCTAGTGATGTCGCGCTTCAAGGGGCTGCATCCATTAGGAATTGGTGTAAAATGACTAGATCGAACGAGGAGTTTGTCGTAGTTTTTGAGGAGAAGGGGCCATTGAGATGTATCGAGCTTGGGAGTCGTGGACTCTGATTTTATGGCATATTCGCCTTCGATCTGCGCTGAAGCGACTTGGTGCTTGGTGAGAGACGGAGCCATGGCCTCACAAATTTTTGTAAACTTCCTGCTCCTGTTTTCCGTGCAGGCGCCCAAACGAGCGCTTAACCTTTCAAGCGGCTATTCAATAGACAGTCGGCGAAGTCTAACTAAACCTTATATCCCGATCAACTGTACAGTATACCAAAAGTTGATCGGGCAAGAAGATAGTCTACGCACCGTCGTCAACGTCCCGAACGCTTCAAGACTCCTTCCTCCTTCAAGATGGTCAGTCCCGGCACTGCTTTGCTGAGTTATCTTCTCAGTAGGCTCACCCCGGTTCCCTTTGTTTTGTCTCGTGTATAGCCCAAAGCCGCCGCCACCAAAGTCACCACCAAGCACAAGTTTGTCATCGACTACTCGAAGCCCGCTAGCGACGGTGTCTTCGATGGTGCTGATTTCGAGAAGTTCCTCCACGACCGCATAAAGGTCGAAGGCAAGGCTGGCCAGCTCGGCGAATCCATCAAAATCACTCGTGATGGTATGTTTTACGATGCCATGGAACCTACACTTGAAACTAACCTCGACGCAGGCAACGCCAACAAACTCACCGTCACTTCGAACATCGCCTTCTCGAAGCGCTACCTCAAGTACCTGACAAAAAAGTTCTTGAAGAAGAACCAACTCCGTGACTGGATTCGGTACGTGCTCTGAGTTGAGTATGATAGCAATGGCTTAACTAGTGCATCACAGTGTTGTTGCCTCTTCAAAAGACAACTACCAGCTCCGCTTCTACAACATTGCGTAAGTTATACTCATCCTCAGTGTCGGCTACTTCATACTCATGCACTTATTAGTGGTACTGGCGATGATGAGGACGAGGAGTAGATATATAGACCAATGGTAGCAACATTATGATGCATATGTCCGATATCACACACTATGACACTATGATCATCGCTTCGCGAGTCCTGCACGCGAGTTTGCGACGACTCTGTATTACTCTATATACTATGGGATGCAGATTTCGTTATGATATGTAGACTACATCGGTGATTAGCCAGCGACCTGTATAGATCGTTCCTCCTGATTCGGATTGACCTTGCCTAAGATCATCAGCGCAATATCGTACCAGAGCATTAGCGACTCCGTGAGCGCTTTGCCGCGATATTGTTTGGCGAGTAGGTTGGCCAATTGGGCGCGGAGGAGTTTGAGGGCTATGTTGACCTTGGGGGATACTTTGTATCGTAATTTCCGGTCGATGAAGACAGAGTCGGCGACGAGCTACAGAGCGGAGGCATAAGATGTCGACATGACGCTGCATACTCTGTAAACTGACCTTGGTCTCCATCTCGCCACAAAGTAGAACCATGGCAATATCGTTGACTGGACTAGTCTCCCAAGCATATAGCTTTTTAGAACGCCTATCAAGAGCGCCAATCTCCGTCAAACATTTATAGAAGGACATCACAACATATCACCCACATCAATGTAAAATAAGCAAGGTGGTTCACACCGAAATCCGCGGGCTTGCGGCCAAAGTTGATAGAGGATGGATGGAACGAAGCCTGTTGATTATTCAGGATCGTGCGCATTTGCCCAGTCTGCGAGTCGACGGAAAGTATCTTAGGATACAATCCTGCGACTAGCGCGGCGTTCAGAAGATCAACGTTAGAGGAATTAGAATCCAAGTCGTGAGGCACCATCACGAAGCGTGTGCGGCCGCGACTATATCTTGCACTGTATTCGCAGTTTCAGTGGATAACTCTGAATAAATGATAATGATACGCATACCTATTCAGCTCACGGACAAATGATGCGTCAACTTGTATGAACCGCGAGTCGACCAGATATCTATATTTAAGAGATTAAAACAACCTTCAATCATGGTCAGCACTGTGCGGAACATACCCCAGAAACTGCTGGCGCAACTCCTCGATTTGTTGAAGATTCTACAAAGGATATTGGTTACTTACATGCACCCAAAACTATATCCATAACTCACCTGCTGGCTGAGATAATTACGCTTACAGAAGTTCCGTACAAAGCTTCCATTGTCCGATGCACGACGCCAGCTGGCCAAGGCATTGTGGACGGTCAGAAAATCCGAGTTCTCTACATTCAGGTGGTTCGTCTCTATCATAACGTAGAAATGGAATGCAAACTGACCCGTTCGGAACGAGTGCTTAGCACGATCGGCTTCTTGCTCAAGGCCGAATGGTGTGACAAAGGGGGATTTGGAGTTGAGAGCAGCGGCGATGGTCAAAGCAGGATCCAGGCAACGGAAAATGGTAGCGACCAGGAGGAACTTCCCAAGATGAACGTCGGTTGGCAATTTACTCAAGAGTACCCCCATTGGGGTGATGTCTTCTTGGGGAGTGAGAGCCTTGACCTGAACAAGCTCGATTAAGAGGCAAGCACCATAAATAAATAAAGAGCAAATACATGCCTCAACAAGAGACGATATCGCCCGCTGAACGTTGATGGCAACAGGGGGGTCAATTGCTCGGGAAAGGACATCATCTATTGATTTGCCAAGTTGAAGCTTCATGATCTTGATGCGTAAAGCGAGGTCGGAGAGACTGAGGCGCATCATCTCAGGTAGAGGCTGCGGGGCTAACTAGAGCGATGGTAACTGTCAGTGGCAACGTTGGGACACTTACAACGGAGAGTACCTTGGTATCGTGTCGGGACTTTGTGAATAGGTGAAAACACAGTCCATCTTGTACACGGCCAGCTCTGCCCCTCCTTTGGGCAGCATTACTTCTGGCGATGAAGGTCTCGATGAGCCTGCTGATCTGGCGCTTCTCGTCAAACCTGACAATCCATTTGAGTACTAAGCAACGAATTGCATAAGACTACATGCCTCATTTCACGATGCTTTCCTGAATCAATGACGCAGGTGATGTCTGGAATAGTGATACCAGTCTCGGCAATATTGGTTGCTGAAAACAGATTGTTGAGAGAGACCACGATGAGATCATGAGCAATCTACCTATTACGATCTTTCGAATACCAGGTGGTGGTATATCGAACACTGCGCTCTGGTTCTCGCTTGACAAAGTAGAGTGAAGAGGATATACGCAGAATCTCGATGATCCAAAGTGTTGATGTTCCATCAGAAGGTCGTTCATGCGGCGAATTTCCCTCAATCCTGGCATGAATATCAGAACTGCCGCCGAGTAACGACTATACTCTTCTCCGTCTGTGCACATTTGTTCCAGTAAGCGTATGATTAAATCGTACGGTATCGTGCGTTCGTCGAAAAGGTTGATGGTCCTCGTGGTCTTCGCGGAATACCGCTTTCCGAGTTGGATCTTTTCGTTGTCAGGGTCGTCGCTGTCGTTATCGATGCCTTCAGTGATATCCTCTGACCAGTCGGCGCGAGCTTTGCCCTTGTAGAAATTGTCATTCACTGAATAACGTGTTAATAAATCTTAGAGGTGTCAATGCAAGGGTCTTACGGCGTCGGGCGTATGGCGAATCTTCCGTTATATGCCACTTCGTCCATTCAACTGCGTCCTCTAGATATCGGACCTCCACAGGATATGTACGCCCTGGAACCTGTAACACAGGGCAACCATCGAAGTATGCTGACACTTTGTCTGCTTCCATTGTCGCGGACATGAGTATAACCCTAGGATACGAGGGTTAGCCAAGTTTCACTGCCATAGACTAATTGCGCACTTCAAATTGGGACGTTGCTGAATCAGTGACTTCAGGACAATGAGCAGGAAGTCAGACTCGATGGTCCGCTCATGTACCTATGGGAACGTTGAGAAAACCACAATTATGAGCATCGCAAACACCAACTTCGTCAACAACGATATGCTAGAGAGGGATGTATCAGCATCAAGGCTGGGAGGAATACACGCCTAACTTACCGTAATGTCATCAAAAGCAGTTCCTTGTCCACCGCTTCCAGACCCGTCTTCAAGCATGCGTAAGGCAATACCATTGGTGACAAAGGCCAGCCGCGTATTCCGGGTGGTGTTACTCTCCAGGCGGATAGAATACCCTATCAACGATGCCAGAGTTCCCACTGCGTTCGGGGGATCACCCAGCTCTTGAGACACGCCTAGAAAAATAAATGGTAAGATATCAAGGTGCAGCCATACCTCTGTGTGCTTACGGTGTGCCAGGGATATGGCAGATATTCTGCGTGGTTCAGTACAAAATATCCGACAGGGCTTTCCTTGTGAAAGTTGGTCCTCCAAAAGGAAGGCCGGTACTTGTGTTGATTTTCCGCTGCAACACCTCAGTTATCTACCAAGGGGGAGGGGGAATGCCATTTACCATCCTGTTTCTCCACTCAACACGAGCACTTGCGACGAATCTAGAGTTTCAATTATATGTTGCCGATAAGCAGCGATGGGGAGTGTGTTCCTTTGTTCCTGTATTGGGATGATTACTAGGCGCAAGGTGTGACATAATGATGTGTCCTACAAGCATAATCTGGTAAGCAGAGCTAGCCTGTCGGGCTTGGAACTCAAGCATCAGTTGTTCTGAGAAAGTATCTTGGACATCGCGACGAGGGTTTACTCGAGAAGGCATGGTGGCACCCGCTCCCAAGTCCCGGCGATTTTCTTTCTCGTCGAGCTGGCATTCGACATCAACATGATGCTACCAAAATAAATACCGAGCTCACCTCGTTAGAGTTGATTTTTGTATCGAGTACAGATTGGAGCATATCCCACACGTTACGGTTGTGCGAATTCGCTGCACCCTTCCTAGCTTCTTCAAGTTCGTCCCAAAGGTCTCTAAGACAGGCAGGGAACGATCTGACGAAAGATACACTTGCCGCAGTTACGTTGTCGACCACGAAGCCTCCTTCCTTCGAAGGATGAGAAATGGCATGTAGGGCCATGGTAGCTACGTAGTGCCGCGCTTGAACATCATCATAACATGCAACATCCACCATTGACCACTCGTCAACGGTTTGGCCGACCCATCGCACTTTCACTGAAGCACGCTTGGCCCTACTTACACCAGCAAGATCAGAGTATGATACGACCGCATACTTGTCCAGCTTGGAAACCTTCTCGGCTAGAAGCTTTTCGGGGGTACGGCCAGACCAGTGCTTTGGGAAGCTGATGTCATATATCTTGACCGTGGTTCCCTCTGAATCGGTTGCCGTAGCTGGCATTTCGTCGAGAATTTCCAGGAGGCCGTCTTCGTCCGCATCGTCGAATATATCCCGCTCAGGTTCGGTCGAAGGCTGTGGTGTCGCCACCTTCGCTGGAGGTTTGTCCACAAGTGGAGTGAGACTGGGCACCTCGGCGAGACCCTGAAGTCTGGCACGCAGAGCGGAGGCAGAGATATTCTCGCGTTCAACGCGATACAGAGCTTCCGCATCTCTGGCATCGAAAAAGTAATGCTGGGATAACTTTTTCAACTTGTTTTGTAGCTCGGTTATTAGGGAAGCGTCTTTGCCGGACTTCAGGCGTTCCAGTTCGAACAGTTGAACGCGTATCTTTGCATGCTCAGAATTTGGATCTTCAACGTCTATGATTTCTGATGTTCGTCCTAGATCCTTTGGTGGAGGCTACATGCGAACTTCAGCAGGTGGTTGTGTCAACATCACAATTATCGTACCGACACGGGAAAGGAGGGAGTGAATACGGGAGCATTGGGGTTCAATGGGGACATAGAGATCGTTGGTGTCTGTGGGAGAAGCTGAGCCGATGAGGGTGTACGTGGAGTTGATGGGGTCTGCGACGTCCAGCTCGAGGGCGTTTGAGGGGCCGAAGTCAGTCGTCCATCGCTGCTTTCCTTGTCATCTACAGCGGGATGAGCATGATCATTGATCTCGAGGGGAGACTTCATTTCGGCAAAAACGGCTCACACGAAGTACCGCTAAGTTCTTGCTCTGAACAGTGCAGGTAGAGCTATCCGGGACGGGGGGGATTGAGTTAAATGAGCGTTGCAAAAATTATATCACGAACCCAGTCATAGGCTTCCTCTAAGCCAATACCAGCTATTGACCTCAAGCATTCCTCTACCCTCGATTCAGAGAAGCCCAGACGCCTGAGGACGCCGTAGGTAATCCCTAGTCGTGTCAAAGCCTTGTCCTGAGACACGTCCAGGGTCCATTTATCTGATTCTCCGTTATGTCATTATTCGAGACATTTGCTCGGGTCGAAGCAGCCTACTTTCGAGAACCTTGTACTCTATCGCCAACTGGGCAATGTAATCAACGAAACTTCGGTCAAGTTCTAGCTCGGGCAGTGTTTGTGTAAAACGTCGGTCCTGTTCTATGAGCTAAAGCAACAGTTCAGCGGTGCGAATTTAAGAACAATGCAAGGTGCTCAAGTACGTTGATGGTCCTATTGATCTCCTTGGCTACTTTGTCCTGCTTAGAGTCGACAATCGCTTGGAGGGCAATTGCTTTCGCGTCTTCCGCTCCACTCGCGTTCGAATTAACCTGCAGGCCAGCATCGGCATCGGCTGGGCCAAGTTGAGGCTCTGGGTCGGCTGGCGTCTTCTCTGGTTGAATTTCTTCTTCTACAGGTTCTACTTTCTTAGCCACAGAGGTAGTAGCGAAGCCACGAGACACAGGTTTTAGCTGCGTTTTCTTTTTCTTTGCCATTTATGCACTAAGGCCGGGGTTGTATGTCTATACGAGTGATTTGATCACGGTTTGGCGATGGCACGATTACGGCCTAAAAGATAATGGAACGGGTGTCGGCGCTGAATAACACGATGTTGCAAGCGTGATGAAGCATTGCAACGGTCTGACAGTGTGCATTCGAGCTCGGGACAAGTCCTGGCTCAGTCCGAATTTCGAAACCGGCAAATCCTGACTCGGTACAACAAATTGCCAGTGGAGGATATATGATTATTACATTTACACTACTAGGAGAGTATATGATAGCTACAACGAAAGCATCTAATCATGAACATGTATAGATATATTATGTACCAGAAACCCAAAGCGATGTCCGCACTAAATAAGATACTTGCCTAATAATCAAGGCACATTTGGTGTGGCTTGCCCCGTCGTCGTCCCCGACCTGCGGCCACCACCTGTTTTACGTCCACGCGTAGCTGCTCCAGTAGCTCTGCGCTTCTTGGCTCGCGTCGTAGCAACTGGCACAGACGTCGACGCGTCTTCATCAGCAATTTCGGCAGCGCTAGGTTGCGGTGCAGAATGTCCAAAAAAGTCGTCCCCTTCCTCGTTCCACAAATCCCTACCGGCTGCGCTGTTTGCCTCGCCTTGTCGAGGTTTATCCGTTTGCTGCTCCGATAGTCCGGGTGTGGATTGATCCAGAGAGGCTAGCTGCTCATCATTAAGTAGCAGCTGTACGATTTCCCTCGGTTTAGCGACATCGGTCAAAGTCTTGTTGCCAACCACGATATCTTGCACCTTTGAGTACCAGTTCGGTAAGTAAGAATGACGATGGAATGCAAGGAGAAACTTACGTCTTTCTTGACGCGCGCTAGTTGTACAATGCGTTCATCTATAGTTCCTTTGGTAATCAATCGGTAAACTGTGACTTGGCGGGTTTGTCCAAGTCGATGCGCTCGATCCATGGCTTGAGCATCATTGGAGGGATTCCAATCATGGTCATAGAATATCACAGTGTCTGCAGCCGTGAGGTTGATGCCCAAACCACCGGCCCTCGTACTCAACAAGAAAACGAAGATGTCAGGCCTGCGAAGGGAGATTATGAGTTTTCGAAAAAGGAATGTTCGCTGCAACACTAACTTCGTCTGCCAATCAATCACCATATCTCGTCGGTCCTCCAACTTCGAAGAGCCATCCAACCTTAGATATTTGTACTGACGGTAGATCAGATATTCCTCCATGAGATCCATCATCCGGGTCATTTGGAAGTACACGAGCACTCGATGGTCACCGGCCTTCAATTCTTGTAGGAGGGAATCGAGACGAGCTAACTTGGCCGAATCATAAATGAGCCGCTTTGCCTCTGGCACTTGCATGTACGTTGGAGGCAATTGATCCCTTGGTGATGAGCCGAATAAACCTTTGACGGGAAGGCCAGGGAGGCGCTCCGTGTACATGTCACAAGCGGTCTGCACTTCCTGTAATTGTGGGGGGAGGCCGTAGAGGGATAGAGATTCCAATGGTGCTTCCACTAGTCGGGTTTGTAATTCCACGAAACTTCGATCCGAGCAATGTATTGTTATTGGGGGAACCACGACTGGGGGTACGAACCACTTGAGCCCGGGACGAGATAGACATGACTGGCTCCACGCGGATGATGTGATGCTTTGCAATGAGGGAAGAATGTCAGAAGAATCCAAGAATGTGAGTTTAGGGATGGCGAAAGATGTTCCAGGAGTCATTGAAGCAGCAAAATCGGAGTCACTGGAATAACGTTAGAAGCATGTTCCTGCAACTGATCACATCTTTCCACTTACAAGAGATAAGAGCCGCTTTTATGGATTCGGGCTTGATCCTGGGTAGCCAAGAGCCGGCGGATGATCAAGGGTGCAAGATGCAGGGCGTGCGCTTCTTGCACAGAGATGTCGGCAAAGCGAAGGAAAGAGAACGAACCATGAACTTTGGGATCCCATGAGACAACGGTCATTGATTAATCGACCAATAGACATACCATCGTCGTACATGGATTTATGCAACCAATCTGTCGACCATATGTTCATGAGTTTGGACAGCACACTTGATTGTGAAGGAGACTTGGAGAGCTCGTAAGGTCGATCGAGAAGCCCACCCTCTTGATACAATAGCTGGGGAATGGTATAATCCACAGGGCTGCGCGATGAGTACGGCAACGCGACATAATCTCCCTCGCGTGACAAGGGACCAGGCCGTCCAAAATGGCAGAATGAAAACGGAGCAACTACGTCGGCCCGTTCGAAGAGTTCCGGATGGTTGCAAACCTGAGATTAAAGCATGTCAGACACTGATAATGTTGACCTGGTGGAATAGTCACCTTTCGGAACTGCATGACGAGGTTCATTAGCGACCGAGCGGAGTCAGCGTCGCCAATGTTCGCAGCTTTCTCCAAGAGATCGGTGACAGAGACGTTGGCAAGAAGGGCCTTGTACAGCGCCCGCTGCCTTGCACTCAGATCGACGTAGATATCCTTTTCGATCTGTATTCATGGTTAGCTAGTTGTTTCCGTCAGGAACGGAAATCCTTACCTTCTCACTTAATTCGTTCTGTACGTGACGCTTAACTCGTCTCAACATGAAGGGCTTCAAGATCATATGCAGTCGTCGTAGCTGATGTTCATTAAGCTTGCTCCCTTTGTTTTCAGCAACATTCTCGATATCCTTGGAGAACCATTCGTTGAACTCGTCATGGGAATCAAACAAACTTGGCATGATAAAGTGGAGTAGTGCCCAAAGTTCTAACGAACAATCATGATCAACGCTTATATCGGACCGACGAATGCAATCCATGAACGTACCTTGCATGGAATTTTGAATTGGTGTGCCGGTGAGAAGAAGTCGATTGCGGCAATGGAACCCAAGCAAAGTCTTCCATCGCACACTCTGCGAGTTCTTGATATTCTGGGCTTCATCTAGGATCATGTATTGCCACTTGACCCGCTGGAAGTACTGCTGATCTTGAGTGACCTGCTGGAATGTCAGCCGACTGTACAGTTGTTAACGGTGAACGGACGAACAAGTTGGTAGCTGGTGATCAGAACATGGAACGGCGCATCTTGGTTATAACTGATTTCCTTCTTACTCCAGAATTTCCGCAGTGTAGCACGATCCTTGACATTGCCCCAATATGGTAATGCTTTGAGCTGAGGAACGAATCGAGTGAGCTCCTGCTGCCAATTATGCAACGTCGAAGCAGGTGCAACGACTAAGAATGGACCCCATATATCGTGAGTTTCTGCGAGATATGCAAGTAGAGATATTGATTGGACGGTCTACAGGCATTGTCAGTGTTCATGTTCGTTCGTGAAGTGCGGACGAACCTTTCCGAGACCCATCTCGTCAGCAAGGATGCCATTAATACCCTGCTCGTAGAGTGTAGCGAGCCAGTTCAAGCCCTTCAACTGATACTCTTTGAGCTGAGCCATCAGCATTCCGGGCTGACCAATAGTCAGAGGTCCACTCAGAGACGAGGGGTTCTGGAAGTTAAGTTCGTTCGAATCAACTAAGAAGGCGGTTAGATACATAATGCCGATGTAAAAATACCACTCACGGTCCATCAGCGGTCCCTTAGGTGATCCAGGGGATTCCTCAGTTTCTTCACGAACGTTGGCCTGACCTTTGGCCAGCTTGAGTGCTTCGTTCGTCTTACGATCCAATGCAGCCTGTACGTCGAACTGCGCTGCACGCTCCTTGGCCAGCGCAATAGCTTCTTCGGCGTTGTGTTTGGCATGGCGATAGAGGTTGGTTTGGTCCTCTGAACCATGATAAGCACGCAATGCAGTTCCGAGGCCTAAATATATCCATACCATCGTCGAAATCAATCTCGCCCAAGGTGGTTGGGTCAAGCTCTAGATTTGCGCCCTTCGGGGCGGCAGGAGCCTCGCCTTCACCTTCAGCCTCAGCCGCTGAACACACAAACTCATGAGAATATGGATGACAGACAAAAACACGAGAACGTACTCTTCAGTTTGTTGCCAACGAAATGGCTGTACAATTCCGTTTGACTGATCAAGAATTCGAGCTTCCTTGCCTGCCTGGCGGCTTCTCTCTTCTCCTCCTCGACCTTGGCTCTATCAATAGCTTCCTTCTGCTCTCGTTTCCGTACATCGCGCTCTTCACGTTCGTTCTTCTTCCAGAATACCTGCATCTCTCGCATTAATCGCCTGGCCTTTGCCTGCATGTCCTTGGTAGACTTGGGAGTCTTTTGGACGGGCTTTCGCGCCTGCACGGACGCAAGACGAGCAAGGCGCTCAGCTTGATTCTTCCTAGCTGTGTAACCCGTGGCGTGATACTTATATACCTATTGACGAAATGTTAGAGAAGTAAATGAATGTGTGGGCGATGGGAGGTACTTTTGCGACGTCGCGACGAGCGATATTAGTCCACACTTTGCGCTGAGCTTCTTCTAATGTCTTGACACGCTTCATCATCTGGCTTTCGTCGACCTTCTTGGCTTTTTTGAGGACAGGAATATCCTCGTCGAGGTCGTAAATGATTGCATACGGCTGACCAGCGGAAGGAGAGGATGGACGCGACAGTACCGGGGTGACCTCTCCAGAAGCAGACACCGAATCCGCGATGCCAAGATGGTCCAGTGTGTCTGGGGCGAGTTTCCTACGTGATTTACCCTTGCGACCTTTGGGCGTTGCCACTACAGTATCTTGGCTGAGCTCGCGAGATGATTGTGCATTCGCTTTGTCCTTGTCTCCAAGCCGAGCCAGTCCCCGTGCAGCCGACGCAGACTCCAGCAAAGGTTCATTATCTTCCATTGGTACGGGAGCAGATCTGTTAAGCTTGCGTTTTTTGGTCGGCACCGGGCCATCCAGCAATCCATTCTGCAGATCACTCTCATTTGGCAGATCGAAGGGTTGATCTTGACGCTTGTCTTTGCCTTTCCTCTTCTTTGCAGGGATAATTGGGCCTGAGACGGGGTCATCGACGAAACGGGCGATTCCGTCCTGGCGTGAATATGAAATGCCATGATCGGCAAACGGAAGGTCGTCGGCATACCCATCTATAGGTGAAGTTCCGTGCAAACCAACGTCGCGGGCGCGGGAAGGAGCAGAGGGAGGCGGAGTGGGAGGAGGAATTGGGAGCCGTTCTAATCTAGCCTTGTAATACTCGGAAAGCTGGAGTGTCGTCTGTGCGTTACGGGCCTAGGCAAAAAGCATATGAACGCCTGAAGAGACCGCAGGAAAGTGTACACGTACTGCCTGAGTCGCCTCGAACTGCTTCTCCACAGCGCTTTGGCGCCGTTGAGTTTCAAAGATGTACTCACCGAGATTATGGAGCCACACGTCTTCGCAGTCTTCTAAGTCAGAAGATGCGAGTCGCCGTTCCTCCTCTGTGATGATGTGGGGGTTGTCGCGCAGGTTATGTACGGAGAGGTCGGAAATAGGGGACGGAGGACGCGGTGGTTGCTTTCCTCTCGCAGAGCTCCTTCGAGTAGTCTACACAATCCTGAGTCAAAACGTACAGCAGTTGCAACCAGTAGTACTGACTCGCTTTTGAGACGAAGGTTTGTAGTCTCCGTCGTTGATATCACCGCGTCTGCGCTTCTTGGGCTGCACGTCATCGTCGGAATCTTGCTGGTAAAGAGGTGGAGGTAAATCACCACCACGTTCGCGAGATTCACGTTCCGGGTACCGACTGCCGTGCACATATCTTGATGATGTTGGGTTGCCGTGAGGATAATCGCTGGAATATTGATCCCAACCAGGAGAAGGTTGATACGACTTTGGCGAGTAGTGGCTCCGGGAAGACTGCGGAAAGTCGTCGCGGCGGTCGAAGTGGCTCGAGCGTTGCGTACGAGGAGATAAGTAATTCGAGGGCGAGGTTGGCGATACCATGGAATGATCGACGGGCAGTGAGCTCGATGAAGGTCCTATCTGCAACGGACGGATGAGACGGGGCGAGCCTGCGGGCTCGTCGTTGAGGATGCGGCTGAGGGACATTGTGGAGTTGCTGATTAGGGAGACGCCGGGTTTTTCAAACAAAGGGTTCGCAGCAAGGATATATGAGGGTAGCCGTCGAGATCGGGGGCCACGACGAGGACGGGTAGCGGACAACGGCGACGACGGCGGGGAATGGTGGTGGAATGAGGGAAAGGAGGGAAGCGGTTGAGAGTCAGCTGGCGTAGGGTGGGATTTCGTCGAGTCTGATCCTTTTTACGCATTTACATCGGTCTCGTTTCGTTTCGACGCTGTCCGGAAAAGGAAATGTCCCTTTCGCTGTTCTTCTCTCATCCACAGTTCCCCAGAGCGCAGTATGTGATGTCGGGAACGTGGTCAATTCAGAGAGCTCATGTGCCCAATCCCACTTTTCGCTATGACTTTGCTATCGTCGTGTCCTTTTTGTCCTTTTTCACCAGCTGCTTACCAAGGTGACAAGCCAGCGAGTTTCATAACTCGGTTTGCCTCGGCACTAGGCGGTGCCACATCCCCTCTTCGGGGTCCCAACTCAAAAACATTCAGTCAATCCAAATTACGAAAATTCAATCCCACTCTCCATCGAGAGCCCAGAAACCACTCCATGAAATACAGCAACAACTAAATACCAGTAGATCTATAGCTTATCCTCCCCCAAAAAAGACTATATATAGCGAATCACGGTTCCGGATACAGCATCAGTTCAGGTCGAACTTTGTCGTCAAACTCCTCTGGGGTCAAGAAGCCAAGGGCGACCGTGGCGTCCTTTAATGTTGTTCCCTCCTTGTGAGCTTTCTTCGCGCATTTGGCAACGTCTAGACGCGGCTTAGAAGGAGTATTGACTGTGCATGGGACAACTCACTGTCGTAGCCGAGATGGCTATTCAAAATCGTTGCCAACATGAGGGATTCGTTCAACAGTGCGTTGATGCGTTTCTCATTCGCTTGAATTCCGACAACACAGTTCTTCGTGAACGAACGACAACCTGTGGCAGACGATGAGTAAGCCATTAGTCAATTTTACACTAAATCGCACCATCAGAAAGCAGTCGTATGCTTTGGAGTACGTTTTTGATGATAACGGGTTTAAACACGTTCAGCTTTGTGGGCGTCAACTAAATGAAATGGAACATATCATGTGGCGACGCACCTCAAATTGACCGCTGGCACCGGCGACGCTGACAGTAGTTTGGTTACCCATGACTTGGGCAGCAACCATAGTTATGGCTTCACATTGAGTGGGATTGACCTTCCCAGGCATGATGCTGCTTCCAGGCTCGTTCTCCGGCAGACTGAGTTCGCCAAAGCCACAGCGGGGCCCCGATGCTAGGAAACGAATGTCGTTCGCGATTTTCATTAAAGAACAGGCGATCACATTGAGGGCGCCATGTGCCTCAACCATGGCATCATGGGTAGCGAGGGCCTCGAACTGCAGGGAAATCAGTCAGCTGTAAATCCGCCTATTCTGTTACTGACCTTGTTGGGCGCGGTCTGGAAGGGAATACCAGTAAGCTTCGAAATCTCAGCAGCAATCTTAACATCAAAGCCTTTTCTCGTGTTGAGACCCTGTGACGTCACATTAGTCGAACAATTGCAGTCCCTGTAATTGGACTCGCCGTTCCGACAGCAGTACCGCCTTGAGCGAGGCAGCTGAGGCGTGGTAGGACCCCTTGCACGCGCTCGATACTGTTAGTGATCTGCTGCACATAACCACTGAACTCCTGGCCTAATGTCAACGGTGTGGCGTCCTAATACCGCCGAAGTAAGTGTTCTGCAACGTGCTTGCTAGAGTTGCTTACTTGTAGATGTGTTCTGCCGATTTTTATGATCTTATCGAAGGATTTGGCCTTCACGTCGAGGGCGTCTCGCAACTCGGTGAGCGCAGGGATTAATGAACGATGTATTTCGGTAACTGCAGCGATGTGCATTGCTGTAGGAAATCTGGAATCAAGTCAGCATCGGTGGATCTTCGGCAGAAGGAAACATACGAGTCATTGCTACTTTGGCTTCTGTTGACATGGTCGTTGGGATGCACTGGCGTCTTCGAGCCTAGTTGCCCTCCTAGGAGCTCGATAGCACGATTGGAGATAACCTACGGAAGTGAATCACGGTCCTAGGGACACAGCGGAAATGAATTACCTCATTTACGTTCATGTTACTTTGCGTCCCGCTGCCAGTTTGGAAGACGACGAGAGGGAAGTGATCTATGAGCTTGCCGGAGATAACCTAGGTAGCGGAGGCCTCAGGGGGATTGAGAGCGCATTGCAGATGAACGTACATCATCTGCGGCCTGTTGTATAGCTTGCCCAAGGTTTGGATCCATGCCATAGCCGATGTTAACGACGGACGCCGCTTTCTTGAGGATGCCGAAGGCTTGGATGAGGGGTAGCGGAAGACGCTCTGCTGGTCCTCCGATGTCGAAATTTTGCAGAGAGCTGAGGATCTACGTGAGCTCTCCGCCATGGATTGCAGAATCGAGCTCACCGTTGCGTCTGAGCACCCCAGTATCTATCTGCGGGTACATGCAATTCTCCGAAGGTATCCTTCTCAACACGGAATTGCTGCGACTACAAGAAAATGGTCAGCCTATGAGCCAGCTCATGTCATCAGCAGCAGTGCGCACCATGAAAGGTATAGATGTAGTGAATAGTCTAAATGATTGTTTTGGGATTCTAAGATTCTGATAATGGCATCGAGACTGCGTCACGTGTATTAGTGGTCAGTAAGTACCAGCTGATTCCGCTAATGGCCCACTCACTCTGCCTGGAATTCTAAGGGCCAGCATACTGAAGCAAGGGAACCAGTAGGGAAATGCGGAGATGACGAGGAAGACGTGGTGAAATCACTTTTCAATGAAGCGAGTCCCTCAACGACTGTGACTGGTCGGTGTTTGCCGTCCGGTTTCCTCCGCGATTTCCCCAGCTTCAAGTTCGATCGCGACTAAGTTGACCAGCGGTGGCCCCGTCCCCCGAGCACGAAAAAATTGCGCCGACGCGCGCAAGGCTGGGTTTCTTTGCGAGGGGCACACCCTTGGCGCCTGACGAGAACCCAGAACCCGCACCGGATGGTCTCCACTTCTCTTCCGTGCGGAACGAGCAGAAAACCATCAGACCAGGTCCCAAAGCACCAGCAAGAAGGGGGTAATTGGATACAAGCAACCATAATACTTCGT
Source organism: Pleurotus tuoliensis (assembly GCA_036872985.1). NCBI lineage: Eukaryota > Fungi > Basidiomycota > Agaricomycetes > Agaricales > Pleurotaceae > Pleurotus > Pleurotus tuoliensis. The sequence continues at coordinate 2,793,890 of JAYMDH010000002.1, forward strand.
TCGCCATCCGGTAGGCGATCCCAAAAATCATCAGCCTTGGCCTCTCTCACAGGCCGCAGACCCGATTGTGGCGATTGAGGGGATATCACGTGTGAATCACCGGGCAGGCTATAATAATATCCACTCGGTCGCCTCAGCTTTTCACCTTCTGCATCCTAATCCCTCGAGAACATACCGTAATGGCCGCAATCGCATCGCAGGTCGTGCTACACCCCGTTGTCTCCCAGAGCTTAAAGATGGGGCACACGACGGTTGGCCGGGACAAGGTATGCAATCAATTTAAGATGCGCTAGCGCACGACCTTACCTATGCCGTAGACATACCGTGCCATCCAATACTTCGCGAGATTCTACGCTTGGTACTTATTATCCCGGGGGAAAAAAGATGAAGCCGCCCGATGGTCTTCACTCAAATCCCACCTCGGCACGGCCAGGAAATGTAGGCGTTGTTCTGCTCTCCGAAACTACGTGCGGGTTGCTCACGCCTTCCGTCATCAGTGATGCGCCTCGGCAAACCGATGGAACACCTCCAGTCCGCTGCAAAGGCCGCCCTGGCACCTGGCACGCCGGTAGAGCAGATCACCACTATCGGTCGCCAACTTGGCTATTTTGGATACCTTACATTTGATAGTTTCGTTTGGGTGGGTCTCACCGACGCCTGTATTGTCCGAGTTCTGACATCGCATCCAGGCGCACTCTATCAAATTTTTGAAACTCAAGCCGGAGACAGCAGCGAAAGTGGGCAAGCTAGCCAACCGTTTCTGGGCTATTGGCATCCTGTTCAGTCTTGCCCATGCCTCATTGAAGGCGAGACTCTCATTACTTACTTTGCGCGGCATGTGTCTAATGATATCACCTGCAGAACGCCCGCCTCGTTGGGCAGATCAAAGCATTGAAGGCCACGAAACCGTGGGGAGAGAAAGATCTTGGGGAGGAAGCTGAGCGAGAATCCAAACTCAGCGCTCTTTATAAGTGAGTGCACTACCTTCGCCGTGTGTCAACCTAATCAATAACCTTTACTATAGCTCTCGGGATGCCCTGCGTCATCAACTCTATATCGATATGCTCGACATCTGGCTCCCCGTTTCCAACTTGAAGTATGTAAATCTGAATGATGGCGTTCTTGGTATTCTTGGGTATGTCATCTGCTTTCCTCTGCAGTGTTTCCTTCTAATCAATCCGCCACTAGTGTTATCTCGTCGGTCCTCGGATGGCAGAAGCAATGGGCTTCGGTCAATGGAAGGAAGTAGCTTGAGCGTAGCGTACTTCAGTATTGGTTATGATACTACATACTCTTATTTATGCAGAAGCACTCCGGTCTTGGACTCAGCACACGTTCGCAGTAGACGCATCCGAAACCGTGGTATATTATTACGACTGACCCAAAAAAGCGAGTTACACACTCGACCAAGTAAAAATAATGATGGCTACATGTCATCAAGACAAATATCCCAAATGGCTAGCTCGTAAATGACATCAAGTCCAAGAATGAAGGAGTGTCGGTGTTCACAGAAGAAGCGAGAAGACGACGGCGAGTGCGAGAGTCATCGCACCAGCACCACCGGTGTTGACAGACATAGCACCGTTGTTGGCACCATCAGTCGTTGTTGCACCTGAAGCACCTGTGCCGGAGGGAGCATTGGCAGCGGCGGCGGTACCGTTAAGGGCGGTAGCAACGTTCTTAAAGGAGTCGAAGCTGCGTGGGCCACCTTCGTCAGAGTTGATGGCGAAGACCATGCCGGCACCACAGTGGCTGGCAGGGGTCTTTTGACGGCACTGAAAATGGCGATATTTGTTTCAACATGTGTAACATCGAGGCGTAGGGAGTAACTCACGTATGCCCAGATGGGTTCGGTACCGTTGACAGTGATGCTCCATGTGGGGAACTCAGTGGCATCATCAGCGACGGCAATGCTGCGAAGACATATAAGTATGTTTCATAAACAGGAACAACGGAAATACTTACAAGCCAGAGTCGAAGCCCTCGACGCCGTCCTTTACGAGTTTACGGCAGGGATCGTCGAAGGAAGATTGGGTGACGGTGTGGTTCTTCTGGTGGCTAAGGAAGAGTGAGTTATCCAATAACGACACACATACTTAGCACAACTTACAATTCGAAGACGATGGTATCACGGGGCTGAGCGGCGATGTGAGGGGGATCGAAGAGAAGCTTTCCTGGTCCACCGACGATGACCCTGTGAACGTTACCGGCTGCAGAAGCGGGCGTAGGAGCAGGGGAACCGGGGTACGAGCTGTAGGTTGTAGTCCAAACTTCGCTGTCAAGAGTAACGGTATCGGTGACAACCTGGACGATCGGGGCAGGCGGGAGAGTGACATCGCCATACGCAGCGGTCCAGGTGGTGGTAGATGCGTCACCGTAACCGGCCCACTTGCCGTCGGATCCAGCGCTAGCACTGCTACCAGAGGCTGAACCATATCCGCCGTATCCACCATATGGATCGGCAGCGGCGGACGGTGATGGGGTAGCAGCTTCAGCGGCAAGGCTAGCGCCGACAGCGAGAGCAGACTTCTTGAAATTGGTGAACGAGTTCGGGGCACCATCTAAACCACAGTTGATAGCGAAGACCATGCCAGCGCCACAATGGCTAGCGGGGGTCTTTGCGGCTTGACGACAGTAAACCCAGGTTGGGTCGGTCTTTGTGAGAGAGAATGTCAACAACCATGCGGTGCCATACGATGGGATCACCCACATTGTTCACGGTTAATGTCCATGTTGGGAAGTTATCGGTGGTGTTAGCGGGGACTGGTATGCTGTGATTGATGAGGATGTCAATTTGCGTAAGATTTGGTGGGAACAACGGAGACTCACAAGCCTGAGTCAAAGCCACCCTCCTTGCGACCACACGGGTCGGCAAACGAGGACTGGGTGACGGTGTGGTTCTTGGGATGGAAGTGGAACACAACTTGATCTCCGGGTTGGGCAGACTGTTCACAAAACATTAGAATATAACCAATCAAATGAGATCTTGACAAACTGGGAACTCACAATTGCCTCAGGCGAGAACTCCAGCTTACCGCCATCACCACCGACTTGGATGTCATATACTGCAGCAGCAGCAAAGGGGAGCAGAGCCACCAAGGAAACAGAAGCAAATTTGGCAAACATTGAAGTAATCGCTAGCGATTGGCAAGAAAGAGTGTGATAGAGTTTCAAGTTGTGCAAGGCGAAGAATGAGGCCTGTTCAGTGAAAAAGAGCGAAAGAACAGAAGAACCGGTCGTAAAAGAGAAAACACCAGGCAATGGACGCGAAGGGGAGAGGAAAGAGTGAGAAGTCGCACAAAGGCCAGTGAGGCATTTTTGTACCACTCAGGGAACCTTGACAACCAATGGGTGCCGTTATCTTGGGAAAGCCATCATTCTTCCTATTGGCTGAAATCAATCCGTCCTGTCAAGAGAAAAAACAATGACCATAAGCAAACGGCAGCAATAATGCCGTTCAAGAGCCATTTGCGCTTGCCAATGATGTGCGTTGAACGCTGGGCGACAATGGATGGAGACAAAGTGGTGGCACACATTTCGAGTTGGCGGTCTTGTATTTTGTGAACCAAGTATTAATAGTCTTCAAACAATAAACTTGAACTTCTGCGTTCCCATCAGGCATGGTGCACGAGCATGAAGCCTTGAGGACTCAGTACTCAGTACTCAGCTAGCTGAGGCTGATGCTGCTAGCATCTCGTCACGCCGCGGTCCGGCAAAAGGGCATTATTTAGATTATCTGCCAGTAGCGCGTCAGTTGAGATGTCCAGGAATCGAGTTGGCCACATACCGGAAGCTGCACGATGCACGGATGCACGCAAATGGACAGGGTACTCCTTCGCTTCTGCTCTGATATACAGATCTCCTTAAAAGCGACCCGGAAGCTTGTAGGAGATAGGGCAGCTCAAAGCCGGGCCAGAAACATGGAGTTCAAACACCTGGCACTGTCGCAGCTTGCATTGGAATATTGAGTGAAACCCATTATCCGCGTGCGCACACCGGAGGGACCGTAGGGACGAGACTCGCACTTCTGTTTTGCGTCGCAGAGTCGGCCGCTTCGAGTTTCAATCCACGCTGACCGTGGGAAACTATATATCCCAGAACGCGACTGTGGCGCCTGTTCGTCCTGTGCTCCTCGCTACTCCTTCAGGGCTCCCGCAGCCCAGTGAAACAGCGATGGCGAATGCAATTCCAAAGATCCTAAAGTAAGCAAGCACAGTCTAACAACAATAGTTGCAAAATGTCATAATTATCGTACATTTTCGATCACCGCGTCAATCCATTCAGGTGATACGCCCTGACATCTGAAGGTTTGGACAGCGGTACAAGCGTCGTGATTCATAACGGATCCAAAGTGTACCAAGCAACCACCTATATGTCCCATCTCAAATTGGGGAATCACGTTTGGCCCTCCTGAAACGAATTGGCTTCGACGGAAGGAGTTCAGCGTGTTTGGTTGCCATAGATGAAGGCCTCTGTGCGCCGGTTGGAACGTATATAAACCAGGAGCGCAAAGTCACATTATACTAAATCCCAGGTTTGGACTTCACCCCCACTCTCCCTCGACCTCCCTCTTCCTTCAATTTCACGGTACCCCTCACCAGCTGGACTCTGGTGTAATCATGTCTTCTCGCAAAGCCTCTAAGCCTCTCCCCAAGTTCGAAATCGGTATGTTAACTCACAGAGTCACATACAACAACGACATCAACGCGTCTGCTAGGCAACGATTATCAGATCCTCCATGCCATTGGGGAAGGCGCGTACGGAACCGTTGCAGCTGCCCTGCACAAGCCAACAGGGCGTCAAGTGGCCATCAAGAAGATCCTTCCTTTTGACCATACACTCTTCTGTCTGCGCACTCTACGCGAGCTCAAGCTTCTCAAGTTCTTTTCTGAGACTTGTGTCAACGAGAATGTAAGACTATCTTGAAGGCGCGCCGTTGTCTCTTCTTTGACCTCAGTCCTGTTCAGATCATCTCCATCCTGGATATCATCAAGCCCCCAACGCTTGACTCCTTCAAGGAGATTTACTGTAGGTGTTCCTGATTGTTGCAATCGATATCCCACCTAAAGTATCCCCTTAGTTATCCAGGAATTGATGCAGACAGATCTTCATCGTGTAATTCGGACGCAACACCTTACTGACGATCATTGCCAGGTAAGCCGTTTTCCCAACTTAGCGGTCGATCAACCACTCATCACTCGTTCTCCATTTGAAGTACTTCGTGTACCAGACCCTCCGGGCTCTGAAATCAATACACAGCGCTGGCATTGTTCACCGCGACCTCAAGCCTGCCAACTTGCTGCTTAACGCGAACTGTGATCTCAAGGTTTGCGACTTCGGCTTGGCGAGGAGCGTGAAGACGAGTGTTGCCGGAGGCAAAGAGGTTGGAATCATGACCGAATACGTCGCAACGAGGTGGTATCGCGCCCCCGAAATCATGTTGTCGTTCAAGATGTACACCAAGGTACGAGAGCTTGTTGCTTCCGGTTATCACATTGCTAATCACATTCGTGCAGGCGATCGATATCTGGGCAGTTGGCTGTGTCTTGGCTGAGCTCCTCACCGGGCGACCACTTTTCCCTGGTCGCGACTACAGCCATCAACTTGATCTGATCCTTGATGTAATCGGTGCGTTAGGAACTGGGTAGGTCGGCGCAGCGCACTAATCGCTATTCAACATAGGTACACCAAGTTTGGACGAGTTCTACGCCATTACTTCGAGACGATCGCGCGACTACATCCGTGCACTCCCCATAAGGAAGCGAAGACCGTTTGCCACCCTCTTCCCCCATGCATCCAAGGAAGCAATTGACTTCCTTTCCAAAACATTGGTGGGTTGACATGCACTGGTGTATCATCCCGGTGTCTCATCATACTACATTTTATACAGACATTTGATCCCAAGAAGCGCATGACTGTAGACGAGGCCCTCGAACATCCATATCTCTCTGCATACGTGAGTACCTTCCCGTACCTGCACGGCTGCTGTTCCTGACCGTCGTAATCACACAGCACGATCCAGAGGATGAGCCAACCGTCACTCCGCTGAGCCCATCATATTTCGACTTTGACAGTACGTCACTTGTCTCCAGGCAATGCACAACAAACCCTGACATCACTTTTCTCTCTAGTGCACAAGGAGGACTTGACTAAAGATCAGTTGAAGGAACTTCTATACGAAGAAGTCATGTCGTTCCAGCCTTCAATTTGAAGTCCAGGACTCCTCAAGACGATTTATGATATATGATATATATGATGCCTCACGTCTGTTATGTAGGATATGTTTCTGTATTTGTACTTGCATGGAAGTTAAACTCACCAATATCACTTATTTATTGCCGTTCTCTCGTTCTCTGATCAATTGATAGCGTTGAGAACTTGCCATCGCCAACGACAGCCATAATTGCACAGCTGTGGGCTCCGTGGGGAAACGCGGACAGTGGACGTACATGTGCATGGATGTTTGGACACCTGGCAACTACAGCAAGAGAGACGCGACATCGACGTCACAAGAGACAAACAGTCAAATGGATATATGGCGTCAAAGATCAGAATACAACCAAAAGTCAGTACTAAGCGGACAACATCGACAACTGATAAATAGTTACAACGGTAGACATGCCCACGAAAGCGATATTTGATGTGGGCAGTACTAGTAAGAATTCGGAAACTAATGTAGGTAGATGCAAAGCAAATCAAAGTCACAGTCAAAATTTGCCGCCTGTCCAGAAGTTGGGCAGCATCTGTCCGCTGCTCGCAACACCTTCGACACCAAAATCTCCAAAACGGGTATCACCTTCGAGCTCAGTTCCATACATAGTTACTGGCTTCGGATGGGGTTCTTGCGGGGTCCTGCTTGATCCTGGAGTCTGCGCTGATGGTGTACCAGCACTGCTTGAGGACTCCCGATGGTTGTCAGCAGACAAAGCCGCAGGGTTGACGAATGCCCCGCTATCTTGATGTTCATCAGTATCTGTGCGAGGTGATCGACCGAATGACTGGAAGGTACTTGGTCGTCCAAGACCCAGACGGCTGAGTCCCGCTGGAGTGGGAGATTGCCCGATTTCGGGGTACGGAAGAGGGGGAACAAGACTAGGATGTGCTGGTGTCGAGGTGTAAGGAAGGAAGGAGAAGCTGAATGGGTGTTGATTTTCTGTGGTGGCTTCGGAGCTCGTGCTTGTTTGTCGGGACGAGCCTGCTATTGCGGCTTCGAAGAAGTCCGGAAGATGGTTAGTCGGTGGCGGAGGATCAACATAATCTGCCGGATCAGGATCACGATAGACAGAGAAAGTGGGGATCCGCGGTTCATCGTCTCTATTTGTGGGAGTCCTGGGACTATTGCGTAGTCGAGACGGACCGGCAGTGGCGTTGCTAGGTGTGGACGAGTCTCTGGTTGTTTTGAGCCGTTTCTTCATCGGGCGTATCACTTTCATGCGGAGCTCATCCTCCGGAATATCGTCATCCTCACCTTCCATTATACTGGTGATATTTGATGTCGTCGAATCCCTGTGTCGCTTCCCTAAAGTTGTCAATGCGAAGCCCGGATGCTGTAGTCCACCTCTCTCGGCGGCGCGTGATGTGGGGGAAGGAGGATCGCATGGTGGTTCACCTTTCTTGGAAGAAGGGCCAGCAATGGCGGCAAAAGTAGTCGCACTTATAGAATGGGGGCTAATGCACGATGAGTATGGCCGTCAATAGCGTTCATTGCGTATCAGAACTCACGCTGGTGGGACTTCCTGTCGAGGACTGCGTGGGGAGGGTGTCCTGGGAATCGAAGGGGTCTTCAGAGCTTGTCTGAGTTCGTTTGCTATTGACAGTGCCTCTGTAGTCTGGCCGCGAAGATCATCCAGCTCAGTGGTTAATATGTCGAGTGTGGCTTGTAGAACGTGGACTTGTTGCTGATCCCTTTTCAGTCGTTCGACTTCATTGTGAAGAATCGCCAATTGTTCACGAAGAGGTTGAACCTACAAGCTAACTGAGGGAGACTGAATTACAGTAAATGAAAGAATCGTACAGCGTTAGCGATGCATTTTTCAAGGTCAATTTGCGAGGCGACGGCAGATGTACTACCTACGGCGGAAGTCTCAACAATGACCGCCGATTCCGCTGATGGTTCTGCTGGCGTGGGTGACCGTGGCTTCGAAGTTGGTCCTGGCGATGCAGTAACTAGCTCTAGACCGAGACTGGAATGCTTGGGCTCTGGGGGATCCTGTTCCTCCGCTGAAATCGACTGTAAGCGGTATACAACGTCATGGCGCTTAAGACACACCTTCCTCTGGGATAGGAGCTTCGGACGGTTTCATGGTCTTGCTGCTCTTTGAACGCTTTCCCTTCGACACACTCACGGATTTAGTCACAGCTCTGGCACCTGAGCCACCTGCAGCCTTCGGCCGCCCGACCCCTAGCCTCAGCTGAGTTTCCTTGGCCTTCCTCGTTCGGGATGGCGGAGGGTTTGGAATGGGTGGTGCTCCGTCCTGCTCTTGCGATTCTTCTTCTTCCCCCTCTTCTTCCTCCTCTCCTTCGAGATCATGGATAACGATGGAGCTGGTGCGACTCGGTCCCGCACGACTGGACCTTCTGGTTGAAACCTTGCGTGGTTGTGGCTGCGGAGGTTCCCGAGTAGGTTGGGGGGTGCTATGGAGATATTAGTTTTCAATTGGAAGGTAAACTTTATCGCGTACTTGATGCTTTGCAGTAGATCGATCAGCGCTTCGGTTTTGAGGTTTGCCTTGACGCCGTAATCCTAGGACACTAGTTCAATTGAATTCGAGATGTGGTGGCGGCATATTGCGCACCTTGCACAGTTTCTGTATGTCTGTGCGCTTCATGGCCTCCAAGGCCTTCCTGCTGGGCAGCCTGACCATTGCTGGTGGACGATGGTGACGGTGTGCGGCGAGAACGTTGTGTAATGCAGCTGGCCCAAACGGTCCTGAATGTGGTTCAGGGACAAGCACGGCCAAACAACGCGGTGAGGGAACTGTCTCACGTGACGCTCTTATTTATAGTACTCATCCTAGCACCACTGTACAGTGTACGTACTGAAACACGCACCGCACACGATGGAGACTCGTGAGCGCTACACGGATGCGAGTTCCTGTTCCAGAGGCTGAAATATTGAAGCTGCATCATATGATCCATAAATGTAGATAAGCCTCTGCCCGGGCCGGCGCCTGAAATTGCTCCGTTAATGGTCAACGTGAACCGACGCCTTGATTTAGCCTACGACTAAAGCAATTCTTAATAAACGTGCTGTCGATTCTCATGCGCTGCTAGACTTTTTCATCTTCTGCTACCTCCATGCTCAGCACTGTCACCATGAAATCATACTCGCTCGCTGAAGTTGCTCAACACAACACCAGAAGGTAAACGCTTAAAGTTCTCGGTGCTTTTGTGTTTTCTAACCGGCAGGGTCGGATCCTTTCTCTTTGGAATGTCCAGCTCCTGCTGGGTCGTCATCCATAACAAGGTCTACGACGTTACTGATTTCCTACCCGTGCGTGTCCATATTTCTTGACTTACGACATTTGAATACTGATGCGGATGCCTTTGCTCAGGAGCACCCGGGGGGCGCCCAGATTATCCTGAAGTATGCAGGAAAAGATGCTACTGGCGTCTACGATCCGATACATCCGCCAGATGCACTTGAAAAGAACCTTCCAATGGAGAAACACCTGGGACCGTTGAATGATGATGCTGCCGGCGCCTTGGCCCTTGCTCAGGAAAGTCGACCCAAGACGAAAGATGAGCTGCGGGTAGAAGCGGCGTTAAAGCAGCGTCTTCCTCTTCATCGAATCCTTAGTCTTACCGACATGGAAGTACGCCAGTACTTGCCTCATGGTGATTCAAAACCATTGAATGTCATATTTTTAGGACGAAGCAAAGAAGGTCTTGTCGCACAAGGCATGGTCCTACTACAGTTCAGCAAGCGACGACGAGATAAGTAAGTGTCGATCTTCCTTTACCTTCTTTCCCGTAGAGTAATGAACTCTACCAGCCAAAATCGAAAATGCGAAGGCATTTTCAAGATTCTTCTTCAAACCACGAGTGATGCGTCCAGTGTCACGCTGCGATCCCTCCACCACAATCCTGGGGTACAAGTCTCGTATCCCTGTCTTCGTGTCTGGCGCCGCACTGGCGAAACTTGGACATCCACTTGGCGAGGAAAACATTACTCGCGGAGTTGCCTCAGCTCCACTCATCCAAATGGTATCCTCCAATGCATCATTATCATACGAGCAAATTATCTCCGCGGCCTCCCCCAACCAAGTCCTCTTCTTCCAACTCTACAAACACACCAATAATTCCATCGCTGAGAAGCGTGTACGTGAAATCGAACGACTTGGGTACAAAGCCATCTTCCTCACCGTCGATGCTGTCGTCCCCGGAAACCGTGAGAGGGATATAAAAAGTCCGTGGGTTTTGGAAGACGCTGAGCGCCGGTCGACCGATACCCCTCGAAGTTCCGAAGACATCGAGAGAGACGAAGAAGAAGGGAATACGTTTGGAACTGCAGGGGCGCTGATTGTCAACGACGACAGGGATATGACATGGGAAACAGTAGATATTCTCATTGTCATTCTGGAATAGGTTCTGACATTCGCTGTTAGACCATACCCTGGCTTCGGAGTCTCACCAAAATTCCGATTGTCGTCAAGGGTAGGTTCAGCTTACGATCTTGTGCGCATACTTATATCAGGTAAACAGGCATACAATGTGTCGAAGATGCAGTACTTGCTGCCAACGCTGGTGTAGACGGCATTTTGCTCTCTAATCATGGCGGTCAGTTTTTCCTCACTCATCTGATATAATATATACTCACGTTGCAATAGGTCGACAGCTTGAGTACTCCTTGCCGCCTCTTGAGGTGCTGTATCAAATTCGCCGACAGTCTCCACAGGTATTCGACAAACTCGAGGGTGAGTGTTCTACGATTATTCGTTGACCTTCTGCACCTCAACCCTGTCTTTAGTCTATATTGATGGTATGTACCGATGCATTTCCCTTCTCTTCTTGCCCGAATGAATGTGCTTGAAGGTGGGATTCAGCGTGGCACAGGTTAGAGTCTCTCCTCTATAAAACACAACTGGAGTATCCTGAACTTTTTCGTTGTCAGATATCATGAAAGCTCTGTGTCTAGGGGCTAAGGCTGTGGGCCTTGGGAGGCCATTCCTTTACGCCCAATCGGTAGGTTTCTTGTCCATCTGAAGGTCAATTGTTTTGATCAGCCCCGTTTCCAGGCATATGGCGCCGCTGGTGTCGCTAAGATCACTCGAATATTGGAGCGCGAGCTTATCACCGCCATGCAGTTGGCTGGCGCTGCCAGTGTTTCCGATCTGACGCCAGAATTGGTACGTTATTATATATCAATAACGGTATAGCCTCGTAATGATTCCAACCCTTCTGCTTCCCAGGTTGAGCGGGTGGACTGGCAGCCCGCGATTCGTTCCAAGTTATGAAACACTTATGTTCGTCCATTCTCGTCATTGTAGATTAATACAACATTGCTTTATGTATCCCTTCTAATCCTACATCGTATATGGTAATAAATATCTAGCTTCCTTATAGAGTCGTGCTGACCAGGTCGTTAATTAATTCTCGGAGATCGTTCTCACGAAGATTGCGAACGACACCAATGTCGGGTAGCCAGAGCTTCCTCTCGTACATAGCCCACTTCCACCGCTTTGTGGGCAGAAGGCTCATTCAGCCACCTGCAATGCTAGAGTCAAGGCCAAGAAGCTCACCAAGAACCGAACCAATTCTTTATCGGAAGGCATCACACGCTTCCACTCGTCTGACTCTTGGATACAGAATATTCGATAGGAATCGAGTGCGTACGGCCCGGTTCCCGGGAGATGAGAAATGGGTGTTGGTGGATATCTTGAGCGCTGCGTTCCAGGGGAGTGTAGATGGGCATTGGGTACGGTGATGAGTATGTTAGTGGGCCGGAGGTCAGTGACGCAGGGCGGATCAAGGAGGTATGCAGAGGAGAGACATGTTGAACGATTTGCACGAATGTCGTAGCAGCCAAGCGGGTGCAAGAGATCAACTAGAATACTGTGCGGAGCTGTAGACAAAATACACGCTCAACAATTGGCACTCGCTTCGCATAAATGAGCCTAGCAACCTTGGGAGAGTGCCCAAGGCGTTGGCCACTGCTTCATAATAATGTAGAAGACAGGTACGGCTAATTTTCCCGCTGTCTTGTTGAGGAGCGTCACAGCAACCAAAAGCTTCCACGGGTCGTCGGCCACTGATTCTATCAAGAGAGATGAGCTGCGCGTAAATGCAAGTTAGAAGCCCGCTAGTCTCACCTTGGATCATGATAGGCTTAGCTGCATACAACTGCTGATATAGGTCGAACAATGTGCGAAAATGAAATAGAAATAAAGGATCCTGGGTTATTTTCTCGTCATATTCGTCGGGATCATTGTCTTCGTCATCTTCATTCACGAGGTCTCGCAATGGGGGACATGGTGCGGGCTTCTGGCCATCGTGAGGGGCTGCGGAGAATCGGTAAGGAGAAACAACGGGAGAGGTGTATATCTTTGAAAAATACGGCGAGACTACGTATACCGGTTTCTCGGTGCCCTTGGTGCGTCGCCGTTTAGGGGTACGAGGAGGAGACATGCCATTGGTCGGAAACGTGAAGTAGCAAAGCTTTATAGCGCTTGTCACAATAGTTGGCACTCCGCCCAGTTGTGTGAAAAGAGCGCACATCCAAGGTCTAAACTTACAACACGCGTAGCTCATCCATTTCTCATCTAAATTACATGATGTCTTCACAAAAGTTGCTTGTTTGAAGGCATGGAATGGAGACCTGCTGTTGTCAGCACAAAATACTGGATTCTTTATATAAGGAGGGTGGATAGAGATAGTTTACATTCAGTCCATCCTATTGCTGCAACAAAACAAAGTAGAACACATACTATAGCAAGTAGAGTGGCAGGACAGTGTAGGGAATACATACAGATGATCCAGAGCAATAAACATTTAGGAGTATCAAGCTTGTACAAGCGTAAAAGCAGGACCCTGAACTCCAAGTCTCCAACCTTTCTGTAAGGGGACACTCCTATTTTCTCCTTTTCCCCTGTCTCTTTCCCTCTCTCTTCATTTCTTTCTCTTTCCTTTCACTCCACGGACTCTTATTTACTTTCCTTTCGCTCCCTTTCCTTCCTACCATCTATCCGAGCCTTATCCGTCACATCCGAGCAACATCCATCACATCCGAGCGACATCTGACTCATCCGGTGCATTTCCCGCGCCTCGGCTGCACTCGGCCGCACTTGCACATGCCCGGATGCGCTTCGGATGTACGTATACACTTCGGGGCACGTCCGGGTGACCCATACCTTCTTCCCACACATCTTTACTTCCCATTCCCACTTCCCTGGGTCGCCGGCATGACTCTTGCATATTCCCTCCACCTTTCTATCACATGTGCCCGCTTGTACCTGTGATATTCTCCGGACTTGTGGCGGGTGTACTATATAGTTCTCCCATCTTTCTCTCACGCTTCTACAGTATATACTTCACCTCCTAGCATGGAGAATCCTTATCTTGTTCTCTTTGGATTCTCCCTCTGCTAGGTGAGCAGCCTCTCATGTATTGTAGTAGCTCTATTCATTTCTTTGGATTCTCCCTCTGCTAGGCTTGCGCTGTTGGCCATCTTGAGGTTGCCCTTACAGCAGAACAAGATCTCCCATCCTGGCACCAGAGCCCTACGGGAAACGTCCTGCGCCCCTCCGGACTCGCACCTGACGTCCTTCCGGTTTTGCGGACATTCCGGACGCTCTCCTGCTACTCCCATTCACCTCTGACGACACAAGCGAAGCACCCCCACTCTCTCCTGCCGACTCCGACATGACGGGCGCATCTATGCAGATCCCGCCATCCGAGCAGCCGGTAACGGACTCCGAGACGTTGCAGACCTTGTGGGCTCAGACGTATGAACACCAAAATCAAATCAGCACTATCCATGACACACTCGCCCGCATTGAACAACTCCTCATAACACCCCATTCCTCTACTCCCAAAACGACTCCGGATTTCGGCTTGCAGGGCACCGCAGCCTCTCAGCACGCCCTGGGTCAATCTGACACCACCCCACATTCCCGATTGAAGCCCGCATCTCCCCTGATCTTCGACGGAAACCGCAAAGATGGTCGCGCATTCTACAATGCGTGCTCTATCTACTTCCAGCTCTGCCCGGATCACTTTCCCACAGAGCAAGCCAAAATCCTCTGGTGTCTCTCCTTCTTCCAGAAGGATCGAGCTAAGGAGTATGCGGACATGGTGCTTTGGAGCAAGAAGGATCCATACTTCGAGTCCTGGGCCGCCTTTGCAACTGAATTCTGGACGCGCTTCCTCCCGGATCGGGAACGCGAAGCCGCCATGCTCAAACTAGAGACCACCCGATACCACCAAGGCCGTCGGACTTTCCAGGAGTACCTTGACGAGTTCCGGGACCTCGTAGACCAATCCGGATACACTGAGGGCTCCAACATCACGATGAAGTTCCGCCGCGGGTTGGACTCTACCATCCAGAGCCGTGTCGCCGAGTCCGCAGACTGTCCTGGCGAAGATGATTTCGAAGAATGGTACAGGGCAGCGCAACGGGTTGCCAACAACCGTGCTGCCAATCACTTCTTCCACTTCGGCGTCAACTCCAGCACATCTGGGTCACTCGGCCGACCATCCGTCACTTCCGGATCCGCTCGGCCGACCGCGGGTGTTCTTCCCGCGCCTCGGACTTACTTCCCACCTTCGCAACCCCGCTTCCAATCCCTGCCTCCTCCAAAGGCTCTCTCACCCGGTGTCCCTATGGATGTCGATCATACCCGCTCCCGGCCCGCCACTTTGCAGCTCTGTTACCGATGTGGCAAGCCCGGACACATGTCCCGTGAGTGCCAACTCCGGTTTGACGTCCGGTTCATGACGGCCGAAGAGCGGACGTCTGCTATTGAAGATCTCTTGACCGCGGCCGACGTCGTAGAAAGTGCTGGAACTTCGGAAGGAATAGACGCAGAGGGAACAGCCGCGGCCGAGGAATCGGACACGGCGGATTTTACCCGGACCAACGAGTGACCTGTGCGGCCTCGTTGGTAAACAACTGATTTGCTTGTCTTAGCATAGACACAATACACAATGATGAACCTGAACCATCCGATGATTCATCCGACGCTAAGACACCCAACCTGGTTACAATCCGCACAAACCGAAGGTTTCGCCCACAGTGGGAACGGCGGCTACCCAGTAGCTATAAGATTTCCGCTTTGCCCGGCAAGCCTTCGCTAGATATATCCGTTGAAGTGCTGAGCACAGATACGCAACACCGATGCACTCTGCAAGCCCTGGTGGACTGTGGAGCCACTGGTGTTTTCATGCATCCGCGCTTCACCGACGCTCATGGTTTCACCCGACGTAAGCTGTCCGCTCCAATTCCAGTCTTCAATGTCGACGGATCACCAAACGAGAACGGATCCATCTCTGAAGTCGTGGACCTTGTACTCTGGTTCAAGGATCACACAGAGCGGATGCTTTTCGCGGTCACTAACATCGGCCGACAAGACGTCATCCTCGGGTACACCTGGCTTCGGAAGCACAACCCGGAAATCGACTGGCAAACCAAAGAGGTCACCATGAGTCGCTGCCCATCCGGATGCGACACCTGTCGCAAGGAGTTCCGCCATGACAAGCTGGCCCGACGCAAAGAGTCTGTTCGGCTCCGGGAGTGTCGTACAGGCCCGATGCCGACGGTTGAGGAACTCCACTCGGATGATCATCCGCAACTTCTGGAGTGCGACGATGACGATGAGGAAGACACTTCGGCCGATGAGGATCTCGAGGAAGGCGACCGCATCTTCGCGGCTGTCCCTCCACCGTCTCCGGAGTACCTTCACAGTCTTCGGGAAGAACACATCCGAGCTTCGGAAACAGTCTTGCAGTGTCTCGCATTGGCTTTCCAGCGCAACAAACCCCACAATCCTCAGAACAGCGCAGTCCCAGACTTCCTTCACAAGTTCGAGGACGTCTTCGCCAAGGAGTCCTTTGATGAACTGCCCCTGCCGCGTCCGTGGGACCATGCCATTGAACTGCTGAGTGGAGCCGAACCAACTCTACCAAGTGTTATCCGCTGTCCCCCGCAGAGCAGAAACAGCTTGACGACTTTCTGGAAGAGAACCTCCGGACTGGCCGAATCCGCCCGAGCAAGTCGCCTATGGCCGCCCCAGTGTTCTTTGTCAAGTAGAAGGATGGATCACTCCGCTTGGTTCAGGACTACCGGAAGCTCAACAACATGACGGTAAAAAATCGGTATCCGCTTCCGCTCATCTCGGACTTGGTGGACAAGCTGCGAAATGCCCGCTACTTCTCCAAGCTCGACGTCCGATGGGGTTTCAACAATGTCCGGATTAAGGAGGGTGACAAGTGGAAGGCCGCATTTCAGACAACCCGAGGACTCTTCGAACCTTTGGTGATGTTCTTCGGACTGACAAATAGCCCTTCTACCTTCCAGACCATGATGAATGACCTATTTCGGGAGCTCATCACGGAAGGTGTGGTCATTATCTATTTGGACGACATTCTGATCTACACCAAGACGCGCGAGGAGCACCGCCGGGTCCTCAAACGAGTCCTAGAAATCCTCCAAAAGAACAAGCTCTTCCTTCGAGCTGACAAGTGCGATTTCGAGCAGACAAAGGTGGAATATCTTGGAGTTGTCATTTCCGAGGGTAAGATCGAGATGGACCCTGTGAAGGTATCCGGTGTCGCAGACTGGCCGATGCCTCAGACTCGGACTGAACTTCAATCCTTCCTCGGGTTCGTCAATTTCTACCGCCGCTTCATCAAGGACTACTCGCATATTGCTCGGCCACTCTTCGATCTCACTTGCGCAAAGGAATGGCAGTGGAATGACTCTGCTCAGTCCGCATTTCTTCGGATCAAAGAGCTGATCACTTCCGAACCTGTTCTAGTGTTCCCGAAGGAAGATAGGCCTTATCGGGTCGAAGCGGACTCATCGGACTATGCAACGGGTGCGGTCTTGTCGCAGCTGGATCCAGATGATGGTAAATGGCATCCTGTCGCATTCTACTCTAAAAGTCTACAGGCTGCAGAGCGGAACTACGAGATACACGACAAGGAGATGCTTTCGATCATCCGGGCACTCGAAGAGTGGCGGCACTACCTCGAAGGCGCCGAAACTCCGTTTGAGATCTGGACGGACCACAAGAACCTCGAGTATTTCATTAAGGCTCAGAAGCTCAACCGCCGTCAAGCCCGCTGGTCCCTCTACCTCTCCCGCTTCGACTTCACTCTCCAACATCGTCCGGGTCGGACTATGGGTAAGCCGGATGCTCTCTCGCGCCGCTCAGACCACTCGGATGGTAAGGACGACAACAAGGATGTGGTCTTGCTCAAACCGGCCTACTTTGCTGTCCGTGCCACGGGTGTCACTCTTGAAGGGGAGGAGAAGGATATCCTCACGGCTATCCGGACTGGAGTTCGTGACGCGAAGTTTGAAGATGCAGTGGCAAAGGCGGCAGAGGAGTTGAAGAAGGCGCAGGGCAGTCGCAAGACAGTCCAGAGTGCAGAATGGTCTCAATCGGACGGACTTCTGATGTTCCGGGGTAAGATCTACGTTCCGGACTCACTGGACTTGCGTCGGACGATTGTAGCCCAGCACCATGACACCAAGGTCGCCGGCCATGCAGGTAGATGGAAAACTCTGGAACTCATCTCCCGCAGCTACTGGTGGCCAAACATGTCCCGCTACATCGGATCCTACACCCGCCATTGCGACCTCTGTCTCCGGACGAAGGCTCAGAGGCACCTGCCAATGGGTGAACTCCATCCGCTTCCTATTCCGGACGAACGCTGGGACCGGTTGAGCGTGGACTTCATTGTTGAGCTCCCGGAGTCGGACAGATTTGATGCGGTCATGAACGTGGTTGACTCCGTGAGTAAACGCACCCATTTCATCCCGACTCACACCACCGTATCTGCCCTCGGGTCTGCCAACTTGTACCTACAGAACGTCTGGAAGCTACACGGCCTCTCTCGGTCTGTCGTGTCTGATCGAGGTCCGCAATTCGTTGCAGAGTTCACCCGAGAAGTTTACCGGATGCTCGAGATCAAGCTGGCCGCATCCACAGCTTACCACCCTCAGTCGGATGGACAGACAGAGCGGACGAACCAGGAACTTGAGTCCTACCTCCGGATCTTTGTCGGAGAGCGTCAGAATGACTGGGCTCGACTTCTCCCTATGGCAGAGTTCGCATACAACAACCGGGTCCATGCATCCACTCAGCAGTCGCCATTCCTCCTGGATACGGGCTGCCACCCTCGCCTTCAGCCGCCGTCTCGGATGGAGTCCGCAAACGAGTTCGTAGACCGGATGAAGTCCGCGGTTGACGAAGCTCAGTCCGCATTGGTCAAGGCTCAGGATGACATGAAGCGCTACTATGATCAACGTCGGACTCCCGCCCCAGAGTACCAACCGGGTGACAAGGTTTGGCTGGATTCGTCGGATATTAACCTCGCCCGACCTTCCCGGAAACTCGGACATGCATGTCTTGGTCCCTACAAGATCATCCGGAAGGTCGGCAAGGCAGCGTACCGACTCAAGCTCCCGCCAGGCTTATCCCGCCTTCACCCTGTCTTCCCTGTTGTCAAACTCTCACCCTTCGTTCCGGATCCCATCCTGGGTCGACGCCCAGTCGCTCCACCACCGCCGCAGCTTGTCGATGGAGAAGAGGAACACGAAGTTGAAGAAGTCCAGAATAGTAGACGCTTCGGCCGAGTGTTAAAGTATCTGGTGCGCTGGCGAGGCTATGGCATTGAGCACGACTCCTGGGAGCCTGCAAGCAACCTCCGGCATGCTGCCCAGAAGGTCAGGGACTTCCACGATTGCCACCCGGACGCAATCCGAGTACTTCAGATGACTCCGACGGCCCTTGACCAGTCCTGGGAGCGTTGGCGCAGTCGGAGAGCTCCTGGCTCTGTCCAGTCGTATTTCGATGTCTTCTCGCAGCAATCCGGAGTTTTGGGATTGGTGAATTCGTGACGCGGCAGGCAGGAATCGTCGCGTCGGGTCACCACAAGCTTGAAAGGGGGGTGATGTAAGGGGACACTCCTATTTTCTCCTTTCCCCTGTCTCTTTCCCTCTCTCTTCATTTCTTTCTCTTTCCTTTCACTCCATGGACTCTTATTTACTTTCCTTTCACTCCCCTTCCTTCCTACCATCCTTCCGAGCCTTATCCGTCACATCCGAGTGACATCCGACTCATCCGAGTGACATCCGACTCGTCCGACGCATTTCCCGTGCCTCAGCCGCACTCGGCTGCACTTGTGCATGCCCGGATGCGCTTCGGATGCACATATACACTTCGGAGCATGTCTGGGTGACCCATACCTTCTCCCCACACCTCCTTACTTCCCATTCCCACTTCCCTGGGTTGCCGGCACGATTCTTGCATATTCCCTCCACCTTTCTGTCACATGTGCCTGCTCGTACCTGTGATATTCTCTGGACTTGTGGCGGGTGTACTATACAGTTCTCCCATATTTCTCTCACGCTTCTACAGTATATACTTCGCCTTCTAGCATGGAGAATCCTTATCTTGTTCTCTTTGGATTCTCCCTCTGCTAGGTGAGCAGCCTCTCATGTATTGTAGTAGCTCTATTCATTTCTTTGGATTCTCCCTCTGCTAGGCTTGCGCTGTCGGCCATCTTGAGGTTGCCCTTACACTTTCTCTGGAGAATCTCCAGAGATGGCACACTCCCCACGGATCCAGAGTTCTGAGGCCCTGTTTGGGATCCCCAGGAAGATCCTAACTAGTAGTTTTTGCCCGCCAAAATGTAGTTGGGGAAATAAGAATCGATTTACTCCTAGATTAGCTGGGGAAAGGTGTTCGTAGCCACTCTAACTGCGTGTGAACCAACTAAGTAACATGTCACGTGTGACTCTGCAAGCTTCTTGTCCTCCTCATTTCACGCATATCAGCTCGCACATCTTGAGTGACATACCTTTGGGGAGCTCATTAGTTCATATATTACCACTCAGAATTAATGTATGCATTGGGACTTAGTTTCCAGACCCAGCAGCAGCAGATACAATAGCACTAGCAGTATAGGAGGCAGCCAGGCTTATATCTCATTGGATTTCTTGCTGATGACACTGTGAGTGCACAGGTGCAGGATTCTTGACCATCCTTAGAATGTGAAAGGTAACTATGATGGACTTTACCACTGAAAACTGGTTGAACACCACCCAATTGCCCCTATCAGGGGCTTTCAAAGGGGTATCACATGGTTGTTGTCACATCATCTAGTTGTAGCGCCCAGACTAAATGTAGCGCCGAGGATTACACGATTTGTCTCGCTAGTTGGGATTTTACTAACTCGACCTCCAAGTAGTAGTTGGGGATCCCGAACAGGGCCTGAGCTATTGTGACAAGAGCAATAAGAAGCGCCCAAGAAACTTCGCTTTGACAACACGTGATCGCGACGCGACCATTTTAGGCAACCTGTGCATGTTGAACTGAAGCATCATAGACCCACCATCGTTCCTTCGCAATTTGAGGCTCCTCCATATCCGCCACTCTCACTAACAGATACCGAACTCGCACACTCAATGGGCTTTTGTCGTAGATGCGGTGATATCGTCTCCGGACCACGCTGCCATTGCGGTGGCTTGCCTGTTGGTAAGTTGAGGATTTCGTTCCATTCAGACATATGCTAGAATGTGACATATAGCCCCCGTTGTATCATGGAACAAAGTCAATGCGACCGATGAACCTCAGGATAAGTGGACCCAGACGTATGTATCTAAGGAAAGGTCTCCGAGCCGACCTAAGACTCCTGCACCAACGAACGATGCTGCCAAGGGTGCCAGTTCGTGGAAGAGCTCATCTGCTCGAGGGGAATTCTCGCCGCAGAAGTTCCCCCGACCGATGTCCAGCTCAGATTCTACGACGACCTCAAGACTAGCCGACCGAGTATCAACTCACATAGCAACCACAACCGCTAGCCGGCCACCGTCGCCGCTCAAACAGTCTACCATTCTACCTTCACCGGAGTCCGACATCATACACTCGCTCACCTCCCAGACCTCCTCGTTAGCCAAAGTTTACGGCTCAGTTCTTCAACCCAAGGAATCACTCGAAACCCATTCGTGCGCGATTTGTTCAGTAGACTTCCCCCCGGATGCTACAATATACCCAGACCCATCGGAAACATCTTCTGAACACCATCACTTTCTATGTCGGAACTGCTTCATCACAAACGGGGGCTCTAAAGGCACCTGCCCTCAGTGCACCCGACCCGTCCTCATTCTTAAATCGGAAGGAGGCTTCGTTTACGCTTCAGGGCGCCACTGGCACAAGAAATGCTTCAACTGTGACGGGTGTGGTAAGAACCTCGGCGATAAACCCCTTGTCGACCTTCTCGGCCGCCCCTCCTGCGCGGACTGTTTCGATAGTTGCCTAAACCGCACCCCTTCTACACCCAAGGAACGCACCGCCCTCCCTGTCGATACAACCTCTGCCAACCCTGGAGGTATGATGCGCACTCCGAAAGACGAGCGTGTTTCTAGCGGTAGTCCAACTATCGATGAGCTAGAACAGAGGTTAGGCATCGTCAAGAGTCGAGAGAGCAGCCCGGCCTTGGAAGAACTAGGGCAACGACTAAGCATGCTTTCGAAAGGCAGAGAATCACCAACTCGTAGCCCTCTCGCTCGGAAGTCGACAATTCCGAGAAATGAAATAGGGAGTCCCATAGCTCCTTCCCCGCGGCTAGGTTACGGCAGGGAGACATTTAGGGTCAGTGGTTCCCCTAGGATGCTTCCAAGCGATGGAAGCCCCAGCCTCAGTCAACGGTTCTCAAGCCCAGAGCGAGGGGACTATTGGGATAACGCTTCTAAGATGTCACCTGCACGAGCCAACTCCAGCCCTAGTCCAGTTCGATACACCCCCACTCGAGATAGTCCAGCGCCAACCGAAGAAGCAATCGAGGAAATGAAACAAAGATTCTTGCGGGGTACCTCCATGTCACCTAGTCTCTCTGCTTCGAGGTCACCTCCCCCTGTCACCTCCCCACCTCCGGTAGCTCCGTTGAGGTTAGCTTCTTTGCTAAATTCTCGTTCGTCGCCCCTTCCTCCTTCGAAGATTCCGAGACACGTTACGGTACAGAACGTGGATGATTCTCCATCCGAAATCGATTCCGTTCCTCCGACTCCCGAACTCGGATCAGAGTTTTCTGACACAACGACACAATCTTCTGGATTAGACTCCCCACCACAGGCACAAGCTGATATTCGGGATGATGTATTCAATAGCAAGCCGATCAGTTACAACGAGCCAACGAGGTACAGTCGAGGGGATTTCCTGGACGAAGACGAACAGCGGGGAGGAACTCGACGATCCATTGGTCAGATACAGGAAGATGATGAGGGGACTCCGTCGCATACACTAATCAAACGCCTTGTGTACGATCCGGCACCCACTCAGGCTTTACGGAAGTCAGTTTCGTCCACCGTCAACAGCGAATCCCCGCCGCCGAAAGAAGTCACGCCCGTATCCTCCATGAGTGAAACACAACAATGTGCTCGATGCAATCAGGCCCTTTTCTCAGTGCGAGCTGGTGGACGATATGTGACCGTGCCTGATGATCCGTGTGTCCTGGGCTCAGCGACAAAGGCATACCATACTGATTGCTTCAGGTGCTATGTCTGCAATGAAGTTTTCCAAGAAAGCGGGAAAGGACAAGCTACCTTTGTCAAAGGGGAGCGCGGTCCGTGTCATATACCGGTGGGTGGCACATCCTCTAGATGCATAAGGTTCTCCTCACAAGCCTGAGGGGTCTGTTTTCTAGTGCGCCCCACCAGAGAAAGTAGCAATCAACTATAAGATGCCTCAAAGAGCGAATACGACATTTCCTGTGTCTACCCCTCCACTCAAACCTGCTGTCCGGCCAACTGTTTCTACTACTTCCCCGTCTTATAGCTCAAGCCGCTATGAGCGACCAACGAAGACTGCTCCAGCTACTCAAACCACGTTCCCTAGGTTTGGCAGTTCTGTATCATGCCCAGGGTGTCGTGGAACGGTGTCACCCATGGAGAGAGGAGTTGTTCCGGGGCCCCAGGGTACACGATGGCATTCCATTTGTTTGATTTGCGGGGGAAAGAAGGAGGTGAAACCTAGTAACTCTTGGTTGAGAGGACGCGCTGAAGAACGCAAGCGAAATGAACCCGGTTGCGGGAAGAAGCTCGATAGCGCTGCTAAGGGAGATGGGGAAGGGCGAGTCTGGTGCCGGGAATGCTGGGTAGGTCTAATCATTGCAGAACCACCTCAGGTTATGCTGACCACACTGGTTTAGCTTATGCTTCCCCTGGAGATGCGTGGGTCACCACAGTCGTCGCCTATGCGATCGGTGGTTGCCAATCCAACTGGTAATGGCAGAATCGCCGCTCAGATGACTGGAACCACAACGCTCGCAAAGCAATTCACTGGTATGGGTGGTGCTGACACAGTCAGCTTGATCAGGCAAATGACTGGAGGAGGAATAAGCCCGACACGCCAGCTCTCGAGGTCGAGGAGCCCTACGAAGCAACTTGGAATGGTGGACCCCCCGTACCGGCCTCGTCCTAAGAGTGTCATCGGGATGCGTAGCACGAAGAGCGTGGATGAAGGGCGGGGAATGTTTCTTGTGCGACAGATGACAGGCGGGGCAACAGCGGACTAAGTTCTTTAAAAATACGGACACCAATTCAAGCTTTGTGTATATAGGAATCGAAACAATGTTGTAATGTTCTGATCAAAGTTTGTCGCGCGGCCAGGATGGAGATTTGATTCCGCTGTTTCTCATCGGTTGCTATGCTGGTTATGTCGGCGCCATCATAATCTAAACTTGATTCTGCTCAGAGACCGTGGTCTACCTTCCTTTTCTCCCCCGCGTGCTCTCCCCCGCGTGCTACGACTCCCATAGCGCCAACGCCGGTGTCAATGTCCCACACGAAGATTCAGTAATTTCGTTCCCTCGGCCTCATCATTCTCATTCCTTCCCTTCCATTTCGTTGGCATCACGTCAGCTGTGCTGGATCTCTTGCTGGTCAAGCCCCCATCTGTCTCAGCAGCTTGGGTCCTGTAAAAGACTGCTGGCCAGGATTCTTCTGCTTCATTCGACCTCGTATCATGTCTGATGGCCTCAGTGAGATAGGTAGACGATCTCTCAGTACTGGAGGGTCCTCAGTAAGTTACGACGTTCCTAACTCAGTTTATACTTTATTAACTTGTCTCTAGGTCGAGCTTATCCTCAGCGAGATCCCGTTCTTCAGTGTAGGCCTCCTCAGTTTCGGCGTTATGACCTTCCTTTTGGCTATGAAGAAGGTTAACTTGTATGCAGACTGTAGCCTTTCCGCGCACTCGCATTCTGACAGTCACGCAGGCTTTCGGTCTTCCTCTATGCCTCGATCCTGCTCAGCTTCAGCGGTGGTATACTTGATCTCAGCCAAATTTTGACCCGGGGGACAGCAAATGTCGATCGAGGGCAAGGTGCCGACTCCGTTCGGGGAATCATAAATACCCGAGAGGTCCTGTTCGCGTTCTCTGTCGGTCTCCGTTTCATGTTCTATTGGACCTTGGTAGGAACATGCCCGCGCAGCGAACGCCAGCCCCGGAACCGGAACACCCAACCACTACCGTCATCAGATGATAGTAACCTTCATTCCGCCAGCTGGAATCGTTGGGGGACTCCAGGCTTGGTCCTGAAATACATTTCCCTTCTGCTGGTCATCCTCATCCCTATTCTGCAAATCGTCTGGCGGGTGTCCCCCCAACAGTCCTTTAGCACAACGTACATTGCGGAGTCGGCGATCGGGATCGTCCTGTCCACCACATTCATTCTTAAATTACTCTTGAACGTTTATCTCTCTCCCCGGAAGCCTTGGTGGTTACCATTTCGTTCGTATCTCGCCCCAATCGTAGCTTTGGCACTCAATGCCAGCGTAGTTATTGGTAACATCTCCTCTTGTGAGTTATAGGCATGTTGGTGATAATTCATGCTAATTTCAATCTGCCAGTTCGCTTCTCGGAGGGGACCCTTGGTCGCTTCTTACAGGCAATAGAGATGTATATCCTCGTGGAATACCTTCTCATCGCAACTTTCTACCGTCAATCTCTGCCTGGGAACAACTCGACACTGCTGCCTACATCTGCACAGGAGAAAGGCCCCCAGCGCTCAGCGGAATTTAGGTCACCAATCAACAAGGACATGCCACCCATACCACCGTCACCCGTACCGAAGAGCCCATCGCTTCCTCGGCAAGAGTTACCAACGGGCCCAAACAGTAGGTCGGGTCATCATTCTCACACAGCATCCATGCTTTCAAATTGGATTGCGTCGAGACGCACTTCACGACGACCTACCAGTGGCGATGATCACCTTTGGGATCGAGATCAGGCAGACCAGGCGGAGCTAGGCATGGCTGATGGAGATCTCGGGGTACCTCGACGAGACACTCCTGACGTCGTGAGCCCCCTCGTGCAGGAGGCACTTGCCTACCAGCAGGGCACGCCGGCGCCTGCCCCCGCGCCCCTCGGTCCCCGTTATCCCAGACGCTCGTCCAGACGCACAGGTCTCAGAGCCATCAGTGTGGTTGATGTGCAGGACAGGCCAACCGCTCCATTGGATTGGGCTGTTGTGCAGAGGGAGAGGGCTGTACCGCTTGACGACGACAGTCGTGTGTCCATCTCATCCTATTATGGGCTCGGAGGTTCACCGTCATTACCACCTCCTCGATTACTTCCTCTAACTAACCGATTGTCTTCTGGCGCCTCGAGTGACGTATCTATCGGTGAATTGCGCCGCCAACAAAGTGACCTCGACAAAAGTATTGCCACTCTACGCCTTTTCTCCCCTCAATCAACAACTCCCCCACCAAACCTCTTGACCTCAAGCTTCAGACAATCAATGGCACGGACAAGAAATTCAGGAAATACGCTGGGTTCTGACGGTAGCTACAGAGCTGAATCCGCTGCTGCCAGCGAGTTTTCTTTGAGCCATTTCCCTGATCCTCCGGAGGAAGAGGACTTGGCGAATCCAAGGCCCCGGTCGAGGACCGGTACGGTTCGTTCGAATCGTACTGTACGTTCATCTCGCAGGCTTAAAGCTACAACGCAGCTCCCACCGCCAAAAGTCCCGCCAATTGGGATTCCTTCTCGTGATTCACCTGATTCTAGTTCGCCAGAGCGTGTTCCTTCAACGCCATGGTATGGGTCAGCAGGAACGCAAGTCGACGTGACCTCATTCCTTGGAGGTAAAATTTTTCGTCTATGAAAAGATGGCATTGATCTAACTGACTGATTAGAGTGGCTGCCACCAAGCGGTACGATGCCGCTCACGGGCACCCCCAACCCTTCTTCGAGTACATCTGCCCAACTAGACGCTCGAGAAGTACGGAGACCAGTGCTACGACCACTACTCCTGGCGCGTTCTGCCGATTCTATGGTGGCGGCGCAATCTGCGATCGTGTACAATAGCCTTCCCGGTGCAACGATCACGTCGCAACCCCTCAGTACCTCTCTACCTCGACCTGTTAGAACTGGCTTGCCGCCAAGACCTCGTATTGCTATCAGTGGGCCTACTGGACCGCGTCCATCGCAGGCAAAGGATTCAATACCCCGACAACCATCACTCAAACTACCTTCCAGAGAGAACAATTGATCCTGTATATAGACATTCGTATACGGTTGCTATGTATTTTTATTCTATAATGATATATATTATCGGAAGTGCTCCTATAGACTGGAAGTGTGACTGGTGACGTCACGCGATCGTGTTCAAGTCTAAGTCTGCGCTGCTGCGTGAACCTGAGCCGCCATGTCCCAATTTCCCGACTACTACAAACTCCTCAATATCACAAAGTCGGCCACTCAGGATGAAATCCGCCAGGCGTACAAGAAGGAGTCTTTGAGGTACATTTTACATGATTAATGGCGAATTTAATCTAAGACCGCCTTTAGGACACATCCAGACAGGCTCGTCAATGCGACACCAGCAGAGAGGCAGGGTGCGACGGAGCGCTTCCAGGTAGGCACTCTCCTTGCACTCGACGGTTTGATGGCTGAGGGGAATGGTATAGGCCGTAGCAGATGCGTACTATGTCCTTTCCGATGTTACTCGCCGAAGAGAGTACGACGAGTTATACTCCACACGAGCAAGCAAGGACAGAACAACGGATCCAGGATCTTCCACCAGCTTCTTTACACAATTCGCAAATATGTTCGCTGGTTCAGGAGCGGGAGGAAGTTCCGCTGAGGGTCAGGCGGGACCTGGCGGGCAGCCCAATGCAGAGGGTGTCTTCGCAGACGTTTTCGAAGAGGTGTGTTCCCTCCTACGTTAATTAAATCCCCCGCTCATGCAGCAATTAGATGCTGCGTCCGGAAGTTAACCGAGTAATTCCATGGTGGACATATGTCGGCGCATTCTCTGGCGCTGGACTGGGCTTCATTGTAGCGAATGTTCCCGGTCTAATGGTAGGGGCTTTTGCTGGTAATAGGCTGGGTGCTATAAGAGACGCCAAGGGCAAGAGTGTCGCTGCAGTCTTCACCCAATTGGGCGGTGACCAGAAGGCCGAGGTAAGTAATGATGAGCTTTCTATATCTAGCTGTTTCCAAGTGCTAACATATCGCATTCAGATTTTGCGTGCATTAGCAATGAAGGTCCTTGGGTCTGCATTTTGATGATATGTTCCTATCACAGTTCTTTCTTTGGGACTCATTTGCTAGTATATCTGTGTACCCTATCAGTAATCTTTGCGTGTAATAATATGACTGCTTTCACGTGGACGGTTGAACATCCAAGAAGCGCCCTACGTCGATACCGGTTCAACAGAACCATCAACAATTCACGACCCTTTGACGTTGTGAACCTCGGAAGACATTCCAAGTTGTTGTTTGAGAGCTAGTGAAGGCGTAGATATGCCCCAGCCCGTGTCGAACACCCAGCTTCCCAATGGTCGGTTGACTCATTACCGCTATAAAGTCATAAGCTCGAATCTACTTGCTTACTTCCAGGAACTCGACCCCGAACTAACAGCGCTCCATTCAAGAAAGGCAGAAAGTTGGTGTTCGGTTAGTCCACTGCATCCTTTCCAGTAAGTTTCCCCTCCTTACTAACTGTTCGGGTCACGTCCTAGATGGTGTTCTCATGCCTCCCTTGCCAAAAGCGGAACGAAGTAGGCATCCTATGTCAGGCACCTTACTCGTCCATCTCAGTAACGAGAAAACCTCTAGCTCGCTCGGGTGGTGGCGTCTTAGCCGAATCGCCCTTCCCTCAACCACTTCCCGAACCTCTCACCAATGACCTCCATGCCGTTTCGCACGGAGCCAGTGAGTCGAAACTGTAAATAACCCGCGTTTTCCAAGACCGACGGTTTGACGTTTAGCGTCTCACATTGTACCTAGAGACACACTGGGCGATATTGACACAAAGTCCCACCGTAGCTCCAAGAGCTCATCCTCTAAAAGTCACAGGAACCTGGTTTTCAACACCACCGCCGTCGCGGACGGCGCGCCCCAAGTAGTATCCTCGTCGAAAAGGACCACGGCACCGAAACCCTCAAGCCACAAGGGCTCCCCTTCTTCTATATCGACGCTCAAAGGTAGCAACGGACGTAAACGCCACCCCTCGCCAGGAGAATCCACGGAGACGGAGGTAGTCTCGCTCCCCACCTCAGCGTCCACGTCCTCTGCCAAATCGGCGGCCACCCAGACTCCCAAGAACGCAACCAAGGCCACTCGCACGGCAACGAAGGAGCGGCAACGCCTGCTCATCGACGCGGCGACAGGCGAACCCAAATCCACTGTGGCGTCCACGCGGGACCCTTTCGATGATGACGAAGGGGATGTGATCATGAGTGATGCTCATGATGAGCCCTTCGAAGATGACTTTGAGATCGACTTCCAAATGCTCAGGCTGGACGAAGTTACGACCCCAGCGTGGGTACCTGCAGGCACGGGTGCCCCTGCGATGTACGTTCCGCCCGGCGCGCAAGAGTTGATCACCAGTGCGTAATTGCAGTGATACTTGTCCAAGCACTGTTTTCTTACTAACGTTGCTGTGGCGTAGGCATGAAGCGCTCTCTAGATAGCGTCGAGAAGGCTCGTCGCAAATTGGAAGAGAGATATTTACAAGAAATGCACAAGCGCATTGCTTTGGAGAACGAGCTAGCTCGGCTTCGACGCTGTATCACCCTGGGGTCTGTGGAACTTAAAACGCCTCCCCCAGAAGCGCTTTGAGTACACTTGGTCTCCTCAACGCCAATACTTTTGACAGGTCCCAAGTAAACCGTTTGTTACCGACTAGCACCGGCGCTTAGCTTCACTTCCTAAGTAGGAAGCTGACTTGCTTCTTTGGTAGACTACAATTGACTGATTGTAATGATATACATTGACGACGAGATATTATGAATACACTATGGTTGCTTTCAGTTATTACCTGCATCGGAGGAGATAATTGACAAATAAACACAACTGTCCTGGGGTGAGGTGGATGGATCCGAGGAATGCGCAGCTGTCTCCTCATAAACAAGAAGCAAGAAGGAATTTGATGTATGACAGGCATGCACGCATGCGGTCACGAGTAATGGCGGTTCTTTGGGATTTCATCTAATCCCACATGTCGCCAACTTGACATTCGTCCATGGCGAGAGGTACATGAAGGGCTCGGAGAGCGGTGAAGTCGGTTAGTCCGGCGGCGCCGTTCGCTAGGGCGAGGGTGAGAGCGGCGAGAGCTTTATCACTGCGCGAAGAAAGATATTCTAGCGCGGACGGATCGGCAGAGTACGGCAGCGAAGCAGAGGAATCTGACGAGGGGAATGGTATGGACGTTGTTGTTGTTGTTGTTGACGGGGATGAATGAACCGAAATGGAAGACGATGTGGCTTCTTCGTCGTCAGTGCGATATGCAAGAGGAACTTGTGAGGAAGCCTGAAACGAGCTGGAAAGTTGTGACCACTGGTTCACACCCACTTCACCATCTAGTATCTGCACGTCGTCTTCGTCATCGTCGGAGCAGTTGCTCATCTGGTCCAATCGTGCCGAACAAGGCGGCGATGGAATTATGGACGACCGCCTCTTCCCAATTAACGTCGATTCCCCCCCTTCACTCAATATATCTGGCCGACTTAGAGAACTCTCCAAATCCTGCATGCGCCGAACGAATCCCTCACCACTCTCGGTGACGCTGCGATGTAGCTCCCAAAACGCGCTGGTACGCAGATCTCTGAGGTCAGCATCACGGTCATTGAGAGCGATATCTCCAGAATCGCTTTGACAACTAGAGCGTCGTGTCTTAGTTGGTCGGCGTCCGGTCATTGGAAATAGCTGAAACGCTATGGACGTCGACGGTAATGTAGTCCGCCGCGCTGTCGCGCCAGAGCTGGTCGATGGCATGGTCGTAAAATGGTCGATGTCCATATGAGATCCGTTCCGAACTGAAGGCTTTAGGAGTGATGACTCGTCAGAATGATATGTGCATGCCGCGTAATTTATGAATCTGCTTACCAGAGAATCCCGACGGCGTCTCTTGGCCTGCCTCCAGATATCGAGGTCCCAATTGGATGAAGATGAATCATCGGAAAACGATGGTGGGCTGCTGGCTCGAGGCCGATGAGCTCTTTTAGTCGCGGCACGGTGAGCATCGTCGATGGTGCGGCGGGGTGCATGAGAAGTGGTTGCGGTCGTTGTCTGGGATCTGCGGCGCTGAGAAGATCCTCGCTTCGACACCATCAGATGTAGCGGTGAGGCCTGAAATGGCGGGATTTGGCGGTACCACCAACGACCAGCTCTTCGTGGTGGGACTTGAGAAGAATCGACCCGAAAGCCTTTTGAATGTAGTGTATTGTGCTTATGTCAGCAATCTGGCGGATTCGGTGGCTTCGCAGATGGCCGTGACTGTCGATGACGATTCGGAACCGCTTTTGAGGCGATGTGGCCGCCTAACCGCCCCCGCCACAGAATTCTGAGATAGTTCCGTGATCAGCTCGTCTCCGTTCTAAAGGTGCGGTACCACTTTAGTCATAGCATTATCTATCTGTTCGTATTGTGGCTCTGCATATGCCGTATACCATCCTGTCATGCACCATGGCCGAAGGGTCCATCCAAGTATCCACCGTACATTATTGGCTCTGTTGATCCCTTTTCCGACGCGTTCACACAGCAAACGTTGGGTGTGTTCGTCCATCGACGCGCTGTAAGCCTAGCCCAACAGCCAACGTCACCTCCGTCCGACAAATGTCGGCTGTTCCATGGGCGAGCTACATGTCCATCTGTAAGGATACATGTGACTGTTTCTGGGTCTAACGGAGCTTCTTTACGCCTGTTCGGATCGAAAGACAAAAATAGTCTCACCCCAGTGATGCAGCGTGTAAGCTTGGCCATTCCGTGTGTATATCAAAGACGAGGCACTAGCAGTAGGCGGCTTGATGAATGTACCTCGCAGAAGAGAAGTTCGCGCTCCAATATTGGCATACCCTAAACTTGCGTGAGCTCACACCAAAGAGTTATCTGGCTAGACGGACGTGTGATCCTGACGCCGCACTCGGAGAGGAAATCTATTTTGCCCTGAGGTCAGAACGAGTGGATTGAACAGGAAATGCTATCTCACAGCATCGAGTAGCCGCTGGCCTACTATTGTTATTCTATCTCTGAGGAGACTCGTATAATCCACGTTATCGTCGATCGGGCGGGCCAAAAGCGACTTCAGCTCTTTGAGCAGGTTTGTTGTCCACGGTGAGTGGAGCTTAGCTTATGTGTTTGGAGAATTAGGAAGACATTTCACCAATATAAATAAAGCAAATCACACACCTGCTTGATCATTATTCAATAGTATCAGGCACAACGCTTGGCAGATGACTGGCGCTGCAATGAGAGCCAGGGCTTCTTCCTCTTGGAGAAACTGCTGGGACAGAATGAGAAGCATCGAGTCCCGTAGATGACTCCAAGCTTCAGCGCTAGTGAGTGGATCGCAGAGGCGTTTAGTTGACAAGATGTACTGGGAAAATGCCACTTCCGATCAGGTATGAGTACTCGTCAACAGATTTCGGTGTGAGAGGGCGTACGTGTGACTGTGATGTTGCAACTTCCGGCTTCCAGAGCCAAGTTCCAGACGGTGTCATCCTCCCAATATGGGTTAACATCCGGGAAAGCTGTCTCGGCTCTTCGTGATTCCATTATTGACAGAGTAGTCAACAGCGAGTCACGTAGTTCTGGAAGTACCGATTCTCTGCTCGACATAGCAGACAGCAAGGTAGAGAGGAATGGCGATACTGTTTGGCGATGGACATATCCATGGCATTTGTTATGCCACATAATGCCCAAGAAGGTCAGAAGCATCTTGACTTCATTCATTTCCACATCATTTAATGATTCCTCCCGTGCGCCTTGTATAGCCCTGCATAGTGGAACGCGTTAACACACGATGCACCCAGTTCCAATCGTGCAAGTCACCTTCTTGTCAGTGAAAGTTCTATGAAAACCGCGATCAGAATGGAGGGTCCGTGAGTATGAGGGTTCACGTACGATCATCTAGCCGCGCAATGAAGTTCAGCTCCTTCTTGTCTTTGACTATCTCCATGCATATGACCCAAGTATCGGCGTCTGCTAATGCTAATGCTTCCAATATCAGGGCCTTGGCTGAAGGTATGGTGAGCGGTTGCTTTGAAGTCGCCAAATCGCACGTACTAGCAATATGCGGAGGGGCGTCATTGTTCAATGAAACAAATAATTCGAGAAATATTGCACATAAATCAGATGTGAGACGGGCATCAAAGTTGCCTAAGTTTAGAAGGCCCTGCTTTGTCAAGTGAAGAAGGATCCAGCAACATTTGAATATTCCCAACGAAACTTCAGTGGGACTACTGTGGGCGCTCGTCAATGGGGATAAATTTGCCATATGCGCAGTGAGAACGTGCTAACAGAGGTTTAGATTCGCAAGCGTCCCAAGAAACGCGACTCACCATCATAATGGCCTTTGCTGCGGATGGTGAAGCTTCTATGTGCGGTGTAACGTCGGATGTCCAATGTGACAACGATGGCACCCCATGGAAAAGCGGCTGTTCAAGCCGACATAGCCACTCTAACGTCTACGCATGTAAGCCCTAGCTTAGGCCATGAAAGTGATCACATACAAGTTGCACAATGCATTCAGCTCCCGCTATTCGCAGGTCGCGCCATACCATCCAACTCCAAGGGATTGTACTGCCCCATCGCAAGAGGATAGTCTGTGCGACGTCAAGCTCGTCTGCAGGTCCCACGGCACGCCCAGTTTTTGGCTGCAGGATATTGCACTCAATCATCTCGAGCATAATCCCTAGTATTCGAGGTTTCCACGGAGAGGCTAGCGCGCCGCTTCGCGATATCTGCCGCCTGTTGTTCAGGTCGGCAAGCTAGCGCAAGGCGTCAGCCCATTCTCAAAGCTTAGGGGATAGAGACAAACCGTGAAGAGGACGATAAGTATGCATTGTGTGATTCGTTCTTGAAGTTCAAACCATCCCACGAGTGGCCGATTCATGACTATTTGTCTTAGAAAGCCGGATATGATTTCCATCATCTGTAAGGGCGTTGTCCTAGTTTCCCGTTAGCGTGAAGCGATGAACATTTGATATAGACGATCGGCTTACGTTCTAGAGTCCCATGGATTGCATTCGTGTAGCTGGGGTCGGATGACAAATACCCCAAACAGCAACCGCGAGACTATGCGTTTCGCAGCCGGGGAGGCCTGCTCCAAGGATAGTACACCCGGCAGGGATGTCCACTTATCTGGAAAGAAAATTGTTAAGCGCTGACGTTTGTATTTTATTTGATTTCAATGCATACATGGAATCTGCGCCGCACCCCTCAAGGAGTCGTCTTGCCACTGGGTGCTTAATCCGTTTGGCATCGAAATCCGGTTTGATGAGTTCGACAGTCCAGACGCGACAGAGACAGCGAACTCGCTGAGCTTGACTAGGACAGAATCTGCCCAACATACAACAACAGATGACTTCTGGGGCGTTGACAAAGTCGCGATTCGATGAAAGTGATGGCGGTGTTCGAACAAAGTCTCGAGGAAGAATGGGTCGACTGCGGATATATGCGTCACTAAGTTTATATATATGTGTGTGTGTGTGTAGTCTATACTCACATAGCATCACAGCTAGTGCAAGTATAGCTTTGAGCCCATATCCATCTTGCTCGCCAGAGTTTACGCTATCAAGGAAACTGCAAATAGCAGTCGACGCCGACGATATTAGTTCGTGTAGCTCAGTTTCCTGCAAAGCCAATAAATATTGCAACATTGCAACGCAGAGTAGCAGTTCTGGTAGCTCACCGAGTCTGATTTACCTATATCCAGAGCGCCCAGTTCCTCCACTGCGTTTTCAACGTCGCGTCCAATCCGTGGCTTCTCAGCCGGCGTGGAAGAGAAGCAAGGGAGTGAGGAGTAGGGTTCATGGGTGTTATCGACGTCTGATGCCCCAGAGTCAGACTCAGTGTCGCTATCGGAGTACATTGTGCGAGTACGATGGTGGAAGAAAGTCGGCAAGTGAACCCGGGAGTAAGTCACGCGACGCGTGTTGTTACAGGTCGCGTCTGTGACGTATCTACATCTACAATCTACAATAGAAAGCGTACGACCAATTTCTCACGGGTGACAAGCATCACACACAAAGATGAGTTATGTGCGACGCGTGACTCGCTCGCTCGCCCGCAAGATGGAAAGCAACAACACCAAGTGTCTAGGTAATGCTCTGTTGTGCGCAGGAGAATAAAGGATGTGATTGTACTACCTACAGGCTGCTACGGCAGCCTTAAATACATGAGTGAAATAACTACCAGAATATTCTACTAAGTACTGGTGCCCATGCTAAGTCAAGCTACTACTGAGCATGAGATTCTCCAATATTCTTGGCCATTCTGCTATGTGCTGGCTTGCCCTAAAGCTCCACTTGCAACATGCTCAACCAGCCAACACTTTAACCTGTAAACATAGCCTATATAATGCAAATATTCAAAGAAATCAAAAGCTTTGAGTGTGTGATGCTTGCTGCATGACCAGCAATAGGAGCTCATCACAGGGGACACATGAGATAGAATGCAAATGCCTGAGGGTGTAATGTCATTGTGAAGGTATGTTAGATAGTTATAGGCTCTGTATAAAGACTGGTAGCAGAGCTTATAAAATAAGTTGAAGAGAATTGGATATGTTACTTTTGTTAAGTCTGGCTTGATTTTGTCTTGATAAGTGTGGGGGGACACTCCTATTTTCTCCTTTTCCCCTGTCTCTTTCCCTCTCTCTTCGTTCCTTTCTCTTTTCTTTCACTCCACGGACCTGATAACCACATTAGGGTACATAGCCTTTTGCTAATGGTGATGGCTGTAAGGGCAACCTCAAGATGGCCGACAGCGCGAGCCTAGCAGAGGGAGAATCCAAAGAAATGAATAGAGCTACTACAATACATGAGAGACTGCTCACCTAGCAGAGGGAGAATCCAAAGAGAACAAGATAAGGATTCTCCATGCTAGGAGGTGAAGTATATACTGTAGAAGCGTGGGAGAAAGGTGGGAGAACTGTATAGTACACCCGCCACAAGTCCGGAGAATATCATAGGTACGAGCGGGCACATGTGATAGAAAGGTGGAGGGAATATGCAAGAGTCGTGCCGGTGACCGAGGGAAGTGGGAATGGGAAGTAAAGAGGTGTGGGAAGAAGGTATGGGTCACCCGGACGTGCCCCGAAGTGTATACGTGCATCCGAAGCACATCCGGGCATGCGCAAGTGCGGCCGAGTGCGGCCGAGGCGCGGGAAATGCATCGGATGAGTCGGATGTCGCTCGGATGTGACGGATGTCGCTCGGATGTGACGGATAAGGCTCGGATGGATGGTAGGAAGGAAAGGGAGTGAAAGGAAAGTAAATAAGAGTCCATGGAGTGAAAGGAAAGAGAAAGAAATGAAGAGAGAGGGAAAGAGACAGGGGAAAAGGAGAAAATAGGAGTGTCCCCTTACAATGGCTTGCCCTTGGTTGGTAAGTTTAATTGTGAAGTTGTGTTAAATGATTGATTTCAGTTGAGTTTGTGTGAGGTCAGGGGATCAGGGAATCAGGGGGTGTATGAACTCCAAAATAGTTGGTGGTGGTGGTTCATTTAGAAATTAAGCATTAAGCATGAAGTTCATGGTACTTGTGAATGTTGGTAAATATCCATTAAAAATAGCATCTTATGTTGAAAATAAATGCAGTCTTGATGGGAATTATACGGAGAGCCTTACAACTTATATCAGTCAGATTCAGTCTATTTGTTTGCAAGAAAACGAGGCACTGAGATGAGGTGCTCCTATGAATGCCACTTGGGCTCAGGACTTCGTAAATTTAGTTCATTATAAGTATTATGATCAGTCCATCTAAGCACAGCCAGACTGATATCAGCATGCGAAGCACAAGTCAGCTGCTGGTATATTATTGTGACAACCCCTCTATGGCTTTCAAGAAATTGGTAGCATCTGTAGTGCATACAAGTTTTTCCTCATTTTGTGAAAACATAGACTCAAAAATATCCGCAGCCTCCGTAGTCTGTGCTAAGCATCAGGATTTTTATTTCAGCAAGTTGAAGGGCCACCTACGTTGGTATCATGGTACTCAAGATCAAGCCAATCTTCGTCTTCTTCAGCCCGTATAATTGCGAGCATATCTCTGCGAGCCGTAGAAAGTCCACCTTGAGCCTGCAGACCTCCCTTGTCATCGGTCTTTCTTGCAGTAACTTGTATCTCCTTAGCATCCGTTGCTGCCTTTTTTTCTTTCTTGGCAGCCACGACCGGGGGAGCCTCGTCTGGGTCAGGTGGGGGACCATCATCTGAATCCGAGTCGTCAGCGTTAGCTCGCGACCGTCGATTCTTACGCGAGAAGACATCGAGATAAGTGAGTGTCGGTCGGAATTGGTGTGTTTCGGATATAGGATGTAGGTGTAGTTCGCCTAGGCACAGGGTCAACCAAGTGGAACTCCTTGCTATAATTGCGTAGGTGTGCACCATTTCTAATCATCCCGAGCATCGGCGTACCCCAGTGAGCGATCTGCTCGCTGCTGAGACGGGCCTCTGCGAGACGTGGTTCTTGCTCCTCCGAGGCTTTTGTTTCTTTACCTTTCTCAAGGTCATCTGTTACCCTCGCAGCACCGAGCTGCTTTGCCTTTTCGTCGCTCCAAACTTCGGGCCGTGTATCTGCTGGTACATGGATCTCGGTTCGTCGGGCGCTTGGTTTGATCCTGGCGATTATCGTTTTACCTGCTGCAGCGGATGGAGGTACTTGCAATGGGCGGGTTAGCAGTGGGAACTGGTGAACAACAACCTTCGGGCTAAGTGCGTTCGAAAACCGAATTGGGAGGACGTCGATGAGACGATCGTCCATGAAGGATATCTTGAAGAACTACGATTGTGAGAAAATCTCACGGTAAGTATGTTCTCATCAGCGCTTACTATCGCAGAACGGAGGTCGTGGGTTTCAAGAAGGAACACGGTTGGTGAGAACGGTTATGTGTAGTCAAATCAAACAAAACAGGCAAGCTGAAAGAAGTTGATTGGTTTGTACTTAATGCATTAGTAACTAGGTCCGAGAAAGCTACATACGTGTGTTACATAGGAAGGAAGAAAAGTCAATTCTTGGTTATATCTTGCTCACTGGATCTATTTGGTTGTCCCGTGCGCGAACCACGCGGGGCTCACACCATATAGTGTTCTGCAAATCTTGAAGGAGAGTCCCATCTGACTCATCGTGAGGCACGACTGGCGTTGTTCGCCCAGATGTAGGGAAATCGTCTCCGACCGATGGCAGAAGAACTTGGTCGCTCTGCAACGGCTCCCTCGTCAGAGCCCCCACAGAATAGGTCGGCGAAGGAGTCCTTAGCTCGGCTACGCCGGCCAGGATCGAGCTCCAAGAGTGTTGAGAGAATCTCGGATGACTCGGGTCCGCAAACGGATCGTCTGGAACATCCGACTCTTCCTTGGGAGGCGGAGTGCCTTGCCATTGACGACGGTGGGATGCCACGCTAACAGGCGTCCATGGCCGTCTACACCGACCTCGGCAATAAGCTTCAGCGGTTGCTTTGTCTGCACTGAGAGCTGAATCCCACGTGGTAGGATGCTGAAGGATGGCATCTCTTTCGTTTCGCCTCACCACCCTGCCAAAGCTATGTATGGCTAGGGCAGAGATGACGCCCCCTTGAATGAAGCATCATTAGAAATGGGCAATGATTTAGCGTGACAAAGCGAACGGAATCGTACAATTTAGCAATATCCAACCGTTGACAGTCAAACCATTTTGAAGATTCAACCCGATTATGGATAAAATTGCGACTAGCACGCATGTTCCAGTGATGATGGCTGCGTAGCAAAGCTGGAGGGGGTGAGTTGACGGCTGATAAGACGGCTGATCATAGTGCTTACCTCATCCTTCATAACTGTACGAAACAAGATCATCCGTGGCATAAATTTACTAATGCGGCTAAGGGATGAAGGAACCGGCGAAGTACCGCGTCCTTCGCTGGGTTTGTCGATCTCTACGTGCTTAAGCCCAAGGGTGCTGGGTTGGACGATTCTCAGGGCTGGAGGACGAGGTGTCTGCATAGAGGGTGAAGCGGCGACTGATGAGAGTTGCAATAATTTGGCCTCTGAACCTGCCCTTTGCCTTTGCGGTTGCAGCTGGGAGAATATATCTGTCCACTTTAGGTTATTGGGCAGCGGCGGCGGATTGTCGTTTGGTGAGCGAGAGTTCGCGCTATTCGGTACATAATCCCACCACCCTCGTCGGGCTGTTGCCTGCCAGCCGGTAGGAGACTCGGCTTTGTCGCTGTGGGGTTTCTCCGAGAACTCCAAAGAAACACGGCCACGAGCAGCGGGCAGTTGGTAGGCCCTGTAGACTGCGTACACAACTACATTTCCCTTGTGTTAGCAGAGCGAACAAATTAATCGAGTGAAACATACATGAAAGACAAATGAAGAGGGATTCAGCAAATTGAACGATCGAGTAGTATTTTATATACGTAAGATTCGGCGTACGCATGCATCCGCCTGAGCAACGTTTAGCATACTTGAAATGTCTATATTTCCGAACATACCAGATATTCTGCGGACAGCACGCAATGTGAGGACATCGAACAGCGTCAAGGTCGCAGAACCGGCCGTAAAGACGACCAAGCCAGTCAGAACGATCTTGGAGTCCTCTAAGCACTTATATGCCTTATATCCCAGGATGCCGCTGATCTATGTGGAGTCAGTTAAAGCCGCCGATCGCTGGTATGGTCGCATACCAATATACTGAGGGATATCGATGACGCGATCCGTGACATGCACAATAAGCTGACCAACAGGAGTGATTAGAGCAAACTACTATTGTAGCCCTTCGCGGCTCACATCATGCAATCGACGCTCTTGTCAAGGTAGCCTGTAATCTCAGGTATAAAGCAGATTGGGGCCAGTAACTGGCTGATAAAAAGCCAGTAAAATAGCGTCTTCCTCTTCACTCCTCCTCGGTGGATATAGTCACCCGACACAAATATGTTACGCAAGAATAACATCGCGAGCATGCCGGTGACTAGAAGAGAGATGTTGGAATCATGGAGATCTTTGAAAAATGGATTGGCGACGAGGGAACCATCTGCTAGGGCAAGGTAGGAGGGCTGAAAGGAGGCAATAGGTGTCGGGGCGAAATAGCGGTTATAGTCTGGAATCACTACGGTGGTAGATAGATGAATCACGACTTCGTTGGTGGTGCAGGGTGTCGGCGGCGGGGTAATACGTGGAAACAGCCGTCGCAAATTCGAGTTCGATGTTGGAGTTGGTGCGGGACACGAGTCCCCGGATTGTGTCCTTCCATCATCGGGTGATACTGATGCCATTACTTGCGAGATTGAAAAGAACGGCGGGGTAAATGAGAGTAAGATGAAGATGTTGTGGTTATCGCTAGAGGCTGTCAAGTATCATAGACGTCCTCTCCAGGAGGCCTTCATAGCGATTGTAAGGGATTTGGATGGCGGAGCGGAAGGAAAGAGCTCATCGAATGTCAAACATAGATTGAGTTATTAATTGTCTGGTCACACGGCATTTCTGGTGACGCCGGTGGGTTGATCGCGCGCCGTAAACGATAGACTTCACACGTCCTGAGTAGGCTAGCACCTACTGTCCACCTGACGAGCCTATTGTCATGCCTGGGTTCCAATGCAGGCGCCTCATGTCGTGGAATGGGAGAATATTCTGTGTCGTCAAGCAGCGGTTACAAATTCAGCAACAGCAGGATATTCCCGACGGGACGCACCATAACATATGCGCTCCCCAGGGATTAAAGTACCGATCTTCGTCCTTTCCTGGACAGGATGGTAACTGTAAAGTTCGCTTCCAGCCGGGGTGGCTGCCAGGGGTAAGTAGGCAAACAAAGCCAAGTTGATCTTTTTCCCAACTGCACGCCAGCAGATTCATCAAACCCCCCATCAGTTTCGGCAACTTGAAGTTGACCAAAATCAACCAAAATACAGAATGGCGTCAGGCAAACGACAGGCACCAGTTATAATCCTTACAGGGACACCTGGAACTGGGAAGTCAACACACGCACAGTTTTTGGCCGAGGCGTCCCCAATTCCGCTTAAAAACATAAACGTCAGTGAATTTGTAAAAGAAAAGGGCCTACATGAAGGGTACGATGAAGAGTGGCAAAGTTACACGGTAGACGAAGATCGGGTAGGTGACAACATCAAAATTCACACTTTGCATCTGTTGATTCACGAATAGCTTCTGGACGAGCTCGAGCCATTGGCGTCTGTGGGTGGTCTCATCCTCGACTGGCACACATGCGAGCTCTTCCCCGAGCGATGGGCTGATCTCGTTATTGTCCTACGGTGCGATCATACACAATTATGGGAACGATTAGAGAAAAGGTGCGCATCTAGACCCCCTGCAATGGTCACGATCGTTTGTTAAATGTTCACAATCAGAGGATACCCAGTGAAGAAGATAAAAGAGAACAACGAAGCAGAGATAATGGAAGTTGTCTTGGAAGAAGCAAGACAGTCGTATCCTGCAGAGATTGTGATCGAGCTAAAAAGCGAGACTATGGAAGACATCGAATCGAATGTCTCGCGAATTGTAGATTGGATAAAAGCATGGCAAAAGAATCAAGCAGATTGATGTATATACATTTTGTGAACTCTACCTCATTTAATGGTCCATAATCTGTATACTACAGCGGCACCCGCAAGCACGAAGTGAAGCATGGATAAAGAAGGTACGTTGGGTTGGGCGCCGCTCACTGGTAAATACCTCGAGAGGTCTGTCAAGGTCATGATAGTGGTGGTGGACACCTCGATCCTGCGAACAACAGATGAGGTGGAGATCTCGGAAACTAAAGCCGTGCTTACTCCGTAGTAGCGGGTCCCTTCGATTGCTCAGTAATGGTCGCGACTTGTGATACTAAGACGAGAGTCATAGTGGGATCGGAAGGTCCTTGGTAGGTCATCGAAGGGAATAATTGGGTACGCGTCTG
Organism: Pleurotus tuoliensis; assembly: GCA_036872985.1. Classification (NCBI taxonomy): domain Eukaryota; kingdom Fungi; phylum Basidiomycota; class Agaricomycetes; order Agaricales; family Pleurotaceae; genus Pleurotus; species Pleurotus tuoliensis. Next base: position 2,835,444 of record JAYMDH010000002.1, read on the forward strand.
TCCAGCAGACACTGTAACCGTAGTGATCCCTGGCAAGGAAGTAACAGTAGGTACTCCATTACCACCGGAATCGGAGGCCAGGAATGGATTACCTCCGGGAGGCGGACTCGAAGCCTGAGGTTGGATCCGTAGGTCGTTGGCGTTACAGGCAGTGGGGAAGTTCTGAGTCTGGTCGACGCGCACAGGAATCGCTGTAATAACAAAGAAGTTGCCGTTCGCATTATGCGATGCCTCGTAAAACGTGAGCTAGAGGTAACGATTATTTGTTAAGCCTGATAGCTGTCCATTAATACAACGTATACCCACATTATAATCTCCATCGCGAGCACATGATGGTGGGCGAAAGTTCAGATGTTTGACAGTGCTGCCTTGTTCCCCTTGTAAGAAATCAGGACCAGCGGTGACCGTGACGTTCACGTTCAATGCGTCAGAGACAAGGTATATCTCTAGGCTGTCAATAGCAGACGGGGCCTGAAGCTTCCCATTTGATGACACCTATGACCATGGAGTTAGATACATGGTCTCTATTAATTGTGGGGAAATTTCACTTACATCCACTGAAATGACAATATTATCATGAACGGGTCTGAAATAACGAAGTCAAGTTCCTGGTAGACCTGCGAAATGCGAATATCTAACGTGTTAGGTTGTGGGCTATTGATTATTGAGAACCCGTCCGTGACCATCTGGCCATTCACCAGCTGGAAGGCCTCCACGGCGCGCATCTCACTGCCCAGGCACAGCGCAAGCGCTGCAGTCCACCAACGGCGCGCTGGCAGCATCATTGCACAGGTTTAAACAAGTGGTGAATTGAAGGAATGGAAGAGTTACGGAACGAAATGGTGGTGGCTTATTATGAAGGGGATGGTGGTCCTTTGCGTTGCTGTCCGTTAGTCCATCATTCTGGGTATATCAATGAAAATTATCAACGGGAGCGGTAGCAACTTTGAGCCGTGTTCCTCAAGCTCGGTCCATACTATCATTCCCACACTTCTTGAAAATGCACCCACATCTTGAAAATGCGAAGTTGGTACTTTCCACAGCAAGTATGGGTGCGTGAATTTAATCAAGTATAGGTACATGGTATATAAACATGGTCTCAAAAGTCCTGCTTGACTTAAATGAGCCGTTGGCATTGGGCATTTTTGATAGTGTCAATTTCACTGATTATACGCTACTAGAATACTGATGCGGTACATTCATATATAAGTATTGGTGTCATATGTAAATGATATAGTTATAAGTAGAATGGCCTCTTCCGCTAGTTATCAGTTGCAATGCATGTGGAGGAAGGAAGTATCGAGAGGAGAGTGTGACAACAAGCTCCGACTGAGCTCTCTTTCCCAATTAAGAAGGGCCCCTGAGCGTCCTCATTCTCACTTTGGACGTTCGGCAGATTCGGCACGTTGCTCGGAGACTGAAGTATACGTGACCATCCGTGACGAAACATCACATTTTTTCAAGAAGTGGGTGCATTTTGAAGTCATCTGCCGGCATCACATTTGACCTCTTGCATGCATTGCCAATTACTCAGAAAAAATCACCATGCTAGCTATACCTATGAAGTAGCCTCGTACTGAACCCGAGAGGGAACCAAGCAGTGGAAAGGCTATAAAAATATTCCTACTGGAGGGTCCCGAAACTTTTTCAAGAAGTGTGGGAGTGATAGTATCGGAATTATAGTCGGGCCTGCGTGGGAAGAAATAATATGGATCCGCGGGACGCGCCGGCGGTACGCTCGCTGCCATTTGTTGAATTTAAGGTTACATATGTATCTAGCGACTACTTAGGCCGGTGACCGTCCTGTCTATGAGTCTCGGTGAGAGACTGTCGATAGACAGGCCGGTCGATCTGAGTTTAAATCCCTTATAGCTGCGGAACGTTCAGAAAAGGAAGTGAATCTCGCGTGCGCGCTCGCGTGTCTCTGCAACGTGGACATTGCCACGTGCCACGTCGATGGTGCAGAGTAGTACTGAGTGTCGTTTGTGGCTTTCAATACATATTATTTTCCTTGTGACTACCGCAGCTCTTTCATGTATCTGCGCTGTCTCCGGCCGCCATTTTGGGTACATTTGGCCGTGAAATTTGAAATCCCACGCAACCTTCATCAGAACGGTACAGTGTTGAAACAGTCTCTATTACATAATGAGGATACAACAGAGACTAGCAGCTGACCTGTGCTACGCACGGCAGTAAGGAAAGTGAAAACTAAATAGGTAAATGGGCAAAGCCTCACCTAAACTTCCAAAGGGCAGGCACCTTCATCACCCAACCTTTGGTTGGGCTGATTTGATGCCCCTGTGTAACTTGTACTACTTGTTCCTCCAATGTCGCAGAAAGTCACCGCAAGACTTATCAGTCACCCTGCTTTAGTTTCACACAATCAGTCAACAGTTCCCACTGTCACTATTGTTAACTTTCCATTGATTTATTTATTATTTTAATGACGCCTTCATCGCCCAACTTTTAATTGGGCTGATTTGATGCTGTAAGGGCAACCTCAAGATGGCCGACAGCGCAAGCCTAGCAGAGGGAGAATCCAAAGAAAATGAATAGAGCTACTACAATACATGAGAGACTGCTCACCTAGCAGAGGGAGAATCCAAAGAGAACAAGATAAGGATTCTCCATGCTAGGAGGCAAAGTATATACTGTAGAAGCGTGAGAGAAAGGTGGGACAACTGTATAGTACACCAGCCACAAGTCCATAGAATATCACAAGGTATGAGCGGGCACATGTGATAGCAAGGTGGAGGGAATATGCAAGAGTCGTGCCGGCGACCCAGGGAAGTGGAAATGGGAAGTAAAGAGTTGTGGGAAGAAGGTATGGGTCACCCGGACGTGCCCCGAAGTGTATACGTGCATCCGAAGCGCATCCGGGCATGCGCAAGTGCAGCCGAGTGCAGCCGAGTGCAGCCGAGGCGTGGGAAATGCACCGGATGCGTCGGATGTTGCTTGGATGCATTAGATGTGCGGCCGGAGTGCGGCCGAGGCGTGGGAAATGCATCAGATGAGTCGGATGTTGCTCGGATGTGTCGGATAAGGCTCAGATGTGTGGTAGGATGGAAAGGGAAGAAGAGGAAAGTAAATAAGAGTCCGTAGAATGAAAAGAAAGAGAAAGAAATGAAGAGAGAGGGAAAGAGACAGGGGAAAAGGAGAAAACAGGAGTGTCCCCTTACAGATGCCCCATGCATGGCTGAACAGTTCCGTTGGATTATAATTCTAACATAAATCCATTGGTACTGAGAATGGTATGACCAGTTGACCATAAGTATATACTGGTAAGTCACGTCTACAGTTAGTTAAAATCAAGCTCGAATGCCAAGGTAGTTGCTTCTGAGTTTCCATGTTTTTTACAGATACCGTTTTGATCTCAACAGGCCTGTCGAGCACTGTAAACTTGTATATGTCTCATAGCCTATTCTCGAATATTCTACCCCTGAACTATTACCCTGACTATAGTCTGGATTTTACACTGGCTTTCTACCTTGCTTGCTTGTAGATACAGTCACAGTCAGACATCACGCGTCGCCCAGAAATCACAACTTGACAACTGTGGGAGAGAATGACACCGAGATCACCAAATAGCTTGTCTCGTGGGAGAAAAAGGATGCCTTTTCTTATATAGATCTATGGAAGGTGGAAGGTGAGTACTTGAGTCTACGTGTTCCGATTCTTGGACGACCGAGACTTCATCAAGCAAAGGGCTCCAATCTTGCGGAGGAGACGCAATCCCAGTTGCCGTGTTTCTGTTTTCCATCGGATGTTGAAGGTGTGTAAGCACCGGAGTTCAGGGTTCAGAGGTGTTGTAGGCACGCAACGGGGTACAATGCTGGCTCCATTGTATTGACTAGTGCAGCTAGCGCGTATGCATATTGTTGACATTGTTTTGGACCATCATGATGCCTCCGTGTGTGGGGTTAGATTCACTTTGATTGAGTGATAAAGATGATGATCCTGCTTGGTTAGGTGCCATGTCAATGGCACAGCAAGTGGGTAGGCCTTAGGCTCATAAACCAGCACTCTATTCGAGATTATAGGTAGACCTGTGGAAAACGCAACACGGAGGCTTGTTCGTCGCTCACGTGTTGCAAACCTCGATCACCAATTGCCACATTCGACGTTGCGCACGCGAGCGCGCACGTGAGAGTTCCTTCCTTTTTTGAACATTCCGCAGCTATACTGAATTTAAACTCAGATTGACCAGGCTGACTAAGGACCCTGGAAAATGGTAGTAGAGGGTTGATCCCATTTCAGACAAAATTGGTGGCCGAAGGCTGCCCGGCTTGAGGCTTTTCAGACAATTTTGGGACAAAAACGCGCATCAGCTGGAGGTATCTTTCAGACATATTTGTGGGACTTCAGTCAAGGCTTGAGGCCGGGAGGTATGTCAGCCCTATAATCAAAGTCTTTATTTTTTGTATAATATATGTATCAGAGTTTGTTGCGGAAGTAAGTATCCACTGGTTGAGTATATCCCCTCTCCAAACTCATGCACTACCATTTCATCTTGGAACACTTCTGCATGGCAAGATCAATATTTATGATGGGGCTTCATGACGGAATGAAAGCCTGGACCCCACCTTGACAAATACGAGACCAGCACAGGGGATGCAATAGGTTTCGTTCCAGGGATGTACACTCAAGACGGTTCTGAGTGAGGTCTATCTTATAAGGTTGCCACGCAACCCCTGTGCCCCTGACCTTGGAAATAGAGACAGTATTGATCCACTCAATGTTTAATGTATATAATGGATTGCTACAGTAGTATACAATGCGCTGCTACACCTACACGCTTTCGGAGGCCTTCCAGGAGACTCCGAAGTGTAAAAATTGCACTTTCTCAAGGCCTGAGGCTGATTTCAGACAAATTTTACCCTCAAACAAGGCCTAAGTCCTCGTTCAGACATTGAGTCCACAGGCGAGCTAGGTTTGTTCAAAATCAGACAAAAACCCCCAAAAATGGACCAGACAGATCGCCCCACACCAACCTCAGTCCTTTTCTACCATTTTCCAGGGTCCTGCTGACTATCGTCAGTCTCTTGTTCGAGACTACATCAGACTGGTCACGAGGCTAGCGACTACTTATGAAAAGTCAAAACTGTAAGCAACAGAATGGACTGGAAATTGCACACAGAAAGTGCAGACTGTCCACTCGAAGGCTCCTCTCAAGCATGAGCCGGATGCGCGGACATTCAGGGAGACTCGAGTCAGGCCGGCCAAAATAAACTTAACAGATAACTAGTTGCGCGAGGATTTCTTGCTCTGTATTGAAGGTTGCCTTCGTCGGAGTTATCACGCCTACAATGCCAGGATGAGTCTAGTACACTCGAGTGCTCTTTGTTGACAAGGCAGGATCATGGCGACCGTCTTCATATTGTTGCACGGCGCTTTTTCATTGGTTCTTTCGTCCACACAGCTTGTTCACATAGTTCGCGGGCGTCGATCGTAGCTGGGCGCGCAGGCGGTCCTGGGTCCACTCGAAGTTTGGCGCTGCTCTGTACAACGACGGGAAGGGTGCAGTTTCGTTGTCAAGCGCTCGGCGCTCGACGGGCTCCCGGCAAGTCAAGTCTGGATGGCGGCTTACGACGACGCGCAAACTGCGAACAATCAGGACAACGAACAAATGAACGAACGCCACACCGCGCAGAGATATCTTTATCATTGTGAGGCGTACGTGGATGCTGCACGGCGGTTAGTCGGTTGGTAGTTGGTCTTTGGGACTGAGTCGGCCATGGGCCCATGTCAAGTAACCCTCGGTGAATACAATTCATTGCACAATCCATCTGTGTGAGGCGGTACCGTCAGTGATTAATGGCGAAGGATACGAGGGGAACGGGGAATTACATTACTAACGACGACGTCCAAAGTCCGAGTGCGGGGATGTTTATGATTTCTTCGTGCCAAATAGTGAGCAAAATGGGCGGTCAGCTTGTGGATCGTGGTGACCGAGGACTGCGGCGACAAGCTAGTACGGCGTTCGATGAGCGCTGGGATTCTGTTTCAACGGCATCGATCTTTAGTTATCGTCGCTAACCACCATATTCAGGGACGAGTACTTGTGTTGCGGACAAGGTCTAAGGTCGTTGGTGGTCAGCATATGTAGCCAGTGACTCGTTTAATAAAAAGCGAAATTGCCGTACGCGGCAGTTATGGTCGACTCGAGAGTGTTATCTTGGCACGAACCTCGACGGCACCTACCCATACAGTGCTCAGTCGAAGATGCTCGGAGCTGGGGGTATGGAAGGAGGAACAAATTGTGTGGGCACATACCGTTGAAAGTGCGGTCGTGTAACTATCCAGCAAAACTGACTGCTCCTCCAGCGAAATCTGGTGAAGCCCCTTCCTTTCGACATGAATCCGAAGCTAAGGTGAAGGAGCGTCTAACAGACGTATTCAGACGACGCGTACAGAGAGGTAATAATGAAAAATTAGCGTAATAACGGACGCGACGAAGGCAAGATGCTGCGCGTCTCTATTTGTTGTTGCTTGCCCTGGCCTGGCACCCCCTTTAGAGAAGGATATGCGAGCTACGCTCGCAACTACGCTCGCAACTAACTACTTGTCTGCTCCGTACTCTCTACTTGGAAGGATGGCTGCCACGCCGGCTACATTGGCAGGGCAGGAGCCTACGCAGCCCACGAAGATCCCTTTATATGAAGCCAGCACGCAATTCAAGCATTGGCGATTCTCCGTGGACGAACTCGTACGGACGCGTGTCTCGATGAACGAAGCCGCCGTAGATGCCATACGCGCAACATTCGAGGCCGACGAGGTATGTCGCGATTCTCTGCTGTTGGTAGCCAAGGAAGTACATTCTCACTATCTCGGAGACTTAGCCAGGCTCGTCGGCCAATATCGCGTTTCTCAATTGGGAGGAGGAGCAGTTGCTGGTGAAATTGTACATGTCCAAGATATCGCAGCTGTGTGGTCATTTCCGATTTCCAGACGAAGTTGAGGCGACTGCAATAAGCTACCTGAAGCGATTCTATCTCAAGAATACGGTCATGGATTGGCATCCGAAGAATGTTATGTGCGTCTCGATGTCCAAGTTCATGACTGATTGTGTTACTATATTGACGTTGCATTATCAGGTTGACTACGCTATTTCTGGCGGCCAAAACTACCAATAATCCAATTTCACTGGAAGCCTTTACGACACATATACCAAAAACATTGCCATCGGACGTTCTCGATCTTGAATTCCTTGTCGCTCAAAGCCTGGAGTTCGAGTTCGCCGTATGGCACGCCCATCGCGCTCTGTGGGGTATCGTCCTGGACATCCAGAGTCTTCCTCCAGGAACTGCACAAGCAGAAGATCCTCCCCCGTCGCAGCTATATGATGCAGCACTGGCCCGTATACGCGAATCACGATTGACCGACGCCGAATTAGTTTACACGCCATCGCAGATCGCGTTGGCCGCTGCATCCCTCGTCGCCCCAGGCCTAGCAGTTCGGTGGTCTCACAGTAAACTGTCAGCATCAGGCAGCGGGACTCCGCCCGCGGCTCTGGATACTACTGTTGAGGCCATCAAGAGCATGATCGTCAATTTTGGCCACCCACCGAACGTGAATGACGTACGTGATATCGATCGACGGTTGAAAATCTGCAAAAACCCGGAGAAAGTCGTGGGCAGCAAAGCGTACCTGGCGAAGAAAGCTGAGGAGGAACGTAAGGCTGAGGAGAAGCGGAACAAAAAGGCGGTGGAGTCCCAGAATGCTATGGCGAATGGCGATCCATTCGAAGAGTGCTCAGGCCATAAGAAAGAGGCTCTAGTGGATTATGATGATGACGACGACGATTAGGGAGCCGTCGGTGGGACGATGTTAGGTAGCCAAGTACTTAACCATGCTGTCGGATCGTGAACATAGGAATGCATGTGGTTGTGTGAATGAATATGTATTCCAAGTTCATGTGGTTAGCAACCAGTATCTCAACAAGCTAGGATTCGCCGTGAAGATAATACCAAGGAAGAATTGCTATTGGCTACTTTTTGACCTCCACAAGTCATTACTCAGAGAGCGACAGAGGAGGCTTCGAAAGAGCCGACGTCACCGCGAATAGCTGGGTCCATCAAATTATAGAGAACTTTCCGAGAAATCAGCGTAAGCAAAGAACAGAGGTATGGGGTTACTCACATTTCATCAGCGCCTCTGAACTTCGGTAGGCTAGCTCGTTTGGGTTCGTACTAGATCACACTTAACGAGATGAAAGAATGCTTCGTGTGTTACGATGCCAACAGCGGCTGGGGAGATTAGGCTCTCACTCCGAGTGCATGATACGGTTCAAGGATGATCGAAGAGCAATAACGTCGGATGCAAGGGAAAAGTAGGTTTGGACCAAATATATGGAAACTCAGACTCAAACTCAATAACCTGCAAGGAGACAAGTTAGCGTGTAGCGATGGTTCGGGGGTGAGGACACTCACAACATTTACAGTCAAATGGGCACTCCGGCGTATCTAGATCAGTGTTCCCAGAGCATGCAATGGAGCTAGAAATGGACACTGACCTCCGGCTTCGGGATTGATTCCAAGTTCGTCCTCTTTGAAAATTGCCCAGCCCTCTTCTGTCGTTTTTCCTATGTGCGAGTCAGAAATATTGGATTGCACAGCAAGGGGATAACTAACTCGAGCTGGTTCCCCTCGAGTCGTTAAACCTGTCAATGTCATCGCGAGGTTTACTCGATGATGTTTTTGCTGATGGTCGTTTCTCAATTTTGGGGCGCTTGCCGAGCGTGGTAGAGGTGTCCACGATGGTTTCTGGCAGTGGCCGCTTCTTGGAAGAAGATGCCTGAGGCTGTCCGTTTACCTCGGGCTTGGATTTCCGTTTGTTCTTCTTCTTTGATGACTTGGAAGCTGGGAGAGACTGTGATGGTGATGGAATAGGATCTTTTGCCTTTGCCTTGCCCTTGCCAGCAAATATGTCGTCGATTTCAGATTTGGGCATGATGATGGTTGCGGTGGAAGAAAATTTCATGCGGGACAGCAAGCGGCGGTCACAAGGGCGTGAGTGTGACAGAAGAATCGCTGGTGCAGCTGCCGGAGCCAATTCGACGCGCAGGAAATGGCAGCAATTTCAGCCGCCTGGTGTGATATGATTTTGAAAAGACTTGATTTGAGAGATTAAGAGAGCGTCCATGGATGTACGGTACAACGAGGAACCCAGCGTATCTGAATCAGTGAGGCGTCCAGTGGCAGGGACCTTCCATATCCAGCTGCTGCCGCCCAACAGTAGCTCTGAACCTCGACTCGAAATTTCGGCTTGAGCTGGTCCCCATGCTGTGAGCCCCTTTCGTCTTTGGGGATTGTGCGCCGCGTCGTTCTGATCCACGTCGTCGCTGCAGACCTCAAAACTCTTCCAATGGCCTCCACAACGTCCACAATAGCGCCCAGCACCAAATCTCTTCATTCGCTCCGTCAAACCCAAATCCTGCCTTCGACCAGTCCGCCCAATACTTCAATTTAGATCCTTCTCAGGCTGCCAAGCAAATGGCTGCCCTCAACGCCGCAAGTCATGCCAGAATGATGAACGGACGCTCGTCTGTCCCCTCAGCGTCGCTTCCTTTGAACGGAACAAATTCGGGAGCATATCTCGGTGGAACTCCCCAGGTTAATATCCCGGCTGCCCCTTCCACAGGTCACGATCCTCTGGCCAACAATCATTCCCTAATCCAAAGCCAAAACACTCTCCATATGACGAATAATCATGCTCTGCCCCAGACCACCCCAAATTCGGCAGGAAACCCGCCCTTCTTCGATTCTCCCAGCGCCATGACCCAGTCAAATCCTGCAGCGCGTGCAGCCATGCTGAAATCCAGGCAGCAGTTCCTGAATGGCCTCGCAAGTGTACATCAGAAGCGCAATACTCCTTTGCCGCCTCAGCTCACCGGCGTCACAACAAATCCGGCCTATGACCCCATGAACACACAATGGAAGTCTCTTGAGGGAATGATAAGTGAGCCGGGAGTGCTGAGGATAGTGGGAAGGGACATCGATTTGATGAGGCTATGGTCTATGGTACTCCAGCTTGGAGGATTCGGTTCGGTACGTTGAAATTCAACAGCTCCTTCTGACGAGTTGAACGCGGGGAACACGCAGGTCAATGGCAACAACTCGTGGAATGTGGTTCTACAACAACTCGGCCTACCGGAATTCGTACCCCAACCTCAAGGCAACTCCGTTTCCGTCGCTGCTTTTCTGTCACAACACTATGGGGCCATCATGTACCCCTTCGAAGAGGCCTACAACATGAACATGAAAGACCAGCAGCGCAAAGCACAACTCGCCGCTCGTCAAACGGGTGCTCCTGGTCAACCTGGACAACAAAACCACGGCATGTCCCCTCGCCCAAATCAACAAAACACCCCAATGGCTCCCTCTACTCCTGGGCCACAACCACAGGGATCCGCTGGGGGCAGTCGCCTCCAAGCCCCCCAGACACCCAATGCACCACACACGCCGATGGCCGCAAGTCAGAATTCAAACCTGCGAACTCCTACGCAAGGAACTCCTCAGAAGTTCCCGACAAACTCATCTTCAGATTCCCAACAGGCGCCCGATGTCAACGTGCTCGATGGTGACTATCAAGGTTTGAAAAGGAAGCTAGAATCCGGAGACAGCGACAACAAGCGGGCGAAGCAGAAAACAGGTAAGATTTCTGAGCGTTGATGTTCCGTGCATACAAAGATAATCATCTATCATTGTGCAGGGTCGGAGCCGCCTGAAGCAAATTCCGTAAGTCTATTCATTTTGTGGGATTGTTCTTTCGACGTCTGAAATCGTGGGGATAGTCGGCAGTGGGTTCCGGTGTGGATCGAAACTCAGTTGGACCTTCAGGAACTACTACCACCACTCCCTCCCAGGCACCATCTATGCCCATACCGCCTCGAGCCCGTCCGCAACCATCGCGGAGAAAGATAGAGTATGTCCCACTCGCGCGGGAGATAGACACCAGCGGGGGACGCGACCTACGAATAATTGAAGCGGAGTACGCCACGTTGCACCATCGGCGTCCATGGCGCGATATCAACGACTGGGGTATCGTCGATATCGAGGGATTAACAATGTCGATTCGCTCGAGGCTGGCAACCGAGATGTCGTACGCCCTCACTACCCTCACCTTTCTTTCCACCATGCGAGGTCAGGCGCCTGGATCAGGCTTCCCGATCTATCAGTGTACCGACCTCTTCGAAGAGTTATTGGACCTCATGGAGGACATTGGGTTCGGCGAAGCCATGGACGGCGTTAAAGATGAACACGATGATTCCAGCATCATTACACATCGTCAGCTCGTGAATGCTTATCAAGAGGTTCAGACTGAGCCCTTCGCGGTCTTGCATCCCAAACAAGGCGCCAAAGATTCTGGTCTAGGTCCACGACCACGCTCAGCCAACCTCATCATCACCGTCATGAACGTCATTCGGAATTTGACCACCATAGCTGATAACCTGGAATACATCGCGCGTCAAGACAGACTATTTGACATAATGCTCCGATTGTGCTCTGTTGAGCGGTCCGCGGATGGGACTTTGCGCGCATCATCGCCAGTGCTGTCTATCGGGGACGTTATCGCCATTCGCAAAGACACCCTCTACACCCTCGAGACCGCCGCTTACGTGACACACTTTCCAACAACGATGCCTCCATCAAAACCCACACTGCGCATGGCCAATCGTGTCTTCGACCTTATTTCGTCTTATCTCGTCGATCCCACCGAAGCCGTGTCACCCTTAGCGTGTGTACAAGTCGCTGGCGCTCCAGTAAATGTGCGTCTCGGGCCGCCTTCTTTGCCTGACGTTGCCTTGGAGGTTTGGACTCGCATCAGCCAAAGTGACGGAAACCGTCAAGTTTTCGCTCATGCGGTGTCTCAAGTGGGACTTTGGAGGCTGATAGAGTCGCTCGTTCACAGGCTGCCGGTGGTTGATGCTGATTTCCAATTGCTTCAGCGAGGGGAGAGCTGGCTCAGCTATGTGGAGAAAGCCATTCTGGGCCTCTACTCGCTCGCCTTCCTTTCTCCGCCTGAACTGAAGAGGCGTATAAAGGCCGATCGCAAATTGGGTTTCACCGGTGTCATGTTCAGAATGGTCCAAAAGTTTTTGATGGTGTCGCATGAATACCGCCAGCTATTCGTGATCTGCTTGCGTCGAGTCATCGAGACAATGAAGATTGTCGATGATGGCGAGGACCTGTTCGACACGACCAAGTCAACCACCGTACCACCTCTGTCGTTTGGTATGGGCTTCAGCGAAGCTGGAGAAAACGCTTCGGACAAGGGCACGGGTCTGCTTGGTGGCTACCGGGGCATAGCATGGGATATGCTGATGGTACGGGAGGTGGCGATGGACGAGCTGGTATTCAACGAACTGGAGAGCCTGGCCCGCGTCGAGTGAGGCCGTGCTGATATTTGATTTGTATATGAGAGTAACCAGGCCTACTCTATTTATGCGCTCTATGTATTTGCTTTGTATCGTTTACTTGATTTCGTGGAAGCTCTGTGGCGCGCAGTGAATTACCGCCGGCTGACTCACCTTGCAACTGCTTTCCAGTGCAACATGATGCTTTAGCTTGCCTCTTGACACAGACCTTCATGGCCTCAGACGTGCCCCCGCCCGTGTACGATGTCCTCGACGCCAACCAGCCATCCTCCAATCAGCCACCGCCGCTGACAGATTCGGGTCCACATATCCTCATCATTCCTTCAGCCGACACCATAAACTTCCAAAAGGGTTTTCTGGGTGCCGATGGCGAGAGAGCTGCGGTCGAAGGTGAGCTTCAGATAAAGGGTGCTGAACCGTTTGCTTGGGAGAAGCTGTGAGTCTGCCTGCGTCTCACCCTTGTCAACTGCGCGCATTGATCGCCCTTTGCAGATCCGTGTCCTTGAGCAGCAACGAGACAGCTTATGGCCGAGATATTGAGCTTGGATTCTCGGAGGTCGTACTGTACTCGTGTTCGCGCTCAAATCCGACGCCATTACCATCGAGCTTCCTCTTCGCCATCCCCTTGACGCCAGATACACCTCAGTCGATCCGTACATCGCATTCCTCGCTTGCGCACGTATTAACGGTCGAACTAAAACCACTGGACGCTGCTGGGCAGCCGATAATTAAGTCCTTAATTGTCCACACGAAGCGGTACTCTTCACATGTGCACTCCTTGAATGCGTCACCAGAACTTCATTCCCTTGATGATCCCGCTCGCGTCGAAGTCGAGATTCCTCGATCAACCTTCAAAGTGGGCGAACCGATCCCTGTTTATATCACTGTGCCACCACCACCTCGAGATCTAATTGTCAATGAAGGACTCCGGCTTCGCAACGTCATGGCAGAGCTAGTACGGACTGTACAAGTACGCAGAGACGAGGGCGACGACGAGGATTCCAACCCCGAAGCCGATGACCCCCCTGTCGATACAACAACTACACGGACAACCTCGAACAACGACAAAGACCACGGAGAAGGCTCGTCCTCGAACCCCCTCAATCTACCTTTCTTCTTTGGGTCCTCATACCGTACGGTGATAGGTCGCTCAGGAGCATCTTGTCGTTTCCATTCATCAAGAGCAGTCCAACTGCGTTTGATAGTGCATCAATCGCCATCGCGCTCCCCTGCGGATTTCCAGATGGACTTGCCTCCAACGGAGTCCGGCCTGCTCGAGAGCGATGCAGAGTGTCCAGCCATCTCCCAGACGACCGTTCTACATTCTATATCATTTCGACTGGATATCAACGTGTCATTCGTGGACATGGCTAGTAGGACGGAGCGCCTCTCCACGATCTCAATTCCACTTACGATATTGCCACCTCCGGCGCGTCTGCCGGAGGTCGAGCAATCAGTTGACGAAGCTTATCAAAAGAAGCACGATCGACCCCCTGCTCGTACTGTTCGTGCAGACGAGGTAGACTCAGTACCCCACTATGACACCGGCGCTGAGGCTGGACCGAGTGGTTTATTGAGCGGTGCCCCTCCTCCCTTCGAAGAACGCGACGCGCCTCCACCATTCTTCTCTTCTGCAGCAGAAGCATCAACATCCAACCGACTCCCAACCTTCCAAGAATCAGAAACAGAGATCATCCTACCTGACAGCGATCTTGACCACGACCATCTCTCGATGGCCCCAGTGATTGTTGGAGAGGGAACAGAATTTGGCTTTACGTCTGACCAACAATTCGATGGGCATTCTGAAGGGATGCAACGAGTTTCAACGCCTCCCCCTTCCCTTGCTATGGCGTCTCGAGACCCAGATCTGACCGAAATAGCTGATATCCGGGAGCCCGAACACGCCATGGAAGTACTTGGCTTGGTTTTAGATCAACACGAAGAAATGTCTGGTCGAGCAGACCGACCGCCTCCCCCACCAGCTATGGACGATCCGTCCGATCCTCCGCCCTCCATAGATTCAGATTTCCGGTCCCCAAGCGTCGCTCGCCAAGGCTCTCCGCCTCATCCGTCCTCTCCGCACACGCAGCCAGGCTACATTGCTGTAGATATACCGAGGCTGCATTCCCCTCTACTTCCTCCTCTACATGAACAGCCTCATGGACACGCCCCTCCTCCTTATCTAGGTGTTCCTCAAGAACAAGAACATGTCACGCGCCCGCCTCCCTATGTAGATTAGGACACTCTGGAAGTGAACGGACAAATGGATTTCCGGAAGGACTTGACTCTAGAACACTGGCATAGGTCCTTACAAAATAAGAAGTATCATAGCATATTACAACCAAGGACGCAAGTATATAGATGAGGCGTCATTGCAAAAGACATCAGAGGAATGATAAACAGGAATGAGTCGTGATAGGCGTGAAAAGCAAACATAACGTCTGCTCAGCAATTGCATGCATCCTTAGGCTTCGCTGCATTCTCATCCAAATTGACACCTTCTTGGCCCGTACCTGCCCGACCGCCATTAGCACCAGCGCGCCCAGCACCGCCGCGAGTGGAAGCAAGGATAGTCCCAATTGGAATCTTCTTGGCTGCAGAACAAATTCACTGGCTGGTCGAGAAGAGTGCTGTGCAACGTACCAATCTCCGTAAAGAGTTCAACGATACCTTCACCAGTCTTAGCACTGGTCTCGAAGAACAGTAATCCAGCTTCGGTAGCATAGGCTTGCGCTTCCTCCCTAGGCACTTGTCGCAGACCCTCCGGCTCGCCACCGCTTGAAGCGGGAGTCTCTCCTGGTGTGGCAGTAGCATCGTCAGCTTCATCCTCAGATTCAGATGACGAGGCCGGGTGAGCGGAGGAGGATGGCGATTGAACGAGGTCGACTTTGTTGCCAGCTAGAGCGATGACAATGTTGGGGTTTGCCTGCCGTTGCAGCTCCTTCACCCAAGACTTCGCCTTCTCCAGACTGCTGGCTTTCGTCACATCATAAACAACCACGGCCGCTTGGGCATTGCGGTAGTACATGGGCTAATTGCGCTTGTCAGTTGACGTGTTCATAGAAACACATCAAGACGCACAGCAAGTGAATGGAAGCGCTCTTGCCCCGCCGTATCCCAAATCTCATAGCGTAATACATGATCCTCAAGCCTGCACTTCTGCGTAAGGAACGCGGCGCCGATGGTAGGTTCCTTGTTTGCTTGGAACTCGTTCGAAACCTAGGAAGAAAGAGTAAGCCTTGAGTCACAAATCGGGTATTCATTCTTCGGAAGGCCTCACAAATCGTAGCACAACTGATGATTTGCCAACGGCGGCTTCACCTGCAGAATAAATATGATGAATGAGGACTGCTCAAGCTGGTACAGCTCTAACGACAAGGAAAATCTCGTGGCTCAGAAGACAGAGACATTCAAGATAACCACGTTCCTCGCGCAGCACTGTAGAGCATACCTAGGAGGACGAGCTTGACTTGGACAGACTTGTCCGCAGATCCAGACGCAGCTTCTGCCATGGGTGATAGAGATGAGAGCAAAGTGGAATAACGAGTTGGTGGTGAGAGGAGAGACTGCTGCGCTTGTCATTGTTTGGTAAATGTTGGCGCTCAAAAGGCGCTAAACAGCTCGCACGATCACTTCTTTCATGTGTACTTCAAGCCAACCTCAAACGATGTACAACAAATATATATGCTAATAGAAGGGAGCAATCTCTGCGCAAGAGAAGAAAAGACCATCGTCGAATTCCGTTTTCCCGGACGGTTCATAGAGGAACTGCTCGGGACATGCGAAGGGCGGCACTGTAAAGGAGGCTGCGGGGTGACCGGACACAACTGTTTCCTTCACTGATCCTTCGCTCCTCGAAGCCTTGCCAGCGGGAGAGTTTGGCAGCGCGTTGGTTTGATCATAGAACCAGAATGCCATCTGCTTGTAATCCCGTTGGTACTTCTTCATAAAGTCCTGATACTTGCCAGATGGATCCCCATAGGCGGCAGCGACAGCAGCGACGTGTGGAACCAGTTCACTAGGATCTTCTCTCCCTGGGTCAAGGCTCATCGTATAATCCACGGCAGTTTGGATTGTGGCGCCGTACTTAGACTTGTGTGCCCAAAAATTGGTACCTAGTTGATCGCCCAGTTTCGCGTTTGTCTACGTTCGCTCAGTGTTATCAAGAAGACGCTGTCGAAAAAACATGAAACTCACGATTAATGCTTCCAAATTGAAACTGCGGTAGTGCCACGGCCGGGTTCGAACGCATTCCATAGGTTGCTCCCCAGAGGAGGCAATTTGGTTAAGAAAGCTACCTTCGAAGAATGAAGTTAACGTCTGGATTGCGCCGGCTCTGTCGCCGAGGAACATTTGCGTTGCCGCCAATTGTGCTGTAAAAAAACTGCCGTGATTACTGCATCGAACAAGCTCAGAGATGGTCTAGCGGTTTCCAATATATAAATAATGACGCACTTCGGCCTAGATGCGGCTTTCTCGGCCAGTGGACTTGTCTGTAACCAGCGCACATACTGAGATACCCATCTCCGCATAGCAGCATCGACTGATTGTACGCCGTCTTCTCCCCTTTGACTGACATCTGATCCTTTCCTAACTCCAGTTCTCAAGATTAAGAGGGCGTTAACTATTTTGACGATCCCCCGCATATCGAGTATGCCGGTGAACGTTCCTTTTTGCCCGTCATCCCCAGGACCGCGCACCATTTGACCAAAGTTGACGTTGGGATTCATGGCGGTTTTGGAGTCGAGGAAGAAGACATTGATGAGGTCATTCACGTTCTGAATATAAGAACTTAAAGATGCAGATGAGGAAAACTGGGAGGCTAGCGCATTGAACAGAGTAGCTTGAGAGACGCTCTGGATTGAAGGGGGCCCCTTGAGTTTGCGGACATCAGGATTGACCCTCCCATCACGAACAAAGTAAGGACATTTCGTCCACGCTGTGAGTGAGGTAAGCTGCTAACTACTCAGGAACTCGTCAAGGAAGTGCTGTACTTACTTGCACTTGGCGCGAGGCTTTTCGTAGGGGAAGGGGTACATGATTGCTTGCTGGTTTTGGTTCCAGTTTTGGCGGCAGCGCCAGCAGGACCTGGAGTGCCAGTTACAGACTGCGTCTTAGTCGGGGTTGCTGTGAGCTTTAGGACACTTGAGGTAGCAATTGGAAAAGCCACGGAGGTTCCAAGCGGCACCTGGGCCTGAGGGTAGGACGATTCCTGCAGGATTGAAGACCGTCTTCGTCGCTGCATACGCCCATTCGTAGCTTGAGGATGCGTTTGATTTGATCCCTCGCTGCTACCTTCATAGTAGGTGGGGTTTGAGCCATAGTAATCTGGCCCACTCAGGCCGTCATCATGGCCGTCATCGTCGTCCTGATGATCAGTGTTGGGGGCAGAGGGACCATGGGCGAGGTGCTGTCGACCAGTAGCGCACCAATTACAATCCGGCCAGTGACTAGAAACATAAGCATGGATATGCATAAGGAAAAGCGAATACTCACTAAGGAGCGAAACTTAGATAATCTCTCTTGTCCTTACTTGGTGGTAATATGTCACCAGACATGATAGCTACAGAATAAGGACGACTGCATGGTACATGGAGTGTTTTACACTTACTCCATGGGCCTTTCTTGTTCAGGCTGTCCGCGGAATTTACGATGGCGTCCCTTGCGTCTTTTGTGGTAGAACCTTGTGAACTCGCCCTTTGAACGTACTTGACATTCACCCAGTCAACTGGATCGCCTAAGGAAACGATATTAAGCGAGTACCGTAATATGCGGGGAGAGGTACATGCCGGCGACTGCGTTGATAAGGATAGAAGCCCAAGCGAACGCCAATGGTGTACATCTGACCATTTTATGATGTGTGATTACGGTAGTATGTGATGTGATCCAATGACCAGCAAATTGGGATTTCGCCTAGGCTGTGTGGATCGGAAGGAAAGTGGATTAGATGGTGAGAGAAAAGGAGAAAGAATAAAGCGAGACGCCATTCCGCCATTCCGTTATTTAACAACTTTCGAGGTGGACTGGTCCAACCCGGCTTGTCCCAACTTGGAAGGAACATCTTGGTGCCGCACGCTTCTCCGATCTTATGTACGGTAAATTATCCCCATTCGGCAGGTACTTGAGTTCCCGAAGTCAAGGCGCTACGCCAGCATTCGCCTCTTGCTTGTGAACCACCACCATGTCCTTCGGTACGCCTGCAAGCGACACAATCGGTGGCAATTGCTGATGGCTGCTCCCCAGCATCTCACCCAGCATTCAGGAACTTCCAGCCTACTCCTGCCAGTATACCACCCGCCAATGTTGTACTGAGGCAAGTAGCCCCCAAGGACAAACCGGTGTACTTGCACAACCTTGTAAGACTTGCCCCATTCCATCCACTTCGCGTGCAAATACTGAGGGCCTGTCAGAATCCGCTCGCTTTCTTGCTTCGGGCTGCCCAGATATACCCCAATAAACTGGCCATTGCCCACCCAGACACTGAACACCCCGTGTTCTATTCGTTCTCCGTCTGGTTGGTCATCCTTAGGCCAAGCAAAGTTAAATCTAACGTCCAGAAATTAGGTGCCAGAGAGCACAGAATCTCGCGTATGCACTTATTCACGCAGGTATACGACCCGGGGATCGGGTAGCCGTGATAGCCCCGAATTCGTGAGCAATAGCCAATTTGACGGAGAGCATTGCTGACCCTTTGTGTAGGCCAATGATAGCAGGTTACTCCTCTCCTCCCTCTATTCCTCCATAGTATTGAGCTCTACCTTTGTTTAAGATGCACACTTCGGATTCCTCGCTGCTCGTTGCGTGTTCACGCCCATCAATATTCGGCTCAAGCCTACTGAAGTCGAATACATTATTGAACACAGCGGATCAAGGCTTATATTATGCGACCGTGAATACTTGCATCTACTAGCAGGCGTCCGCGTACCAGTAATCGCTTGCGACGACACTGGTAAGCCTGACGACCCATATGAGCAGTTTCTCGCAAAAGGGAGGGAGTTCAGTGCCGAAAGAAGCTGGCAAGGACTAGAAGCGGAACCAGATGAAAACGCGGCATCCACTCTGTGCTATACGCGAGTACCTTAACTCTTGGTCTTCTCTCCTGATCTACTACTTCTTCTTCTATCTAGGTCTGGTACTACAGGACGAGTAAGCCACAAATGCTTCTTCGTTGCGTCAGCTCATGTTCCTATCCGTAATACTAGCCGAAGGGTGTCGTCTCTACACTTCGAGGTACGTACCTGCCAATTTATGTGGAATATTGATCCAAACTGTATTGGGGTTTCCAGGAGCGTACCTAGCCGCGATAGGGAACGCATTCGAAAGCCAGTGGGTGATGTCACCCCCCTTCGTCAAACTACTTAGAAGCTCTTACTTCCAGGATCAGCCGTGATTCTAAGTATCTCTGGTGACGTCTTTCCGTGACAAGGCTTTACAAGGACACTGAGTAATTTAAATCAGGATATTGCCTATGTTCCATGCCGCAGGCTGGACCTATCCATGGGCCACCGTCTTTGCATTTGCGACGCAGGTAGGTACTCCTTGAGTCATTCAGCTCACATTGTTTAATAAACGACGTTCGTTACTCGTCCAAGATAACGCTCAGGACAGTAGATTACTCCCTTATCTGGAATCATTTCCTCCGCTCTGGAGTCACGCATTACTGCGGTGCACCGACAGTTCAGGTACGCGTTTTGATTGGATCTCCTAGGTTTGGTTTCCAGATGCCCTTTCCAGATTGGCATATTCAACCACCCGAAAGCAAAGAGGCTCGAACGCGGTATAACAGCCATCATTGCTGGTTCTGCACCCACCGCCCATCTTATCGGCGAACTTGAGAAGATAGGCATAAAACCATGCCATGTGTATGGATTAACGTGAGCTATTTGCTTCAGACCTCGTAACGTTATCGCTCATAGTACCTCATTCCGATGGCAGCGAGGTCTGTGAAAGTATCATATATCAACAACGCTTCTCACAAAATGAACGTATCCCTAGACATACGGTCCTTTCACCCGCTGCTACGAGTATCCCGAGTGGAAAACTCTTTCCCTAGAAGATAGATCGAAGCTCATGGCTCGCCAGGGTCAAACCTTCGCCACAGCAGAAGTCGCGCGTGTCGTCTACCAGCCCGACCCGGACCTGCCCCTAGACAAGGTCGTGCTTGTAGATGTGCCGAAAGATGGTAAGACCATTGGCGAAATCGTTACCAAGGGAAATATCGTCATGAAAGAGGTTGGTCCTGCGGTCCATGCCCTCTGTACTTAAACATGAGATACTGATGTAACGCCGATGTAGTATCTCAATGACCCCGAAGCAACGAAGAAGGCATTCCGCGGCGGCTACTTCAATACTGGCGATTTAGCCGTCATGCACCCCGATGGGTCCATTGCGATCATGGACCGCAGCAAGGACATCATCATCTCAGGAGGCGAGGTTCGTATGTCTTCCGTGCGTCATGGTACTTTCACTAAATAATGCGAGTAGAACGCATCTAGTTTGGCCATTGAACAAGGTAAGAGGTTGTTGGGTCGTACTCAATCCATTCCCGCTGACCACCTACGTCGTCTCAGAACTTGCAAGCCACCCTCATATCCTGGAGGTGTCGGTTGTAGCTCGCTCACACCCTAAGTGGGGCGAACGCCCTATGGCATTCGTTATCCTTCATCCACAACATGGAGAAAAATGGGCCGGCAGGCATGCTGAATTCGAGAAAGACCTCAAGGAATATGCGAAGAAGCGTTTGCCGGGCTTCGCTTGTCCGGAGTGGGTAGAAGTTGTGCCCGAGTTACCCGTACGTCTTCACATTCTCCACGCAAGTTGGTTTAATGTAAGGACATTTATACCCAGAAAACATCTACCGGGAAGATTTTAAAGACAGAATTGAGAAAACGGGTGAATAATATGAAGGCAAAGTTATAATGAGCGTTTTGAGCAATACAACACATGTACACTTGGTCGCTTCCGAATTATGCTCTTCTACATAACGTTGGCAAGGGCTAAAAGCACATACTAATCAATTCTATCCTAGTCTACTTCATATTTTAGAAGTTGAGTCAGTCCGTGCAACCCAGAACCTAAAACGGAACAAATGGAGCGTCGTGATGTGCTGGACAAAGTCGTAAAATCCGGAAAGTGCCTGAATTGCGTTCGCAGATATAGATCTCGTCCTCCTTCCGACCCAGAAAAAGCATTTCCTCGTGCGGTTCGTTGTCTGCATCATGTATAGAAAATTCGCTCCTGCCTGCAGGGGATCGTGATTGCAGAGTCTGTCGCTTTCCGGGAATTATGGTATGGCTCGGCTTGATCTTCGAGGACAGAATACTCGACGAGCAGTCCGACGAAGAAGCGACAGGAGTACCAATTTTCCATACAAAGGGTCCACGTCGATTGACGTTAGAGGGAGGTGGGTCGAAGTTGGGTATCGTTGTTCGTGACTCGTCCCCTGGTTTTAGAAGGGCATCGCTTAGGTCAACAGCCTCCAAACCACCCTGCCGCATAGCAATCAAGACGGAACGGTCTTGAACGTCAAAGGCCTCCAGACGCTTAATGTCACCCATGCGTCCAGAGAAATTAACTGAAGAATTTTCTTCATCAGCACTCCAAACGAAGCGTCCCTTGAGGACGGATCGTCCGCGATTGTCCACGATAGCAGTACTATGGCCTCCACGGGACGAATAAAATAAGGCTGGAGGACCGAAGTGCCGAGGCTGGGCTAACAAGGATATCGGGGGTAGAAGGGGTTTCTCCGCCTCTAAAGTTCTTGCAGATGATGTTGTTGCTGAACGAGAGGCATAGAAAGGCTGCGTCGGATCAACACATTGAAGCCTTAAGTCCTTCAGAAGCATAAAGTCTGTGTCCTCCCGCCTGACTGGTAGATCTGGAGGTAGCAAACCATCCTTGTACCAAGCTTGCATTAACGAAGCTTTCCATGGTCCTGAAACGGTGTGAGCTAAATAAGT
This sequence comes from Pleurotus tuoliensis, assembly GCA_036872985.1. Taxonomy (NCBI): domain Eukaryota; kingdom Fungi; phylum Basidiomycota; class Agaricomycetes; order Agaricales; family Pleurotaceae; genus Pleurotus; species Pleurotus tuoliensis. Next base: position 2,857,779 of record JAYMDH010000002.1, read on the forward strand.
GGATTCGGGCGAATACAACTCTACCATGTACAACATCCTTCGGATCCCGATAATACCACTTCGAAGGGGCAGCAGGGGCGGGCACGGGAAGTCCGGGAGGCGAGAACTGAACCTGGGACAAATCCGGGTTGCTACTTTCATCCGATCCTGGTTCATATTCTTGGCGATAGTTCAAGAAATCAGGATATGTGGGAGGAATGATGTAGTCGTCCGCAATCGAGGCAAGAGGAAACTTGGGGGTAAATGACAATTGCTGGAAGCTCGTATATGGTCCCATATGCGCAGTAGCGAGCGCAACAACTTCTTCAGCGTGAGCCTGGGCTGAGGATGTAGCTGATGCGCTCGTCGCTTCGTTGCTCGCCTCATTAGGCGTCGAGGGTACGTCGTCTGGATGTCTACTGGGTGTCGCCAATGAAGAGTCGTCTGCATTGTTGCTGGGGACCGAGACAGACACTCCAATATTGACGTTAACGTTTGTGTCGTCATCCCCAGGCGCATCAGGTTCATTCGATCCTGCATCACCGTTCCTAAGCTCCCTGGCTCTCCTCCTAGCTGCTCTGCGTTCAGCTCTCCCAATTCGTACTTCTCTTACTCGAACAGTTGCCGGCTCCAGGCCGAATACATTCTGCGAAAAGACAAGGAAGACTTCCACGAGATCATCACCTTGCAATTGTAGCTCGAGTGACCGAGGAGAGTCGGGTAAAATGAAAGTGCGTGATAGACCGAGCGCTGTTCGGTAGGTACCTGCAAACAGCTCGACTTTCTCCCCGTTGTCTCCACAGAGAATCGCCAGAAAGCTGCGAGGGAAAATTAATCACGGTGTGGTGAAATGGGTGCATTACCTACCTCTTCTTTGCAGTCTCCACAGCCTTAATCATCAAAGCTCCTTTCGTCCCCGGCAGCTTGACGTATTCTAACTTGGGCGGAGGTACCTGAGGTGACATGGGTGTGTTGGAAGCCTTTCTCAAGACCTCGGCTTCCGAATGCTTCGATTCAGTAGAAGGTTGATCGCCTGACCGTCTACCAGCTAGAGCATTACTGATTACCCGAGGTATAAACCTTGAACGTTGAGATATTTGCGGCGAACTCGCGCTAGAGGTAGGAACTGGAGGGGTTTCCGGCAAAGAAGGCGTAACAGACGGGGTGCTGGCGGAAGATTGGTGGAGACGGGCATCAAGGGAAGAAGATGAAGGGGAGTGTCGGGTAGCACGGGCGACCAGAGGTGGAGAGGGTGCTAAACTAGGGGACGTGGGAGCAGTTGCAGAGTGTGAAGAGGGAGCGTTACGATTCGAACTAAGCATAAGAGACCAACGCCGTCTTCTGTTCGCTGTTGGCTCCGGATCCGGGCGTGATGTCACGGACGAATGTGCGTCCGATGTACGAGGGCTTGGAGGCTCCTCTTCGGCGGCGATGTTTGGAGAAGATGAAATGATAATTGGTTGTTGTGGCCGCGTTGAGCCAAGTGGGGGCAACTCTGGTATTCGACTTTCAAACAATGCTTGAGCGAGGCTTATCTCACCATCTACATCGTCCTCGTCATCCTCCGGGACTGCGGCGGCAGGCTCAGGTTCTTGAGGTAACCGTGTAATTCTGGTCGACGGAGAGTGTGACAGCGCTTGTCTCAAAGTCAATAACGTTGGTGCAGGAGAAGGTTCTGGTGGAAGGATATTTCCGCTACGAGCGAGGCTGAGATCAAGGTTGGCGGGTCGGCCTCGACGTGGGCTCGAAGGTGCGATCGATGAATCACCAGATGGCAACGGGGCGCTCGCAGACGCTGACGAATTATTAGCATTCATAGCGCTAGTACGCTCGTCGAGAGCCTGACTTCCGCTACTCCCTGCGGCTACGATGTTGATGGCCTCATCATCACTGGATTCTTCTCTGTCAGGTTTTGCGTCGGGGTCGCGGGAGCGCTGACTTGCAGTCGTATTCCGGCGCGAAAACGGTGCAACGGCGAGAACGTTGGATATAGAACTGCTCCGTGAACGGGCTTGAAGAGAAATCACAGACGTTGACGACCTGAGCCGAGAAGGTGTGTCATGGACAGAAGGTTCAGGTGAATGAACATATGGAGGTGGACGATCGAGAGGTTCGGGGATGTCGCTGCTTGTCACGGGGGTAGAGGGGTTCGTACGGGGTCGTTTCTTAGATCGTGTCGTAGGTCGACGGGGAATGAGCGGTGGTGTTGAAGGAGGGGCGGGAGGCATAGGGGGAGCTGTGGCCGTCGAACTAATAGAGCTCTTCCGGGCCAGCTTGCCTCTGATAACGGAGTCTCCCAAGGGAGGTGTGGATAAACTAGCCTTCCTCAGTTTATCTCCCGAGTCCCGAGTAGGACCCGGAATAATCACTTCGAAGGTGCCCAAAGTGGATTTCCTGGACTGTTCGCGCCGTTGTCGCTCACGCTCCCGGCGAATTTCAACCTCCATACGCCACTCAACAGCCTTTTTCACCTCCTCCAGAGCATAGACTCTGACACCGTCCCGCCTGCCAGCTATGGCCACAAGCACCCCACGCTGTTCCATGACCACTACACTCTTAAAGCTGACACGCCGAACCAGAGCATACGGCTGTGGCGCAGGAGGAGACTGCAGGGGCAAAACGTCCAAACCTTGCGCGTGGCAGAGGAGTAAATAATGAGGTCCTAAGAAAGCACCACTCCATGGGGATGTACTAAAGTGCGAAGGCGACAGGTCCTGCGTTATGACGGACAAAGACAAGCCAAGTTCTTGCAATGTTGGAGGTGCAAGATGCGGTGGTGGCGTAGTCGGTCTTGCCGGGGGCGGTGAGGACGATCGAGATGGTGTGCTGGAATGTGATGTGTTTCGAGGCGCCGGAGAAGACGTTGACGCTTCTCTCACACTTCCTGGAGCTGGTGAGGCTTGTGCGTGCTCACGGCGATGTATGAGATTAGTGAAGAAACCTGAAAGCCTGTTCGAAGACCGAGCCTGTGCTGGCGGGTTAGTACATCAACCCCCCCAACACTTATGGAACCGACCTCAACGGCCGAGCGATGTCGGTGCCTTCTTTGCTGAGCAGAAGCTGTAGATGAGATGTTACTGTGCGAAGGCGAAGGGGGAGGCACGGGACTACTGGGAGGTGCTCGATTGGTGAGTATGGGTGAAGGCCGCCGGGGCGAGGTGTCTGGTTCGGTAACGTATACGGCGGGGAGACTGTGGATACTTGCAGCGTCGGACACTGGCTCGGTCGGGGGTGGCGTGGACATGGAAGCTCCTCGAGAAGAATGCGATACTGCGCTCTGGTCAATCTTGTCCATAGCATCGACAGATACTGCTACTGCCCGTATTGTTATATCTCCGTCGTGCTGCTGAATCATATCAGCTTCCTGATGAACAGCATCGTCAAGGTCGGGTCGGTCGTCGTCCAGGGTCTCTGGGGCATCGCTCCAGTGATCTTCAGTATCATCAGAGTGAACCATGGAGATAGTGGTGAAATGAAGAAGTGAGAAAAGCCGTGTAAGCCGGTAACGAAAAGATGACTCGTGGTCGTGAGCAAAAAAATGCCTGAACGTCGTTTCAACGGGACATCTGGCGCAAAGGGAAGATTCTGGGTCGGAGAAGGCTGGGAGAAGGTGAAGCAGTCTGACAAGCGGACGTACTGGACCCAAGGCCGTCCGAGAGCTCCCACGCCACATCGGGACAGGATTGCCGTTTCGGAGAAATCGTCCGCTGAATTTAGCACTCACTCACTTCGATGTTGTCTCTCTTGCTGGCTCGTCGCTGTCTTCCACGACGCCTGACCTGCGTGCCACATCGATGGCACAGTGCAGAGGCTCCTTTTGAGCATCTCAACCCTGTAACAGAGCAGGACGTTCAACAATTTGCCAGTATCCTCCCTCCATCCTCCGTGCTCTCCACTTTACCACCGTCGTCTACCGCTGCTTCCGAATTAGACCAATACAACAATGATTGGATGGGCAAATATCATGGCAAGTCCACAACAGTACTCAAACCCAAGACAACACAACAAGTCAGCGACATTGTCAAACTGTGCTGGGAACGGCGCATTGGTATTGTTCCTCAGGGTGGTAACACGGGTCTGGTCGGTGGAAGCGTCCCAATTCATGACGAAGTAGTCGTCAATCTATCGAACATGAACAAAGTACGATCATTTGATCCTGTATCCGGTCATTCCCACTTCCAGTTCTCTCTGGTGCCTATCCACTGACACGTTCTCTCATCAGGTATTCTTGTCGCAGACGCTGGATGCATCTTGCAATCCTTGACAGATTATATTGCGCCGCATCACCACATCATGCCTTTAGACCTAGGGGCAAAGGGCAGGTATGCACAACCCTTGTTCTGAGCATGTGCAGCTCAATAACGTGAATGTTCAGCTGCCACATAGGAGGGAATGTCGCTACAAATGCTGGTGGTCTTCGGCTTCTACGTTACGGCTCGCTACATGGCTCCGTCTTGGGCATCGAAGTTGTTTTACCTGACGGGACCATCCTCGATCAACTCACTTCGTTGCGCAAGGACAACACCGGTGAGTTTACTCCGCCCACGTTAACACATTTATTGATTCACTCTTATAACAGGTTATGACCTGAAGCAGCTCTTCATTGGCGCGGAAGGAACACTCGGAATTATCACCGGTGTCTCTATCCTTACTCCTCCAGCACCGCAAGCTTCCAACAACGTAATACTGGCTCTCCCTCATTTCGATAACGTTCTTCCATTGTACAAGGAAGTGAAACGACAACTATCTGAAATCCTCTCTGCTTTCGAATTCATAGATCGTACAGCCTATGATTTGGCTGTCAAGCATGGCCAAGGACGGGGGCTGACCGAGGAAGAAGTTGACGGCGCCCAATGCTTCGTCCTCGTTGAGACTAGTGGTGGACGACGAGATCATGATGAAGAGGTTCGCTTCTGTCTGTTACCCCCGCACGAAACTTTAACAACGATCATCTTTAGAAATTAAACAATTTACTGGAATCATTGCTCGGCGCTGATCAACCTCTCATCACAAATGGCGTGCTTTCGCAGTCACCCGCTCAGTTCTCATCCTTATGGTCGTTGCGAGAAGGCGTAACCGAGGCCGTTTCAAAGGAGGGCAAGGCCTACAAATATGACATCTCCGTACCATTATCAACGTTCAAGCAGGTCGTTGATGTAACACGAGATCATCTGAGAAGCAAAGGGCTCCTTCACGACGGCGCTGTGAAGCACGTTATTGGGTATGGACACGTTGGTGATGGTAAGTCGGTTTTATATGCATCCGTGATCATCGATCTCTCATCGCGCCCTCAAGGCAACCTCCATCTCAATGTGATTGCTGAGCAATATACGGATGAAATACAAGACGCCCTGGAACCTTTCATATATGAGCTTGTTGGTACGTCGACTTCCCATCACCTGTTCGTAGTAATCGTTAATTGTGCCTATATCTCAGCGTCTCACCGTGGCTCGATATCCGCCGAGCATGGTATTGGTGCCATGAAGACTCATGCTCTGCATTTCTCGAAAAGCGATGTCAGCATGGCGCTTATGAAGCAGATTAAACAACTCTTCGACCCTCGGGGCATAATGAATCCAGGGAAAGTGATCGAGTTGTAGTGATACACACCCTTGTACCTATTTTTCTCGTGATCTTACTTCCAGTTTGTCCCCCCGTCCGTGTGAACCTGTCAGCATGGACAAACAAAGGACACATCACATGACTCTTCTGATGCAACCCTAACCCTCGTTCAGGAAACCCTAGCCACTCCTTGACCTCAACCTTAATCTCGGGTTTCCATCGTCCTAGTGCACCAAGCTTGGGCTCCGTTATGGTAAACATACTGGTCACTTTCATGATTCTTTGATCTTACTGATACTCGACTGGCAGCCAATATTCCAGGATCTCAATGGCTTAGCCATCAAGTTCTTCATTCAAAAGGATCTGCCTCAGGAGGTGCAGGCGGACTTGTGCGAGACCATTACGGTATGTGCTACAGACGTATGTCTTGGTGCTTCACAATATAAATACTCTTTCCAGGTCCTTGGTGGCAGAGTTGAAGCAAAAGTCCCCCGCCAAGGCTACATACTGACACAGCCGGGAACGTCTGAAGCAGAGCGACTCCGATTATGCTGGACCAGTCTCGATAGGCCGGATCGCCATTTCGTGCCGTACACCTACGTAGAGGCCTGTAAAGTTGCAGGCATGCTGCTGAAGCAGATCTTCGTCGAGAATGGCGTATCCATCAAAATGCACATCCACTCCATGATAGCAAATCCCAATGCGCGTGCGGCTCTCGCCCAGCGGATCATGGTGAGTTTCTGCGCTTATCATTCCCCTTTGCGATTGATTCACGCTTCGAACGGAATCAGCACTCTGGTGGAGACCCAAACGGTTCGATGCAATCAGCCCGCGTTATCTTGGCGGATCCAAATACGGAAGAATTCCAACATCTTGTGAAGGCCAACGAAGGCATCCCCGATAAATACGTCGAATCATACCTATGGGTGAAGAAATGCGTCGAGAAGAACGCTGTAATATACACACCACTTGTATACAAGAATCCTGGCGGACGGCGGCCCGGTGAAGAGTGAGTACACTCGTTTCCTCGGTACTGATAATCGAGCATATACTAATTGTCGCTACAGGCGGATGCAATTTACGGAACAAGATGAAGAAAGGCTTTGCCAATGGATAGCCGAAAAGATTCCTTTCAAACAAACAGGGGGACGCACCGGAAACCGGTTATACCAACAACTATGTGAAAAGGTGAGATTCTTGCAACGACACAAATGTCAACAGCCTTTCTCAACCTACGCTTGATTATCAGTGCAACGAACCAGAGTTTGCTTGGGTGAAGCGGCATACCTGGCAGTCATGGCGCGAGCGTTACAAGAAGAATTCAGACCGTCTCGACAAACATATTCAAGCAATCGTCGAACTCACGAAGCCCTCGCAAGGTGGGCAGGGCCAGTATGGCTACGTGCGCCAGGTTGAGAAAGTGAAGAGAGTCCGAAAGAAGCGTGCAGTCAAGCGCCAAGGAGCCGAAGCCGAAACATCAGCTATCTATAACGAGGAGCCAACGAACGACCTTGGAGTTATAGACACGGCTGATTTCGTCCCCGTTCCTGAGCCAAACCTGTTGATCCAGAATGACCCATTGCCTGTGCCCGTCCGGCGTAGTCCAGCTGAGGAAGAAATGGATGATACCGAGGATGACCCCGAGTGGGCTATCAGGATAGGCAATGCTCCCCCGCCAGCATGGGCCAAGCGGAAGGCATCAGCTGAACCCCCGGACGCCAGCCCCACCAAGAGGCCTAGGGAAATGTACGTTTACCTGTTGCTTCCAGACTCTTTACCTTCACTCACAACAATTTCGCCAGGAATCCCCAAATGCATATTGTCGACCAAAGCCTTCTCCAGATTGCCGATGATTTCAGGTTCACGGTAGAGGAAGTCAAGGAATATTATGACAAGGTTGGGGAGATGGAGCGAACCCGCACCCGATTCCAAAAGATGAGAGAACTCTTGACTGAGTCTTTTCTGCCTAACGCATAGGATTGTGCCTGCATATACTCTTTTAAAGATCTGTTGTACCATGTATTGTAAAGCGGACACTATTTTGGATATGTCATTGCCACTATTACTTATACGTCGAAATCTGTTAAGAGCTTGTAGTCTCCCCCTCTTATGGGGGCAGAAGGACTATCAAATACTTTTCGCTTCCTAAGCCACTTAGTCAGTCTCGCGTTCAACTCATCATTGTTATGGTTATGAAAAACGTACTTTTCACCAGCTGCGGCTGATGGAAAGGAGCCGAAGAGGTCTGGATGCTTGGGTAACGGTGATTCGCTATACCAGTCCAAAAAGTCAGACTGGGAAGGAATATCATGGACAGCCAAGGAGTAACCTGAAGTATGGGTGTTGTAAAGCCTCCTCCGCGGTAATCCTACTCTCTGGATCATACGACAACAAACTCATCATCAAGTCTATGCCTGCGGTTGTTAAGTACGGAAACTTCTGTTTGAATTGCGGTGGCTGAGGGGATGGAAGAGCTATTGTCTTGGAAAGCGGGAGTGAAGAGTAGTCGGGCCAAGAACTGCTAGTCGGAGGCCCTAACAGTTTGAAGATCATGGCCAGTAACTCGAGTTCGCCCTTGGACGGAAACAATGGCTCCTTCAGGATGAGCTCAGCGAAGATGCACCCCACCGACCACATGTCTATCGCAGTAGAATACGTCTTGGCTCCAAGCAAGATTTCTGGTGCCCTGAAACATAGCCAATTAACGGAAAAGATCTCTTCATTCGTTCATACATACCTGTACCAGAGTGTGACAACGAGCTGTGTCATGCCTCCTACGCCAACGGGATCGCCATATCGTCGCGCTAGACCGAAATCTGCAACTTTGATAGTACCACGATTGTTCATCAAGAGATTACTTGTCTTGAGATCTCTATGAAGAATCCAATTATTATGGCAATGCTGGACGGCAGATAACAATTGCAGCATGAGAGTCTTGATTTCAGACTGGAGAAATGGAGCAGGCATCAACGTGAGGAGGGATTTGAGGTCGTGTTCAATGAAGTCCATCACAACAAAAACTCTTCGATATATGCAAAAATAATAATATTACGGTTACGTTGCTTATTTATCCGCGAAGACAGGACTTTAGCTACGTACTGCGTAAGAGTATCGCCAACCACCACCTCACGAATTCCAACAACATTATCATGCCGACAGGTCATGAGCGCGTTAATCTCCCGAAGGGCAGTTATGGGGAACCCATTCTTCTCCTCATCAAGTTTGAGTTTCTTCAGTGCAACGATATCCCCGGTCTGCTTGTCCCTGGCTCGGAAGACGATGCCATACGAGCCTTCTTCGATCTGATTGAGGCGTTCATAGGAGTAAACGGAGCGGGATGGGATGATCGGTGGATGGTGCGTTCTTGGGGGGACGTAACTACTGTGTGGGGGCCATGATACCGGGTGAGAAGGCAAAGAAACAGGTGTCCTGACGTCTTCCAGTCTCGATTTAGCGCGCCGCTTTGAAGGTTGTGGGTGACTGGGCGATTCAGTTTCATCGTTCGTTTCCCACTTGGATCGTTTGCGAGAAGGCGTGAGGGACCCCATACTCGATGTGGTGGAAGTCATGATGGTACTGAAGATCCAGGTGTTTGTGCTTGTTGTTGCTTGGGTGCACCTTTATTTAACGGACTCGTGACCTGCCGCGTCGAATTCGGTTTCCCCTTCCGAATTCAATACCTCAGACATGGATTTCCAAGCGGACCCCGAGTTGATGAAGGAGATGATCAAGCTTTTTGGGCAAGAGCTGAAGTCAGTTAAGGCGCAGCTTGCAGAGGTCAGGAAGTGATTTTTTCCAATTCTGTTGTTCTCATATCCCTCCCTATAGCCCGGACGTGCTGAGAGGGTGGTACACGCGCCCAGAAGCAGCGCTACGAGTGCCACAAATGATTTAGTCGTGGAAGCCATGAGGGCAGAAAATGAGAAGCTCAAAGACGAAATCGCAGCTCTTAGGGAAAGCCAGGTCCCTCGCGAGGTCAAGATGGAAGACGCCACTAACCCAGACCTTGAGCCAGACATCGCATCTACAATAACAGTTCTACAAGATGTAAGTAAAACCCGATATTCTAGACTTGACTAAGTTATCAACAGACGGTAGAAGATCTTACAATACAGCTTGGGCAAGCTCTAAATGCACAACAGACGCAGGAGGAAGTGAATGTAAGTCCGTGCAATCGCGATTCATGCCGGATGCTTAAACAACGAGGCTACCAGCACGGTCTAGGAGTCCGACTTGTTGATGCCAAGACCAAGCAGCAAGAATTAACAACAGCGCTTGTGCGTTGATGAACAACCTTTCTGGCACATGCTGACAAGCATTTTATATAGGAATCTTTGCAGCAGGAGTACACCACATTGCTTGAGAAGTATCGAAATATGAAGCAGGGTAACCGAAGCCTCAGAAAGGTATATGCGCCTGAGTAATGCTTTACACCCTCCCCAATGCCATATACGTAGGCGTCTACTTTTCTCCTAGAAAAGCTCGAAAACATGGAACGCGAACGCGACGTTCCGGTACAGGTATAGATGTCTCCCGGTTGTTTTCTACGTGACTAACCACCCTTGACCCTAAAAGCGGATTGCATTTGATCCTATTGCTTTGGTTGGCGAGAGTAACCTCGACCCTATGCCAGATCAACCTGACTACTCATCGTTACCCACATACCCCGAAATGATTGGTCCGGTGAGCCAACCTTCGCTCGATCAAAGAATTGCATGTTTTCTCATTCCCTCTCCACTCAAAGAACTCTAGCGCAGGCCACGACTACTTCTGGCTAGATGATCATTGTAAACCAGCAGAAGGTGTCCCTCGCCGCTTGTTAATCTGCTTGCCTAGTCATATATACAACCCCGGGCCCAAGGCTAAGAGACGAGGCTGGTCCCCGTACCCGACTGGATGGCGGCTCGGTGAAGTCAAGAGTGTATTCCAAAAGGTATCCGAACCGGGCTGGCTACATCTAGGCCGATACCGACCATATCGTGCCTCTCGAACCTTCGACCGTTGATTATTTGATATCGGAGGCAGTGAGTTTTTCTGAACGGTGACCAATGTTGATCATGCTAACATTGACACAGGATATGTGCAGGATTCAGAAACAGACACTGCCCGACCCATATTATGTGTCCCTGTTCCACCAAGACATGATCGCGGACATGTACTTTTCCCGAGTTCTTGGAATATCGTGCATTGCATTGCAGTGCGTAGGCTATGAACCGGTCCCAACTCAGCATGGCGAGTCTCATCAAGACGATACTATTGTTCCTGCTACCCGCGGCGAAGATGAAGTACCACCCTCTCAGCCAGACCTTGAGTCGGATGAGCTCGCTGACGACATGAGCGTTTGAACATCTTCCTAATTCCTTGTCGTGCTCTTGGATTTACAGCAGTCTCCATCATCTTGCGCGTAGTGGTTTTGATCTATACCAGAAATATAGGAAGGGTAATTTTCATTATCATTTTTAAGCTGCAACTTCGTGATTTTCGCCGCGACGGTCGTGGACAAGTGAGTACATAAGTCTCGTCTCGATATCTACCATTGGATGATGTTTATACAACTAATACGTCCATTACATCGGGATTCGCGTTCCAAACGCTCTTCAGCATCCGTCCTACTCCAACTCTCTCAACCACCATCGGCCCACCCTCTGCTGAAATTGGTTCTTTCCTTTTGACAAGCATAACGTTGACTACACTATACGATTCTACCTTCCCTGCCGAATCAGGACCAACCTCGTCGGGACCGAATCCATAAGCCTCTGATAGGACGATGAACTCGAACGGCGTAGGGTTGTTCCCTTTATACTTCAGATGCCAAAATCCAGATAAACGAATCCCTCCAACCCATTTTTCTCGATGTCCAGCTTCAGGCGGATTTGCTGGCAAAATCCCGAAGCGTGGTTTGTTCTTATCTTCCTGCCTATCGCTGCGAGCTTCGGAAGTCAATCGAACAGGAGGTGCTGGGTTTATCGATCTGGAAATATACCATATCCCCACCTTCCATTTCCTCAGGCTTCCATCCTTCGGGCAATACAGTAATTTGATAATCGCACGTACGAACCGGCGCGTACGCTGAGCGCTCAAGTCCTGGATCATCATCTCAGATATTGGCCGTGTTCTCCGCCACCTCTCGCTCAACACTGGGAGACCATTGAAGTCTTGAAGATCGGGATACTCCACTCCACCCGTCCAGCCTGCCCACGACCAACTTGAGTAAGCTTCAACAGGCTTGACCCTTCCAGTGGTGGAGTGCCAGAGGAGGCTTTCGCAGATCATGTCTTCGGGCAAGCCTTGCATGAATGACAATCCGTACACTTGCTCGAAAGTGCTCAGCACGGCTTGAAATCCCGGGATTCGATCACTGGTGTAGGACATTTTGCGCATGGTATAGTTCTTCACCAAACGGCAATTCTCGTAACAATACGGCCTTCTGTGAGTCACAAGATTGCACTCATTCCGAGGAATGACCTTCGCTGGATTTCCGTCCAAAGACAGCCTGATATTTAGTATTGGAGCGCAGACGGTCATCGCGGGATGCTCAGCTTTGAAGTCCTCGCTCCACGCTGCCTTCTGACATTGGAAGTAAATGGTGTCGTCCGTAAAGAAGAGGCAACGGAAGGATAGGATACGTTCTCGATAAGTCCATCTACGAGTATTCCACGCAGCCTTATTGATCGCCCGATTGCCATCTGCCAAGAGCTGTACTAGTGACAAGTCATTGGAGAGGTGAGCGACGTTTTGCTTGATGTTACGAACACCCTTGCTCATCCCGCTGATACCATAATTGGCACGATCCCCACTGGCTATCACAAGTGTCAAGGATGCTCGCTTGTAGATTTCCCCCATCATTGAAATCTGTACCGTCGGGGTCATACGGAACGATGTCGCAGACTTGATAGGTGTTATACCCATCCACAAGCGGAGATGTGACCTCAGTCTAAGGCTAGTTGTCTCCTTCCCTTCCAACCGGCCATCCCTAACCCAGGAGGCCCCTCAGCCCCTCGCGGGGGTCAAGATGAATAGACGCTTGCTGTGTGTGGGACTTGACAAGATTTTTTGACGAAGCGTAAGAAAAGGTCAAAGCTGGATGGAAAGGCGCACTTGGCTAACCCATTCGCGGACGAGATCCTTGCGAAACCCCGACCAGCTAGATTGCGTTACCAACCCCCCCGTATTCCCTGATCCAAACACTTCATAAGTGTCCCTTTTGATTTCCCAACAACCCAGTCGTCTTGCTCCTGTGCAGCACCTGAAACCGACGGCTCAATACACGTCTTGGCGATGTTGACGAACAAGTCTTCGAGAATCCATGTCAATCGTGGTCCCGTCAGTTCTATTGCTGGCTCTGCGTTGATCTCAAGAAGCTGAACTTGGAGCTCGCTCGAGGAGGGGTCGGAGACCAAGAAATCAATGCCGTACAATTCAAAAGCGTTTGGCAGTGGCTAGGAGAAGCCATGTTTAGAGATATACATGCGATCCGAAAAAGGTTCCTACCTGGAAGTGAACTGGGCTCTCGAGAGCTGCCCTGAACGTCTCGGCCAAAGTAGTGGCCATCTGCTGTAAAATGTTGGCGATGTCTCCTGGGAAAGCACGGCTATTTTCTTTGGAGCCAGAGAGGATCGTACATCCGTTGAGTTCTTCTAATAAGCGAACGCTCTCTTCGCCCGTATGGAGCTGTAGCGACGTGTTCGTTAGGTGGGGGGACAGATCCATATCTTCAGTTTGTCCCTCATCTCCTAGTGATGGGGAATCGTATGGCTTAGACGAGAACAGTGCGAGGATACGAGTGTATAGGAACACTTTGAGGGCTCCGGAACACACGCAATAAGCTCTGAGATGGAACTAGCAGAAAGGACGGTCTATATAAGGACTGGGCGAGGACAAGAAATCTGACTTTGTGCCCTTGTAGTTCACTTGGTGGAGAGGTACCATTCAATGGGACTTGGCGAGGATCCAATAGCAGTGGACAGGGGAGATACTCCTGCGAACAAAGGGATCGACGTTGCCCGCACCCAGATTATGATGTCTGAATACCTGGATGACAAAGTGCCGAAGCTGCGAAGTTACCACCGCCGTGCTGTTCGTCTCTTCAAGCTCTACCTCATCGTCCGATGCTTCCTCGAAGCCTTCGAAGATGCGTTGCAACGTGTCTTTACTGTTGAATAATCGAATTCCCATTCCACGATCGGCCATGCCAGGCTTGAGAATATACCATTTCCCCGTATCTGCATCCAGTTCCTGCCCCAAATCCCAGAGCTCATCGGTCCATAGTTCATCTAGGTCATCAGCAAAGGAGATTTCGAGATCCCAGGTACGTGGAACATGAAGCTTGAGGGACGAGTCTGTGTGTTTAACCAAGTACGAATGAATGCATCGCGAGAGAAAGTGCTTTCGTATCAGAGCCTTTCGAATCGTATACGAAGAGGAAATAACAGTATCCGAACGGTGGTGAGTCAATTCGTGATCGATATCGTCGTAGGTGGACCACTGCAGTAGCCTGTCAAAGGAAGTCGGAAGTGCTGTCGATATTTCGACCTTTTGGTTCAAGGATTCGAGAGCCTTGAGAACGAGGGAGCGTGTGAGCGGTGCGTTTGGCCAGGAGACGAAGGCGTGCAATTTTGTGTCGGTGGTGGTGGTGGTGGTGGTGGTGGTGGTGGTGGTGGTCATGGTTCAAGATATCTGTCTGATAGCGACTGAAATTCGAATCTTATTTTTCGGGCGGCAACTTCCCTGGATACCGATTTTCGGTGCGTGCTCTTGATATCAGCCGCGACATTGCGTTTCCTGCTCCCCGCCTTCACATAGTTGCCTCTCCACACATCGTCCATGCACAATGGCGGGGAACTACGTTTTCTCATTGCAGCCGACGTTCACGCAGGGTCTTATTCTCGGGCAACTCTCTATCTTGGTCCTGCTTATCCTCATCCTCAAATACCTGTTTCTGGATTCGACGGAATATCCATTTGAAACCTCGATATACCACCCGGGGGTCGACGCCAGCAACATTTCCCTTCGAAAAAGTCAGACCAAGGCTCACCCAAGCGAAGGGGAGGTACCAGAGAGTAGCCCGGAGTCCGCAGAATGGCTAAATATGCTGCTTCAGCAGGTGCGTATAACCAGGCCGAACTCTCACGTTACGAGAATTCGAAGCTTTGCGTAGATTGCCGACGTATACCGGTCAAAGCTGCGAGACGACCTTCCGGGTCCTGAGGGCGACGAGATTGCGCGCCGCAGAGTGGAAGAATATGCCAATACGATACGGCCCGCCGGCTTCTTGGTACGCTGAACGTGACCCCTTTGAACTCCAAACTCATTGAATGAACTTTTAGGACCACATTCGAGTCCATTCGGTTGATCTTGGTGTATCTGCTCCACGGATAACAGGCTCTGCTATCAAGCGCCAGAAGTCCTTGGACCCCCTCTCGGTACGCGTCTTTGAGATGTAACTATACTGTAACTAAGTCCAACGCCAGGAAACTGAATTCGACGTAACATATTGTGACACTGCCTCTGTGTCGCTTTCGACGTCGTATCTCTTCAATTACCCCATGCCGTCTTTCGCCCGACTCCCTGTAACACTAACGATATCCCTTTCCCTATTCAAGTCATCAGTGAGTGCGCCCGTACCATTAGCTTCATCCTCATTAACAACCTCTTAGATTGTAATATCACCGCCCCCTCCTTCATCAACTACCCCCGTCCTCACATTGTCCGTCTCTCCTGGCTTCACTTTGGACCTCACGACAACGTCGCTCATGGGGAGTCGCGCAAAACTCGCTAACGTCCCGAAACTTCACGAATTAATACAACATCAAGTCCGACGGGCCCTCGCATCTAAAGCAACATGGAAAGTCGTCCTTCCAGGCCTATCCACTGTAGCAGAAGTGAGGCGCGAGATAAAAAAAGAGCAGACAGAAGACGACGCCTGGTAGTTTTAGGCATTGCCTTGCTTTGTATGTCCCCTGCCTTTGCCGATAGGAATTATACGACGCCATTGCATGACATTTATATAGATACCCAGACCCACTGTATAGTTGCTAGTTACTGGTTGCACTTGCTGAGACCATTGTTGAATCGAGTCGTATGTATATTGCTTATATATTTAGTTCATCTAACCATTCTTCTGTCTTGAGCAAGACAGTGTCCTCGTCAATTGCACCTACAATGTACGTATCCACGTAGCCTGTCTTCGTTAAGTCGCGATGCTGTTGTAATTTGTCAATTTCCTCCGCAGTTCCCATGATCGCAATTGGAAATTTCATCTCGAAGTCAAATTCGGGAGGAGGGGTAGGAAGAAGGTGCTTCGGAACGTCGGCGTTGGAAGGTGGTGGAGAGATGAGGAACATGCCTCCGGCACGATGGGACGATATAAATGTCTGTGCAATCAAAGAGCCTGGCCCTCGGGCGAATATTACGGGAGGGAAGGGCGAGGGTGATTGAGATAAGCAAGAGACGAATTCTATGTTGCAATTAGTCGAACATGTAGAAATAGAAGTAGTAGCAGCATTACCAGACTCGAAATGCTTCATCAAAGACTCCGAGGATTGGGGGACTCCGCGAACTTCATGTGGCTTAGGAAGGTCGATATCGCAATGAACGCACACAAAGCCTTTTGAAGCAAGGCGTTCTGCTAGTTGTTTTAAACTAAAGAGGGCGTTTGTGTCAGGTGCAGCTGCCAGACTATGCAACGACGAACCCTTCTTGTGACGTTGGATCCCATTGGCTTGCTGAGACGAACGCCAGAGGCGTGGGGGACTCTCGTGGAGCATTAGCGGGTGGTCTGCTCACATTAAGCGTTGATTTAAATCGCCTTGTCCAGGTTTGCCTCGCCTGTGCTCTCGCAAGGCTGCACCCCAGAGCCCTTGAACCAGGAAGTAATCGTAGAGCTAGTGACATGGAAGAGAAAGCGTGACTCCCATGTGACTGAGTTTTGGCTTTTGTGGCAGTCAGGAGGTCGTTCACCTGCAACGATGACCGCGGTAGCATCGAACATCGTCTTCGACGATATCTTCACCATCAATGCCATAGACAAAGAAGGAAAGAAGTTTGACAGAGGTTTTCTAATCTCTTTGCTGCATGTCATTCTCACTAATGAATATTGCAGTCTCACGGCTCTATGCCCATTCCAAAAACTACGACATGGACCTCACGCTAGATTACAACGTAGAGCTCTTTCCGTTGCGTGAAGAACAGAACTTTGCCCTTGCTTTGTCTTCATCGTTGGCCCGCGGAGAAGGACCTGCAAACACAGGTGCCGGGGATGGAGGCGACAAAGATCTCGATCTTTGGAGACCAGATGGCAAGGGACGGAGAGGTCTTGAAGAAGATTACGACTATGTGATGTACGGCAAGGTACGCCATGTCCCCAGTTAGTTCTTCGCCGCGATCTGATATTCGGTGCAAATAGGTCTATAAATTTGACGGCGGAACCAGCGAAGTTGTGTAAGTGGAAATCCATGCATCCTTTACCTTCACCTCACCGCTTTACAACAGCACTGCCTACGTATCATTTGGCGGCCTGCTAATGTCGTTGACCGGTTCATTTCGACATATGACAAGCATTGTTTTGGGCGATCCTGTATATCTGCTCATGCGCAAATGATATGTGCATCATCTCGGGTATTCGCTATATCACCTCAGCAAACTTCCCAGGTGTATAAAGTAACTAAATCCTTCCATTGCAGCATGTAAATAAGTTATAAATGCAAGCAACACCGTAACCACAGGACCTAGCCTGCGCGTAAATCCCTCAGCCTGGGTATCACATCATTAATCTCCGCGTCTTTAGCCTCTCTCCTCCCATCAAACCAGCCCCAAAATCGGCGTGGCGCCGTAACCTGGATATTTACCGCCACAGTCGACTGGGAGGATTTGTGCGCTATTGAATTCGAGATGTTCTGGTAATTGACGCCGAAAAAGTGGGCCAACTTCGCCGCTCGGAGGCGGCGCTCGCGGAAAGCTTGCTCGGTGTATGAATACACAGATGATATGGTCGCGGAGCGGCGCAGAGGCGTTTGACGTGCATTCAACGTATCCTCAGTCGAAGTCCGTTGCAGCGAACTGCTGCGATCAGGTGTAGGCGATCGCCCTTCGTCTTCGGGGGCTGTGACAAACCCTGTCTCCGATGTTGTCGATGTCACCGAAGTTGACCTCGACCTAGGCGTCCAGCTCGGAGTGGTGGAACTCAGATACGTCCGAGATAGTGAAAAGAACGAGGCGATGGAGTCTCGGTAGCCATTCCCTGTGAAGGCTCTTTCAGGCTCATCGGCGATGGCACGCATCAGTTCTGGTGGTGGATCCTGGCCGAAAACCTGAACCAAGTTGAGCCCCGGTATTAACCCAAGGCAGCAAAGTCCTTACCTGTGTTATCTTCCTGACGCGTTTCACTTTCAGTGCCCGACAACGTTCTCGTACCGCGTCCTCGTCCCCGAAGCTGATGTTGTAGCGTTCGTGGAACGCGGCATCAGATGACAATATCGACTCATTCGTCTCCCCATTCTTGCGCGTCCACAAGGATTTACTCCGCTTCAAGTTGGTGTTGGATTTGCCGGGATATTCAGTTTGTTGGCTAGGCCTTCGATTGGGCAGGACCGAGTCCATGCTCTTGCGCCCCATGCTGTCGTTCCACCTTCGAGGCGGGACTTGCAGATGAAACGATGCTTCAGGGCGTGTCGGAGAGACCAACTCCGGAGGAATAATCTCGCCTAGGTGGCGCGACAGTTTAGCCAATGAGCGTCGACGCGTTTGGCGCAAAGTTAGTTCAGGTGGGGGTTCTAATTCTTCGGTATATGCATCCAACTCAAGTGAAATTTTACTTGAGGTAGAATCGGAAGCTATTGATATGCTGCATGAGAGACTTGCGCATAAACCGTCGCGACGAAAGATGTGCTCACATTTGGGCAAGTGGTGTAGAGGCGGAGTTGGCCGGGAAGAACCAGCCGTCGCGGGCCTGTGCGTCCGCTGCATGGACAGTTCTGGCACTGGGGGTAGCTGGAAGAATGCCAGAGACGCTCTGCGTTTTGGCGTAACCTGAGGTGGTGGCCTAACAGGCAAGACATTCCCAGAATTGAGCTCGTCCGCTAGCACAGTTGAAGGAACATCCCCAAAGACACGACTGAGTTTCCTAGCCTTCTTCACTGCCCTTGCCTTCGCCTCCGCATCCATATCATTGACGGTCTCGGGAATCATCTCGTGATAGAATGTGGTGTCCGCTGCGCTAGTTTGTGAGAGTAGAAATGTGTTGGAGTTGAGAGAGACGTTGCTGGGGCTGATGGTCGAAGTTGGGGTTCGTATTTCACCGAGCGCAGTGGCCTCGTTTGTGGAGATTTGAGTTGGGTTGGGGCTGTACCAATTGAAAGCGCTGAACGATATCTTTCGCAGTATCATTGAGATGCTGTTGCGTGGCTTGTGGAAAGAAGTTGTGGTTTGTTGCGGGGTGTCCATCATTAACTACCAGTGCTGGCAGCAGGGCTAATTGGGGCTATAAGTATGTATGCGATGCCACAGAGCTGATACGCATTGACTTACAAGGGGTAGTGTTTGACGGTGCACTCGTTCCAGCGGCATGCAAACCAATTGTCTCGGGATATGGATACTAGGGGGGAAGGGGAATAAGTATGAGCAAACTGAATATTTCAAGACGAAATAGTACCATGACAGGGACGCGCATACCTGTATTCTATACTACGCGAGGGCGCGCTACCCTGGCGACAGGCACAGTCCGTCATTTGGTCGAGGCTAAGCCATTCCATTCTAAAGAAAGAGGTCCTACTCATACAATTCTATGCAAATTAAGATACGTCCCAGTAACACGCGTGCTAAAACACAACGGTGCCACAGTAGAATGCAATAAGATTAGATGTCCAATTATGTTAACGTCAAAATGCAGGTCATGATCATGATGATGGTCGGGCAGAGCAATGATGTTTGTCGAATAACACAGAAAGTCGAATATCGGATGGTAGCCGAACCAAAGACACTCGCTGTGCGCATTTGGTTTTATCCCAATCTTCGGCCTCTTCGAGAGATTCATGAGCAGTGTAGAACCTTTCGTGAGCATGAGTATCGGTGCTACTGCGTGGTGACGAAATGTTGGGAGAACTACGATCACTGATCGCAGGAGATGGAGGGTCCGGAAGGCTCTTGTTAGTTGACTCTAATTCTGGGAAGGGGAGTAATTGCAACGAGCCTGAACTGCTGCGGCTGGGGGAGTCGAAGAGGCGCGAATTACCAAGGAAACTAGTTGATGTGGATGAGTCGAACGAAGGCCAGTCGACGCCAAAGTCCATAGCAGAATGGAAGGACTCTGATACGGACGATTCAGGTTTACAGGTCGACGACGAGCTCGCATGCCTCTCAACAGGAATTGGAGACGAGGCTGGCGGTGCGTCGTCGTAGAGAGAAAGAGTCATCCTTGGAACTTTCTTGCTTCTCAGCGTGTCCGCAGCGGCTCTCATTGCAACGGTCTTCATCCGTTGCCAATCCATGAGATCAGCTTCCAAATCATTGGCAAGTACGTTCCTGTGGCAATCAAACCTCGCGACCTCGAGTCTAGCATTCGTCACACGCGTCATGACATTCCGTAAAGCCAATGCGAGGCGATCTCGGGTTGCCTTTTGGAATGGAGAAAGGATGGCGACGTTTCTGACAAGACGGAGATCTGCGTCAAGTTGGGACTGAACAGCTGAGATCTTTGCATCTAAATCGCGTATCTTCGCCTGAATGATTTGAGAACGAGAGAGCATTCGTTTGTTGTCAGTTGGAGGAGAATGCACGGCGCTGACGTGGGGCTGCTCGGCAGAGGACTGTGGCACGTCAAGCTCTTCCAAGCTCTTGGATGCGAGCTCAGCTTTGACCTGATCAAAGGTGGCTTTCAGTTGATCAGCATATTCAACTTCAGGGGCCCTCGGTACGTCCACGTCCGGGTCGGAACGTTCGCTCATTAACGTTGTACTTCGGGATGGGCGCCTGCTAGATGAAACCGCGTTGTTCTCGGAATTCGGGAGAAAGGGCATATCGCTCGAAGGGGTTGTGCTTTGGTGTTGCAAGTCGTGTAGATGGGATGTGGCGGCCGCGACTCCTGCCAGCTGAATGTCGTGAGTCGACATGCCGAGGGGGCGCATACGAATACCAGCAGACTTGAAGGCGCTAGCGTAATTGATATGTGACAGCCAGGAGTTTCGTTCCTGTTCCGAGTCGGCCTGTAAGAGGATCTGACGTGCATCTGGCATGGCAATTCTGAGAGTGTTTGTGTGCTATACTCAGGAGTTAGCTGTCTGTTGGATCCTATATATTGATCACTTCTAACCTTCGTGTACGACCTATCATAAACAGCAATAGCGTCCTTCACAGAATACAGCTCATCTGGCTTGAAAATAGCCGCATGCGGGAAGATGACCTGACCACCCGATGTTTCAAATTGCGCGACTAAGGTAGTAGTAGCCCAAGAAGAGTCCCGGAAGAAAAGGAGCTGCGATCCTGCGAGGATGACACTCCATGGCCGCCATTTGCGACTCATCGCCTTCTTGCCACCAGGAAGTAGATCATCCTTCCGGTTGAGCAGCGCGACTTTGGCTACTTTGAGTGTCCAAACTTCGTCTGAGGGCGGTGCGAACGCATCAGAAAACGCTGACATGTTTCCGAGTAAGGGACCCGGAGCATTGCCTACGCTCAGACTGAAGAATGGATGGGGGCGAAGTGGATCGGCTGCACCGACTTCCAGAACGCTGGCTTGGGCAAAGGCCCGCCTAAGATCCTCCGAGTCCCATGGACCAGCAGTGCCTTCACACGAGTATGGACTCGTCGCCGGAACATACAATTCAGCATTGATGCGGAGAGGCCCAAGTAAATTCTAGAGAGATGTAAGTAAGGGTTGCCAGACGTTGCAGAACGACATACATTAAGAATGAGATAATAAGGATCGACTTTATTGGATTTACTTGTGGGTGTTGCAATTCCAGGGGTCGTCGTTACCAAACTACTCGCCGAAGAGAGTCGGTTGTTGCTACCATTGGGAACTAGACCATGCTGGCCGTTGACATCAACAGGATCTTCAATAAATATGAACGGCGCGAAGACGATATTATCATAGAAGCACTGAAAAGAGATCAGACTTCATTCGAGCGAGCACTAGGGATGATACTCACATCGAGCACTTCTGAGGGAACACCCGGAAGCCTCGTGTTCTTGATATAGTCTGCCTTTGTCATTTTCCGCTTATTGGATTTGTTGAACGCATCCGTATGTAGCATGATTAGACTGAAAGCCAAGATGTATGGGTGATCTAAACGAAAATGAGAGAACTGCCACAGAGAAGACAGAATAACAAATACCTTTAGATGTATATAGATCGGGGTTACATTGCATATATCGCGATGCGAATGCCTCGATTACTCTATCAATCTGTTGCGTTTCGCGAGGGAGGCTGACATCCATTAACAGCTTTCTAAGTGCTACGTCGAGAGGGTCGCCTATGAAATTGAATTCTTCTAGGTACGACCGGAGCGCCGCAACGTGAAACGGCTCTATACTATTATGTGGTGAAAGGATCAGCGATGACGATGCAACTCGTGTATATGAGGTAAGTTACCTTGTCGCAAGTATGCTAGCAAGTTCGGCCTTACTCACAGCGGCTCGTAGACGTAAGAGATATGCCTCGGGTGATTCGTCGTCTTGATGTGGCTTCGGGATGTCGACGGGGCGTTTAGCAAAGGAAGGACGCGGAGATGGTCTGTTGCTTGAGAGCGGAGATGAATGTGGCTGGATAGGGGATGAGGCAGATGATGACATTGCGAATAAATTAAGTGATAAACGATGAAGGATGGGTGGATTCGTCTGTGCCCGAGGACGGCGCTGAGCAGGTCCTCCTAGCTGGGCAGAGCTACCTGCGGATTCGAGTGAAGGGCTGGAGAGGGGAGAGGCAACGAGAGGAGCAGGAGGAATAAAGAATGAGGCTCGAGTTGGAGAAGTAGTGGGGTCAGTGGTCATGGGACGACTCGAACGATCTACGCTGGGTGAGCGGACGCGTCTGGGTCCTTCGAAGGGCGGAGGTGTGAGAGAGATGGAACGTCTACGCGTAGGGCTTTTGGGTCTCGCAGAGGAGACGGCATCTTGAGGTTCAGGAGAGGAAGTCAAGCGACTACCACCTATGATAAAGGGTGACAAAGGAGGTAGTACTGGCAATGTTGATGAAGACGGCGGGGTAATTGGAATAGACGTTTCAGGACGCGTTGGTTCCTTGACCACACTTTTCTTGCGGGACCAAAATGAGGGTCTGCGAGAGATAATCTTCGGCGTTTGAGCTACAGGAATTTCCTCCTCCGTGGCTCGAGCCTTCCCTTTACCCTTGACGTCCGTAGTCGATGGAAAGATAGACGAGCTGGTGAAAGGGCTATTCCGCGCAGCGGGGGAGGTTTCGCCATCAGAAGCGTATGGAAGGTCGGGTTGTTTTCGCGCGGAGCGGACCTTATGGGAACTCTTCGCCCGACGTACGCTAGCGCGAGGTTGGTGGTCGGGAATGGGGGGTAGGGCTACATGGTGGACGTCTGACTTTGACGATGTCGAAACTCGCGGTAAGATCGCTGGAAGTCCAATACCCAGGGCGGCATGCGCCAACGCTGCAGTCGATCTTCGTGGTTCCAACACTGGCTGGTGAGTTGAGCCTGAATTGTACGATGGCCGTCCCTCTTCGTCGGGCATGCTGGTGCCTTCCACCAAAGAATGTTCCGTTGAAGGTCGCGCAGGGAATGGCAAAGGTTCATCAGTTGATGGAGTTGGGGGTAGCGCTTTGTCCACTGAAGGTATACTGTAGCTCGTACCGGGTCTACTCATGCTGCCGCTCTCGTCCGCATTCATGTACATCGGCCCATGGCTCGATGCTGGTACTCCGCGCTTGCGCCATAGAGGCAGCGAAAAGAAGTGTGTTGTCGTACGAGTGGTCGTTATGACTTCTGTCGTCGTTGTGACCTCCGTCATGACCAAGGGAGGGATCGTCGCTTCTTTGTAGGGTGGCGGGGGCGGCAGCAGCTGAATTGAGTCGTTTGAGCCTGCTGCGAGTGGTCCAGGGCTTGTGGAAGCAGGACGACTAGGCGAGTTCTTGTTACCAAGGTTGAAGAGACCGACCATGCTCGCATACGACGCCTAAGAGCTACGGATAACTCTGAATAGGAAATCAGTCAAGATATCCCATTCAGATGATTGTTGAAGCGTGTCGGCCAATCGAGAAGCGTGCGCGCGTGAGGAAAGAAAGAAAGTATGTAAAGCTCTTTTGAAGGGTTCGACAAATACTGTAATAGGATCATCGCACCACAAATATTGATGACAACTCTATATGACAGAAATACTACAACTAGGTACAAATGGAATCAAGAATCAAGCTTTAGCTTCACGCTTTTTCTGCTTTACCAAACTCTTCTTTCTTTCCTCCAATTTGGTACGCTGCGGGTGGTGTTGTCAGCGCAAGTAGTGAACAAAAAAAGACTGAACAAACCTCGGTATTTCGCTTGCCCTGGCTGTGCTTGATGCGCTCGTACAGCTTTCGCTGCTTGTTGCTCATCAGCATTTTGTTCATGGCTTGTTCGGCATTGGCGTCTTTGTCCTCCACGGCCACCTTTTTCGCTTTCTTGCGAGACTTGCTGACCTCCTTCTCAAACGCATCATAGTCCACGCCAGCTGCTTCGGCAGCCAGTTCCGCAGCACGGAGAGCACCTGCGTCATCAGCCGCTACATCGGCTGCTGCGCGCAACGCTTGCTTCTCCTCCGCTTCATCTTCCTCCTCCTCTGCTTCAATGACGGCTTCCTCCTCTTCACTTTCCGCCTCGCTTTCCGCCTCAGCAACACTGGGTACAGCCTCCGTAGGATCGTATGCACCGGCTCGCTCGCCAAATGGGCTAAGATGAGGAGGAAGTGTTTTGCCCTGAGCATAGGGTTCCTCGAGCAGAATCTTTCCAGCGTTGATGCAGTCAACAATCCATTGAGGTTGTACATACTTGCGCCTCGCCCGTCTTTGCCGTTCTTCCGAGGTCATTTCAATCAGTGGACGATCGATGATGACATGCGTGATGCTCTCATCGTCCTCGCCAAACGCTGAACCGCCCCCAGACGATGCAGGCCAGCCAATTCGACCGCCAAATGACCGAACCAAGAACTCGAACACAGGCCTTGAGGTTTCTCGGGAGAGCCAGAACGTGTATGGCGAAAATAATGATGTTTGGGTCGTCTGAGGGAGGGCAGACAGGGAATGTAGAGTAGGGAGTGCGGCGGAGGATTGGGGGTCTGTCGATGAAGAATGAACAACGAATTCCTCCTCAATGTCGGCAATTGCGTCCTGAGTGGGATTCGGGTCAACCTCCATGTCTTGGTCTGTTGAGGCATCGATGCTTTTGATAGTTTGCCTGACTTCCTTGCCAGAGATCTTCTTCCCCGTCGTTTCTGATTTTGATGGACCCGCCTGCACAGATCGCATAACGGTTTGCAGGCTGAAGGCGCCGACACCAGCTGCTCCTTCATCCTTTTGGGTATCTAGTGACGGAGGATAGGCAAAGCCAGCATCCACGTAGAGTTTGAAAAACACGAAGCCCAATAATGTCTGATAAAGTTCTAAGAATGTCAACATAACACGAACATCCACATCCGGTGGTATCTAAAGTCGATGTGAGCTATTTGTCACGGATTGCGGAGAATTGCGTACGCTTTGGGTAAATTGATAAGGTACCAGCCATGTTATCGTTTGGTCCATGACTTCAGCTTGATAATATATACCCTTTATTGACAAGAACACTTTGCGCAAGCACCGTGTGTGCATGATATACAGCTGCCATTCGGAGGCGAGACGCGTGCAGTTCTCGATGAGTTCGGGGGGAAGGCGGGAGTTCGATGGGAGGGAAGAAAACAAGAAGGCCATACATAGTGCATCATCAATGTCTCGCAACGCATCGATGAAGGTGGGGTATCTAGAGGAATTGTTAGGCGACAAAAGATAAGATATCTGAATACTTACCGCTCCTTGATAATATGATCAAGTTTGTAGACGGGCTTGTTATCTTCAAGGGTTTTGGCGCTGCTCCATTCCCCTCGACCGAGTGCACGAGAAAGCTTCTTCGCAAAAGCCTTGTGCTCTCTTAACTTCTTCAGAATAGGTTCATGCGCAAGATATGCGATGTCTTTCGTATAGTAGAACGATGTAGGGGCGGACGATCCCTTGTTAGCCTTCTTGCGGCTACGGGGCTCACGAGGGAAGATGCCTGTTCATAGATGTCAGTTGCTAGTGTAGAATTTCCAGCCGTTCGCCGACCTTTTAGTATACAGAGTCTCCGGAAATCGGCCAAAGAGCATTGCAGCTTCTTTATGGCCGAAGTTCGTGTGACATAGGCCTTTGCAGCGCCTGCCTTGCCCTTTTGCCGTAGACGACCCATGGTGAAAAAAGTTTATAGTGAAAGTAATTGCTCCGGATTTGGAAATCTAGCGCCCTTGTTTGCTTCCCGCCGTGCCAAATAACAAAAACTGATATTTGGGCGCTAGCATACTGACCGCGTATTTCCTAGATCTATCCAGAGATGAGGCAAGTCGTTCGTATATCGTCGTAGCTACTTGCTGATTACTGATCTATTATGTTCGCGGAAACAGTCAATACGTGCATGTACCAAAATCAGAACTTGACGAGGCGCAGCTTCGCCAACTAGAGGAGCATGAGATCAGCCAAGGGCCATTGTCAGTATTGCAACAGGCAGTCCGGAACCACACACAAGTGCTCATCTCGCTGCGAAATAACAAGAAACTCCTGGCTCGCGTGAAGGCTTTTGATCGTCACAGTAACATGGTATCTGATTGTTCCCAAGCTCCCAATGTCCACTTCTCACACTTGAGAATCATCTAGGTTCTCGAAAACGTGAAAGAGGTGAATGGCGCATCTGCATTCAACCTTGACACTTACCAAGGTCCCCCCTTTCAGATGTGGACAGAACTGCCCAAGGGTAAGAACAAGAAGCCTGTGAACAAGGATCGCTTCATCAGCAAGATGTTTTTGCGGTACGTCTCAATCACTTCCTCTTTCGTAGATCCTGAGTCTGATGCGCTACTCTGTTTCTAGCGGTGACTCCGTGATTCTCAGTACGTTGGACGCTTTCAGGTTGACCTTCAAGAAGCTGACACTTGGATAGTTCTGCGCAATCAAGCTTAGGGGGAGCCTGGCGTGAGGTTCGCCCTCGATATGTCATTCTGCATGTACATCATACAAACGACTACTGCTGCTTCTGCATGTACATCTTGCCATCAGACAAATGGACTGGCAATTCTGATTGTCTGACGAAATTGCTCCAACGGAGCCGCACGAGTCCAACTTGTGCATAAACCGAATAGCCGGTAGGTGCGTAGACCGGCATTCATGCAATCTTGGCTAGCTTGTCAGTTGTCGTAGTTCCTGGTAATATTTGCTTGAGTTCTCTTCGCATGCCGTTAATTTTGTCCTCTATTAATGCCTTGTGGGGCGTTTTAATCAAGTAGAACCCCATAATGGCGCTCATAAAGTACCCACCACGTCAGAGAGATGCCTGTGCTTTTCGAAATCCTGGCGAATCCAAGCAATAGTTTCCCGTCTTGCTGTGGGATCTGGAATTCCTGGGAGCGCGTCAATAACGGTCGCATGCGAATAAAAAGCCTATGAACCCTTCGTGGCTCGAATAGCATATCGATACAAGTTCAGAACCCGTTGTTTGAGGATAAAATGTTTGAGAGTAAGCTGCTGGTTCATGTTATGGCATCAAAAGATGGGCGAGTATAGTAACTGGACATTTCAAATTCCGCGCTAGTACGCCTGCACACCGTGACCAGCTGGCTTCCTCGCAGACTTCACCATATACGACCCTACTCACTTCTTTCCAGCTTTCATGGCAACCACAGACTCCGGTGTTTCTCTCCCAGACCAGCAATCCAACCTCGAAGGCCTCCCGAATTCACTCGCAGGTCTGACCTGGCAAAATGACGGTGGCCAAAGCGACAATTCAGATGAAAAACCAAAGCCAGACAGTCTTCGTCCATTAAAGATATATACCCCGCAACAACTGCTCTTCCTGTACGAATCTCCCCTTGTACAAGTCCCTAATGGAATGCCAGATCTCAAGGACTGGTTTGGGTCAGTGTCAGACATACGTTTCTCGATGATTACGCACTCACTCTGACCTCAGCACTGAGAATGAACAAAACATGAATAAGAAAGAGTCAGAGACCATCTTGCCGGTTAGCAATGCTAGACGGTACGCAAGTTCTGTGCTCGACAATGCGAGGAAACACTAAGAACGTTTGTCTAGGCACAGAAGGGACCCCGAAGATGGTGCGTCGACTTCTAGAATGTATTTTCTCTTCATGAAGCTGAGGGGACGATTGTAGACACGACAGCGAGGCCATCTTTCCGTTCCGCGTTAACTCAACCCTCTCAGATGGGTAATTTCAAACACCAATCTCTTCGGGCACCAGATCGCGACAGAGACACGAGGGACTTCAGAGACAAAGAGGGCCACGAACATCTCAGAAATGTAAGTTCGTTTCTCTGCTTGTGTGTTCTTTCCTCCTCACTGTGCCCTAGCTCTCGGACAAATATGACCGTGATCGTCTTGGGACTAATGCTCGTAATAAGGATCGAGATGCCGCGCCTCATCTCACAGCAGGTACCTCTCGACTGGTCGGCCAAACAGCAGGGTCAACTACTACCCGGCGCACCGAAGGAAGGGAAGGTGCGAGGCGGCGTGGCGACGGTGATGACTGGCGGCGAGGTATGTATCTTCCTTGCTTACAGCCACAAAACTAAGCTTAGTATCAGGAGGTGACAGGAATCCGAGAGATGACAGTAAGCCGTCCATCCCCCCTTGAAACTTTCCATTGTCATCCAATACACGTATAGGGTCAGATACCACTCGCAGAGATCGGGATGACCGTGAGCGGCCTCGCTCGCGTGTACGCGACACTTCTAGACCTCGGAGAGATCCATCTACTGGTCGTCGTGATAGAGACAAAACCCGAGACCGAGACGACCGTCCATTGGACCGTCGGGATCGTGATGACTACAGACGCGACTACGACCGCGATTCAGAACAGGATGACCCTCGGCGTTGGAGAGATGATGGTAAGCGTGAAGAGAGGCTAGCTCGACGTGCTGGAGATCGTGAGCGACCTAGAGAACGACCGGTTCGTGAATATGATTCGTATCGTCCCACCTACGACGATACTCCCGGAAAGAAACCTCGTGACCGCAAAGTCAATGGTGACGACAGAGACAGAGATGACCGTCGTGAGCGGGAGAAGGAGAAGGAACCCGCTTGGATGGACACATATATTCCCTCTCCATCGAGTGGCGGAATCATGGGCGGTAATCCTGATGAAATTGATGGGATACAGGCTTGGAAGAGGGACATGAAGGAGAAGCAGGAGAAGGAGAAGTCAGCCCTTCAAGCGGCTGCCGACGATGCTCCTGCACCTTCATTGCCACCTGCACCTTCCGCAAATGGGACGGGCGGTGCAAGCAACGGGTTGGACGAGATTCAGATGTTCCGCATGCTCATGAAGAAAGAAGACGAGAAGAAAAAACAAGTCGAAGCGCCTGATACGGTATGTGCGAAGACTGGGCCGCCTATTCCACCACCACCAACGAATGGTACGGCTAATATATTTTATCCCGCAATGTTGCTCACTCCATTGCTTCAGATCCAGAAAAGCCTGTCGCGTCCGTCAAGCCCAGTCCAATAATCAGCGTCACGAATAACGATGGCCCCAATACCCTTCTCACTATGCTAACCCAGACGACCACCTCTTCCCAATCAATCACCGTCCTTGAATCCTCGATATCAACGCCTCTCGGGTTGTCCGACCAGAACAAGCCGCCGACGTCTAGACTCTTCCCCATCCCCCAAGCTCCCTCCACGAAACCCTCCGAACCAACCGCACTCCCCTCTCATCAACTTAATCCGCACCCTGGCTCTCGCCTACTCGCGTTTGGTGCGCCCTCCAATGCCACCCCCAAACCACATTCACCTATGTCACCTTCCTCTTTGGACCCACCGATTGTGGCTAATCCGCCGTCTCCAGCTCATGGTATAAATACGGCAATGCCCAAACCTGAGCTCCGTCCTCAACAAGGCTTCTCACCCTTTGAAGAGGGAGCTGCTGGCGGCAACCCTCTGCTTCAAGGCTCCGAAGGGCTTGCTGGTTACTCGCAGATGGGCCAATCGATGCGCCGCGTATCTGGCGAGCGTGCGCCCCCCACTCCATCTGAGAACGGACTTCATATGGAGTCCTCACTACCCAACGATACAGCTAATGTCGCCCTTGCCTCCAGCAAAGGCAGCCGCTTCGCAAAGTTCTTCGACGGCAATAAAAATCGTGACCCCGTGAATGCGCGCGCGCAACCTTCCTCGGGCAGTCCGGTTGGACCTTCAGGTGGTATACGACATGACGGTCATCTCGTTGGTAACAATGGCATAAACGTTAATGATAATCGGGCTATGGCGGAGATATTCAACATGCTCAGCAACTCTGCCCAGGTGAATCCCTTTCCGTCTATTGTATGGACGTTGAACTAACTAATTTAGGGCCGATCATTGAACGGCATCCACCAACCGCCGTCAGCGATGAACGGTGGCCACAACTCGTATGGTCAACCCGCGCAACACACGCAGAGCCCCATACAAATGCTTGGACAGCAGCACCCCCACCAGCAACAGCCACTCATGCACGGAAACGCTCGCCTTGACTCCCTGTATGATAGCCGATTGGATGACCGGTCGTTCGTCCCCGATGGAATGGTTCCTGGTCTGCGGAATGCTCCTCTCCCTCGCGGCCATGATAACGGAGGACTGTTTCCGGACGCCATGGACGAGCTCCACTTCGCCAGGCAGCAACGCATGCCATTGCAGCAGCGGGTACCTGAACAAATGTTCCCCGGCCAAGTTCCTATGTTCTCTCAGCAGCCTGGTCGTAACGCGGGCATCCCCATACAACAACAACCGTTCCGCGGCGGACCATCTCCCATTTCGCTGCAGAATCAACTGCAGAACCAGCTTCCCAATCATGGACAACGATTGCCTCCCGGCCTGGCGAACTTAGGTGGTAGGCCACCGCATGAGCCCAATCAATTTATGGGAAATATGCAGAATTCGGCTCTGTTGAATGCATTGCAAGGCAACCACCTTGGTCAACCAACGTTCAACAATCTCCACAATTCGAATAACCTCGGCTTTGGTCCTCCGATGCGTGGGCCTCCAGGACATTCGCCGATACAGGCCAACCTGCCGCACAGCAACGTGGGGCTCGGACATCCTAACAATATGGATATGCGGGTACCGAGTCAAGCCCAGCTGATGGGTCTTGGGGGTGGAGGCGCTCGAGGTTTTAACCCTCAGCAAGGTCCTGGCCAGCTGCCTCTATTAGGAATGCGTCAACAACCACCTATACTGACCCCCCACATGGCGCAAGGTGGCATGCCTGCTCACCTCCAACAACCACCTAATAACCCCCAGAACCATGATCTTATGGCACTCCTGATGGGTGGTCCCCACCGAGAGTGAATACTATATCATCATCATCTCATTCCATTAATGACTTCGGACTCACTGGTGTTCGCTGATGCATATCCTACTTAGCCTAGCCGTTCGATATTCAGTATAAATCAAAACCTTCGTTTTGCCACTTCTCTCTCCAATTCCTGGACGATAATCTAGGCTCTGGGAATATAGCCGTGACAGACCCCAGGTTCTGTGCACGGTTCGCGGGGGCTATCCCGAGCGCTATGATGCATTAAGCAAAATGGTATTGAGTCGATCGACAAGGGGGCTTGGGGACCGGCCATTTCGTTGTGGAAGGTCGGAAAATAGGGAATGTGATTATGGGTCCCTACTGAGAGCGATTTTGCGGATCGATAGCGGGATATGTAGGTGAAGAGCAAGTGAAGAGCGCTGCACACCCTTGCAAGCCGGACGTATCAAATCCCCTGCGTTCAAATTCAAGCAAGTTGTACTGCTCTCGATTGACACTTGTGACTGGGACCCTATGTCAGATAGACCCGACATATCTAAGGGACTTGAAATGGAAACGCAGCACCAACGGAACAGAGACTTTGTTTGCGCCATCCTCCCGGGTCATCTTATCTCAGATCACTGGGCGGCCCCGATTGCATTGCTCCCGATCCTTCTACTCCAAATTCACCGTTCGGCTGCCGCCCTTATACAGGCCTCCAATGCGATGACCTCTGTTACCGGTGTGAATCTTGTGCGGCTAGAAGCCAGCATGAGCATGATGCTGCTCTGCTCGCTTTAATTGTCTTGACCTTGTGGACTGATGATGCCCCGGTTGCAATGCCGTACATATCAGACATCTTGGCCTAACGTCAACGTTGAAGCGCTGAAGCTCTGATGCACCTTCAAAAACAGACCACATGCCCAGCAAGTTATCCTTGTTTGAGAATTCATAATTGCCACGTCTCAGAGACATTCAAGTCGCCATTGACCTCGGCCATTAGAGAGTGTAGTAAAAAACTGAATGGAAAAAAGAACAACCCTTCGGACTCATTTGCTGTTCATCCGAGTCCTCCCACACCGTGGGCCTTCTCGCTCTCATGAGCGCGTCGCGAAGGACGACTCTGGTTCAGAATCAACGTCAGTTAAGATTGAAATTACATTCAACACGCTCACTCCAGGTCATTACCGACAGCCCAGACTAATTCTTTCAACGCTTTTTGTGCTAATTTGACGTATCTGTTGTTGTCGGCTTTTCTCGGGGTGCCTGGGTGAAATTGTGAAGCGGCGAAACTGCAATTGCAAGCGTGAGCCTGGGTAGTGCAGCTGAGTTGTATTCGCGGGGCGCTGACTGCGAAATGGACAGATCAAATGTTTTCTGACATGTACGCACACGACATCAGGATCTATTTCGGGTCCCTAGTTTCTCAGAATGATTACCCAAAGTTGACGTATTAAGGCTACCATATGGATCCACATTTACGACGTTGTTGTCCTTTACGCCGAGTTCTGTGCTTCGCTGAGGCCGACTCGGAAACAAAGGCAGCACCCAAGTAAGTAGTGTACACTGGTTGGCAACAGTTTCAGTTTCAAGCAGGCAGTATATGCAATATCTTCTTAGCCTGTGAATGCGACTACAGATGTTCGCCCACGCATGATGGTTGGGATAAGTGTGACTGATGGGAGGGTGTGCGCTCTGGTGGGAGTGGTGGCGATGATGTGCGTGAGCATCAAAGGAACAGGTGCCGGTAAAAGCGCAGATATTGGTGGTCATTGGTTGGATTTTGCGTTGGAAAAATGGCAATTATACGCCAATAAAAAGCATAAATTCTTCCTCTTTTGCCATTTACGTGTCCATGAAGCACTGAAGCGACAGAGATGCGCATTGGATGAGCAGTTTTGGCTCGAAAGAGGCTTGGGTATTACATAAGCGAGCCAACCTGGGGGTGAATCTGGATTGCCTGCAGGCAAGGAACGTGTTGGCAAATAAGGGAGGCTACTATCGCCGAAAGCGTGAGCCTGAAAGCCGACCTAAAGAGAGAAAGGGGAACTCAGCCACGCCTTCAACGCATTGCAGCAGGAGCGAACTGCTCTTGACCTTGAAAAGTTGCTTGTTCGTTAACCGATACAACTTTTTCAACTCATTTCTTCCTTTTTCCTCCTCCTCCTCCTCACTCACTCCCCATCTCTTCGGTCGGCCTGCCTTTCGACGAGTATCACCACCGGTCTGATACTCACTGAAAACGCCTCGAGCCTACCGTCGCCCGTGAATAGCTCGGTTAACTTCGAGTGCTGTGATTCTCTGTCCCCTCGTCCCCCCTCGTCTCTCTCGCTGCAATCTCCCTCTAGAAGCCAGCAAATTGCACTCACTACAGTCGTTCTTTTCCACTCCAATTTTTAAAAGCAAGATAATTCCTTCATTATTTTTTAATACCTCCCGGAGCACTGCCAGAGGTGAGCACAACCTGCCAGCATCCTGTCGGGCCTCCGCGCTGACTCGCAGTCTATCAGATAATCCAAGGTGAGCGATCGACCCAATCTCATTTGTGATCTGGGGCTTGGGCACTACGAAACGTGGACCGTGGGAGAGATCGGGCCGACACCGAGGCGCTGGTTCTGAGTATGGGCAAAGAGAACCAGGCGACGTGACACGGTCACACATCAGAGATGGATTGTGGAGATAAAAAACAAGTGCGGGGGCGATGACATGGTGGTTACGCGAACTGTGAAAGGTCAGAGAGTGAACTGACCATTTCACTCTCGAGCCTTGTTTTCCCCCGTGCTTCACATGGCTGCTTTCGGATGTGGACCCCCGTCACTCCCGGTGCTTTCCTTTCTCAGCCTATTTTATGATTCCCATCCTTTACCTGTCTTTTGTTTCCTCTTCCCCCATCACGACGTCGAGCCCATCCCCCTCGGCGGCGTGCGCGACTCTCTGTTCATCACGACCGGCGACGCTCACGATCTCTTCTCTAGTTTCCCACCGCCACCCGCCTCCGCCTCCGACCTTTGTCGTATGAACCGTAGTAGCCTGCTTCATGTGAGTATCTTTCGCCTAAGCCACTTGGACCAGTCCGGCGTTTGTGGCCTCTTGTTTGGCCGTGCTCGTGCTCGCTGCGTCGACCAGCGAGCTCCCTTTGTTGTGCGCTGGCCACAATGTCGACACCTATATCTTGCGCCCCGAACGATTCTGCTTCTCTCTGCCTTACCATGATCGCTCACAATACGCGTTCTGCTGCCCACAGCACCTCTGACAACCACTCTGAACCAGAAGATCCCCCTCCATCGTCTCTCGCAATGAAGGAAAGCTCGACTTCATCTACCCGCCACGCCCGCAACAATTCTGTTATCTATCCCAAGAAGCGTCCGTCTCCGAATGGCGTGTCGAAGCCGCGACGATCTCCTCTCTTGCCTGCCTATGGTCCACGGAAGACCCCCAGGTCCGCGAAATCCGGTCTCATTCAACAGCGGCAACGCGAGGCCCAGATAGCTGCTCTTCGCAGGGAAGGCATTCTCATAGAAGAGGAGTATCGTGAGGAGATTCGTTATTACATGCTTGACATGGAGGTCAGTCTCGTTCCGTGACCTCTCTGTTTGTGCTTTTCGCGTTGCTGAGGGTGGACAAACCTACAGCAATACACAATGTGTTCGCTGCAGTCCATGGATCAACAACCTGAAATTCGGTGGCATATGCGCCCTTGTCTGGTCGACTTTCTCGTTGAAGTTCACTTCGCATTCCGCCTCCGCCCCGAAACTCTTTACCTTACACTCAACATCATTGATCGCTACGTGTCTCGCCGAATTGTCTACGTGAAGCACTACCAACTTGTCGGATGCGCTGCTCTCTGGATCGCTGCAAAGTTCGAAGATGCCAAAGATCGTGTTCCTACCGTCCAGGAACTCGCCTCTGTATGTCAAGAAGCTTACGACGAAACTGCGTTCATCCAGATGGAAGGTCATGTTTTGTCTACCATTCAGTGGACTTTGGGACATCCAACGGCCGAGGCTTGGTTACGGCTTATGTGTTGTGGGCCAGTGATGGAGGAACCCAAAGTTCAGCATGTGGCCCGCTTTTTGATGGAAATAACGCTGTTCTATCGCGAGTTCGTAAAGCATTCACCTTCGACTATTGCTCTGGCTGCCTTGACTTTGGCTCGCTACCTTTGCGGCAAGCCTCGCCGTGTCTGGGAAGAGACGGATGAGTGCATTGAGGTCGTTGAATACCTCGACAATCGTCTGGCGCGACATGTGAACGACCTTTCGGAAGTCCTCGTGCGTAAATACTCGTACGCCTTCTATTCTAAGGCCGCCACCTTCGTCGTCCAGTACTACTTGAACGGTGGTCACTTCATGCGCTACGCGTACCCTTCTCTACCTGTCACTCCCGTCCGCTCTCCCGCCTCCTCCATCGTCAGCACGCCCATGAGCTCCACCACCTCCTACTCGGACCTTTCGGACGATATGCCCGTCACGCCGACGAGTCCGTTATCGACGAGTGATTTCTTCCCAAGCTCGCATTGTTCTTCAGATGACAAGGAGAACGTGCACTCCTCACTGGAACCTGTGATCAAGCCGATTCGCGCTGATCCGACACCCGACGAGTTCCTCCCTCACGATTATGTCTCATTTGGTCGTCCCGCGCTTCACAACTTAAATGTTGTGTCTCCCCGGGCGATGGTAGCATAATTCACCGTGACTAAAATCACTCTTTTTCCTCTCTCAAAACGTCAAGCAAGAACGCAAAATGTACCACCATACACGTCAAACAGACACATTGGCAATATTCCCTTTCTCGCAATATGCATGCATTCATCGTTCCCCCCATCCCTGCAATAGTTTCTCCTTTCCATCTCTTCTGGCATCACACATCTCTTTAATGGCAGGCATACAGCTATTCCACACATCTAAACAGCGTACAAAGATGTATTTCATGGGGACGGCTCTCTCAAGCATCCGCGCGGTGGCCCACCGTCGATGCTGTATTCCACGGACAGTTTGTTTTCTCTACCTGCCACCGGACCCAGCGATATAACTTTCTTGTACGCAAGGCGTTGTTCTCGTCCCGTCCCATCCTATCCGCATCCCCTTTATCTCTGGTTGTCAACACAAAGTAACTACACTCGTTTCAATGCAATTTTGGTCATTATGCAGTCCCTCACCACCTGTGCACTTTTTCATTTCCCCTTGTTCAATTGTCTCTTGCATTACTACCCCACTTCCCTTCGCGACCATAGTCCCCGCCACGTCCTATCTCCCCTCAGCGACAGTCGCATTCGTTCTTACCTATTACCTTATTATATTTCATTTTTATGTTATATTCTTCTACTCTTCTCAGACTTCGCACAGATGGCGGTCTGATGCGTCGTTCTACAGTATATTGTTTTTTGCTTCCGCTCTCCCAGCATCCCTTGCCCTTGCCGCCCCACATCGCATCCGCCTCTCCTCTGCCTTTTCGCTTCACCTGCACATATCATTTTCACCTGCACACCCCGAACACTCGTCATTGTTGCAATACCACTCGTATATACAAGCATCACCCAAATGTCTCGTACAATCACACAATCACTTCACAGAAAAACGCTCTCGTTCTTGCAGATTGATAAAGATCGTTGACCTGGTGAGTAACATAAGTATGTAAAATACACAGCAAGGGTTTCAGGTGTTCGCAGGAAGGAATTCCTGTTTGAAATGCCCTAGGTTGAATCCCTGATCCGGCCCATGGTTTCCCTACGTAGTTGGCAACGATCTCCACGGGCCTTACCTTTGCACGCAGCCCACTTGCTGGTCAGGTACTTGTGTCTTATGTCGCACACTGTCGAAGGGTTCAGGTACCTCGGAAGGGTACATCGCGCGTGCATGGGAATGCAGCCTTGTATTCTTTCATTATAGACTGCCAACCGGCGCACACAAACCAATGCAAGGATGATTAACAAGGAAACCACGCCCT
Organism: Pleurotus tuoliensis; assembly: GCA_036872985.1. NCBI lineage: Eukaryota > Fungi > Basidiomycota > Agaricomycetes > Agaricales > Pleurotaceae > Pleurotus > Pleurotus tuoliensis. The sequence continues at coordinate 2,894,760 of JAYMDH010000002.1, forward strand.
TAACAAGGGTGGAATCAACCCACTTCCATTGGGCCAGCGAGAGACCAAGCACCTGAGGGAGCGCTCATCTGAGATCATTCGATCACGCCATGGGAGGGCCCCCAAATCCCATGAGGGTCTTATGCGTTGTTGTGGAGTCGTGTGATTGCATCTACAGACTGTGTACTTTTTCGTTCTTTTTGATGGGCCGCCTGTGGGAGACGCCGCAGGGGTACGCCGACGAAGGAATGGGGGAGACCATCATCAAAAGATGAAAGTTTACATACCCGGTTTAAACATACAAGATAATGATACGAAAACATTGACATAAGAGGTGTCCAGTGCTTCGAGTTCCGGATCCCAAGAGGAATGCCACTAGAACCGATGACAGCCAACGTAACACTTCAATGTTCTAGAGGTATTTTCTTTCTCCATTCGTTTACTGAAGAACCCAGCGATCACCGTCCTTCGCGATGCCCACTGGACGCTTCTCATCCAAGCTGATTCGACCGGCATTGAGGATCGCGGTCGTTAGGACGGTGTTCGCGATCGTAGGAAATCCGTGCGTATCGTATTCAGCGGGCTTAGAGGCTCCAGAGCTGATACTGCGGGCCGCGTCGATGAATTTTTCGATAGAAATGTACCCATAGCCACGCTGGCCATCGAAGTGACCGCTTTCCGAGGGTGAATACTTCATGCTGACGGAGACTTTGATTAGATCAGTAGAAATGAAGGAACTAGAAGACACATACTAGAATGGATTGTACCATGTCTTTCCAGTGTCATCTACTGTTACATCATATCCGCGATGGGCTTGATCCACAGTAATGTCGCCCTATATAAACGTGCATCAGAACAAGACTAGCCTGGTTGATGAGCTTTACCCCCGACCTTTTCGCCCATGTAATACCAGTGCTGTGCAGAGTGAATGCCAGCCTTAAGGGGTGCGGTCCACGAAGCAGTATACACTCCTGTACCCTTGTGCTTGGGACTCTTAATCGATTGCCAATCGACCAAGAGCGTGATCGTGTCTTCAGTTTGAGGAACGCAGTTATACGGCTCGCTTGTTGCAATACCTGTGGCAGCGCTTGCCATTACTCGGGTGGGCACAGCAATGTCCTGCAGGATCCAACAGCAGATATCGATGTGGTGGGACGATAAGTAATAGCTATCAGGTATTTCAACAACGAGGCGGCCATCAATTCAGGAGGTGCCTCGTACCTAATATCTGAATCCCTGCCAGCCCAAGCGCGGAAAGTCTCGAGCTGGCTCTTCGGTTGGCTCATCCACGCATTGAAGAAGTTAAATTCTCCCAAAGTGGAGGCGCGGGCTTTCGCATCGCTGTATACCGGATCGAACCTAGTCACGGTGATTGAAGTTAGCGACTAGCGACGGACCATTCAATTGTTATAGTCATAAATAGCCTCACCGTTTGTGATGTTCGACGAAGCAAACTACGTTATTTTCCCGAGCGGCATCAATAAGTTCGTTGTGGTGGGAGAGGAGCTGAGTGGCGGGTTTCGTCACAAGAACATGGATACCCTTCTTGATGGCGTAGATAGCGATCGGGTAGTGCGTACCTGTGGTTTATGGTGAGACAAAGAATCGCCAATGGCAAGGAACTCACTATCTGGCGTGAAAATGATCACGGCGTCGCCGGGGGACAATTTGTCGATAGCGGCCTTGTCTGCTTTCCATTAGGAGCATGCACCACTCCCACGAATGTTCCTTACAAGCATCGGGATCAACCTTGCCCTCCTCGGGGAACGCGTCAAACCTAGAATCGTTGTAAACGAGTTAGTCGATGGAGTGCGAGTTGCAACACGGAGACTTACGAGAGATCCATGTCCTTATAAACATTGCCAATGTTCTGGGCCAGATGTTCGCGAATAGCGGGGAACTTGCCACCGTTGACACCAACCATACTAAGATGATCAACCTTCGAATTTCTGGTCAGAACCAGGGCACGACACCATGGCGTGCAAGTACCTTCCCCAGTCTTCGCAAATCAAACAATGTCAGGCCAACGACCTATATTTGAACGGCCGTGAACACGTTCGTCGAGGTAACCAATATATTCGAGAAGTAACGTACCCCGATCTATTGAACAATCAGGATCGTATCTCGCAGCGATATCGCCATTGTATCACCCACCTTCTTGTCAGATTTTGATGCACCAGATCCAGTCCATCCTGTGGTGTATTCACCCTAACGGACATACGGTGTTGTTGGTAGTAAGGCCTCTTTATATTCGCATAATATAGATGCTTACGGTACCGCCTACAGCGTCATGTCATATCATGTCACTGTATACAAAACGATCACAACTTACACATCAATACATTGAGCTTAGCTTGGCTGGCCATGGTTGAAGATGCTATGGCTGTCGATTGGAAGTTCGAGACGAGCTCTCATCGTTTATAACAGGACTGCCAGCAATAAAAGGCAACAAGGAGAAACCGAGGACTAATGAGCGGAGAAGGGCGGCCCGGGAAGGATGTGAGAAGGACCGGGCCGACGACCAAGTCCACTCATGTGATCCACGGTACGGAGTTAGAACTTGGCAAGCGGACTCAAGCTGAAAGCAAGGCCTCTCTAAATGGTATATTCATCAGGATAATAGGATATTGGGAATTATCGCCGTTTGTTTTTATTGCTACGTGACTTATTCTGAGCAGGCCCAGCTTTTGGCTGCGGTTGTGGCACGGCAGCAGGTTCATCCGACATGAGAGCAGAGATGCTGAGAAGATGCTTTAGGACCCAAGACTGTGAGAGAAGGAAGGCCGCATACCTTGACTTGAAATCTCCCGTAGCGAAGGCAGACTGCGCACTTGCGATCTTCGCCTGACTGGCTCGCATCTCTTCCAAGGCTTCGGGGTCCATATTTTTCTGTTACTCGAGCTCGATATAACTCCGAGAAGTGCACGAGAGACACGTACCATGAGATATGGAGTACCAACCGCCATCACGGCTGTGACCAGCATTATCATCATCATGGGGTTCTTGAACATCGCCAGTAGGCTGAAAGATTCATGGGCAACGAAATAATTATGCTTTTGCCGAGCAACGAGAGAGATAGGGTGGGGCAGAATCACTGAGGATGGAGGATTCAAAGGTGTTCCAGGTATGTACGGGTGCACTTCAACGGCCGGAGGCGTTGTGTTCAGAATATCGACGCGTAGCTGTCTGTGAATCAGCAATATAACAATTAGTCGTTTCAGAAACGCACCTGGTCAAAGATGAAATCGTGAGTCGAGACAGAGAGAACGTATGTACCCGCAGGAACACCCGGACTTGAGAACGGTCAAACATACTGGGACCAGGAATTACATGTAGAGCTCACATGGTAAACTTGCCATCCTGCTGTATTCCCCCGTAGTATTTACCTTCATCTAATACAACCTTTGAGCGTCCCAACTTCTCAGGCCCTAGAGCAGTACTCAGTTCAAAGCCGGAGTTGTATAAAGGGATCTGCACACCTGGACATATGTCGTTCCAGAGAATGTCGCCTTTGACCGCGAAAGCAACAACTATTCTCAGCCTATCACGACGAGTGGGTCAGGAATGGTCGAGAATCAGTGAAGTCATTTGTACCATCCCATTAGTAGCAAGCTTGCAATCCACGGAACCATTAGTCTGACAGTGCGGAGGGTGACGAGGAGGTTTGAACCACGCCCTCCGAGGCTGGGGCCTCCGAAATCAACAGATGCAAATTTATCCTGCCGCTCTCAAGGCTCCTTTGCACAATACATTGACCTCTTCAGATCGTCAAAATGCGACACAAGCGTGCTAAAACCTACAAAAGGCTCATGGCCCTGTACTCCATGTCATTTGGTTTTCGCCAGCCATATCAAGTTCTCAGTCAGTCCAGATTATGCTGTGTGACTCTGGTTTTTACTGGTCCACAGTTGATTCGCATATGTGCAAAGAAGCCATCGACCACAAACTCGACATTATGAAACAACTCGGTGTAGTCCTTCAGGGATTGGTCAAACCCAGTGAGTGATTCGGTGGCCCGGTTTGTCCGTTAACTGAAGTCTCTAACCGTAGCCTTCATTGCTAGTGATCACTCAATGCTGTATACATGAACTCTATTTGCAAGGAAAATCACAGCAACCTGCCGTCGACCTTGCGAAGTCTTTCGAGCGGCGAAAATGCAATCATCGAGAGGCCATCCCCGGCGACGAATGTTTGACCAGCGTCATCGGTAAGACACCAGTATTCCATAATTGATTGACAGAGACATATCCATCCGCCAGGGGACAAAAACAAGCACCGATACGTAGTCGCATCCCAATCCCAACCCCTTCGTGCGGCGCTCCGACAAGTTCCTGGTGTCCCGCTCATACACATCAATCGAATAGTCATGGTGCTTGAGCCTCCTAGTGATGCCACAATAGATGCAAAAAAGGCGGTATGTTGATTTCCTTAAGCTACGCGCTGGTGGGTGCTAAACGAGGTGCAGATGGAACAGCAGTCAGTTCAACCCACACTTGCGCCTGATATTGCTTTGGTACAGTCGAGTTCAAAACAACCCCAATCTGAGCCTCCTCGGAGAAAGCAAGGTCCGAAGGCACCTAATCCGCTGAGTATGAAGAAGCGAAAACCTGCGCCTACAAAACCGGTCCCAAAACGCGATTTAGATGGAGGGGCCCAGGAGAAAGGGAAACAGCGGAGTACGACGAACGCGGGCGCTGTCAGTGGTAGCGATGGTGAACAGCACCGGGGTGTCGAAAAACGAAAGAGACCAAGTGATTCGATTGATAACAACGAAGATGGTCCAGACGGGCGATCATCAAATGGGCGCAAGCGCAAACGACGGAGAAAGTCTGCAGCGGTGGATACACCTGATGGCCGTGTAGAATAAGTTTCTAATGAAGGATTGTAGTGATTTCTTTGCCTCATGTTGCTTGCGCCACGATTCTCATGCCTCTCCAGTGTTCCCCGGTCAGATACTATCAAGATAGATATGGGTGTCCAATGTCTCGTTATTGTGCCTGCGCCGCCGCATGGTGCGCTATCGGCGCTTTCACCCATGCGTGTGCACAGGTAATGCAGCCGTCAATCGGACGAGTGTTGACAACCCATGCGAAGACATAAGTATGTTTATCGTGTGGCCTTGTTTCCGGGGTCACACTACAAGATGACGACTCGGCGTGGATGGTTGATTTACATAAGACGTTCATGCACGTTGTTAGTATCTTCCTCTCCGTCTCGGATACTATATGGCTCTCTACTGAAGGAGCTGAGCCGAGCCTTCTAAAGACGCAGTCATGGTTGCGAATAGGTTAAACAACATACCCACCTCAAGGACTTGAAACACGCAAACACGCCTGCAAATTTCGTAATTATAGGACGGTACAATATTCTGCTCACTCGTAAGTTGCACTTTGACGTAGTAGCTTGCGCTAATGAGTCTTCCTGGAAGTATGGGCTCGGTGAAGGAGTATCGACGACGATCAAGGAATAAGATTAAGAAGATGTAGCACTGCCACCATGCCTGAATCCACGAGGCGCGCAGCGTGGCAAACGTGACGTCTTTGAGGTGTTCCATTCTTGGACCATGGACGACTGGCAGGCCCTGCTCCAACATTCATCCCTTCACGCCCTTCTCTCTCTAGCCAGCAACGACCACTAGCCCACGACGAAGTTTATACGCACCATCCACATCCATCTTGAGGCACAACACAGCTAGGGATCGAACAATCGAGGTCCAAGACTCCATGTCACAAATAGCAGCCAGCCCTCCTGGCAACATCGTGGCACCATCTCCCCCCGAGGGCTTTGTCCCTCGGAGGGAATTCCTACGCGAGCAGCGAGCAACTGCGAATGTATTTGCCCTGATGTCCATCTCTGGCTCGAATCTCATCAGACTCTACTCCTTCCCGGTCGTCGTCGTCAAAGCACTCCGTATGATGTTCGAGAACCGGGAGCTATTGAGCTTCGTCAGAGAAGACTCCACGCAGAACTGCTGTGAGTTCTCGATGGAGGGGAAACCCTGGACAATGCCAAAGAATGTCTACACCGAGAAGCTACTGCTCGACCTCTTGACTGTGTTATCCTCGCATGGATGGAACCTCCTATCTTCTATAGACTATGGGCGCGAGCACGACGACCGCCTGGCCCTCACCTTCTACAAACCTTGTGCCGTCCAACAATTTGGCAGAGGTTCCCCCGTTCCCCCTACGCCTAATATTTCCATGAGTAACTTGCACGACAAAATGGGGGGTCGGCGCACTTTCTTTGGCGTCTCTTTCGCATCTGCGAGCGTCCTGCGAGTAATATCACCACCACTCAGTATCACCCCAGCCATTTTGCAAGCTGTGAGGGGAGCTTGGCCCCGAGGCGTAGTGTCGGAAAAGAAGATTGGCACGAACGCGTTTGAATTCAAATTGAAAGGGTATAAATGTGCGTTCTATCGCAGGAAATAAACCCGAAATTACGCTGACAGCTCCCTTCTATTCCTATCCACTCAGGGTTCCAGGAAGACACATTCGCCACTGATTCCCTTCGACATATACTCACTCTTCTGACATCACTTGATGTTTACGACTTCAGCCTTATCACGTCTTTGTCTTTGGGCAATCGGTCTCGCGTGAAGGATTTGTGGATTTTCGCTGGGCCTCCGTCTTCCTCAGGCGATGAAATCATCCGTGAATCTCCTCCGCCATCTATCCTAGATGGTTCTCTGCCAGATCTCAAGAGACTCGTTCGCCTCCAAGACCTATCACACTCTCCCCTTGTGAACCCACCTTTCCAACATCGCCGCTTCACCAGCTCTCCTGCAAGCTCGCCCGCCATGCCTATGGCCCCGTCCGCCCACGTCAGAGCGGCAACCGAAGGCGGCATCACCCAACCTCTCGATCAGCAAACCGACCAGTCAAGTGACGTCGACTCGTTGTCGATTCTCAGTCCCAACCGTAAATCGATATCACGCAAACCTGCACCTCGAGCACAGGTGCCGGTATCTGCTCTGTACGATACTGAGGCCCAACCGCAGCCGCGTGAATTCTTCAGGACTAATTTGCCTAGCACGATCAGCAATGGCACTCCTGATATGACGGGCGTAGGCTCTAGGGGAGGAACGCCTGAGTTTTATCAACCAGGGACGGCGTGGAGTGACGATACCTCGTCCCATGGGTCACCACGGGCCATCACCACCGAGTCACCCCCGCCTTCCGGTCACTCTCGGCCACCACGGGCCAAGACACCGCCCGCGCTAGTGTCCGATGGTCATTCCTCACACTCCTCAGCCCCCGTCACCACTCATGTTATCCAACCGTCAGACTCAACGCCCAGAGCCACACAAACCATCAGTACTGGCGCCCTCCTGAGCCCGGGTGTGTTCAGAGATTCGGTCGTCTCGTCTGCGGAAACGAGTTATGATGCCGTACCTATTAAATGGGTAGGGTCTACCATCCAACCTCAGGGACAGATGCTGGCCCCCGCCGCTCAGGTAGATCGTATATCTTCTGGCCCAAACTTTCCTGGGGGCTGGAGACCAACGCCGGTCGAAGAGAAGGACGAGGAGGAAGTTGTCGCTCCGGCCCATACATTTGGGCAACACAACGACCCGAGTCCGGAACGAGTGCTACAGGAGGTGAAGTCTCGTGTTGAATCGCCGGAGTATAAGCTGGGCGACCACAGATCGCGGAAGAGCGAGGCCGGCGTGGTAGGGTTGATTGCGGATCCCGCTCCTCCTCAATCTCACCCTGTGCCGCGACTAGACAAGGGGAAGGGAAGGGAAACGTCTAACCACGCTAGTTCGAGTAGCGGACAAGGCTGGGTTCTTGTCAACGTGGACAAAGATACACATCCCCAGTCGCCGCCGCCGCATCGCATACCCAACAGTCTTCATCGGACGAGCGAGTCTCGGAGTCAGTCTTCACTGCAATATCAAAGCGCGCCGGAGTCTCCTGGGTCCAGAGGTATGTCTGAATTTCCTCGGCATAGCGAGCAGAGCCCGCCACCTGCACCTGCGCAAGCAATCGTAGCACTTGATGCAGCCAAGACCAGCAGCAAGTCCAAACATGGTGAGGAAAGTTCATCTGCTGTCCGTCGTCTGTTTTCCTTGACTAGGCAAAACTCAGTGAGTTCTCTTGACATTCAAACCCGTCAATCGAGAGGTAATCCGTCATTGCTATATAGAACAAGGGCAAGGGCAAGGCCGGCGATTCGACAAATGGATTAGCCGGAAGGGCCAAGGATATAGGAGCCACGGCGCAAGTGATAGAAGCGACGACCCAGACTAAACCGAGAACTCGGGGCGTTCTGCGGTCCAAGTTCAGGTTTGCCAATACGCCAGAAGCATCTAGGAATAACGACAAGCGACGAAACATGGATCTTTGACTTTGAGGGCATTTATGTATTGGATCTAGACTTTTCTCTCTCATCTTGGGATATACTCATTTGCTCTGATACCATACGCACCGTCTCATAATGTCACTTTGCTGTAGTAGAAGCCTGTATTCGTCCCCCCTGTACCTGGTCACGTGAATGATTGGAACACAGTCTCGGAGACAAGAGAGGCGAGGCGAATGCTGGCAAAAGCGCAAGGCAGTTCTGATGCGAAATAAATTGCCTGTGTACGACGCAGAATTCGTGTACGAGAATATTAATTTTCTGGTTGCACGGCGGACATTTAGAGGGGAATGCGGAGTTGACAGGTTTGCAGCCAACACGGAACATCTGGGAGACGAAATTGGACACGACCGGGCCACAGTGACTGGGCAAATTGGCGGGCACGGCACTGCAGCTCCCGATGGGCAGGATTGAGGAGGAGAATTAGAAATACGGGGAGCAGAGGTGAAGTAGAGAATATAAAATCGTGAAATTCCGCAATAGACGAGCAGAGGCGGTCGGAGGGACACTGATTGAAAGTGACCGAACGCAAACATCTCCCTTCGACCCAACCCGTGGCCGTGTCCCTTTCTTTGCCGCTCTCCCATCATCCTCCCTTTCCTTCCCTCCCTCGCCCTCAACCCTCATCGTCGTGATCGCCAACGTCCTCCTCGTACCCTCTCCTGCCCATTTGCCCTCCTCAGCGACCCCCCACGGCCATCTCGTCCCATCTGCGCAGCGGCGGGCTTCATTTGCCTTTTCTCTAACTACAACCCCCATTCCTAATGCCGACCTGCAGACGGAAAAGAGTCGTCCTCACTCAGCCCTCAGACGAGCTCCTCGATGCAGTAAAGAACGACCCGCACAAAGAGGTATTCTACCTGGAGCAAACAGGGGAGATTTTCGAAACCTACGAGTAAGCCCGCGTCACCCTGTTGTCTGGCAACAACTCACTCTATGTTCTCCTCATCGTACCGCGCTTTGCTGCAGAGAATACGCCGCGCGCATGTCCTTTTACAGGCTCAAACAATTCCAATGCGAGTTGACAGGCAAGAGCGGACTGGATTACTTCCAAGCCGTCGAGAGTGAAAAACACGAAGCTACGACGCTGCACACCCGCTTCTCCGAGCCTCTCAAACCCGTCGTGCTGAAGGCGGTACAATGGCGTATGTTTCCATTCTATTCCTCAACTCTCTGTACTGTCTTCTGAAACTATACACAGAGGTCATGGGCCGCCTGGACCATCTAGTTGAAGCTGTCTACGATCGGTTCAAAGACCGTTACTTCCAACACGAAAGTACGTGCTTCCGTCTCCATTGCATGTCGCAATACTGACCCCCCAAGCAGGAGTGATTGTAGATTTACATCCTAAGTACTTCGCCATCTTATGGCGCTTTACCAATGATCTCACCCTTCCCTTCCAGGTATTACGCACGCGTTGAGCGAGTATACCCTCCGAAGTACTACCATGACGTGGATGCTCGGGACGCATTTAAGCCTACCGATCTGGCTTCCAACGCCGTCATGGCGGTCGACGACGAGCCGCCGCACGTCATTGCTGGGGATCTCAACCTACCTATCAAAGAGGCCAACCAGCGTGACGACCCCACCCTGTATTATTATTGGGTTCATATTCTGGAACTGGAGAAGGATAAACCTGACAAGAACAGGTCCGCTCAACAGCATGAGAAGGACGTAGGGATCATCGGAAGTCTCATGGAGGTTAAGTGTCAGATGATGAGGTAAGTCTACTTGAGCATCCCATGCCCTAGGCTAATATATGGTTCACAGTCGCGATCGTCTATGTTTCTCAAAGTCCATACTACGTCGTTTTATACGTGATTGCGTCGATAGGGATGCTGCAGTTGCTTCACCCTGGACGGTCAAGCCTGCAATTGCGCAGCGATATGGCGTTGATACTGTTATGCCAGAGGAGACTCGGAAAGGTGTTGCGGATATCAAGAAGGGAGAGATTGATAAACGTAGGAAGACTTACCAGAACGAAGAGGGTGGGCCACCGACGAAGAAACAGAAACTCAACCAAAAGAAGAGTCTGTCACCTGCGGAGGAGGCAAAAAGTTAGGCAATTATCTCTCTCATCTTTATTGTTACTGACAACAACACAGTGAAAGCTGGGCTTCCTGTGTCTCACAAGAAGGATCGGGAGAACCGTGAAAAAGCTGAGAGGCAGAGGTTGGCGAAAATTGAAGCAGAGAGACTGGCTGCAGAGAAGAAGAAAAAGAAGCCTATACGCTACCCAACGGAGGATCTCGATGTTCGACTCACTGACAAGGACAAGAAGGCGGGTATGAAGATACAGCGACCCGTTCCAAGTCAGACGGCACTGCCCTTTAATGAGCAACCGGGAACGTTCGAGTCTTTCCTTCTAGTTTGGAATTTCCTCAACGTCTACGGGTATGTGCTACGATTTCATGCGCATACGAATACAAACTAAGACCCTCCTACACAGCCAACCGCTTCATCTTTCTAATTTTACACTCGACGAGTTCGAACACGCCATTCGACATAATGTTGTCGACCCAGCGTGCCCCCTGCTGGGCGAGGTGCATTCTACCCTGATCTACAACCTACGCAGTGTCCCCTTTGTCAAGTATGCCGCCGTAAACTCTTTGGAGAGCAACGGCCTGGAGAGTGTGCATGGCGTGGATCGCCAAACGCTGGTTTCGACTATGTACAATCTCAGCGGAAATTGGGAGCGGCAACCGTTAAGGTCATCAGAAGGGCGACTGGGGTGGGAGAATTGTATGCTGAGTTGCTTGGTAGATGTACGTCTTTTGATTAACTTCCACACCGGCAAATTTTAATGAGCGTAGCACGCTACTATGCAATCTTTCCCAAGGTTACAGGAGGTGATGACGAGGCTTCTGTTTAACGTCGACTCCCAGACAGAAGATGAAGAACCCGATCCACTTCAGCAGTCATCCGCCGATCAACAATATGCGTATCTCTGCCCCGCTGACCGTATAGCTATCCTCAGCTTCATGTGCAACCTGGCTATTTCGAGTAAAGCTATCCATGTCCATATGGAGAGCTGCGAGGAACAACTAACGGCACTACGGAAGGAGAAGATCGAGGTTAATCGACAGAAAAAGTCATTGTGAGTGCTTTTTACATCGCCGTTAAATTGACTCATGGCCTAACCATAACTTTTCTAGCCAGGAGAAAATGTCAGCGCTTGCTGAAGTCAAGGAAGAAGACAAGGATGACGTCCTACCTCCCGCTCCGAACGGAGTCGACGAAGATGTTACGATGCAGGACATGAGCGAGCTATCAGACGCCTCGGCCTCCGAAGGCGGTTCTGAATCTGCCAACCTCAGTGCGAGACAAAAGGCTGTCAAAGCTAACGAGATGCGCATTAAGGCCCAGACTCAAGCTCATGCTAAACAGCGGGAGGCTGCCAGACAAAAGGCTGCGACGATTAAGCAGGCCGCCGCGGAGCATCGACGGTTGGATGAGGAAATGAACAAAACCGAGCGCCGCCTGGAGGGTATCGAACGGGAGTTCAGGAAGCTGTTGGGTTCTGTGAGGGTGAAGCCTTTGGGTCGTGATCGGTTTTACAATCGCATATGGTGGTTCGATGGGTTGGGCTCCGCATCGCTGGTCGGTAGTGGCGGTGTTGCGCAGTATGGAACTGGACGGCTTTTCATACAAGGACCCAGTGAATTCGACCTCGAGCTGTTGGGGCAACGGCCGCCGGAGGAGATTGAGGAGCGAAGGAAGGATGAAGAGGGGGAAGATGGCATGCTAGGTCCTGGCGAATGGGCAGTTTATTCTGATCTCGAGGAAGTGAGTGGCTAGGCCTGCCTGCTTTTTTTTGTTACTGACGAGATTGTTTGCCCCTGCAGCTCGATGAATTCGTAGCCTGGCTCAACCCTAAAGGTCATCGAGAGCTCGCTGTGAAGACGGCTCTAAGTAAATGGTGGGTGCACATCACGGCAGGTGTAAAGAAGCGAACAGCGGCAAGTGCCTTCCTTCTGGTCGTATAAACAATGTATTGAGCGTGTTGCCACATGCAGGACCTTAGTATCAACGCGAAACTTCCTGAAGCTCGCCGTAGTATGAGAACAAAGGCCTTGGGAAACGACATTTCAAGAGAACCCTACATGATGTGGGTCAATCGACGTGCTATCAATTCATCATAGATGTATTCTTCCGCCATTCTTCCCACTGCATCACCACGCTCTTTTCCCCTTCGTTCCATCGTCAATCATCTAAAGCGTACTGCCTATCCATAGATCACCGCATGAGTATATAATGTTGTAAAAGTACATAATTCGTAATCGCTGTTCTTGAGGAGAAGAACTAGGGGCGCGTGTCGAGATGCGAATGCAATAGATACCGAATAGTTCTTTTGCTCTCGTACACGCCGAACTCTCCCCCACTTCGAGAAACTTCTTGCATTCTGTTGGTGGTCCCCCTCTCGGATCTTACTTGGAGGGAAAATTTATGGGAGAAATGCAAAGCCCATATCGCTTGACCGGCCCATTGGGACCCTTCCTCCGAGGCTTATCATCACGACAAATTTCAGATTGGAGCCCCTTGCGCTGCTCCAGTAACGACTTTTTTTCACGACCCTCGACGATTGCGAGATGACTTCTATACCCACTGGGTTTGCGTTTGGCTCTGCATCGAGCGCGCAGAGTGTTCGAGATGCCATAGCCTCCTGTATGTGATCCATACTTCCAGACTGAACGAGAACACTAGTTCCTGACTATACCGCCTCAATGTGCAGATCGACGAACCCAGTTTTTGATAGCTGGTTCTGCTGTGTGTTCCGCGTCAGATGGCTACGAGTCGTTTGATGAGGATGTCGAGGAGGCCATCATCAGGCCGCGAAATGAGTTCACGGAGGACGAATTTGCGGCATACGAAGGGAGAACAGACGACACTAGGGCCTATGAGCTGACGACTGGCCAATTTGAGTGGGACGATATTGAAGAGCAGCCAGCCTTCGTGGTTCCTGCTTCCACGCCAGCCACTCCTCATTACCGCCCGGTCCTTCCTGCCTCTCCTGGTGCATCTCCCCGGATTATGAAGTCTGGCGAGCGTGCGCCTCTCCTTGCAAAGCCATCGTCTCCTAGTACTCGCCAAATCACCCAGGAATCAAGGAGACCCGTTCTGCCCACCCATCACCAGACTTACGCCGCGACAGAGCAAACTCCTGCTTTGGTCCATATTTCGTCGCGCACATCGCTGCTGCAGAAGCAGCCTGTTCATGTTCACATCGGAAAGAGCACCTATGGGCAGACTGTAAGGCTTTCAGCGTCTTCAAAGTACTGCAGATCGCTCACGTTTCTTTAGCTCTTCAACTCAATCGCCATTCTTCTTGGTATCGGTATGCTATCAGAACCTCTCGCCTACGCGTATTCGGGATGGATCTGTGGAACGCTTATCATCATCTCCTACGGATTCATCTCCTGTTACACGTACGTGCTTCACTGCTTCGTCGATTTAAGCCTCTAACCCAGTCACAGAGCGAAGATTTTGGCGCATATGATCATGTCAGATCATCGCCTACGGTCGTATTCAGACATTGGACGCAAGGCGTTTGGACCGCGAGCAACTACTCCAATTAGTCTCTTGTTCTGTTTGGAATTGTTCACCGTTAGGTGGGTATCTGCTCCAGGATACACGCGTTTGCTTGCTTACTTCGCCATCCAGTGTCGTCCTTGTTACTCTATACGCCGACTCTTTATATACCATCATCCCCAAATACTCTCCAGACACCTACAAAATCTGGGGCCTCGCTCTGTAGGTCTTACGACGCGTCTATAAGTACCTGAACCCGTTAGCTAACCACGCATATAGCTTGCTCCCTACTGTGTTCTTGCCCCTGTCGCTCCTATCCTACGCGTCCATTATGGGGATCCTCAGCATCATATTTCTGATTGGCGTCATGTTGATTGACGGTTTGTCAAAGACCGACGCTCCAGGATCGCTATGGACGCCCGCTGAAACCTCTTGGGGGCCAGACGGGTATGGAAAACTAGGCGTGGCCTTCGGGTTGTTCATGGCGGGCGTAAGTTCTTTACAGGCACTTCCCAGTGAAGTAAGTTGCTCATTTATGATGATGACTAGTTTTCGGGCCATGCAGTCATTCCTTCTCTCGCCAGAGACATGGTTGACCCATCGCAATTCAATTCCATGATTAACTGGGCTTTCGTAAGTCCAGCATCGCAGTACTTCTAGTAATACAACTGAAATGCCCCAAGGTAATCGCGACTTCTGTGTACGCTATAATCGGAAGCGCCGGATACTTAATGTTCGGCAATAATGTCAGTGAAGAGGTGAGTAATAGATCCAGTCCAACGCACGCTACTGCTCATTTGAGACGCAGATAAGTATAGATCTACTTAATACGCCCGGATACAGCGCCGTGTTGAATCAAGCCGCTCTTTGGATGCTTGTGATCAGTCCTCTGTACGTGTCTAATGTATTCTAGGACTGGTTTGTTACTCGCACTGACTGGGGCATACCAACAGCTCAAAGTTTGCGCTGGCCACTCAACCAGTAAGATTTCTTAGATGGTCGTGTCCGATCAAAGATTAACTGATCTTTCGACAGCTTAATACCACTCTCGAAATCCTGATGGGCCTTGACTCCCAAGTCACTGCTCCGGAGGAATTCTCAGGAAAGACCTCCCTACGAGGGTCGTACACACCCCTCAAGAAGATCTTGCACGTTTTGCAGAGAGCGGGGTTGACTGTCGCGTCTGTTGCTGTCTCGATATGTGTGCCCGAGTTCAGCGCAGTTATGGCCTTCCTTGGTGCCTTTTCAGCGTTCGTCCTGTGTGTAGTTGGGCCTATCGGTGCCAAAATAAGTCTAGCGGGGAAGTGCCAGTGGTTCGATGCTATTATTCTTTTTGGGGCGAGCGTTATGGCTATCTGGGGTACAGTGGCAGCTGTGTGGCCTTCGTAATGTACCTACCCACACGATTGCAAATCTTGTTGTTTATTGCTTTTTTACCTAGATTATTTTGATTCCATGGACTTCTTGATGATCTGCTCTAGCATGTATACGATTTACAGAGAATGCAATACACCTCTATGTAGATGATTACGCCTTCGTTGCTGCGAACGAGATGATTTTTGTGACCTCTGTACGTGATGTACTTCAGTGTGGGGCACCGAGGGCGTAAGGGGGGGACGTACGCGGTAGCTTGATGGTTTCTTGCACCACGGTGGCTTCAATCTGGTTGTCGGGGTTAGGAGGGATGGTGATCATTGACGTAGATGCATCAACGGCCCAGCCTAGTTTTTGGACGTACGCATCAAGCTCAGCACCTATGTTTGTGTCGATGAGTCTGTCAAATGATACCCCAAGGAGGCCGTTTACCTTGCAGATCGAGGTATGAGCCCAACCTTTGCGGACTAATGCGCGTGAACGCTGCCTTCACCGCCCGAATCGTAACATCTCTTATCGAATGCTCGAATCCAGCACACTCTACCGTGTAGTTATCCCGCAGGTTCTCCAGCTGCTCCGACTTGTACGTCGCCCAGAACGCGGGGAAGCGGCATCGGAACAGGAGGTTGTGGAGGTGTCGCAAGACAGGCAGAAGGGTTGGGAGTGGGTCGGGCTCGTCGAGCGTCGCGTTTATCGGGCGTTCTTCGAGAAGGGACATGCAGAGGTTGAAGTCTGGGAGAGGAGAGGCAGAGAGGGATTTGATGAGGATGTTTATGACTACATCTGGGTTGTAGAGATCTGGGTTGAATTGGTAGCTTGAAGATACAAGTTACCGTTAGTTACTGCCTCTGAATGGAAGTCCAGAGTAATAATTACAGCTTCAAGATTGCGAGGTTTGCTAGACAATCGTATTCCTGGCTGCGGATTTGGTGGTACAAGTAGTCCTCAAGGATGCCGACATTCGATGGGTTGTATCTGTCTGTGATTTTCCTGTGGTCAGACTTAGGCAGAGACGAGGGACGATAGAGTCGCTCACCGACACCTGAGACCAAGGCCTCTATGAGTTCAGGTCGCTCTGGGGGTGAAATCCAAGCTGAGGCCATCGTCGTTGCTGGTGGTGAGACTACAGCAGAATTTTTGAGAGCGTGTGGTCACGTGAAGTACGACTTCTACAATATCAAGCCCAGTGAAAAGTCCGTCGATTGGAAGCGCTTGAGAACCTGAGGGAATCGCTAGCGCATGGCTAAATCTATTACTCACTCAACGAGGATTGATCTGAGCATATACTGATGTTATGACATCCGTTGAAAATGATTGTAATCCTTCTCTAGTCTACGGTACAAGATTTCAAAAAATAGATGATATTGTATATGAGCAAAAAATGTTGTGAGTTCGACTCACAACGCTTCACACGATCCCTCTCGTTGTCAGTCGCTCCCAATCGACGGACTTTTCACTGAGGTTGCTGTCTCGAGCCTTATTCGGAAGGTTTGAAGCTTGCTTTTCAAGCGAAGTCATTCAAGTTCTGAACGAACCGTCAATCCAGTTGTCTCTGACACAATGTTTAACGAAGAGCCCGTCGAGGATCAGAAGGCAAAAACTGAGCAAGAACAACCCCAAGAAGCTCAACCAAGCGTTGCCCCAGACGTCGAAATGAAAGTGCCAGACGAAGTGAAGCAAGCAACCCCACAGAAACCAAATTATAAGCTACAATACAGTCTGAGCGGGCACACCATGTCGGTCTCGTCTCTCAAATTCAGCCCGGATGGGACAATGCTCGTGTCGGCAGGTGGGTCACCATTACTAGCCCTTCCCTGTATACACTGACTGAGGTGATGCATGAAGCGAAGCCGCCGACAAGCTTGTGAAGCTTTGGAATGCTTTTACCGGAGAATTCATGCGTACTTTTAAAGGGCATACGCTAGGTATCTCAGACGTTGCGTGGTCAGGCGACAGTGATTATATCGCGTCCGCGTCCGACGACAAGACTATCCGCATATGGAGCCTCGAGACAGTGAGCAATAGTACCATCTTATTTCGGGCACCGGTTGAACAAGATGTTACTAGGGTTCGACTACCATGACGCTTAATGGCCATACGAGCTTCGTATTCTGCGTGAATTACAACCCGAATTCCAACTTGCTCGTCTCTGGTGGTTTTGATGAGACAGTACGCGTTTGGGACGTTGCCAGAGGTATGTCATGAGAGAGATGCCTGTTCCTTTACTGACTTTGGTACAGGGAGGTGTCTGAAGGTGCTTCCAGCCCACTCTGACCCCGTCACGGCGGTGGGATTCAATCACGACGGCACGCTTGTTGTGTCGAGTGCGATGGATGGTCTCATGTGAGTCTTCCTCGTGAACACCTCGTAGCGATGCCAAGCTAACTGCGCATAAGTCGAATATGGGATGCAGAATCTGGGCAGTGTCTGAAAACACTGGTAGACGACGACAATCCAATATGGTATGTCTATACCACCCAGATACGCGTTTCTGCTCATCATTAACACAATAACAATACATTAGCTCGCACGTCAAGTGGTCTCCGAACTCACAATTCGTACTGGTATCCACCCAAGATTCTACCATTCGTTTGTGGAATCACCAGACCTCACGCTGTGTTAAGACGTACAGCGGTCACGTCAATCGCACATACTGTATACCAGCATGCTTCACGAACGTGGGCAGTAAATGCATCGTATCAGGCAGTGAAGACGCCAAAATCTATATTTGGGACCTGCAAACTCGTAAGGTTCTGCAGATTCTGGAAGGGCATCGAGGTGAGTTACTTTCCTCTGAGTCAAGAGAAGATTTACTGATGAAAGTAAATGCTGTAGATGTCGTGCTCGCCGTGGCAGTAAGTCCATCACTCTTCTTTTGACCTGCTCGTCTCACCGGACCGTTGACCAGACACATCCGACCCACAACATCATCGCTTCTGCTGGGATGGACAAAGACCTCACCATTCGATTGTGGCGTGATTCACAACCGACATCTTGATGAGCTTGAGCTTGCCTTTGTACCTATCGTATCTATCGTAGAACAATTCTCGTTTGTAATTGTGCCATAATTGTGCAAGTAGTAACCGCAGCACTGTCTAGGGCGTTCCACAGCAGTCCACAACCTCCGAGAAGCCGAATGACTCAGCTCCGACTGTCCGGGGCTGTGGGGTTTCATACTCCGACCTGCGCACCATTATAAAGGGGCTCAGTTGAGTGGGCATCCTTATCTCTCTCTTCATCACATCCACTCCCAGTTCAAAGTGAGCCACCGCCCTGACCGTTGCCCTCCGCCCACTAACTTGCTACAGTATGCAAATCTTCGTTAAGACGCTCACCGGAAAGACCATCACCCTCGAGGTGGAGTCTTCCGATACCATCGACAATGTTAAGGCCAAGATCCAAGACAAGGAGGGGTGAGTACTATTTTTGTAGTGTTTTTGAGCGAAAGCTGATTGATGGACTAGTATCCCACCCGACCAACAACGTTTGATCTTCGCCGGCAAACAGCTCGAGGACGGTCGCACCTTGTCCGACTACAACATCCAGAAAGAGTCGACTCTCCATCTCGTGCTCCGCCTCCGTGGTGGAATGCAAATTTTCGTCAAGACTCTTACCGGAAAGACGATTACCCTCGAAGTCGAGTCGTCTGACACGATTGACAATGTGAAGGCCAAGATTCAGGACAAGGAAGGGTGAGTACCGTCGCAGTGAGCTTTTCTTCCTCTGTACCAAACATTCCGCAGTATCCCACCCGACCAACAGCGCCTCATCTTCGCTGGCAAGCAGCTTGAGGATGGCCGCACTCTCTCCGATTATAACATCCAGAAGGAATCCACCCTCCATCTTGTCCTCCGCCTTCGTGGTGGTATGCAGATTTTCGTGAAGACTTTGACAGGCAAGACGATCACTCTGGAGGTCGAGTCTTCCGACACCATCGATAATGTGAAAGCCAAGATTCAAGACAAGGAAGGAATTCCCCCCGATCAACAGCGCCTTATCTTCGCCGGCAAGCAACTCGAAGACGGCCGTACTCTTTCTGATTACAATATCCAGAAAGAGTCTACTCTCCACCTTGTTCTCCGTCTCCGAGGAGGCATGCAGATCTTTGTCAAGACTCTCACCGGCAAGACGATTACCCTCGAGGTGGAGTCTTCCGACACAATCGACAACGTTAAGGCAAAGATCCAAGACAAGGAAGGAATTCCACCTGACCAACAGCGCTTGATCTTTGCTGGCAAGCAGTTGGAGGATGGCAGGACGCTCTCTGATTACAACATTCAGAAGGAGTCTACTCTGCACCTTGGTGAGTCGCATTGATATTGTCACAACTGTGTTGTACTGATACAATGACAGTCCTTCGTCTCCGCGGCGGCAACTGATTTGGTCGTTGTAGTCTTAGCCTCTGATTGCTCGCTTACTTTGTACTTCTTATCACACGGCAATACAGTCCAATGTTACATATCATTCTATGACGAACGAAAACTGAAAGTTACATGAGTGAGCTGGGGTTGGGCCGTCTATCTGTCATATATAAGCAGCAATTATTGTCGCTAAAACGCTACAATCCTCCACAGTAGTAATGTCCTATCCAGTCTGTCGAAGTGTCCAAACAACGACTGTCATGGCAGCTACAAGCGGTCCTACACTAATCCGCCATAGATACTTGTTCCAGTCCTCTACATATCGGTCATCAATGTGTATAACTCGAGCCACGGTCTTGGGAAGACGAACGAAAACCAAATGTAAAAGATTGAACGGGGGAGGAAACATATAAGGGGAGCTATGATAAACCACAGCATAAATGAACGCTCGGCGGGCTTCAAGGCCAACAGGCTTTGTATACCGATCCCACCTCTCGAGAGTAGGGGAAGCACAATTTTTGGGTAAAACATTCATAAGGATCGCCAGAGACGAGAGGAACGAAATGAAGATAATCACCAGGATGAAAAGGAAAGCGGAACGAGTCTCGATGGGGGTTGGAATGACTGAAAGTTTGGGGATAGGAAATTCCAGGTTGGCCATGATCCTTAAGGAAAATGTGTCCGCCAGTGAATACGAAAGTAGAACGAAGCTGATTGTGAGAACGGGGAGGAAGAACCGGAATGCGGGGGCTGCAGTCTTCGCTATGGCGAGGCTGAAGAGGGAGGCGAGAGGGAGGGCATTCTCGGGGTCTAGGAAAAGGAGGGGGCTCGTGGGGATGGGCAGGTGCAGCGCAAGGATTTGGAGCGCAAATGCGAGGAGTAGAATGAAGAACGCGGTCGAGCCTGGAATTGGAACTGCCGGAAGAGATAACATGAATGCACAAAAGGCAAGGAGAGGGGGTATGGCCGCCATAGACCATGATCGAATAGCGAGGGACAGTGACAAGATAACAATGAATATCTCGCGGAGACCGTAGTCTGAGCTGACGTGAGGAGCGTCGACGATGCTCACAATTGGGGGGTATAGGAGATACGAGACCAAAAGGAACAAGGGGATAGCGCCGCAGACGTTGTCAAGGATATGATATATCCTGTGGCGTTCGAAGCATTAATTATAGATGGCGGTGGCGATGTCAGGATTCTACTTACCGAGGCGTGCCAAGGTTGTCGTATCGGTCTAAGATAATTCGTGGAGAAATACTGGCGAATGTATCCTCGGGGAATGCGCCTTGCTTCCATCGTCTAAGCAGACTCAGCTGCACCAGTCGGTGGGTGACTAGCGCCCTGGGGCTGTCCTCGCCGTACAGAAAGTCGACGACTGTTGGGTCGAGTCAGTTCTGAGACCCAGCCGCAAGTGGCGCCAATCATACCTCTGAGACGGCGAAAGTCTTTGGAATGGTCCTCAGGGAAAGCTATCCAGAGAGCGTCCTCTATCTCAACCGCATTGTGATAGTCGGAAACGAAGAGACTCCAGGCGCTGGCGATGTGTGCATCAAGCAGCTCGACATCAATCGCATTCTCTTCTAATTCCTTCCATAAATCCCACAAGTTGTTCGTTCTAGGCCGCTTGTGCAGCCTGAGTTGGCGTAATCTGAGGAGGACAATGAGCGTGTAAGCGACTCTGACCTCTGACGGAGCGTCTGCGAGGTCGTGAGGGCAGAGGTCGTCAGCGGTGATGTGCTGTACGTCGAGGGTGGAGACATGAGCGAGCGTCGGGGCAATTGAGGGAACGAGCGGGAGGTCTGGTGAGCGTACGCGGTCAAGAAGTGCAGTTACTTCTGTCGGTCGATCACCGTTCATAACGGCGAGCAAACATGAGCTGTTTGGCTTTGTTGACCAGAGCCTTTACACGTACCGCTCATCATTCCGGAAAGCGTGACCAGTTACTCTCTTGCTTCAAACCACCACCTCCTCCACGATGAGCGCGTACGATACGATAGAGCCGGACGTCGACGAGCAACCAAAGCTGGCAGGCAGTATCCATGCGGCCCAAAATACTCGCACCCCCGTGGTCCTCACTCCTTCGAATCACACGTCTGGACTGGCCACGACACAGAGCGATGCCGAGTCAGGTGCGTCCGCAATGTGTCTTGCTGCACCCCTCGGCTAACGCGATAGGGAACAGGGATTGCGGGCATATTCCGTCAAGTATGAGTCAGTCGCATATCGGCGGACATGCTTCAACTCATGACACACATATAGTCTGCACACCCTTTAGCTCTATTTTTCCTTTATATATTCCGCATTGCTGCAATCGTGGTCTATATTATGTGTGGATGGGTTACCGACAACTACGTGCTTTCGGTACGTACTTGAGACACAGTAATTTCACGTACTTGCTGACTGACAGCACACAGACAGTTGTAGTGGTCGTGTTACTCGCAATGGATTTCTGGAATTGCAGAGTACGCGTTCATTTCGTTAATTAATTCATATGTCAGAACTCGGTCTGCTGCAGAACGTCTCAGGGAGAACTCTGGTCGGACTGCGGTTCTGGAATCAGGTACGTCATGACCTCTCACTTAATTGACCATACGCCAACTGTTTGCAGGTGGACGAAGATGGGGACAGTTATTGGGTGTTTGAGAGCCGAGATGTGAGCCTGCTGCTTCATGTCTTTGGTTCACGGAACTCACATATCTCTCCAATACAGCCGTCTCGACCAGCAAACCCCGTCGATTCAAAGTAAGAAATTCACTTGACTGTCTAATCATAGCCGGTATTAACGGCGCGCACTCAGGATGTTCTGGGTGCATGATAACCCGTGCCTATCCCCTCCCTTTTTCTAACTCTTGTGCCTTAGACCGCAGTCTACTCCTTCCCTCTGCTTTGGGTAGCTTTGCTCATAGTTTCTATAGTCAAACTCAACTTTTCGTGAGTCAAACATATGTCTTCCCAGCGCTCAGTTCATCTAATTTTCTATCTAGCTATGTACCAATCGTAATCCTTTCCCTGGTCTTCAACTTCGCAAATGCTATAGGTTTCACTTACGCGTAAGTCTGATTGCACTCACCTATGTTGGACATTGACATACTGCGGCTCAGTGACCGAGATGCGAAGCAACGATGGGCGAATAGCGCCGTCGGTGGCTGGGGGATTGGTGGGATTGGCGGCCAGCTCGTTTCTTCTGCTATCTCAAGAAGCGTTGGGAAGATATTTAGTTAGTGTAGTAGTACGCACCTAATGGGACTTCACATTCGAAATAAAAACAACCATGAGGATGCTCATTCATAACGAAATTCCATATATATGACGGTCTACGTAACATCACAGTGTCAACGTTGGAGGTTAGTTGTTCAGTTCAATAAAAGGAAAAATGCCAATAATGCCAAATGTGTGAATGAAGACAAGAACGCGAAATCACGACGGTGTGTATGTGTATGTATACAGGAGGACGTTACGCTGATGCCAGATCTGCCCAAGAGGAGGTAAACAATAAAATAACAAAATACAGTCAGTCAGTGATGTCCGGCGAAACAAAGAAGTATGTAACGACCCGTCGCTTCCAAGAACCCAATAACATGGGCATAGGTGTCTCTTGCGGAAACGTCCCAATCAGAGGGACATAAAAACCATGCGAGGCGTCGAAGCTGACATAGATATATACAAGTGGGGTCCAGACCATGATAAAAAGTTGAAGCTTGAAGGATCACTAGGCCAATAAGTCATAGTGGTAAATGCAGTGAGAAGGATGTCATATTTGGTTAAGCATGCAGGGGTGCTGGCGACGTGGCTGGCATAATTTGGGGATGAAACGACCAAGACGATTGGGCCATCCCTTTCTATGATCCTCAGCTGTATGCGACCCAACCTTTGGCATCGACTCGGGAACACGCGGTAGTCGGGGTGGGCGGCGCTCCTAGCCCAATGAAGCTCCTCGTCCGGCCATGCTTGCCTTTGAACGACTCTACCCTGGGCGTCGACAACGTCGGGAAAGGGACAGCAGTTGCCAGATCAGGATGCTGGTCGGGATTCTTGGGACCAGTCATAGTAAGTGTCATCGTGGATGGCGTGCGGGTGTTCAATGTTGGTGACGGAGGGAATACGAAGAGGGTTTGTGATGGTGTGTTAAGGGAAGACTTTGAACGGGGGAGCGTCGGTCTTCTGGGAGTGTGGGGTTGTATGGGTTGGGATGCTCCGCGGGGTTGCATATGGGGTCGCGAAAGTATATCCTGGATGGAGGAAGACGAGGGATGGCGAGAGTGGTTAGCACCGGAAGAGTGCGACGAGAAAGAGGAAGAAGAGGAAGTAGATGACAAGGACAAGGAGGAATTGCGATGATGTGATTGACGAAGAGACTCTATGGGACGTGCGGTACAGATTGCCCTTGGGGGCGTAGCGTTGCGCAAATGCAATGGGGGAGGCAAGGGTCTGCGAGACTGGGTGCGAACACGAAGGGGAACAATAGGCATAGAAGGTTGCCCCCGAGGGACAGAAGTAGAAGCTTCTGAAAGTGCATCGACAGAGGATGACTGACTTGCCCGGGCTGAGGATTCTGCTCCTGAGTCCGACTCGTCTGCAACAATAGTTATCGGAGACGACGGCACGGGAGGCAAGATATTGAGTCCAAGAGGCACAGGTCGTCGCCGCATTTTTGTCGCCTTCGTCGCCTTCGGTGTAGTGGACATCGCTTGGCTGAGGTCTTGCGATGTGAACGGATCGACTTGGAGGTCGAAGGTAGCACGAGTACTCGTCTGAGGCACGACGTATGTCGAAGAGCCAAAGGAGGTTTTCCATACGGGGGCAGAAGGCGGGGGCAAAGGGAAAGCAGGTCTCGAAGACAGGGGACGGGCTGTTGATGGCGTGAACACATCATCCATACTGGTTTTCCTAGCCGGTGGGTTGCTCTCGTCATCTGGGGAGTGGTCCGCTGAACTGGTGGCCGAGGTCGCGCTGGTATTGGAAGAATCGGTTGACGAAGCGATGGATAACCGAGGTCGGTCATCATCGAATCCTCCGCCGACGCCGAGTAGGGCTTGCTCTTCATCTTCCTCAACGAGCTCCTCACTGAGGATGCTGTAGTTTGTGTGATTCGATGCGATAGAACCTGTGCGCTTGCGGGTAGTCGCATAGCGACTGCGCCACGCTTGCCCCATACCAACGCCATTGCCGAACCCGTTTAACGACGAATTGGAGGCCAACGACGATGCAGACGACCTTCTCGCTATGATGCGCTCTTCCATAGCCCTGTCAAGTGCTTGAGCCTCCGCTAGGACAGCCTTACTCTCCTGTTGTTCCCCAGAAGCTCCTTTGCCTCCCTCTTCAGCTTCATCCAACAGCTTGCGACGACGGCCCCATTCCTCCTCTTCCTCGGCGATGACAGAAGACCGCTCCGAAGACGCCGGAGACAGGTTGCCTTTAAGCTTACGCTCATATTCAATAAGCTGATAGATGAGCCTACGGGAAAAGGAACAAGTCAGCGCTCATGTGACATTCGGTGATGGAAACTGGTTCATTTGTTGCAGAGACAACAAGTTCGAATTGATAGGAATCGGAACTCACGACATATTCGGGCCGACCCACTTGCTCTTCTCCTTAACGAAAGAATATGCGCCTTGCATACCTTTTAGTTCCCAAATCTCCGGGGGAACAAGAGGCGAATTCTCGGCTGCTGCCCGCATAACCAAGGCAATCACCATCGTTGCGGAGCGAGAGATACCGCATTGACAGCTATTGGAATGATTGATGGTCACTTGTGTTAGTCGGTACAGGAAGACAGGGATACACGTACTGAATCAAGACGCCTTCGCCTCTCTCCAGCGCTGAGTCGCAGAACAGCATTGCAGCAGGGAACCCCTCTTCAACAAGGTTTTGCTGGCCGTGGGACCATTGAAGCTTGAGATAGTGGATCCCTGGCCTGCCACTGGGAACATGGGGTGGATAATATGTACCCTTAGTCTCGTCCTTATGACCGAGATTAGGTGTAGATGCCACTGGTCTGAGCGGGCGAGGAGCGCCAGACGCAACGGATTCGAATGGCGAGGATATCTCCTTCGCGACGTTTAATATACACTTTATGCCGAGGGTATGGAGGGTTTTCCAATCTCGGGCATTGTCCTCTGAGCCCAGCCAGATGTTGGGGATGATCTGAATCGGTCCATCGCGGTAGGGGGCTGTAGGCGAGCCTGGAGAACCTTCTTCCTCTTCCCTCCGCTGTAGCAACGATGTGGGATTTGTTGGGGGAGGAAGAGAGATAACCGAGGGCCTACGCGGTCGGATCGGACGGTTTATTGGGTCTGCCGTGGGTGGTGGCTCGTCTGAACGGTCGAGGGCGAGCGAGTTCGTCGACGAGCGGGCAGAGGAGAGGGTGAGGGATAACTTGTTCCTTGAAGACCTAGACATTGAATTGAAGGGGGGAGAAAAGTAATCTGAAGCAGCAGAGTCTGTTGCTGAGGCGGATGTTAGGCTATCCTGAACGACATGAGCTATATGAGGATTCTGAGCCGGCGTGTCGATGCGCAGGGTGGAGGGGGGACGCTTTCTTTGTTTCTGTGGATGAGGCATCGGCTGCGGCATGCGGTTCAAAATTGCTACGCCAGCGTTTGGGCAAGGATTCGGCCTGGATTTTTTTGTGCAACGGGTAGATAGAAGCTGAAATGATATGAACGAGCGAAGAGAAGACGGTCGAAAAGATGAGAAATGAAAAATAAAGGGAAAAGAAGAAGAAAAGGGAGATTTTGGCGGTCAACAGGATGGAACAAGCACAAGTTTCGACTCGACCATGCAGTGCCCATATAACTGCGCACGTGACCCGTTGATGGTTGTTTCAACTACCCAGAGTCTGTCACACCCCAGGGTCACGCAGGTCACGTCTTTTTGTACCCATGAACCGATCCCAAGTCGCGTTCGTCGTCTCTTTCTTCTCGACCTCCATCATCCTCTTCACCCTCTCGCAGTTTGTGCGCAAGCGGCTCGCAGACGCAGGATATCATATCTCACATATTATCCTCTACGGCCTCAACACCACAGACTACAATCAAGCGGACGAAGTAACCGGAGAATCTTCCTTGGGCCTCATGGACGACCTCA
Organism: Pleurotus tuoliensis; assembly: GCA_036872985.1. Lineage (NCBI taxonomy): Eukaryota > Fungi > Basidiomycota > Agaricomycetes > Agaricales > Pleurotaceae > Pleurotus > Pleurotus tuoliensis. The sequence goes on from JAYMDH010000002.1 coordinate 2,921,453, forward strand.
AACACATTCTCACTCCCCAGGCCTTCGCTCTCACCCTTGCTGTCATCACCACCGTGTTTCTCTACGTCAAGGCAGCACATAGACGTGTGTTCAATTAATGTATCTGCGACACGCTTGCCCAACTAATATCCCTTTTTAGGCCGAAAACCCGTGCTCAACCCACAGGCATGGCAAGAGTTTCCCCTCAAAGAGAAGGTTGTCATTTCCCCAAACACTGCCATGTAATTGCCTCCCCACGCTGCTCTCCTTGACGTCTAAACTGACGCTGCGTCTCAGTTACCGATTTGCCCTTCCCCATCCCCAGGATGTATTGGGCCTCCCAATTGGCCAGCACATATCCGTGTCTGCCGAAATAAATGGCAAAGACATCATGCGATCTTATACCCCTACGTCGTCAGACGATGATCTCGGTCACTTCGACTTGCTCATCAAGTCGTATGAGAAGGGTAATATCTCTCGCATGTTTTCTCTCCTCAAGTTGGGCGACAAAGTCCGCATCAAGGGACCTAAAGGCCAATTCAACTACTCTCCGACCCTCGCCACATCAATTGGCATGATCGCCGGCGGTACCGGCATAACGCCCATGCTCCAGATCATTCGAGCCTCCTTGAAAAACCCCATGGACAAGACTAAACTCTCGCTCATCTACGCTAACGTTAATTTCGAGGACATCCTACTGAAGAAGGAACTCGACGAGCTTGTCGATGTTAATCCGGACAGATTTACGGTCTACTACGTACTCAACAACGCGCCCGAGGGCTGGAAGGGAGGTGTTGGCTTCGTCACCAAGGACCAAATCCAGACCTATCTTCCGCCAACAGCGGATGATGTTAAAATTCTCATGTGTGGCCCACCACCAATGATGAACGCCATGAAAAAGCATCTCGAAGAACTCAAGTACCCTGCCCCAAGAACCGTTAGTAAACTTGTGGACCAGGTAAAGCTCCCTCGCTCTACCAAATATAAAACATACTTCTTATGCGACATTCTACTCAGGTCTTCCTCTTCTAAGCGGCTGCGTGCCATCATAACATCAGATATCTGGGATCTTCATGGGCGGTAGTGTGGTAGTATCCCACTTGGGTGATTTGCGATATAGGCAATACATTTAGAGCCTCTATTCCTGTCGCAATCTCGGTGATGATCAATCCTTTGGAGTGAATTGCATGCGTGAGGTACTGCGCACTATCACCGACGGCTCCGGCTTGGAATTACATTCGTTTCTGATGTACGCATGTGCACATCGTGGAGGTTTAACGGTGTTCTCTCAGCTACTGATGAACATCTGTACAGGATGTATATCTAAGATCTACATGGAATGGCTTCTTGATCGACGGGGCTCAAGTGCAGTGCCTGTATCTCAGAACCCTACTACCAACAGGTGCCAGATCAACCCCGTGTTGGCTAGTAATCCGAAATCCAAAGACCTCGGAGCTTTGCGCGCCTCCATCTTACCGCCAGAGCGGATCTGTACTGGTTACAGCTCCGTCGACGATGTACGATCGTGTCAGCGCTCCTGCTTCGTATACTGTACTCTTCAGCGAAGCGCTGACTGGCCGCGCCCCAATGCAATCGAAGAAGTCCAGAATAGATAGATATCAATGCAGCGCCTAACCCAAACACGCTGCCTTCGGAAGTTGGCTCTCGGAAAGACCCAGCAACGTGCCCCAATCATACATGTTTCATTACACACATCCGCGATCCTTGCCATCATATAAACGGCTCGTGTCCTCCAGGTGTATCGAAGAAGCCTCCAAGAAGGCTACATTCGAATTCGATCAATCGATCTGCTGAGGTGGTGTTTCAGGATTATTCCCTAACCCCTGTGTAACTTGTTCTTGGATGTGCATGGCTCCCTCCGAGTCTATACTTACATCCCGGGGGGTTATACGAGGCGATTCTATATTCGCCATTGGACATCATAAAATGTGTATCTTACCACCGGTCGGTCGAGCCCCCGCATATAACACGGCCATGTGAACAGTGATGATTGATTGGAAAACGCATGACCGTAACTGATACGATTGGTACAGCATCAGTGTATCACGCACTATCACGCCCCCGAGCTTACTGAGAGTCGGTCGCTCCCTGCGCCGGAATACAACATGATAGTTTTCGTCGACGATGATTACTGCTCCTCACCGACGGCTGACGAACATCGCTACTGCGGTCACGTGAACGCTCAGTATTAAGGCTGCAATCCGGGAAGTAGTGTCAGTATCATAAGAAATCACTCCTCACAGAAATCCTCCAGCTACAACGACGCGCTGAGCTCCAAAATTCATCCGGAGAAACTTCCACCTCTTTTTTAACAAGAATCGCCTTACTAGTTACTTACAAGTTACCTCACAAATGTCTCAATCTTCCACGCCGGTACTCTATACATTTAGTGACTCGGTTTGGGCAACAGTCCCAGAGCTAGCTCTGTGAGTAGACCGTTCGGTTAGCGATTAAACAGCACTGACGCGCATATCTTGCAATTTCTCCAAAGGCGAGAGCTAGGTTACTCTTCCGACACCATATCCAAGCAAACGGTCAACCTTGTATTGGGCGAGAATTTCAAACCCGACTTCATCAAGATTGTAACTACAATTACACTGTATGGACACTATAGAGACTGATTACTTGAACCCGTCATGACGCAGAACCCTAACGCAACGTTGCCGACGCTTGAGGCTGATGGGAAAGCGTACACCAGCACGACCGAGGTCACTGCATATCTCGTGCAAAACGCGCCTAGACAAGTGAAAGCAGGGAACGCGGACTTCATCAAGGAGATCCACGAAGATGACATTGATCCTAACTTTGCTCTGCTCCTCGCCGTGAGTATCTACTATACATGTCCCGCTGCCTTTCTGACACGACCATACAGGAACCAAGAAGAACTTGCAGCGAAAGCCGCAGGATTACCAGGGGTTTTCTTGTCCAACAGTAAGTTTGGTCTCAGATTTTTAGTGACGATATTGACATCTCTCGATGTAGGACAAGATACGTTGGCGAAAGTCGCCGCGTCTACTGAGGGCAAAGAGTTCGAAAAATTCTACGCGAATAAGCTAGCTGTGAACGGCGGGCTCCTAGACGTCTATCGGGGCAACGCTCTTGAAGCAACGAAGGATGGCTTCTTCCAACAATCGCAGGACCACTTCGCCAATGTCGGTGCATACATCTTGAAGAGTCTTCCCCAGCGTCTACCCAAGGACACGGCTTTCTTGGGTGAAGATATTCCCGGAGAAGACGATTTCCATCTGGGCGCGTGGTTGGCAAGGATCGCTGCTACCGTCGGCGCAACCAAGAGTGAGGAAGGTCTGACGGCTCTGAAGGATGCATTTGGCGCGGAAGTCCCAGAGCAAGTAGCTGAGTACTGGAAGGCGTGGAGCTCCAGAGATAGTTGGAAGGACGTGTATGGGGAAGGGTTGCATTGAGTTCGCGACATGTGGTCGTCAAATATGTCCACCAACTACCCATAGACGGGCGGATTCCAATTCCGTGTAGATTTTTTTATGTTTGTCTTTTGTCTGGGTTGCGGTTGTTATGTTATTCAACGGAGGAGTCTCCATCCAATTGCGTTTGCGAGCTTTCCATCAAGTCCAAATGGCACTCGGTGAGGCTAGGGATATCAGTCTTCAGGGGACCTTGGCCACGAGATCTTGACACAGAACACTAACCAGTTTATGATTTCTTGTGCAGCTTGCATGCCTAGTTCAAATTCGGCTTCTGTAGGTTCTCTTGATGAATTCCTTGCGATCTGGATGGTGGAGTCGTAGTAGTGAAGGAAGGAAATCTTCTCTTCCTCGGATGTAATACTTGGAAGAAGCGGCAAGATGAAGCGAAAGTGGTGGAGCATGCGAGCATGAGGCTTCATCGCGGGGTGAGATGGAATGACTGCACGAGCTAATTCGTCTGTTTGTTTGCCATGTCGTAGGATTCATATTCATGAACAATCGGGGACGCAAACATGGCGCGAGCCTGAGTACCGGGACGCGGTTGGAAGGGGATAAGGAGACGTACCAATCTGCGGGATGGTGTCGAGGAGCGCACGCCTGAATCGGATGCCTTCATATTTGGTCCCTAGAGTTTGGACGCGGTTCATTATCCCTGCATGCTGTCCACGGAGCGAAACGTACTCGGCCTGCCCCATCCCTCGTGGAAGGCGTCCTTCGGTAACGACTCGTAGGCGACCAAACACGTACGGGCGTACTCCTGTTCAATGTATCGGTGTACGGACTAGAGGCACGCGTCACCCGCGATGTAAATACAATGTCAGAGGTGGGGACTGGGGACGGCACCTTCGGGACATCATTGCGCCCTATTGTCCGATACACTTTCGAAATGCGCTGCAGCCTCATTCGCACAGCGACTCTGCGCTTGATGCATAGTAATAAGGAGGCGACAAGCTGTTCAAAGCGGTTGAATGAACACATTTCTGCGACAATGAACGGGTATCCTGCGCTGGGAAGGCCGCCAACGTGGGGCCGCGTCGCAAGCAGCAACCAAGCAGAGCAAGTACTCACCACAATAACGTATGAAGCTCCTATAACAACGGCGTCGAAGTTGTTGGTCCATGATCGACGAGGCGATGCGCGAACAGCTTGTGTCAGGAGTGCTACGCTCGACAGACTGGTCGCGCATATGGTCACCAGGACGAGAAAGATGTAGCCTATCCCGGAGAGTGTTTTCTTAACGGCAGGGGAGATCATGACAGGAAGGTGGTGGTATGAAACGTTGAAAGGCAAAGTTGTCGCTTGCTGAATGTGAGGCCAAGTTGAAGCGCCGCGAGGAATCAATTTAGCTTTCTGACTTGCTGTACAATTCATCAAACAAGCTATACCACTTAATCGTGAGTGTATTGGGACCACATTCTACGGAAACAAGGAGAGGCAGAGATTGCATCCAGATGCAATGATGCAAAGAAACAGAAAAGAAAAGGAAACGATAAAGATACAGTAAGTTTATGTAGCTGATAGCGGAAATATACACAACAAAAGACGAAAACATTTTCAAGCTTGAACGTTTTGACTATGAATTCATCGCATAAGCTCTGAGAATTGAACGGGGATTCATGGGAGAAGACGTACGCAAATTGGCCAATAATATTTCCCTGGGCAGAGTATTCACAAACGAAATATTTCGCCTTCTGCGGCACAACAGAACGCGCGGTCAGTTAATTATTACGGACGAGCCGACAAGACGTGTACTCACCCCAAACTTAGCGTCGAAAATGCCGTCGCAAAGCGCTTCAGCACATCCAACTTGGCTGCTCCCTTTCCAGACCACTTGGGTGAAATGGGATGGAACAGGGTTGTTAGGGTTGTAGTCCTCTACGTATTGAGGTGAGCACGTTCCCAGGTAGTTGGAGCGACAACCACTACTCACTGACTTCGTCCGTCCACGACTTGATGGCAGACTGAATGTCATAAGCGCTCCCAGTACCGGCCGCCAAGTTTTCTGATAATAACGATCTGTCAGATCGTGGCTCACGGGAGGCGAGAAGTGAATCATCATTTACCTCCAAACGCTCCGAGCGCACCCTTCGAGTGTTCGAATACGCAGTTATTAGCCCATTGCTGAGCCTTGCCCGCCAGATTGTCACTCCAAGTTAATGGTGCAGCGCCGTGCTGGCTTCGGAAGGAGTTGTGGGCGGACAAGTAGACATCGATATCACCGCCGTTAGAAGAACCGCCGCCGTTGCCGCTCGAAGGGGTAGCGGGCACGGGTGCTGGAGCGGGCGCGGGTGATGGCTTCGGCTGTGGGGAAGGCTTTGGTTGAGTCTGTTGGGTGGTTTGGGGGGGTGGAGGTGGTATCTCTTTGGGAGGGGGTGGAGGAGGGGGTGTCTCTTTGGGAGGGGGTGGAGGTGACGGTGAAGGAGGCAGAGGAACTGAGCTAGATGGCGTCACCGTACTGCTGCTACTCGTCGTCGTCGGAGCCGCCCCACCCAAACCACCTTTGACAATAGCCTTGTTCGGGGCCGCGGCGGCAGTGGCGGTAGTAGCAGCTGATGAGCTAGAAGTAGTCGCAATGGATGACGAAGTTTGTACAACCGAGGTGGATACGCTCAGGATAACAGAGCTGGTAGACGACGATGGAGGTACAATGGGTAGAGCACCATCGGCCTTGACGGGCCCTCCAGATGTGGTAGCCTTCGCACTTGAGTCAAGTGTCAGCCATGCTTAGATGAGGTAGGGGAGAGACTGACGCGTTAGTGCCGCACGCTGCTGCCACTGCTTGGTCCCAGACCTCGCTAGACTGTTTTACATCTTTCTGCATCACAACTCCCCAGGAGTTGGTGCCCATCATACGACCGGGGAAGCCCCATTTTGTTTTGCACCTTTGAACACAGTCTGCAGCCTGCCGATGCTTCCTCGCACACGCTGGGCCTGAGAGACCGCTGGGAAGGAGGGAGAGGATGACGGCGAAAGCGACGATTGAACGCAACATATTGGAGAAAAACACAAAAGAATGTAGAACGAAAGGAATGAACGGGTCCAAAGGTACCCTTGCGTTGATGCGCGAATTAATATAAGGAGTCTCAGAGAACCGAGAGAAGCGTGAAACGTCGGGTAGAGGCCCGACGAGGTGGAAGTTGGATCGTCGGGATGGCTTCCCCCTGGTGCATTATATACTCCCACTGCTTTGGGAAGTTGAATCATGAGTTGCTATAGCGTTGCGTGCGGTCGTTAGGTGCCTGAGAGAGCATGGAGAGACCACGCTGTGTCGTCGGAACCGCCAAGGACAACAATCCGGAGCATTATTGCAGCCATTCTCCATCTGCAGGGCTAGATAGACGCTTCGGTGCTGCGTTTGCTGTCGACGCAGTGAACGTCGAGCTCGTATTGTGTCGAGGCGAACATATATGGCATGGCCCGCATGATGGTCGCCATTTGATGGTAGCTCTCTGAAATTTCCTGAAATTGATCGTGTCAGTAATATGTCCAACCAGCCACCACCATACTACATCTTGTTCTCACATTCATCGGTGGCGGCGACGAGCTTGGCGGCAAATCAGTCGAATACTCTGGCGCACCCAGTCATCCAGTATCAATACGTAGATGATTCCCCCCTCTCGCTGTTGCCCCAGTCGCCAGATGAACATGTTCTGATTCTCGACTACGACCCATCGTCGCAGTTGCCTGTTGTGAGGAGCGCGTCTCACGAGATGGTGGTGACGGGGCTCAAGGTCGCTGAGGCACCCGGTGCTGCTGCTGCTGCAGAAGAAGGTGGCCATCCAAGGAACGACCGGATGTACATCATCGAAACCACTTTAAAGGAGGACAGGTGTGCTCCTCCTCGAAAGATTGGCATACTGCTGGTACTGACTTCAATCAGGCCTGCAGTCGACCCGTCTCAGGGCGAACGCGTCTCCCCCCAAAGCATTCTCGCGCAGTTCAAGCAGAGGTTTGGTTTCATTTGTGACCACTCTGATTTCTTGCTCATCTTCGACACAGAAATGCCGTTCTACGACGCGCACTCGACTATCCTAACAACACGACTGCACCGTAGCCACGCGCCATGTTCGCAATCAAGTGGGAGAGGTCAAGCATACATGGACCGCACGTCGCCATTCGCCAAGACGGTCGTCGTAGCATTATTCTTGTGTAAATTATATGCCAGACCCGTAAAACACAATGCAAGGGCCGACCTCTGCGATTATCAATTTGTAGGTAGTGCCCATGAGGAATACTGGAGGAGTACTGCAGGATATATGTATTTTTGAGGTTTTCCCCCCGAATCTCAACCTAGATCGTAGATAGACGCTCGGCATGAGTGACTCTTGACTCTTTCCAGAATTTGATGCCTCCGAAGTCCCAACCAGCTCATAAGAAAGTGAAGACCACCACGAATAGTAAAAGTGGCCCAAGCTCGCTCGCACTCGGGGCACCGACAGAAGACGATCTTCCCTCCGCCCGGGCGTTTGCCCCCTCTTCCTCCGCGTACTCACAGAGGACACTTCACGTTGATGCCTCTGTTCCAACACTGGTCTCTTTATGTATTCGCGTATTCGCAGAGAATATCAGGGCCCTAGCTCGCGAACACGATGCCTGGGAAGGAACTAGGCAGTACCTAAAGATTCTTCCGGACGCCATTCTGACGCGAATATTTACGCTGCTCAAGGCGACTGCGCCCACGGTACTCAATGCAGCATTCATAACATCTGTGTGTTCTTATCGAATATTACCCATCTGGCATCTTACAGTTATCTACTCTCGTAGTTCTTCTTCACTGGCTCAGTCATGATTCTGACTAGTGACCTCCCCGGTGTCGGCAAACAGACTATCTCTGAGGTACAGAAGTTCGGCGACAGACTCCGTGAACTTGAGCTCTCTGGGTTTGAGACGTTCCCCGACTCGCTCTTCGCGTCTGTGGTGTCCAGTCTACCAGGGTTGCGGTCACTGGTGCTGCGGTAATGTTTCTTCAACGTGCGCTTCCTCCAATAACCTGACGCTATGCGTGGCAGAGGATGCCATAAAGTGGGCACATCGACTATGCAGGCAGCGGCGAACAAATGTGCCGAACTGCGCTCACTCAATGTGAACTACACATCCGTGACCCCTCTGTCCTTGGTCCCACTCATTCAAGTGTGCGGGCAACAACTCGAAGTGCTGAAGGTCGCAGGAATATCAAACTGGGTTAGCCCGTCGTACCATTATGCAAACTTCCGCATCTGATTCAACGACTCTGGAGACGGATACAGCCTTCGCAAAACTGCTAGCAGGCTTGGACGCAGATACACAACTACTGTCCTTGCACACCCTGAAGCTCAGGGGGACGTCACTCACAGATATGTCACTCAATCCGATCATCTTAATGTGCCCTTCCCTACGACGCCTCGACATCTCCTTCACCCTCGTCAAACACCCTGCCACCCTCTCTGATCCTGAAGCAGCGCCACCTTTGGAAAAGCTGTCTCTGACTTCGACACCTATGTCCGGGACAACTTTGATAGCTAATATACCGTGCCACCCGCACTTGAAGACACTGTCTATCGGTGCGTTGGGTGGCGGGCAGGCGACAAATGCGACTATGGGCAATTCGTCTGGGTTGACGATGACAGATTCCATATTGCGTGTGCTCGCAGACAATCCATCGGGTTTAAACCAGCTGGAAAACCTGAATTTAGTGGGTAATGCAAAGCTAGGAACCATAGGTAAATTCGAGCGAGCTTTGGAAGTGTTCATCAGACGAGTGGGTAGAAGATGCAAGGTCACTAATCCTGCAGTATCAATATCCATGTTGCGACCATTAACAATCGTGCCTAGAGACTGAATCTGTCGGGCGTGATGTATCTTCGTTCCTCTGACTTGGCCGGCTTGATGCCAGAAGACGACGAAGAACCATCATCTCTGGAGGTTCTGAACCTCAACAACACCGCGGTGGACGATCAGGCCGCAATATTCATTTCAACATGCCCGTACCTTCACACTTTAGAGGTCCAAGGAACAAAGTTCACAAGTACGTTTCATCTTAACCATTCTTAACGCGTTACCGCGTCGCTGACGCCCGACAGGTGATGGACTATTTATAATCATCGATGCTTGTACTAGGCTTGCACGACTAGGTATGTTAACTAGCTTAGGCCGTATTATTTACCATACTAACTGTTGTAGATCTGACAAGTTGCCGGGGAGTGCGTGTTCGCGACCGGCGGCGCTTTTTCGAGGTAAGCAGTCGCCAAACACGTATAGATACCATAGCTCATCACCGACTGGAAGGTCTGGAAAGAGGAAAGAGAAGACGGGCCATCATAATTATATGTGCATTGTTATTTTACATTCCGTGACACTAGTATCGCCCATTCCTCTATCACCCTCTAAGTGGGGACACATTGTGAGTACCCTGAAGAAGTTCCCTTGTTAGATGGTGCGTTGTTCAATAGAGTCTAGTTATACGTACATTCATTTCCAACGGTGCAAGTGAAGCCAGATGGGCAGGCGGTAGGCCCTGTCCAACCACTGCCTATAGATGCAATGAGTCAGGCTCTGACACAACGCGAAATCATAACTGTTTACCTCCGCATTGACCATATTGGGGTGCCCTCCCGGTGCCGCCTGTGGGTGTGCTGGGGGCAGTCGTAGTAGTCGAGGAGCGTGTAGAGGTAACTGAGATGCTGGAGCTTGGGACGGAGCTCACGCTAGTAGCAGTTGAAGTAGCAGTTGCGGTGTTGGGAGGTTGTGAGCCTGCAACATCTCCATAAAAGATTCCGCGACCGTTCGTTCCAATGTAGACACTACAATCGCCATCTCTTAGGAGTTGATCCTGCAGCTAGACTCGACGAGTACTCACCGGCCGTATGTTCTTGGATCTCCGGAAATGATAGCAGAAGCTGCTGAACCGAATCCATGGGCAAGCGTCGTTGATCTTGACCCAGTTTATACCAGCGTCGTTAGATCGGAAAATACCGATGCCACCAATGTCGGCAGCAGCGAAAAGGGCAGGGTACCCGCCAGATGTAGCGGGAGCACCGAGAGCAATAGCCCAAGCTTGCGTAACACCGCTAATGGCAGAGAAGGACGCTCCGTTGTTCGTTGAATGGAAGAGACCCTTGTCAGTCGAAACCCATACATCGCCGGTAACAGTAGGGTGTACGACGATCTTTCGGGGGCTGGTCGAGGAGCCTAAGGTGCCCTGTGCAGTGAAAGTTGCGCCAGTGTCGCTTGATCGGTAGAACGTATTGCCGTTAGCGGCGTAGAAGACCGCGTTGGTCTTCTTATCAGAGGCGATGGTGGCGCCGGCGGGAAGGGAGCTGACTTGGGTAAAGGTCGCTTGGTTGTTTGAGATTTGGATACCGTTCGAGGTCGTGCGCCAGAGAATCGCAGTGCCGTCGGCGGAGATGGCTACCTTGTTGCCGTTGACATTGTCGGCAGCTCCATAATGTTGTGCCCTGCGAAGTACTTCAATCAGCTTCCCTCTCTCAGTCGAAGGACTTTGACGTACCAAGTAGCCCCAGCGTCGTTGGAGAACGCAACCTGCTTACCCTGAGAGCTATAGAAATTTGACTCAGCTCGATCCTCTTAAGTGAGTGTCAGTGGAGGTACCTGTCATCAGTGCCGATTCGCACCAGCTTGCTTGGTGCATTGCCCGCGAAGTCGATATCAGAAGTGGTACTCCATTCAGGATTGGTCCACGAGTGGGCAGGGGCAGCGGTCAGGCTGTTGTGTACGAAACCTACGTGGTCGTACTTGTCAGTTCAACGAGGTAACCGCCAGAAAATATCAGACGTACCTTGGATGTCACCCACGGCAGAGATCAGTGTAGGTCCTGATGGGGGTGAGATCAAGCCAAGGATAGCCGTCTCTTCGATACCGTCGGCGAGCGAACTGATCGAGACGTTGCGTCCCGTGGCCGCGTCCCACTTCAAAAGATCGTGTCCACCATAGATGGTTGCACCAGTACCATACAACCAATGGTTGGAATCGAAGGGGTCGATTACCAATGCTGCAAGTGAAACACAAAATGAATGGGCGCAAGTCGAAGACATACGTTGCTTACCTTCCATCATCCAACCAACTTGCAAGTTCCCAGCGGTGCCATCGACGTAATTAGGACCTAACCAAGGTGCCAGGGAGTCCGAGTATGTGTAGTACTTGTTCATCTCTGGATAGTTAGCCCATGCCCAGAGCGGGGTCCAAGTGGTACCACCATTAGTCGAACGGAAGATTTGTCCCTCAGGCCACCATGAGTTGAGTGCGGCCACCATAACTATTCCAGGCTTCTGCAAGTCGACTGTGAGACCGCCGAATCCGAAATAGAGGTCACTACCAGAAACTGGCGTGATGTTTGTCCCTAAAAGAAATGGAATAAATATACGGTAAGAATGGCTTGGGTGTATACCTTACAGGTAGAAGATGTCAGGCTGTATTTGTAGATGGCTCCACTCGTGCCATCGTAGGGGCCTGCACCGTCACTGTAGGTGACGTACAGGGCATCCTCTGCTGGTGAGAGGACACCCTTGTGCGGGAGAAAAGTCGTGTCCTGCCCAGCAACAGCAGACCCTGCTCAAAGTTAGCCGCAGAACACGGTTCCATATAGGATTGTGTACATACATGTTGCACCTGCATCGGTAGAAACGAATACGTTTGAAGCGCCCTTGCTGGCAACACCAACGAAGATGCGTGGAGTTGGTGAGCCGGACGAACCGGTGGTGGAATCGAAGGTTACCCATGCGATACCTGGGAACACAAGAAGGATGAGCTATTCGGTGTCGTTTTGGGTAGTGAGTAGAAACTAACCAATTTTGTCGGAATTGTAGCCGCTGGAGTCGCTCGAATCTGGGATGAAAGTACCAGTGTTGGTGAAGCTGGTAACCTTCATCCAAGTTGCACCGAAATCAGTCGACTTCCACAGGCCATTGCCACTACGGGCACCGAAGAAGAGGATATTGTTGCTGTGGGGGTCAACAGCAAGGCGCTGTACATGGACATGTCAATTCAACTCCATGTCTGCAAATTTTTAAACCCACCTCCCCCCTGACAAGACGCACATAAGTTAGAGTTTCAGCGAAAGTTGGATGTCAAAGGAATACTTACATTCCACGTCCAGGCATGTTCCCTCCTACTTTGAATGGCAGCGGTGATGCAGTGAAAGAAGCTCCATGATCCGTCGATATGAGGATTTGACCGTTGTTGGGATCCCAGGAGTTAGTGTACATGCCAGTGGCCTAATGGGAAGTGATTATTCAAGATCGGTGGACTTTACAACAAAGAACCAACAATATAGAGTCGCTTAGGGTCGACGGGGTCGGTAGCAAGCGCATCGGCGCCCCAATAGTTCCACCGGGCGTCATCTGCGAAGTCGAGGAGCGGCGTCCAAGAGTTGTCCGAGTTTAGCCGGTATGCACCACCGATGTCGGTGCGGGCATAGGCAAGGCCCTAAGAATCAGTTAGCACACTGGTTCCGCTTGTTCGAACGATGAATCAACAAACCTTTTCTTTGGAATTGAACACGATACCAGGGACAAAGCCTCCGCCCCCACCGATCTACGATGCCTCGTTAGGAGGAGAGGTTCAGGCAAATTGGTAGCTCCACAGACCTTGACATTCTTCCACGTGTACTCTTGCGAGCTGACTGCATGTACAAACGGGGAGATCGCTGCCGCGGCGAGAACCGCGATGATATGGAGCTTGAACATTGTCCAAGCAATGTGATGCTTTCGGGACGGTGCACAAGTATCCTGCGATTTTGCTTTCGACTAGAATTTATACCTTTCATCTCCCTCCGTAATCGAGGTACGGCAGCGGATAAATACACCAAGCCGTTGAGCATGCCGGATATATTGCGGAACTGGGTATGCGAAACGATGGTAAGTATATGGTATGCAATTCACTACAGCCGCCAGTGACGACAGAAAGCTAGTAGTAAAGCGATCATAGAAGGTCCGGGTTATAAAACAGTGATGATGTATCACCGAACGAAACGACGGATGATCTTCCCCACCATCGGAAGTAGTGGCATGGATCAAGCCAGGACCATACTGGGGCCGACGAGCATCGATGAACAGGAGGGCTTGGGCGCAAAAGCAGCCGTAGTCAACTCTCCCTGCAGTTGATCAAGTGAGATAGAGCGTATTCAGGATCATATACCGTATTAACCGACGCGACGTCGCGGTGGGTTGATTTTCGGCGTATTGTGATGATGCAAAACATGTGGGTGACTGGCAGGTGGCCGTTGGCTCGCATTACGGAAATAACGGTGAGCTGGCATGTCATATTTTTCTCGTCCGCCGGCTCCTGTTCCACTTCTTTGCACTTTTGTCTTCAGAATGCAAGTCCACTGTAGTTTGTGGGCCAGTCACGGAGGTTCGCGCCCGTTCGCGCCACCATCGATCATCACGTGGTGTGCTGTACAATACGCGCGCTTAGGAGAGAGTTCATTGTATTTGTTCTGCAACGAGGCTCTATTGTGTTTCAGAGTGCTGAAACCTTTAATCTAGGCCGCCTGGTCGAAGGCCCCTTACGTTGAACAGCTCTCCTTTCGCCCCCACTTTCGTTTAACTTCTGCATGCTGTGGCACCATGTCTGAACGCCTTCACGAACTGCAACGTCTAGCTGGCCTCGACGCGATGCTATTTCATTTCAACTTCGACTCTCCTACTTTCTCGCCCTGTACAAATGGTGCAGTAGATGTTGTGCCTATTCTGAATATCCCAGCGGGAGATAAACGGGACTTCGCTGAGCGGACGGCCCGCTCACCGTTGTCGCCTAAAGCGCGTGACATGAACACGGTACGTACGGCTGTATTCTTGTGGTAGCAACCATTCATTCTATGGACTGAAGGATGTCTCGAATACTCCGTTCTCTCCGAAATGGAAGGGTCTTGTCCCACGGAATACACCACCAGAGCTCAAGCACGTTGAACCAGCGCCCCCTCCGCATATCCCATCGTTCATGTCTTTGCCCCATGTGCCATCGACATCATCTCTTATATTACCAACATTCTTAGAATTATCTCTTCATCTCGACCACCTCTCCTTACAATTCCAGAGAGGTAATTCACCGAACGACGCAACGCGGATAGAAGACGCGAATCTGCGAACGAACCCTCGTAATCTCCTCCCAGCTTTCTCGCATCCTAATAGCCCGTATGTCCCTTGGGCTCCGTCGGATCGAGAGGAAGTGCTGCAGCCGTTGCCAACGACACCAAGTTCTCCCTCTTCTGGGTTTGTTAGTGCTTACTCCCGCCCGTACTCTCGAAGTGGTGCCAGAGCACCTGAACCGACGAACTGCTCTGAAGCTGACCCACGACGCGTAAACCTGGTGCTTCGGAGCTGGAGAAGTGTTCAACAGGTCGTCAAGAAGAGCGTTCGACGCGTCGTGAAGCGAATAGGCTGCCTTTCGCACTCCCGAAGAACCAGCTCACCACGGCCTTCTCTAGAGCCTGAATGGGAGCAGGTATCCCCTCCGGTCCCAGGTTCTCGTTCTACTTCTCCCCGGCGAAGCTCAGTTGCGTCTGTCGAAACGAACTCTCTTGCTACGTGGCTAGCTGAAAGACGACGTCAATCCTTGGAGCACGATGGCCTTCAGGAGCGACGAATGACTCTCGCAGAGTACGAGTGCTTGGGGAGCTGGGTACACGACTCCGGAGACGATAGCAGCGAATGCTCTGTAGATGAAATCCCTATCACAATTTACGATGCTTTCTCTCCCGGCCTGACGACTTTTGGGGGTCATATCACGGCCTCTTCTGACGGCCGAGCCAGCGTCCTGTGGACGTTACAGCAACTCGATGAACTGGGGCTAACCGATGATATCCCTGTATGTATACCTCCACCTGCTTCGGACCATACGCTTTCATTACCGAATCTTGGCTCGTCTCTCCCTCCACTCTGCACGCGCAGATCATTGGAATGCTAATTTTCCATCCCGTCATTTACTGTATATTCAACTGAACACTCACACTCACTGTATCCTAAATACCAACCGCACTCATTGATACCAGTATAGCATTGCATTGTATTTTTACATATCGATTATTAAACTCCTATGGGCCCCCTAACAACCCCTTCTTGTGCCTAGTATGGGTCCATCAAAGTCGCCAATACAAGGCGCTCAACGACAAGAACACCTTGAAAACGAGCGGTTCCAGCATGGCTGCCTCAAGTACAGACTGCGCTTCGTCTTCCCCCGTGCCCCAGCCGCATCCGCCATGCCTCGTTTTCAACTCTTACCATATTACCTGCAGGACGCACTTGCCCATTTCCTCCTTCCATTCCTCATGCCGGCCCCAGAGCATTGCATTGACGCTGCAGCATCAGATAGCACCTCACAAATATTGCCAGGACCCTCTTGCAGTGCAGCAGCACCCTCTCCAAGTAGTAGGAGCCACAGTCCCCCGGGGGGATATCGTACAACATGTGTCGATCGCTCTTCGACTTTCTTTAGGAGCCTCACGTCCCCGTTAGCCTCTTCTCAGCACTCGGAACCGTGGCATGAGCCTTTTCTCGACCCTTCAAGTGATTATTCTCCCGATAGCACTCGTGTCGACTTGCCATGGACTGAAGAGCGCGACCTGAGTGTGACTGCCGGGGATGAGCGTGAACCTGTGGCAGGCCCTGACCTCCCCCGAGGATACTGGCCAAGTATCTTACCCAAGAGCATTTACACTCCTCATGGAAAATGGGCGTGGGCGGAAGGCAAACCTATCGATGGCCCAAAAGAAGAAGCTTTCCTATCTAGATGTAAGTTCTCCGTCGTTCGGGTCGGGAGGATGCAAACGAAGTTCACAACTAGCTAGCTCGGCCTACTCCTTGACCATCAATAGTGGGTCTCTAGATGGTCGTGATATCCGATATTTATGTAAATCGTGCGTCTTCCTTTTCATTGTCGCGTTGCCTTTGTTGACGTCCGAACTTTAGTTGGGCTGGTACCCAAATAAACGACAAAGGCTTCTTCACAGAGGTGCGGTCTTTGTCCTGCTGTTTTCTTTCTGCACTCACCCTCTCTTGGTAGCTTGCCCTGTACAAGTGCCAACTAAAGCCACTGCAGGGGTCCGTCGTGCCCTCAATAATTGGTGTTCATTCATCTGCAACGGGCATCGACGTAGCTATCGAACCCCCGCATCCGTCGTTTTGGATGGAAGCGTCTTCTGATATGCCCAACGTCCTCAAACAGCGCTGTATAGCCGCAATCCAGCGAATACACGATCAAGGTGTCCTTCACGGCGACATTCAACTACGGCACATGCTCATTGGTGGAAATGCCAAGGTATCCATTGTTGACTTCGACGGTGGTGGGGCAATCCTCCCTAACGAGGCGGTGAAAGTGGGGAAGGCGAGTGCGGAGGATTTCGATCAAGAGATGAAGCGAGCGATGGCCCTGCTGCAATATGGCGACGCTCCCGATGCAGAGTCCATCCCCGTATTTGATAGAACAACTCACGAAGGTTCTGGACCGCGTCGTTTTGTAATGCCCGGACAAACCCCTGCACGACTTCAGGACGCGATTCAGCGTTTCCTCTGCCTTGTTGACGGGTTGGCTGAAGCAGGCTCACCGTCAGATGAACCTACTGAGAGTCATCTTCCGCCCGATACCGATGGACCCAAAGGCGATACTGTGCCTCACTCTCCACCTGCATTGCGTGGGCGTTCTCCTGAACCTCCCCCTCCCCTTCAACCATATCAAGACCACGTATCCCAGGAAGAACGAGGCCTTCGCACGTACCATTTGCGGAAACGAAAGGACGCCCCAATCACTGCTGCGCCATCACCTGCGCCTAAACGTTCCCGTCGTGGGGTTGCTCCATGCTCTAATTCTAACTCTAATTCTGGAGCTTCGAAGAAAGAATGCAAGGCACGGTCTGCCCGCGCTTCAAGCTCGAAATTATCCACGGCAGGCCGGCGCCACCACCCTGGCCTCCTCATACCTGAGCGATTACTTTCCCTTGACCCTCTCACTCCTTCCCCTGCGACACCCTCACCCGACCCACTACTGCTGACAGCTCCGCCACTGGCATCTCAGCCAGTGGCCTCTAGCTCTAGGCTTCTAACTCTTAGCCCACCTCCTCAAAGTACCGTTCTTCCGTGGAGCGGGGATCCTTACGGCCAATCAAGGGGACACAACAACTATGCCCAATTAGTCGCTCTTGCAGGTCAGCGAAGTATCCCCAAATTCAAACCAAGCAGTGTCAGCCATCAGAATCGCCCATCATTGCCACAACTTATATTTGACTCGCATGACGATGTGGTGGATAGTGGTGCACCCCCGATAACCCAATCAGCCGTTGCCATTGGAAAAAGGAAACGTGACGAAGAAACACTGGACTGCCCCAGTTCTGAAGATAGCACGCGTCGAGCCCACAAGGTCCTTAAATGGTCTGAGGCACCGGAGACGAACAATCCGAGCCCTTCAAAACCACGGAGGATCCGAAGTATATTAAAGAAGCATAACCCTCCGGCGATCAGATCGATAGAACTGAGTCGAATAGCAGAGCTCACGGACGACGAAGACGAGGATATTGTCATTCAGTGTGGTGTGGTCACGGTAGAAGATGTCGATAGGATCAACGACGGGTCGAAAGACCTCGACGAGGAGCTCGACGACGATCTCGACATGCTGATAGACGCACTAGACTCGGATGACAACTTCCTCAATGGTTACGCTAGTGCCAACCTCGAGTCACACGAGCTTGACATCGGTCCTTCTTCATCTGGGGAACATGCTGCCTCGGCTGTTGTGTCCACTGTCATTACCAAAATCCCGCCTATCGCGGCGCGGGACGAACCCACGGAAACTTTGTTGCCCAACCTGTGCCGAGCACAAGGCAAAAAAAATCTAGGGACGGCCATTGAATACTCCAAGTACTCCAAGGAGGGTCTAGTAGGCGACGAACTATCGGGCGCATTGGCGCCTCCAGCCGCGGGTGATAATGCTATCGCCCAATCCGTGGCAGAGCCTCAGAACCATCCACATTTCACCCGCTCGCTAAAAGGGTTGTTAGGAACGCTGTTTCGCTGTCACGACTGATTGTGCCTGTGTAGATTGTAGAATGTAGACTATCTGTTGTAATATTAGTCGCGCAGCGGGCCTGCACATAGACCGCTCAAAGTCAGCTATACATTTTTTGCACATGAGCAGTTCTAAAAATAACATAGGGTTTCCACGAATTCCGCACTCAGTGAACTCACGTGATCGCGAAAGTGTCGACCTTGGCCTGCTTGTGTTGGATTTACCTCTTGCTTTCGACCGCTATGATCGCGGTTTCGTCCCTTTCATGCTTTTGCTGCTTTTCAAGCTCGAGCTTCAGATGTTTCCCCGCATGATGTCTGATTGGCGAACTAGGCGCTAGTCGGTAAGACTGGATTCCACAGGATTTCATTTTCACGCCCTCATGGTCATCAAGATCCATGAGATACGCCAAACGGGCGAAAACGACTCCATGTCCAGGCTTCTCCCGGGTTATCTTTGGATTCCTGAAATCTCAATATCTGATCTCTCATCCCCGCCTGTCTCCACCCCACTCGGGCTAGTCGTCCGCTCGTATAAAAACTGGCCTAGCCGCTTATCAGACGCTTCGATCCCTCGGATTCGACTTGGAAACTCCCCTACTCGCCTTTCTCTATTTCAATGGCGACGCCGCATTATGACGAAAAGGCAGCCCCAGACGTTGTGCCGCAGAAATCGTTGGCCAATTCGGGATCTGACGCAGAGTCTCTCAGAGGCTCTGCAGTCTCGGGGCGTCATGACGAGAAGCTCGTAAGACAGTTGAAGAACAGGCATATTGCCATGATCAGTATCGGGGGTGAGCCAGCATCGTGGTGTCCTGCGACGCACCTTTGATTGGTGTTTCTGAAGGTGTCATTGGCACGGGTCTTTTCCTCGGGACGGCTTCATCGTTAAGAAATGGTGGACCAATTGGTGCGTCCACTACGGCTGAACTAAAGAGGCAGACAAGGCTCATTGTCAACGTAGGTCTTCTGCTTGGTTATATGGCGGTTGGAACTATATGTTATTCTGTTATGATCTCTCTTGGGGAAATGATTGCCTATCTTCCTATCCCGGGTGGTCACATCAGATTAGCGGAACGTTTCGTGGATCCCGCATTTTCCTTTACCATGGGCTGGAATTACTGGTACAACTGGACGATCATCTTGCCCGCTGAACTCAGCGCTGCCGCGGTCCTCATCGGTTACTGGAACAAGGAAATCAACCCGTCGGCGTGGATATCCATATGTCTAGTGGTTACAGTGGTGATCAATATGTGTGGCGCAGGTTTGTTAGCTCCAAACGTCAAAGTTACGAGCATGAGTTAATTATAAATTTTCTTAGGGGTGTACGGAGAAGCTGAATTTATCTTTGCGTACGCTCGCTTCTGTTGTACGAGTTGCGTGAAATTCTTAACATGAAGTCTGTAGGTCTATCAAGGTAATCACAATCACGGGTTTAATCATCCTTGGCATTGTCCTCGATCTGGGAGGTAAGTTCAAGGAACCCATTTGTGCAGCCACACAACCCAAACTGCAAACATTTAGGTGGGCCAAATCACGATCGCATTGGCTTCCGTTATTGGAAAAATCCTGGCCCCTTCGTTCAATACCACGATATCGCTGGTTCAAAGGGCCAATTTTTGGGCTGGTGGGCTGTCATGACACAAGCCGCATTCTCGTTCATTGGAACGGAAATCGTTGCTGTGTGTGCTCTATCCTTACTGTCATCGATATCCCTCGCTGACCCACTGCAGATTGCAGCAGGAGAAGCCAAAAATCCCCGCAGAAACTTACCTAAGGCAATTAAGCGCGTCTATATCCGTATTCTCTTGTTCTACATAGGCGGTTGGTACCAGTCCCAGTGTTGTTCTAGTATTACTCACTCAGTTCTATTAGGTACCATTATCATCGGTCTTCTAGTTCCTTCTAACGCGGAGGGGCTTGACTTGGCCTCCGGAGACGCTGCCTCTTCTCCCTTCGTCATTGCCATCCAAAATGCCGGCATCAAGGCACTCCCTTCGGTATGAACTTCAACTAACACTACTCACGCAAGACACTGAAAATGCCTACAGATCATCAATGCTTGTCTCTTGACCTCCGCTTGGTCAGCAGCTTCCAGTGACCTATACACGAGTTCCCGTGCGCTCTGTGGGTAGTCCTTCACATCTTCGCCTCTACTTTACTCACAATAAACAATCCCCTTTAGACGGTCTGGCTACGGCAGGCAATGCCCCCAAGATTTTCCTCAGTACGTTCGTGTGAACGTTTCGACAGTTCGCATACTTATACAATGCTTCTTAGGAACCTCGAAGTCTGGTTTGCCATACGTTTCGGTTATTTTCTGCGCCTTGTTCGCGGGGCTGGCATACATGGGTGTCAACGGAAGCTCAGGCAAGGTGTTTGGATGGTTTGCCAATATGACCTCTGTCGCTGGTTTGATGACGTGGTTCGGCATCTGCGTTACCTATCTTCGATTCTACGCTGGTCTCAAGGCGCAAGGCTTCGATAGACGCGATTTACCATACGCTACAGTATTGCAACCGTATGCGGCTTGGTATGGTCTTATATTTTGCTTGGTCGTTTGCTTCGTAAGTATTTCGTATGCATCCATGCAATTCTCGCACTAACCCTTTTATAGTTCAGTGGTTGGGCAGTCTTTCTCGAGGGAAATTGGGACCAAGCGACCTTCGTCACTAACTATTTCCCCCTCATGCTGTTCCCCGTTCTCTACATCGGGGCTAAATTCCTGTATCGCCAACCTTGGAAGAAGGCTTCTGAGATGGACTTCATCACGGACATTGATCAAATCGAAGCTGATACGTGAGCAACATCTCCCTTTTTATTCGCTATTTCTCATTGGGTTTGTCGCAGCTATGACGACCCCCCACCTAGGAACAAATGGGAAGCGTTCTGGGCATGGCTGGTGAGTTGATTTCATTCTACATCGACTGAGTATGTCGCTCATATGTCGGTGCAGATGTAAACGGTTGCGCTTCCCTTCGTTTCATGTAGTACTGTATAACTCCCCTTTGGTATAGTGGATAATGAATCAATAGTAACTCGGATCTAACAGTTCATTTGTACATATATGAATAGATCCAGTGATGTTTTAGTACATATCGCATGATTCGACCGTCTCCGATATTCGAAGACTGACATAAACTGACAGCATGGAATGAGGAACCAGTGGGGATATTATGGAAACGGGTGGCGCGTTGCACGCGTCCCTTGATCATCATTTATGGCTCGGAGGTTCACTGTGAGACGCTCACTCTCGACTAATCCACTGGGGATCAGTAACCTGACGCAGTGATAATGGCTGCCGAGTTATGCTCGGTAGTATATGATGGTAGGCTCACCAGCTTCAGCTTTCTGCCATCACCGTAGGACCACTTACGACGGACTCCTCCAACGCTTCGTGCAAGCATCGGCCGCCCTCCCAGAGCTCATTGCCTACGGCCGGCCGGGGTATTTGAACGATCTTTCCATGGGTAAGACATGCGTATTGAATACCATTCTCCATCAGATTCCATTGATATATTCCGCAGTCAGCGAAGAGGTCGACGATGGACCCTTCATACGCGCATTCGTGGCCTTGCAAGCTACCGGCGCGATAGGACTGAGCATACTATTACTCACCGCACTGTCCTCGGAGCGCGTACGGCGGGATCTTACGTGGTATAACTTTTGTATAGCCTGGATCCTTTCCTGTATCTCCTATCTCCTGCTCTCGTTCGCTGGCCAACAAACAGGACCTGCTCCCCATCACGTCCTCTGCCTCACACAGGCGAGTCTGATCTATGCAGCGCCTAATCTGTGTGTCTCTTGCTGTAAAGTTCACGAGTTATCCAAAGGCTAATCATGACGCTAGCACCGCGTTCGCAACACTCGCTCTGGTTATGCAGGTATTACATTTCTTCCTCAATGATATCTTTATTTACGTAGCGATCCGAAGTTGTGGCTCAATGTGCACTCAGCACCGATAGGTCGTACTTCCCCGCGGCATCGTGTTAGTGGCCTAATCACTTTAATTGTAAGTCTATATCTCCCATCATCATTAGATTATGGTAAAGGACTGGTGGCCTCCAGCTTCTCGTGGTACCGTACGCAGTTGCCATCGTCACCCTCGTCGCGTCCTTGATGGTAAGCACGGAATTATCCCCTCCCTCTTTCAAACGTTGAAACATTTTTAGGTTGCATTGCATTGGCCTGGGTGCGTTAGTAGGGCGGAAAGTAGCATGTATTGCGGGATGAACATCCGACTGCCTGGCCAAGTATCGGCGATACTTGTTGCGGTCAGTATGGGAGTTGCTGTATTTCTAGAAGGTGAGTATATCTTTCACGTACCTGTCTTCATTACTTGAACCAGTCGGCTTCCGGTAGTTTCCATTGCTGTGACCCTGTATCGTAATTGGCGTCTACTTAAGAGTCTCGATGGGCATATCATGCATTCCATGAAAACGTCTATGAGGGTCGGGATATTTTCTCTATTCTCTATTCTATCCATAGCGTAAGTCGCGGAACATCATGCCCGAGTATATTATTGACTACTGCTAACGTCAGGGTGGCCCCTGTTTATTTATCTGCTGTGATGGCTCCGATACCTAATCTTGTCATTGCACTCAGTAAGTCGAACCCAAAATTAGTACTCATTTGTTTGCCCAATTATAATGATTTACTGACCTGCGTTTGCGTCGGCAGCACCAGTCGCCGCTTTTCTTGTGTTCGGAAGCCAAAAGGCAAGCTATTAATACGCCAAGATCGTCTGCTTCCACTGAACGTTTCTGACACTTTTAATTTAGGACCTCCTTTCCGTCTGGATGTTTTGGAGGCATCCCCCACCATCTCCAACTTACGAACGAGACTGCGACATTGCAGAGATGTTCAAAACTTCGTCATTCCATTCTCCTACGTAGAACAAGTCATACAACATCCAAGGGATAAAAGGCTCTATATTGTTATTTATTTAAGGTTCGCTGGTTTACAATGAATTAAGGAATGAACCATGCATGTGAAGCCTTGATGATAGGTTATGTATGATGCGGCTGATAATGAATGAATACAAGGAAGATTGTCAGAAACGGAGGTGCGCGTAAGGAACAGGACGGCATCCAGCCGGAATGAAATCGTCGGCGAAGACATTGTCACATATCATAGAAGCAGAAAGAACCCCCTGTAGAATAGTGATAATAAGATAATCAAATGGATAAGGAATGAATATGCAACAGGGTCATGGTCTATGTTTTAGAGGCAGGAATATGCAGATTGATAGCTATGACGTCGATGTCAGCCATCGATATCTGTCTAGAAGATGCTGTCAACATACCTCGATACCAGTTTAATGCATCAGAAGGTGAGGGAGCATCAAAATATAAGATGGCTTTGTTGTCGACAAGACGAAGAACTACAAGTCCGAGTTGATTAGTATTTATACACGGTTCCATTTGAGAGCACTGCTTACCGTTGCCATGTACAATACTGGCAGGCTGAGGTAAAGTTTGCATGCGGAGAACAGCCCACAAGTCTACCACTGACACAGGGTCATTGCCATCCGTAGGATCCCGGCATAAGACGAGAAGATCATTGCACAAGATCCCGACGAGAGGTCTTGGTGTGAGCTCGGGGGCTAGACAATCCACTTTTACAGATGTAGCATCCCCATGTGCGTTGATGGCTTCGAAATCGACTGCGGTCTTACGAACCACGCGTGTAAGCAGAAGTCGACCGTCCATGATAAGGCGGCTGGAGCAAGCAAGGTAAACAAATACGGCGCGAGATGAGTAACTGATGAGTACGTACCGATGAGGCTGGACCAGAGGACTGGGGAATTTCCCTCGTATCCGACTCTGCCATTGAACAAGTTTCCGTCGGGACTCGGCCTCCCGCTTGCCTTCGTTCATATTATTAGCCAACGACGATATTTCTGCAAATGCTCGGTCCAACGGGTCTTCCATGAAGTCAAGTGAAGGCGGTGTGCTGCGTTGCAACTCTCCCAGCTAGGATATTGTCAGACGGGGTAGCATTTCCAAAGTAACAAAGACTTACAAGTAGGCGATACCGGGGTACACGTTGCACGGGAAGCAGCAAGTAGCCTTCGAGATTCAATTGCGAATGACGAGGGTGTACTCGGCATCGCTTGAGATAGGAACGAATCCGTTTCCGTTGGCTGGTGGAGAGGTTGGGAACGGCCAAGGAAGAGCCGGCATCGGGTAAAGCACCGGGGTTTGTAACCGCCATTGCTAGGCCTACGCCAGCCAGCTGCACAGCACTTGAGGAAGGCGACAGTGCGCTGCCTGTGGGGCCTGCAGGGCTTCGGTCCGACGACCAGTGCTTGACGCGCTGAACAGAGTTATCAAAATTACTGGAATTGTTTAGTGAGTATAGTACGCGCATAGATATGCGGGTAAAGACTCACTTGATATAACTTGAATACATCCTCATGAATGCAGCATGTTTTATGAACATGTTTCCTACAGCTTTTGCGACGCTTTGTGAAAGTTGACCGTCTGCGTCTGCGTCTGCAGCCTGCAGCTCAGCAGCGGGGCGCATAAGTGGATCGGCGGCCATTTCGAGGGCGGGAAGGAAGCTGTCCTTGTGGAAAGAGTATAGTGCATCGATTCCATTGAATACGATCTTGCGTTCCGCCAGAGGCACAATGGTATCTTTAGATGATCCAACGCCGGTCAGTAGATTAGCTTGGACAGAAGCTGGTTTGATATATATTTCGACGAGTTCCTCGAGACCCTTGACATATGTCCGTTCCGTCCTATAGAAAAGGATCATTAGACAGACAGAAAGCGAACGAAGGAGAGATCACATACGCTACTATTTCACGGATGATCATCGCGCGTTTGCCCTTGTCATCCTTGAACTTCCTTTCATCCGACGATCCAGCACTACTGTCCGTAGCGACGCTCATAGTCTGCGACGCAGTTCCACTCCGCAAACCAGCCATTGCTTCAGCAGACCTTAAATGATTCGGATAATCACTCGAACCAGCAATCATCGACACGTCGCGAGAGCCCTCTGAAACTGTCGGCCGTCTTGAACGAGCCGTAGACAAAGCTTCCTCGGAAGGTGCACCATATATGCTCATCGGGTTCGGTTGTGCTTGCGATAGTCCCAAGTCATTCATATCTCGGAGGTAAGCCATGACGGAACGGAGGGCACGCATATATGCGTCCTTCGCTCGTACCTCTTCGCGCCGAAGCTGTGTTTCCAAATCAACGGGGCTGGGAGTAGTGTTCCTAGGGTCCTCCGCGTCATCGTTGTTAGCTGTGACGCCTTGTACAAATGGCGAAGAGTCAGGAATTGGGATTTGCAATGGAGTCGGGCCATCGAGAGGTAGGAAGCTACGACGCTTTGAGGCTCGCGACATAGGTGATGGGGAGGATGGGACGAGGAGATTTGGAGAAGGTGCTTGTAGTGAGTCAGATGAGGGTTGCATGGAGGGGAGATGAGGACATGACGCGAGTGTAGTGGAGGGACCAAAGGCATCAAGAGTTCCATTGGTTGACAACCGCACATCAATACGAGGTGATGTACTCATCCTTGAACTACCTGTAGATGTGTACGGCCGCGACATTGGGGGGCGTCCCTGTGAAGTTCCAGGACGAGAAGGCACGTCTGACTTCATCTTGCCCATCGACATTTTCTTGAGGAAGCCCCAACGACTTCCTCTCTCCTTCATCTCCTTGCCACCGTCACTAGCACCTGAAGTTCGGGGTCTGGCAGCTGATTGTTCGTGAGGAGAAATATTAGAGGGAGGAGATTGTGGAATGAACATCCTCATGGGCGGTGCACCATTATCCCCGGCAACCGTATTTCGATTGTGCTGAGTCTCCATTTCCTGCTCTGAAGGCCCATCCCAGAGCGAGCGCGTCAAAGCCGTTCGTGATCCAGTTCCCGGGCGAGAGGGAGTTCCCATAGTCGATGATGGGCCAAGGCTTGCAAATCGCTTCGACATCGCCGGCCGCTCCGAAGCGGGTGGACTTGTGCGTAATAGCGTCGAGCTAGACTGTGAAGTCCCGATCTGAGCTAGCGAGGGCCTTGGGGGAGTGGTGACAGTCAAATCAGGAGTGGAGGGCCCAAGGGCTTTCGCACGTCGAATGTCCCCAGCGCTCTTCATCTTGCGCAGCTCGCGATCACCTGGTAGTTTCCTCGTTTCTCCTGCATTTGAGGGGCCTGCGATCGCATTCTGGGCTTCTGGAGTAGACGCAAGTTGCGCCTTGAGGCGATTCTGATGAAACGCACGGTTCGGTGTCGTCCGAGTGCGCTGCAAAGACCTGGGGAGAGATGGGGGAGGCGGGGGCGACTGCTGGGGTTGTGGGATGCGATTCAAAAACGGTGCACGGTCAGGCGTAATCGTGGATTCTTCGTCAGGGGAATCACTTTGTGGGCCATTAATATCTGGGCTCGGCGGATCGGAAGACTCATCCGTATCGGTATTTTCAATATCGGTGCTAGCCTGCGATGTACGTATACTGGCAGAGAGTAAGGGATAAGAAGGCGTGGAAGGCGGGTACATTGGCGTCATTGGGACCTTTGCTAAGAGTGGTTCGACCAATGCCTTCCAGGGACCTTGGAAGGGGTTGCCATCCACACAGAGAGTCTGCAGGGCGGGTAGTAGACAGAGCCAGCTGGGAAGAGAGTGAAGCTTATTCCGGCGAATGCTGATGGTGTGAAGTCGTTCAAGGTCAGCTAAACAGTCCGGAAGGGTTGCAATGCCAGTGCAGTCTGAAATGAGTACTTGGAGGTTGTGAAGTTCACAGAGGAAGGCGGGGAGAACGCGAAGAGGATTCGATGCAATGTTGAGTTCTTCTAGCTGAGAGCACATTGCCAGGCACGGAGGAAGCGCGCCTAAGAAGTTCGCGGATATGTCAAGCGCAAGAAGGGTGTTGCATATCTGAGGCACAGTGTTGGAGAGGAAGGCAGGCATTATATTTGGCGTGTTCGAAGAGCCCACAATAAGATGAGTGGTCCCTGCACGAAAGAAGTCGGTTTGTGACTGTGGAAGAGTCGAATTAAGAACATACCAGGCTGAATATGAAGATCTGATAATTGCACACCCTCGCCTTGCACGATCAAGCCACGTCCTTCTTCTGCTATTACGGCAGCCGAAGTTCGTTGCAAGTCTGGGTCGTCCATGTCGTCGTCATCCAGACCTTGTTCGAAGTCAGTGTCATCTTCGCTTACGCCCATCTCATCCTTTTCGTCCACTGCCTGCCAACTCAGGTCGTAGCTCGCCTGTTGTCGCAAAGGGGGAACAGGAGGCGCGTTCTCGTTCGAATTGCCGCCCGTCGATGATGATCGTGATCTAACACTAGCAGAGTATGCATCTGACCATCTCGATTGATCAAAAGGCATCTGCGAAGGGCCTCGAGGCACTGGGGCGTTTGAGTCCTTTGCAAGAAATTGCTTAACTGCATCTGAAGTAATTCCCACACCTGGGGTGGTGTCATCCTCCCCCGACACGACGTGCACGTGGTTGTAGTCGCCCGAGGCTATCGCGCTCCCTGAGCTAGTATACGCGGACGACCGCGTAGATTCCGAGGAAGAACCAGCTGAAGAGAGGGCTGGGGTTGTCGATGTCAGACGAGGGCGAAAAAGGTGAGGCTCAGGAAAATGCGACGGGTCTGGCAGGGGGAGAGAAAACTTGGGTGGCCTAGCAAGTATCTGCTGCTGAGGTGGTGAGTCGGCCATGAGAGTGGATTCGCCCTCTGACACCGAGCGTAGCAAAGGAGAATGCGAAGAGAAGTGGTGGATCTGAGAAGACTGGCCCTGGGGTACTGGGCTCTGATGCCAGTCAGGATTCGAATCTGGCGACGGTGGGTCCATGATATGCGTGTCCCGTGAGGCGACGTGCGCGGGGTATGAGGAGGAGATGGGGGTTAGTGGGAGAGAGGGAGAGGGCTGGTTGCGCAGATAGTGGAGGGCGCTGTCTGTATAAGGGTCAAGTGCATTAGCCTGGAACGAGACTAAGAAGCAGACGAGACGGTATCAAGAGGTCAAACAGCGCCAAACACGCGACTGCAATCCGCCGACGGTCGACGTGAAGCTTCTCCTCAAAATGCTCAGCTGCTCACCTTCCTCGCTCGACTCTGCGACAGACGCCCACGACTCCCGATCTCCCCTGGCGTCTTCCTGAAGAGAAGCCCCCAGCAGCTTCGATGGCATGGGAGGTAACGGCTTGTCCACGTTTGAAGGCGTGCGCAGGTGTGGCTGGACCCGAGGTGGAGGTGCAGAAGAAAGCTCGTTTCCCCTGTTTCCGGGCAAGAGTATAAGTCTGAGACGCAGCAGAGCAGGGGCTTGGGAGCCATCTCCATCCACTCACAGAGCTGTCGCAGGTTCCCGAAGGCCATCCATATTTTTCCAAGCTCCAATCAATCAACTGATGGATCGCGAAATCTTCCTCGTGATCTCTTTCTTCCGGTTTCCAATGCACACGTATGGGCTCGTCGTTAGAGACGTCGGCGAAACCTCTGCACACCCTCGACACCTACTGCTGGCGATGGACAGAGAACGGGAATGACAAGGACAGCGAATGCCGCCCGCTCGCTTGGCGTGCCTCGCTTGTTGTTATGTCATTCATTAAAAGATGGATGTTTTTTATGTACTCTATACAATATCCGCAGCTCCGATTGGCAGCTAGCATGGGCAGATGCGTGAACACGGTCCCGCCCAGAGCAGGGCTACACAACAGTAAATCCCCTCTTAATTTCTGCGCGTCGTTTCCAAGGTTTCGACATACAGCATCACATTAGCATCATCCTTCTCTCCACGGCCGTAACAGGCCTATATATACTAGCTGATCGATCTTCAGGACTGTGGATACGCTTCGCATGAAGTCATCCAAAAGGAACGAGAGCATTCGCGTCCTACCGCAGCTATATATACCCTCCATCAAAGTTCTCTGTCGCTACAGACCGCTCGTCGTCTGAGGCCGTATTGCCTAAGCATCCGATCAGTCTACTCCGCGCTCCCAGAACTTCCCTCGATCTCCAAATGCCCAGGGTGTCATGCCCTCACCCTCGCTGAACGAAAGGCCCGATAACAAAGTCAATCAAGACATCCCCTCAAAAATCATAGAGATCCGGCTTGTCTGAATGAAAAGCCACCCGCTTCTTGGGCTTCTTGGGCTTCTCTATCGTTACGGAAGGGACATCAACTTCTGGAGACGTCGTACGGGGCACGGCTGGGACAGGGCTGGCCTCCAACGTCACTGACACCGCGGCAATGGACGCACTGGGGATTGGCGCTGTCTGATTGGGGCTATGCTCATGGACATGGGTTCCAATGTCCTTGGGGGTCGAAGGTGTCGTCCGGCGCTCTCCAATCCCGCCTTCTACGTCCAGATGGAGGGTCTCGAATATAAGGCGTTTGCGAGTACATTTGAAGGCGAGATTGTTCTCGCCGCTTCCACCTCCGGCAGACACCGCAGAAGGAGATAGTCCTCGAAGGACTGATAATTTGTCACTCGGCGGAAGGAGCGTGTGTGGCGCAGGCAGAGTGTGGATATGGAGTAACCCATGGTGGGATGGGAATGCCGCCGACAATGCGGGATCACCTGTGGAGATTGGAGTAAGACGATTGATTGGCCTTCGCGCCATAATAATACAAGGGACCACCTATGATGGGTCCTCTGAACAGCAAGGAATTCACATACCCGTAAATGCCGAAAGGGTGATCGCAGCATCCGAAAACCAGCCAACTTTCTGAATCCATCCTGCGCCACCCCATGCGTCTGCGGATGCGTGGGGAGAGAACGTTATTGAGGCGCATGCGAACGGATATTCCCTGAGTAAGGCACGGAGGGAGTGCAAGAATACTAGAACATCCTTTTAGATGTTTACGGTAGGCATGAGCAATAGGACACTAGATTTGATGGATGAGGTTACCTCGCTAGTTATATCGCCCCATTGGAAGGCACCGAATGCTGGGATCACGATGCGTAAAGGCCGACTAGTTGCCGCGGGAGGGTTTACTGGAGTGCCTCGTAGTAAAGCAGATAATTGGTCTATCACCACCCTTATCGTCGAGGGCCCCTTTGAGTCCGCTGTATTTAGATCAACGAATGAGAGCGTGCCATTTTGCGTTGCCTTTGCCACGATAGATTCGGGAATTCTGTGCGTCAGGTTCATCGTATGGCAGAATTGTTCAGAATCCCTACACGATGGCGACCAATGAGCAAGATTTTCGCAGGACAAGACAAATTCACGTACGTACTTGACATCAGCCGGGACAGTGGTCGTGAACTGCTTCATTTGCTTGTATCTCCAGGCAATTTTTATGGTATCTTGTCCATCGTTCCCAGCATCGTCCACCTCGTCAGTATCTGCGCTTGCAGACTTGGCATATTCGTACGTGGGGGGCAACCACATGCATCCGCGCACAAACGCGTCGGGGTCGCCATCCACCACGCAGACGCGGTGATCCCAAGCAAGCCCTTGAGCAATCGCGTATTTCTGGACAAGCTCCCCGTACGCAGAGTGGGGATCGGGTGCCAGGATGACTGATGTACATGATAGAGGCAATCCGCCTCCTAGAATGTCATCGAGAGACGGTATGCCAGTCGATGTGATCGTAGAGGAGAGATATGTACGCGTGCCAGGAAATGGTGGGGCCTGCTTCGTAGAAACTTTGCGTTTGAAGGACGACATTGCGATTCGTTGGGGAAATGGGTGGATCCTCACCACCGCTTATCGATTATCCTTAACAGAGTCAAGGAACTGGAAACCCTTGGATTTGAAGATGGCAGTCCGTCTGAAAGAAATCGATCATAACCAATCGGTCACGTGGTTAACTACAAACCTCCGAGCTGAGCCTCTTCTCCGCGCGTTCTATGTCTCTATGCACCCGTTCATATTCGCCACACAGGCGTTGAGGCGTTCGGCGCAAGTGAGGATAGGACGCGCTCGCGAATTTTGGTCGAAGCCATGCATGTATAAAGCCAAAGTCATAGGAATATCCGCTTTCAAGGTGAGTACTCCCACTGCGCTTTGTAAACGAGCCATTCAACACTAAGTCAGCTCGCCAACATGGCTTGCGCCTTGCATATATTTGCCGAATACGTTGGGACCGTTTCTCTGGTGCGCTCTGCCCACTGTGATGGTGCCTTTCACTGATCCTTTTGATAGATGAGCGGGCTTTCTATGATGCCCACACTTGCGGACTCTGGTGAGATAGTCGTGGAAGACCGACTATCCATACGCTGGAATCCCACTGGCATAGCTCGGGGGGATCTCATTACGCTTTACTCACCCCTTGACCCGTCGCGGATCATTTGCAAAAGAGTCATAGGGCTGCCTGGGGACGTCGTATGCGTCGACCCAACTGGCCAGAAGGCCCCTTCGACTGAACACGTTGTCATCCCCAAAGGACACCTATGGATAAGCGGCGATAATGCTGCCATGTCAAGAGATTCTCGTGACTACGGTCCAGTTTCAATGTCCCTTGTCCGGGCGAAGCTACGAGCTAGGGTGCGTTTCCTAGATAGAACCTCAACTGTGACTCACCTTGCATATCCAGATATACCCAGATATCACTATATTCAGGAACCCCATTACATATCTAGACTAAGTACTCTATTCCGCCTAGTTAATTGAGCGTTGTCGCAGCCATCGCAGCCAACACATGGTCCTGCCGTCGGTAGGGTGTGTGAAGCTCGAATCATTGAGAGAATTGCATTGAGTAACCTCCTTGACCATTAGGCTCAAACTTGAAATTGTCAGTGGACAATCCGAAGTTCCCTATCTCTCGTTGAGTCGCATCCATCACATTAGAGAATCAACGACGTACCTAGAATGCTATTTCCTAGTCCCTTGAGCTTACCCAGCATCTCAGCAGTCTCGGCCTTTTGGGCTGCCTCAACTCGAGGACCTATTGCTCGCAGCGATCGCTCGACATCTCGGCCTTGTGATGATCCTTGCGGAAGCAACGTCAACAACTTCTTATAATCTAAGTCGACAGTCGTTGGTAACAGGCACAATACGAAGAGAGCCCACGATTCACCTTCTTGTGCGCTGCTTAGTGATGACCAAGTGTTCAGCTGCTCGTTTGCCGCTGCCCGCCGCTGTAGAGCCTTGACGTATTCGGGATCGTCAAGAATTGCTAATCGAACGTCCATTAAGGTCCCGTGTCAAGGATATTACATAGGCACAAGCCCCCGACCTTGGGTACATGCATCCGCAGCCTCCTTGTAACTTCTCTGTCGAAGTGAGGCATCAGCAGGTACGAGAAACGGAAGCTGACCCAAACTTACCAGCTTAACATGGCAAGCACCGATGTTCGCATTGAGAACGGACCTTAACTTCGCGCATGTGATGTCGAATTCTGAAGGGCTAATATCCTCAAAAGGTGGGGGACTGGGAGTAGAAGGTGCTGTGGGATGTCCTTCGAGGTCGTCCTCAAAGGGCTCCGGGGCAGCATGATCCGGTTTCTGGACTATCCTCTTCGGTAATTTATCCAATGCTTCCTGGTACGTAGATAAAGCCGCTCCCCATTCTGCTGTACGGAAATGATCGTTGCCCTTGACCTTCAGCTGTTCTGCGATATCTAGAAGATCCTGTAGATTGGGCCATCTTATCAGTACGGAACGCACCAGCGATGTGGGCATTACTACTTCTGTTAGCGAATTCTCGTTTCCAGGGACGAGATCATCGTCTTGAGGTTGTGAGTTCGTTGCTTCGGGTGGTGGCAACTCACTTTCAGCCATTGTTAAAAGGCGCCCACAAACAATGATCGAGCTCAAGGTTTTCGGTAATTATCTAATCTACGGGGTTGGGCCTGTTCAGCCCCATCCTTCGACCGTGACATCGACATCAACTGAGGCTTGCAAAGAATGTCCATCAACGATAGCAGATGTGTCTTGGTTACTGGTGCCACAGCGGGTATCGGCCGAGCTTTAGCTTACGCAATTAGCGATCTTCCCAACAAGCCCCGCGTAATCGCTGCAGGCAGACGACAGGACCGTTTGGACGAGCTGGCTTCAAGGATGGATACCATTCAAATCAACTTTGATACAGATAAGGAGACAATCAAGAAGTTTATTGACGATACGATCGCCAAGTACCCTGATGTACGTTGCATTGAAGATTATAATTGGAAGCACCACTTACACTAGTGACTATGTAATTTAGCTTGATACGCTTGTACTCTCTGCAGGCGTACAGTATGAAACTTGGTTCCAGAAACCAGAAACCATTGATCTTGATAGTGAATTTCACCCACAAGGCTATAATTCATAGACATCATCGCTTAGTCGTCGTTTACAGAACTTTTGAGCGAGCTGAACGTCAACTATACCTCCATCTTGACCACTATCACTTACTTCCTGCCCCATCTATTGAAACTAGCCGTATGTTACGCATTTGTTGCTTTTTACCGCGTTCCAACATCTGATCTTCAGGCGGATGGGCGGCCGTGCTTCATTTGTCCAGTTACAGCAGGATTGGTAAGTTCTGCCATGTTATATATTGTGACGTTCGAAAGTAATGATGATCCGTAGGGAATTACCCCGGGAGCTTGGGTTGCCAATTACTCAGCCTCGAAGGCTGCGTCGCATTCGCTCTGCTATTCTCTTCACGCGCACCTGCAAGGAACCAACGTCCATATAATGGAGATCATCCCGCCGCTGGTAGAATCCGAGCTCCACGATGGTGCGTACAAGAGGTCATTGCTGTCCTTTGTATCTAAATATATCTTGATACATCCTGTAGCTGAGGATACTACAAAGGTGCTAACAAAGAAATGGATGCCTCTAGAGGAATACATTCCGGTCACTATGGACGGACTGACCAAAGGGTATTTCCAAATTTCATCTGGAGTCTCACTCGGGGGTTTGAACAGGTTTGAAAGAGGCAAGGAGGAGATGGTAATGAAGGGGTTGGAGGTTGGGGAGGGCTGGTAAAATAGTAAATACTTGGATTGACGCATGGAATTCATGGAAGTTTGCCCCTAAGTCTCCTAGCAAGAGCGTCGAATGTTGGTGTACTGGCAACGTGGCGGCCGGACTGTTGGACGAGTTACATCCTGGAACGAAGCCCCTGTCCCCATAAATTTGAAGACCCTAATTATCGAGTCATGATCGCAATCAGCTAAATTTCGAGACAGCTAGCGGTGAGTTGACATTTATCCACTGTCCACGATGTCCAAGCCTACCCTTTGGTTGCGCTGCGAGAAGAAAGCTTTTGAGAGGCGTGCGGCACTCACCCCCACAACCTCAAAGAAGCTAATCGATGCAGGCTTTGACATCTATGTCGAGCGCGATGATCAGCGAATCTTTGACGATTCTGAGTATGAAGCGTGCGTGTTTTCCTCCTCATCCTCGTATATGAGCTCACAACACTTGATAACTGCAGGGTCGGATGCAAGTTAGTCGACAACAGTACATGGACATCTGCACCGACAGACGTCCCGATCATCGGACTAAAGGAGCTCCCTGAGTCGGACGAGCCCCTCCCCCATACACATATCCAATTCGCGCATTGTTTCAAGAGACAAGCGGGCTGGGATGATGTGCTGGGGAGATTCCATCGCGGCGGAGGTACTTTGTACGATCTAGAATTCCTCAACGATGCAAGCGGCAGGAGGGTAGCGGCATTTGGTTTCCATGCTGGGTTCGCCGGTGCCGCAGCTGGGGCACTGGCTTTAGCGGCGCACAAGAAGGGAGAGAAACTGGGCCTGTTGGAACCCTATCCGAATGAGGATGCTATGGTTAGCGGAGTCAAGGAGGCTCTTGGAGGCAGTGGCTGGGGCGTCCGCGCCCTTGTAATTGGTGCCCTCGGGAGATGTGGTAGGGGTGCCGTTGACCTATTCAGGAAGGTCGGTCTGGAAGAGTGCGTTGTTTTGAGTTCTTGCTGTACGGTCATTAATGAATCCTGATCATTCCGTCGATAGAGATGATATCGTCAAATGGGACCTCGCTGAAACGGCAAAAGGTGGCCCATTCCAAGAAATCCTTGATGTCGATGTCTTCGTCAACTGCATTTACCTGTCGTCCTCGATTCCACCTTTCCTTACTCGGGACCAGATCATCGCAGCTGGGCCCAGCCGCAAGCTGTCCGTTGTCGTGGATGTAAGCTGCGACACGACGAACCCTTTCAATCCCATACCAATATACAACATTAACACTACTTTCTCCGAACCCACGGTCGGTGTTGATGTCGGGTACGTGGAATGATACGTTCCCAGTGACTGATCTGCTGATTGCTACATGCCTCTCAGGAGTGTCAATCCACCCTTGTCGGTTATTTCCATTGACCATCTGCCCACTTTGCTTCCGCGAGAGGCATCAGACCAGTTCAGTGCAGACTTACTCCCCTCGCTGTTGGAATTCCCCAAGCGCAGTGAAGCGCGCGTGTGGACGGACGCAGAGAAGCTATTTAAAGAAAAACTTGCGGAGGCCGCCCAGGAACAGAGCGCAAAGAAATAGGCTCCAAAATGTATCACAGAACAACTAGATAGAAAACATGAGGAATTGAGCAGACAAGCGGCTGGAATCAAATCTCGAGCGCAGCCGTGCGGTGGTCGGAAACAACCATCAGAAACGAAATTGATGAGAGAACACGGCAGACTGGGGAACGCTGTGGACGTTGGCGACTGAAACGATGATTCTTGAAGGTCGAGTCGAGTCGGGACGTGGGCTATCCAAGGCTATGGGGTTCTAGTGGGATTGCTGTCAATCTCATGGTCAATTTCTCAGTGAGCAGTGTTGGCCGCTGTGGAGACGGTCGCGAGGGCCAAGCCACGAGCGACTGGTGGAATTGTGATAAGTAGTCCAGCTGGTCACTTTCTCACAGCTAGCCTGCCATTTCTCACTCAACCTCAACCGTAGACGCTGAGCGTTCGCCTGAGTTTCGGCATTTCTCTTCTTTCTTTTCTACCACCATCAGTCCGTATACTACAATTTAGGTGGCTGGCCACGTCGACCTCCTCGTTGTACTCCAGAAGTCACCTACATTCTTTGCCATCTAAACCTGTCCCCTCATTCCTGTAATAATCGCCATGCTCGCTACCTGTCTCCCACAGATTTCTATCTCCCCCGCCCCGCCCCTGGAACCAGAGGCAGAACCGTATTCTCCGTTCGCAAAATCCTCCTTCGCCGTGAATGACAGCGACGGCTTCAGGCCTAGCCATCTCACACCGCCGCCAACAGGCTCGCCTCGTTTCGTCCACCAATCCTCGCCATTGCGCCCCGCCGATGCTCCTCAGAACAAGGGTCTTGATACCAACAGATTCGAGGCGCTATTGAAGGCAACGCGGGAAAGAAACCAGGCGAAGAAGGAGAGCGATTTGCGTAAAGAGGTTGCGTTAAAGGCGCACAAGCACAAGCAAGGTTCGTACATGCCCATTTTACCACCCATCTACTTGTGGAATTGACTTTGCATGCCAGTTGAGCGTCGTGCCTTGTTCCTTTCTAAGGTCATGGCGCCGCCTTCTCCTACTGCGACCGCCCTGCCCAAGACCCCACCAGAATCGCCTGCCATTTTCCACTGCTCCCTGCCTTCACCAGGCTTGGTCTCACCTCTGGCCTTCTTCGAGAATTTGGGCTCCAACCCTAGCAGCGGTATCTCTTCGCAAGAGTCCTGGGTCGAACAAGTGGATTTCCGCGTACGCGCTGGCGTCGTCGAACCCAAGCGTCCCAAGGAGCCATCCAGACACAATCACTTGCCCTCCCTGGACCAAATCTCTGCTCGCATGCGTTACCAGAAACACGTTCGCGGCGCTAGCATAGAGTCCGACCATTCCAGCCGTCTCCCGCTTTTCCTCAACCAGTCCCGCCCTCGGCCTGTCAGCGCCCCTGAACGGCCAAGACTCGTAGTCGGTGTAGGCAGGTTACAGATGCCGCTACGTGTTCCTCAGCCTGCCAGCCCAGCTCCCATAATTCCGCCGGTCTCACCCTGTTCGCCTCTAACTCCCAATTTGGAGGTGACAACCCTCGTCGTCCCACGTTCAGCCACAACATCACCAATCCAATTGTCCAAAACTAACTTGCTTGCTTTGGACTCTCGCTCTCGAAGATCTTCCGACATGATCTCCACGCTCAGACGCCGCACGCGACCCTCTGAGTACGGGCATACTGGTCATGATGAGGAAGACTCGCTCAAGAACAAGCATTGGAAGAGACGAAGCGCTCCCGCTGAACTTCAAACGGCTGAGCGAGCTGGATTTGAGCATTACATCCTCTCGCTTCCTGGTGCTTTCTAATTATCAATAGGTACCTCTTTATTTAGTGAGGTTGTACGATAGATCGGTGGGAGATTTTGATATTTGTAGCGTTCTTTTCTTTTCTTCAAGGGGATGGTTTTTTTGACAATTAGAATCTGGGATTCGTTCTTTAGTACATACATTTTAGGTAGACACACTCCCATACCACAACACTCATTGTAGGACGCCCTGTGTATTTATCCATTCCGACAACCTAGCTATATGCAGAAGGCTGGGCCCTCTTCTAGTATGCACACAATTTTATACTACATGAACCTCATTATCACGTTGAGATAGTGTGAAGCTACATCCTCCCCAATTTTACAAGATGGACCCCTAGAAACTGAATTACCACTCAGGTCATCGCAGTGCGTTGTTGGCTCGGTGCTTGTCTGGTGTCAGGAGAAAGGTCCTCGGGGACGGGAGGGTCCTCTGCACTGTCGCAAGCACATCTAGGCGCCGGGCTGGAAGACAAGAAGTTAATTAGTAGGTCATCATGCCAGGGTAAGGGGTGAACGCGCTATAATCCGTTCGTGTGTGCTCGTCAGCGAATTCTTCGTCGGAGTCCACTAATGGGTCAGCGTTTTTCATGATATGCCAAGCATCTAGAGGGGCGTTAGTTTCGATGGAACGTGTACGAAGGTAGCGCTAACGTTGAAGCATCGAACGATCTTCACGAGGGCCTCGTGACAATAGCTTGGGTGAAGGATCTGGAAAAAAGATCCATCAGACCTGGTGCTACGCGGTGATAAACGAGAAAACCTTTTTGTAGAGGTCCCGGAGGGGCTGATTCTCTGCTAGGGACATAATACATGAAGGACGCTTCGTCCTTCGGGGTTTCTAGCCCATGTCTTGTACGAGATCGCCTTGTAACAACGCTAGTCTCTGCTTCTGGTTCTGTGGAAGCCATCCAGAATGTGAATGGTGGCGGTGAATTTTGACTTACCTGGGACGAAGTGCGGCGCAGAAGACCTGACCTTCTTGTCGTGTTCCATTGTCGATACTAATTTTTGGAGGAAGGCGTTACGTTGCGTCGACATCATGTTGCCCCAGGCGATCTCCTCTGGGGAGTCGATATTTTCTTCGTTCATCTCCTCCTCAGAGAGTACCCGGGGCAGTGGGGCCTTGCCGGGGTTGCCGCGAGAGTAGTCGTCATCGAAGGGGTTGGGTGGATCCGGGTCTTCTAAGTAGTAATATATAAGCCAAAGAAATGTCCGAGCGCGATCAGAGGAGGATAGATTCCGTGGAAGAAAAAGATCCAAGAAATTGAAGGAACCATCGAAGTGTACACTGGCTAAGGGCTAGAGCATATGTGTCAGTCGCGATCACTAATCACAGGAGGTAAAATAATAGTGAAATGTAGAACGCACGGCGGAGTGAGTAGCCAAGACGAACACGAGATTTACTACGCTCGTCGGCGGTTTCTGGCCTGCACGCTTTACGAGGAAGTATATTAGCGATCGCACCAGCGCATGCAACATGGACAGGGGCCTACAAGTTTGTTGAGGATTTCCTCAGGAGTGGAGGGAGGCATGTTTCTTATCTCCGAAGGCAACAGCGCAGCCTTTAAACAGTTCTTAATCCTCGGAGCGTCCTGAGCGTTGCCGTCTGTTTTCTGGAGGGAGGGAACTGGGTGGTATGTTCTCAATGCCGTCTTCATTTCCGGGAAAACTGGTCTCGCTGACATCAGATTGATCCCCACGCCATGGTTGATAATGAACGATCTCACAAGCCATAGTTGTATTAATTCGCCCGACATTCGTCAGGAGCGAGATCTTCGCCAGTTCCAGTGCAAACGCCGGAGTCTCCTTCATTTTATCCTTGAGCACCTTGGAGCACTTGTTGGAGTTGGATAGGGCGGCCACATAGAGCTCCGAGAATGTAACTTTCTTCGTCTTGCCCGATGTTGCGCTGGTGAAGACGGCTTTGGGGTTTGAGAATATGTGGTGCAGGAGATCATACTGTACATCTTCTCGAGTCAATGGTTCTGCATCTGCACGTTTTATGGGGAGTGCCTTGCGACTGAGATAGCCCACTCTAGATGTGG
The DNA here is from genome assembly GCA_036872985.1 of Pleurotus tuoliensis. NCBI lineage: Eukaryota > Fungi > Basidiomycota > Agaricomycetes > Agaricales > Pleurotaceae > Pleurotus > Pleurotus tuoliensis. The sequence continues at coordinate 2,961,118 of JAYMDH010000002.1, forward strand.
ATGTGGATGAGCCATGCTGATCGCCAGCTTCCAAGGAAGAGAACCCACGGAGCCATTGTGTCTGCCGGCCATGGCGACGGAAGGACTTGGGAGGATGAGCCCGTCTGCGTAGAAGCCATCGACTTGACGGACTTGGGCTATGGGGGACACGAGGCACTGTACGAACACGAGGCGAGAGAAACTCCATGCCCTTAAACGAACAGAACTATATACCAAAGGGTGAGACTGTCAAAGAATCTCACGTGTAGCGCAGTTTGCGGGAAACTCAGAGCAAGTTCGCTCCTGGAATTGCTCCGGATGGACTGCAAATGACAACGTTTACGACACGGCAGATATTCCTGTCGAAAGGAATACCAGGGACGAAGCGAAGCGATTTGGGGTGATATGTTGATTTCGAAGAAATAGGGACGGAGTCAGAAGAGCAGCATTACGGCCGTTCAGAATATTTTGTCGTGGTCGACGTGGTCGTCGTGGTCAACGGCGAAGAACATGATTTTAGGCGACTGTCGCCGATTTGCCTCCGCGACCAGAAAAATCAACAACAAACCATATTTGGGCTGATATCTGCTGAGGTAAGCAAAATACTCTTCCTTCCGACCATGGCAGACAAATTCGACGAGGCTACCCAGGTAACCCCCCCCCCCGCTCCCCAATTCCCGTCGGGTGCTCACAGTCTGCTATAGAAGGAGCTCAACACATTTCTGGAGACTGCGCAGGCGCAGGCGCGTCTCCAGTCTACTATTTCCACGTTGACGAGCACATGCTGGGACAAGTAAAAATCCACTCTTCAGCTTCTTTCTTCGGTGCTAACACCCTCAAAGATGCATCACAGGTACCCCCTCGACGCGGTTCTCTCGCGGAGAAGAAAGCTGCCTCGCGAACTGCGTGGAACGATTCTTGGACACGAGTATCTATCTCGTCGGACGGCTTGAGGAACAGAGAAACCAGGCCGGCGCATCATCGTAATTCTGCCACTACATACATCCTCACTCTACACTATAATAACAAGACTAGATGAGACAGTTCCTACACGAACTTGCGCCAGGCATATGTCACCAACACTACGGGTAAGAAGAGACAAAACGCGTCCCAAACTTCGCGAGAGCTCCGTAGCCGAACGGGAATTTCTACTGGAACAGACGTTCCCCCCGAAGCAAACCGTTTCGCGGAGTGGTACGCGTCAAACATCAGGTCCTTCTCCCGCCATAGATTTCTGAGCCATAAGTCGAACTTCGTCTTTTCAGCTTCTGGAATATCCGTCTCCACGAAATTCTTTCTACTTGAAGGATTTGGCAATGCTGAAGGGTTACTACTCGACAAGTCTCCGATAGGGACCTCCTCGCCCACGTCAAATACCCGGATATGGACATGAATCACCGGGGGTGGGACACCGTTCATGAAGATGGAACGCAGGGTATAATAAGTTTGCCCATATCCCATCGGTGGAATACCTGGCAATGGAGTGAGCCCTGTGTCTTGTCTAAAGAAATGTAGCCTTACCAGGGTAAACAACCGTGGCGTCGATAAGTTTCAAGCGCGGTATACGGGGAACCAATGACCGCAGGCTGTGATGCAGGCCCGTTGACCGCGGTAAAAGTGTATGCTTCATATCAGACTGCCACATGTAACAGTTAGACTGCACGAAAGGGGGAGTAACTTTCTGACTGACTATCCCTTGTTTCTCAGCGAACTTCTTACTGATCGGTCTTGTGTCTTTGCTTACAAGCGTCCCCTCAGGATAGAGCAAGAATAGAAACGGTTTATCCTCTTCTTGAGCTTGTTTGCCAAGTCTTGACAACTGTCTTGCAAGTGCTACTCTGTCGGATGCCCAGGAGCGGGCCAAGAAAATGAACCTAAAGAATTGCATGCCCTTGTGATTCATGTCAATGGCCACCAGAAGTTCTAGACTGAATGACTCATACCCAGCCAACGATTGGAAGCCACTTCAAGCTCTTCTTGAGGACGATAAAGACGTCCTTCTGTGCATCCATGAAATAAGCGAGGCACCACGCGTACCACCAGTCGGCATACATCTACAGACACGATATTCGTTAGAGTACGTCCCGGGGACTTCAAAGAGTCATGAGGGAAGGCAATAGATATTACTTGGTGGTTGGCTATTAGAACTGACTTCTTGGGCAGTTTAAGTCCGATGACCTTGCCGCTTTCGTCGCGCGACACGATCTGGTCTATTTCATCCTTGCTGAGACGTCCTTGACCTTGCTCTTCGAAGGTTATGCTGAGGGTAGTAGGGGCGAACCATTGACATGCCAATACTGCTTAGACGTTTAGTGTTGTTCCATGCGATAGGGATATTGAACGCACTCAGGAGACATCCAAATGCACCCTTGGTATACCGTATCCCTTCGTCGTACAATCCCCTTGTACGTCGAAAAGGAAGAATTCGGATGGGCAACAGCATGAAATGGCATGCGTTATTGAGAAGACATCCGAGATCGAATATGAGGATGAACTGGATGGCCTTGAGCCTTCGCAGCCATGGGGTGGGCGGTCTGTCAGCTACTGGGACCTCGTGAAGCTGGAGATTCGTGCTTGCCATGCTGGAGGACTCTTCAACGTGGCGGTGATGAGACAACAGCTTCGACCGCACATGCAAGACACGACTTCGGCAGACGACTAACTATGGCAGCAGCTCCGACGACCACGTGCTACTACAGCTCAGGAAGCCTCTATCCGACGCTGTCAAGATGGCGACTTGGCAAGACGTTGATGTTTTGAAAAGATGACTGACTACAAGCTTTAAATATCTACAGTCGCCATAGGATCTCTGGGTTCGCCAAGACCTCTGGAGTCTAACATCAAGGACTTCGCGGGAGTGGTTGCAATGCAATATATGATACAACTGATGGTACACGTCTATTACTTGTGTGGCGTTCAAACCTAATGCACTAGTGCAGCAAATCGCATCTTTAGCTCAAGGCAGCCAAAAAATGCGATACAATCGCACCTAGGACTGATGTTGTGGATTGAACTCGTTGGGGATAGAGTATCTCTGGCTCAGGAGCGTCACCCGTTCGATGTACGTGTCCCGCTAGAAGAGCTCGGTTTCAGTAAAATGAAGGCAGGCAAACGAGTCGCGACTCACTATACTTGTGACTCGCTGCAATTCATCTTGCTGGCTGGACGAGGTCAACCGCTGGATAACTTTATCCAAAGTTTTTATACTCTGGATATAAGCACGGACGGCGCCATGACTGTCTTTCGCCGTATCCAGCTTCACGGCCTCCTGTGCCGTCGATAGCGCCTGCTGAAGAGTCCCTTTCTCGGCGCCGTGCATGGTTGCAGAGGAGTTATAAGTGTATCTCGAGTTGTCAGGAGATGGACCGTAGTTCAAATCATCAACGGCCTATTATATACGCCGCCGATGTTTGAAACCTGTTTCTTCATTATCTAAAAGGTAAGAATTAAAAATTGCCGGGTTCATTTTCGACTGCATCGGCGGGGTGCCTAGCGACGGAGGGATAATATCGGGAACTTCCCATGACTGTCTCCTCGGGCGCGCCTAACGACAAGTTACGTACCTCGTACATAGTTTCGAGGAACGACCGGGAGACCCGGCGTGGTGTGCCAGTGAATGCTCCATGCAGGATTAATCGATTATGGAGGATGGAGAGAGCAGCATCCACACTGCCTCCGCCTGGTGCTTCACAAGAAATAAACACTTAATCAGAGATTGGGTGCAAGCGTTTAGAAATATCGAGCCAAGTAAGCAACGCTGGGGCTATCTCTTCCGCGTGCCAGTGGGGCAGCTTTCCATACATTTGAGGAGTCTACGAAGAAGGTTCCAAAAACATGCAGTAGTAGACGACCGTAGTAGGAGTTAAAACGCCCAAATCAAAATAAGCACGCCATGGAAGGTTCCAGAGCCGAGAGTACGCTTGTAGGCCTGAGATCTATGTAGCAGTACGCGTCTCTCCAGACCAAGTTGCCATGGGCTCGAATTTGTGGGGCTGGCAACGTAGAGAGCGTGTGATCAGCTGCTGAGGGCCTAGGATAGGGTAGGTCTGAGTAGGAGACTGAGTAGCTCCTAAGACAAGAGAATAAAAGTTGCCCTTACAACCTCTACAGCCAGCGTGAACGATGCTAAAACATATCGAATTACAGCGGCTTTCATAAACATGCGGAATCGCTTCTGCACATTTACCCTGCTTTAACCTTGCTAAAAAGGTCCCCCCACAAATCTCCTTTTTGGGCGAAACGTCTGCGGTCATGTGAGGCTTTGGAACTTAGGGGACTCCTGGCCAGAAGGCAGTCACTGCTAGTCACTCCCGAGTCCCAGCACCGAATGAGCCTGACTGCAGGTCAGGCGATGAGGCGTTGAGGTGCAAAGTGGGTCGACTGCAAGTGGCAGCATCAATGTAACCTACGAACTCAAGTTGGGGCATAATTTATCTAACAACAACAACAAAGCAAGGTCTGAAGCTTTGAAGTGCCAAAGGCACTCCTTAAGGTCCCCCCCCCCACAAATCTCCTTTTTGGGCGAAGCATCTGCAGTCATGTGACACTTTGCCAATAAGTGGGCAGTCACCGAATGGTCAGGCGATGATCGATGAGGTCAAAGTTGGTCACTGCAAGTGGCAGCATCATCAATGTAACCTACAGTGCTTAAGTTGGGGCGTAAGTTGTCTGACAACATAACAAACAACTAAGCAAGGTCTGAAGCTTGGAAGTGCCAAAGGCACTCCTTAATTTGTAGTGGCTAGGTTAGGGTTTCCCTGTCAGGAAGGGACCTCAATTCTAAACGCTACCGATTCGTTTTGTAGGAAGCTAAAGGACGGTGGTGTCGATGAATGTATCTGATTTGAAGAACGGTCGACTGGACATACATTCATCGTGGAATATTTAATCGATTTACTACATGTAATCCTCTTCGTCCATATCGTTCAAGAACCAGTTCGCCTCAGTCTTAGCCCGGACTTCCTCCTCCGGTATCTCTGTCAACACCCTTAGCTTTAGCAGCTCGGCGAGGGCCACGGCCATCTCCTAGTGTTCGTGGATACCCAAGTCTCCGTCTCGAAGCCAATTATGCGCGCCCCTCAAAATTCTCGTCCGCTAGTTGCAGCTTTATGCTCAGCTCCTTCGTCTTGCGTAGGTCCTCAGGTTCGAACGCGACTGGACAAAGTGTGCGTTCTACCGCAAGCCTCCCCCATGTCTCCGTCGTCTCTATCAGCGTAGTCTTCAGCGCATGAGTCTCACCTTCCCATGGAGCACCGGCTTGGTCGAAAAGTCGGTAGAACAACATGGACACGGGGTCCGACAGCGCTTGGTGGTGGAGCTTGTTGTACCACGCAGGTTTTCTTGACGTAGTGAAAGTGGACGAGACGGCTGTGGTAGAGTCCCATCGCGTGGTCCAGCTCGGATTGGTCCAGCTCGTCTATGTTCGCCGGCAGTGAGGGTGGAATGAGAGCCTGCGAGACTGGGTCGTCGTAGTTATGCAAGCGACCTGGTATACCAGCGAGGAGAAACACGGGTAAGATCGAGGCAAGTTACCAGTCAAGCAGGCCCACGATCTTCAACGTTCAACTCCGAGTCTGGCGACGTCGACACGATCACGTTACTCGGCTGGAGGTCGGGATGCCTGGTACGGAAATGGCAGAGGGCTGAGTTCTTGAAATTGGGGAAGAGCGACGGTGCGACGAGAAGGTAGCGTTCGAGATTCTTGGCGTGGTCCGAGCTCCCTTCTTTTGAGCCGGAACGGTAGTAGGGGCCGACCGAACTTTTCCAGATACGCCTGTTCCTTGCAAGCCGCTGCTATGAGCGCTGCCTCGGCGTTTTCGTCTATAGTCTCGATTAGTTCCAAAAAGTTTGGCAAAAGAAATTGTAGAGTGGCGAACATGGTCCTCTATCCATGTCGAGCTGCGACCTCCTTCCGTACCACATATGCAGCCTCACATCTGGGCCGACGCAGAAGCCCTCTTCGTTGAGCGGGATGCCTGTTGTCCTCGCGACCTTCTCCAGGTCGTCGCTATAGCAGAGGCTTCCACCAGCCGGGAAAGGAATCGACATCATTCAAAATTCGAGCTGAACAAGTTGCTGCAAGACCGAAGCGATATCCGGTTCCTTTAGTTCCATCCACATGTCGCTGAGCTTCGTGCCTCTTATAAACTCCATGAAAATGTACTCCGTCTTCGCCGCGTTGTCCGACGAAGGAGAGTAATCGTAAACCTCGGTAACAGGCAGCCCAGAGGAACAGAGGAAACGCATTGTGGCCACTTCACTGGCGATAGCATAGAACTTGGGGACCGCGACGGGGTATGGGATGCGGGCTACCATCTCGAAGCCGTCATACATAGTGATCAGGAAAGTCCGGTCGAAGCCGCCCTCGGCGAGCTTCACAAACGTGTAGATATCTCGCGATGTGCGGCCGACAGACTGCGCTGCAAGTCGGCAGAGTTCGTCCAACGTCGAACTCATGTCTGCTTTCTGCGAGGCGAAGATCATTCTTGACGCTGAGTGTGCGAGATTACGGATTAGACACATATAACACGAACACTATGCATAAGACTTACAGCCAGCGTCCTGATGAATAGTTGAAGAGATCATTACGAGAGTCCGATACGCTTGAGAACGTATGACTGGGCAGCTGCCGACCGGTCAAAATGCGGGTGAAGATTGAGGAGGAAGGATATGCTGAGCGCAGCGAGGAGACAGGACGGCGCAGAGACGGGGAGATTGAGATTGGGAGAAATTTGGAGACGAGCCTCGCACGCCCAAAGGAGTAGTACACGCGCCACCACCTTCTCCATGCAATCGCAGGTCAGACTCTACTTCAGGGATCGAATCACAAAGTTACATTGAGATTACAAACAAAAACACCTAGTAAGTATGTAGAGCATCCAACAGTAAAGAGGGTAATAAGATAGCACAAGGTTCATGTTTTGAAGGCGAGTGGATAGAGTGTACAGGTGAACGGGAAGTTATATAAATAAGCCACTAAAGGTTTGAACTTGGTAAGTAGTTCATTGCAGGGCTGTTGAAAAGCATCTCACATTTGGGAGAAGAGACGAAGTCTAACGTCAGGCATTCGACACGACCTCTATAGATAGAGGCGAGATTTTGTATTTCTGCATTAACCTCTCTGCACGCTTGGCATATCGGTCGTGCTGGTATACAACATTCATCAGCATCTAATGCACCCGATGATTGAAACGTAGCAACACCCACCCAGTGGCGGACATCGGACAAGGATTGTTTGGTGGTGCTCTTCTCGTCCAACGGAGCTGCCGCAAAAATCACCTCGTCGAGCAATGCAGTGCATTTTCGGTACGCAACGACCGCGCCCCGGCCATCTTTGGTAGTATCAAGATTTACGGCCTCATGAGCGTAGTCCAACGCTTTGAGAAGCATGGCGCGGCGTTCGGATGGGGTAGTCATCGTGCCGGAGGGAGGGGGAGGAGGGAGAATGGAAGCAATGCGGGAGCAACAGTGCATAAAAGAGCACGGGGCTGATGTAGCCAGCGAGGCGCGTGTGTCAAGTCAATCCAACTGGCAGCTATCACTGTTATTATATATTGCTGAGATCTATCACTTGGGGCAGGCATGGGAGATACCTGCACAGCTTTATTAACGTCATCGCGGGATTGATGCGGACTCGACATGTTACACTTGGTCGACATCATAACACTTGCTTGAGACGTGTCTGATAGCATCTTCGCCCACGGGGAAGTTGGAGCAGAATGTGATTCAAGGAGAAGGGTCGGGTGGACGCTCCATCGAAAAGAAACGCGGGCACACTGTTTAAACACGGTATGCGCCACTACATAAAGTAGTTTAGTCTTTTATCGCACATAGGGCGGCGGGGCCGGCGCGTTAGCATGTGAACGGCTTCCCCACAAGTCCATCACGATAGGCATCACTTATCAACTATGCAAGCCAGACAGTGAGTATACAAATATCCCGTAATTTCACAAAGGGGAAATCACCTTGATCGAAACATATGTTCCAGCGACGCATATAAATGCACCAGCAACGATGGTCAACACGGCCAGAGTAGTCTGGAATTTTATCCGTCGCCATGCGGGGAAACCGCCTTCTAGATGGTACACGTCGTGCAACCAGAAGAATCCAGCCAGCCCGTATGTGTACCAGGATGCAAACAGGGCAGCCGATATTCCAATCAGGTAGGAGAACACCGGAACGGCGATGGCCATGACGAAGGCGATGGCAACTGCCAAGAAGCAAAATACCACCCAGACGGACCATCCGACAACGGTATGCTTGTACATGTGTCGGGTATCCCGGAAGAATCGAACGAAGACCAACTTGGCGGCGGTATGAGAATAGAGGCCTCCCGCGCTAGAACAATCTCAGTAAGTGTCCATCAGGGATCAAGAGTGCGATACAACATACATCAAGAAATTCCCTAAAGCAATACCAAAGGTTATCTTTGCCCACACCGGCGGTAAGGAGAGGAAAGCCGGCGAGGCCACCGTATTGCCTATGTACACATAACTAGATATGCGCGTTAGTATCTCGTCAGGGTGGACCCACTTCAATCCTTACATTACGATGGCGAAGATGCAATAGAAAACCGTTGCGAAGCCTTGAAGGCACCAAGCGGCCTTTTAATGACCGGATCAGTAAGGTGTCAAGGAAATGGATGCTGGGAATACCTTCATGGCGTCCTGTGGCCTTCTCATTTCCGACATTAGGATAAAGAACCTGTTGACTGTCAACAGTTGTTAAACGGTAAGTGGCGCTGAATTCGCTCACATGAAGTGACCTGGTAGCATTCATCTAGTTTAACGATACTGTGGGCTAAAGAACATCCTACTTACCAGCATAAGAGAAGACCTTGGATCAGGGCACGAAGCATCAGAAGGTAAAGCCCGAACATATATCATAGATGAACTGACCGGATTCGTGATGGCTAGAACGCCGTGAAGAAATTAGACTGTATCGTTGCACTGATTACACGGCCAGGTACTGGGTTCCGCCCAGCAGCAATCATCGCTAGGAGGCCCGCAAGAGTGATGAAGCAGGCACTAACGAGCCCCAAGTTGCTCAGTCGATCCAAAGTACGAGGCAAGGCAACAACAAGCACTGCCGCGGAGAAGATGAGGACGAGATACATCGCGCAAAGACCATTATTCGATAAGACGGATAATGCTTGCTGGCCAGATAATATTTCAGACCCCTAGTACGTAGTCACGTCAGTCAAACTATAGAGGTAAAGTCGTACATGCATCGATACTTACTGTGCCGCAAATGGCGAAGATGATAGTTCCTAGGCCAAGAATCTCCCGAACGACTGGACCGCCGAGAATGTAGCCAGCATCGCCCCTAGAGGGCTGATGAGCGAGTGGAGTATAAGTTGGTTACCGGGTAGACTTACATGTTGTGAACATTGGGATGGTTCAACTTGAAGTCAACCAACAATTTGGCTGTGAACAAGCCAAAGACGCCAAGAAAGATGATCAAGATGAGCGCGGGCACGATCCCTGCAAAGATGTTCGATCAGTCAATGAACACCGGCGGTCCATATCGCGTGCCATCTTACCAACGACCGCCAGTGAGGAGGGCAGCGACAGCATCCCGTTGCTGACGATCTCAGCTATCATCAACAGGGCAACAAACTAGACAAATTCATCAGGAGAGTGCATGCTAGGAGCAGTTTCGGCGACTTACTTGCCAACTAAGCGTCTTGTAGTGGAAATCGTTATCCGGGCTTTCCTCAAAGACGTCCGCCACAGCTGGCGGTTTCTCCAAGCCGTTTCGGCTAGAGTCCCGTTCGATGTCTAGCTTATCGTTGGATTTTTCTTGTAGGTATGCCATTTTTCAGAACGGTGCCAAAGACGTCGTCTACATGTCCTCTTCTTATAGACGTGGCAGAGATATCGAAAACCTGTAACAATTGGTTATATGTCCGATACTCTGAGTGCTGCACGGTCCTTATCGCCGGGAGGAACTGGGAAAACCAAAGCCGTGGGGATTACATAGAGGTGGACTCAGGGTGTGGCCGTCGCTGGTGCGCATTTCATCACGTGCGCGATCAATCATACTACACTGACAGTGACAGAGGTGACAGTCGCCTAACACAGTGAGGCTTCCCAGACCTTGACCATAACCATGTCGCCCACTCCCACCACCAGCATACCTCAAAACTACTTTTTCGACGATACTGTGGCACTCATCCTCGAAAGCGACGACCACTGGTGGCCCCGGGACTTGTGCCGACTCGCGCGGGTGTCGCATGCATGGCTTCACCTGGCTCAGAGGCGACTGTACTCCCACCCATCCTTATACTCTTTCAAAGCGTGTCGCCAGCTCTCACAGACTCTGCAATGCACCCCGTGCCTACGTGCGCTAGTGCGTGGGCTAGAACTTAGCCCGTATCCCTCCAAGACAACCACGTCGGAAGATCTTTCCGCCCTCAGATATCTGCTATCTCTCCCGGGCTTGCAGAAACTTTCATTCGGGGGGGAATTAGCTTACGAGGCGGGGAGGTTCTTCCGGCTGTTGTCCAGTTCCGAGTCGGTCACAGAGCTAAATGTCGACGGCACTTTACTCGCGGACAAGCTCAATTTCCCAGCGTCGCTCGAGTGGGATGACTTCTTGGCGATGAGATTTCCTAAACTGCAAACCTTGAGGTTATCGCACCTTGAGCTGGACGTTTTGGATGCCTCACCGCCGCCGTTTCGCTTACGGAAATTGGTGCTTGACAATGTGCACGTTGTCGGCGAATCCATCATCCCTCTTCTTGACTCTTCAACACCACTTCACCTCTCTATCCGCATGAGCGCGGACTGGGACTGGGCCCCTGACGAAATCCACTCACTCTTGGAACATTGTACATTGGAAAGCTTCCGCCTCGAGGCCCGTGGGATTACTTCACAATGGCAGGGTTTCTTCAACGAAAACTTGCCTCTGTGTCCTTCCCTGCAAACTCTGATTATCGATGATGTATATTTGGATGTCGATAACCTCATGTCCATCTCGGAACAATGCCCTCGCCTACAAACGCTGGGAATATTTGGACGCGTCGTTCATGTTTCGGCGGGCCAATGGGCAGACCTCATTTCGTCTGGTGCTCTCCCCCGCCTTCTATCACTCAGTTTATCCTCATATACCTATCAGCCACCGGTTGTACAGTGGACAGATGCCAATGCTTCCCAAATGCGCGAAGCTTGTGCATCGCGGGGAGTCGCCGTCACGTCCGGTATATCTAGTTGCTTATGCCCTATTTTGCTGCAATAGTGTACTTAGTGTCCTTATCACGCTCTTGTACCTTCTCTTCTTTTGCTGGTTCTTGGTACGATGCTGTACTGCGTATGTGACCTTGTGGGTGGAATTGCCTATTATATTCATGCATAATAATATTGGCCGTGGTTGCCGCCCTGAGAAGATCGACTCCGAAAAATAAAGGCTTTCCTTCATACTGTCGCCAAAGGACCGTGTCGACCTGGTCCGTCCGCTCTCTGCTTCCTCCCTCTCCGCCACGGTGCTCGACAGCGTCCCACCTTTCGGCTAGGGCGATTCTGGCTCTCACAGCGACTACCACAATCCAGGGCCACACCGTACCATCCCGCTTTCTTCACTTCTTCCATGCAATCTGTCGTATCGCGAACCATGGTCGGTTCTCCTGCCCCTTCTCAGCGAGCTCCCCGCAAGACACCTTCGTTTCTATCATTACGACGCGAAAAGGACAAGGCCCGCTCTCCAACTGATTCCCCACAAATTGACACTTCTGTGGTCCCATCAGTTTCAGAGGCAGATTCGTATTTCGACGTCTATCCCAGACCTAAAACACACCCACATTCCCGTCAATACAAGCTCAGGCCGAAGGACCATAGTAGAAAACCGAGTCGCAGCGACCCTGCGCTTCAAGAACATGCGAGGGCGTATAGTGGCTTTGGGGAAACTAGTACATCCAATTCTTTTGTCAAGCCATGTTATACATTTCCAATATCTGATACAGGTTACGACACAGCATACAGCACGACACCCACAACACCGAAAGCTCAACCACGCCCACGGACGAGAACTGATCCATCAGCTTCGACAGCTGTTCCAGCACTCAGATTTTCTGGCTCATCGTCTACCCAACACACGGAGACGCCGCCACAAACGCCCGTAGACTCTACTCCGTACGGAAGCTCATTCGAATATCTCCCTGTTTTAGTCGCAGCGCCTGTAGCTGGTGTCGAGACGATGGATGCGTTGGTGGATGGGATGAATGGGACTGGAGATGTTCTCGGCGCTGCGAGTTTCAATAGCCGAGCCAGGTTCGGCATTCCCAATCATCACCCACTTTACCAGCCGCCTCTTCCTACACCACCACCCGGTGTGATTTTAGGCGGTGCTAGCAAGACTCGCCGAACGCCGGTCAAGAAGCCACCCGCCAACCAGTCCAGTGAAGATGAAGAAACATCGCCTAGATCCTTGTCGGTTCCACGCCCGCGCCGGCGAAGACACAAACACGGTGCTGGTTCACAGGGTGGATCGGCTTCCACCATAACCCTACCATCCTCCTCCCCCACCACACCCAGCGAAGGCGATACACCTCCCCCTTCTCCAATCCCCATCCAAGAAAAGATCCCGGTACCCCCAGCGCCTCCACCACCACCTCCACCACCACCACCTTCTTCATTTCCTTTCCCCAACGGCAATAGACGTAAAAGTGTCGTTCCTTCAATATCTGATATCATTCGAACACATGCTCCCCGAGAAGGGCAAGTTCGGTCTCGGCCTCCTACTCGTGGTTCCTCTATACATTCCCTGCAAAGTCATCAACCACTTCGCGAAGAACCAGAGTCTGAGCCTGATCCTCTGGCAGAGGAGGAAGTCGATATAGTTTCCCGGTCTTCAATTGACAGTATAGCTGATGAAATCAGACAAACCATTCGAAACCAGCGAAACCTTAAACCTGCCTCTTCACCCGCACCCGCTCTGCAACGCTCACAATCATTCGCCAAACGACATTCCTCCTACTCCGACACGTTGAGCCTTTCCTCCCCTCGCTCTGAACATGCCGCTGCATCTTCAGTTTACTCTTCGTCCGCCGCCTCAAGTATTCCTTCGCATCAGGTATCCGATATCCCCTCGTTTTTATCCATTCCTCAACCTACACCATCCCAAGCCGTTGCCCAATACCTTCGTTCGACGCGATTGACCACTCTGCTGCGGTTAACACGCTCCCCTCATGCCTCACAAGATCAACCACTCACAGTAAGCCTCTCCGACCTCGGCAGCCAAAATGGGATTCCCATCGTCGTGTTTCTGGGCCTGGGCTGTGTTCGCCATATCATGGGACTGTATGATGAGATGGCAGAATGCTTAGGATTGAGACTGATCACAATTGATCGGTATGTGCGAACCTTATTTGCAGAGTTCATAGACTCAATCGTTTGCAGCTGGGGCCTAGGTCGCACGGATCAGAGACCGAAGACTGCGAAAGGCATCATGCAATGGGCGTCCATCGTCGATGAGGTCCTTGACTTGATGCATATCGACAAATGTAGTATCATCGCACATTCCGCAGGCGCTCCTTACGCTCTCTCCTTCGCCAACAAGCTTCCGGATAGGATCGTGGGCGATATTTGCTTGATGGCCCCTTGGGTTGGAGGCAGTGAGGGGGGTACGTTGAATGCATCGTTCCTGCGTAAGTAAGCACTGAGTCGTTGCAAACAGGTGGCTACAAATGGTTGAAGTACGTACCGAATGGCATCTTGAAGACCGCACAAGCTGCGGAGTGGAAACTCCAAGCATGGATGATAGGGAAACCTCCCTCTCTGTCGTATCAAGGCATTGGTTACACCGCTCAATCAGCGCCTCCAACATCCAAGGGTAGCAAGCCGCCCACTAGATCGGTTACCGCTCCCAATACCATATATCTTTCCTCTCCTGCCAACTCTCGCCCGAGTCTAGGTTCGAGTTCGTTTAGCGAATATGATGACCTGGGGGATTTTGACGGTAGATTTGAGAGTAAAAGTACGCTGGGTGCTCAGGCTGGCGGCGAGAAGAAATCGAAGAGGAAACCGTCGAAGGGCTTCCTTAATAAGCTCAAGGGTAATTCTCCCAGTCCGCAAACTCCTCCCGATGACAAACCTCCGCTCGGAAAGAGGCTAAAGTCATTGCGCTCAGTAGGATCATTGAAGAGCAAGCAATCCTCGTCTCCTCGCCGGTCAGAACCTTCGACACCGACCGTTCCGCTGCCTCTACCGATAGAGATTGGTCTTGGATTGGATGAGATTTACTGGCCGAAGGCTGGTATGGATACGTCATTCCCGAACTCTGGGGGCCAAACCTCTTCTCCCGATCAATTTGGGAGGACAAATGGGTACGATGCTATCTACTCACGTTCTGTCGGCCAACGATCGATATCGTTCACTTCATCACGCGGACCGACATCCCTCCCCTCTTCCCCTACGCCCGACTCCACATATTCCCTAGTTAATGGTAGCGGTAATAGCTACCAGGCCGCTCTTGGGAATGCATTGATCGCCGCATCCCATGCCGAATCTGCAAAAGGCACCCATAGCGACTTATTGCAAATCTTGAATCATGAGAACCACTCGTGGGGTTTCTCGTATTCTTCTTATCCCCACCAGGTCGGGATATGGTACGGTGATAAGGATGAGAGGATCGCAGAGAACGCCGTCAGATGGATGGAACGCAATATGGGTGACCGATGCGTTGTCAAAGTTGTCAAGGGCGCAGACCATGCTTTAATGTACAAAAGCTCGGTCGTGGTGGAGATCCTGGAACGAATCAGAGGGCAGTGGTCGTAGTGCGTGCTCGGTACGTTCCGAGGCTGTGTGATTTCTTGTGGCCACCTTCGAGGTTTGCTGGCAACAGGATTTCAAGTGCAAGTGTCCATTGTTATCATCTTATACTCTACGGCACATTATTTCCCTGCATTATTTTATTCACTTCTTTCGTTGTTATCAGTCATTCGCGGATTTGCATAGTCTTCACTCCATCCAGTCGTTTCTTTCCTCAGTTCAAACGTTGGCTATGTATTTTATATCGCTCGTAAATTAGTCCCCTTTGCCCCTGATCAAATGGCCATATTCTGGGTCTGCTATTTAGTTCTATCCTTATATTACTCCCTACCACGACGCAACGCACACTAGCAACCAGCTTGTGTCATTTTGTGTTGTAGTTTCCCTGTAGACTCGTACGGAGAAATGTATATAATACTTTGCATTCGTCCGTTGTCGTGTCTGATAGTATGTATGAATGGTACCCAATATGCATGATGAAGGATGCGTAAGTAAATAATTGAAGCTGTCTATAGCTATAATAAAAATATGTGGATATCTAACTGTGATCCGTGGCCGACGCGGAGAAATGTGAGACCGATGGCTCTTCAAAGTCCAAGAAACTAGGTAGAAAAAGGGTGGGATGACCTGGATGAGGAGGACGCCCGACCTCATTGAGTTGCGCCACCCTGCTTATAGAGGGTTGACCTAGTATCGGCGCACGCGAGGGCGCTGGCGCTGGGGGTAGTGACTTGTATCGAGATGACGAATTCAACCCATTTTCAAATCGTGATTGTGATGTATTTGAAGCGATGAAGGTACTGAGACGATTGATAGAGGGCATGGATACTTCTGGGGGAGCAGACGACGGATTTGGAGAGTCCGCCTTTTGGTTACCAGTTCTATCGTCGCCACCATCCCTGATGAGGTCCAGTCTAAGTTGCCTCACGCGTTGCAAGAATACGACGAGGCCGACAAGTATAGAAATGGAGCCCAAGAGGATCAATAGGATGATTGTCGTCGACAAGGCGCGGCTCCCAGGCCCTCCTTC
This sequence comes from Pleurotus tuoliensis, assembly GCA_036872985.1. NCBI lineage: Eukaryota > Fungi > Basidiomycota > Agaricomycetes > Agaricales > Pleurotaceae > Pleurotus > Pleurotus tuoliensis. The sequence goes on from JAYMDH010000002.1 coordinate 2,976,892, forward strand.
CGAATTGCCTTGCTGGTTCCCGTCTGATGACCAAAACAGCATCAGTGATGATCGCTCGGTTAAGGGACTGCTGATACAAACTTGTTGATGTCGGACTAGCAGAAGCAGTGGCAGTGGCTACCGATGACGCCGATGAGCCGGTGGAAGTAGCTGTGAAAATAATGTCAAATCAGCAGTATTAGCATTACTTGCGCTGAGTTGCTCACTATTGCTATCGGCAGTAGTGATGACAAGTGATATGAATGTAAGTGTCGACGTGGAAAGGCCGTTGACGATGGCAAGTGTGTGAGGCGAAGTCGGATCTACGGATAATGTGAAGAGCACGGACTGTCGGATATCAGTTCATGGCTCACGCGCGAGTCGTGGCGTTCGTCACATACTGGAGGGGGAAAGTTCGCCGTAGAGTCAGTGACATTAATCGTCGAGCAGATACCGTCAAGGCAGACATGGTATAGCGAGAGTATCGGTAGCTTGAACCCGGTATACTGGACTCGCGTTACACCAACTAATGCGTTGGGGGGAACAGACATGAGCTCTGGGAGCAGCCAGAATATGGTATAGGCAAACATACCAGGCAAACGCGCGGTTATATTCCCCTCTCCATTTAAATTTACGAAGGGGACACCATTGAACGTGTTGTTGGTCCAGCCTGCCGAGAACTGTAATCCAGGATCGCCAGTTTTGAACGTTGTTGTGGCAGCAGATGAAGGAGTGACGAGGGCAACCAGAGCGAAGACGATCCATGGAAGAAAGTGAGGGTGTAGCATCAGTGGCCTTGACTCTGGAGAGCAAGGAAAGGAAAATGCGGGCTACATGCGACGCCGCCGGGTGGGGAAGGTGAATGAGTGAGAAAGAAGAGGAAATGTTGGGCAAAATATACACCGATCACTCGATCGCTCCAACAGTGCTTAGTCATGTGACAACGGCCACCTGTCGCGATATCATACTGCGATGATACTGGCCTGGACCATCAGAGCAACGTCTGCACAGTGACAATCTACCCACCGTTGCCAACAGTTCAACACCGCGTATATCTTGGTATGTGTCGAACATCGGCCATCGTGTTCAGACTTTCACAGTCGCGACATAATTCCTTCTCAAAATGAACGTGCATTAGATTGCCAGCTTTATCGCACAACGATTGCAAGTATACCGTAATCACTCCTCAACGCCGCATGTTCGGCAGCATCGTTCTCACGTCGTTGTCCAGAACTCGGAATGGACCATGCTCTCCTCTTGACGGGTGCTTTTCTCCCCGTGCTTAAGACAGTCCAGTGTCGCCGAGGCAATGGTCAAACATTTTGAAGGCAATCCTGCAAGTTGCGCGACCTTCAGACCATGGCTATCTCGATTGATACCTGGTTTGAGCCGGTAAGAGTATGCAAATCTGTCATCCTAGGGACATCACAACGTGTAAGTCTGCTGCAAAGTATATTGGCGAGGTATCGCTCACCCCTATGTCCTGGACATCACTGTGAAAGAAGGTGACATCCTTAAAGACACCACTGCCGGCAGGATTCTCCTGTTGTTTTGTATACCCAAGCATGTCCGCTAATTCGTGGAAATGTGTTGCGAATAATGCACGACATCGGTTGACGGTCAGGAGATGATGGATAGTGGCGAAGGCAATGGCCAGACCATCTTTTACTGTCGTCCCTCTACCTACTTCATCCATGATAACCTGCCATCAACGATCAATATACATTCAGAACACATTTAGCGGGGTGACTTACGAGGCTGCGGGGCGTTGCCTTGCGGAGAATTTCTGCTGTTTCCATCATTTCCACCATAAATGTACTCCTTCCGTGGAACAAGTCATCCTTGGCGCCCACTCGGGAGAAGAGTTGGTCTACGAGGCCAATTGTTGCACTATCAGCTGGGACGAACGACCCTGTCTGCGCAAGAATCGCTATGAGAGCTGTTTGGCGTAAAAGGGTCGATTTCCCAGCCATGTTAGGACCAGTGATAATATGGAGGCGGGACTCTGGCGTCATTTGAGTGGTGTTGGGGGTAAAAACTCTTCCCGAGGTGAGGAGGCCTAGCTCTACAGTTGGATGCCTGCCATTCTCAACATAATAGGAATGGCTAAAACGAGGTTAGTTGTTGCCGATGAACCATAAGATGACGACTGACTCGTCCCGAATCTCTGGCCGAACAAAGTTCATCTCTTTGGCCAGTTGGGCAAATCCCAGCGTAACATCGAGTTCGTCTACAATACGCGCGTTGCGCCTGAGTTGCGGTGCGTGTTCATTGACCTTGTGTTCGGATTGTTCTCAGTCAATGCGCTCAGTGGTTGACAGGAGCTTACCTCATTTCTCAACAACTCACAAGCATCTCTTTCAGCTATCTCCAGGGCCTGCGCCGTCTCAACGATTCGAGCCCCTAGATGGGACCATTCCTAGAGCAAATGAGGTTCTTTGTAAGGATTTTATGTGGTAATCGACTTACCTGATTAAAGTAACACTTAGTCGTTCCACTCTCTGCGATGCTGATGAACGCCTCCGCTCTATTCAGCTCTCTCTGTTCGCGCTTTTTGGCAAGATGAACATGCATGCCATACGCAGGCGACGTTCTTAGGGTCAAAGAAGGGGCATCTAGGTTATCTGAGTCGGGCAGTGATTGAGTGGAACGACGGTACTCACTGAAACGTCGTTGTAGTTCAAGCTCCTTCTGCTCACGTTGCTGGAGAAAGTTCTTAAGGTTTTCGTGCAACGTTGTCAATTCCTCAGAGAATCTGATGAGAGAAACATCATTCAGGGAGCGACACGAGCAAGGGTGAATCCACCTCACGCTGGATTAAGGAGCCACTTGTCATGACCGAACTTCCAGGCCGTCCGGATTTTGGCATCTCCTGGCTCCGCAAGTTCTTCATCGCTCGCACCTTCTGAGTCCAATTCTGAGTCGTTGATCTCTTTACGAAAAGCAAGGGCTATGCGCTGTTGTACACTGCTAAGCTCCGAGAGGCGAGACATTAAAGCATCGATGCTAGCCCAATCTTGACTGCTGAGGTGAGGAACCTCTTGCATCTCGAACCGCCGTTCATCTTCGACGAGCTGCCGAACGCTTCCCCATGCTGTTATGGTATTGCCGAGGGCTATAAGATCGTTAGGTCCCCCTTTACCCAGTAAGAATCTCTGAACAATTCTTCCAGCATCTTCGATGTCTTCTAAGGCCACACGTAAATTGGTACAAAAATGAGGCCTAGCATGGAAGAATGCAACCAAGGTTTGACGGGCGTTTATCTCATGTAGTGATGTGCTTGGAGAACCTTGATAGGAAATGGATGAATTCGGGACTAATGACGTTAGGGTGTGTAAAGTACATACACAACCATCTACCGAGGAGGCGGCTACCGCTGCTCGTCACGGTTCGCTTTACGGTGCTCAGCAAGCTGCCTTTCACGCCTCCTTCTTTCATGCTTTCGCGGATTTCAAGTGCTTTGATGGTATGAGCGTCGATGCGCATTCGACCGTCGTTGCCTTCCCTATTCGGTAGGTTGAGTGTTGGCATATTCTCGAGAAGGTTCGCATGAAGGTAGGCAGTGACCAAGTTGAACGCGTTCTCTTCTTGGGGCGTGTAGGAGATGGTAGGCGCAGTAGAGTTCTTATCGTCTGTCTGCTCCGTAATATCGTCCGATGCGGTGGCATCATGTCCAGCATTTGAGTGGTCTTCACCGAGGGGCGGTTCCTTTGTAGTAGGCAAATGAGCATAGGATACGAAGCTATCTTCCTCCTCTAGGATCGTTCGTACTGGATGCGACGGTAACCCTTGAAGTCGATGGTCAAGCACAATTTCTCGAGGATTAATTCGTACGAGGTCGTCCCGCAGTCTGTCAAGGGAAGACAACTTAGAAAGGAAGTCTCCAGTCGAGATATCAATCCAAGCAAGACCGATTTTCTTCTGATCGAGTGAACCGATTCCGTTGGCGTCGATCACATCTGCATCACCGTGAACGGCGAGCAGGTAGTTGTTTTCGTATGGGTTCAAGAAGCTCTCATCAATGAGAGTGCCGGGAGTAATGACGCGTACAACACGTCGCTCGAAGTACCTCGCTCCCGCGACGAACTTGGGGAACTCCTCACACATGGCCACAAATCGTTTGTGGTGCTGTATAAGGGCCTTCATGTGCTTGTCAAGATGCATTAGCGGGAAACCACACATTTGTATGCGTTGACCATCCCATTTGCGTGTAGTAAGTTTGATGTCGAGGAGAGCAGCCACTTCAACAGCCTGCTCGAAGTAAGACTATACACCGTACGATTAGCGATGTCTGTTCGCGTGTTGGGGCCAAGACTTACTTCATAAAATTGCCCTACGCGAGTAAGAAGGATACAATGGGGAAATTTATTAAGATTAGCGAGTATTTCGCGCGCGAGTTGGTTCCGTGGTTGTAGTTCAGAATCTGGCAATGTGATGCTTCAGATTGTGGCCTATAGACGCGACAGGAACTCAAATACCATCACGTTCTTCCAGAGAGACAGCCGCTGGAGACGCGTCGGTCGTCACCATTGATGCGACGACTTTGGTTTGACACTTTTTTCTGGCTTTCTTGACTGGTTTGGGCCCATCCTCAAGAGGGGTAGGCGGGGACTTTACTGCAAGAATATCATTATTTCCCCAACCTAAATGACATGCTTCAAATGGGCGTACATTTCCGTGGTCTGATGGGCTTTTCGATACCACCTTTGAACTCTGGTAGCGGCTTCGCTTTTGTGCCATCTGCAAGGACAAAAGTCGTAGGTAACTGTTGCACTTTCTTGCGAGTCCTACGCTTGACCAGGATGTTCCCTGGCGTGCTAGACTCGATGGAAGCAGCACCGGTAAGGGCTTTACAACATATGCGCTGCCCAAGAGAGACAGGCTTGTTATTTATACAGTGGGAGGCGGCATTTCGCAAGTTTTGTAGGATCGCTAGCATGCATATAGCATATGTCGGCTTGCTGGTTCACCAGAGCTGAAGTTGGTCGCCAGGAATTTGAATTTGGCCCTTGGGCGAAGCGCCGAAAAAGGAAGACAACCTAGTCGGAGTTTTAAGCCAAAGTCGAACTGACTTTTGCTTCCCCTACAAAATTCAACTCCCCCAACTTCCCTTCCAACCAACGCGCAACTCATCTCCCTCACCATGATTCCACGCCGACGAGGAAACAAAGCCAAGAAGGGTGTCCAGTTCACTGTCATGGTCGTCGGTGCGTGATTTACCGTGATTTTGCGGCTCGGCAGGTTTTGTAAAGCGTGGTTTTTGGGACATGTAGGTGCTTCAGGCACTGGCCGTACGACTTTCGTGAACACCCTCTGCGAGTCTGAGGTCTTGCCCCACAAAATCTGCGACAACCCGGAGACGGCTCAGGTTGAGGAGGGCATCAGGATCAAGCCTGTGAACATTGGTGGGTTTTGATCACTGTTGGTAGGCAGGGCTTCGCTAAACACGTAACCCGAACAGAGCTTGAGGAAGACGGTGTGCGCATCGCATTGACCATTGTAGATACCCCGGGTTTTGGCGACAACATTGACAATGAATTCGCGTACGTGCCAACATCAGAATGGACTGAGTAGAATGTAACGTGTCTGTTCTAGCTTTCAAGAAATTGTTGGCTACTTGGAACGCCAATACGACGACATTCTCGCGGAAGAGTCCCGCATTAAGCGTAACCCTCGCTTCCGCGACAACAGGGTACACGCGCTCTTGTACTTTATCCCCCCTACTGGCCACTCGTAAGCCTTCTATCATCCTACACGTATTTGCATTTTCACCTCACAATTTAATTTTCTAGCTTGAGAGAGATGGACATCGAGTTGATGCGCCGCCTGTCGCCCAGAGTCAACGTCATTCCCGTCATTGGTAAGGCGGATTCTTTGACCCCAAGTGAGCTCAAGGGCTTCAAGAAGAGGGTAAGTGAATATTTATGCCACAGTATATGACAGAAATTGAAACGATGCGTCGGTAGATCATGGAAGACATCGAACATTACGACATCCCTGTCTACAACTTCCCATATGACGTCGAGGAAGATGACGAAGAGACAATCCAGGACAACAGCGAGCTTCGGGTATGTTTCTTGCGATGATTTCCTGTTTGTGAACCCTCATCATTTTTTCCAGGCACTCTTGCCATTCGCCATCATTGGCTCTGAGGAGGAAGTTGAGATTGACGGCCAACTCGTTCGTGCGAGAATATACCCTTGGGGGATTGCAGAGGTCGACAACCCAAAGCACTCAGACTTTAGCCGCCTACGAAGTGCTTTGCTCGGGTAGGATTTTCGTCATCAATTCGTTCGATCGTGCGCTAACCCTGACCCTGCACAGCTCTCACCTAGGCGACCTGAAATCGCTCATTCATGATGTGCTTTACGAAACCTACCGTACCGAGAAGCTCTCAAGGACCGTCCACGCCGACTCACAGTATGTTTACCCTTATATTTTCTTCTCGCACGCAAATAACCGAGCCCGATGTTCGCAGCGACTCTTCTATTCACCCCGAAGAGCTTGCTAGCCAGAGCGTGCGACTCAAGGAAGAGCAACTGCGTCGTGAAGAAGAGAAGGTCAGTTTCATGACCCCTATGTTGACGACTGCATACCAAATGCTCTTCCCATTAGCTCCGCGAGATCGAATTGAAGGTGCAACGTGAGATTAACGAGAAGAGACAAGAGCTGTTGGCGAAGGAAGAATCCCTCAGGTTTGGTGCATCATTCTGCTTTTCACGGCTAGTGAATTTGACGTCACATTGCAACGCAGGAATCTGGAGAGTCGCCTTGCTGCCCAAGGGTCGCAGTCGGAATTCCGCGACTAGACGGATGATTGATGGAAGGTCGTTCGATGTAGGACCTAAAACATTTGTCCCGGACTACTCTGCCACGGAAGTATATACCCCGTTTACCCCAGACGCTCGTTTCTTGTTTTGTTTTCTTGCGTCCTTACACCTCGGATAATGAAACGTCTGTCGTTACCTACATATCAATCTTCTTTCAGATTGTCTAGTCGCTCGGCACCGTATCATTGATGGCTTTTTTGACACATTTCGCTCAATATCGCTTGTGATCTGCCTGCGTGATGTTGAAATTGGCCCTGTGAGAGTAGAAGGAATGTTTGTTTCCAGGTCTTAGTGGCGTGAGAACGTATTCCTAATTTGGAAGACAACTGATTGCCCGCCCACTGTTGTGGCCATCCTTCACTTCATGCTCCTTTCCCTCAGACGACTGCTGATGCCCGCCAGCCCATCGTCCGCCTGATTCCCGCTCCTTTTGCTCGCTGCTGCTCTCGTTCTCTCCACCACCGACCCCGTGCTCTATCCTCAATCCGGCGGTTCTCTCCCATTCCACAACTTGCCCACAATTCGTAGCCATCTCCAGAACCAGCCGTTGCTACTCCCAACCCACGGAAGGCACTGAAAGTACCATCGGGCAACGCGCAACGATCACCTGCGCCAGCCACTATCATTGGAAGTTGCTCAGACGCAGCTGTTATTGTTCTCATCACTAAGAGAAATGGAATTGGATGCGCGACCCATATCAATAGCACCGCGCTGGTCAGAGCAGACAGCAGATCCCGGGCCTTCACGGCCTTCAGTGACCTCGGCGACATACATGAATACCCCTTCATTGTCTTCGCAGCGACGAAGATCTTCTGCCGCACATACGAGACCAGCGGCGCCTCCCCCAAATCACCCCATACCGAGCATTCCTTCCCAGCCCTCTACTCCCCCGAGAACTCACCCTACGACGCCGGACCCTCCGGAGCGAGCCCATCATATGCAAAATCATGCCAATGGTGTTTCGGGCGGTTATCCTTCGACTTCGTACCCCAGACCGAGTGCATCAGCAAACCTTGTCGCCGTTGCCTCTTTTTCGTCTAGGCAGCCCTCGACGTCCATTTCTTCTTCTCAAAGTCCTCAATTATCGGCCTCATCATCGATGGAGAACTTGACTGATCCTCCCCCACCATCTTCCTTCCCACTGTCGCGGCGCTCGCCGGAGGTATCCAATCATGCTTACAACGATAACTACCTCTTGACGCCGCCTGAACCACGCTCTGCCCGCGAAAGCAAGCCATCCTCGCGTCGAACCCTAATGAAGGCGCTCGAGCTTGCGCGTGAAGCAGTAGAATTGGACTCTACCAATGATGACCCCATAGCCGCTGTCAAGGCGTACGGCAGAAGCGTGGCTCTGTTAAGTGAGGTAATGGAGCGTGTAAGGCGAGGTGAAGACAGTACGGATTCGCATCGGAAGAAAGGCAGTCGTAGGAGAAGTTTGGTCGCCCAGGAGGAGGAAGTAAGGAGGCTGAAGTCAATCGTGAGTAATACCATACACGTTTTTCTTTCCCTGTGAGCATATATCTGATGCTCATCGCCTCACCTTTAGCACGATACGTATGCCGACAGAATGAATATTCTAAGTCTAATTTACAGTATTCCACCGATGCCTCATTCCGCGGCAGCCTTCGATGATTCGATGTCTGCCTCCACGGGCTCAACCACACAATCACCATCGCCTACATCCACATCGCCTACGTCCGAAACGACTCAGGCTTCATCGTTCAACCCTTCCGAAGGATACGAGATCGAATATCGTACCGGTCATGATCGAGATCGCGCCGACTCTTTCGGCAGTGTTACCACCAGCGTAGATACATCATCAGATCAGACAACGCCTATAGCCCATCCCTACGCCACACATACGGACTACGATATAGTCTCACCCACAACAGCCCCGCCCTCTAATCACTCTTCACCTAGTCGAACAGTAGGTAGACGCTCACGTTCAGGTTCGACGAGTCTCCCCCTCCAGCTCCACCCCCATCAACCCTTCCACCCCCTCCTCCAGCACCTGGACCTAACTCTACCGATTTCTACCCCGACGCGTCCCTCCAAGGGGGGAAAACGCGCCTTGACATCCGACAACGAGGCGAATCTGTAGGCCATAGACGCACCGGTTCCGGGGGGCGACTTGGGCCTTTGCAAGAAGAGAATGAACGTGTAGACGAGCAAGATTACCGTAAATCGCTCTTGTTAGATACCCCGAAGACGGCAAGAAGAGAATCACATCCCCTCCCTCCTCTTCCCGCGACCGACGTCGACACACCCACTGCATACGACCAAGGCCCACCATCACCAAGGCCCTCTGCCAATGTCAACCGCCAGCGTGGTGTTTCGCAGCCTGTGCGGTCAGAATCTGTCGCAAGCCTTATCAATGTCTCTACCAGCCAAGGGACTATCCATCAACGGCGATCTAAGCCTTCGACAGCCTCCACCCCACGATCCTCTTCACCTTCCGGATCAACCGCATCTGTCGGGTCACTTCCTCCGTCCAAATCCACCATTCTCTCAAGACCAGCGACATCATCCTTACCCTCACTCGCGCCCGTACAGGTCATCACGAGGAGCCGCGCTCTCTCTCAGCCTGATAGGCGAATGAATGGTCGCTCGTCTCCCGATCCTCCCCCCATCCCCGTCTCCGCTGGCGTTAACGGGCCTTTCCCTCGACAGCTATCCTTTTCTTCGAAACATCCAGGCCATCCCCCACCTTTAACTGTTCAAACTGATATACCTATGTCTGCTGGTTTGCCTACCGCAGCTTCGTTGGTCCCCCCACCTCATTCAATTTCAGGTACATTGCCAACGACGCCTCCATCACCGCTGCCACCCATTGCTCCAAGCGAATCACTGCGAAAGCCATTCTATATGATGCACTTGCTCATGACAACAATGTCGTCCCCTACCGGTGGCTACATCACCCGTCGTTTACATGTCCCCCAGGAGGTTTGGACTCAGGGTGGGGTGAAATTGGCCAATGTAGCAGAAAAGGTTCGAGTTGTGGAAATCCTCTGCTCGTCCTTAGAGGAGCTCCAGATTACCAGCGCCGACTCATTTGGCGCGGGTAATGTAAGCAGCGGGATGGCCCTGGGCATAGGAAGCATTGGGAGGAAGGAAGGCGAAGCTTGGATCGGCAAGCTAGAAGAATTTTCTCTGTGCTGTGATAATGTTGTGGCAAATTTCGGCAAGAAACTCGGAGTTGGTGAGGGTTTTGTTGTAAAGAAGACCACCGGGGTATGTTTTCCCCTCTGTCAGCATCGCCCATTGAATTGACAATTGTCTAGGTCTCAACATGGGGTAACAAGATATCACGTCGTTTTGGCGGTTTCACCAACGGAAAGAAGTGAGTTCGACATATGGATACAGTCCGAGTTTGTAACTCATGTCTTCACGCCAGCCTCGACTCTCCTGCTGCGTATGTTCAAGGTCTTAAGCAACTGTTTCAGCATGTACAACTCCTGGACGAGCACGCAAAAGCTGTATTGTCGCAGCCTGTGGCACCTTCATACGCCGCCCTTCCCTCCGATCTACGATCTGCAGCAGAAGCGAAACTCAGACGGTCTTCTGAATTCTTTGCCAGCGTTATCCTTACCTTCGTTATACGTGATCTGGCGCAACTTCTAGACAAGTATGCGAAGAGATGCGAAAAGTGGCTAGAAGAATGAGGGACGCTGTGCTCATAATTCAGGACCTCCTTCACAAGGTACTAATTGTGGATTAATTGCTGTTATCTTATATTCGAAGGGAAGTGCTTGTTTTGCAGCCTTCGGGGAGGGAAACCTCAGTATTTTTAATGTATTCATAGCATCCACATTCATAGAATACGTGCTCCTGCGGAACCTGGGACCATTTGCGCTGTTTCTCTACAATATCCGCTTTTCTTCCTCCCCAACCCCGTACTATATCTGTTCAATATTTGCTATTCCTCTTGCGCTGCGGAACCATCTCATACCAGTCTATAACAGCATTCAGTACTCACTTCTACGTTTTCTAAGTTTACATATTGGTTATCTTCAGAGTAGCACATTCATAACGTCTGTGTAGTTGTAGGATAATGAAACAACCAAGATTCACTGGCCATTTGGACTAAGCATACAAGCTCTTGAAAGGAACAACATTTGATTAAGTGGTTCTATGTGCAGTGATACTACTTTACAGACATATGCTCGAATTCGAGGCGGATGCTATAGAAATAAACTGAAATAAAGTATCTGGTGGATCCGGAAGAGATAACATAGTGAATAAACAATCCGTCCATCATATGGGTAATGCGAAATAAATACGGAGTCCTCCAATACATCGGTTGTATTCCGAGCGACCATGAAGCGCAAAATCAGTGCGGAATGACACGCGATCGGGAATCTGAAACATTTGGAAGCAGGTAGTCTTCTTCGGTTCGCATGGACTGAATGCGAGATAGGACATCCAAGCGTTGGACTTGGAATATTGTTAGCCGAAAAGTCTCAGGGTTTGCGACCAGGACTTACGATAATCGTGCCTGATGTGTTCATCCGCGAACTCTTCGTCAGAGTCGATGAGGGGATCCCCGTGCGTTAGAACATGCCATGTTTCTGAAGCAAAGTATATATTGAGTAATTGGCTTTCGACGTGGATATCGCGGTGACATACGTTGTAATATGGAACGTTGAGGCGCAGGAGGAGCACGAGGGACACGAGCAGGGAGAGGCGACTTTCGACTGGATCGCCGTCGGTTTGTAGTTACTTTTCCAGTCCACTGAGGATTGCGGGTTTGGGACGGCGGTGATAAGATTCTGCGGGGAGTAGGTTGCGCGTCTACCTGTTGGGGTCGGGGTTGCATGTGCTGCTGTAGACCTAGTAAGGAAGTGAATCAGTATGCCAGTCTAGATCTTCAACAACAAAGAGTCATACTTTCTGGCAGGATGCTATCGAACTGTTCGTCGAACGATGCTGCGGACGCCCGTTCGCGCTTCGCTTGCTTCATTCGTTCTCTACGCATCTTGTCTGCAGCTGCCTTCTTCTCTTTCGCAGCTGCCGTCCTAGCCAAAGCCCCAGCGGTGCTTGTGGTCCGCTTTTCTTTAGGTTTGACATCGGAGACAGCGCTGGCTTGGTCGTCTTCATCAGGAACTATATCACTGGTCACAGCTTTGGGTCCGTGCGTCTTGATGATCTCAGAGCGCTGGTGAACAAACTTCTCCGCCAAAAGCTTCTCAGCCTCCGTGTCCTGATTTTCCTCTGCCGCTTCTTCAGGGGAAAGTCTAATCAGTAATGGCAGCTTCCCGGGATCTCGGTGGTGGTCAGCGAATGGGTTGGGTGGCGTCGAGCCCTCCGTATCGTAGTCATCATCCACATCAATGTTTGGTGACTCTAGATAGTGATAGCACAGCCAGAGAAACGCGCGAGCTCGAGAGGCCGAGGATATTTGCATGGCGAGGAAAACATCCAGGAATTCGAGGTCATCCGCGAAGTAAGTTTGTCCGAGTGGCTAAGCAGAGTTAAATTACGATGCTTCCAGAAGATGGCAACGCACTTACGACGGAGTGGTTGGCCATCACGAATATTAAATTCGTCACAGTGGTTGAAGGGATCTGCCCGGCTCTCTGCATACAGGGGCTTGTCATTGATTGAAGGGGATGATGCAATGATGTTGCTCACAGCACGCGCCAAGATATCGGAAGGGGTCGAAGGGAGGTTCTTGTTGTCGCCATCATCGAGTGTACAGGCCTTGAGGATGTGCTTGATTCTCGGGGCGTCTTGGAGATTGCCGTTGGTCCGCTGCAGAGCAGGGATTGGGTGATACGTCCGAATGGTGGTCTTCATCTCCGGGAAGACTGTCAAGGGCTCGTGCGCAAGTTATATGGTAAACAATTCAGCAGACTCACAGCTCATGGTCGTATTGATTCTGCCCACATTGGTTAACAGTGCAAGCATTGCAAAGTCAGTGGCAAAGTTTGGTACGTCCTGCATCTTCTCTCTGAGGACCTTGGTGGCCTTCGACGACCGCATGATTGAGTTTATGTACAGGTCGTGAAATGAGACCTTGGTGCCTGCTGGGTCGCCGTGGAGGGTCTCGTGTGGGTCGGTGAATACAGCATGGTCGTCCTCGAAGATGGCTTTGAGGAGGTCGTACTGGATGTCGCAGCGTGTGAGGGGCTCGCCGTCTGCGCGCTTTATGGCGAGCGACTTTCGAGAGACCTGGGCAACAGGCTTCGAGGACATTGCATTGGTGGTGAAACGGAAAGAAGGAACTATTCAACGACGGAATGCGCTGCTCATCCGAATACGGAAGCCTCGGTATGTGCAGCCACGTGGGAATTCATAGTTAGGGGCAATCCGGCTACGAAAGCTGTCTACGAATGTAATTCAACGCAGAACCGTAGCGAAGCCAGTGGAGCTGGTCCGTAGACATGGTGTGCCTTGTTGGAATCTCAAACACCTCTCCGTTGAGCTTCGTCACCTTGACGTGGATTCCTGCATCAGGGACACCGTTCAGTAAATCCTCGAGGCCGATCGTCTCTAGTTTATCCCCTGAACCGATTCGGTTGTAGTCCGATTTATCCACAAACCATAACGGCAGCACGCCTTGTTTCTATTTGGGTAGCAGAGTTAGCTAATCCGCAAATCAAGGAAGCAGCCAAGGTACCTTAAGGTTTGTCTCATGAATACGAGCAAAAGAGCGGGCGATGATCATAGAACAACCTTGACCGGCGAATCAGAACACCAGTCGTCTGAGCATCGAATATTGAATGTGCACACCATAGAATCTTGGCTGGAGTGCCGCATGTTCCCTAGCGCTGCCTTCACCATAGTTGTCGTCGACAATCAGTGCCCAAGGCTGCTTTCGAGCCTTGAACCGCTTAGCTACGCCGGGAATGGTATCCGTGCTGGGTTGAGACGCGTCATGTTCATGGTCGAAGGCAACGTTTACTTCACCGCCCTCATCATTGACCGCCTACAGGATCCTTGCTGAGTTTACTTTGGGCAAATAAGAAAGAGAAAGCCATACTGTGATCACTAAAGAGTACGACGCCTCAGTGCTCCATTCAAAAAATCAGGTGAGCAGGCTACTCACAGAGGTTCTCCGATATATTGGTTAGATGGCCTTTGTATTTCAGCCAGGGGCCCTAGGAATGCCACGCCTAAATGAGATGACCTTTATGGGACAGGAATGAACGCACCGCGGCAGATATGTGGTCAGTAGTGCACTTGCCCCGAACTCTCATTAGAACTTTCAGCTCTGGAAGTTCCAACCCCCTTGGGTTGCCCGAGTCTGGTCCGAAATGGCTCCCAAACGACTCCAGAAGCTCCAGTCGCTGAGAATCCTTCCGCACTACAATCTCAGAATCAGGCTGAGGAGCAGGCGATGGTGTGGGGTAATATGACAAGTTCCCCGCGGCGAACCCAGCAGAAGGTAAATCTTGTGACGTAGGCGGCGAGAACTTAAATAGCTCGCCGGAAGGTAGTGGTATCGAATCCGTGATCGGATTGAACGATAGTTTTCCGGAGAAAGACATTGCCGTTACGATAGTAGGGGAGGCAAGGAAGTTCATTGTGAGACGGTTTCCGTCATTCCGTGACTTGAAATTTCGGTTGAAAGATGTTAGGATAGCTACAAGCAACGGTCAGAATAAATAAAAAGAGTGGGAGGAGGCATACCATTTTCTGAATCCGTCTGGTCTTCACGCTTCCACTGCACAAGCTGTGAGAATGATGCCTTCGTAGGAAGGAAAGATCATTACTTGACCAATACATGGGCCACAAGCATTCGCAAGGACGGTGGCCCCTACCTCTTCCAGGGCAGAGGTCAAATTGTCTCGTTCCATGGTAGCCCGTATTTGCTCTGACCCCGGTGTGCAGAGGAAAGGTACCTTAGCGGTGAGCCCAGCTGCTTTTGCCTGGCGCGCCAGGTCCGCCACGCTCGTCTAACGTGGGCATTGTGTCAGTAAGGGGAACAAGAAGAACCGTACATATGGCATACCATGTCTTGGTAGGAACTATTAGTACACGAGCCAATGAGGCCTGCAGAAAACTCGTCCTTCCAGCCTTCTTTTTCGATAAAGTTGCCAAAAGCAGAGATCGGGGTAGCTAGATCTGGTGTAAATGGTCCATTGATAGTGGGTTCTAGCTCAGATAAATTCTGTTTATAGCATTTTTCCGTTAGATTCCAACCACGGCGCTGAGTCAATTGAGAGCGACCTACAATTTCGATCACTTCGTCATATTCGGCGTCCTTGTCCGCGCTCAGGAAGCCCTGTGTGGCCGCTTCGTCTGCCGCGCGAGCGACGGGTGCACGGCCTGTTTTCTCCAGATATGCACGCATGTTTGCCGAGTACGGGAACGTTGAAGTTGTCGCTCCTACTTCGGCGCCCATGTTTGCAATAGTTGCAAGACCTACACGAAAGTCAGAGGATAGTAGAGATAGCGTCCTGCTCTAGCTTACCGGTACATGACTGGTCAGCAACACCGGGCCCAAAGTATTCCAGTATTTTGCCTGTTCCACCCTGTATATCTCATTGAGGGAGAGTATAAACAAGCGCATACTGTACTGCGCACCCTGACGGTTAGCTTCCCTGCAAGATGCAAGATGAGGTCCTTGGGTGTTGCCCAACCGTTCAATTTGCCTGTTAGGTGGATGCCTAGAATACGCAATTCGTCAGAGGACGGCATAGGGGAGTTACTTGGACGGAGATGAACCCACCGACTACCTCAGGTGCCTTCAGCTCCCAGGGTGTCCCCGTCATCGCATCGACCGCGTCTGCCCCCCCAACGCCAATAGCCAACATGCCAAGACCTCCAGCATTCGGCGTATGGGAATCTCAAAGACGAAGTTAGACGGAATAGAGTGATTTATGGAAGTAATACACACCTGTACCCAACCTATCCCTCGAAAGTCAGCGTCAGCAAACCACTCGTTAGTTGAGGAGTACAAACATTAGCATCCCCGGTGCAGCATAGTTCTCCAAGACTATTTGATGTATGATGCCAGAACCCGGACGCCAGAATTCGATCCCATACTTCCGAGCAGCACTTTCTAGAAAGTCGAATACCTCCTTGTTTGAGACTATTGACCGCTAATCAAGAACGTCAAATCTGAGTAGTTGAGCACGATATCACGCGACACACCTCAAGATCGGAAGCTGCCCCATTTACTGCCTGTATCAAGTGATCGCAATGAATGCTTACAGGCACTGCACATTTCGCGAGACCAGCACTCATGAACTGCAACCTGTAAATATCATCACTACTTGGCCTCCGAGGCAGAACACGATGATTCTTACAACGCCATCCTAGAAAAGAGCCCATGCTTAAGCCTAAATCACGCTCCCGATGTAACGTTGAAGACTCACTGAGCTGATGCATCCTGCATAGCAACCCTTTCCGGACTGAGCTGGAGGTATGTTTCACCCCTGACGAGTCTCCCATTAGCCAAACTTTTCTGAGGAGCATAGATGTGGCTGTAGAGGATCTTCTCCGCTAGGGTGAGGGGCCGATCTCCGAGTATATCTCGTACAGTCTTGAGGTTTCTGATTAACGACGAATATGGCGGCGTGACTGAAGAGCAATCTTTCTGAACCGAGCCAGTTGAACTAGCATGTGTAGCGAGCGAGCGTCGTAGACATTTGATGGGTTGCTGGAGGCATCGTCCGACCAGTATCATGGCTCGCGGGTGGGCCAGGCGAGGCTGGTTGAAGAATACGGTACTTCGTCACAAAGTTTTGGGCAAGGGAACGGGAGAATTACGAACTCCATTTCGGCCGACAAATTGAAAGACACCTCGGAGTGGAAAGTAATCAACCCACGTGGCATGCAATGGAACGCGTCGCGGCGTTCAACCCTAATTTGATCCTTCAACCAATGAGGCGGCTCATTTTGTAAAGCAACGGTGGACATTCACGCCCACGAGTACATGGTATACATAGACTCGATTGATATGACACAATTTATAGTCGTGCATGTGCTGCACGTATTATGGTTTAGATGGTACCAGTAAGTCGTATGTCACGGCTGCTTGCGCCGACTGAGACTCCAATCGAGCCGGAAGGAATCTGCCATCGTTGGGCAGCAACGTTCCAGATCGAAAGGTCGAATCTCGACAATTGTATCGTTACGGTTTTGCTTTGGTTGGGTGCCAGGAAGACACTGTCGAATCCTTTCAAGCTCAGCGGAGCTGACTGGGCCGATGTTGGAAGAGTAATGTATAGCTGCGGGATCTGTTGCGACTGATGAGAAAATGGAATCGTGACGTCTGGTTTTCCTGACCTCATGACCGGCAACACTGCCGCTGTTTGTGAGCGAGAAGGTAACTGTGATGACTTTCTGGTGGAGCCTGTATTTGCAACGTTAGAAACTGACTGGGGTGGACATGTTGGTGCAGGATTTTACCATGGGTCTAGAGAAGAGCCAGGCCCTGTTGGTGCTGTACCCGTACCAATGGATCCAGAGATTGATAAGGAAGCATAAGAGAACGTCGTATACGATAATCCGAAGCCAAACTCAAAGCGCGGCGCGATATTGGCTTCATCGAAATGGCGATAATCGATGAACAACCCTTCGGAATACGGTATTGGTAGGATGTTGGCGTTCGAATTATATAAGACCTTCGCGGAGTAGTCGTTGATACTCTTGCCGATTGTGTAAGGCAGCCGGCCACTGCATCCAGTTCGTCAGCTATGAGTGCATGGCTTTGCCTAGCTTCCGGACTGACCTAGGATTGTACGCTCCGTATAGAACATCCGCCAGGGCATTACCTAAGAAGAAGAGATTAAGGTACGGGCTGACATTTATGCGACTACAACCCACCTGCTTCTTGACCTGGAAGACCGCTCCAAACCTAATTAACGCGGTAAATCTTGGGGAGAAACAAAGGAAAGATTGGCTTCAAGGCTCACCACAGCGGTAACTATAATGAGGTCAAATGAGAATGAAGGACGCTGAGCCGCAAAATCTCTCACCATTAGGGTGGTTGATCCATGCTTCCACCTCGATGGGCCCAACGCTGTTCACAACGACGATAGTGTTGGCGTTGGCGCCAGCAACTCTAGCTACTAAAGCATCCTGATAGACTACATGAGTATTGCGCAACATATTTGATCGACATGAGAATCTTACTCCATTGTGCCAAGCGTTCAAATCATTTCTGTCACCAGCATTGCCCTCTACTGTGATGTATCCCTCGCCACTGTTAGCTGCAACGAAAACAAGGGCAACATCTTTTCCGGTCGCGGTGGTCCCAGCGGCATCGAGGTCCGTATCACTGAGAGAAGAAGAAACAGTGGAACCATCGATACTCGCCCGGGAGGTGATAGCAGCCAAGGGCTATTCACATTGCATCATTAATTGATTTTTGCTTGCAAGGGAGTCGTCTAAACTCACAGTGATAATGTATGGATAATCCGCTGTGCCACTTCCCCATCCTGAGCGTTTGTCAGACGGGTAATAAAGGAGCGAGGGGGGAAGCTTAAGTACCTTGTGCAAGAACACCGTCTAGTCCGCCTCGGTCGGTATATCTACAGTCAACAATATGTTCAACAGATATAATAGATAAATGGTCGATGCCCTTACCCATTTATGCCCCTGGAACCCGCACCTTGACACGTCATTGAGTGAATAGTGTCTGAAATGAACACAGATAGCTTACCTGCACCATTGCCAATTATGCCTATCGTTCGTGGCTTGTTCAGTGGGAGTGCCTTGCCCGTGTTCTTCAACAATACAGTTGATGCAGCACCGATGGTACGAATGAGGCTAGTGGCGAGGACGTAAACTACCGCTGATTGACGAGACTGAAAGCTGACTGCATACTCTTTGTGGTTTCCTTGTACATTGACGTGCGTGCTGCCAGGACCGTTGACATTCCAGCTGTTGAAGTTGACCGCTGGATACCCGGAGTCTTGGCCTAGTAGATACCTTGCGGCAGACGTGTTCAATGCACATGTTAGCCTTCCATAGAGGAAAGATGATTTACCATGCAGCTAAAATTCTGGTAGCCATGTCCTACGCGTCATGTGTCATCTGCTCGATCCAAAAGATAGCGACTCGGAGACGACATACATCAACTCGAGATTGCGGAACACTGCCAGATTGAACAGCATTGACCAGATTCTGGCCGAAATACCTGGGAGGACGTCAGCCTCTAGAAACGCCGTGAGTATGGAACCCCTACGTAGTGCCCGAACTAAAGGTGATGTCTCCAGGCATGGTCATATCGAGGCCTTGGTTGACTGATCCAGTGGAATGTGTTGCAGCCCAGTCTATTCAAGTTTGAGCAACTTAGTCGCCTGAGCCAGCATATCAGTAACCAACCCGACATAATATCTGGGACGCAACGTCAGCACCAATGACCACGCCGTTGATAGGGTACAACTTACAGCCAGGGAACCCAAATTCGCCCTTGATAATTCCGTTGAGAACCTTGTCATTCTCGCATGCAAACGACCCGTTGACTGTTCATGTGTTAAAGAGCAGATACCGTTGCAGAAACACAACCCCACTTTGATCTAGGATGGTATGTCAATGGTGTATCCTAAATAAGGCGCGTCAAACTTACTGTAACTGCACATTACTGATGCCACGCCTGCTTGGATACTGCGAAGGAACTACACGAAACATTCAGGATCAGCCCTGGGAATTCTTTGAGAACTTACTGGAAGGGCGTATAGTTCGTGTTGCTTATTCGATGTCAGTATTTGCTGAAGACAAAAAGTAACTCCATCCGAAAGCTTACAGTTCTGCGTGTAACCCGTGAGCCTTGTCCCTTGAAGAGAGCATTGAATTTGAGCATACCTATCGTCAACATTCGAAGAACTCGTCTCCCGGAAATGCTCTTGTTCGTTGTTGATGAGATGCTTCGCGCATGCTATGGCAGTCATTGAGCAAGGATATATACCGAAGACTAGAATCCAGAGTACCTTGAACACCCACAGACTGGATACCAGTGACAGTCTCAAATGCCCCCTCTCCAGAAAGGTATGGGTCGCCTCCAAAACTATGGACCCAAGCAATGATGATGAGTCTGGTAATTCCAACAGCAGCGCGAGTTTACTCGTACCCTTCCCAATTTCGGCCTGCTGCCGGAGCTCGTGCTAGATTCCTGGACGGACATCAGGGGTCCCCTTTCTTGCGAGAAGAAGGTAGTTCACATACATGGCAGGTCCTAACGCGACATGAACACCCTTTCCGTGGAATTCTGCGCCCAGAGCTGCGCCTCTCTGTCTCATCAACGTGCGATTGAAGGTCGCGGCGGTATTGATGCCACTGTCGGACAGTGTAAGAAGTTCCGCGGGGTCTATTCACTACGCATCGACTCACGTTGGGAACACAGAGACTAAGTCGCCGTATCTAACGCCAAGGGGACTATCTGCAAGGAGAATAAATATTAAGCTGCAGGGAAAAAAACACCGTTGCCTTACCTTGTAGACACAAGCCAGGGAAGTTTATGGACGAGATACTTGGGATATTACCCACGCAGTTTCCTTGGTGAATCAGGATAAGCATGGGTCTTTCTTGACGCGTATGCATCATTCTCACCATTCATCCAGCCGACACCTGTATATTGCTTGAGTGATGCTCTGCAAGGAGGTCATGATATTGGACGCACCAGTCGCCAGCGATACTTTGTCTTGGAGGGACATGCCAGTCAATTTCGCGCGTGCCTGAAGGAAGTCAATTCAGAGAGTGAACCTCTAGGATTATGTACAATTCCCGACCTTTGTGTACGCAGCTTGCCATGCCGGCGAGAGATTAGCTTGTGTGTAACTGTAAGGATCTCGGGTGGCGTTGAAACCATACATTGGGAACATACCAGGCGGTGTGCTCGATGGGGCAGAACCCGAGGTTGTACTAGTAGGGGACGGCGAGGTTGGTGATGATGACGAACTTGCAGGACTTGTAGAAGATGAAGAGCTCGGAGGCGCTGTGCCCGGGAGACATTGAGAATAATCTACGCGAAGCTTCCAAGTTAGTAGACCTCAGGATCGCCCGGTATCGCAACACGCACAATCGTTGAGAACTGTGCAAACAGATCCGGAAGCACAAGTGGTTCCTCCCGTCCTGCAATACGAGGCACATGTAGTCAATTATTATGACGATACTTGAATACACTGACCAGCCAATGCCTCCGCATTGTTGATACACTGCTTGTTGTGCGACGGCGAGCAACGCCAGCCCGAGGGCAAGTGTCAAAGCAAACCACATTTTTCCTGGCCTTATCCTGTGGGTTCCCGACTAGAGTCTCCAGCTGACCTGCCACAACCGCGCCTTTATACGCATCGGTCGTCGCTTCGAAACGACTATGTCCGAGATATACTCGAAGTCAAGGGATTTCGATCTCCATCCAAGAAGTCTTGACGATGGCGTACCACGGAAAAATTGGTCAGTATGCATGAACTCACATCTGAGAAGCTGATGCGTTCATATACGTAGCTCGAAGTGGTGATACTGATAGAATCCGGCGTTAATGGCTTCCACATGATCATGCTGGCGAGTCGTTGGAATAGGAAATATATGGGTTCGTAGGTTAAATGCGTTAATCCGAAGGAATAAGAGTTGTTGATGAATATGAACGGAATTTACCATAAGGGATCGGCGTCGGATCCCTTCCACCCAGCCGCGCGAGCTTCCCAATATCCTCCTGCGTAGACCCACTCTTCACCCTCTTCTCTGAACCACCTTGGCTGCCGATCCTTCCCTTGCCTTCGCCGCTCACGCTGCATTTCCTCCACCCTCAACTTTTCATCCTCCGCCCTATCTAAATCGCCCTCCTCCAAGGCTCGGACATCTGGCCTAAATCGAGAATCCGTAGGCGGGAGCTTTCCCTCGATGTCGCTGGTAATCTCGTTTAATGTTATGCCGAAAGAAGTGAACCCGTAGTACTCGTGGATATTCTTCGGATATGGCGACACTCGCCAGAGCATGCGGAAGTGCTCGGAGTCAAATGTCTGCGCGAGCTGATCATCCCATTTGCCGTCCAGTTGCGAGACAACGGCGCCCGATGGAGAATGCACGACACCGGAGACTATGTTAGTAGCGCCCCAGTAACCGCTTTGCTTGAAATCAAGCACGCATCGAGCGCCAGTCGTAGTATTCTCGATGGTCATCTTACCGCAATGCTCTAGGTACTTGGTTCCTACCATCATGTTTCTCAGGAATGACGACGGCTTTTTCCTTTATATAGTCGACGCTCGTTCAGTGCTGATTTCCCGGAAGGGGAAAGACTTACCATTCGAAGCTGTCGTCTCCTATCGTGACGCGAGTAATGCCAAGGGGGATAATCTCCAAACTTTTACCTAGATTGTCCGACGTAAGCATACCGGGCGAACATCGGGGTGCGATTGCGCTCACTGACCCCAGAACTTGGTCCGGCCTGACGAAGTCGCATTGAGTTCCCAACCTTGTCCTTCGGCGTGATAAGCCATTACTACTGGCTGATGTCGGACTTTCTCCGCTATCAACTTCATATGCACGTCCTCGAACGTTTCAGCGAGCATGGGATTACTATACATAGAATCGGTACGTGCACGCACAATTGGCGGAAGTAACACTTACAAACCCTTCCGGCCACTGCGATGGCGCGTATGGGCGTACCCTGACACGGCGAAAGCAGCAACAAAGCATAATCGTTCAACCGGGTCTGATGTAGCTGCTGCCTGGCTGAGAAGGTCGTGATACTCCAACTCCTCTGCTGTACGCTGCAATAGCGTAAGAGGTTCATTGAAGGTCACTGGCATCACAATAGATGAAAGATCCTTGTATGACATCAATTCAGTATTTCAGTCTCGAAGATGTGGGTTAACGCACCTTCCCGACGTTCTTTTTCAGAACGGCGAACAAGCTGCCTTCATCTCCCACGACAGGCGAAGGCAACACCGCACGTCGGACCACATGTAAGTTGTATGGCCTGTCTGCGTCGGATGGGGGCGGAGTGCCAGGCTCGGGCTCGCCAAAGTCAGTATCCCCATTTGAAGAATGATCTTGACCCAAACTACTTCGGCTATCGTTGGTCAGAATCCTGCTAGGAGGCTCAGTGCTAGTACCGTCCGCGCCTTGAGAATCCAGGACGTATTCTTCGGGCCTATCGCCTTCCATCGCGTCGAACCACTCAGCATCGCTTATGTTCGTGCCAGTTGACGCGCGCTTCATGGCCCTGCTAGCTGCACGAACTGAGGTTCGACTATGGGGTCGCCTGGTCGCATGGGTTTCGTCCTCTTCAGCCGTTGTTGGAAGTGGGGAGGATAGGCTTGACTGAGATTGATCAAAGGGGGTATGAGGGTGGTGGTTCGCAGATCTGAGCAGCAGGGCATAGTGTATCTTTATCGCGTCTAACGCTTCTTCAACTCGTTGTTGCACGACCAGCGGAGCTCCAGAATCGGGCATTGCGGTAGGTTCGTTCGCCGTTGGAAAATGGGGATCTCAAACGACGGTGTCAGCCTGCTTTCTTAATATTTAATACAGGCCAATATTCACTCTTTTTGAATAATCCGAAAACGTCGTGCTTTGCCTTATAAGAGCTGCTGGTCTTGACATGGGCGACTTCGTTGATCAGCGCGTGCACTGCACTGTCTAATTCTGCTATAGCCTAAAGAGTCCCGGATCAGGAAGGACCTAGAGAAGGGGCACTTGGACTCACCGATCCCATTTCCTCGACTGCCACTGCCGGACGAACGTATCCGAGACTTCCTTGACGCGAATGCCTGAAATTGACTGATTTCCTCCCGTCAGGAGTATTGGGCATGAATGTCCTGTATACGTTCAGGTAACGCAACGGCACAGACAACAGGGATCCAACGCAAGTACCTCAAAGCGGCCATCCAATGGTCAAAGTCTTCGGTACTCAGGCATTTAAGATGGAACGTTGCGTTATTGGAGTCAATATGTATATCCTTTCGGCCAGGCGCGGTGGATATGGCTGCGTGGTGTAAGGAGACCTGGTCTCGGATGGGCTGCCCAGGCTCAAACGCGTACGATAGGATTCCAGTGTGAAACAGGGTGAAGTAGCGTCGGGCAAAGCCTACATATATATGATCGCGTTAGTGCAGGTTTGAAGGAACACGTAAGTGGCTCAACCTTGCATCTTCTTCCTTCGTTTCTTTAGAACCCATCCTTCGAAGATAATAGAGATCCCTGGTACGTGTCCCCCGGTCGTCATATTCGGTGGTGCCACAGCAATCGACGCGCGGTTTCGACTCGGAGGTTGTGGTTGGGTATTTGAGGACATTGCTGAGGGTCTTAGCTATATATATGTAAAAGTCGTGAAGGAAATTCAAATGCGCAGGAGATCATGCTCTGCTTGGATCCATGGTGCAGGCCCGCAGACTCACTATTTGAAGGAAGCCGTCGACAATCATCAATGGTCCAAAGCAACGAAACGTGTGATTTCCCCTATTCGAATACTAGGAGCCTTGAGGGGCTCCAGGCTTTCAGGCCGTACTTGTAACCTTTGCATGGCTCCAAGGGCTGTTTGGTAACACTCCCTTACTGAAATATAGTGTGGAATGAAGCCCTTGTGGCATTCATCATTTTGAGATACACCTGTAGATAATACTTGTGACTTTCAACAAGGACTTCCGAAATGTATACTCTTCTGTTCAAAGGGGTGGGTGTGTGCTGAAACGCTTCGGGAAGCAACTCATGTGCATGACCTCGTGCCGCTTGTGCTTTCTCTGTCTAGAACTATTGGAAAATTGAATTCAACATGTGGTCGTCACGCAAGCGAAAGACACTTACACACACTTCGTTTCAACTCGCAACCCATTGTGTAGCCCTCTGCACCAGTGGTAGGTACGTTGTCTGTTAGTCTCAAAAATACTCATGAGTAAGAGTCGTGGAGTGCATTGTAGGCAATACTGACGAGAATGGCTTTCAGTGCCGCCTTCGGCGGTACGCATTTCATCTGCGTCTTCGTTCCTGGAGCCAATGCCAATAGCGTCAGATGCTCGCCTTTTCGCAAGGGTGTTCATCAATCTAGAAGCTCGCTCGACGCGCAAAGATGCGACATATGCGCCCAGCAACGCAGATCGTCTGTCGTTGTCTGTTCGCGATGCTCGGCGTTCTGCACCAGATACTTTCCGCTTCTTGCTCAATTTATTGCGAGGGGAGGATTGGGTTGGAATTGCGGGTCGATGATTTGCTAGGCGTGCTTTTGCTTCCGCTTGTGCGACGACGCTCTCGAGGTCCGTGCATCGCTGAGCAAGCTCTTTGACCTGCGAATTCAATTTTCGGACTTTACGCAAGGCGAGTGTGGCTATCTTAGACTGAATGGCAGCGGGAGCGTTTGTAGGACCGGCGGAGGCCATCGTTCGCTTCTGTAGACGATTGCTGTAATATGCTTGAATACGTTGGGGTGGCTTGCAATAATTCTGAGTCTGCGCCCCTATGGCTCCTTTTAAGCTCCTGGGAATGTGATTGATCTCAGTCTTTCTTCCCTTCACTCTCATGTGCGGAATTTTCTTCTGCTTGCATCAAGAAAGGAACTTGTCGCCGGATCCTGATCATGAAGCACCTTCATTTCACGACATACGTGCTGCTTTAAAGACCGTCAATGCACAGCGTGGTACGCGAGTCTCCACTTGAAAGATTAGGTGCTTGAAGGTGACTGGGAGGCTGACACTACTTCGACACTGGCAGGACCTGATGCCCAGCGCACCGTTAGCCTCACCATACCAGTTTCCCCTTCGGCATACACGGACATAACGACACCTCCCATCGTCCATTTAGAATTCTTCTCGTCTGAGTTAAGGTTACGAGGCACAGCACCTATCGTACAACCACACGAATCGAATAATAATATCTTGTGTTGGAATGGAGAAGTGAGTCTAGACAAATCTCACAACGGGCACTCTCCGAGCAATATATAGGTGTTTGAAGGATTGAATGTACGTTGCATGAGACGCAGTGGACTCACAAACTAATCTCTCGTATTTGAGCAAAGATAATGCCCGATCAAAATGACGGTGCTATCTTGTTCCAACAGCTCTGCGAGCTTCAGTCACCTTCAGAAGTAGCCACACTATTTGGGAGTGTAGAAGGCCCGTAAGCTTGTCCTTTGCTTGGTCTATATCCATATTGATTATGTTGAAGGTATGCGTTTGTGTTTTTCCATGTGAGCGAACGCCATTTCAAGATGCCCTCAACATCCCCATCAACTGCGCACAGGCAGTATCACAGCACCTATTTCTCGGGAGGGATCCACTAGGCCGTCGATCCTTACTGATTCATAGACCAACCCCATTGCAACCACATCTGTTACTTTCATCAGCGACATGCGGGCCCTCGCCTGGATACGACTTCGAGGAGCTATCGACAGAGTTTCTTCACTATATCGACTTCTCTTGTTTCGTAGATGAGGCCTGCTTGTCAACCATGCTTCGACAGAACGCCGAATCGAAAGCTCGAACTCCCTTCGTATGTTCTTACGATTCTCATGAACTTTTAACGACTTATCGCACTATGAATATCGTACTCAGGCGATTCCATCACCAGTAAATCCAGTATTACCCCCAGACGACTTCCCAAAGCTCACATCATTGGATGTCATACCTCCACACCTCTCACAAGCAGTCGACGATCTCATTAACCAACTGAACAGAAGTACGAGACTCCGCGTGTTGGACATCCCCTCAATTGACTGTAACCTGTGAGTTACTTGGGTGATACCATTTACGGAGGCTCAGTTGTTGCAGTATCAATCTTCCTAAGGTAGCGATACTATTCAGCGGCGGCATAGACTGCACTACTCTAACATATTTCGCTCACCGGTCGGTTTTTACCCCCCTCTGTACGTGACAACGTAAATTGATTGATAGCAGGAACATCCCATTAGATGAACCCATTGACCTTCTTAACGTAGCTTTCGAGAATCCTCGCAAGCTTCAAGGCCAAGACTCCGAGCACGTAAAGCGTAAAAATTCTGGGAAACCTGAGCAACCGCGGCGACCCGTGTATATGGTCCCAGACAGGATGTCGGGTCTGGAGGAATTGGAAGAGCTGCGCAGGTTGTGCCCTGATCGCCAATGGAATTTCGTAGGTTTGAGTTCAAGCCAATAACTTATATCTCTAATGTTTGGGCGCTGAAGGTAGAAATTGATGTTCCATACGTAGAATCCCAAGCAGCAAGGCCAACTATTGAAGCCTTGATGTTTCCATCAAACACCGTCATGGACTTGGTAGGTGCTTTTTCCTTTCAGTGATTACAGTAGAGTGATGCCCTACGATGATAGAGTCTTGCAATGGCGTTATACTTTGCTTCGAGGGGTGTCGGCCACGTGCGTCGGCAGAAAGATAGTGAACCAGTGCCATATGTCAGTCCTGCGCGAGTCATTCTCAGCGGGCTGGGGGCGGACGAACTACTGGGCGGATATAGCCGTCACAGGACTGCATTTACCCATGGATGGAAAGCTTTGGTAGACGAGGTGACATGAGCAGAGTTTAGTAACGCAAATCTGTGCTGACCTGCGGTCCTAGCTACAACTAGAAATCGACCGAATTCCGACGCGCAATCTCGGTCGCGACGACAGAATTATCTCGTCTCACGGCAAGGAAACGCGATACCCCTTCTTGTCGCTCAGCGTCGTGAATTTCTTGGCCTCGCTTCCTGTTCATTTTAAGTTTGATCCACGCTTGGCGACTGGCATGGGTGATAAGATGCTTCTGCGGTTGACTGCAAGAAAGTTGGGCTTGGTGGAAGCTAGTCAGCGGAAGAAGAGAGCTATGCAGTTCGGTAGTTACTCAGCTAGGATGCATGGGGAGAAGAAAGGCGATGTACCTTTGGAATAGACTTAGGAGCGACTCCTATCTTGTCCCTGTCATTCGGAACGCGTTGTCTTTTGTTTGTCTGCAGCTTCGATTTTCGGCGTGAGTGCCGCTCAGACGCATAGGACAACTGCATCTCATTGACCATGGCGTTGCAGGCAGCAAATCGTCTCATAGGTGCGTCGAATGCGCTCTTCTTCGCTGCTCAGATGGACTTTAACTCTTGCGTTAGTCCCACTTGGTATATTGTTCGCCGTAGGGCAGGCTAGCATCTACGATGTCCCAGGAGGATACCGAGCAGTTATGTTCGACCGCTTTTCTGGAGTTAAGGATCAAGTGAGTAGTTCATTTAGGTCATACATACGGTATACTAAAACCCTCGGTAGGCTACCAAAGAGGGGACTCATTTCCTAGTTCCTTGGCTTCAAAGAGCGATTCTGTACGACTGCCGAATAAAACCCAGAGTGCGTTGTCGCGTCGAGAAGTTCCCTCCCTTGAAGCTCCGTTGATTATAATTATCAGAATATCTCAACTACGACCGGTTCTAAGGATCTGCAAATGGTTTCAATTACGCTTCGTGTTCTGTCCCGACCTAACGTCGACCACCTTCCCAAAATTTACCAAAGTCTCGGTATGGACTACGACGAGCGTGTCCTCCCCTCGATTGGAAACGAAGTTCTAAAAAGCATCGTGGCACAATTCGACGCTGCTGAGCTGATCACCCAGCGTGAAGTCGTATGTAAACCATAGTCGTTGCACTTCATTAAATCCCTCAAAGCAGCTTTGTTAGGTGTCGTCAAGAATACGTGAAGACCTTCTTCAACGAGCGGGCGAATTCCACATCAAACTGGAGGATGTCTCTATCACGCATCTGACGTTCGGAAAGGTGCGTCATGCCGTCGCGTTTGTGCACACTCAATGCTAAGCCCCAATCTAGGAATTTACCCAAGCTGTTGAAGCCAAGCAGATTGCCCAACAAGGTTGGTGTCATTTATAAGGAACTGCCATTCGAAGCATAGGTGCTGACGGATCGACCTTAGATGCGGAGCGTGCCAAGTTCATCGTTGAAAAAGTATGCATTCTCATTTCTGTGCTCTAGCCACTACTAAGCCGTGTTCCATAGGCTGAACAAGAACGCCAAGCAGCTGTCATACGCGCCGAAGGAGAGGCTGAGGCTGCCGTAGTGATCTCGCGGTCACTGGAGAAAGCCGGCGAGGCCTTCGTCGCTCTGAGAAAAATCGAGGCCAGCAAGGCCATTGTCCAGTCGCTGGCCAACAACCCCAACGTCTCATACATCCCCAGCAGTGGAGGTAATGTGTTGTTAAACGTACCTTCAAAGTAGCGTAGCAAGTAGGTAAATATCATGCTTAGTCTCATTTGTGTGCGTATGCTTGGCTGCATCCTCTGGGAGTGTTTCGCACGGCGGAGCGCCTCTGTTCTTTTCCTCAACCACCGTCAGAGTTCCTCGACTGTCTGTACTCTCTCATCTCTTTTCCCTCTATTTCTTATCGTTTCCTCCTCTCCTCTCTCTCTCCTCTCGTATCTCATATTTCAGGCCGACTTTGTCATTTGTCTGTTATTCCAGTCTTTGGTAAGGTCCACTAATGCTCTCGCTGCTCTCCGTATGAACTGACATTTTACCGGCCCCAAATGACCAGGTTCTGCATTTTTCTTTTGTAAACTGAAAAAATCATGAATGCTCTCGGAATGGGGAATCCTGCGGAGGCTCCGGTATGTAGTTTGCATCTTATCGCGAATGACTGCTCATATCTATGTTCATCTCGCGTGCGATCACTCGGTTATCTCAACGCATTTTGGTTCGATATCACAGCGACGAGCCCATCTGTATGTCGGGAATTTGAGCCCCCGTGTCACTGAGTACATGCTCGCCGAGATCTTCGCTGTAGCTGGACCAGTTCAGCACGTCAAGATCATCCCGGACCGCAACTACCAGCATGGAGGGTTGAACTACGGTTTCGTGGAGTACTTGGACATGCGTGCCGCTGAGACTGCCCTTCAGACCCTCAACGGGCGCAAAATCTTCGATACCGAGATCCGCGTCAATTGGGCCTACCAAGGTCAGCAAAACAAGGAGGATACCAGTGGACATTTCCATGTGTTCGTAGGAGACCTCAGTCCTGAAGTCAACGACGAAGTCCTCGGCAAAGCTTTCAGTGCTTTCGGCACCCTGTCCGACGCCCGTGTCATGTGGGACATGAACTCTGGAAAGTCTCGCGGTTATGGTTTCCTTGCGTTCAGGGACAAAACGGATGCTGAACAAGCTATCGCTACCATGAACGGCGAATGGCTTGGGTCTCGGGCCATTCGTGTCAACTGGGCCAACCAAAAGACGCAAGGTGCCCCGCCTGCCCCCAGTAGTGCCAACACTAGTCGCCCAGCTGGCAACCCTGGCAGTGCTCCCGCCCCCATCAACTTCCAGGGTGGACCCCTGTCGTACGAATCAGTCGTTCAGCAGACACCCGCGTACAACACGACTGTCTATGTTGGAAATCTCGTTCCATACTGCACGCAGGCCGATCTCATTCCTCTGTTCCAATCCATTGGTTACCTGTCTGAGATCCGTATGCAAGCTGATCGTGGCTTTGCCTTCGTCAAACTCGACACCCACGAGCATGCTGCAATGGCTATTGTGCAATTGCAAGGTCAGATGGTTCACGGACGACCTATCAAGTGCAGCTGGGGTAAGGACAGGGCCGATGGAGGAGCTGCGCAGCCAGGAACGCCTCTGAGCCCCACTGCGACAACAGCGTATGCTAGCATGGTATGTGGACTGTTTCCTTAGATTACAAAGCATTGACTCACCGATTTCCTTCAGCCGATGTACAACATGCCACAACCAGCCGGGTATGCCTATCCTGGATTCGGGACATACGGCAGTTTCCCTGGTCAAACCGCTGGTGCTCCTGGGGCTGCTGGTGCAGGATCGCCTGGCATGCCTCAACCCGCTGCTGCGCCAGGCGCAGGACTCGGATTGACTGCCGGCCAGCAGCCTAACGCAGACCCTAGTGCCGTCGCTGGTGGGCAGGCAGGACAAGCCCAATGGGGTGGAGCTGATCCGTCTTCGTACTATAACAACTACTGGGGCGGTAAGTCGGCTGATTCTCTCTGTAATGAGCTGTATACTCATTGTGTCGTAGGGTACTACGGCCAACAAGCCGCAGGACAACCTGGTGGTGACACGCAGATGCAGCCTCCCGTTGCATGAAGACGTCTCTCATCTGCGACTTAGCTCCTCGTTCTATTCAAATTGTTTGTATGATAACTTTCTACTTCTTACTTACCCCTTGCCCCCCTCCCACCCTCTTATGTTCATCCCCTCCCTTATTCATCCCTTGCAGACTGATTTTTATAACTATCATCGTGATTCTGCCCATCTGTATTAACCACGCTCATACATTTCTTGCTCACACACTCACCTCACCGATTTGATAGTTCTTTCCTCTTTCTTCTCAGTCTTAGTATCAGCCTATTGCTATTAAGTATGTATCCTTCCTCTTTTTTACATCACTTTGCACTCTTACCAAACCCCGAAATGTTACACGAACAACACAAATATCGTCTTATGCCAACGAATAAGAATAGCCTTGACGTTCATACAGTCTTCCACATACACGGTGCAACATTCTCTGGAGCCATTTTCTGAATGGCCGCTCGGGGAATCAAGACAAAAGGACAGAAATAATTATGCAATATACGCGGACACGGCGTTCTAGTTGTCTATTACATTGTGCTTGCATTTACTCGTCTACTGGGACGGACCAAGGATGGGAGATCTTGCCCCACTGGATGTCAGACAATTCCTTCCTTACCGCCCTAGCGATGCGGCCCATGCCGTCAGGCCCTGTTGGGATCTCAATATCTTCGTTCAGGTAACCGATCTTGTGGACGGGGCTGATGATAGCAGCCGTGCCTATCAAGCAACATCACAAACATTGGCGTTGAAAGGTGCACATGAAATAGGAAAGAATTAGAAAACGCACCTGCACCGAAGAGCTCAACGAGTTTTCCTGTCTGCGACGCGTCTTTGACCTCTTTCATCGTGATGCCGCGCTCAGAGACGGTGAGCTTCTCCCCTTTGTCGAGGGCTTGAATAGGGCGTGTGCAGGAAATGTGGTCTCTCAGGAGTCGCAACACAGAGTCGCGAGTGATACCAGGGAGGATCATCCCGTCGAGGGGAGGGGTAACGATCTCAAGACCTACGTGAAGAAGTCAGAAAGCGGTTATTTGACGGAAGTAGACAAAGGGCTCGCCTCCGTCGTCTTTCTTGAGGACGACAAACATGTTCATGGTTCCAACCTAGGAATCCGAGGACATATTCAGACGACATCGTCTGAACAGAAGAACGTGCTACGCACCTCGGTCAGATAATGTTCTGGGCCGTGTAGCCAGAGATTTTGCGAATAACCCTTCTCAGCGACCATTTTCTGGGGCATTACGGCCGGAGCGTAGTTTACACCCAACTTAAACGCGCCAGTTCCTTGTTACGCAAGTTGTCAATATTTTTACAAGACTGAAAAAGGAGCGGGTGTGTCGACTTACCACCGGGTGCAGCACGGATATATTCAGTTGTCGCGTATAATGAGACTGGTTTGGGGAAGTATGGCCCGACGGGACTGCAGATAACGAACAGAATTGCTTCGGTTGGATAGGATACCTGGATGGCTTGTTGACTTGCGACTATTCAAGTTGAGGCGATTAGCAAACGCTGACATTCAAGGAAAACGGGGAAGACTTGCTGAGTGTTGGTCGAATGTACAAGCTGTGTCCTGGCTCCTTCGGTACCCAATGTCTGTCCATGCGAACGAGCTTCTTGATGAGCTCCAGTAGTGAATCGCCGTTGAATGTCTACGAGCCATTTTATGAGACTACAACTGTTACATAGTGGGGGTATGTCCTACGGGAAGCGCTATACGCCTTGCACTGTTATTCATCCGTTTCATGTTCATGTCGGGGCGGAACAGCTGGATACGATCGTCATCTGTTCTGTACGCCTTCATGCCCTCGAACAGTGTCTGCGCATAATGCAGCACGCTCGAACTCGGCGCCAGGTTGAGGGGACCATCTGCGTGAAGTCAGACATTGCGGCTATAGACACTTCAAATGGAGCGTAGACGAACACGGCTTAATGTGCGGTGCTTCCCATCCGTTGGTCGCACTCCACTCGATAGTCAGCATGTGGTCAGTCTATAACTCTAGATGTGAGTATGACAGTTTTCAGCCATTGACAGGTTTTTGACATACGAATGTTCTTCCGAACACGAGTGTTTCTGAAGGAGGTGGAGGGGTAGGTTGTTCATTCTTGTCGATGATAAGCCGTCCATGCTGCAGCGACAACGTATTTTAGACTAATATTCTCGACCCGATAGACAGCGTCGTCGCGTTCGGTGCTCAGGGTATATTCGGCCGACCAGCACAACGCTATCCGCTGCAGAGATGAAGATTTGAACAGTCCCTCACCTGGATATCCGGTAGTTCAGCAGGCTGTCCGGAGAGCGGATCGACATAGGCACTCATGAGACGAGTGCCATGGATCGGCCTGAACGCGCGCCGCGCGATATTCCCTACAGTGTGTGTTGAGCGAAGCATGGTCGACATTGTCCCGCGCCAACGAATGTGGTGCACCTGCGCGAGGCCTGGGGAGATAAACCGGGGCTGGGGCAGTAGTCTGTGGTGGTTTGGGAGAATGCAATACAAGTTCGCTCGAGTCACTATGTAGTCGAGTCAGGGATGCTTAATCGTCTACTTGTTATATAAGCCCGCGCCCTCTTTATATACTTCAGTCGCTCGGAACTTGGAAGGACCTTCACGGAAATCATTGCTTGCAACACACGGATCTTGGTATTCAAAAATTCTACATAAATAATGGAGTGGCTACAGTTGCATTGTCTATGATGATGGTAAAGATATACAATCCAATTCCCGGATTCCCCGATGATAGAACCAATGAGCGCTCAGTTTTCTATAGACAGGGACTAATATGATGGCGTTATATCTACACATGGCATCAGGACATGGAAAAATGTAGGCTGGGAATATAAAACAGAGGGCCGCCACGCGAGTCAACCCTCTGAAAATGTGATATGCTCCCCTTTATGCAATTGATGGTCGGGTCTGAAAATTTCCTCAAGTCAAGGCATGTTCGGTGGTCGAGTAACGGCACGCATAGGAAGGTCAATCGCACTGTGGGCATCGTGAACAGAGGGTATCGGAGGTACGGGAGGAACCGAGTTGACATAGGCATGGAAGGCAGAGGGAGGAGAGGATCGGGAGTCTAGGCCGTGGGGAGTAGAAGAGGAACGACGAGGAGGCCTGGGGGTTTGCGGAGGTTGCTCGCCGTTATTGAAAAGGGTTGATTGACGCGCAGCTGTGTAGAGTTGGTCAACGATGACATCCCCCCATCAATTGGAAAGGCTTACCGGCGTTGAGAGAGCCTGGCGCCCACTTGTCAGCGAGGCTCATCCGCCTGATATGGTTCGACGGATCAGAACGGATACTCCGACGTCCATACACACTATGATCATCATTCGTCGCGTAATGAAACACCTCCGGGGCGAGAGGCGCTGGGAGGATGATTTGGACGTTGCTATGAGGGCTGTGAGGTGTGCCACGGATGGTGTTACGTGTCGAGCGCGTCGTGCGGATACTTGCTGCAGAGACTGATGACACAGGCCGCCTTCGTGATGTCGTACGGGTGGGAGGTGGTGTAGAAGGTGAACCCGATCGCGACCCAGAATTGGGAGGCTGCACAAAGGACGCATGGGACAGCGAAGGCGTGAGAGGTGGGGTTGGTGAACCTGATCCAAGGTCGCTTTCACTACTGAGATCGTGATGAAATGAAGGATTTGGTAGTGGCAGTGAGGGATCCATTGGGCGGGTAGATGCAAGAACAGTGATATCGTCGACTCCCTGCTCGCTGTGTATGAAGCTTGCGTGACGAGAAGGTTCTTGAAACCCGCTCTCCGCCTCTTTGGTCAGCAAAGAGGTTATACTACCACCAACCGCGCTACCGAGTGTGACCGGAACGGCGAGAGGATACGATGAATCCCGCCAAGCGTCCAACTGGGCTAGACGTCGTTCACGGTCGTGAGCGAGCGGCTGCACCGGCGGCAGTGGTGCCATATTCGACGGTCGCCGGGCGTGTATTCTGCGGATGATGCGAATAATAAAAAGGAGGATGACCGCTGTGCCGACGCCCACGCAAACGGCGATGATGATGGTTGTCTGCTTGCTGTCGTCGGTCGCTCTGCGCTGAAGGCGGCGGGGGTGCGGCGCATTACGGGTATGTGGATAGTAGGGCATTGTGCAGCTAGTTGGTAAAGGAATGACTGTTTCTAAGGAAGGGCTGAGACCAGCAAGGGTCTATTAGGTTAAGCTCTTGAAGTCGGTGATTCTTGAGATGGCCTCGGGCGGACGCGCTGATCGCGACGGTCGACAAGGTCATTCAGCGACGTCGTGAATAGAGAAGGATAAAACACACCGTCGCCCTTGGCCGCTCTCTGATAAGTCTGGCGCAGAAACAGGGAAATTGGAAACCCGCATAAAATTGCTGACCGTCGCCTGTCATTGTGCTGTTGACCATTCTCGGAAGCCGTGCCTCGTTGCGCGTTACGTAATTTCAATTCACCAGGTACTCTTCGGCTCGTCGGAGTCGTCCTGAACGATGGCCACATCCTCTCGCCATCGTTCACCACAGCCAGCGCACTCCACTAATTCCGTCGACACATCCAACCCGCCCAAGCCACGGCAGCCGCCAGTCACCCTCGCCAAACGTCTGCTCTTCCCCGCCCTCCCCACAAATGATCTTCCGCCACTACTTAAGACCGCAACCGTTCCGCCCGAGTTGACTGCAGAGCTCTACGACTTTATCGCACTAGCATTGCGTGCTTTCGTGAACCCATGGTGGACGAAGATTACACGCTACGACAAGGACTTCTTGCCTGAAATCACCGCCATATTAACTGTCGTGCTGCAGTCCCTGGAGAGTCGCGTGCTTGCGGCCGACCTCCCCCCCCTCGTATTCCAGGACTTGCCAACGATAATAACCCAACACTACCAAGACTTTCGCAATGCAGCTTCCAAACGCTCCACTTCTTATGCCGGGGGTGGCGCAATGAACACTGCGCATCTCTTTCACCAGCTTCAACCTCATATGGCGATAGCGGCCGACAGCCGACTGGAACCGGAATACTTTCGTCAGGTCATAGACCACGTTCTCAAGTTGTGCTTACCTGCGGCAAACTACGATGCGGAGGCGGAGCGATATATAGTCCGAGAGGTCGTGCTGAAACTGCTCCTCCAGGATGTGATACCCAAGATCATACAACCTTGGTTTATACAGAAAGTGATCCTGGACCTCTTGGATCCTTCGGAGGACTTCGTACCACTGAAGGTATGTTTGACCTCAACATGTTCGCCAGTGCACAGTACTCATCTGTTCTAGGCCCCCGAATCGACCTCAACAACGGCCCCACCGTCATCGCCGTCGTTTTCTTTTCACAATATCGCTGTCTTCTTCTTGTCAGCGATACAATCCCTATCAGGTTTCTGCCTAGTCCTCATCAATACATACAAGCAAGCTGTATCCACCATTAAACTTGTAAATAAATCAACGCCCAAAGGACGATCACCATCTCCGTCTCCACCAATACCCGTGGTGGAACTGACGATGCCACCGACACCTCTAACTCCCCCCATATCAACAACCTCGTCGGCCTCGTCAATACATAGCCCAATAAACACCACACAAACTATCACTACCGCGGATCCTTTCATCTCGCGGGCAGACAACTACGCGCTTGGCCCTCTTCTTATGTTTAACGAAATATTCTGCACCCGTGAACGACTAGCTTCAAATATGATCACGACTACAATGACGCTCCTCACGACTCTACTCATGCAATTTCTCGACCGGTGGGCATTAATTATCTCGACATTCGCCTTTGTACTTACTTATTGCTTCCAGGCTTCTCCCATATACATTGGATAATAATCTCTCCCCGCAATTTGTCACCAATATTGTGCGCATAGCGAAGCGCACACTTTTCCCCAATGGATACCCTGCCCCAGCACCACTAGACCCGACACCCGAAGAGCAAGCCATCATGCGAGCGCGCCTCATCTCATGGAAGCCCAAGGGCTCCCTGGGTATGTTCACCGTGTTCTCGTCTGTCGACCTAACGCTGACATCCCGTAGTCCATATGTTCCAGCTGGTCCTGGGTCGAGATCATCCGGCAACCTTAGCCGCGGCGCTCGACCCTCTCACGAATGCTGCGTGTAATGCGCACTTAGTTGTACTAATATTGGACCGTGTCATTTTAGCGTTGTTCCCGGAGCTTGGGGTACATTCTGAAGATACCGCTTCGGATGATGTTTATCAGTAGCAGGCCACTCTAGTCCCGAATGTACCGTTGTCGTCGAACACTTATTTTGGGGCCATGTAACTTAGTAGGTCTGGAATTCTGTGCCCGTTAATTCCAGAGCACTGACATCTATACGGGTCGATTCAATTATTCTAGACATTGTAACCCTTTGACCAGCTGTACGAACAGAGACTACGTGAAAGGGCATGCTCGCCGCGGTAACGAAGAGCTGGCTTAATACATAGCAAGTTACAAAACAACGTACGACCTGCTAACGTCCGATGACATGTAGCATACGCACGTGTGGCATTACACTTTACTTGGGGTGTGAGGGTATTTGACTTTGGCGGCGGCAGCATCATCGACGAACCAATACAGCTGCCCCGGGTGGGCTGGGCGGACCCTAGCAGCTGGTAGCCCCGCCTCTGGATCATCCAAGACCTCGCTCAAGATATCCTGCTTCTCCTCTCCATGGGCTACGAAAGCAACTCGTGCAGCGTGATTGATCACGGGAAAGGTAAATGTTATTCGTTTAGCAGGGGGTTTGGGCGAGTCTTCGATGTACGCAACCCATCGGTCGTCCTCTGCGAGGAGCTCGTGGCCGGGGAACAACGACACTGTGTGCCCGTCGGGCCCCATGCCGAGGAGGATGAGGTCGAACACGGGGAATCGAGCGGCGTCTTTCTGTGCGAAC
The DNA here is from genome assembly GCA_036872985.1 of Pleurotus tuoliensis. Taxonomy (NCBI): domain Eukaryota; kingdom Fungi; phylum Basidiomycota; class Agaricomycetes; order Agaricales; family Pleurotaceae; genus Pleurotus; species Pleurotus tuoliensis. Next base: position 3,014,497 of record JAYMDH010000002.1, read on the forward strand.
TCGCGGATGAGCTCCTTCTCGTAGGCGTCACATAGCTCCTCGATGTCGTTCAACAAATCTGTGTCGATTGTGTGTATCTGCGAGACTGGGATGGGGACTTTGGAGAAGAGTTCGTTTGTGCAGACAAGGTGGTTCGATTCTGGGTGATCGAGGGGGACAACCCTTTCGTCCGCATAATATACATGCCTGCGGAGAAATCGGATTGGCACTATAGTCTCTTTGGAGAGGGCAAGTTGCTTACCATTTATCCCATTTAACAGCAGGGTTACCAATAAGGCCGCTGAGCATCTTCGGCAGGGAGCCACCAGAAAGCGCAATGGTGAACCTGCCCTTCTTGTCTAAAGATTCTTTCTGTGCCTTGATGATAAAGGAGGCGAGTCCCCCGACAATGTCATCCACATTGTGAAACGAAAAGAGAATCGGTGCGTGCGGTGCGTGGTGAGCCATGGCGGCTGAGGTTGAGGTTATAGAGTGGTAAATTCATCGCCCATGATAAGGACTATCAGGTGAACACACAAATCGGGAAAGGGGCCCTAAATGACTCCAGTGGCGTTCCATTTAGCACCACAAATGAAATTCGGGAGGTCAAGCAATACGGACAACAAATAGTTATATAGTTGTCATTAGTACTGTGACAGAGGCACCGTAAAGTATCATACTGCTGAAAGGGGTAACCATATGATGCATGAATGGTCCAGGTCCAGACTGAACTGCTGAGAAGATCATGCACGCATATCCAATGAAGAGTAAACAAGGAAAATACAGGGGAGATGCTGGCGTGGCGAAGGCAGTTAACAATTGCATCCGTAACTTTGGGTTGTCTCCGGGTCGAGGGTGATTGGGTCTGGATAATCACCATACCTAAGCGAAGGTGAGGATTGAGACAATTTCGCATAGGGATGAAACGTACATCTGTTCCTCAGCTTCCTGTTGCAGGGCATTCTTAGCCACTGTCTGGAAGGCTTGCTCCACATTGATAGCCTCCTTGGCGGAAGTCTCGAAATACGGGATGTTCCCTTTCGACTGGCACCACGTCATTGCACGCTTCTGGGTCACCTGCAGAGTGGTCAGAATAAGAATGGCGTTCGTGAATCGCCCTCACCTGTCGTTTGTTCTCTTCCACATCAATCTTGTTACCCAATACAACGAAGGGGAAGTTCTCGGGGTCATGGGGGCTAGCCTGGATGAGGAACTCGTCTCTCCAGCTATCGAGAGTTTCGAAAGACTTCGCGCTGTTCACGTCATAGACGAGTACGCAGCAGTCAGCACCCCTATAGAAAGCCACACCGAGCGATTGGAAGCGCTCCTGGCCGGCGGTATCCCACAACTACACAAATGATACACGGTCAACCCTCGGCGTCGTGAACAGAGATAAGCGAACACACCTGCATGGTGACCAGCCGGTCGTCCACCATAAGCTCCTTAGTCAAGCTTTCAAAGGATTAGATCGCTGCGAGCTCCCGAAAAGTCGAACGGCTCACAAGTCGGCTCCAATGGTGGCCTTGTATTGGTTGCTGAAGCGCTTGTTCACATACTGGTTCATGAGCGAGGTCTTTCCGACACTACGAAGCGAGCATTATTGGTCGCGCTAATGCAGCGAAACGGATCTAGCAACGAACCCACTATCACCCAGGATGATAACCTACAAACAAGGCATTCGTCAGCGCGAGTTACGATAGTTGTTGAGGCCGAAATGGGGTACCTTGAGAAGGACTCTGCCCATTGCGAGAACAACTGCAGCCGAGGAGGATCTGAAAGTGAAGTGGCGGGAAAGGAGCAAACACGCGGTGTCTAAGCAAAGGTCTACAAGTTGAGGAGGCAGGAGGCAAGTTTGGGGAAGCTGCTTCCGGCACAGCAGCAACGAGCTGAGTTTCAAATATATTCCCCTTCCATCACTCCCTTGTAGCCACTACGCCTGTGGGCAGCAGAGGAATGGCAGAACCGTCATGGCAAGAGACGCTGCGTCTACGACTAGTCGAACGCGATGCAAAGGATGGGGCTTACACTGGAATTATCGAGCAATGTAAGCTGCCCTGCCAAAAAGCTCATGAGGTACTCACTATTTCAAGATCGCAGATTGGCTCAGCAGACGAAATTGCTGAAGGAACGTAATGCGTCGCTACTGCGGGCGGTCAATTCTGTCAAGGCAAATCCAAGCAGTTCCACTGTTTTCGTACCGGGGACCAATGAAGAGTGAGTAGATTATATTTTTGATGATCGGGATGCTCAATTGCAGCCCATGCTCTTCAGGAGTCCAGTTCGTGCGGCGTACATGGCATCCTTAGAGTCGCAGATATCTTCTCTGCGCGACGAACTAGCCACTGTCTATAAGACGCAGGGCCAGAATGCCCAACGTCTGCTATCAATGAACGAGACGCTCAGAGAAAAGGAGGAACTCTCGCGAATCGACTCTGAAAATCTCCGGAAAACACGAGATGAAGTGTCTGCTCTGCGGCGAAAGGTGGACCAGCATAGTGAGCTCATGGCCGAGAAGGATAGAACGATACAGGTGTGTTCACGCGACTTAAGTCTGACGAGGCCCTGTATCTTGAATACGTAACCAGATCCTACACGACGAGATCAGCACGCTGCAGCTCGAGCTGGGTCAAATAGAGGAACGCAATCAAACCCTTAACAAGGATAACGCGAAACTCCTGCAGCGCTGGCTCGATGCCAAGCAAGTAGAAGCAAATAAGATGAACGAGGCGAACCAATTCTACGAGGACCTGCGATCCCAACATCAAGCCGTGATCAACTGGAGAGACAATGCGTCCTCGCAGGACCCTAATGCCGCTCAAAACGGCGCGGAAACATCGTCGCAGGTATCTATGCAGTCGGGAAACGGGGAGGCGGAGGGGAGCAATGGCACGACACTGACGAAGGATGGGATACCGTCTCCAGCGTCAAAGGACCTGGATCTGACTCCGAATGGCTAATTGTGGACGACGATGAGGAGGGTTGAAGATTTTACATATTGTTGTCGGGACCATTTGTGCATACCCCTTTGCTATATTTCATATATAGGATATTCTGTGGATTCTACTTAATGCATACCTTCGTACTAGAGTCCAACCTTCCTGGTAGCTATGGCCCATGCACTGCTGCTAGAATTTTCGAGGCGTTGAACGCTAATCAATCATGTGTACTCGATTGTTTTAGTCGGTATAAGGTGAGCCTCAGGTTCAAGAATCGAACTTTAGATCCATGCTGAGCGTTGCCTGAGGGTCGGGTGTGGAATACTTGGTTCTACTCCCCTGTTGACTGCATCAGTACATTGAACACGATAGTGGAGACAAGACTTACTTCCGAAATCGTTGCGCTTCCAGCTTGCGTGACGAATCAGCACTTGCCGTATCAATCGAAGGCGTGGAAGACTCACTGAATTTATATGGGACGTCTGACACAGAACCGCTCTGGAAGACAGAAAGGCCGTATATCGGAACGCTTTGGTTGTAGAACCACTACATGGACGGGCACAATACATGATCAGCCGCTGACTCTACAGTATGTTACATATCACTTACACCGTTGGAAGCACCAAACTCAACGCTCTTCTCTCGAGTAATCCCCCGCTGTTTGCTGTCCTTGGCAATGAAGTCCTTCTGATATCGTGCGTCGAACGGTGGGTCCATGGCCTCATTCCCATTGTTCTTGAACATATTCATGGTCTGATCAAAATCCATGAGGTCTGAATGCTCGTTATTCAACATGGCGAATGTCGAAGGTTCGTGCGACTCACATTTGTAGTCATTCGAAGTTCCAACTTGCTCGCCTGAACCTGTCTCTGGCAATTGCGAACTTGCCGTACAGTGTTCAGACGTAGTCGTGAGGGAGAGCGACAGCGTGTCGAACGCTGACGATTTGACGTCGATGGACCCAGTGTGTACAAAGACGATATAAACCTGGCCACGCTTCGGGAAATCTGGATCGTCTGGCCTCGCTCCTGTGACATACAGGTAGTAGTTGAAAGACCAGGTTACGTTGGCGTAAGTCTGTCCGTCTTTCTGAATAGCCACATTGTCGAGCAGCGTAACGGTATCTCTAGCGGATAGTGGTCAGCAACGATAAGACATCGTGCGGCTGACGTATAGCGTACCTCTTGAAGTAGGATGTCCCAATGGGTGGTCTAAGACGGTCGATGTATAGTAGTATACTTGGTTGGGGGATATCAAGGCTCGTCTGGGGAGCTTCACCTCTCTCGGACGTATCTTGGACTTCCTCGGCCATTTGTTCGATGCTCTAGAGCTATATTTCCCTTGGACTTATATACAGAAGTCATTCGGTGGAACGAAACGCCTGTCGCTGCAAGTAGTAGTGATCTAGTGATCATCGACGATCATCAAATCAATACGACACGAGGCATCACATGATGGTAATCTAAGTTCCTGGGGTCCTTGATAGGCAATCAACCAATCGCATAATTGCGGAAAGCGAAAATGACTCACCGCCCTCGTATATAAATCCCTCAAAGGCTACTGCGAGTTTCTGCTCCGTTCTCCTTCCCTCCTCCTCACTTCCAGAATCCATACTAAACATCCGGGCACCTGCCCTCATCAACACCTTTTCTCCCGGTCAATGAGTCACTTATGTAGCCTCCTCGGCTGCGCCCCTTCCTGTGCTCTGTGTTTCACAATGCAACTTTGTGGTGAATCTCGGTGCTCATTCTGTCTATCATAATGGTTGTTTATGTTTGTGTGCTGTCGCTCGCCGTCCTCAGCTGCGCATCATACTCTCCTCCCCTTTCGCAGCCTGTTTTACCCCCACATGGATCATGTGATTGTACGTCGTCGACAATCATCCATGTGATCCTCACCGGCAGGAGCGTCGGGCCGCTCTGCTCCTCCACGTCGTCCTCGCCTGGTATCGTCCTCGGATCTCGCTGTCACCGTTCTGCATGGGGCAGGGTTCCCGAGTCAGCCTTTGACTCGGGGAACGTCGCCAACCAATTTTCGTTTGACATATTCTGATGGACGTTCGGTGGCACACATGGTGATGACTCGGAGAACGGCCACCGATACCATTGTTTCGGAAAGGTCTCTGCCTTCAACGTCATGGTCCATGGACCTTCTACGATCTTTCGAGCACCATCGCAGTGTTTGTAAACTTTTGTATACTCTTAGAACAGATTACGCATGTGATCATTTTGAATAAATTCCACATTTTCCAAAACCTTCACGTCCGACAACTCATGCAATCGTTCTTCCTAGTGTCCTAGCGGGAGTGCAACGGTTGAAGCAGATGCTGCACTGCTGACTTCGGGCATGATGTTGGGTATTTCCTGGATATTTCTCTATTCGCTCAATCTCAAGGCGAATGTCGTCTAGACCATTGTCCTTGTCGACACTATCGTATCAAATGTTGTATAACGCATATCTGATTTCTCTGATCTCTCAAACAACTTCGTTCGGTGTCGTGACCGAGGGCTTATCAGTGCTTAGAATCAATGGAGATCAAGTACTCGTCTATGGGATGTTGCAAGGCGTTGCATTCAATATCCGCCACCCAAGGCTTTCTTACCGCTGCAAGAATCGTTCTAGATGAGTTGAGGAATGTGCGCGGTCGGTTGACGGCAGAACTCTTGGTAGTGCAACAAAGATGCCGGCGGGACAGGAGTTTTAAGCGCTCGAATCATTACGTAAGCATGAAGTTCCAAAACTGCCTTGACACATTTCTCGAGCGACACTTCTCCTCCGCTCTCCTAGGTCACCAACGCTGACCTCATATCCGTTATTTTGATGATTTTTGATCCATCAACGACGCCCCAACTCAAACCATGGCTGGTCAGAACCCTAGAGCCCATGTACGTCCAGCTTGTGACTCGTCCAATGTCAAGACTGACTTCGTAATTGGAACAGATGTGACGCAGAACCGGGCGCGTTGGCAGACTATATATTGGCGCTACTAAAGCACAATGTCGCTGAAAGTGAAATGCGAAAGGAACTATCAGTGCAACTGGAGGAGTTCCTCGAAAAAGGTGCGCCCGAGTGACTTTCGCTTCCATCTGGGTTCACCTTTTGACCCGCATCATTGCAGAATGCCCTTCATTTATCGATACATTATTCACCGTTCTCAGAACTAAATCGTATCTTCCTTATGCTACCACCTCAACCCCAATATTCCCGACTACCACGCCCAGTGTCGATACCGGAATCCCCATACCGTTGGATGGTTTGATTTCGCCCTCTATACCGACACAATCCGAACGAACACGAAAGCGAAGCATGGAACACGATGAACACGACGGGCGACCACCCTCTAAAGGCCCAAGGCTGAGTGGGGACGGGCAATCACGCTACTTGAATGGTAGAGGGGACGGGCGTGGTTGGCAGGGCAGAGGGGACGGGCGGGTACATGAAGGGCCCATTGGGACAGGGATGATGGGCATGGGCATGGATATGGACGGAGCTGGAGGCATGGCGTACATGAACGGACGTCGCTCTCAAGCATATCGACCTCCCGATCTGCGGCGGGGCATATGCAGAGACTATCACAGTAAGTCCACAGTCGTTTCCTCCCCTTCCTTTGACTCATTGGAGTAGACAATGGATATTGCGCGAGAGGCGCACTCTGCAAATATAGCCACGGTGACGATGCGGTCGTTCCGGGTCAATTTTTCCCGATGAATGGAGGACCCATGGCAGGAATGCCATTTCTGCCTATGTTTCCTGGTATGCCGTTTGACATGGGTGGAGGTGCATATGACCCCAATCAAGCCCGTATGGATATGCGGCCGCCAGTAAACGGTGGTCGACACATGCGCGCACCACTGCTTCCTCGGATACAACAGGAGGATGGCAGGGTTGTGCATCCAGTGCAGACCACAGGCGAATTACCCGTCATCCAAGACCTCACTCCTCAAATTCCCCAAACTGAATCGACAACAACACCCGCCGAGTCAGAACATGCACCACAACCAATACAGTCTCATGTACCTCCCTTCCGCCAGAACGGCGCTCCCGATACCATCGCGCACATTAATGGTGAATATTCACAACCCCAAATCCTCGATATGTCAAATTCTGCCATGGAAGTTGATGTAGGTCCTTCGATGCCAGCCCGAGGGAATGGTTTCCGTGGACGAGGTTATGCCGGCAGAGGGCGAGGCGGGGTATTCGGTGGCGAGGTTCACAACTTCCAGAGACCAGAGCGACGGAAAGATAAGACACTGGTTGTCGAAAAAATACCAGCTGACAAGCTTACCCTCGACCAAGTCAATGGATGGTTTAAGCAATTCGGCACTGTGACAAATGTTGCTGTTGATGTCTCAGGAGGCAAGGCTCTCGTCAGCTTCTCCACTCATGAAGAGGCACACGCCGCTTGGAAGGCAGAGGAAGCTGTCTTCGGGAACCGATTCGTGAAAGTGTTTTGGCATCGGCCGATGGAGGGACAGGGACAAGTTGGAACACGCATGTTGGCCGCGTCCGCTCACCTGGTTGCGAACACACCTCACAAACCACCCGCGCCAGCGCAAGCCCCAGCCACCCCCACGCCAGTTGCTTCTACCTCCAGAAAATCATCTACCACCAGCGCACTGGCAGCCAAACAACAGCTGTTGGAGCAGCAAATAGCAGAGCAAAAATCCTTGATGGCTTCGCTTTCCTCCGCTTCCGCAGAAGAAAAGAAGACGATAATGGCTCGCCTACGGAAACTAGGCGAGGAAATGTCCTCGAAACCCGCTGCCTCCCCTGCGCCTCCCAAACTTCCGACCGCTGCGCCTGAAGATCTGGAGAAAGAACGACTCGATAAGGAGCTTGAAGCGCTGAACTCTGGGCCGCCAGATACCAGCAGCGAGACAACGGAGGACCTTAAAGCCAAATTAGAACAGCTCAAAGCTGAGGTGAGTACCTACATTGTATCTATCTTGGTGCTTGATCCTGACCCATATTTTCAGGCAGCTAGATTGGGCATCTCGGAGCACGGCAACCACCCACCTTCATATGGTGGCTATAGGCCATATCGTGGTCGTGGCAGGGGCACTCCAAGAAGCCACTACCGAGGTGCCATCCGTGGCGGTGGTCCTCGTACGAACCTCAAACTCGATAATAGGCCTAAAAAGTTGCTAGTCAAAGGTGTCAAAGAGCACGATCTACAAGCAGTGCGTGACTGGTATGAGGTGTGTACTGTAATTGTCGACCATTTGCCAAGACCGCTCATTATTCCTTCCATAGACGACTGGGCAACTTGAATCTGCCGAAATATCGGAAAGTGGCGATGTTACTGTCAGTTTCCGAAGTCGAGCCGCTGCAGAGCAGGTTGGTCTATCTTATCGACTCCGTGTCAGATTACTCACCTCCTTACTCCAGGGGTTGGCAAAGGGAACGAAGATACCGACAGTATCAGATCCCATCCAGATTTCTTGGTATACGTCGTCCACGACGAAAGCCACGGCGCCTTCATCGGATCGAAAGGATGATGAACGTGCACATTCACCTGAGCCAAGCAGTCTGACATCCCATCATCTTCCCGAAGAAGAGGAAGTCGTTGCTAGTGGATGGGGTGGTGGCGATGATGGCATGGGCATGCTGTAAATGCTGGACCATATATATATATATAGTATTCACCCTTCTGGCAACTCTGACTTTCTACGGGGCTTGCAGTCCCCCGCGCGCCGCTCACACAAACACATCTCAGCGCGAGTGACTCGCCGTCCAGGCAAGGTACTCATTGCAATGAGGGAGCCAACCACCTTCAATTGCAACTGATGCATCTTCGTCAACGACGTTGCCAAACTAGCCATTTAATCTATCGCAAATTGACTTGTCAACGTGTGAGGCCCAGTTGCATTCTTCGATACCTTATTGTTCTGCTGAAGCGCCTCGGCACCCAAAATGTCTTCTAGATCATCAACTCGAAGTACAGATGGCCCGTACCAATGATTGCCAAGTAACTAGCTGTTAATGGGTAATGGAGATAAGCATACGAAAGGGCAACAATATCACGGAAGAACTGCATATGAGTAGGAATCAACAACTCCACTTTGCGACTCATTCGAACGGAAGAGATAGGCGAACCGCTCTTATTGTTAAGATGTATTCCAAAGACATACTAATATGACGGCACCCTTCGACTCTACCCTTGACCATGATATCTTTGCTTTTCGTACTCCTGCCATAACGACTTCAAAGTCAGTTTTCCACCCACATCAAGGGAAACCATGATGGCATCTCTGGAATGGTCGTTGACCATGTCACAGAGAACAAAGAGGCCTGAGCGTAGCTCCTTCCTTACAGGTAGGGGAAGTACGCAAAGAGGGTCGTTCATGACGGTAACGTAAGCTTTGAGGATGTAGGATGCATGTTTTGAAAACGGCTTCGCTAGTGACTCTGCCTTTTGGAGCTCCTGATGTGCTGCGTTGTTCCGCACAACGGTCTTCGCGTTGATGTTTTCTAGCAGTCTCGCGAGTGCTTTGGCTTCCCGGACAGTCAGTGGTTCATCGGCCGTGATCCATTGGGGAAATGTATCCAGCATCATCGATTTCTGCATGGCTCCAAGATTATGTCGAGTCGTTCGCAGACATAGTAAAAGTCGGGAAAGGGTGTGCCCCAGTTGCGGGAGGTTATTGACCAACAGATCCCGACGAAGCCGCACAATTGTACTGACGATGACAACAATTTGCTGGAACATGGGGTGTGAAGTGTGCCCATCGTGCAGTTTGGAATTTGCGACCATCTTCGCCAGAGTAGACCAGAGATTTCCAGTATCCGTCGGTCGTAAGACAGCAGGCTAGGAAACGTCAATATTTTGTGATGATGAGTTGAGAGCACTCACTCTTTCGGAACAACAAATCGAGATGAACGCTAATACTTGTTGTTGCATCGACCGAGGCGTATTCGTTATGGCTTCAGCAAAGACTCTGAAGCACTCCGAGCTAAACTTTTGTGTGGCTTTCAGACTTCCTAAAGGAGGTTTAACAGAGAGTTGCTCAATATGATAGCTACTCGCCTTGTGGAGGGTCGTGAAGAAGAACACTAGCAAGATGCAGCAGCGATGTACCGCTGCTACTCTGGAGCATCTCAGCGGTGAGCAGAGAAGCAAGCTGATCCAGGACATGGGAGAATAGTGCAGTCGATGAAGTGCGAATGTACCCAGCTAGCCGTGAGTCTATCAATGTGTTGTCTATCATCGTGTTAGTTGTTGACAACAAAGAGTCGGCAATCAACGTACCTGTGGCACTGATTCTGGGATGGAACACAACGTATGTCGCTAGAAGAATATCTAGTTGGTTTGGAAGTTCGGTTTCTTCATAGTAATCCAGCTCTCTGATGAGAATAGCAAGGCATGCCGTGTAGTGCTCGCTTGTTGCTCCCTCTCGCTGAAGCTTCTTTACCAACAGTTGGCCCAGCCCCACAAACCGGCCAGTCGCTGTGAGATTTAGAGTCAATCATGATATCGGCAGGAGGAAACGTCACCTACTCGATGATTCTAACCATCGTCCCAGAGACAGGACGTGGACCCAGGTAAGCAATATTGACGTCTCAGGCAAAGTCCCGTTATTGTTCTCGATGAACGTTTCCAAGTGGTAAGAGACAGCTGAAAGCCATCGTTGATGGAACGACAAAAGGTCGCCTTGTGTCTCTTTTGATAGACTGATGGTTCAAATCAGCTCTAGCATTCGTCCTGAGAGCATTCACCCACCTCTCCCTTTGATACTCGCTCAGTGCATCGACCAATTGCTTCCCAAAGTCGCGACCGACGGAAGTTCGAACCAAATCAAAGTGTGATAATAGCTCCAGAGTTTTGGAGAGGGTGGTAGATTTGTTGTCCCTCATAGCATTCCTATGTAACGGTTTTAGTCCAAGCTATGGTAGAGGCTTGGATAGCGTACCGTAAGTAAAGTCCAATCAGATCCATTGTGATTGTTTGCAATTCGTTATACATTCCTTGACAATGAAGTAAATGGTAGACGAATTCTGACGCATCATGAAGCTTGGATATCGCAGGGTCAGTTTCGAACAGACGTGAGGTCCAGAAACGTACGAGGGAGTCATGCTGTGCTAATTCCCTGGCCAGGAAAGTGCGTAATATTGGACGTGTTAGCTCATTGCTGGCGTCGAAGTCGAAATTCTGCGCTCGCTTGATCAATTCGATGCGAGAGGATCGAGGGAGATAGTCTGTCGGGAAAAGGAGGAGAATTTGAAACACCGAATCTGATTGCGGCGATTCTTTCGTCGATGTCCTCTCCATGACCGACGCTATCAACACCTCTATACCTCCGACATTAGCACATACAAAAGTAACTATGACAGTCAACGTACCGCGAAAATTTGGTGATTCCCATGTCTGCGCTGATTGCAGCCCCTGCGTTATGATCGCCGTGACGGACAGTCCGTGCCCAATGGGAACACTGACATCCGTCGAAAGGGTGATATCCGCAAGCTTTCTCAATTGTGGTTCAAACTGAGGTGAACTACTGGGGTAAGCCAGTGTTTCAGTGGATGCGACGGCACTTACTCGATCGATGGAAGCCAACGTTGAATGATTAAGTGGAGAAAAGCAAGTGATAGTTGCCGACTGCCTTCCTCAGTTTGGGTTAGGAAATGAGTCTGTCCATTCCAAATAGCGGTGCTATCATTGGGCTGGTCGATGACATAAGTCAGAGCACGATCTAATGCATCTTGGCGAATTTCAGGCGAATCAAAGCCCAAGAGCATCAACGTGCGGAACTGATAGGTTAACATGAGCACATGGTGCAATTGCCAATACATACAGACTTACCAGTTCGAGGCTTAATTCCGGAAGCAAGCTTTGCTTCTGGAAAGCGTCGGCTGCCTTGGAGAGCAGCTTGGTGGGGGAGTGCCTCAGAATCCACTTAGGGTTTATGCATAAAGAGTAGTGTAGACGCAAAGCAGCTGCGGCCACAATCTGCGCAGACCAAGCTATGGGAGACTTCTGCCACCGAGACACCTTCAGTAATTTGCTAAGGACAGTCTTGACCAAGAGCTCGCCGGCTTGATCCACGTCTTTGACGATTTCGCTGCGCTGCTCAGAGGATACTGCATCGATAGACAGAGACGAGAGGACGATGGCTGAGAGTCTGGCTGAGTGGGTGTAAATGGTAGACGCTATGTCCCATTCCGAGACTCTAGCTTTCTTGCCGCTACCACCATTACTGGATGAAGCTGAAGCCTCTTCGTATCTGCTCCAGACGTCTTGCAGGTGGGTAACGATATATTTTACGAGTCCCTTCGTCTGATTGGGGGTTGCGAAACTCCGGATGCTTCTCCCCAGGTGGTCCAAGTGCGTTGGATGTAATAATGCTCCGGAGGAAGAAGCCTGGCATAATTTCGGACCGTCGTTTCCAAGTGCGGTGATGTGTGTGGGGTCTAGGGCTTCGAACACGTTGTGTACGTAGACGTCTATCGACCGTGACCTCGCGTGATAATCAATGAGGAGATCGAGGAGTTGGAAGGCCAGCGGGGTGAACAACTAGCATGCAAATCAGCAAGCACGTACGCTAAGATAGAAACGGGACAAACCAGAAGCAACCGCGTCAATAGCGGCGACAAAGCAAAGCTGACTAACTCATAATCGATACGCGTCAGAGTGTTTAGGCATTCGATAGCACATCGCTGTATCTCCTCTTCCACGCCTGGTAAACGATATTTGGTGAAAATCTAATGTACATATACGGGTGGATCTCACCAGTCTGGAGCTGGGCTATAGCGATTTCTACGTCCTTTTTTAGGGTTATTTCTGCGTCCAATTGCGAAGGGAGGTACAATTTATCCTCCTGAATCAGAGAAAGCAGAGCGACTCTTGTCGACGCGTTGACTCGATCAACTTCAAGCGGGTCCAGTAACGATCGACACAAAGCATAGAAGGCCAGAGCTTCTGCGGCCACTTTCTGTGCAACGCCTGGGGTCGAACGACTAGAACCTTGATCAAACAGGGCATGTTTATTTGTCTTGAGAGCCTGGATATAAGACCGATAGAGACGAGGCAATATTTGCATCATCAGCGGTGCTTGCACAATAACATCATTCAGAGCCGAGAACAGAGTATCGTCGTCACGATCCAGGGAAGCTTTCAGGGATTCGACGTTGAATATAATATCTGTGCCGACACCGTACACCGCGTCGCTAAGGGCGGAGTTTCGAGTTTCCTGCACTTCTTGGCAGTATTCTAACCAGACGCGTAGATTGTGATGAACGTAGGTGATGTACCACTATACATGATACAACGTCATTAAATGTTTCGTCTTCTCTTCCGCGGAGGGACCACACCTTCTTCTTGTTTGCCAAATTCCCAAATGTCACCCGTAGGGTAGACACAATGGCGAAACCAAGCCGCACGACGTCTCCCTCGTATTCGATACGTTTTGTAAACTCAAGGAAACTGGTAAAGCAGTCGAGGATGGCGTCCATAGGGAGTTTGGGCCCTGCTAGTGACCACAGAGTGGAGAAACATTTGGAAGACACAGAGATTAAGTCCGGCGAGGGTAACGGTCCGGTAGTATGGTGTTTCAAGAACTTGGCGAGGACCGAAGTAACAGGAAAGCTGTTGACACTCGAAGATAGCCATGATTTTGTCGAAGACGTGTGTGATCCAGCCGACGAGAAGAGAGCAAGAAGAAGCGTCCAGTAACGTATATCTAACAGGGAGCTCGTTGCTCTGCAGAGTATGTTCCATTCATCTGTGAATCAGCTTCGCAGCGGACGATTATAACTCACGAATCGTTTTCCTTATCCTTCGCGAAGCGCGTCAGAATAAAATCCCCTAGAAGTTCAGCCTTGCCCGGGAGGTAAAATGACTGGTCATTCCATGCTTCTGTCGCAATGTCGATTTTTGATTTTTCTCCGTGAACTGGAGGGTCCGATGAGGCTTTCAAGGCATGGATGAGATCCAATCCTGACTTGGAAGTGGCCATCCTGATCGGCGTGAAGAAAGCGAAATCTTTAGGCGCCTGTGGCTTTCGATCACCTCGCTTATAAATACCCCTTTGTCGGACACTGCCATTTACTCGATGGAATATATAGAAGACTTTGCCTCGAGTCTTTCTGTTCCCTCCACTATCGGCCACATCTGCTGCTGATCTATGCAGGACACGGTGCACGAATGTGAACTGCTCCAGCAGGATGAGCTGCAGGTCCTGGAGGTAGGTCTATGTTTAGCTTATGCAATGCTGTTAAGATTATTTATACGACCTGCTTTGAGTCCATATATCCAGAGTACGTTCGCAGGGGGGCGAACGACGCTACTGTTGAGCTCGAGATCCCGATAGAGTTCGATTCACCTCAGGAGGTGGTGATACACGACCCATGTAATCGGGACGGCACCATTGAAGGAATCCAGAGACTATCGCTCACGGTACTGCCACCGCTACTGCTCCATCTCGTTCTACCCAAAAGCTACCCAACGGATGTTCCACCGTACATCGTCCATATCAATGCCAGCCAGTCGTGGCTACCTCGATTATCTCGTCTGCAGGCCCTCTTGCTTCAGATGTGGACGCCAGGATGCACCGTCCTTTATAACTGGATAGAATATATAAGAACGGGCGATTTCTTTGAGTCGGTAGACATGATACACAAGGGCGCCTTTCGGTAAGCAGCACTCACCTCTGGCTTTTAACTGATGCAAACCAGGAATGCCAGAATCCCCAATCCCGTCCCAAAATTCCTTGCAGACCTCCTCGCTTCGCATCAGAAACAGATAGTCTCCGCGAATTTCATGCAATCTACCTACTCTTGTTCAGTTTGCTTAACGGAATACAAGGGAACCAAATGCGTCCAGCTTTCATGCAACCATACCTTCTGTCGATCCTGCCTAGAAGATTTCTGGGGTTTGTGCATCACCGAGGGTGATGTAGTCAGAGTAGGTTGCCCCGACCCCGAGTGTGTTAAAGCGGGTCGCGCGGCCACGGAAGATGAGGTCTGCCGAATTGTGACGGAGGATCAACTTACGAGATGGAGATGGTTACGAGAAAAGCGGGCGCTAGAGAACGGTATGGCGACATCGGCTTCGTGGCTGCGAGAGACGTTCACAACTATTGCTAGATCCTGGCGCGGTATCTTGTCCGATCCCTTGCTGCCAAGCACTTATTCCATCTCCTCCATCGATGGACGAAGACTCTGGTTGGGTTAAGCTGAGGACGTGTCCCAAATGCGGTTTCTCTTTTTGTAACTTCTGTAAACGCTCCTGGTGCGTAGTCAAGCTGCCGATGTGAATCTATCCGCTCATCGGGTACCTGCAGGCATGGTCCTTTGTCGAGTTGCCCAGTTTCAGCCATTGAATCGATGATATTGGAATACCGCGCCTTACCCGAAGGCGATCGTAAACGAGACGAATTAGAACAGCGGATCGGCAAGAAAATGTTCACGAAGCTGATCGCGAAGTATGAAGAAGAGCTGCTGAATATGAAGTGGCTCGAGGCCTCCACCATGGGGTGTCCGAGATGCAACGTGCATGTGGAGAAGTCACTGGGATGTAATCACGTATGCTTCAAGTTCACACCTTGCAGACTGGGCATTGAATTGATCGAAGATTTCTACATTAGATGACGTGCGTGAAATGCCAGCAGCATTTCTGCTACCGCTGCGGGCAGAAACTTGATCCCAGCAATCCCTACAGGCACTTCTCGACGCTGGGGATCTCATGTTACAACAAACTGTTTGACTTTAATGCTGAAGAGGAAGAGTGGGAGGTTCTTGATAACTTTGAGCGGGCATTTGGGGCGGTCTAGGGTTGCCGTGGTTACGAGGGCGTGCATTACTTACCTAGAGAGGCAAAAAGATAAACGCACATTCTGTCACCGCAAGGAGCCGCAAGCGCAAATATGTCAGCGAAAATTGAAGTGCCGACGCAGTTACTGTAGCGGGTGAGAGCAAAGAGAGTCAATAAATTTGATTTTGGCTCCTATATATTTGAATTCTTCGGCTCTGTCTTCAGTCGTACGCCTCCTGTCCCCTGCGATTGCGTATACCGGACTTTGGCGAGGGCGACCGCGACTCTGATACCTCTTCATTGCGACAATACCCTCGGCATCGACCACATACCCCTTCGACACCGTCCGACGACGACGACAACTGTATTTCAAACCACCACTATGGATGTTTACACTACCTCCTTTACTTACCCACGCAGGTCGCGCCATATTCATTCTCCAGCTTCTTCCTTCGACATCGCAGGCAATGATTTTCGTCAGAACGACCCCTTCCCTGCCCGCCACCTTCGCCATGTCAGGAGCAATCTCTCAGAGGCCTCGATTACGGCGTCAGATAGCGAGGCCATCCAAAAGCTAGCCATGAACGCAATGTCAATACACGGCTGCCATGTATCCTATCTTATGGCTGACCAGGGAAGAGGGTGGAATTTTCATGTTACTGGGCCGTATCAGCAGGTTATGCAAACTAGAGGAACCATATTGAAGGAATGCCCGATTCAGGTGAGTCTTTGCTCTCGATTCCAAAACTGCACGGAAGCCGACGAGAGCCACTCCAGCATCGTGCAGCTATCAAGGTCATGCGCTCTGAGATCCTGGATTCTCCTCTGTCGGCGCCTTCTTTGAAGCCTGACGTGCGCCGCCGCCTAGATGAGATTGCTTCTGAAACATTGGCGCACATCGCAGTCGTGAACAGTCCCCTGTCACTCTCCAATCGTACACCCCCGGATGGCATCAGTAGCAATGCTGGGTGGACGGGCTTGGAGACCGAGCGTGTCTGCGAATTGGTTGTCACCGGTCAGGGTGACTCCGTTGATCTTGCTCGCGTCCGCCTCCTTGTCATGCTGGATGAGCTGGTGAGTCTTCACGGTCTATAATTAGTCCACAAGTCATTTACTCCTCTTATCTGAAGAGCGGCCTTCACGCCGAATACTGTGAAATTGATCAAAAGCTGCATGCAATCGTGGCAGGCAAGAAGCGCAGCATGCTTCAATCTATCCAAGAAGAGACGGGGACCAATATCTATTACCCGACGCCACTTCAAGGGCTTGTTGGCCCGGATATTGATGTCACAGTTTCTTCGAGCGGCCCTCCTCGCACACCCAACGTCATTTGGATCACCGGTGAGTTCTTTGGCGTCCAGCGTGCGCGCGATATGTTGTTTCAAGTTTCTACCAATAAGGTAAACCCTCCAAGTCATATTTACGGCGTTGGCTCAGCGTGTTTCTAGACGAAGTCTGTGATCTCTCGTGATACTGCAATACTTCCGCGCAAGCTCGATTGGATGGTGACTGACAGGGCCGACGATCTCAAGACCATCATGAGTGACAACGCGACTTTCATACAATTCCCACCACTGGGCAGCTCCACCAGCCTGATCACGGTGTTCGGTGACCACAGGGTTAATGTTCAAAGGACCATCCGGTCTATCATGCAACTGGTAGAGTATCATCTTCTCTATGAAGCACGGGAGCTTATAGACAGTTACATGCAGGCTTGCCAATTTTATGTCGCTTCTTTCTGGCTGCTTCCAGTCCAGTATAATGTCCTACTCCCACCTACAACCCTCAACGCATCTCAAGTCTCGACCTTGCTAAAGCAGATTTCTATCAGCACCGGCGCTGAGGTTGTCTTCAAGAGCATGTGCTTCGAGATGCATGGTCTGGAGCAAGAAGTTCGCGCTGCCGTAGGCATGATCCTTGAACTCGATGTCATCAAGGTGCGTGAACCCATGTACACAATGTGAAGCATCTGACTCTCGGTTAGAACTTTCACCACGAGATTCGTTTTCAAATTGAGCTTGCCAACGAACACCGCGAGTTCATCAGTGGGAAGAAGAATGGCAAGATCAACAAGATCATGCAGACCACCAATGTGAAGATCAAGTTCGAGACCTTCAATGATCACAATTTTCTCATTGACATCGCCGGTCCCGATGGCTCAGTTCTCCAGGGGTTGTCATTACTGCAGGAAGAACTGCCTGCGGAAATGTCGTTCCATGTTCCCGAAGCGTATCATAAGCGCATTATTGGTGTCGGTGGAAGGAGCATCCAGAGGATCATGAAGAAATATGGCGTGTATGTCAAGTTCTCCAACGCCGAAGAGTTTGCTTCCTTGGGAGGTTACAATGACAATGACGACAATGTCATCGCGAGGACCCCAGCTAAGAATGCCATCAACCTTGATAACTTGAAGCAATCCGTCATGGAGCTTGTGAACCCTAAGGTACGAAGACGCTCTCGTTGTTATAAACGTGCCATCCTAACTTTACTTTCAGGATAAAGACTACGTAAACGAGACCGTCTCGATTCCCCGTCGGTACCATAGAACTCTTCTTGGCGAGAAGAGCATATTCATTCGCGACATCGAGACCAAGACAAACTCGCATGTCCGCTTCCCTGATAAAGAAACTGCCTCGGATGTCGTCACGATCTTCGGTCCTGAGAGCCAGGTTCAGATTGCCGTGACCATGCTTCTCGTGAGTTGCACCACTTCGCCCTACTTACTTCCTGGTTAACACTACTCTGCAGGAACATGTTCCCTTCGAGGCGGATATGGTCATACCATCCTCGCCGGATCTACCACGCGTCTGCGCTTCCGCTGACTTCATCGCTTTCGTCGAGCGGGTCAAACGCGAGCTCCAAGTGGCGATAACTCCCAACATCAAGTCGCACATCGGCAATGGGAATGGCTCTGGCGCAGAAACGCCTTCCGACTATTCATTCAAGTTCAGATGCCAACGCAGCAATAGCGATTTCCTTGTCACGGCCCGAGAGATGCTAGAACAATTCCTCATCAATCATAACCTTCACGTGTACCCCTCTCCTACCGCACACACCCACAAGAGGGGAGATTCATTCGCGGAAGCCTTCCCTCATTTCGATAGTAAAGTTCTGTCCGCCGCTAGGACGCGCGGTCAACGTCAGTCAAATTTCTATTGTTGCGGAAGCCGTGGTATGCTGACCAAGTTGTGCTAACAGAATCCATCGATTTGGGTCGGTCCGATGGCATGGTTGAACGACGACTTCGGCTCGCCAGCTCGTCCCCGGATGTAAAGGCCCTATTCAATTCACCCTCTTACATCTACAACTTGGAAACCCATGATGATTCACAAGCGAGCTACATGTCCGGTAGTTCTCAGGACTACTGGACACCCTTGGCACCTATAGTAAGTTTTTACCCACGCCGCTCGTACTCGTCAGTAAGCCGACGTTATCCAGGGGTCCGGACTTACCAATCGCACTCGACATACCGATGATGCGCTCAAGCGTGGCTCCGACTCCCTCCTCGAGGCCAAACTGAAGGAACAGATATCCAAGCCACGCTCGCTGAATAACCGCGCGCAATCCCTGGATCTGACTTACTCCCTTTCCCGCATTACCGAGTCGCCCTCCTATTTGCCTCCACCCGAATCCCCAACAAATTCGACGGGTGACACTGGTGGCAATTCAAGTCCAACTTCGGCTTCCGCGCCTTCCTTCCCCAGTGTTTACGGTTCCAGAGGAACTGTCGTGGGTTCGTCTGCTCAGCGGACAGGTCACATTCTGGACGACGAGACTATTCAGGAAGTCTCTCGGGTAATTTCAAACTTGGGTCTCTAAATGTCAACCTAGATTAAGTTGACTCGGATGTCTATAACGCTATCAAACTGGTGTACACAGAGTGGCGGATGATTGCTATCAAAATGGCTTCCCTTGTTTAGCTTCCTTCAAAGCATCTATCGTATCTTCCCTTTCTTAAATTTCTGTCAGATATCTCATGCTTTTATACCTGTACACTACTTGTTTTCCTCGTGACGGGGCTGGCTTAAAATATTCTTATCGCTCCACTAATAAAATCGTGTATGTGATATGCATGCATACGTCCGCGGGAGAGAACACGTTGAATTACGAGGTTGCTTGAATTAGAAGACAATCCAAGGGACTTCGTAGAGGACGAAGTCGAAGAAGTCTTGATCCATGAGTGTTTGGTATTCACCAACGAATTCATCGTTTGAGCTGACCTTGCCCTGGGCGCTGTTCGCTCGCGGACGAAGGTAGGTGAATTGGGTTTGCAGGACGTGGAATATTCTCTTCGTGGTTTTGGGTTCAGGCTAGTACATTGTCAGGTAATAAGCAGTAGCGCCGCAGCCGTTTTTGCTCACTTTGATAACGATTCCAAGGTAGTTCGCGGGCAAGCCATAACGGAGGACACTCTCCACGAACAAGCGGACAATCTTCAGATGTACTAGAATTTGGAAGGCCTCCGAGAAGTTGGTCCTCGAGAGACGAAGTAGTTCCGTCCATAATTCTTTCTCCGTTGTATCCGCGTCCTCGAGTTCTTGCTGTTGTTTCGCGACCTCTTCCTCGGAGAAAACGAAGTCGCGTACAATGAATCTATGTTGAAGTTAGAACCTCAAGGGTGCTTATATTCAATGAATAATACGCGTACTTATGTTCTCTGCATTTCTGTATAAATTCGTCGTGGACTTTCTTGAAAGCTACGAGGGCGAACAGCGAGTATTCGTCGTCTGAAGCGATCAACCTACCGTAGAGTCAGGAAGGTGACGACAACGAGGTATTTATTCGCTTACTTTGACGATCTTGGCACTATCATAGTTGTTAGCCGTTCATACGTTAAGTTCCACTCTTTGACTTGGCCCCTACTGATGTTTAAGACGTGAGGGTACCGGACAAGATGGACCTTACTTTGGCACGGCGACTAACAGCGTTTCCATGTGCTCAGAATGCGGGATGAAGTTGTCTTTCGAAACAACCTCCGCCAATGAGCGTACTGACAGATTCCCTCTGGTGACCATGTAAGAACACCAATGTACAGGGAAGACAAGAGACATACATCTTCTTGCGTTGCATCTGAACTAATGAGCCCTTCACGAGATTGTAATTGTTGAGTTTCGCTTTCATAGCGTTGTCGATTGAGACCATTTCCTGATGACAAGCAGCGAGATCAGATCCGCAACAGACCGCGATATACTCGCATACCTTATTCAAGAGATCCACCATATCACGCAGCCCTCGTTGCACGCCATACCGACTCTCATTCCACTTCCATTCCTTCAAGAGGTATTCATCGACGCTCTGCTCATCAACCAAGACGTGCTGAGCCAGCTTCGTTGGGTCATTGTTCAGCAAGCTGCGTAGCGTGTCGACCGTTTTCGCGACGGTGGCCGTGAAGAATGTCTCCTGTTTGGGTATATCCTCCGATAGCCCTATAAGCGTATCAAGTGTCCCTGTCTGACTATTTTATAGACATCATCGCAGACTATAGAATACCGGCGAGGGTACCTTGAATGACGGGATATCTATCTGTGCGATGTGGCTCTGGGGAAACGATTTTGATTGCTGGGAGAGCTTCGTCGCCAATTCTGGGACCAGACCCTCTGAGTCGCCATCCAACGGGACTGCTATGAGCCAAGTACTCTGATCTGAAGGCATGGTGGTCAACTTGAAGGTGATGAGCGCTAATAAGGCCGAGCGCCCATAGCACTCCAGCAAAGTTCACTGTTAACCAGAACTTGACCAGAACGTTCAACGTTCGACAAACTCGTGGGCCAGCACCAACACCGTTCGATACTTGAAGCTTGCATTCTGGTCGTAGGAAACCTCAGGCATGTAGAGGCGACTACCTTTTATGTGAGATTGACATATCCCCGCCAGGTGACCTCGTTTCTCACTGAAGTTTCCAGCTTGCCTTCTACCAACGTGGTACACCCAGAATGTCTAATTCGAGGATCTTATCTGCTGGATTTCGAGGCTCTTTTGTGGCATTGGCGTCCAGGAATGCTCGACCGATGTCATCTACCACTGTGGCCCCTTTGTTGTTGCTGCCCGACACAGTCAACAAGCTTCCTACGACACGCGATGTCAAGATTTTCGATGCTACCTGGTTCATGCCGAACTCGACGCGTAATGCCAGGAAAGAGTTTGCGACACGGCGCATACCACGGGCTCAGTACCTTGACCTTGATGAAGTCGCCACTCCAAGTGAACTGGGTCTCATGCATATGATGCCCAGCGAACGCATCTTCGCTAACGCATGCGGTTCGTTATGTTTTCATCTCGATGCAAATTTTCGCGCGGTTAAGGAATGGTCTACTTAGAGCAGTTTGGTATAACCCCGAGTACCCATGTCATTCTGTAAGTGTTCTCTTGCCGACTACTCAGCACGGAATTGATTCGATGGTTACATATTAAGCTACGATGGTCACGGGGTGTTCTCTTCGCCTCGCGCACTCTTCATGTTCAGGGCGTTTGGGCACACCAACTCAAGCGTGATCGACGGTGGCATTCCTCGTTGGCTGGCAGAGGGATTTCCCATTGAAGAAGGCGAACCCCAACCCACTCATGAGCAGACTACCTACCCAGTTCCCGAATTAAAGACGTCATTAATACAATGTTTGGCCTTCTACTTGACTTGCACTGTTCATGTTTCTAATTTTACGACTGGCAGCTTATGATCAGATCGTAAAGAACAGCAAGATGTCCCCAAGTGACACGGTCCAGAGCCTCATCCTTGATGCCCGTGCACGAGCCAGGTACAAAGGCCGTTCTTACGCAACCTGTGACCAAGAACCAGCTTATCTTCCTCGTTCTCTAGGTTCGACGGAACAGCACCCGAACCCCGACCTGGTCTTCCCTCTGGTCATATCCCTGGATCGTTCTCCCTACCGTTTACAACGTTCCTGAGGGAACACCGTTCTCCCAATGGAGATACATATACTACCATATTACCGACCCCCGATTTACACCGAGCGCTGCTGAATGCCGTTGGCCCCGCAGTCGCCGAATCGATTATTAACGGGGATAAAAAGATTATCACAAGTTGTGGTAGCGGAATGACCGCCGGCGTGCTTTGGTTGGGACTTGAATTATTGGGCGCAAAAACAGTGGCGCTGTATGATGAGGTGCGTCGCTGCGTTTGACTTCGATCATTATCAGTAGGGTGTTAAGTTTCGAATTTCATAGTCATGGACAGGATATGCCTTGCGATCGTCCAGTAAAATCGAGACGTCGACATGATCCAGATTTCAACTCGAAATCGAATCTCATCTTTCAGCGGCATGCCTATGCGAAAAGATGGCATTTTGATTATACGCTACGATCATGAGAGAGAGAGGGGTTTACAACATGTCTCGACAGCTATACTACAATGCAGTGAGGTGGGATGCTAGATCAAACAACTACAGAGTCCGAATGTATTGATATACAGTTTATGCAGTTTGAGGGTCACCACCTAAAACACCGATAAACGGTGGTGGGCGCCTTGATGGCTGTTTGCCTACAGCTCTGGCAGCTGGGGGGGCGGATAAGAATGAGTACTGAAGACAATGCCATAGCGAAAGGACCAACTCACGTCTGCCACTATATCGTACTTCTACTCGATGATGTTTGCCTCTTCGCAGTACAGTTAATTGCCAGCTACCGATATCGAGTTAATAACGGGGAGTCCTTTGGTCCCGGACACGAAGAAGCTTACCTTTCCAGCAGCAGCACATTATACCCATTATTCGATACGTTCTTCAAGAGCTGCTTCTGAGCGAACAAGACAGCGTTCCGAAGCTCATTGCCTCGTTTCCAGTTCTTCACGTCAAAGACATACGTCCCGCACGTGTCCGCCTCCGCGACAGTGTCAATGTCTAAACAGCCAAGGGGTCAAATGTCAGCAATCACAATAGAAAAGGAGGCGAATTATTACGAACCTTCATCCTCATAGTACATGGGAACAGGATGGACTGACTTGCTATCGACGACCTCCCATGGCACTTCGCGACGTCGAAAAGTGAATAGCATGTTTAGCCAGAAACGTAGGGATGGAATGGCGTAGGGTGGTAGTGCTCGCCGCTGTTAGCGAGATAATGTTTGGGCAGTTACATATACTTGGAGGAGAAGCCGCAGCCGCAGACAACCGTATTATATATGTATATTGGCGGAAGGGCTGCTTGATAAACTCCGGCCCTTTTGGCATTGCCACAGAAATGGATCGCAGCAGCCAGAGAGGATGCATCATGATAGCGATCACCAAGCGAGCCGAGACGAACTAGCCCAGCGGCTGTTCCGGAAGTGAGTGCCACAGATTTGACTGCGTGGCGTCGAGCGCAGGCAAAACCTGTGAAGCGTTTCACCCGAGTGACTCAAATCCGGCTCGTCGTACGGAGGACGGGAGCACGACCATGGTCGGCAGCACACGCCTATTGGCCTGACTCATATATGATGACACTCAAATGATTCAATATCTCGGACATAAGACATGACAGACCGAACGACTATAATATCCATCCAGATATCATGAGGAAGACAGCCAGAAGCATGGGCGTGATTCCAAGGGTATCATAGTGCGCCGACAGACCACCATTGGTACCTTGCTGAGTCGCATTCGTGCACGAAATGCTGCTTAGAGATGCATTATTCGTCAAAGTAACGTCGGCGCACTAATTTGCATTTTCAAGTTAGTGACAGTTGATTCGTTGCTCAATGGAAATTATTTTACCTGGAAGAGAGGGCTGTCCCCGCCATCGAACTGGATCTGAATTGTAACGTTCTGGCCTTCACTGAGCCCTGTGACATTGGAAGTCGCGAAGTTCAAGGGTAAGCAGAAGGCCCTTCTCCCGTCAGCTGTGTGAACGGCAGGGCTTGGGAAAAGTTGTCGAATGATGTAGGGTTCGTAGCCGTGGACACTAGAACACCAACTAGTAGGTGACCCACATGAGAAACACAGCCTTCTCACACCAGTGTGGACGTTTACCTGTCCACCTCGGGTGTTCAGAGTTCAGCGAGTAAAATCCCCCGCTTAGCGGGAACGCTGTACGATTGCTTGACGCAGTGTTATATCCATCTAGAGCAACAATCAGAAACTTGAAGAACATATCATGCAATGGCACAGCATACCACAGAAAGTAGGCTCTTGGTCTTCAACGAAGGCGCCTCGGGGTGCAGGGAACTGCAACTGGAAGTGTGCACTCGCGAGTCCGGCGAGCGCGGCGAACAGGAGTGTTTGGAGGGCGAGGCGCATTGTGTTTAGTGTTGTGGCTTGGAATATTTAGTCCATCGAGTTCAGCGACCATTTTATATGCTCTCGCGAGTGAAAAAGTTTTTTCTATTAGATGCCTAATTTGTGCATAGGAGGACCATATAGGTTGTGCTATGAATAGACACACAGCCAAAGGGATTGATGAGCCGAGGTCGCATGCCTATTCAATGGAAACGGAGGTTACCATTGGTCCTTGGAATCCAATGGACGAGCACTCTCGCACGGGTGTGGCATCGAAAATGTGGTTGCAATGAAGAGTCGTGATAAATACATGCACCGGTGGTCATGATGTTCGAAATGAATGCAATGAAGACGCGACAATGATATGGTATCCAAGAAATCCTCCAGGACGTCGCTTGTGCGCGTAAAAAGCAGAAGGAACGTCGTCGTAGCTCAGCACTCATAGAGCACCGGCCATGATCCCAACAACGGCCATGGCCCCAGCTGCGTATGCAGACAGCGTGCTTGCACGTCCTAAGCCCGAGTTGTTGGAACTGTCGCTTGAGCCGCCGGTGGTACTGGAGCTGTTAGATCCTGAATCATGACTACTGGTGGTTTCGTTCGCGCAAGTGAAGCTGGTGGTGGCATTGCTCGACAATGTCAAGTCAGCGCACTACAACACAAGTAATCAGGTCAATAAATGCCACCACAATGGCAGAAAGATGTATAAATCACCTGGTACAAGCTACCGTCCGAGCCGGCGACGACCACTTGCACGGTAACGTTGGCACCATCGCGAACACCAGTGATATTCGATTGCGAGAAGTCCAAGGGGAAGCACAGCACTCCCGCATCAGGTGAACTCTGGAACGCGTTCACGAATTGTGGTTCCCCGGAAGCAGACGAGAAGTTATCGAAGTTGTTGGGGTTCTGTACGGTTGAGACCATAACGCCAACTGTAAAAAGAACGCCCGTGAGTGGATGTTCTGCTGGGGTATAGATGTGTATCCCTACTGGTTCCCCCATGACCAGTACGGATGCTGTAGAAACCGCCGCTAATCGGGAACGCGGTACGGTTGGGTGTAACATTGGTGTAGCCCCCTATCCAAGAATCAATCGGTAGCTCAACACAAACTTCAACTAAAAATCAACCTACCACAGAAGTTGGGCTCTTGATCAGAGACGAACGGGCCACGAGGTTCCGGGTAGAGAAGACGGAAGTGAGCATTAGCTACACCCGCAAACGAAGCGATCAATGCAAGAGTGTAAAGCTTGAACATGGTTGAGGCGTTAGGAGTAGTGGTAATGTGACGTGTGGAGGTTGGTCGTGATCGTCGAGAGACTAAGGGAGGGCGTTAGTCCTTGAAGCAATAGACGGCGTTAGTCTAACAATTTATACTCGTCGGGCTTGAGCATACTAGGGAGGAGGAGGTGAGTAGAAAAAACTTTTTCACCGTTCGCCAAGACTCCAACCCTAGTGGAGAATGCCAAGGCCTACCTGCCACCGCGACGGTCCCCTGGCTCAGGCAATGTCAACATCCAACTTGAAAGCGACCGACGACCATTGCGCCACCGAGATATTGGGGGTTGGGGACCGGTCAATGATTGAGATAAAAAGAAGTGGCGTAGACTTGTGATGCGTACTGAGCAAGGAGAGTAACGTGGTATAAGAACAATGCTTCATGTCATAAAAAGTTGTATAACGTAGTGACTTGGGAAGATGTGTAGTTGCCATAGTCAAAGTACTAGTGAGAGCCATGGGCATCGCCCAGTCGGCCAAAGAGGACTTCTCCGATGGCAAGGCCGACTATAATGGCGATGAGATAGCCAGCATGGAAAGTCCTGAGCAATCCGGGTTAGCCCTAAGCAAACGCCTTGACCGGGTTAGAATGCTTACATCACCGCCAGCATCAGCGTGTACATGAGAAGGGACTGTATGGCAAATAGAGCACCGCGTGGAAGGTCATGCATGGCGATGAACGGTGCGATAGTCCTCCTGACACGAGTATTTCGGGAGCGTGAGGATAGTTCTTGAGGAGCTGGCGCCGCTTCGACAGATGCGAAGGCATCGTCTTTAGCGTCGCCTGCTAGCAAAGGCGCTTGTGTTCGCTCGGCAGTCACAAGCAATGCCCTGATCATTAACAATATATATATATATTAGAATGACGTTCGTGAAAGATGGAAGTGCAGTATGTGTGTCAATTACCTTCGTCGCCAGTACGCTTCCATCAATCGACGAACAGCACCCATCCAACGGTCGATAATTGCGAGGATGAATAAACCGATACAGGCTCCGGCAATGGCGCCTGGCGAGGTAGGCCGCCACGACTCGAAGAAAAGGTTGTCGCCGCCGGCGAAATGAAGCCACGGAATCATCATGCCCGAGCCATGCGACATGCTTGAGCTTGAGCTTGAGCTTGAGCCCGACATATCCATGTCACCGTGAGACGTCGAAACCGTTTGGATAGGATGTGCAGCAGGATGAGGCGAATGACGAGGAACCCGTTCCGAAGAAAATCGACAGAGCGGGAAGAGAGATGATAGTCGGTGACAGACAAGACGACCGTCGTTCAATTCAGGGTGAAATCCGAGCGGAGTTTCAAGTCGCAGAGCTGGCAGAAATGGAAGACAAAAACTTTTTCGAAAGACTAGCGACCAGCACGTGACAACACGAAACCCGAGGTACGGCATGACCTGAGCATCTGTGGACCATCCCTGTGGACCACGCCGCTTAAGGCAGTTTCTGTATGCGAAATGCGAAGCGATTGAAAGAGAAAGAGTTGCTCCAGCATGGTATAGAGGGCGAAGAAAGCGAATTAACGGAGTTCGGCGACAGGTGGAGAGACAGCTGCTGCGTCTTGAGACTAGTAGGACTGATTTGGGGAAGGTGCTGGCGCATTCTGACTACAATACCCTACGTCAAGAAGCTAGCCTTTCTGAGAACTACGCTCCAGCTCGCTCTTGAAGTAGGTGTACTGGCAGAAATACGAGGAAACGAAGCGATATGGGGGCGACATGGTGGATTGGGTTCAAGCAACAACCGCAGATGACTGCAGCAAATTTGCCTCAATCTACCCTGAGGACCCCGGAAACTGGTGATTGATGCAGGCTTATGTAACGCATATGTCGACATTATGGTCTGAGCGTGCGACATCCACCTCTTCTTCCGGTTGACGTTGACTTCGACTTTTCCTAAACATATAATATCCAGCCAGGATGTTTCGAGTCGCATTGTCTCGTTCGAGGGCAGCCAGGATGCCTCGCTTGTTTGTAGCAAGCCGTCTTGCCGCTCAACGGTCACCGCATCAGCTTCGTTTCCAATCAACCCAGACGCCAACAGACAAGGATAAAGTGAAGGAAGAATTGAAACACAACGATGATCTACAACGGGATTGGGACGCTCGGCTGCTCACATACGAACAAATGAAGCCCAAAACACAGAGCCCGATGCTGGTGAGCCATCCGTATTGACTCGCAATATTTCGCGTGCTGACGAAAGTGCCTCTTAGGACGCGTACATCATAGACGTTCGTGAGCCCGACGAAGTGATTCAAGGTTCAATCCCCTCGGCCGTGAATCTACCCTTGTCTGTACTCGGGAACTCCCTTCACCTGCCTGCTGCGGCGTTTCAGGAGAAGCATGGCTTTACCAAGCCAAAGAGAGACCAAGAGATTATATTCTACTGCAGAAGCGGCAAACGCAGCGCGTCGGCCTGCGATATTGCAAAAAGAAACGGATATACGAAGTGAGTCGTCAAAGCTACGCGTTGACAATCTATTGATGTTCGTCCAGTCTATATAACTACGAAGGGTCATGGCTAGATTGGATAGAGAGGGAGGGCAAGAAGGCAACCTAAGTTATATTATTCGTATTACATATCTTCGATGTCGTTTGGCAGGTACACAGCCGGAAATCATTATTCTGCGCGAGGAACTCAGAGCAACCAAACGGCGTATACATATCGACGGTGTTCCCATTGCGAAGGGTTGCTTACTTTCTAGATTCGAATATCTGAGTTGGTGTGAATTGTGCCAAACCAATGGCGTCTTCGGAGATAACCTAATTCTGTCAGCCAAACATACAACCCTAACCGGAGCGACTAACTTCCATCCATGATACCTCGTAGGCTTGCTTCTGAGGTACTCTGCGTTGCTCGTAGACGTAGCTGGTTGGCCACCAACCAGTTCTTTCGCCATGCCAACACACGTCCGATGCTGGCCCCTCTGTCTGCTCTGAGACACCGCCCGATGAGCACTGCGGCCGCCCAGAGCAGCCCAAGGTCAGGATTCCCCTCAACCGACCCAGAATTCGACTAAACGAACCCTAAATCTCATTCACGGCTCGATATCTACTACCTCAGTCGCCCAATTCCCCTTTCGAATGATATATACCATGAACTTGCGGATGCGACCATGGAGGTTTTGTTGGAAAATTTTGAGATCTTGCTGGACGAGGAGGGAAAGCCGGGGTACGAGATAGAATACTTGGTGAGTGCCAGTTGACTTTCACGAGAGATCAATGTCCCAAATGTTGCCTATGCTAGAGTGGTGTCCTTACTCTCTCCCTCGGAGAGAAGGGCACGTATGTGATAAACAAACAACCACCCAACAAACAGATATGGCTTTCTAGTCCTTTCAGGTGAGTCCCATTCTCAATTTGTTTCCATGTCTTGACCTCGCCCCCGGAATACTAGCGGTCCTAAACGATATGACTACTCGCCGACGCACGACGACTGGCGGTACGCTCGAGACGACAGTTCTATGGGGGACCTACTCAATCAAGAGATTGGCGAAGTCTTCGGGAGGGACGTGAATGTAGGGCTCGACGATATCACCCAGTATATAGCAGATATCGCGTGACCATGATAGAGATGAAGTATAGGTGCGGTCGTATGCTGTCCACAAAAAGACCGATATAATTTACATGTCAATGAATATGCAAATATGCAAATGAAGGAATGGTGAATGCGATGCGATAGGATGGAAATGAACATGAATAGAATGTGTTAGTACACCAATTGAGATGCATGCGCGGAGTACAAAGGCGAGGGGACAGTGTTGCCTCGCGATAAGGAGAGGGGAAACACAAAACGATAGCAACGAGAAGCGAGAAGCTGTGTTATGATGAGCCGCCTATTTGACGCCTCCTTGAGAGGACTATATCGCCCAGCAACCTGCAGGAGAAGTAACCTTTAGATACTGTTCTTGTCATAAAGACACGCAACTCACTTGTTCGTTTGCTTGTATTTCTCAGCGACGTCCTGATCCTCCTCTGATAGAGCCACATTTCCCTCGCTCTTTGGCGTTATGGGGAGGGAAGGGTCTGCGCGATTTGGACCACTTGAGTGCCCAGCCAGACTTGAGGGTGAGATAGGTGTATTTATTCGTTTCGCCTCTGATGCCGATGCGAGCAGCGTACTACGTGTCTGCGGCGCTGATGGCGCAAAGAGTAGGCGATGGTGGTGAAGAATGTGCAGCCCGGAGAGCATAGTATTCGTCGACTTGTATTTCTCTCGTATCAGGTGCGCTTCCATGTTGCTCGCATCACATGCAGCGTCATCTTCTTCTTCGTACTCTGAGTCCTCTTCCCCGTCGTCTGCGCTGTTTGATGGCTGAGTCGTGTGAGATGCCCCCCACCCACGAGAAGGGCCGTCGAGACTCGGTGGCGCAATTCGCTGCCGTTTCGTTGCGGGAAGCAATTGAAGGTCGTTGTACGGGTCGCAAGCTATCGGTGAATCAGATGAAGAGGGAAACGGGGACGAAGGTCTCTGTCGTTTCAACATTCTTGATTCTGATGGGCTTGGTGGAGGTCTAGGGGCTGCGAGAGAATCGACGCGATGCTGAAAGCATTCAAGGAGTGCGGTGCCGACGCGCACTAAGCCACAAGTCACGTGCTCTCATGTTAAGGGTCGGCAGAGTCAGCTCGTGGCAACTGAATATTGACTCGAGGTTGTTCATTGAATTGTTCACCTTCGCCATGGACGAGAAAGATGTATTCGCGGCCATGGGCATCGCAGGTTTTGGGAAGGCGATGAAGAAGCGCCAGCTCGACCCCGACAGGTTCGAAAAGAACAAACGGTCGGAGGTATGTCTTGACCTTGTACGCTTGCCTTGTCGGAAACTCAAGAGAGGCAAAGGAGGTGGCTTCTTCGTCGACAGCGAAGGTGAATACCGGAGTGCCACTGCCCTCGTCGTCTAAACAGCCTGCACTAAAACCGACGGCGCCTCCTGGGTCGGATTCTGACGAGCCTGGACCCTCGCTTCCGCCGAAACGACAAGAAGAGGATGAAGACGAAGAGAAGGATGAAGACGAAGAGAAGGACGAAGACGAAGAGCCGGAGTTCGACCCCTCAGATCCTGAGTATGACGACGAAGACAGCCAACTACCTCAATTCCCAATCACCCATGAAATTGTCATGAAGGATCATACTAAAGTTATCTCAGCGTTAGCCCTCGACCCGTCTGGCGCACGAGTTCTTTCCGGCTCGCATGATTACGACTGCAAACTTTGGGACTTTGGTGGTATGGACTACCGGTGTAAACCATTCAAGACCTGGGAACCGTCTGGGACGTATCACGTACGTGCCCACTCGTTTCAAGAGTTTTAGCTCACCTCACATTCATCTGAAGATTCATGACGTTAAGTACTCAATAGACGGGCAGAGGTTCTTAGTAGTGTCGGGTACGACGCAGGCTAAATTGTATGACCGAGACGGAGAAGAGGAGTATGTGCAGTGATTTCAGTATAGATTGGATGGCTTCAACTGACTGGCAGGGCCACTTTCATCAAAGGTGACATGTATATTCGCGACATGAAGCACACTGCGTGAGTTCGTCGCTTCAGCATTCAAGCGAGAGTCTAATGGTCTTTTTACAGCGGCCATGTTTTCGAGCTGTCTTCTTGCGCATGGCACCCGAAGAATCCTGAGACGTTCATCACTGCTGCCGCCGACTCCACTATTCGGTATGTCGTACATATACGTAAGCTCGCCGTTTCTAAACCACTCCAAACAGCATTTGGGAAGTCGAGAACAAACGGAAGCAGAAATCGGTGATTGTAGTCAAGTCGAAGGAACGAGGAGCCAGAACCAAAGTCACGTCTTGTGCGTACTCTCCGGATGGCAATATCATCAGCGGAGGTGAGTAACATGCTGATTCTTTCTGCGACTCGCTCAAAGTTTCCAAACCATTCAGCTTGCGTGGACGGAGCGCTCCACATGTGGCAAGCGAATTCGAATTTTGTTCGACCAAACATGACCATAGAAGGCGCACATACGAAGGGCACCGAAACGGGTTCCGTTGTGTTCTCTGTCGACGGAAGAACCGTTCTTACCAGAGGCGGAGATGACACAGTCAAAAGTGAGTTCTGAAACTCCATGTTGCCAACGAAACCGTAACGTCTTCGATGGAAATAGTTTGGGATCTGAGGGCGTTCAAAAAGCCTTTGGCTGTACGATCTAATATTGGGACTCTTTATCCCAACACCAATGCTATGTTTAGCCCAGATGACAAGTACGTTATCACCGGCGCTGCTGCGACTACGAAAGGTGGGAAGGGACGCTTGTTGTTCATGGAGAAGGAAACGTTAAATGTCGCAAAGACGTTGGACGTTGATTCTACACCCGTTAAGGTCTTTTGGCACAGTAAGATCAATCAGGCATGTATTGATACATCAGCTTCCGGACGGATTCCCAGTCTAACTTGTTCCTTCGTAGATTGTCACTGGCCTCTCGAGCGGTCAAATATGTGTGCTATACTCACCACAAACATCACTTAACGGAGCGAAGTTGCTGCTCAGCAAAGGGCCGCCGAGGAAGGTTACAATTGAAGACATGTCGGACGCCCTCGCCGCACCCACCATCATCACGCCTCACGCACTTCCGATGTTCCGCGATGGTGATGGAATAGCACGTGGAAGCAAGAGAAAAAGAGAAAAGGACAGATTGGACCCGAGGAAGAGCAGACGGCCAGAACTCCCTGTGACCGGACCAGGGAGAGGTGGCAGGGTGGGAGCGAGTGCTACTCAGCACGTCGTTCAAAATCTGGTCAGAGACACGACCCGGGACGAAGATGTACGTCTTTCTATCTTCCCATTTTGCCTTGTCAATTTTCGGAGAGGGAAACACGGTACTGCTTCTTTGATATTGGGGCTCAGCTTTTCTTTCGTCGTTCCCTTATCTTCTAGGCCGGGAGGAGCATTTTGGGTAGATTGATTGGCGCCTTGACGGTTGCAATGGTGCCATTTGCGGCTCTCACGTTTTCTTGTGTTCATGGAGAGTGTAGGTGATTGCTTTTACTGACTTATCTTTCTTACGGTCTGTAGCCCCGTGAGGCGCTGCTCAAGTATGCGAATGCTGCAGAGCAGGATCCGCAATGGACAGGCGGTGAGTTGACGTTTATCACAATATCCGTTTCACGACGCCGATTGTGTCATCTGTGCACGTGACACGATAAAACTGCGCATTGGTCTTATTTGTTTTGATGGCGGACTGACGTGGCGGTTTTTTCCGGATTCTCAGCCTGGCGAGCAAACCAACCCAAGCCCGTTTTCGCAGAAGTACCTCAAGAAGAGGACGATGAAGAGAAGTAAATTGATGAGGTTGTACATTAGCATGTACATGCGCGGTCCAGTGAGACAAAGAGAAGGGGGAAATGGGACAGGGAAATGGGGATTTGAGAGGGTGGCCCCTGCGCGGGAGATCGAACCTTAATTCCTGTAGGCTATAAAGACCTAGTCAGCTTCGGATCCCCCTAACTCCCAAATCTTCCCTTGTCCATCTGCCCACTGTCACGCCGTGTGACCGTCACGCGTATTTTTATCATGAGCAGCGCGCCGACAACTCTACACGGCGGCAACACCCACGACGACGACAAGGCGGTCGTCGATGTCGTCCTCAACGGCGCCGACAACGAAAAGCCCAATGGCGTTAATGGCGTCGACTCGCCTAATGTTGATTCTCCAACGACGCCCGTATCCTCTTCAGCAATCCCGGATGTCAAGATAGACATCGACTATCAGGAGCAAGAGAGTGATGTCCGACACGAGCCCATCACCGTCAAAATCATTGAGCCCGTGCCTATGGTCCAAGACGCGTTGGCTGAGACCCCTGTTGATCTAGGTTTGTGCCCATTTTTACCTTTGTCTTGGAGGATGTCTGAAGCGTCAGTAAGGCAAAGTCTCGAACCCGCCTGCCCCGCCTTCCTCTACACCCCCGCCACAGGCACAGCCACAGGAAGATATCAGCAAGATAGAAGCAAACGCTCCATCTACCAATGGCGCATCCGTTGACGTTGATATGTCAGGTCCAACTCCCACAGACAGCCCCAATATTCCCTTCGACTCTTCGATGAGTTCTGTGCATACTAATGGCATATCGTATTCGGAATCAGTAGTGATGGAGGAAGATACGAAACCTCCCCCAGCAAAGAGGCAGAGGATGTACTCGGACGCGGATAAAGCGTCGCGCGCGATCGCAGTGAGTGTTTTAATCATCTTGTGCGCCGCTATAGGCGTGCTAATCCCCCGTGTCCTGAAGTCCGCAACTCCACCCCCAGCCTCGACCCCTGGAGCTTCCGATGGTCCTACGCCGGCACCTCCTCCGACTGGCACACCACCCCCGCCCTCAGCTTCTACCATATCCCCGCCCTCACCAGGAGCGTCAACGTTCAGCACTCTTCAGTACCGCTTTTGTGGTTCTACTATCCGCCAACTGAAGAAGAATAAAGATTCCGGTCCTTTCCTTCGCCCTGTTGATCCTGTCGCACTCAATGTCCCTCACTATCCGTCCATTATAAAGCACCCAATGGATTTCACCACCATTGAATACAAGCTTGCGTCCTCGAATCCAGCGAAGCCTGACCCCAACCCTCAGAATCCCCGCTACTTCAATGTGGACCAGTTCATCGCGGATGTGCGACTCATTTTTACGAACTGCATTACTTTCAACGGGCCAGACCACCCTATCACGGCTATGGGGAAGCGGATTGAGGAAGTGTTCGATAAGCAGATCAAGCATATGCCCCCCGCCCTAGAGGTACGCTTCCGTTTCTCACATACTTATAACCACCTCCAACCTTTTCTTCTAGCACAAGCCCCCTCCTCCCAAGAAACAACCCACTCCTCCCCCTCCTCCGCCAGTTGTTGCCCCACCGAAGAAGACGAATACCGCCCGTCGTCCTTCTACTTCCGTTCCTGTCATACGACGCAACGAAGAAGGCACTACCAGACCCAAACGAGAGATTCATCCGCCTCCCCCGAAGGATCTTCCGTATGCCGACGCTCCCAAAAAGCAGCGTAAAATCAGGCGCACGAAAGACGACGGCACCAACGAACAACTCAAATTTTGCGGGAAAATCCTTCAGGAACTCCATCGTAAGCAACACTACGCAATCGCACATCCCTTTTACGAGCCCGTCGGTAGGTAACAGACCATATCTGTCCTGGATCATGGCACTTATGCAGCATCCGCAGACTGGGTTAAGCTTGAGATTCCTTCTTATCCCAAGATCGTGAAAAAACCCATGGATTTGTCTACAATGCGACGCAAACTTGACGTTCACGAATATCCCAATGCTCACAAGTTTTTTGACGACTTCAAGCTCATGATTCGCAACTGTTTTGCATTCAACCCTGCGGGGACGCCCGTGAATCAAGCCGGGATAGAGCTCCAGCGATTATTCGATGACAAGTGGAAGAGCCTTCCGCCACTTCATAGCGTCTCTGATGACGACGAGGAAGATGAGGAGGAAGATGAGGAAGATGATCGTGCTCGTAAGTGATGACTACAGCTCTATTTATTTCTGAGCTGACTATTTTTTTGCCAGGCGCCATTGCAATGATGGAGTCTCAGATAGAGACAATGAGAGGCAGTATTGCGGCTCTGAAATCTAAGCCCAAGGAGAAGAAGAAGGAAAAGAAGAAGGAAAAGCTTCCGGTCGCCTCGACTTCCAAGACCTCCAAACCGCCCAAAGTTCCTTCGAAGAAGCGCTCGAAGAAGCCTATCGCTGATGACGACGTCCTCACGTTCGAGCAGAAGAAAGATCTTAGCGAGGCAATTGGCAAATTGGACGGCCCCAAACTGGAGAAGGTCATTCAAATAATCCACGAAGGTGTCCCAGAAATACGAGACGTGAGTCTCAGTTTCAATCATCACACTGCTGCTGACTGATGATCGATACATCTTATAGAGCACGGATGAAATTGAACTCGAGATTGATATGCTCCCAGCACCAGTGTTGACGAAACTTTATAACTTTGTGTTACGTCCACTACGGACCAGCGCTCCGAAGCGCAGCAGACCTGGCAAAGGTACAGGAACGGGAGGTCTGAAGCGGAAAAGCATGGACGAGGATGTTGAAGCAGAGAAGATTCGGCAGCTTGAGCGTCGGATGGCCCTTTTCGACCAAGGAGACCCCTCAGCAGCACCGCGCGCTATGGCCAGAGACGACCACAGCGAACATTCGTCGGACTCAAGCTCAGGTTCCGATAGCTCAGGAAGTGACTCTGAGTGATGGACGTAACGACTCACGTTTTCCTAGTTTTGGATTCTTCTTGGTCCTTTTGCCCAAAAGCGTTTCTTTTCAGTCGTTACTCACTCGTACATACATTCGAAGTATATTCACTTTATACAACAATAGGTATATCCCCAAGAGAATGATCAGTGTAGCTAATTAGTTGTCGATATCCAATTCTGTCTTATTCTTGAGCTTGAGCTTACGAACATTGACTATCGTCGAGCCTTGCCAAACTTCTGGAACTGCTGCCAGCTAGATCGGGTGTCTTTCGTAGGGGCTGCTGGTGCTGAGGTCGGCGGTTGAGGCTGAGGGGGTATAGGAGAATCTGTAATGCCAAGTATTTGACCGCGACATGAATGCTACCAACTATGAGATTAAAGGAAGACAAACCATCTGTTGGTGGTGGTGGTGGTCTCGACATATTTTGTGGTCCAGGATCGAGCGAACTCCAGCCGCCAGTTCGAAAATGGGGGCTTTCGTACGTGGGCGGTTGCGGGGGAGGTGCCGGCACCTTCGTCCACCCACCCGAGGGTTGCTGGAGATGGGCGGGTTCAGCGGGTGGGTTCCCACTCCCCCTGGAGAAGCCAGACGAGGGCGCGGTGGGCGAAGAAACAGTGGCCCATCCAGACTTTTTAAAGCCTGTTGGCTTTTGTTCCGGAACTGAGTGGGACGATTCGCCATTGGGGATGGAGTCACCGGAAGTAGCTGCTAACGGACCACCTTCAGCAGGCTTCGGCATCTTGATCCCAATGGCGGCGGCCATCTTTCGTAACTCCTTCTCTTCTCGTTTACGTTCCTTCTCCTTTCTCCGGTCTAGTTCTTCCATAGGAATAATGCGAGCATTGGCTTGCATGTCCCTATAGCGGGCCTTGTGATGATGTGCATAGGAGTTAGTATGCTCGTCGTATTGAGCTACATTCTTGAATTGCTTGTCGCAGAGGCTGCAATAGAATGCCTTCAGCGTGTCAGAGATTTCAACACTGCGGGCGGTTTCTTTAGCTACTTCTTCCTGTATACGAAGTAGATATTAGCGGGCCGCAGGAGCTGGAATCAGAACTATAACCTCTCGAATCCGCCGCTGCTCTTCGCTTTCCTTGTGCTGGCGCTCGGAGTCTAAGCCTCGCCGTTGGGAAACTGTCGTCTCAATCATGCGAACGTCTTGATTAATTTTACCAAGCCCCGTTGAGTCGTTCTTCACTTGAAACGGAATCGGTTCCGTGCGGCCTACCGTTTGAGGACCGAGTGTCAAATCAACGAATGTGATAGATTACGGGGAAACAGTACCTTCACCAGATAATCCCAGGGGCTGGCCTTCCGTCCATCCCATACTTGCAAGCATGGCAAAGCCTTTATTTGTGGATTTGATCTTCGTCTCAACGGTAATAACCTCCCGAGCAGGCCCGCGTACATACTCGTCATATTGATATGACGAAGCCAGGTCCACATCCATAGCATCCCCTGGTGAGGGTGGGGGTGTGCGAGATGCGATGGAAACGTCGTCGTCGTCGTCGTCGTGGGAGGCCTCATAGTCATCTCTTGAGCGCTGGTAAAGGAAGGCCGAGGAAAGAAGGGAAGTATGAACCACTGAGAGAGCATTATATGAGTACCTTCAGGATAGTATGCGATTCTTCGTTGGGCTGCATTGGTAACGCATTCCACAGGGCGACCGACTTGGCGGACATGGTGGTCAGTACCAATATCGTATGCTCAGCCTGTGGGAACGTCGTTGGCGACTACATCCATGACGTGGTCACGTGCTTAATTGAGGTGTGGCGCGTAAAACTAAAAGCGCGTAAAGAATGTAATCGCTTCAAAGCATACCACCACGGGCTCAGTATCGTATTTATTGCTCCCCAGATGAGCGACTCGGAGGGATATTTTGACGATGACCCCATTAACTTCGACGCGGAGGCCCTCGGTCAACTGGATGCCATAGAAGCTGCCGCCCTCGCCGTCGACAACGTTCCACAGTCGGACTACGATGACTCGTTTGGCGGCCTTTCTCTGGCCCTCGACCCCGCAGAGGCGGCGCGACTCGATGCATATATTGCAGAGGTCATTGATGTAGGTGCTCAACCTTCAACGAGCTCCAGTACGCTTTCGCGATCCACGTCTCGTGCGACGCTTCAGACAACTTTGTTTGGAGACGTACTTCAGCCACAAGCAAGCTCAAGTCGGACAAAACCAACGAATTCGATACAAAGAACGAAGTCAAGCCCGAAGACACCTTTTGGACGGCCAGCCCCTAAGACAAAGAAATGGGATCATACCGCGTTTGCTAAGACTGGGCTTCGTAAGCCACTCCCCAAGTCCAAGAACAAGGATGGACAGGATGCGCACGACAGCGACGAGGAAGGTGAAGAATTCGAACAATTTCCCGCTCCGTTCGTTCCAGGTGAGGCCACAGACAATCTTTGCTTGAATGTTTCTGAAGTAATCGCGGTTATCGTTCTCTTCAGTTGGGTAAGTTGATGTCTCATTCCACAGTTTCTACTGAAAGTCCCAATCATATTCCTTATCATAGCCCAGTATGTTCTTCGCTATCGTAGCGTCTGAACAGATCGTTGAACATGTTTGCCCATCTAGCCTCCACCCATGAAACTCGAGCCAGATCTTCTAGAGGCAAGGCATTGGATATATCCTCTCAACCGTCCTAAACGTGACTATCAATTCAACATTGTAAAACATTCGCTCTTTGAGAATACTCTCGTTGCCCTTCCTACTGGTCTTGGGAAGACCTTCGTTGCTGGTGTTGTGATGCTGAATTGTATGACATTTTCTTCATTCTTCAGCTGGTTCTTGACGACCATAATTCCTCAGACTATCGCTGGTTCCCAGAAGGCAAGGTAGTATTTGTAGCGCCGACGAAGCCGCTTGTGTCTCAACAAATTGATGCATGCCACCAAGTGTGCGGTATTCCTGGCAATGATGCCATAGAGCTAACCGGCGATAATGTAAGGGCCCTCAGGGCCAAAGCGGTGAGCATTCTGCCAATCTTCTCAAGTGCATTCGTCACTAACAGCTCTTCAGTGGCATGACAAACGGGTGATCTACATGACACCTCAGACTTTAGTTAATGACCTCACGAAGGAAACCTGCGATCCGATGGACATTGTCCTACTCGTCATCGGT
The DNA here is from genome assembly GCA_036872985.1 of Pleurotus tuoliensis. NCBI lineage: Eukaryota > Fungi > Basidiomycota > Agaricomycetes > Agaricales > Pleurotaceae > Pleurotus > Pleurotus tuoliensis. The sequence continues at coordinate 3,053,989 of JAYMDH010000002.1, forward strand.
ACGGTTGGTTGCGCCCTTTTGGGTTCGTATGTGACCTCTTTCTAGACGAAGCCCACAGAGCCACGGGACAGTACGCATACTCACAAGCCGTTCGATATCTCATGGCGAAGAATCCTCATTTTCGCATACTTGCTCTGACCGCCACTCCTGGTGGTACTCCAGAGAAAGTGCAAGATCTCGTAGACGCTCTTCATATTAGTCACATTGAGATACGAGATGAGCACAGCTTAGATCTCAAGCCTTTCATTCACGAAAAGGTAGAAGACCTGCCTTTACGACGCCTGCCCTCGGCTCAACAATTTACAGCGTATTGAACAACATATCATCAAAATGAACGACGACATAAATCGAGTCATGGCTCCTTTAGCCAAACTGATGGAGGTAAGCTCATTCTCTCCCATTTACTCACCATTGAGCCTCTCCCCTCAGTCTGTCTTGAAACCGCTCGCCTCGCGGGGAGTCGTCCATTCCATGAACGTCTACAATGCGCACCCTTTCTACTTCCAGAAACAGTGTCAGCAACTGGGTCCTAACCAGAAATGGGCATATCAGCCTCTCTTTCGACTCTCTGGGTTAGCTCGAGCCATGGGGTACTTGGTTCGTTGTTACAATCTGTGTGCTATGCTAATCTTATTCACATCCTGGTACAGCAAGAGGCCAGTATCTCGATGTGCTACAAATGCCTTCTAAGTCTGGCCGAAGATAGTATCAGTGATGGCACACAAAAGAAGGCTACGGCTGTCTCGAATGCAAAGAACTTCCGAAATGATCCTCTGTACAAAGCTGTCATACAAGAGTTCGAGGCTCAGAAGGCCCGAAAGTTCACCATGCATCCCAAACTAGATCGTCTCAAGACCTTCTTGGTCCAGCATTTCGGTGGTCGCCTGGCTGATGCAGCGGACGAAGCTGAAGCACCCGAAGAAACCCGAGCCATGGTATTTGTGACTTTCCGGGAGTGCGTCGAGGAGATAGTGGAAGCTCTCAATTTCGATCGCCCCATGCTCCGAGCGGCGGCGTTCATTGGGCAAGGCACTGATAAGGATGGGAAGAAAGGACTCGCGCAGAAGGAGCAGCTTGAGGTTTGCATTTCCACCGTCCCAAGGCGGCTATACCCTAATACACAGACATTAGCTCATCAAGAAATTCAAAGCCGGCGAATACAACGTTTTAGTAGCGACTTCCATTGGCGAAGAAGGGTTGGACATCGGCGAGGTGGACCTGATCATTTGCTACGATGCTCAGAAGACACCCATTCGGATGGTAAGTCGCTTTGCTTTCCCTGGGATTGCTTCTGATTACTTTCCAGTTGCAACGCGTTGGCCGAACTGGTCGCAAGCGTTCGGGCGTTGTTCATGTCCTGCTTGCAGAAGGTCGTGAGGAACAGAACTTCGACAAGGCTAAAGACGCCTATTCCCATGTCCAGAAAGCAATATGCAGCGGCGAAGACCTGGAGTTATATAGTGACGTCGAGCGCCTCCTTCCTAGCCACGTCAAGCCTGAGTGTCTGGAGAAGGCGATGGACATCGTGGAATACGTTCGTAGCGACGAATACAGAAGAGTTGGCCGCACCCAATCTGCTGGGAAAAATGCAGAAAAAGACCCTCGAGTTCCAAAGCGCAAACGCAACGAAGCCCCAGATCGAAACATGCCTTACGGTGCAATAAGTGGCTTCGTAGCCGCCTCGAAGTTAACGAAGAAACGAAAGATCAAGATTTCCGACAAAGAACTAGAGGCTGCGGGGGTCGATAATTCTTCTGATCGGGAGATTGAAACGGAACTTTTTTATCCTCCTCCCCCTCGGCGGACCCAATCATCGACGGCGGCCTCTTCTACTTCCACGGGCCAGGCCAAATCAACTCTCAAGCGTTCCGCCACTATCAACGTCGCCAAAAAGAAGAAGAGTACGAAGAAGGGTAAAGCTGCTCAGTCGCCAGAGCCCGCGCGGAGTCCCTCTCCAGAGAAACGCCTTAGTGATGAGAAGGAAGCATTGGGATCGCCCATACACAAGACAATCCCAAAATCCGCGCCTAAAAAGGTTCGCAAGAAGGCTCCTTCAATTCCACCAGTCAGTCCTATACCGCCATCCCCACCAACAAAGCGGTTGCCAGACGTCCTAGAGCTTTCCTGGGATGAGGACGAGGGTCGCCAAGATATTGACTCACCACGCAGCAAGGAACGATCTCAGTCTCAGCCCGCTTCAGCATCTGGCTCGAACAACGCCATTGTAGATAGCATGGCGTGGCTGGTGGACGGGTCAGATGACGACCCCAGTATCCAGATTATCAGCTCCAGCCCTCCACCGCCGGGCGCATTCTCGTTGGATGATTCTATGGAGGTTGGCGAACCGGTGCCAGTAACTTGCCATGATAGTTGTTCAAGAGTAACTCCTCCCCTGGATCCCCTCTCCTGCCCAAGTTCACCACTATGGAGTTCCCCAAGAAAACCACTTTCACCCATTGTTGCCCAGGCATGGGGTTCGCCCCCAAACCACGGCGCGAATCTACGGTCTCCGAATTTTCTGTCTCCTCCGGTAGGCAAGGTAGGCGAATCAAGCCGAAGTAAGACCTTTCAATGCCCACCTACGACATTCCCTGTACGCCCTATTGGGAGATTACAACGCAAACGAGCCCTCCCAGATATCGAGCTCGACTCTCCGTCCGTCGAGATGCCGCCTCCATCTCAGCGGCGATTGAAGCGTAAGACATCTTCATCTAATGTACCCAAAGTCAGCAAGGGGAAGGGGAAGGCCCGCGAAACCCCAGGACGTCAGCACCTCAACCCGCTTTTCGACGTCGCTGCTGAACATTCGGGAGATGAAGTCAGCCCAGGCTCTTCTCATAGCGAAGATGACGTCGAAGATGAAACCGATCGGGCCTTTATCAAAGATCTTGCAACGCAAGTTTCGCCGAGTTATGACCAATCCCTGATTTATCGACAGAGTCTATTGTCGCAGTATCCTGGACGAGCCGGTCCTGCTTTCAAGGACAAACCTGTGAGAACAGGAGCCTTCGGTCCTAAAAAAGCTGCGAAACAATGTATCATATCCAGCTCTCCAGAGTGTGGCAACGAAAGTCCTGACGAATACCACTTTGGGAGCTTCGTCGTCGATGATAGTGCCGAGATTATTTACTCAGATGGACCTTCCTTTGATTGATGTAACTTGGACTCAGCTAGCAATAACTTGCAAGTATCTATATCTTAATCAATCATAGAGCATTTTATCCTCTTTCTATCCTCTTATCACGCCTGCTTGGGAGGCCGCCTGACATACACATCGTGGTTCCTCCCCGTTGTCTTTTCTACGAGCTGGGGAACAAATCCTGCTTGCTTCTTCTCCTCGGCTAATTGCGCTACAAGCGAAAGGAAGTCGTCTATACCTTGCTCGGTGGTTTGAATGTGGACGACCAAGCGTGATCCCCCCAGGAAGAGGGGTTCAGGAAGTAAACTTGCCCTATCAGCGATCTCTCCATAGTCCACGCCGATTGGCGACGGATCATAGAACACCCATAAGATCATGAATGAGGATAATACATCGGCAAACCCCCCAAAAATACACTTACCATGCAAGTCTCTGCTCTACTAGTTATTTCTGCACCGATCTTCTCAAGGCCGGTTTCAAGCTTTCTGGTGAGTTCGTGTACTCTTGGGAGTAGAGGGAAATTATGAGATAATGCATATGCAGCGCATCCAGCGAGGACGCCAGTCTGCCTCATGCCGCCTCCAAAGAGTTTGCGGAACCAACGGGCCTTCTTGATCAACTCCTTGCTGCCGACCAAGCACGAGCCTATTGGAGCACCTTTGCGAAGGAATGTTAGTCTAAAAGTCAAGCAGATGGAGTATGCGGAGGCGTGTACCCAATCCTTTACTGAAGCAGACGCTGACAGAGTCGAATGGGTCAGAAAGCTCCTTGAGCGACACGCCAGTCTCTGCTGCGACATGCCAGAGCCGAGCACCGTCGAGATGCATCTTGATATTGTTGGAGTGGGCAAAGTCAGAAATGGCGATAACTTCCTCCTGAGGGATGATGGTTCCGTTGAGCGTATTCTCTAGAGCGATGACTTCCGTTGGTGCGCTACAATGTGATGAGAATGGAGAACGAGGATGCAATGGACCGTCGTACAAATGGACATCAGAACTGATGATAGTGTTCGCTTCGACGTCTGAAAGCGTCAGATGATGCCCTGTAGTCGAATTAACTAGATGCGAATGGCACATGAGATGGCGAACTACGAACCATTCGCGGGAATCACGGGAGTGACGGCAGCCTGAGAGTGAAAGCCGACACCTCCTGCTTCATACCTTCCAGTTGATAGGTAAGTGTAGGCGCCCCATCAAAACAAGGTTGCAGTACTTATAAATATGTGCACGATGATCGCATAGCACAGAATGCGGAGGTTGCTTTAGATGCGACCTCAGCGCAATTTGGTTGGAGGCTGTTCCAGAGGCAACAAATAGAGCTGCCTCTTTACCGAGGAGCTGCGCGAGATGTGCTTCTAGTGCACTAACAAAGGCAATTGAGCCGAGTGAGATTCGAAAACGAAAGGACCTGCAGACGCTGTAGATGGTTCGTGATAAACATCATCACCCAAAGTAGAGAGAACCGCGTATTGATACATCTCCTTGGTGGGAACTGATTGATACATTCAGACGCACGAAAATCACGAAAGCGATTGTTCTTGACCTGTTATAGTGTCGGCTTCATGTTGGGGCTCGAGTCAGGTTAATCAGCATAACGAAGAAGGGACGCACAGATAAAGGTACGGCCAATTTCCTTGCACTTTAATTCATTATCTTTGACAGGGTCCTTTGATAAGATATCTATCTTGACTTGTTCAGCAATCTTTGCGCGAGCTGCGTCTATGTTCGAGGCCATCATCGAGAACGATGGGGAAAAGGAGGCAAACGAAGGGGGGTTTCGTATATGCGTGACAAATACACGAAGACGTGAGCGTGCACAAAAGAAGCTCAACATATACAGAGCGGATTGCGAGCTCCGTGCCCGTGTGGCCCCGTCTATGAATATGCAAGAGGTCGGGATCGGGGAACATCTGAACTTTCTCGGTCCGGTTCAACTGGGTATACAGGGTTACGTAATAAAAATGCGTACTCACTACACCAGTTTTCGTCTCTTGCTTGAGCAACTTCATTGAACGACCACTCACGATCTACACTTCCCCTCTTCTTTATCGGTTTCGAAATGGGTAATGTTAGCTCGGCTTCTCTCTGCAAAGCAGATGGTCGATTATCGAGGGAGTTGATTTGATCTTGTTTTCCAGGGTGCTAAGGCTCAGCAGAAGAGAGAGCGCAATGCCGAGAAAGGAGCTGCAAAAGGCTCGAAAAGCCAAAGCAAGGTGAACGAGGCTGCCAAGTCCATCATTTGCTCTACGTGCAGGCAATCATTTGTAAGTCATCATGCACTTCCGTCGAAGTTTGACTCACCTATCGTTGATGTAGTTTATCACCACTCGCGCACCAGCGTAAGTCTTATAGAAACTGAGCTCGGGACCAACGTCTGATTCACGCTGCACAGATTGGAGGAGCATGCGCAGAACAAGCACTCCAAGACGATGGCTGACTGCTTCCCAGGTGTTAAAGCTTAGGCTCCGGACTCATTGGCTTAGCTCGTTTGTGTCGAGATGGTTTCTGAATTCACGTCTATTGTGCTCTTTGCGCCGAATGGATTAGATTAGACACATCTACGATGGCACATAGATAATGGGGTATAATGTAACGGTTTACAGACCAGTGAACGAACCCGCTCCTCCTCCCGACGCCGCTGCACCCCGACTCTGGAGCTTTTCACCGACTTTCTTCTGCACTTCGTTAAATTTGGCGACGCATCTGTCTATGCATACGCTTTCACCCTTGTTGAGGTCTTGATCGGCATACCGCGTGCTAATGCACTTTGCGTGGCATGAACTACACGAGGCTCTTGAGTATACTGGGACAGTCACAACGCAGACAAGAAACACGAACGAGACCATGCGGTTGAAAAAATCTGTGACCGTGTCCAACCTGTCTTGGATGAGCAAAAGAGCAACAGCAACTTTTGCGAATGTACTCACTCAGTAATGGCCATTTCTATGCGCTCTGGGTTTACGCCATTAGAAGGTCCTCCGGGTCCCCGTCCGAGAAACGACATAGTGTATTCTGACTGGAGGTTGGTGTGGAACGGAAGGAAAGGGCTCTGGTCACGTTATTTCGGTCAGGTCTCGAAAATTTAGAAAGATCTTAGACGCGACGACCTCCTAAGTCCTGAAAATGGCCGAACCAACAACATTGTCGGTGCATCGATGCAGATTTGTTGATTTTGCGCCATCAGCAATAACGGCCTTGGCGCTGCCACCGCTCCCCCTACCGTCTCCGAAGGGAAAAACCCCAGCACCGTCAAAGGAGGCTCCCAAATTCGGGACTTTGGCCGTGGGCCATGCTAACGGCAATATTGACCTCTGTGAGTGGTCTCCGCGGCAGCTGCAGTCGTCCCAAGCTTGGGTAACGCGTCAGGTATTTATTATCTTCTTCGTTACGACATTCATCGATTGAAATATTATTTACAGACCCTATCTGCACCCTACCCCTCGAAAGTCGACTCCCTCGTTTTTGTGATGAGACACCCGGAACGACTACCGTCTGAGAGTGTCCCCTCATCCGCTGATCTTCGGTTATTCAGTTCTGGCGGAGGAAGTGACCTGTTGGAATGGGATCTTGAGAAGGATTGCGTCCGCGTATGTGAACAGATCCAGAGAAGTTTTATGTCTCACTGAAGATCCGTTCCAAAGCGTACCCTTGGCTCGCAAGGGGGTTCGATATGGTGTATGGCTGCCAATCCAGCATCCAGCACCCTTGCAGTCGGCTGTGAAGACGGCACGGTCAGACTGATATCACTGGTCCACGATACATTAACACACCTCCGGAAATTCGACAAAGCAAAATGCCGCATTTTAAGCCTCGCGTGGGGCCCACCAATTCCTCGCGCAACTCAGACGTCTACACAGAAAGACGATGACTCTAGCGATGACGAAGAAGAGGATTGGACGGATTCATGGATAGTAACGGGAGGCTCGGATAGTAGTTTGCGAAAGTGGGATGTCTCTACTGGCAGAGTTGTTGACAGATTAATGGTGGACAAGACTAGGGGAGAACGGACGCTCGTATGGACGGTTGGTGCTCTGGGGTGAGGTTTATTAACGCACACTCAAGCTAAGACATAACTAAACCCCTCTCGCAGCGATGGCACAATAATCTCCGGTGATTCACTGGGAAACGTTAAATTCTGGGACTCACGGACGTGCACCCAGATCCAGAGTTTCCCCACGCACGGAGCAGATGTCCTATGTTTGATCTGCGGACCAGTATGTCGCAACGTTCCCCCCTAAAAGCTGCCCATTACCTAACAATGTTTACTAGGATGGAGGAACCGTCTATACATCTGGCGTCGACCAGAAAGTCACCCAGTTCTCACTCATCAAATCACAACAGAGCGACTTGACTAAGACAAAATCAGGAGCCAGTCGTTGGGTCCAGTCTGCCTCTCGTCGGTTGCACGCCCACGATGTCCGAGCCTTAGCTATGTGGCCACCGTACACCATCCTCCCCTCTTCCCACAGGCGTCGGTATCCTATCGACGTTGCACCCATCCTAGCTTCCGGTGGTCTGGACATGACGGTAGTACTGACCCCCGCCGCCCTCTCCACGAACACCATCGTGAAAGTGATTAACCCGCTCAACACTAGTTCGCATGCGACCTTCGACGACTCGTATCATAGGAAGATAGCATACACCACCGGGCCGTCGTCGACGTCTGGCCTGTGTCTAGCTAAAGCGACGCGGTTGTTGGCGTGTATGCGCGAACGGAGTCTGAGTATATGGAGAATACATCCGAAGGCGTCGGCGGTAGACGAAGAAGATGCTGAAGGTGTCACACCTGTTGAAGAGAGAGGGTGGGATAAAGTGTTGGACATGGAACTTAACGTCAACACCAACCTCGTCGCATGTCGAATATCCGACGATGCTCGCTGGTTAGTAGTTTCAGATCTGTACGAAACGAAACTGTTTTCGTTGAAAGAAGGCGTAAGTCATTTCCAACAATTTTCCATACAGCGCACAGTAGCTGATTGATTTTGTAGGTGGATGGCGATATTATTCCATCAAGGATACGAGACTTCTCATCTACAATAAAGGCGCAGCTTCCCGAAGCAAACGCTACCACCGGAGCACTAGCTTTCGCCTTCACGCCGGACTCATCGAAACTGGCCATGTCGGTAGCCCTCTCCGGCTACATCCTGATCATAGACCTCCACTCTCATGACGAAAAGTCAACCGTCCTCCGCCGGTTTAACCAGCACAGAAAAAGCAACGGACACATCGGTAACCGTGTCGTGAGGGGACGCTGTGCAGTCAACGCGGACCCATCCTCGAGCTCAGAAGCCGAAGAGGATGAAAAAGACGAAGAAGAGCTCGAAGACCAAAAACCAATACTCGCTCGTATAACGCGGATGGCCATCAGCGCCGATGGGCAATGGTTAGCCACTTCCGACAACCTCTCCCGGACGCATATATTCAACATGGACTCGATACAACACCACTGCATCCTCCCCTCCTCCCCGCTGCCCGTCCAGACGATGTCGTTCGACCCCAAGCAGCCGAATATCCTCATCATGGCGTTCCCGAACAACACGATGCAGATGTACGATGTCGAGGCGAAGCAGTCCCCCAACTGGGCGCAGGATTTCTGCAATTCGCTGCCGAAACGGTTCACGCATGCCCATGATCCGGTGCTGGGTATCGCTTTTGATTCGATAGCCCCCGCGGCGTCTGACATGGCTGTTGACTCGCCTGCGCCTGCGCCGCAACGCTTCGTTCTCCTTTGGGGCTCGACTTGGATATGTAAACTAAATTACAACCCTTCGGGTGGGAGGGTGAGCAAGAAACGACACCGCGAGACCAATGCCGAAACCTTTGAAAGCCAGGCTCAGACTGCCCGGCACTTTAAAATGATCACGCAGTATAGACCGATACTCTACGTCGACTTCGTGGCATCTGGGGAATTGGTAGTCGTGGAGCGACCTCTGGTAGATGTTTTGGCGACATTACCGCCTGCTTACTTCAAACCAAAATACGGCGCATCATAATACCGGAAAATGTATGATTGTATCTGTCTATATACATACAGCGAAGAGAGGATTAAGAACTATATGCTACATTGGGTTTGCGACAATTAACAGTAATTCCAGTATACGAGTGGTTGCGGTACTGCGAAATGAAGTGTGGATGGTGGTGTAAAAAAGTCTAGCCAAGTGTGCGATGCATTGCGGCCTCCCGATCTTGTTTTGCGTCCTCTCTGTGCCGACGTAAATACAGATTTATTGCAGATAGTTGAAACATACCGGGAATTGAGCATAGACAAATATAACGTCCAAAATACGCCGCACGTGGATTGGAATGGTATCCTGTATGGGAGGGGCATATACCGGAAGTTTACGAGCTAGAATGTTATATTAAGCATGAAGATGCAATCTCAGATAGGCAGGTCATTTCATACCTGAGCGGCTGGCCAAACCTTCCAATTGGTAAGGAGTGCCGGGACGTAAAGATCGGAGTACTTCTGCTGAATTTGGCGTCGGTTACGTCCTTCCATGATTCCCATTGTGCCAAGGAAAAGAGCGAGCTGAGCATTGCGTCGGGCTCACAGTGCAACGACAAAGAGGCAAGAGGACTCACACCAATAGGAGCCAAGAATATTTGATCGCAGGCTACTCTTTTCCCTAATGCTACCCAACTGACTTTCGAGGCAGGACCATTGGTTCGTAGGGGAAATGTGTGTTCCAGATATCGGTTCCACCGTCCCAACAAGGGGCCTGCAACCACGCTCAGCCCAGTGTGGAGTCCAAAGCTCGGAGAACGTACTCATCGCGAATCCAAAGCAGAAAAAGCGCAATGTGCGCGCTATATCATACGTTCGAGGCCGTTCTCGAGGTTTCAATCCAATCTAGCGGGCAATGATGAACTCGTGTAATCGAGACCAGGAAAGGGCGGCGCACCGTGTTCTGGTAAACCTGGGCTACAAAATCCCCCAGTGCATTGAAGAGACCGCCTGTAATGGCGAGCGTTGTGTGTGGACGTGCATCGAAGGACTGTTGGTAGGCTCTGGCAATGGCGATCGTTGCCATTGGGGGTCAAGGGAGGAGGGCGCTGGATCCCGCACGTCGTGCCTTTATATATCCGCCACAGCTGGCTATAGTCGTTATTGTGACGCGTCCGGCACCGCAGACGTTGGAGACCCCGCTGACCCCATTGCAGAAAAATAAGCACTTTCCAGATCTCCCGTGACGTCAGATAGTACACACGTGATGAATCGCGAAGTTTCTGGGAAGTAATTCAGCAGCAAACAGAGCATTACAACGAGCTGGACTGGTACAGGTTTTGGGGGATTATAAATGGGCGCGCAGGAAGAAAGCAACCCCATCGTCTTTCTTTCCGCAACCACCATCACACAGCCCAACCTACATACACACCTACACTACCATATCATCCATCATGCGCACTTTCACCGCCTTTGCCACACTCTCCCTCATTGCCACTCTCGCCTTGGCTGCGCCTCACAACAAACTAATTGCAAACAAGGAGAGCAACTCCTTCTCTGGAGCGGGTGGGGATGCCAAAGGCGGAAACGTAGAGAGCAGTCACCCGAGCGACGAGCGCTTCCAGGGCACCGGGCTCATGGCTCTCATAGGCGGTAGCGTGTTGCAAATGAATGCCAGTACGTCTAATTGCATTGTGTATAAAGGCGTTCCAGCTAACACACTTACCCAGACAACGCGGGAGATGGCGGTCGAGCTAATTCTGGCGTGTCGGGTGCCGGTCCTGGGGCTGCCAATGGAGTTGAGGGAGCCGGCGTTAAGAACGCGTACACCGGAGTAGGGGGGAACTCGACAGGAGGATCAGTCCGAAACGCCCCGCCGGCCCTCTTTGAGCTCGGGTCCGGTAAGTTTAAACCTTACGAAGTCCATTACGAACAGATATTGACGCATATATATATAGGCAATGCTGGGAGTGGCGGCGGCTCGCAGAGTGGTGATAGTAAGAGCGGTTAGATTCCGCCCTTCATTTTCTATAAGTTTAGGTCCTCGGGGTAGACGTTGAGCGTCTGATGTAGCAACACACTGTATTCCTAGACCATCACAACACGATTCATCGTATAGAACAGACGCCGAGAAGGTCAGAATAGCCTGAGTTTCCCAGTTACTTGGTTGATCAACTCGACTGGAGCGGGTCCGATGGCAAGAACCGTGCGGGTCCCTGGATCGACCTGAGTATGTCCGCTGGGGAAGCACCAAGTCAGTATGATCGACGTACACGGTACGATGAATACACGTCTACTCACGCATCCTGTATTGACCGTGCGCAGAGATTTAGACTCTTAGCGATAGCCTCCAATTCAAGGAGCTGGTCTTCAGACTTGGCTTTAAGCGCGATTTTGGCTTGCCTGGCAGATCGACATCAGCAGATACAGGCGTCGTATGGAAGCGTATTACCCCGTTCTTTCCCAATGTTTAACAAGCTATTCATGGCATTTAGAAGGGTGACCTTGTGCGAAATATTGAATGAAATGGCTTACTCGAGGGTTTTTCTTCACGAGGGCTTTGTAGCATGCCAGAGTGGCGTGTCTAATTATACCGCAGAGTCAAGATGGGGCAAAAAGATGCTTCGAGTCCAAGACTCACTGACCCACACCTAATGATACGGAAACAAGTCAGGAAATATCTTGAATCGCGGTGGTATAACTTACTGAGCTGCTACTTTGCCTGGCGTCATGTTCAGGTCCACACGCACGACAAGAACCTAGCACAACGTCGATTGTAGGGCGATCGCGATTTGTGTAATTGTAGGCATTTACCATTTTACATGGTTCCATGAATCCGGCTTGGATTACGGAGAGATCACCGTCAGCTAGGCTTTCGTCTTCCTCTTCCGAGTCATCGCTTTCGCTATGTTTCTCGTCATCGACGTGTGCCTCGGACGAGTCGGGTACTAAGGCTGTTTTGTCAGGCCCTGCCTGAGGAAGAGACGCGTTTAAAGGCCCGCGAGATCCAGCGGTATATCCTAGTGCGAATGCTGCAACTGCAGCGCAGGAAGATGCGAGGACTAGGGGAAGCTAAGCAACCATGAGGTTCAATTATGTTTCCAGTGACTTACGCAGTGTCGAAGGTGAGGAAGACATTTTGTGATCGGCGGCAATTACCGAGCACATTCGTGGCTTTTTGTCTGCAGTCTTCGATTACTGCACTACAGTAACACATCTAATTTCCTAGTACCCCTGTAGCCCGTACCCTCTATTCTCGAAGGTCTCATCAAGCCGTATTCTACGCCGCCTTCAACATCTTAAAAAAATGACAGCAGAGGAGACATCGGCCGCAGGCCCCAGTGCCAATCCACAAGGACGGCTTCCGTTCTCTACGCTAGACCTGTCTGCGCAATCGACGAAGGCTTTGGAGGAGATGGGGTTCTCTACGATGACCCCGATCCAGTCGAAGACGATACCGATATTGCTGGCTGGCAAGGATGTACTGGGCGCTGCTCGTACGGGATCAGGGAAAACACTGGCGTTCTTGATTCCGGCAGTAGAGATGCTGCATCGGTTGAAGTTCAAGCCAATGAATGGTGCGGGTCCACACCATTTATAGACGAATTTGTAAGGCTAATACAGAGTTATAACAGGGACGGGTATCATTATTGTATCACCTACACGCGAATTGGCACTGCAGATATTTGGCGTAGCGAAAGACTTGATGGCACACCATTCACAGACATTTGGTATTGTGATTGGTGGGGCGAATCGGAGTGCGGAGGCAGATAAGCTGACGAAGGGCGTGAATCTGCTGGTTGCGACTCCCGGACGACTTTTGGATCATATCATGGTGAGTATTTTCTGCACTTGGTCTCATTATCGAAGTTATATTTATTTGTGCTTGAACAGAACACAAAAGGATTTGTATACCGCAATATGAAAGCACTTGTCATCGACGAAGCTGACCGAATATTGGAGATCGGATTCGAAGAGGAAATGAAGAAAATCATATCATACCTTCCGAATGGTACGTCCCAAGTTATTTCCGAAAGATGTATCACGAACTCCTTGATTTCTAGACAACCGTCAGTCTATGCTCTTCTCCGCCACACAAACCACAAAAGTACAGGATCTCGCACGTATATCACTACGTCCCGGCCCTGTGCACGTCGACGTCGACAAGGAGGAAACAACAAGTACCGTCGCAACATTATCGCAGGGCTACGTCGTCTGCCCGTCCGAACGCCGCTTCCTCCTCCTGTACACCTTCCTCAAAAAGAATCTCAAGAAGAAAGTGATTGTTTTCTTCTCGAGTTGTAATTCGGTGAAATACCACTCTGAGTTATTGAATTATATTGATGTTCCTGTATTGGATCTCCATGTGCGTTGCGTCTATCTCCCTTTATTCGCTTGTGCTGACATACCGATCGCTTTTGTACGGCGTAGGGTAAACAAAAACAACAAAAGCGAACGAATACATTCTTCGAGTTCATGAACGCCGAATCTGGTATTCTTCTGTGCACCGACGTCGCCGCCAGAGGACTCGATATCCCGCGCGTCGACTGGATCATTCAATTCGACCCCCCAGACGACCCCCGTGATTATATCCACCGTGTTGGGCGAACGGCTCGTGCTGGGAAGGTTGGGAAGAGTCTTATGTTCTTGCTTCCGAGCGAGCTAGGATTCTTGAGGTATCTCAAGGAGGCCAAGGTGCCTCTGAATGAATTCAGCTTCCCGGCGGATCGGATAGCAAATGTACAAAGCCAGGTAGGCACTCGTGTTCTATTCACCTTCTATGCATAACTTTACGCCGATTGCTAGCTCGAGAAGTTACTACAAAAGAATTTCTTCTTACACCAGTCGGCAAAAGATGGCTTCAGATCGTACCTGCAGGCCTACGCGTCGTATTCATTAAAGAAGATATTCGATGTGAATGCTCTTGATCTGGCGAAGGTTGGCAAGGCGTTCGGTTTCTCGGTGCCGCCAAGAGTGAATATCAACATGGCGCCTGGGAAGGGGACATCGACGACGTCGAAAGGAGCTCGAAAGCGGCCTAGAGATGAGGATGAAAACGAGGAAGAGGTGTTGGAGGAGATGGAGGTCGGTGCCGGTGCCCACGAGGACGCTGACGATGATCTCGAAGAAACGTCACGGTCACTTAAGAGAAATAACAAGGGGCGCCGCATAGAAGCACTAGGGCAGAAAAAGGTTGACAAGGAGGTGTACCGCAAAGGCAAAGAACGTAAACAGATGGCCAAATCAGCACAATGGAGCAGGTAGTATGTAGTATGGTGCCGCGTGTATGTTTTCTATTTTACTGCGCTATTTACGTGTCATGAGCTTGAAACCCATACGTGCCCGACACGCGCAGCCAACGCCCATCGCGTACAGTACTTGATGTCTGAGTTGAGTGCAGGCGCCCAGCTGTGTGGCACGTGGAAAGCACGTTGAACCTGCCCTAAATGTCCACGCTGCGTCACACTTATGAAGGACGTTCGCCTCTTGCACCTGCTCTCGCCATAATCTCACTCCACCCAACGCCCCCGCCGCCTCTCTGAATCTCTCTTATCGCGAAAACGCAGAAAATGGTCACTACGCAGGTGGGCGTTTTCCCGAGCCTCCTCACCGGTGGGCGACAAAATGGGCTGATTACGCGTGTTCGACGTCTAGCATTGGGTTTGGGCAACAGGTCACTTTCTGCTCCTGGCGGCGGCGTTTCGCTACTTCCTAGCGACGCTGCTGTTCCGGAGCATCTCTGATTGGTGGTATAAAGGTCGGTTGCTAGTCGAAATGCGTCGAAGGCGTGGAAATTGAACTGACGGGCACTTGTGTATAGCCGGGTTTACTGGCGCGCTCATTAGTTACGCTATCGTCTGCTAGTGAGTTTTCATGCTGTATGCAGTGGAGCGTGAAGCTTAACTGGGTTGTTTTGCTAGTAAAGCACTAGGTGTAAGCGTGCACCGTTACTCCGAAATGAACCGTCGGTCTGATTAGACATCGCAGCCGCCTCAACCCAACCTTGCGTATTTCCGTCGTGCTCTTCCTGATGAGGTAGAGGGATTCTTCACTGCTATGGCGCGACAGCAAAACTCAACACTTCTCTGACAGAATGTTCAATATTTCGCGGTCGCATTTTTCTGGTGGAGCTCAAAACCTGTTGCATGTATGTGCTGTCTACGAGTTCCCAGTATCCTCGGTGTTCACCATCCCCCGCTTTACTAGTGGCCCTCCTTCCCTACACCATCTTCTCCCTGTTCCATGCTCTCACCTTCACTCGTACGACCTTGATGCCCCGCTTTCTGCCTCCCAGCCCCGCCGCAACTCAAGGTGGTGCGCCTCAACCCCATCCTCTCGCGAAGCAATTGCAAGCTTGGGTCAAAGGTATGCGGCGATAAATTTTACTTTTGTTCGTTTGTTACGTCATTTCTGACACATCTGACAGCCAACTACGATGGAGCCATGCGCGTCGTTGCCTACACCGAACTCCTGATTTTCGTTCGCGTTTTCTTGGGAGCTATCACTTTCCGCAATTCTCTCCTGTCCCCTCTTATCTATGCGCACTTCCTCCGCCAACGTTACTATCAATCTGCCTTCACCCGTGAGGCGTTCGCATTCACCAATGGACGCATCGACGGCTTCGTCCGCAAGCCAGGCAACCCCCCGGTTCTTGTCACCATTTGGATTCAAGTGCAAGGCTTGGCCTCCCGATGGGCGGGCAGTGTTATCGAACCTGCCCCCGCTGCCGGAGGCGCCCCTCGACGTGGATAAATCGATGGGTGCAAACTGGACATATGTCATTGAGTTGATACAGTGTCTCCGATTAGAATGGGTTGGGACTGGCATTTACGTGACTCCTTTGTTACAGCTATGTATGGCTTTCTAAAATAATTGAGTCTTTATTTTGTACTTGATTGAGCATACTACGTACTCCATGGAGCACAATCTGATTTAGATTCCCGTATGTTTAGGACTCGATGAGGTATTGACTGACGTACCTGTTGTGGAGCAAGGAGCTTGGCATATCGTATATAAAGCGGGCATACCCAAGGAGAAATGACAATAATCCCAACATCGACTCTCGACAATGGCACCAACATTAACAGGCGCATTCTCCGAATTCCTTCATTCCCTGACGGCTATCGCTGGGTCATTGGCGAACTCGATAATCGCAGTATTCACAGCAGTCCTTGCTCTATGCCAGGGCACTATACTTGGGCTATTTAGTCTGGGCAATAGCTTAGTCAAGCTCGTTCTGAATGTATTCCAGGGATTCGTGGGCTTCGTCGCTGGTGAGTTCAATTCATATGTCCTATGCGTTGGTGACGTTGAATTCCGGTTCACAGGCAACTTCATCATCATCGCTATACTCATTGGCGCATATTTCGTGTACCAGTCAAGGCAGGGAAACAGGGTACAGACAAGGATCAGCAAGTCATAGGAGGTATCGCTTTGCTTTTTTATTATCACATCATACATGCACCTGTACAAGGGTTGAACATCTGTTGCAAAAAATAAGATGTAAATAAAAAGCCATAAGAAACAGGTGAATGTATTACAAAGTGAAACTGTAGTGCTATGATGATCGAGAAGTGCCACTACGCTTGCCCTTGAGATCATCCATAATCTCTCTGCACGACTGCTTGATAGCATTGTTAAACAGGCGGCGGAGGCTCCGCTTCCTCTTTGCAGAGGGCGCAACCTTCTTCGCCTTTCCTTGCTCTAGTGCTTCCCTAATGAACTCCGAGTCGCGAAGGTAGAATGAGTCGGGCCGGGATGATGTGCCAGTGGAGAAACGATCGGCGCCGTATTTGAATGCGCGAACCTCTGGTGGGTCGAAGGGGGTGATGAACGCGGTGCCCATCTCAGGGGTCCACGCAGTGTGGTCCTTAACGCGAGTGCGCGAAGAAGGGAAGGAGGTGTATTGTGCTGCTGAGACGCCAACTTCGTAGCGCGTTGCAGCTGTTTCGTGTGATATGGGTATGCCGTAGGATGTGTAGAGCATGATGGTTGTGAGTCGGTGGAGTGGTTGGTTTGGTTGGTTGTGGTGGTATTAAGGGTAAAGTGCTTGAGAAATGTGTGAGGGTAGGCTGGCATTTATACAAGAATTGGGGGCTGTACGGTGGAACGTAGTACTTCGGCAGGTCACAGCGGGAGGTCCTTTCACTTCGGGAATGCATCGACGACGGCTCCTAAACTTGGAGCGTACGCAAAAAACACAGCCTTTGGGGTGAATCCGAATTCGCAAGAAAACTGATAAGTTGTCTGAATGAGAATTTGTTTATGGGAAGAAACCTTATGCTTAAAGCAAGTTTGGTGTGCTATAAAGCTACACTGAGTGTGTTCGTGGACAGCATCCTGCTAATCTTTGAAGGCAGGGCAAGGCAAGTTACCTCCAAGAACGCAGCAGCCAAAAGGGGTTCAAGATAGGGGTTGAGGCATTTTGGCGATGGCGGTGAATTCGATCCAAAAAATGGTTCCGTTCGTGCAAAATAAGTGACGTATAGAGGAATAAATATATATAAATGCTTCCGTCAGAAGACTCGCAAGGGTACCCAAGTATATGAACGCAATAATCTGACGGTATGCTGTACTCTAGAGATATTCAACTTCAGCTCGACGACCTACACTGTCACTACTCACAGAGGTCCCCCGGTACTTCGAGGTCCTCCCAAAATCCAAGAGATCAAGAGGGACATACTATAACAATCACTGGAGTCGGATTGACAAAGACGGAAGATGGAAGTCGTCTCGAACACTTTGACAGGGGGGTCCGTGAAGAGGTCAACAGCTTTCAGGAGGTCGCTCTCCCTAACCCCTTCGTACTCTCCCTCACATCGTCATGGAGCACCTTATCGTTCGTCAAATAGAACTTACGCTATGTTATGTCGACCACGTCGATCCGTTCCTCCAACGACCGTCCCGGGATTGTATAAAGTGCCAGCCATTCTGGAAGAGGCTACTCGTTGGACCTCCCATTACACCATAATGTCACCCATACGCACACCACCATCAGCTATTTCTACTATTTGCCAGTCACCACCCCTGCTCTCGCATACCATCACCGAACACCCCGCCTATTCCTCAGGACCACATCCAATTGTTCTCGACCCATCAGAATGGGGAGGCAGCGGTTCAGCTATACACCTCGGTGCATACGCCTTCGACTGGGAGTCAGAGCAATTTCAACATCCTCATGACAAAACAGGCGGAGCCGATAACCAGCGAAGTCAGCCGTTGGTTGGTAGGATCGTCCGCAACATGCGAGAGCAGCTTGACGAACAGTATTCACCAGCGAAGAAGTCACGGCTGGAGAAGATGAGGAGTGACTTGCGGGATGTTGATGTTGCTGTTCAGATCAAATGCTACAAGGCATACCAGGCAGTGCGGAGAAGGCGCCGGAGCTTGAGCTTTTGGAAGCCCAAACCATGACACTGGTCGAACTTTGTTGATTATTATCTATTTATCTACCCCCTGCTTTATTTGGACCTTTTGCATGGTTACTATGGACTTTTGAGCATGCTTGTATGGACATACGCAATATCTGTTGGAATATTCATGTGCGGTTCAAGTTCGAATTGATCTGTTCCCAGAGCAAGGCTGAGAGCAGAGTAGGTGCAGTTGACAGGGGCCCCTTTTAGGGGCATAAACACAGTCAAATAAATTCTTCGGCAGAACGAACGTGACAGTGACGAGACAATTTAGGCCCGAGTTGATTTCTAGCGGGTGAGCGAGACTCGCCGCCGTTGATGTCCCGCATACCTGTGCCTACTTCCTCCCCTTCACATCATCGTGGTTTAGGTGCTACCTCTCCGACCCCCATCCCCTTCCCAGAGAGAGCCGCCTCGCCCTTGGGTCCAAAACGTTCGGCCACCACCACGTCCATGTCTTCAATATCCGGATACCAGGGCTCTCTCTCCGAGATTCGGAAGAAGCAGTCAAAACGCGACGAGGTGAGGTCCTTCTGCAGTTTGAACCCGCAGGGCACTATCATGGGGTCTTTTGAGTGGGGGCTGACCGTGTCTTATCGGTGCATAGGCTATCAGGAAGAAGATAGAGTCGGAGCTCTCCAGGAAACGAACTATTTCGACTACGAACTATAATGGTTCGCGTGGCAAACGGGGGAGTAAAAGTGCCCCCGCGAAGGGCACTGTTGCGGCACTAAAGCCCACCCCGGCGTTGACTGTCCCCGAGAATATCACGGTTGCTGAAGCCAGTCAGCTATGTGCTGCTAAACGCACAGATTGTGTACTCGTCGTGGACGACGAAGAAGGGCTCAGTGGCATCTTCACTGCGAAGGACATGGCCTACCGGGTAAGTGATAATTGCAGCTTCTTGAATAACTCCATATTAATACGGCATTCGCAGGTGACCGCGGATGGTCTCGAACCTCATACTACCCAAGTCCATCAAATTATGACCAGAAATCCCATGGTCACCCGTGATACCACAAGTGCTACTGAGGCCCTGCAATTGATGGTCTCGAAGCATTTCAGGCATTTGGTAGCTTCCTTGCAGCTTCGCGATGACGGCGTGTCTGACTTAGCTTCTAGCCTGTATGTAACGAAGAGGGCAACGTCGTTGGTCTCCTCGATATCACCAAGGTCTTCCATGAAGCCCTTGCGAAAGTTGAACGCAGTTCTGCTGCCTCTGAACAATTGTTCAGCGCGATGGCTGGCGTACAATCAGAGCTTGGAGGCGGGATCTCTGCCAATCCACAAGCCGCTGCCATGTTGGCGTGGGCCGAAAGTCTGAAGGAGAAGACTGCACTCCCGGATTTGACCACTGTCATGGACTCCCGCACTCATCCAGCTACAGTTGGGCCGAAGGCTACCGTTCGTGAGGTTGCTAAGCTCATGAAAGAGAGACGTACTACGGCCGTCTGCGTCATGGAAGCCCCCGTTTCGTCCATGGAGCCTGCCAAGATTGCCGGCATCTTCACTAGCAAGGATGTCGTTCTACGAGTCATCGCCGCTGGCCTTGACGCCGGCAGATGCAGTGTCGTACGCGTAATGACGCCTCACCCAGACACTGCTCCGCCTACGATGACGGTGCACGATGCATTGAAGAAGATGCATAGTACGTCACAATTTACTTACTAGTTTGTACTTGCCTGATATCTTGTTTTCAGCTGGCCGTTATCTCAATCTTCCTGTGGTTGAAGAAGATGGCCGACTCGTCGCTATCGTCGACGTGCTGAAGCTCACGTATGCCACGCTAGAACAAGTATGTTCCACTCCACTAATCTTCGCCTTCACATTCTAATCTCATCATCAAGATGAATTCTATGGTTACTGAAGAGCCCACAGAAGCTGAGGGAGGTCCAATGTGGGGACGGTTCTTCGACTCCATTGGCCATGACGATGGTGATTCCGCAGTGTCTGGCTCAGCTCATACACCGCACACACCAGATCTCCGCCACATGAAGTCGCTCTCCTCTATGCACCACCTCTCCCACCTTCAGCAATCTCCAATGTCTGAAGTTCACCCCAATGACTCTGCGTCAGTGGTCGACGATGAACCAACATCTGTTTTGGACAGCTTCACTCGCCAGAAGGGCTTGGTTATTCCTCCCACGACCGAGGCACTCCCTGTTGATGATGGTACCTATGTCTTCAAATTCCGTACTCCTAGCGGCAGGACTCACCGATTCCAATCTCGGCACGACGACGTGGAGCACTTGCGCGAGATCATTGCAGGGAAGCTCGCCACGGATCCCTTCTTCACCGAGTTCAGACCAAGTGACGGTTCGACCGATCACCCTGACCCAATCGACTTCATCCTGTCGTACACAGACGCTGATGGCGACACTGTCCTCATTACATCCGACCACGATGTCACAGACGCAGTCAAAATCGCTCGTGCCGCTGGGACCGACCGCGTGGTATTGTTCGTGCAAGGTGGGAAGGGCTGGGCTGAGGCTGGCGCGAATAATGGAGAAGCAAAGGCAGCCGAAGCAGCCACTGCTGCTCAGATAGAGACACAAGAAGTCGAGAAACAAGAAACGGTCCTGCCTGGGTCCGTAACTTTCACTCCTCCGGTACACGTCCACGTCCCTCCCCCTCCTCCTCAGGAGGTCCTTGGAATCCCCAAAGACCTTCTGCTGCCCGCCAGCATTGGTGCCCTAGCTGTAGTTATTATCGGCGTATTCGCCGTCTCCAGAATGACGGGGTCAAGATATTGAGTATTATGATATTACAGTATATTTCTTTGTCTGCGCATTCGGAAAATTCGTTCTCGTAATAACTCACATTCCCTTTCCACTGCTTCGCATTAGAGCTTTTACGAAATTTGCTATGATAATCTAGTTATTCTTCACAATGTCGTCTGTTAATGATCATGCACAATTGAATGACCTTGAATGCCCCATGTTCATGAATCACCGGCTATCAGGGCGATAAGTTCAAAGCCCGCGAGCTTCCGTGTTCGCCGCTGCCAGTGACGCGACCTTAATGTTCATTCCAGAGAGTTGAACTTCTCGTTGTACAACCTGCGACGTACCACGAACCATCAAGACGATGCGCAAGTCAGAAAGGGAGGAACTGGTTAATGAATTGGTAATGCTTTATTCCCGAGCCCTTGGTTCACGTTGGCTCATGAGTGTTCAATGTAACCACAGGCGAGCAGGTTGATGTCGTCTATGGTGGACGATCTGGTGTTCGACGCGACTATACAAGCTCATCAAGAAATTGCGCGGAGCAGAGCTATCTGCTCGGTGTGCCATACCCGGTGAGTAGGAGTAGTTCTGGTACTGGCTCAGTAGGTTAAGCCTGACATGCATATAGATGTGCAGCAGGTGAGAGCTTTGTCGCCCTACCGTCATCGAGAAGATAAAGCTTTCGTGTGGAAGTCCATGTCCCTGGCCCTTCCAATATCCAGCCACAAACTACTGCGGGCTCATCGAGAGCTGGTACGCCCATGTCGATTGGTAACGGCTCTGACAGTGGGGCATACACGCCGGGCAACGCGAAGTCTGAGGGTGTCGTCAATCTAGAGTGCATGAACTGTGATAGACAGGTACGTTCATTGCTTATGCAGGGTCTGATAGAAACAATGTCGATCGAACGGTAGGTTGCGTTCAACCGCTACGCCAATCATCTGAGTCAATGTATGGGCGTGAACGGGAGCTCGCGAAGGGGCCTGTCGAGAACTGGTAGCAATAACTCCAAATCAAAGTACGTGAAGTCTACTACACATCCTCCTTTCACTGTGTATTGATGTTGTTACTAAGAGCTCCTGGGGAGCCATCCCGATCAATGTCCCCTGATTCAGACTTTGGGAATATCTCGGATGATACTAAGAAGGGTGGGAACAAACGTCCAGTGAAGACGAAAGGCAAGCGCGGTAACCTATCTATTAACTCCCATTTCACTTCACTTCTCATGCCGTTTCGTTTGTCAGATGAAGCTGAATTCGACCTCAAAAGAAAGCGAGTAAGTATACAACAAATAGACGCACATGCACCGTATATTGAGTTGTTTCGCAGCCCAATTCACCTCAAACCTCCCCCGTTAAGAAGCCAAAGAAAAAGGCTACAGGTGGGTCCTTTCCGCAAATATTTACTTGCACGTTTGACAACAGCACGAATGCAGCGTCACCCGTATCACGCCTGAAGTCAGATTTGGATAACAATGGTCTCCCTTCCAACGTACGTGCGAGGACACCTCTTTTGTGCTCCGTGTCCTCATATTTAACAGCAAATTCCCCAACTACCATCGACGAATTCGATATCCCGAGTCCCTTCCAAGCTCCGTGCTTCATCTACATCAACTTTCTTAGATCGATCTCCTTCATCGTCTCGGTCGTCTTCTCCAGATGTGGCATCTGTAGCTACAATTGCCACATCATCATCCTTCTCTGGCCCCCGGAGTCCAGGCTTTTCCAGTAAGGGCATATTCAATAAACCACCGAAGAAAGTCACTGGGACCGGCCCGCCAAGGAGATTAAGTCCTCCCAGGCCACCTCCACCACCAGCGGTACCATTAGACTATGCAATAGGCGAGTGAGATTCTTAACACAGCTTCATTATAATGACCATAATTCATCTACTCAGACGTCGAAGGAGACGAGACCGGATCTTCGACAGATACTGATAGCTCATAGATAGTTATCGTATGTTTTATATCCGTCCTAAACTAACATAGGACAATCTTCTCCTATCTATCGGCTGCTATAAGCATACCCCCCGACAATCTGAACCAAAATAAACAACACAGCCCGGTCATGAAATAATTCAAGGGCGCCTGGGTGCTAGGGAAGGGAAGAGGTACCAAATACCGATGAGTACGACACCCTGGGCCACGGTCATGTAGGATAGGGTCTGCATTCCCCTGACCGTCGCTATCGTGCCCGTGAAGAACGGGAATAGAGCTAAGGCGAACGGTAACATTCAGATCAGCAGGCCCGCAATTCAGTGGAGATTAGATACGTACATGCGCCAAGGCTAGCAAACGCGGATCTAGGGAGACAATTTAGATTCATTGATCGAGCAAGAATAACGCCTTACATTATGCCCATGGACACCATGTGGACTTCATGTGGGAGCAGATCGTTGGCGAGGGCGAGGCAAGCGGGGAAAATGGGTCCGTACACAACGCCGATCATGCTAGCGGAGAATGCGTTCCCGGCGTTGGAGTTGACGAACCAGATGAGTAGCTGCATTATCAGAGCGACCACTGGTATCAAAGAGCGATCAGATCTTCTGGAAGAGAAATTGGAGGCTGCGACGAACATCTGTGTTCAAGTTGTGTCAGTAGTAGCCTAGGTGGTGATAGTACTGGAGTACGTACAGTAGTGCCAAAACGATGTATTTGCGGCGGGCGAAAGTAACCCTGGAAGGTATGTTGAGTTGACGAATTCCTTTCGAGGTGAGAAATTGCGTACTTGTAATTGTATCTTCCCCAAAGAAGGCGACCGACCGTGATGCCTCCCCAGAAGCCGGAAGTCACGTAGCCAGCAGTGTTACGGTCCGCAGACTGAGGCGATAGTCAGCTCAAGATATACGAAGTCCGAAGGAAGTACACATACTCGTACAGCCAATAAGTAGGACACGATCTAGAAGAGGGAATAAATTTCAATCAAGAAGTTGGTACGGTGTACTCACAAATCCTTGTGTCGTGGTTTCACTACATGAGTGGCTTGACTAACATTGTTGGCTGAGTGAAGGAAAGACGAACCTTCCACAGTACAACCAAGAGAATATACAGACAGCCCATAAGTAAGGAAGCTTGACTGCCTGAGTTAAGGCTGCAAGCAATCGTGAGCCCTATGATTACGGTAACGTCCACGTCGAGCGCTTACCATTTGGCGAGGCAGCTTTGTCTGATACCATCCTAGAAGTCTGCCTTGCAATGGGTGAAGGCAGGCTACTCTGCGACTGCTTTACTTCTGAATCAGAGATGCAGCCCAGCGCAGTCTCCCTATCGTCGGCGAATTCTTTTAACGTAGGCCTAAATGAGTAGACGAGGAAGCAGGTGTTGAACGCCGACAAAACCAATGATCCATAATAGAAGTGGTTCCAAGGTACGCCTTTCGCGACGATCGTCTGGCAGATTAGAGGCGAAATGGCTCCACCAAAGCCTAGAAAATATGATCAATAATTCACTGATGCTCGCAATCAGGGAAAGAAGACGAACTCCACGTCGCATAAGCGTAGCCCAGGGATGGGCGCGAGAATGTAGAAAAGTAGAGGTTTCTATAAGACAATTAAGCAACTGACTTGGTGAAACAAGGTACAAGCATACAATTGGGCTAACGGGAGAGTGTCAAATTAAACTGGAGTCTAC
This sequence comes from Pleurotus tuoliensis, assembly GCA_036872985.1. Taxonomy (NCBI): domain Eukaryota; kingdom Fungi; phylum Basidiomycota; class Agaricomycetes; order Agaricales; family Pleurotaceae; genus Pleurotus; species Pleurotus tuoliensis. The sequence goes on from JAYMDH010000002.1 coordinate 3,078,838, forward strand.
GGAGGACGAAGATATGACTCACCGGTGATGATTCCACGAGCATAGGCAGCGAATGCATAGGCAAGAAGCAAGACGGGATAACCGCCTCTCGAGCCCATCAACACGAAAAACGAAGCATGAAGGACGCTGAAATAGGCGATTGCCAAATAGCGCCCTTGTGTTGGTGACGCGCCGATGTCACCTTTTAGATTGGTTCGAGAGAACCATGGGATAGCGGGGAAGAATGATCGGTTTCGGGACGATGTGCGGGCATTGCTCAACACTGTCGAGGTCCATTCTACAAGGATGGTGGCAGCAGCGAACCTATTATCGCTCGTGAATTCATAAGTTCCGATACATACAAGGAATGAAACTCACCCGACGGTGCTGCCTGCAAACAACAAAGATGACGTTAGGGGCGTTAAATGGAAGTCGCGTTCGAAATCTAATCATGGATGGGATCAAGTTATCAGACTTGTTTAAGGAACTCTTACAAGGTATAACAGCGCCAGTAACTGTGTGAAAGAAAGTGAGCGATTTTCACCAACAGGCAATTGACGACCTTACCTCCATCACCCCAACCACACATAAAATACATAAAGTACCCAGCTGCGAGTCGAATTGCTAGACGTTCTGGAGGAGATACAGGAACAACAGAGGGTATATCCACAATGGAATTTTTACTGCTGGCAGTTGGGCTTGTTTGCGAGGGCGTCTGTGGCTCTGATGTGTAGTGCAAGCGAGGTAAAGTGTCTTGATGACGCGTAGGTTCGGCGTTGGTCGAATAACCAGAGAGATGTGCATTTGCAACGGGAGAAGGATATTGTATTGGAAGATGTCCGTCTCGGGTAGCCTGTGCGATCGGCTCATGGACCTCGTCGTCGATGGCACTATCCTCGTCGCGTCCATGGATGTTCACGTTAGTGCCTTGGAATAATTTAGGAAAGAGGACTCGAGTGCGAATAGAGCTGCGACGGCGTTCTCGGAGGGAGTTGGGACTACACGAATCGAGAGCAAAGGGCTGAAGCTGAAGGTGGATGGAAGACATCGTATCTGTGCGGTCTACCTTCGTCTCAAGGCCATGATATACCCAATTTTTAGGGTGGCGGTGACTTTCCAAGTTCGAACCTCGCTAGGTAGATGCGTGCAGTGTGCTCAAGGGTCTTTCCCCATCCGCACCACGACGTTCCAGTTAGACCCAACGTAGAATCGGTCCGGTGTCCTCCAAGATGAAGCGAGCGTAATAGGAACCGTTCGGAAAATCGAAGGAAGGCCGCCAGAACATGTCATATTTACGACGAGGAGGTGGGTTTGAGAAGCGAGTAGAACGACCAGAAGCCTTCGGTAAGATATTAAGACGTCCCATCGAGGGCCAGCAGGTGGAATCGCGTATGTATGATGCGGTAACGAGTTGTAAGGCGACAAGGTATTCCCAAGCGCTAGTGTATGGTAGTCAACCGGTCGGCCATGGATCCCGACGACAGCAGGGAAGAGAGGGTTGTGATAGAGTAATTATGAGCCAATGTATCTCGTCGATACTCGAGATCCGGCAACGTAAGACACACCCCATGATAGCCAAGTTGTCGATGAGTTGGTGCAGTTTTTTTCTTCAAAAATTTCGACGAGCCCTCGTTTCTAACTAGATGTTCCTTTTACGTGGACTTGACTGCTCGATACTTCACAGATTACTGGCGAATGGGGATGGGAGAAGACATCCGGAGAAGTACATAGCATATCAACGAGTATGGGCAAAGATGTAACTGAAGAGTTAATTTGAAGAAGCGTTCGACGCGAACGACTGAAGTATCGCGTGAAGAAGTCTAAGGCTCGTTGCCGGCGGGCGAACATAGAAGTTCTAAGCGCCAGGGTCAGGTACTCCGAGCTTTCTCCACTAGGTTCCGTTCTGGTTCCGTTCTTGCGACGCGACGCGACTTACGATACATACACGCGATTGATGACCTTCACGGACTGTGGTGTGTCCCGCTTCTTACAAAACTATCATCAACTTATTTTTTTCACGGATATCCCAAAATTCAGTGGCGCCATATCTCGTACTTCTGACCACCACTTCCCTTGCGCTGGGTTACTGGGCTGGCACTCGTTCACAGCCTCGTCGTTCCCATTCCCTCGACCCGGAAGATGATTCGAAGGGCGATCCACTCGGTCCGACGGACACATGCAAAATGGTGCTTGAGCATTCCATTCAGAGTTCAAAGTGACAATGAGCAAAGCATAATGATCCGAGAGGCTTTGTAGGTTCTAGTGGTGCGGAAAGACTTGGGAATGTCAGCTGGAAAGGTTGCTGCTCAGTGAGAATGCTTTCTTATAACTATATTACAGTCGGCTGACCATATCCTCCGGGACTTGCAGGTGCTCGTACGTTCCACGCTTCATCCTAGCGGCCAAGCGAGGCTGAATCTTGATGCGCTCTCCGCCCATTGCCCAGCCATGTCGCATTAGCGTGTTACCGGGATCTCGTCGCTTCCAACCCGGCGGTGGGTATTGCGAGCCCTCATTATAGTCGTACTTCATTAATGCTCCTGTGCCATCTTATAGCTCCTACGACGATGGGAACGCACAGGGTTCGTAGCCGTACTGTCCACTGTTGCCACCCCGCTGATTTTGGGCGTTACCGCTTGCAGGCAGACAAAGGTTGCACTGCAATGTGACGACGATGAACAGTTGCTCCTTCTACAAGGGCAGGCCAAAAGCCTCAGGTTATGTGCACATTCTATCCGGGACGCGTGAGTGATATCTAGAGCTTGCCCTCTGTTGCTATCAGCACTATTCCTTATTTTTATCAGCGGCAGGACTCAAATCGCGGCAGGCTCCAGGACCGTGCTTGGAATCGTTGGGCCCACAAGGCTGATCAACCAGGTCACAGGCAAACTAAGGCTCCTATGAAACGCGCACGGGTGCCGCTCAGAACATCATATCATAAGTAACTTGGGGATGAGAACACAACTTCATTCCATATCAACATCATGATCAAGCTACAGAAGTTTCCTTATATCTTACATAGAATCCGTTGTCTGTTGGTGGCCTTTGGGTGACTTTCCTTTGGGAAACATATCTGTAGTTGCATCCACTCATCGCGTCTTCACTTGATCAGCGTGGTTCATTTGACGCAGATGCGTGGTGTTGAACTCTCTGAGGAGATATTGTATAGCATTGCCAGAACCGAGAACTCCGTTGATGATTGCGGCAGCGAGCGGTGTAACAGGGCCGCGCCAAGTGTCTGTGGATGTCAAGGGAAAAAGGAAAGGGCATCATAAGCCGTCCTAAGCAGCAGCATCCATTCCAGACGACAGCGAAACTTTGAATTTTGTGGGACAAGTGCTAGAAGAGCTGGGCGTGGAGAATCAACAAGTGCAAACAGGAGGGAGAAGGATCAGTGTGTGATTCACTGGTCACTGGTCACCATCGAGCACAGCAACCGCAACGCAGGCGCCCTTCCAATCCTCCACAACTCTCTCTCATTTAACAAAAACCAACTCCTTCGCTGGACGATTCGTTTCCATTCTTTGCCCCTACCACCTTTAACCCAACTCCCTGACCCAGAATCATGTCTGGGCCATATCCTAACGACTCAGCTCCTTACCAGCAACATCGCCAGCACGCGCCCTATCAACAAGAGTACAAGGCCTCATACGACGACCTCATCGACGAATATGCAACGCCGTACGGCGCGACGTCGGGCCACAAGACATTCAACGTCGAAACGCCGCTAACAAGCGATCTGCGTCGAGGCCTAACAATCTCGGAACACCAGAAGCCCACACAATTCTCTTCCAAGCAATCAGAAGAAACGGACTTTGGCGCGCCGTACGTGGGCTATCCGCCGCCAGTACCGTTGAAGGAGATCGACACTCGGACTTTCTGGCAGAAGGTGTGCCGACTCAAGTTTTCATGTGTAAATTGCTAATGAATACCGGTATCTGCAGTGGCTGCCAGAGTCAATAGCGTGCAGACTGTATGTGTTTACAGTTCTCATAGAAACAACAGTAGATCTGGCCATTGAGGGGGAGCTGCTGGTGCGAATCAATCGCCAGAATGACTTGGCGGGCGTGGATGGCAAGATACCCTCGCAGAAAATGCCCGTCTACCTGAGCATTTTCGCCCTAGCACAGTGCGTCGTCCAGGCTTTAGTTCATTCACTAACAGCTGAGCCATTGCCTAGTGTTTTCCAGCTGGTGCTAGCGATAGATGCGGTCTATGCCCGAAACACACTTCAATTCATTGCCCTCACGTGCGTTCATATCTAAGGTTTGGTACTCATCTCAACTTGTCTCTAGCATCTTCAACGCCCTCTTCCTTCTCTACGCCATCATCCAAATCTTCGAAATCCGTACATCCTCTGAGCTGCTTCCCAATGTCACGGGCATATCCGACATCCCTATCAATGTCCTCACGACCATCATCCCCATCGTTATTTCTGTTGCCGAAATATGCTACATCGCCCTCGGATGGAAGATTTACCACGAGTTCGGGTGGAAACTATACAAGGAACTCGGCGCTGACAGGCGAGTCAAGAAGATGTATGCCAATTACCAGGTGTTCGAATGTCTTATCAAGTTCGACGTCTTCTTCTGGATTGGCTTCTCGGTGCAATTTATCTGGCTGGTGTTGAACAAGAACGACTGGGAGTACTATGTTACGTGTGCAGCGTTGCCGCTCTCCATTGTTTTGCTAGTTGAAGGCCATTTGGCGGCGAGACATGAGAACAAGTGGATGATGGCTACGTTCATGGCAGGATGTGTTGGAGCGATGGTGTACTTCGTCTACAAGGTGAAATCTCACTGGCACCATACTATCTTCACGCTAAGCATGATTTTGTAGCTCGTGAAAGTGCTCATATACAGGAACACTGACCAGTTCCTTGCGATCTACAAGACTTTGTCGGTGTTTTGTGAGTTAATTGATACTCATCCAAAAGTAATTTACTCAAAGTTTCGCTCTTGGTAGCTATAATCGCCATTGTCCTACTGCTGGCGACATTTGCGTTTGCTATCATTGTCATGCGTAACTTCGGCCGTGGCCTCAAGACTTCAAGTAAGGAGCACTTTTCAACTTGCCTGGCTACGAACTATGACTAATGATACTTGCGAGTAGTAAAGCGCAAGAAGACAACGAAGATAGGTGGTTCTGTGAATCCACACCGCCGCGCAGCGAGCACGAACTTGAACCGCATGAGCATCGACTAGATCCCTACGAGTATTTTCCTACATCCTACTCCTACACCCCTTCAACTTCTCAGAGCCCGTGCTCCAACACAACCCAGCCACAGCATGTCACACTACTTGTACTGATTTACTCCCCGCCTCGCATTACTGGCTCCATCGTTTGTACATGATAACTATTTGAGATAATGGACATTGCATCACAGTATTCCTACGCCCGATCCCAATAGTCTCTTCTCTCCATCTCCATCACCACCACTACCTCCTACCCGATCGTCGTTCCCGCAACACAAGTATTCCATACATTATTTTTTTAACAATATTTGCATCACCTTCATTGGCGTGCGTTTCATTTAGTAGTTAGTATCTCGTGGATCCGGGGTGTAACTACTCCCTTTTGTTTTGTCCATTTATCTTTCATCCTTAGACAAATGTATATCTCGGTGTTGCGCAATTGCAGACTAACCATGCGGATCGGAACCTTGGAGGTAAATTGCTATCATTGTATTGACAACTACTAAGCTGGAGGACAAGACTACGTGTACAAATCGCAAGTGACAAATCGATATGGATAAGTGAGAACGATACACGCAGAAGGTAGATATATAGCAAATAATAAATCAATCTGCAAGAGACAGCTCGCGTCTGATGATCTGGCGAACCTCTCTGAGGCCACCAGTTTCGCGTTTTACGCGGCGCGGGCTTCGAGTCAAAAGCTCTTGAACACTGTCCTTGCCTCCAGGGCTTGGGGGAGCAGCCTTCGTAGGTGATTTCGTGGGTGATTTCGTGGGCGACTTCGTTGCGGCATCGCCATCACCGCTATCAGCACTACTAGTAGGCGCAGGCATCTCCAGCCACTCTTCCTTCCCGATGTTCATCTTTCGAAGGAAGAAAGGGCACAGCGTAGTGAGCATAGCGATTGATTCGTTGGCTTCACTGGCTGAGATAGGAACGGGAGAAGACTTGACAATCGCTGTGGCGACCTCAGAGGTCCGCAACGCCTTCCGTTTCCGCGATGGCGTGGACATGGATCCTGTGGGGTTAGAAAATAACCTGGGGAGACAACGATCAGAGGTCAATCCGCAACTGAGCAACTGAACAGACTTACATCCACACGCTGTCTGCTACTCCATCCAGCCGGCCGAGGAGACAACGTCTTCTCATCTCATCTTGACTGAGCTTCAGCATCTGGTCCCGGGTTAGAGTGGTCCCATCTGCGCTCTTAGAGGGCGTCTTGGTAGGCGAGGAGGTCAGCGATTTTTGCCGGACACGCTCGTAAAGAGCCTGCCTGCGCAACGTTGAAGGCGTTTGAGTAGGTGTTGTCGTCGTACTTGATGTACGTTGACGCGTAGGCGTAGAACATTCAGAACCAGAATCTGAGAATGATGTAGTAGGTGTGCGCGGGGTGAGTAAAGCTTTCACCGAGCTTACACTTCCGTGGTGGGAAGATGGCGTCACAGGAAACACGACAGAGTTCTTTTTCTCCGCTCGTGACGAGGGAGTTACAGGGAACGAGGGAACGGGGAAAGGACGATTGTCCGTAGTTTTCTTCCTCGGAGACAATAACGGGAATAGTATGTTGGATTTAGTCGGGGACTTTGTAGAAGGTCGAGAAGGGGAGGGTGGTGCGATAGGCAGTTTCGAAGGGGATGAAGAAGATGACGCCTTAGGAGAAACAGCCGCGAAGAGTCTAGTTAGCGACGTAGTCTTCGGCGCTGCAGGTAGTTCAGGTAAATCTGCTAAGGGTATGGTTGGAACTGGGTCAGCACCAGGGTGCAACTATGAACAACGTAATTTTAGCGAATATTTAGATGTCCAGCGGGATGAATTCATTACCTGTACCCAGCGTTTTAGTTTCTGGAGGAAGTCAGCGCGTCGTTTCTCGCCGGCTGCTGTCCACCGGGCTACTGCTGCCATTCCACCACCCATGTCTTTATCGATATCCATTTCAACTTCTATACCAATGCCATATGCAGGCACTCGTTTCCCTTCTCGCCTGGAATGGTGGGTGGTCGTGCTGATAACGAACCCCATCGCTCCTCTAGTCCACTCTTTTGGTACCGCAGCCTCAGACTCCAAGAAGGGATTGTCTTCTTCCTCATTAAACACATCCTCATCTAACTTCTTCTTCTCAACCAGAAGCTTCACCTCCTCGCCATCCCATTCCCAGATCCAACAAAGTCGGCGAAGGTCATCGATGTCGAATTGCGTGGTCAAACCAGCGTAGGTTGACAGCGATAGGTGGTTCAGCACGTTCCGGACAATACCCGTATCTGAAGTAGGTGAGACTGCGCAGGTAGCAAGCGCATGTGAGATAGCATGTTGTAGTCTTGTTTGTATTGAATGTAACCTGCTCAGATGAGCAGGTAAAGCGGGCGAGGTTTCAGGTACTGTTTTCCGGGTGACAGTTGGAGGTGGTGTTGGGGGACTACGCGTTTAACATGTCAGAAATATTTTAGTATTGCTTTTATCTGTTACGCACGCTCTCCGAAGTTTCTTGGGGGTGAGCACGCTCTCATCGTCCGACCCCGGTAGACAACGCTTCTTCCGTGGGGAGACTTGGAGATTAGTGTAAATCTCGCTCATTTTCGTATCCTTCACGCGTCAATATCCCTAGCGGATTGCGCGCGCGCCAGTGGCGACGGAGAACGAGGAGGCTGTGGTGGTTCGAGTTGAAGGGGTGGCCAACGCCAATTGAACAATATCACCCCGGATTGAGGGTCGGTTTATTTGGCCACTCCCTCGGAACCAAACAACCGTGTCGGCGACACGCCACGCTCTGTGATCGGTCCTCTTCTACTACTTACTTCAACTAATGGCTCAACGGTGAGACTCGTTTATCTCTGCGACGGGAACTTGGCTCATTAAGAAGACAGTGTGAGGTCCCAGGCGTCTCTGCGCGACCGCTCCTCGTTGCTAGGTGTAACACCTCCTCCGTCAGGCCGCTCGTCACCATACCGCGACTTACCGCTACACAATAACCAACGCTATGCCGATGACCTCGAAGGTCAGAACGACGAAGCCCTGGAAGGCCTCAACTCAAAAGTCAAGCTGCTGAAGGATGTAAGTGAGTCTGCCCAGCTCCAAGCAGGTAGCAACGGCTTAACACGTCTCAACTTCCCAGCTCACTATTGGTATTGGCAATGAGGTCCGAGAATCTGCTGTACAATTAAGCCAAATGGTGAGATCCAAAACACCTCCGAGAGGGCTCCTTAAGACTTATTACTCAATTAGAACGATGCATTCGCTGAAACGTCTGGTATACTATCTGGTACTTTCCGACGAATGAACAATATGGCCGAACGACAAGGCTGTCGGTGGCTCTGGTACATTGTCTTCCTAATTCTCGTGTTTTGGTTCTTCATTGTTGTATGGTGGTTTCGACGATAAGCCATGCCTCTTCACTTGCTCCTCCTTAATCTCACTTTCCCCGCCATGGACTACGTCAGAACCGTCTCGGATTCGAAAATACACATTTAACTCGACATCAAAAGCGTCTATGTTACAGCCGTGAACGAACGCATAAATCAAAGCGAATATTATAGGGAGCAAACATAAAAATAATATATGGAGGCGTATGATATGGTGTTACGCTGCCTGGAATGCGGATCTACGACGGCTCGCGCAGCTGGCTCGTCGCAATCTCCAGAATCATCTTCCTTCGGATATACGGCATATGCTTCTGCGTGAAGTTGAACACTTCTTCGCCTCTTGACAGGTATTCCAAAATTGTACAGGTAAAGACCCCGCAATCGTAGGCATTTTCTTGCTGTGGGATATCCTGCGAACGGGATGAGGGAATGTGTGAGATAGAGGTACTATCGCTCAGTAAGACGCAATAAGGCGAACCTTGGGTGAATAATCTTCCCAACCGGTAAAGTCAAACGGCTTTTTCTTTTTATTGCGGTGTTCAGCATCAACATACGCCCGAAGGTGCTTGAGAAAAAGTACGGTGAGCAAGCGGGGACACCATTTCTCGTATAAAGTGACATACCTTGAGTACGTAGGACTGATCACCATTCATGCTATCGTAGGCTTCAATCCGTTTTTGCCGGAAGTTGATTGCTGCAGACGTCCAATGCGTGTTGCCATGATTGACCGCCAGAAGCACGACGTCCTTTTCGAAGATGTCGAACTACAGCACACCCCTCAACAACCAGTTATACCGGAAAGCCATCATACACACCTTCTTAGTCCACTTTGCCAGCCTCGACTTATCATACCCATCCAACACCTTCGGCCAAAAGAACGTACTGAAATAATGCACTTTCAACGGCTTCGACGCCTTGCCCCCGGGGTTCTCTTTCGACGATTCCGAGCGCGCAAGGATCATAGACCCATAGAAATTGATGATCTCATCGTTCAACCACTGACAAGGTCGCAAACGCGCAATATCCTCGCTAGTCACCTGTTCCCTAGCGAACTTGAACAAAGCACCGTGCTTCTGCAGGATCCCCGTAACCTTAGCATCGTCCGCCGGTGGTAACTGCGTTGGTATGGGGGCTCGCTTGGGGCGGAGGCGGTCCTCGATCTCTTGATCCCGCGTTTTATTGCGAAGTTGCATTTGCTCCCATGTTGGGATGAATGGCTTCGGCGGTTTGGGACTATTGAACGTTGCACGCGCCTTGTCGAGGGCTCGTTGCAGGAAGATTCCGTCGGCCTAAAAGTACTTAGTAGCAGCCAAGCGAGAAGATGACTTTTGATCTCACATCCGCGAACGAATACCGTCGATTGCGATTTGAGGATGGTGCCAACTCTCTTAGATCGGTAAGGGAAGCGGAAGCTATTAAGATGTTTAACGAATGGAGAAACGCCTCAAAAACAGGGATGGCATACGAGACAAGGCCTCGCGGAACTGTACTTTCTCCAACGCAGCGCGATAGCTGAGCAGGCCTTTGAAGTCTGACAGACTTGATTGGTACCCTGAATTGAGATGAACTGAGCATGGTGAATGAGTAGAGAATACACGCGACGCACCGTTCCGACGCTCGTAACTGTACAACTCTTTTTCCATCTCTAATCGATCTGCTATCCTCTCTTCTTGCACGCGTTGCTTATGCTGAAGCAGATGTAATTAATTTCAATAGACCCGGGGGCAAGATATCTTACTCTTTTCGCGAATATGTGTTCCCGCGTCTGATATCGTCGTACGGGTATAGGTTGTGCTGATGCGTGATCACGGAAAGTGAATTCGAAAGAACCACTGGTTTGATCCCTCTGAGGGACAGGTGGGGGCGGCATTGAAGAGTCGATGATTTCAAGGGAAGGCGAAGAGTCCTGAGACTTGCGTAGGCGCTTCGAGCCTGATGAATTGGATGACGTTGCTGTCTGTCTGCTAAACCCATTGACCAAGGGCGTCTTCGAGCTGCTTGCGGCCATATTGACATGTCCATTTGGTAGCTGGGTTCGCGAGTTACCCGTCTCCGGCGTGTCATTCATGTATGACTTTCGTTTGCTTTGGCGCTCGGTTGGTGGTGGAGGGGACGGCGGAAGTGGTATTGAACGCGGGTCGCGTGAGGTACACTGGGCAAATTCAGTATTTTTCTGTTTCAATTTGTTCAAGTATGTGTGTGGTGTCAGTGAAACGTCGTCAGAAACGCGGGCGGAAGAAGGGGGAGGTAGAGGTTTCGCTGGTATGGGTGGAGGGGGTGAGGACAAAGGCGACGGCTGTAGTGATTCCTGCGTGCGGGTGAGGTCGCTCGGTTGATCGCCTAGAACGAAAGGTAAGAGCCTCGTCCTCGCTGCTATAATTATACTTCACCCCGCAAGCACAAACGCACCTGGCAAGAAGTGTGAGACCGTCTCGAGCAGCAGCTTAAACCCATCGATTGTGTATGATATCCAGCGCTGGGACAGCGTTTTGCTCGCGATTGGGGTGCGCTGTTCCATGCCCGGACGGCGCGTCGTGCGTCGGTGCTTCGCAGGGCGCTCGAGTTGTTCTGGGGCAGGACGCTTGTTTGAGGATGTCGAGGATCGAGGGTGGGATGGAGCCATGAAAGCTGCTGCAGACGCAGCTTTGTATGTCGGCTACGTGGAGAAGGAGATGAAGCGGGTCGACTGCGAGCAGCGAAGGGTCCAACGCAGCCAGGCCGTCGCCAGAGGATAATTCGAAGACAAGATCATCACTGAACACGGTATCGCACTTCCCACACCCTTTATCCCACTTTCCCGCGAGGGGTCTGAGGGGTCGACAATGAGTCTACTTGTCCTTCGGGCCACTATTTAAATTAATCTCTCTCGGTGCCATTATCTAGGATGAAGTGCCAAAGCCACGTCGCTGGCCCATCAAGATGGTTCCCGTCCATTTATTGCTAAACTTTCATGATGAAGTCACAAGGCTAGTCGAAGCATCATTGACATCCAACATAGAGTCAAGAATAGCAACTCCTCGTGCACACCAGCTCTCCGGCTGTAGTGAACATAACTATATTATATTTATGTGAATTCACCAACACCCGCGAATGCGAACGCACTTGACAATCCGAGGGGATCCCACAAGCATGGTGCACACACGCACACTCAAAGGGATGGTACTTGCCATGAACGTAAAAGAATCTGGATGAGTTCCGTACGCGAATAGCAAGGTCTTGAGGGTGGTCATTAGGTCAAGCTATCGAGTTATCGATTAATCTAGCCTACTTGCGCAGGAAGGTTGGTGTATACGCTGAGCTTGCAATACGGTCCGTACCTGAAAACTGGACAGACTCCGCCCCGTTCCAGTGGAATCAGCTATCACGCGCATGCGTGCACCGGACTGAACCACAGATCCTACAGATGCCCAATCACATCGCCCTTCTGCGTCGGAGGTGGATTGGTTGTGACGGATAATCGAATAATAGAAGTATACTTCGTGCACCATGGGAGGCAGATAAAGATTTCCATGATAACGCCAGACATACACCCGACATGTCACCCAGTTGTCTCCGATAACGTCTTTTATAATCAAAAGGCTAGCCATCGGTGGACTAATGCGGCAAGGCAGGAACATGGAGGACCGCCGTCATCCCAAATTGGCGATCGTCTGTTGCCGGGTAGCTGGGATAGCGGACATAGATCGCAGGAAACGGAGGATTTGCGCTCTGTCGGCAGATGCTCGCAGCGGTGGTGTGTGAAACTCTGAGGTGATAGGCGACGAGAACGCTCGCTTCTTCAAAATTTCTCGAAGCCAGGAATGGCACCGGGTTGGGCTATTATCATTCTAATCAATGCCTAAGCAGCGTGCCTGTTTCTGAGCCTGCTCACTTGAAAGGCTTTTGAACGTAAATGAGGGTGCAGCAGAACACGAGAAAGCCTTGCTTTAGGGGTTGTACCAGAGTCGCCCGGGTACTAGGGTTAGGGGCAAGCGTGACGCAATTGGAAGGCCGTCCTCCCTTCACGGACTCTGAGCTGAATATTGTTATCTGACTACCCCTTCACACGACCTTGCCGTTATATAAAGACATCTGTCTTTCAGCGTCATCTAGCCTGCTTCCCCCCACTGCCTCCAACGTCCTCCCCACCGCCCCTCTCCCTAAACACCTTCACCTCTCAAGATGGGCATGTCCTACCGTCGTTACCTCACTGGCGAGCGCATCTACGGCTGCTCGACATGCAAGACCCATCTCGCGACCATCCATTCCATGATCTCAAGAGTATGCCAAGTCATCATCATTTATGAAGCAACATGCTAATGAAACATGACAGGCATTCAATGGCCAGCACGGCAGAGCTTACCTATTCGACGGTGTGTAAGTGGCGAACCATCTCCTAGTTCCGACCCCTTGCTGACATGCCTAGTGTCAATGTCGACGAGGGCGAGCCCTGCGACCGGCCCATGACAACGGGTAATCACACCGTCCGCGACATCTACTGCGTCAAATGCGGTACCACATTAGGATGGAAATATGTGCGCTACGAAATCACATTTCCCCTTCATCGACGGGAATGCTGACATGCATCATAGGACCGAGCCTACGAAACCAGCCAGAAGTACAAAGAGGGCAAGTACATCCTCGAGCGCAATCTTCTCGTCGACGTCCAGTAGCCGGCTAGAAGCGCCGAGCGCCCCAGTCGCCCTCCTAATTCACCCATATTCGGCTGGCATCCGTCCGAGCCGTGTACACCTAATTGGTCTCGGCATGATCCAAATCATTATCGCCGCATTTTTTGCAGGTCAATGCATTGTGCCAATGCGGCCCTTGTACATTAGAAGAGAGACTCGAGTCGGATGACGCTAACGCAAGGAAATCGCTTGGTTCTTGGCCATCCTTCCTCGATCCGACGTATAGAAGTCAACGTGACCCTCACCCCAGTCCCCCACCCCTTCCTCCAGTACGCCTTCCCACTCTACCACCTGAAGCTTGTAGATTGGTGCCTTTTGTTTGCGTACTCTTTACTGTTGTGTACTCATCTCATTCGGCAACCACCCCCTATTCCCCCTCCCCTCGAAAGCCAATTGTACACATACGTGCCGAATGTAAACCTAACTATATAATTACCGTGAATGAAGAAGAGAAACATTTATATTAATTGGACGAAGAGGAATCCGAGCATCTCATCATCATGCCCGTAATTACGATCAGGCCGTACGACATACGTTAAGCGGCAGGTGAGCCACGGATTTTGATTTGGGGAGACATCGAATATCTGTCAATGCATCGTGTCATGGTACACCCAAGCTCACTTTGCCATGACGGTTTAGTGAGGACATAGGCTTTAGATAGCTTCACTGGGGTGCCACGTTACCTGCTCGGGCCGAGGAGGGCGTCTAATAAATTCAGGGAAGACGTGGCGGGAACTCTCCAGATGTCGCGGGCGCTCGTGCTCGGCATTTTAGAAAATAAAATAAAAAACGGACTCGGTGGTGAAGGTGGTGGGTCAGACTGAGAATAGCATGTGGTCACTCGGAGAAGTATTTCTGTACTCTGTACATCAGACTTCTGCGGTCAGAATGTCTCCGCTCCGTCAAGGCGAGTAAAACCAACAAGGCGCAGTGAACCAACATGAGAGAATGGCAATGCCATCATTGATTTCCCTTTTGGGATGTTTGTCAGCCAATGCCGAATCCCCAACTATTCCCTTAGCCCCAACGACAAAATCTATATAATTCCTTTCAACGCTCCCTACCCCAACACGTTCTTTACCTGTTCTCCTCCCCGCCCTCTCCCCGCAATCCTCGTCTCTGCTGCCGGTACAATGGGTGAGTTTCTCGTTTGCGGAGCTGACCGCTTTAGCCGACTTTGACTTCTCCACTAGCCACCCTCACAATGTCGCGACCTCTCGTATCCTCGCCTCTCGCAGACTCCTCGTCGTCACGTAGGGCCGCCGCCGCCCAGCGTGTCATACCGCGACGGAACACTTCATTCCCGTCATCACGCGCCCTCCGACCATTTCCCTCCATTTCGAACTCAATTCAACAACCAGGGAAGCCAGCAGCACCAGGCGCAAAGAAAGCCGTCAAGCTGATAGAGCCGCCGAAAAACCATATAGGCACCTTTGTCCTTGACCTTACGCAGGCAGAGTTCAGCAGACAGGACTAGGGCAACCCTCATCGCGCTCCGCTGCGAATGCGTGTAGTGGCCGTGCATGGACCTGCGGTGTATGATGTGGGTGTGGGCGAAATGGGTCCAACACGGTGGAGAGCGCACAATCAGGCATTTCGAGCTTCTCAAAATCCGAAACACTACCGCATCTGGCGTCGTATCTATACGCACGCGCTCGCGTCTTAGACCGAGCCCGGGGTGTTTGTTTTACTCTCTACACTTCCTTTGCCATTCCCCTTTCATCCCCTGCTACGTTTCAGTGTTCTCCTTTCTCCGTACACCGAGTACTATAGAAGTCACCTGTCTGCACTCATCCCCACCCCCTTCCCCGCACCTTTTCCCCGCGCCGAATCGAGACGAAGTCAAAGAGAGTTCTGGGCTGTTCCACATGTATAACTGTACAGTCATTTGTTGTTCCTTTTCCTACTTGTACGCTACGCCACCCGGCGCCGTTCTTGCCTGCTAGTTCCACACACGTTAATGCCCGCGTATGCTCCGTGTCCTTTAGTTCTTTACCTGCTCCTACTCTTTTTATCTTTCATAGATTATTGGGGGGTGTAAGGTGAAATGCTTAAACAGGCAAATCTTGATTTCTGGAAACTTGAGTGACTTCGTGCCCGGAAGAACGTCACCTAATTCTATTCTAGCAAGTTTTCACGTTGAAAGTATCTTGCCTGCCGGTATGCGGCAAAGCACTTATCTCTGCCAAGCGTATGTGGGAATGACTTTGAAGGACTAGCATGGGTGCATGAGAACAACATGAGAACGCCGGCGATTGGGATGCGGCGACATCGATTATTGAGCTACAGCTCTTGGTGAGATGTCTACAAAAGGAGGGCGCGCGCTAGCAACGAGGCGATCCCCTAGCCCCTATAAGAGCTCCTGAATAGGATGCGTGTGACTCGGTCGATTTCGGTGTTGTTTGAATTCTGCCTCGTTGTACCGCATGTTTGGAAAGCTGTACGCCTAGTTCCGTCGAAACATTTCTACGGGAATCTGGGAAGCTCTGGTTGTGCAAGACGGTGGAATAATTAAATCGTGTGAAAAGAGTGCTTTTTAAGATATTGTATGGCAGTGTTTTGGTAGCAATAGGACTTTGAGCCGGGAACCAAAGTGTTGTTGGCCCATACGTCTCCTCTCGACTCTCAAGATCTC
Source organism: Pleurotus tuoliensis (assembly GCA_036872985.1). NCBI lineage: Eukaryota > Fungi > Basidiomycota > Agaricomycetes > Agaricales > Pleurotaceae > Pleurotus > Pleurotus tuoliensis. Next base: position 3,094,673 of record JAYMDH010000002.1, read on the forward strand.
CAAGGCTCTCCCAAAGTCTTCTCGTTTACGACCTCTCCACGAATCGCACGACCAAGTCCTACCTTTTCTTTTCACTTTCTTCATCTCTTTCCACTCAAGTTTTATTGACTCATTTCCATTCTCCTATCTCGACGACGCTCGACTGCTCTGACATTCACTTCAAGCCTCATACGGAACCGACTATCCTCCCCCAAGGACGTTCCTTTACGACTTACTCGACATCTCGAAGCACAACAGCTCCTCTCTCTGCTGACGCCCGTGTGATTCCACTGTGCTGATTCCAAGTAGCAATGGACAATTGGAGAGTAGCAGTTCTCGGCGATGGTGGTGTGGGCAAAACGGCTCTAGCAGTGCAGGTACGCTCCCTCTGTAGCATTTCACTAGGCCCGGGAGAATGACTGTCCGTGAAGTTTACCTTGAACTGCTTTGTCGGTAAGCAAGCTTACCTTCCTGATGCTCTCTGTGACTAATGCTTACTTTCCATTCGAATAGAGGTGTGCAGACATGTTATCTACGCCCTTCTTGAGGCTAATTGGCCTGGATTAGACATACGACCCGACGATAGAAGATGCCTACCGCAAACAGCTTGTGGTGGACAACCGGATGTGTTTTGTGGAGGTCATCGATACTGCTGGCCAAGGTGCGCTATTTACTCAAGATCCAGTTCATTCCCACTGATGGCATGTAAAGAGGAATATGCCACACTCCGTGACCAATGGGTGCGGTGAGTATCAGATGTTGATCCACTGATATCCGCTCATTCCCCTCATCCGATCTCCCAGAGAAGGGCAGGGCTTTATTCTTGTCTACTCGATTGCATCGCGGCAGACCTTTGAACGACTTGAGATCTTCCGCCAGTCAATGCGGCGTGTGAAACGTGGCGACCCAATATTCATGCTCGTTGGCAACAAATGCGACAAGGGGTACGAGCGCGAAGTATCAAAAGAGGAGGGCGCTGCCCTCGCACGGCAGTTTGGCTGCGAGTTCATCGAGACATCCGCAAAAACAGCCGAGAATGTCCAACATTTATTCATGAACCTCGTCCGTGCACTACGAAAGACACGAAATATAGAACCCGGCCCAGGTCCGACGAAACCAGTGAAAGACGACAAGCCCGGTGGCAGGCGGATCAAGTGTGTAATCATGTAGGAGAGGAGGGTTTCTCTATGGGCTTTGGGCTGTTTAGATCGCCTCGCTTTTACCTCATTTGATGATACCACTGCGACCATTTTCATTTCTCCGGTTCATCACCATGTCGTCTGCTCTTCCGTTTTCCCGTACCTCATTCTTTCATGGAGAACCGTTATCGCTGTTGACCTATGCCCTCTGGCTGTGATTATCTGGCTAGCGTCTCCAATTGTATTACTTCCATGGAACCCATGTTTCCCCATTCACCACATATATTGTACACATGTATGTCGTGGGCAGTCGGTCCTTGCTGTGCATCTTTACCCCTTGATGAGCAGCCCCATCAGTTCAAACTTCATTGAGATTTCCTCTAACATCTACATCAGCAACACGCCTGCCAATGTGTGGTTGCTGCGCTGACAATCATATCAGGACGATACTCCTGGAATCAGTTGATCTCTCATCGACATCAAGTTGCTTTCAAGCCCCATGCTATTCTCAAGCAAAACATTTGAATGCGACAGCCCAGATTTCGCTATTTATTCTATACCTGACAACGAACAGTTCCTTGTCCGTCGCGACATTTTAAACGGGAGCCAGGTCTTCAGTACGTTGCTTCATGTGCACACCGAGCACGCGCTGACGAGTTTTCTTTCCAGATGATATGTTCGCATGTTGCTCGTCCGGGGGGTCAACTGATACCCCTTTGGATCAACTGAGAATTGACGAGAAGGCTGAGACACTCCATCTCCTGCTCCAATTGTTGCATTCACCACCCTCGGCGCCCATTCCAATCCACATCAAGAACGAATCAGAGATTTCCCAAATCCGTACGAGGACGCATGAATCAGATTCTATGATACCTTGGCCTTTGCTACCAGCGCTGCTACACCTGGCCGATAAATATATGCTCTCGCAGTACTTGGTGGATTCCCTTCATGAACATCTCCTGGCTCATGCCCCCGTCTACCCCCTGGAGGTCTACGGTTTTGCTTGTCAACATGGTCTAGATCGGATAGCAACCAAAGCAAGCAAATATATACCACCGGTTGCTGGATTTAGCATCCAAGAAATCAAGGTCATACCAACGGTGGAAGCTTATCATAGGCTTGTGCAATTGCAAGACAACCGTGTCAAGGCAATGCGCAACATCCTGCTTGAGGAAGACATGTTCCCATTTAACTATGGGATATGTCTACCTCACCACGAGGAGGCAAAGGCACTTTGGGATAAGGCTCGAAGGAGACTCATTGGGCGTATTGAGACCGGTAAGCATGTTGCAGCTATATCGCCAGTCCAAGGATTCGAAGCTGATAGATCCAAGACACCGACGTCGGAGGTGAGATGGCATATGTAGCAGAATCGTTTGATTCATGTGATGCCTGTAGTAAAGCCTGCATCGCCGCGTTAGAAATGCTCTCTGTACGTGAGCCGTACCGGTTTTTCTTGGCCTCTACGACTGATGCGTCAATAAAGTATAAATGCAGCAGGGTAACTAAGGGTATCAAACTGAAAGCGCCCCCGGTCTGATGTAGTCCCAAGTGATAGATCGCCATCAACAATGTTACGTTCTATAACATAAGTATAATAACACGTCTACTCGTCGTAAATGTTGTGATGCGGGATATATATGCATTGTGAGGTATGGTGATGTTCATGTATTGTGCCAGAGGAGCGTCCTCAAGTCTTTCCAGATCTCCGAATCTCTGTACATATATTGCATGGAGTTGAACATGCCCGGTTGAATTGACTCTCCCCGATTGGTGAACAGCCACATAACGGCGCCCCACGACAGAGCGGCGAACACGGTGAAATAGCGTGAATCAGGCGGTAATGGCTTGACCACGTCGGAGGGGGAGGTTGATTTAGAGTACGGCGCACCAGCTCTTGGTATAAACGAAGCGACGACCCTCGATACGACGTACAGCACGATCTGGACAAGGCTCCGATGAGCCGGTAGCGTGGAGTATATCATGGAGGCCACATACCTGCTCATTGACGGCTGTCCGTTCACCAAACACCAGGTATCCGCCCAGCAGACCTGCAATGAATGTATCCGCACTCCTCGCCTTGCCCCCATTGACCTTCTTCTGCACGAGAAGGAAAGACTTGTACAAGGTTACAAATTTCGCTAAATTGAACGCATGTTGCTTGGTCGCGCGATATATGACACGCATGCGGGCTTCCCAGCTGCATTTTAACGTCAATGATTAGTCCACCATGATGATGCGGTCGAAGACGCTCACCTGCCCCGCCCAAATAGTATAGCCATGATCAAGGCATGAGGGAACCGCACTTTGACACCGTACACGAACCCGTTGCGTGCGCCCTTGAGAATAGCGAGGTAGTCATGGTACTCCGGGTTGGTGATGATATCGTGGAGGATGCTCGACATTGCTCGTCTAGCTCGAGAGTGGAGGCAGAGGCAGAGTTATGTATGGCACAAGATGTCTCTGCAATCACATGCCACATGGCAGGAGTGAAGTGCCGGTGGTCCCGGTTCGGAAGCCGGCAATCCGTTCAAACCACTCAAGACGTAACCTTGGCGAAGATCAAGTAGATATATACAAGCGGTACAGCAGGTGGCGTATGTATCAGAGAATTAGAAGATAGGAAAGTCCCATTCGTCAAATTTCTCGAGTTGGCTACGGCTCCACTTCTCAAAAAGTTGGTCGTTGAAATCAAAGCGTTCAGCGGACACCCATTCAAACTGCAAGACCTTTAACATTCAGAACTCGGCAGTTGAAAAATAAGCGGTGACTTACGCTATCTTTGAGCACATCCGGTTCATAGGATTCTTGAGAGCCGCGGATAACAACGAATCGTCGATATTCAGACATGAAGCATGGTTGAGTTTGCATCATATGTAGATCCTTGGTTATAGCACCCTCAGCCGTTATGAGCCAATCTGGCTCTGGTACATTAGAGTAAGACGCATTGAACTCCTTCAATGCGTATTCAAGATAATCGCGTCGAGTAAAATTACGTTGAGCTTCAGTCGCGGCCCGCCATTCGAGAGCCCTGGGGTTTGTGAAATATGGTTCAAATGGAGGGGCTTCCATCATGGCTATATCTCCTTCTTCGATCATCTGGAGATAATATTCGGTGAACAGTTTACTCCTGTAGACTGGTAAGCCATCTACCTCTATGAACAACCAACGCGACCACCTACCGATCAAATAGGTCTAAAGGATCATTCTTTCCAGCAGATAACAAGGATGCTATCGCGACCGTTGTCGGGAGTACATAACAGTCCCAAAAGGTATGGGCAACAATTTGCTTGATTCTCATGCGCAATACGTCTGGGTTGCCTAGAAGAGCTTGAGGGGTGAATGTGACAATGCCACCTAATGCACTCAGGTAAGTTGCCGAGGTAATGACCAACGAAGGATGCAATGATTAAGGCCTACCGGCTGGGTATATGGGGCGAATGCCCCAAAGGGAGGGAGGGACCCTGTGATGGGTACCGTACGTATAGAAACACACGTCCAGACGTTTTGACCTTCGTTCCAAGAAATCGGGCAAGCGATGCAACGTAAGGATGGACGCCACATGAACGAAGACCACACGGACGCTTTTGTTGTGGCCGCCATCCTCAGCACCGCAAGCCTCCAGCACTGCCTGCAATGTGTCCGTCTCCCATCCCTGTTGCTTGGATGCGCCGTCGCCACCTTCCCACCATACACAATACGATCTAGTCGCTCTGTTCATGAATTCGTAAAGATCCTGGGGAAAGCGGAGCATCCTCATCAGCGTGCATAAATGACGCAATTTTCGGTATTGGGCTCTCGATATTGAAGGTGGCTCGTAGGGGAGACTGTGGTATATTGCTTTATTCACGGGGTGGCGCCATTCCTGTCGCTCGTAGCTGGGTAGCGACCATGCAAGTAGGACTGCAACAGGTGTCTTGGATTGTTGGTAATTGGATGGAAGGCTCAGTTTCCGAGCGAGTGGCTTTGACCCGATCGCAGAGAAGACAAGTAGCAAAGAGACAATCTTGTTGTCTAGATATAAGGGGAGTATGACGGCCTCAACGATAACTGAGTCGATAGATCTAGAGTGTTCCTGGAAACACACTTACCTGGCGGAGACGATTGATGCTGCGTGTGAGCGCTGTCAAAGCCTCTGTGTCTTTAGGCTCTTTGGGGGTTACGCGCGCGAATTGCTGAGGGGTCTTCTTGCAGGCAAGGAGTATTTGTACAACGTCCCTTTGGTCATACAATCCTTTGCAGCGGAAGGAGTCAACCGTTTGGAGTAAAATGTTCAAGCGCAGACCATCAGGAAGAGGATCTGACACATCGGTGAGACAAATGTCACATATGTGCTCAGACTTGTCCCCATCCTCAGACCAAAGAGGTCCCTTCCAACTGTATTTAATTTGCGCTCTGAAAGGGGATGTTCTGATGGCTGCCACGGTCAAATGCATAAGGACTTACTTTGGCGGTAACTTCGGACGAAGTATCGTTGCTACGGGTGCGGGAATCTCGGGTTCCTGCACGCTGTCTTTGGTTTGCGTCTGTTGCCTGCAATGCAGAAAACAGCGCTCAGATACGTGTAAAAGAGGAGAGGACAAGAAACTAGTTTACTTGACCAACGGTTCGAGCGGGAGTGGAGCAGCAAGTCTAAACGGTAGGCATTTTGTCAAGACGTATCGTGAGTTGGCGAGTGCCGGGGAAGTACTTACTCTAATGGCATGGCAGCTTGCAAGAATTGTTCAGCTTGATCTAGTAAGTGATTCTTTGGGCTTGGCAAGTGCAATTCCGACATGCTGAGCGTGTCTAAGCTTGTTTGTGCAATTTAGGGAAAGAATCCACTTACAAGTCTTCTATATGAAGATTATTGTAGTCTTCGTAATGAGGCGTCTCTTCAGCATGCAATGTGGCTTGGAAAAAGTCAACAGGCGATTGCACCGGGGGCGAAGCTTGCGTGACCCCGGGGAGAAACATTGAATGCGAAGCTTCCCGAGGTGCAACTGGACTGTCGGGCACAGTGATAGTGGGTCCCGTCCCAGTAGTTTTCCGACGGGGCAATGGCATGCTACCCGGAGTAGAGCTTGTTGCTCCACTAGGTGTCGCAACACCAGCGTCAGGCCTTTTTTTGAAACTGAGCCCAGCCAAGGAAGTTTTCTTGGCTATTTTCGTGTTAGGTGCGGTGACGGACAACGCAGCTTGAGAGAGACGCTGTTTAGTGGATAGAGAACTACCAACGATCGTTGTCTGAGGAGCCGTAGCTTGAGTTTGAAGCTTTCGTCGCCAATTTTGTTCAGATGGAATAGGGAAACTCGAAGAAGAGGCCGTTGGAACCTCGGGAGATGATGGTTCAGCTGGACGAGTAGGACTCTCCTTTGATGGAGAATCGGGAGGCGTGAAGAGATCCACCACGTCGCCCCAAAAATATACTGGCGATGAAGGGGATTCTGTCGCCTTTTGTTTGCCCTGTACGTTCAATTAATATTATGGAAATAGTATGAGCCAATGAGGCATACCTTATCCCGTGTAATGGGCGTTGCCTGTTCGATGGTAGATTTCGCTTTCTTCGCAAGGGGCTCACCATCCGAACTCTTAGGCAGTTGTTGTAGTTCGGTACAATTGTTCGTATGTGCAACAGCTTACCTCATCGTCTATAATACTCGAGACTCCCTGCCAGAACGAGAATGTGAAGATTGGCCGACATTATCGAATCATGATAGCTCTTACCTTCGAACGTTTTCGCTTTCCTTTGGTCTTCGACGACGACGAAGACACGGGGGACGCTTCTCCTACAGACTTGAAGCAGGTAGATAAACTTATGCATAATGTCGAGAATACAGATTCAAACATACAGTGATCCTGACCTTTGCTGCCTTCTCTGCCTTTGCTCGCTGTTTTTGATTCTGGAGTACTTCGGGGAAATTATCCGCAAACATTTTCTTCTCCTTCCCTGCCGAAATGGGGCTCAGAGGGTATAACAGGCGGTGGTGAATGGGATGCATACTAATCCAGGATGGCTTAGCTTCGCACACATGTCCGGCTGGATAATCTTCGTCATCAAGGCCTATGTGTTTCCAGAAGCGTTTCAGGAGTTCGGTGCAACTTTCGACGTTTGCTTGTGGTTCCCAGCTAATATTTATATAGGATTAGACACCAGCACCCCAGCGAGGTAGCGTACGTACCTGTCTGATTCAGAGTCGTAGCCGGCCCACTAAAATGAAAGAAGTTCCGTGAGGTCAGGCTAGTACAGGTGCCAGGAGGACTCGTTGCGGTACCTTCACGTGGTATTCCTAGAGAGAACAGATCAGTACCCTGTCTCAACAGCACTGGGAATGAGCGTACCCATTCGAGTGTATCTAGCACTCTGGCTGCAGTTATCACTTCTGCAATCCGCGATATCAACTCCGTCAGTGAATGTGGCGGTCAGACTTTGCATGATTTGCTCACCGACGTGATATTCTTCGGGCTGAGGTTGCTTACTCTTCTTCTTACCCATCGCCACAAGACTTGCCTCTGGCGTTAGACCTCGGGTGCGCCGAGCTGAAGCTTGAAGTTAGTACTCGAATTCCTCAGGGCTCAGAATGTTACGGTGCTAAAGCTAGACGAATACTCACGTGAGCGACTAGCACTTTCAATACGTTCACTATGTCGAAATCAAAGCATCAAGAGGAAGTCCTCCAATTCCTTGACGATCTCGACTCCTTCACACCGGTAGAGAAACCGACTGGGCCAGAGGATAGTCCTTCTAGCTTGTCCGCCCAAGGCTTCGGAAATTCATCCCCTACCGTTCCAAACCCCAACGCTCAGGGTAAACCTGGTGGCGAGGCTGAAGTCTTAGCTTTTCTTGACGAAATCACTCAGAAGTCCGCCGAGCCTACCCACCGTACACCTGGCATAAGTCTTACGGAACGACCGAGTTCGCGCGCAGGCACGCCGTCGTTGAGAAAGCCAACTGAACGGGTTCGTGTTGGTTCATCATCCCCGTTGCTACCCGCCTCAAGTGGCCCAGCCACGCCATCTACTACAACCGGCGGGACTGGGGCCGCTGAGAAGGGCAAATCTCCAGAGACAACTGCTAGCAAAGGAGGGTGGGGATGGGGGAGTGTCTGGACTACCGCGTCTGCTGCTATCCAGCAAGCAAAAACGGCTGTAGACGAGCAAGTCAAGAACCTACCGAATAACGAGCAAGCTCGTAAATGGAGTGAAGGCGTCATGGAGTATGCAAAGACAGCGCAATTGGACAAGCTCGGTATGCGTATCTCACTATTCAACGCAGAATGCAACTGAGCATGTCATAGGCAAGGACTTCAAGCAATTAGGGTTGTCTACACTCACCGACATATTGAACGTCGTCGCTCCACCTATATCAGAACATGAAGTCATACAAATTTGGCTGAGCCACGACATGCGTGGCTATGACGGTGTCGAATCTTTGGTATACCGTTCGCTGAGTAGGGTGTGTGGTAGCCCCCCGTATACTGGTTATCCACCTCATCATCTGCACAGGTCCTGGAGCAAGTTGAGGGCGGCGATCTCATTGTGAATCGCGGTGACGAGTCGAAGCCTAAAACGACTGGAGATGAGGGTCGAGAACTCAATGCTGTTGAGGGTTATGAAGCTGCCTCGAAGCTCGCTCAGGTAGGGCATCGTTTGAGTGTCTCATTGACCCTTGATCTCAAGCACTCATCCTCGCTTGCAGGCCAATATCGATGAGATCATCAAGGTCAATGCCGCCAAAACGGCCAAAACTGACCCATCGTCAACCCAAACGCCAACGACGTATTCTCACGTTTATTTGCGCATTCAACCCTTCCTTAGCTCCCTCACAATACCATCTACTAAGCTTCTGGCAGCCGAGGACGGGGCTGAATCTACCCAATCAGAACAGGAGACTCACAGCCAGCTTCAGTACCTACTGCATCTGTCGGACCCTGAACATTTACTCGTTTGCGCGACGGTCACTCAAACTGTTCCAGGCCATTGGTTGGAGCTATGGGATCAGTACGATTGGGTGGAAGACTCCGTGGCCGAATCGCTACGAGTGGGATTGGAAGTCATTGGCCAAGAATATCTTGTTAAGCGGATGGGTTGGGCTAAAGGTAAGAAAGCTGAGACAAACGACGAGAACCAAGGCGGTGAATCTGGTAGCAGGCCAACAGAAGTCTAGTTACACTTTCTTCAGCGTTTCAGGAACACAGATAGGGTTTTGGAGTGTTGCGACGTATCACTATAAATCTGACACGAAGTACCGTCCTCGTCGAAATGGAAGGTCTACCTAATCTACTGTTTCTTCGCTTCTTCGGGTGGAGGTGGAGGCAGGTGTTTGAGCTCAGCTGGACGGGGAGGTGTTGCGCCGTCGCCAACTTGCTCCCACGGTGACAAAGACTCGAAATTGCTACAAATATACAGTTAGGGATATATTTTGCCTAGGATAGATCACTGTACCGGAATGCCTGAGTTAACTGTAGTGGCTCGTACACTACGCGTTTGCTTTCCTCGTCGTAGCGAACTTCCGTATACCCCTGCGAAAGCATTCAGAATAAGTACGGCGACGTCAGGCTTCCATTAATACTTACCGTCAAAGGGAAATCCTTGCGAAGAGGGTGACCCTCAAACCCTATGCAAAGTATTAAGGCGAGATCAAGGAAGAGAAATGGCATATTCACCGTAGTCCGTTAATATACGGCGGCTTGAGGGTGAGTGCATTAAGCATACTGTGTTAGGGTCAATTTTAGTGGAACTTACAGGTCGGGGTGGCCGGTAAAGAAAATGCCATACAGGTCCCATGCTTCTCGCTCATACCTTATATTACACATTCGTCAGCGGTTGGAGGCTTTGCTCGGACACAACACCTTACCAGTTTGCACCATTGAACACGTCGGCGGCGCTAGGTATGCCGTCCGCTTCCCCAGCATAAGTCTTCACTCTAATCCTTCCTGCGTGCTTTACACTCAGCAAGTGATAGACAGCTTCGAACCGTTTCTCCCGCTCCGGATAATCTGCGCCACTAATGTCTACAACGCTCTTGAATTGGCACTGAGAGTGATCGCGGAGAAAGGTGAGAACCGGAACGATAGCGGACGGTGCGACGTAGAGCGTGAGTTCGTCCTTGAGTACCGAGAACTGCTGGATGAATTTCGGCAAGCATTGAGTGAGGTAAGAGCCGTAGGTGTGCAGCGACTCGGTGGTCTCAGCATATTTCGTGAGCGCTGGGTTGGGTGAAGTCGGCTCGGTGAAGGGGGATGTGGAGGCTGCCAAAGTGCTTGAGTTGTGGTTTGGCTACAGAGTGGAGGAAATATATACCTTTCCGACAAGTCGAGGAGTGTATTGACCTATACTGTCTGCTTGCCAACTTGGAGCCAGCCAGAGCCCGAGCCACGGCGCGGTGCAACATCGTTGTACGGAAAGAGTCTGTTTAAACTCCGCTCCCTTCGTTCCACCCAACCATGTCCTCCACACAACCAACTGAACTCCTGGATTCACTGCCGTACTACGATAATGATCTTGATATGCACCCAGAGCTGAGGCAGAAAGTTGAGCAAGAGTTGGCGCGAGCTGGTAAACCCCCGACGACATTACATCCTCGCGTGCCGCCTCCAATCACACTGTTTGCTGTAAGTACACAGGCCCCTAGTTTTATGCCAATGAGTTGATGAGTATTAACTAGCGATGATATACAGAAGAACCCCTTGCTACAGGCTGAGCTAGAGCGCGTTGAATCACACCAACCATTGTCTCAAGTTGATCAGATTCGGTATCAGCTACCAGGACCCACATCCGTGCCAGGTACAGACGAAGAGTGGCAGGCAGCCGTCAAGAATGCACAAGCGCAACTTGAACATCAGCGTTTACGGTACGTTCTTTCACTTCAGCACGCAAAACCGGATCTTATTGTTCGTAGGCAATCGAACGCGACGTTATTGCAGACATACGGCTCAAATGCTTGGAGGATACATAACTACTTGTTAGAAGCGAATTCTCAACAAATTGAGAAGGCTCTCGAGGATGTCAAGCAGCTCACTGTTGACTTGAATCGTGAACGTAAAAACTCGCAGGTTAGAGTTCCGTTTATTTTCAGTTAAACTCACAGAATAACAATTCGTAGACACGCTTGGGAGCACAACTCACTGCGCTCGAAACGCGGTGGACTGAACTTATTTCCAATATCCTGCAAATCGAGATGGCAAACGTCGCTTTAGATGTAGACATTGACCGGCTCAACAAAAAAGAGGCAGACTTGGCTGCTATGTAGATTACGCCCGTTTAATCTGTATTCTTTTATATCTTTTTTTTTTTTTGCCACAATCAAACTGAGGGTACTTGCAAAGTGGTAGCCTTTTTAGCGCCCGTTTGTCGGACCCGCCGACTCGCTTCCACTTCGCCTGACACCTGCTGTTTGGTATTTCAAATTTCCCTCAACCACCAACTGAGGCCGGTGTGATCACCAAGGTTCGTTCTTCGCAGCTGAGCAACTTTCTAGCTTACTGATTTCCGTAACATGGACTTCTCTCCCAATTTTAACTCTCAAATACAATGCTGTACGCTTTCATTGTGCATTCCGAACTTCTTCATTGGCCCTTCCAGAGAAATAATCTACGGCCCAACGCATAACGTCAGAGGCGTCTTGCGACGCGTCTATGGCTCATATCGACGAGAACCAATCACTGTTTCAATCTGAAGAGAAGTCTGAATTGGACAGGGTAAAGAAGCGGGGGTTGGAGGGTGCGGAGGAGGGGCAGGCTGCGGGCTCGGGTAGCATCCCATCTCCTACGGAAGGCACCAAGGACGCAGCTGCAGTAAATGAAGGATTGCAGGACTCGAAAGCGCAAAGCCCCGCGCCATCAATGGCGGTTGCAGCCACCAATGCACGGCCAACCCTCGTTCAACTCGGAAACTCCAGTTCGACGACACCCACCGCACAACACAAGAAATTCAGCGCCAGCAACATCAACAAGAAATTCTTGGAGAAGACCTCTGCGTCAGGATCTGCAGCAAATACTTCGAATGCTTCCGGTCACAAAGTCAACGGACCCACTTGTGCGTATCCTTATCTCTTTTCCCCACACCTTTGTTCGTGGTTACAGTTGTACAACGGATGGTGAAAAGTCGGTATTGGCATGTAACTCATGTCCTTCATACAACAGCACGTCCAAATGCTGCTTTAGCCACTTCACATTCGCGGTTAGTAACGACGAAACTCACCGCTACGCCACAATCCTCAAGCCCGGGCCCGGGGTGGTCACGGCCGTCGTCTGCTACACCGACCGTTGCCTCGAATGCAAGTCCTATACTGGGTTCAACGCCCAACGGAACTTCCCCCCTTCCTCCAGGTTCATCCATAGCTGGATCCACTGGAGCGGCCGTTGTGTCTTCATCAGCAGCTGCTCAGCTTCCTCATGCTGGGAAGGTTATACAGCCGCAACCGCGGTCTGCGCTTATTTCTACTGTGACACCGAAAGGTAGCCCTAAGCCCGTGTGGGGGAACGCGAAGGGCGCCGCAGCTTCTGCGAAGTCAGATGAGACGGTACAAAACGATTTCCCTACTGCTGCTGAAGTTGCACAAGGTGTGTAGTGCTCTCTCAGGCTACCATATAGGCGTATACTGACACCAGCGCGCTAGGCGCTTCGTTGACACAAAAGTCGAAGGCGGCAGAGTCTAAAGGCGCTGAAGAGGTCAACATGGCCAATAAAGCAGTTCGCAACGAAGAGGCTGAATCATTTCGTGGTGTCCACTTGGACCCAAATGCCCATCACTGGGATGAGGTGTGTTGTTTGTTATGAAAGCAAGGATTGTCGAACTGACATCATCCTCAAGATGGAGGAAGACGATGACAACTTCTTGGACGGTGTCATCGAATTCAACGATGGTCGACAATACAAGATTGAAGCCTCTGCGTCAGCAAGTTCACCTCGTCCTGCGTCTCGCGAATCAAGTGGGAACTGGCACTCTCGCAAGCCTTCTGCCGAAGTACCTGTTACTAAGGAAGAGCGTTTTGCCGAAGACTTCGACCGTAGTTGGCCGCGATCCAAACCATCGCCCAGCAATTCCAGTCGAGGGCTACCATCCGCCACTCACAACGCCCCGCCTTTCGCCCTGGCTTCCCCAATTTTGTCTCAACACCACCATTCACCAACGGAGTCCTCGCGGGTTCTCTTCAACGAACGCTCGAATAGGCTTGAACCATACTCAGCGGGCAACAGTGGCTTGCGGCCCACGCATGACCAGCCTCATAGCAGCAAGCGATCCGACTACTCTACCTCACCCTCAGACTTTCGACGAGGGCGCGACCTTCCCCCTCATACTCCGGGCAACGTCCAACTGCTTCAAAAGCAAGGTGCTGACTATCATTCCGCTGCTGGCAATCGCAATTTCGCTCGCAGGGACAGTACTATCAGGGATCCTGCGTCACCTAGTCATCCTCCATTACGCAGCCCCCGGATTTCTGACAGCTTCTCTGGTTCTCAGATGAGGGAATGTGACACTCCGCCAGAACGAGGTCGTCGCCTCTCTAATATGGGCCCGCCTCCTGTGCCTCTACACGCGAGAGATTCTGAAGGGCGACAACTACCTCCTCATCTATCCCAAGCGTCACCTAAAGCACCAATTCAGCGATTGCCTTCTCGAGATAGGTACCCTCAGCCCCCAACGTCGGCGAAACGTCCTCCATCATTACCAGCACAATCTCCGGTCCTATCGCATGCATCTCCTGCATCTGCATCAGGCGCTGGAATCCTTCCACCTAACCTCGCACCCCCGGAGATAGACAATCTACGTAAGGATTTGATGCACGATGCTGCTGAGCGGGCTAAACAGAGGCGGCAAGCCGAAGAGGCCGAAAGGGAGAAGGAGCGTGAACGTGCTCGTCAGAAGGCTGTCCAGCTTGAAGAAAAGCTCAAGGCTGCTGAGATGGCATCCCAAGCGGCGAAAGAGACCAAGCCTCTTGTGAAGGAATCAGAGGTCATCTCTGTCATTGAGGAAGCGATTGCCAGTGTCGATCCATCGGCAGTATCTTCTATTCAAGATGCTCCAGGCTCTGTCCCTCCTGCTGCTGCGAAGCCTCCATTGAAGCGACCCCCTTCTCTCAGAGGTATCCAACGTCCGCCCACTGATTCGCCCCGGCCCGGGTTTGCTAGGCGCAATTCTAATGCTCCTATAACACCTACTTCAGCCACAACCCCAGCTGCCCAAGCTAACTCATGGCGGAACAAGGCCAACCCGGTATCCGTGCAAGAGCCAGCTGCGACTCCTATGCCTCCTGCTCCCTTCTTTTCCGGACCGACTGCTCAAGAACGGGCAGACTCTTCTTTCACCCAAAACGCGGAAGAGAATTTGGAAGTTGTTGATTTCTCAGAACTTGGGAAATTTGTTGGCGTCTCCGACTCTCAAGAGTCAACTGCACCTAAGGAGGTCGAGGCCACGCGAAGCAAGCCTAACAGGCCCTTAGCTATCGACTTCTTCCAGGATCATTCCGATTCACCGAAATCTGCCCCCCAATTTGATACTTGGAAGCGAAAGCCCAGCTTGCATCACCCAGAATCCCATGCTGACGACAATGCCGCTGCCGATTCAGGACCACGGAATAGTATATCCTCCCCTAGGCATACTACTTTCGAATCGTCTGGGATGTCGGACAAAGAGCCTTCCAGCCCAATCCGGCCCAATGGACACGGCCAAGTGGTGACAGTCACCCATACTGTAGGCCACGGGCAACAGCGTACTCCACGCTCGCAGACCTTTCCCAAGGAGGCAACCATGTCAGCCCTTGACGATGCTATCTCCAGGATAAAAGGTGCCATTGATGGTATGCACGAGTCACAGAAGGATACGCGTTCAGAGGTGATGACAGAAAGTCAACATGGGCACAGCCATCAAGATCACCCTCCAACAGTAGGTAAGAGTCATCGTTGGGTACCTCCAGCTCTGCGGATCAACCACGAAGACTCTGCTCATATGGAGTCGCTTTCCACTCGTTGCGAACCACCTCTATCCCCACGACCTGCCTGGAATACGTACCATGTACGGCTGCCCAAAGTTTCTGTGGCGCGCCCGCCTGTCCACAAGCAACAACTATCCCAGTTCCACCGAGGCCCGTCATATCGTTCCGTTGAAACCCTCTCCATTGATCCACCCGTCAACGCAGCTAATCGCCGTGATTTCTCTCTTAACGATATCTTGTTCTGGATCCCTGGTTTCAAGGGGAAATCCAGATATCGGGTGTACGTACCACGACTCTCAGCGTCCCGGCCCAACGGTCCCAACGGTCTCAACAATCATACCGGCGCCTTTGGTAAGCCTCCAAGTGCAGATACCTCCTCGTCCTGGAGAAAACCCGGTACTCTCTTATCTTCGCCACCCGCCATCAAAGAGGAACTTGAGACAACTAGCCGATCTCCCCCGCCTAGCGCGGCCGTCACACTTGATCCTGCTCCCTCCAAACCCGAGGCCGACCTTTCAAAGCAAGCGGACCATCCCATTCGCCAGAAGGCTCAACGGAAAATGCCCAACGGGGCCGCGGTTGCAGTCTATCGTGATTCACGCGTCGTTAACATCGAGGCGAAGCTTGCGGTGAACTTCATTGTTGGAAGTGAACTGGACGGCCCTTCAAATAGTAGTGCAGAGGAACCACAAACCGCTCCAGTTGAGGCATCTCACAAAGAGACAAATGGTGACATCACTCGGGCCCCCGAGACTTTGTCCCTGGCGTCCAGCACCAACGACAGCAAGGCATCAGTGCGTAGTCCTCCACGATTGTTAGCTTGGAATATACTGACGTTTTGTTGCATAGATTGATCATGTACCAAGGACGCCGTCAAGTAATACGTCTAATCTATGGGCCAGCCCAGGCATGGGCAGCTTCCCTGTGAAAGAGAGTCCGGCGCGCGAAGGAGTAGACCACCCACATATCAAGGAGCTTTGGACAAATATCTCGGCGAATCCAAGTCTTCCTACCATCAACTCGTTGGAGAAGATTGAGGACGACTTGCCTGCTCTACCACTAACATTGCAAGACGTCAAATCCGAGGGAGGAGAAACGCCTCCGCCTCAAGCCAGCACAAGTTCACGAATATCCTCATTCGACGTTACGCGTGGTTTCCAACAAGTGCCGCCTTCGACCTCGTCCACGAGCCAGCGGCCATCGCTACCCCCTGCCACCCCTTCTGCTCCCATCGCTCGACCCTCATCTTATGGGTACCCTGTTGCAAGCCCTTCAAATGCAAATTGGCAAGCCATGCCTCAATATAACTACCCTATGATGCCTCACGGGATGTACCCTCCGAGCCCAGTACCTGGGCGGATGCCTATGAATGGACAAGCAGCCTACGCTGCTTGGATCCCTGCTCCCCCAACTCCTGGTCAAGGTATGGTGAGGCAGATGACGCCATCGTCACCATTTCCTGTTCAGATGGTAGCCTATCCTCCCTCAGGGACTCCAACCCTTTACAACACGGCGACCATGTCACCTCAAATGCAACAGGCAGGTATTGCTCAACCCCGCTCTCGGAACGCACCCATAGGTAGTCCCGTTGTCGCACCTGCTGCTGCCCACCCGTACTATGCTGGAAGTCATATGATGATGCAATCCCCCATCCCCCATCCCCAAAATCATGCATACATGACTGACCAGAACCGCGGACATATGCGGCACGACAACGGTCACCCACCAATGCAACGCCATCCCGCCCCAAGCTACGGACAGACACCATCAACACCCTTTCCTTCTCGTCCTTGGTGAACTTTTGCATTCATTGTTACAAATTGCTTGTCCAGATTGTTATTATATGGTTCCCTTCCCTTACGCACTTATAATATGATCAGCTACATCATCTCCAATCCTTGACCACTCTATGAGGAATGACATAAATTATAAGCCGTATCTATATCTAAGCATGGGCCAGGTGGACTGCTCGTTCAGCGGCTTCATCAAGACTGTCGAAGGCGATGATCTTGAGACCAGAGTCCTTGATCATTCTGGCGAATATTGATGTCAACAACGTTCAGAAGACGGCATTCTGGAACTCACTGCTTGGCCTCGGCCTCCTTGGTACCTTTGAGCCTGACTACGAGAGGAATAGTGAGCGAGAGTTCCTTAGTAGCTTTAATAACGCCCTCGGCAATGTAGTCGCATCTCATGATACCTGTGAACGAGTTAAAGGATAGAAATACGCAAGACGGAAATCAAGACGCACCACCAAAGATGTTGATGAAGATGCTCTTAACCTTGGGGTCAGACAAGAGAATCTCGAACGCCTTCTTGACGGTGTCCGGAGTAGCACCTCTGAGGATGCGGAAACACTTAAACACGGACTGTAGAAACCTAGAAGACTTGGACTCACCCTCCACAGTCCAAGAAGTTGGCGGGGTTCCCACCATGGAGGGAAAGGACATCCATGGTCGCCATGGCCAGACCGGCACCATTCACGAGACACCCAATGTTCCCATCCAACTTGATAAAGTTCAAGTTGGCTTTCTGGGCCTCAACTTCGGAGGGTTCCTCCTGAGAGATATCCCGGAGATTGAAAATATCTTGTTGACGGAATTCCGCGTTATCGTCAAACCCGAACTTGGCATCCATGCTGCGGCTTTATGTGAGTACAGGCGGATTTAGAATACAGGAAATCGACGCACCAGAGGACTTGGCCCTCAGCGGTTTCCGCCATCGGGTTGATTTCAATTTGAGTAGCATCCTTGTCTTTGAAAATGCGGTAGAGGTTGATGAATATATCTGCAGCTTCGTCTTGTGCTTGAGTAGTCTTGAAGCCGAGCTTCTTCGCGACACCGAGAGCCTGTTCCTTGCTCAATCCCTTCTCGTGGTCAATTGGGGTGGTGATGATAGCATCCGGGTCCTTCGCAGCGACTTCCTCAATATTCATACCACCTTGGTTAGACGCGACTAGAACCACGCCTTGAGTTACTCGGTCATTGAGAACTGCGACATAGTATTCGTGCGTGGGATCACGGCGTTCCGCAAGCATGACCTGGGAGAGAGGAAATTTAAAGAGTGGACAAAGTAATTGGAAGAGTACGGACAGCGTTGCAGACACGACCTCCTGCACCAGTTTGTTTTGTGATGAGACTCGCTCCGAGCATCTTGCCTGCTAGCTCTTTGGCTTGCTCAGGCCTTGCGAACCGACGATTAGCAACCGGCCAGCTCTGTAACCACCCGGGGC
Source organism: Pleurotus tuoliensis (assembly GCA_036872985.1). Lineage (NCBI taxonomy): Eukaryota > Fungi > Basidiomycota > Agaricomycetes > Agaricales > Pleurotaceae > Pleurotus > Pleurotus tuoliensis. The sequence continues at coordinate 3,112,939 of JAYMDH010000002.1, forward strand.
ACTCACGATCCAACCATATGTACACCGCCCTGGAAGCCGTTGTCGAATTTCCCCTTCCCTCGTCCGCCAGCAAGCACTTGCGCCTTGATCACGAGCCTATCATGACCTGGGGGTGGAATTTGTTACCATCCGGCGCGGTAAGATGTAGACGCGTCCTACCAAAATTCTTTGCTACTTCATAAGCTTCCTCGGGAGTCTTCGCGGGTATACTTTTTGGCGTGGGTATCCCATACTACATCAATTCAGAAACATTCGAGGGTACGAAGCAGTTAACCCACCGAGTTCAGTAGGTTGACGGATTGGTATTCGTGGATGGAGAGGAAGCGCCTCTGACCTGCAGACACGGCCTACTAGAAATAAGAAAGTGCTATATTTCCAGAGAGTAGAGGCTCACCCGAGTCAACGAACCTGCTTTTCTGAACGAGGCTGATAGCATTACGTGGTAATAAGGAAAGGACTTATTGAACAAAATTGTAACGACCGCACTCCGGAGCACCGTCACTCCGAAACAGGCATATGCTTACATAATCACTTCCACACCTGGGCATTTGTTGATGGCTCATTTTTCCTTCAACCTCGAGAGCGACGACGACGGTCGACGACTCTGCTCAGAGAAATCTTCTAGTCTCTTCACCCCATTCTGGGAGAAGCTCTTGTATATTGAAGCTCCCATCCTCACCTTGAGTTCGGGCATCCCGCGACTTCTAGTCCTTTGGGCAGTTCGAAATTAGGTCAAGGAACATCTTTTGTTAGGTAACCTACCGCACACATGTATTCTTACCCTACGTTCCCAATAATCCGAAGCTTTGATGCGGAAGGACACTGGATCCGAGACATACGACTGCCTCGCCTTGACCGCGTTGCTCGCCTACAGCACCATTGAAAAAGCAGAGAAAGCGTAGCCACAACTTTCCCCCTTTTTGCGGTCCGCTGATATCCCATATCGACACATTACTGCCATGAGCGCAGCTCTTCAGACAGAAACCACCACCATGGCCCCGAACGGGAATGCGAACGGTAATACTGCACATGAACTGCAATCTCAACAGCTTCTGGCTGTTGCAAGGACTGTCCTAGAGCAGGCAGTCGATCTGGTGGACAACTATTTGACCTCGGACGACCAGCTCACGGTGCATTCCAAATCGTTGCCCGGGTCAACCATTGGTAACCAGTGAGCTCTCCATCCATCCACACCTATCTGACCCCTATTGTGCACAGGCAAGCATTTGCGACATGCCCGCGATCACTTCATGCTGCTTGTCGAGAGCGTTTCCTCAGGATACGTGTTGAACTACGATGTCCGAAGCCGCAATACACCAATGGAGAGCAGTCTTAGCGAGGCTAGAGTGGCGCTCATCGATGCCATCACTCGGCTGGAGAAGATAGTCCCCCAGGTGGATATTCACCAACGCATGACTTTGAACGCCATTACACCGTACCCGCAAACACTGGAAACGACCTTCGGTAGGGAGGTGGGTTCACCATGCTACCCTTCTATTGAGCAGCTTACGAATGATCCGAACAGCTCTGGTTTGCTGCGCTTCATTGCATACATCACTGGTCAATGGTGAGTTCTCTTATAAGATCGTTGCAACACTGGGTCTCAGTTTATAAGGTCCGGGTCATCGCTGGAGAACTAGTACGCCTAAATTTATCAACCACAATCGATATTCATCTTCTATCCAGGATATCATACTGACAGACGACTTTGGGTTTGCCCCATCCACGTTGGTACATCAAGGTAAGGAGGCCCCTTTGGGAAAAGCCAAAATCTAGGGTACTTTATGTCTCCAATATAATAGGATGGCCAGACGTCTACATATATTTGCCCTCGAACCTTGTAGAGTGTTCGTAACATTGAGAAACAAGAATGGCAGCGACACGAGGGTTGCCTAAAGTGAACATAGGCGCCCAAGTTACACTGAACGATCGCATATTTAGACTCAGCACGGCCTCCTAGCTCGGCCACAAGGAAGTAAAATCTTCCGCGACCGATACTGATCCTCAAGGTTCACTCAACATGACTGCGAGAATGACACCCATAGAGGGAGAGGCCAAGAAGCGTGTGGTACGCAGACACGAACCAAATTACTTCCTCGCCTTCCTCGCGTTGACATATCTTACCACAGTGCTACTTCTTCGACTCTGACATTGGGGGATTTCACTATGGACCCGGGCATCCGTACGCTTTCTCGTCTCATATCCCCCTTTGTAAATGGGCTGTAACTATTTTATTTCATAGAATGAAGCCGACTCGTATACGGATGTGCCACTCGTTGGTTATGAACTACGGCTTATACAAGAAAATGGAAATCTTCGTGCGTCACCGCCCTATTATCATGAACATCACTTACACCCCATGTTAGAGAGCGAAGCCAGCGACGAAGCGCGAAATGACACAATTTCATTCAGATGAATATGTCGACTTCTTGAATCGAATAACACCCAGCAACATGAATACTTTTATCAAAGAACAGCACAAATGTGCGTATTGTACTCTCTCATCCCTCTGCATCACCGTATTCAACACCCTCATCAGACAATGTTGGGGATGATTGTCCTGTTTTCGATGGTCTGTTCGAGTATTGCTCAATATCAGCAGGGGGTTCTATGGGTACGCAACACGTTTTTAAAACTAGAATGTCCATTGTAACCATTGGCTCCGTTCTTATAGAGGGGGCAGCACGCTTGAGCCGTGATAAATGCGACATTGCTGTAAATTGGGCTGGAGGTCTGCACCACGCGAAGAAAAGCGAAGCAAGTGGCTTCTGCTACGTGAACGGTAGGCATGCATACCTTACCCGGAGACTCCATACTAATCGTTGTGTTCTTTCAGATATTGTTCTTGGAATTCTTGAACTTTTACGGTACGCCACCTAGGCGACTGGTAATGTTTACACCTTTTTCAGGGCCGATGTTCCTCCGCAGATATCACCAGCGGGTACTTTACATCGATATCGATGTGCATCATGGAGATGGCGTTGAGGAGGCTTTCTACACCACGGACCGGGTAATGACCGTTAGTTTCCACAAATACGGGGAATACTTTCCTGGGACGGGAGAGTTGAGAGTAAGTATCCGCATTCATGTTGGACGGTTGTAGCCCTCATGATCACTCAGGATGTCGGAGCGATGAAGGGTAAGAATTACGCGTTAAACTTTCCATTGCGCGATGGTATATCCGACGAAAACTACAAATCTGTCTTCGAACCGGTATTCACACAATTCTTTCCGCTTGTCCAAGCATCTGACAGAGGCGGTAGGTTATACGACAAGTAATGGAGACATACGATCCTTCGGCTATCGTGCTGCAATGCGGTACGGACTCCTTATCCGGCGATAAGCTAGGTTGCTTGAACTTGTCTATGCGAGGTATTTCTTTTCGCCTATCCGCTATGTCAGGCTGGACTATTTTTAGGGCACGCAAATTGTGTGAAGTTCGTCAAATCGTTCAATAAGCCGCTACTTCTTCTAGGAGGCGGAGGATATACAATGCGTAACGTCAGTCGGGCGTGGGCATATGAAACTGGTTTGGCAGCTGGCGTTGAGCTTGCGCCAGGTACGTGGTTGCATTGTCTACGTCGTTGGGGTACCTTACGGCTGCTTTAGAGATCCCAATGAACGAATACTACGAGTACTTTGGGCCAGACTACGAATTAGACGTGAAATCATCGAATACGGACGATATGAACACACGTTCATATCTAGATCGAGTGAAACGCATCGTATTCGAGAATCTCAGGCAAATAGGCGGCCCGCCCGGAGTCCAGATGTCTGGTGAGTGTTCTTTGTCCACGAATACAATTGCCTTAATTATCCGCTCTAGATATACCAAGTCACCCTATCGATAGTATGATGGATGATCCCAATCAAGATGAAGACGACCTCATTGAGCCCGACCAACGTCGGCCACGACGGCTCCTGGACTCTAGACGGCAAGCTGATGGAGAGCTCTCGGATTCGGATGATGAAGGTGAAGGAGGGCGAAGGGACCACGCTAGCCACCGCGACGGGGGGCTCTCGAATGGTTCTAACGGAAACGGCGGTGCACCTGGTCGCAAATATGGCGTCCTTACTGGTATAATGGCCTCTGCTCAGACTGGAGCTTCCCATGGAGCTGGGCCCAGCGGTCAGAAATCTGCTCGTATCCATTCATCGGGTGCCCATGAGATGGACGTCGACTCTCCCCCTCCGACGGAAAATGGGGCCAGCACGCATCGGTAGTTTGTAATGTACTTGTTGAGAATGCTTTCGTGAATATCTATTTGAGCTTGTGGGATATAGATGCGCCGCAATACTGGTTGTAGCATCATAATCATCGTTGATCTAGCTATCTTCATTCTATCATGATCCAACCAGCAGAATTGGAACGCGATTCGTGGATGTTGTCTTATCCTCAATCTCAGTTGACCTGACGCGCCGGACGTGAGTACTTGAGTCATCAGGCATGGGAGCCCCTGAGTCAGCTACTTTGCACCATACCCCAAACCACTATCCTCGACAAGATGTCTGAAAGCAATACCACTACGCCGGTCACTCCTCCACCGCAAGCAACCTCTGCGGCAGATCCACTCACTTCTGAGCAAGCCAAGCAATTTCAGCTCAATCGACTGAAAGGTAAGCTTTCACCGCCTGTGGTATCGCGTTCTGTCTGTGCCAATTCTCAAAAGCAAAGGCCAACCAGCGGCAACGGGAGCAGGAAGCATTCGCGTCGTCCTCATCTCATAACACTAACAATAAGCGTCCGCTGGCAATGACTTCGTCTCCTACATCAGGGAAGGAGAAGCCACTCAAACGCGACTCGCGACTCGGAAATTACTTCGAGTATGATTTGTCGAGTATGATCAACACCAAGGGTGGGTTCCTTGTGGAGGATGGGAAGGAGGTCGATGAGAACCTCATACGAAAGGAGAAGGAGCGCGAGAAGCAGCGTGCAATGCAGAATCTTGAGCCTCGTGAGTCATAGTTCAAGGATGCTAGCTTACTTGCGCTTTGACACGGCGATTTAGCTGTATACCTTGATCCGAATCTAAACCCCAAGTGTCAGGAATGCCAGTCAATTGATATTGATCAAACGTATAAGAAAGTCTTTGGCTGTCTGGTCTGTAATAAATGCAAGAATGATAAACCGGAAAAGTATGGTCTCCTGACGAAGACAGAGTGTAAGGAGGTATGTAGGCTATTCTCTAGATCATCCTTCCGTTCTCATCTCACCACAGGATTATTTGTTGACGGATCGTATGTCACCAGATCTCCCAGTCTGCAAGTGCTGACAAAGTTTACAGCCGAGCTGCGCGATCATGAGCTCATGCCCCACCTTCTTAAAGCGAATCCCCACAAAACCACTTTCGCTAACATGATGCTCTTCCTGCGGTACCAGGTCGAGGAATTCGCTTGGAAGAAGTGGGGTTCGCCGGAAGCACTTGACGCCGAGTACGAGAGACGGACTGTCGAGAAAAAGAAGAAAAAGAACAAGAAGTTCGAGGACAATCTACGGCAACTCCGAAAGCGGACGAAAGAAGGCATTTGGCAAAAACGGAAGGACAACGAGCATCGGCATTCCTTCGGTCCCCTCGAAAAAGGACCCGACGGAATGGCCAAGCAGATATGCCATGAGTGTGGCTTTTCCGTAGACGTAGAGCTGATATGACATGGAGAAAGAGGTGTACTGTACCTACGGTAATCGTAATGATTATAGGATAGGACTTAAGCTTAGGACTTAGCATTCGGCAATGTATGAGCTTCCGGCTGCCCGGGAATGTAAATATCACGGGCGGTTACTTGAGCGATCATGATAAAGCTCTCCATGCACTTTAATTCTCTGCTCTAACAATGGAAGATCTCAAGCAGGTTGAACACGAACGTATTTCAACATCACTTGAGGTAGAGACACTGGATGTCAACCTATTTCGGTCCAAGAATCTCTGGCTTCCCCCGCTGAGTCGCGGTGTTTTTGGAGGGTGAGTATCTCCACTCCAAGTGCGTGGCTTTAGAATAAGTTTCAACTCACTATGACTTCTCAGACAAGTCATATCTCAGGCATTAGTCTCCGCGACGAATTGTGTAGGCCCGGAATATGCTCTTCATGTGCGTAGCTCCTATCTCCACAATTGTGACTTGGTGTATACTGATACTCGTTCGTAGTCAATGCATGTACGCACACGCTGCTCCAGTATCGTATAGGTTCACTCAAAGCATATGTATAGTGCTACTTCCTTGCCAGCGCATCCCCCTCTACACCAATTCTGTACCATGTCGAAGACATGCGTACTGGCCGTTCGTATGCCTCGCGACTGGTCAAGGCAGTTCAAACTGGCCAGACAATCTTCATACTCGTCTGTTCGTTTCAGAAGCCAGAGCCATGGCAACCATCTTACGAGTTGCCAATGCCTATCGTCCCGGAACCGCTGAAATGCGAATCAGAGGAAGTGCGGTACGAACGGCTGGCAGTGCAGGACGGTATTCACCCCAGGCTGAAACAATATTATCTCTCATGTGCCAAGGTGCGATTTAATTGAATTTGGAAGGTAGGGGAACTAACTCCCATCACAGGAACGAGCGAAGAGCCCGATAGACATAAGAATTGCTCGTGATCACAAGGGCGTGGAGGTGCATATGTATTGGATGCAAGCAAGGAACATCCCGCACTACGATGCTCCATTTCAAAAGGTTGATTTTGATTTTACCGACTATTATAATGGTTGACGATCCTCCTACAGTGTATCTTGGGTTATTTGTCCGACTTCCACTTGTCCGTGGCTTCCCTTACGATTGATATTTATCAATAAGACTGACACAAGCTGGCCGTAGCATTTCCACGGCTCCTCGGATACTTGGGCTGAAGAGATTCGGCAAGGGCCCAACAGGACTAGCTATGCTCGTGAGTATCCGTATCAAACGTTGATACCACTCACTCACGCTGCAACGTCTAAATAGTCGAGCTTGGACCATTCCATCTATTTCTATGAGTAAGTCCTGACAGCCCCGGATATGCTGTGGCTTAACATGTTTCGTTCCCAGCAATGACTTTGATTGTGGAGACTGGTTATTATACGTAGTAGGTCTCCCTGACAAATTGCTCTTCTACTACTCTCAATGTTGCTTAAGATGGACTCTCCGAGAATTGGCTCTGGTCGTGGTATCATGCACGGTCGTGTACGTCTGCCTTCCTTTCTACTGATGCTTCGAACTTATGTGCTTCAGTTATATGCACGCTCCGGCAAACTCGTAGCGGTTACATCGCAGGAAGGCGTAGTTCGCGCCGACATACGAGAACCCGGTGCACCTACTCGGTCGGCGAAGTTATAGATCTTGAATAGAGTTTGGCATGATATTTAGAAACATGTTACTTATATTCTTGGTTTAATGGCGATATATTGGATTCTAACTGGCTGAACAACATGGGTAGAACATGGGACACGGCGGATTGGTGGAATTGCAACGAGCATGCTCATGTCGAAAGTAAACGCTTGGGTGGGACCGAAAAGCACGCCTGCGAGTGCATCGGTGTCATGGCGGCGCAGACAAAGACGTTTGGAGGGAGCGGTGATACCGTGTTGATTGGATGTCCGTTGGGATATTTCTGGAGAAAGAGTCCATCGGTGATCCATGAGGGACTCAAACCAATCTAGAAAGGCTAGGGCCGCTGGGCAAGTATCTCCCAAACCGAAATTCCTACTCTCGGTAGGTCTCGGTGCGCTTTAGGTCTGCTGGACAGCTGCGGAGAAGCCAGTGCTGTCGATGATATCTTGGCTCCTTCGAAGATAGACTCGAATGGCCAAGTCCCGTCGAGCAGTTCTAATGCTAAAAGAAAGTAAAGACGTATCTAATGATTAATGTGATGCAAAGGACCATTTACTCACCAGATGTCCTCGCCTGAATTATGGCCTGGAGCCTGCCGTAGGATTCCTGAAATGTGGTGGTTTTCGCAGTTGAAATCAGAATGCAAGAGCCGGTGCAAAGTGCGTTGAAGCCAAATCTCCATAGAATCTTGCCTTGCGCCATATCGTCCGTGAAGGCCCCCAAGCACTGCCGATTTTCCTGTGGATGGATTTCAGCTATTTCAAACGGTGAAAAATACGACAGAGTGTACACAATCTTGAGGAAACTATCATGGGGCCATTTGCGAGGCTTTGGAAGGCTGAGAAAAATGGGGTATTGCTGATTTATCGCATCCGTGGAAGAGAGGTCTCTGAATCCGCCTACAAAAGCTGCAAGCAGGTTACGAGATAGGCGAGGGCGAAGATTGACTTTTGAGGAACAAAATGGGCGGGGTTTGGTTTGCCGTGAAGGGAACGCCGGTAAATTTCGAATTTCAAAATCGTGACCATCGTGTTGCCACCATCTTCCGTCTACCAATGTCCAACCAATGTCCCCATATTTTCCGGGATACGAACATTGGAAATCCTGGCCTGCGTCTACGGCCAGCGGCTTGAGCTGGTTCTTGTTTGTCGCAATACCTCTTGTCCTGGTGCTCGCCGAATATTATGCATACTTCTCGAACTTGAAGCTTGGGGCAAGTGGATTCGAGGGCTGGGGATCAGGATGTTGAAGCACACTGCTCATAGCCATTCTTGTGGTATGCACTCTTCCTCTGGTATATCTTGATGGCTATCTTGCACTCATGTCCAGTCAATTCCACTAAAGTAAACTGGCACCTACGACGAGAAGGCGCATTCAGCAATCGCACTGTTTGTCTTCGGGTTCGGGCATGGCGAAATACATAGTTTCTCGGAACCCTTCGATCAAAGCTTTTCTTGCGCCGTTGGTCTTGACCACCTTCACTAGAAAGGACCAGAGAAGAAGAGAGCCAGATTCCGAGCGTCCAGCGAAGACTGCAACTCAGTAAGGAGCCGAACATTTTCTTGGGCGATACGGCCAGCCTCTAGACACCGTGACATTGGAGAAGACAGATCTCAAGCAGGGGTGCTTAAGGTGCGTTGCGCATCTCGTCTTGCAAATATTAGAAGGTCGGGCTTGATGGACTTGCAGATTTGTGCATATTCACTCTCGTAGGCAGGGCGATGGTTGTTTATCTTCAGGCTGACTGGGCTGACTCCATCTTCACCGTAGCTTGCTGTGTTGGAAGCGCATTCGAACTTGGAAGTAGCGAATTCTTCTGGATCTCCCGCGATGGAATGGAAGCTTTGACAGCACTTGAAGCTTGAAGTTCTTGGCGGATTGAAGCACACGTTCTGTCACAGAAATCATCATGTTGGTGATGGTCGAAAAGAGCGAGGAACTCACAGTGACTCGATATTTTATGTTTGTGACGCGCCGGTGTCACGTGGACGGAGGCAATCCCGGTATTTTGGATCTCAAGTAGTCGGGCAAGACGCGTCGGCACGCGGTAGTCGTTGCTACTGGATGATACGAAGGAGCACATCGAGGTGTCGCCAAGTAGCAGAGGCTCACTGTCTGCGCCAACGGAGTCGAGACCTATTCCGACGACGTAGATTGGCAACTTTTGTGCGATAATGGCAGGCTGCCCTCTTCGTCACCATTGAGGCGAGAGTCACCAAGAAGCCATGGCCTTGTGTCAAGTCACGAAGACCGCCTGATACTCCGCCTGATACTCGTGGTCGATGTCGGGACTATTTGCAACATTCAAGCATCTCTACATTGGTCATGTTTCCGATGTTCTTTTGGGGTCGTGCCGTGTAATCGTGAAGACGCCGTTGGACCCTACCGCGCCGTGTGGTTACCTGTGAACATCTTCGGCGGTGGATCCACCAATTCTGTGAGGAGTAGGTGATGAAGTAGAGATTTTCTCCCATGGACCGGCTTCCAGCGGTGTCTGAGGTTCGTTTTAGAAGTCTTCAACCTCGGAAATTGGTCACCGTTCAAATACGCCGCATGTCCCTTGAAGCTTAAATCGCGTGGCCCGAAAACTCGTTCCATGTCTGTCTCATTCTGACCATAAATAACTCAACCCATACGCTTTTCTCCCTCGTCTCTTCTCTCAATTACCAAGATGAAAGCTCGCTATTTTTCTCCTCGTCGAACCTCTGCATCTCATCAGCCTTGCCCAACAGAGCGGATGGTCAACCCTTGGTACTTTACCCAGCTGCGTCTCCCAGTTTATAAGCATGGCTACATGAGAAGGTTCCATCCATACCCATGTTCCAAACGTCGACGAAAATCCACGGATCCCTGGATGGTTCTGCGACATGTTTCCTTTCTCCCTCCTCGAAGTCTGACACTTTTCTCTCAGGAAGGGTTCCTCCAAGAGTCGACAATCCGTCCTACTGAGGTAAGCTCTTATTTGAGAACAATACATTCCCCATCAACTTTATTCGTCTACCAGGAGATGTATGTTGAGGACGAGGATGAAGACGAGAGTGACCAAAGTGACGCGCACAAGGACAAGGGTATCATTTATCTGCTGGTTGTTGAGGTGTGTACTCTATCCTGCTATCTGTGCTACCATTTACCATGACATGCTTCCGTCAGAATCTGAATGTCTCAGTTGAGCGAATCTTGATGTCTGGTCGCAAGATGTGACTGTATTTTTCTCCGCGACGTTTGTGGATCCTCACTCCCTCAGGCTGTGTATCTTCGCATCTGATCGCTCGTTGTTCAGGTCGCCTCGAAGAGCACCGGCTTCACGCTTGAACTAGTATCTGTATAATAGCGGCGACGCGCGTATGCCTATCTGTACATACTATATTTTGCATACAAGGATGTTATCTCTCACTTGGTCATGCGCTTTGAAAATTGAACTTTGACTATTACTACAGTGTTTCCCCACTCAGTGGGATGCTCAAACATTGAGCTGCGTCAGAATGCAGTCTGACTGAATCAGAAGTGGATATCTGAATACCTTGATATTTACCTTATGTTGGATATTATGCCATTAATCAGTGCAAATTCTCGGACCAGTCTGGCAGGATCTTGCTATCTGTCGAATTTTCTGTTATCCCTTGTCAGTGGAACGGTCACATCACGCGTCAGATTCCCTAATATGGGTCTAATGACTAAGCGCTACTCTGAGACTCTGGCGCTAGGGGGTGTGACGTCACCAGTCAAAGGCTTGTAAAATGTTTTCGTCAGTATATCACCTTAGTCCTTACCATGCAACAGACAAAAAATGTTTCATAGGATGCTGATGAGTTATAAAGAGTGGCTGAAAGTGTTTGATGAATTTTGTGCTCCTCAACAACTTCATACCTTTAATTTCAGGCAATTTCCAAGACTGATTACAATATTTCAAGGCTAAGTCAAGTCATAGTTACTTCGGAGTGCCTCAAGACGACGAGAATGACTTGGTAGATGACTTCTATACAAAGTCCGAAGGGGGTTAAGTCTTCAAGTTTTGATTCCAACTTTGGTTCCCACTAAGTAGGGACTTTCCTTTTTTTTTTTTTTTTTTTTTGGTTGAGCGTTAGGTAGCAGATTGTCTCCGTCAATGCCAGAGATTCCTTGCCCGCTGTTGCCCCCAGGAAGTTTTCCCCGGAGTGAGATAGTTGAGTGATAACCGCGAGGAAATGCCTTTGCGCACAGTGTGTGGGACTCGAGACCGGTCTTGAAGCTTGCCTACCCCTCCTCCTGGCTCTGCCTCGGTCTAATACCCACTAAAACCCCGTTTAGTTTCGTCCAGTTCCTCGGAAGGTTTTTTTCTTCGTGGAGGGCACCCTTCCACGTTTGGAGGACGATTTTGGTGTTGAGCTTGTGTTTTCCCAGGTTTTCATTTGTCATTTCGCGGTCCAGATCTAGTCGGGCGTTAATTGTGGCGATCCACCTGTTGTTTACTTCCTGGGTTGTAAAGGGTGTATTCTCATTTTGTATTACTCTTTCGCACCGTAGTTTCCATATTAAGTACGCGGATTCTGAGACCAATATATGCCATAGCCTGTCCCCGCCCGGGTCACGGTCCTTTTTTTCTCAGTTGGTCTTTGTGAGCATGCATGCGACGATGTTGCCGATCCATGGTTGTGTCCATTCCCTCCTGGTTTTCATCCACATTTCTTTTGCTAGGTCCCATACTTGTTCTTGTCCAGGGGTTTCGCATCTGGACAATATATGGCCCATGTCTTCTATTTTCCCGTTGCAGTGTGGGCATTCACTTTGCTTTTGTAGTTCCTCTGAGTAGTTTGCCTGGAGCCAGTGTGTTCCTATGCGGTAGGCGTCGTGTGCTACCATCCACAGGTAGTATCTTATTTGTCTTGAGAAGTCTTTGTTTTTCGTTGCGCCCCAGATTCTTTCTTCGGTTGGGGTTTCTTTGGTTATTTCTTCGACTTGGTTTTGAATCGCGTCCATCATTTCGGCTGTCCTTTTCCTATTCTTTTGTTCCGCTGCTTCAAGGTTTATCTCTCTAATTGCTCTGTATGCTAGGCTCTGTGTCATTTTGGATAGTTTCGCACCTGTCAGGCGTTGTGCCATTGGTATTTCTTCGTTTATTTGGAGGGCCTCGTCCCGCGGTTTCCTGGCTCCGGAATCTGCGAGTCTATCAGCTGTCTCATTTCCGGCGTGTCCGTTGTGTCCTTTGACCCACCGTAGTTTGATCTTGTTGTCTGTGCTTCGTATCTTTGCTACGGTGAGTTGTATTAGTCCCTTATTTGCTTTTCCTATGTAGCCTGTGTCCTCAAGGTTGGCTAAGTTTTTAGTCAGTGTCTCGATTGCGTATTTGGAGTCTGTTTCTATTTCTAGGTCGTTTCTAGGGCCGTTGTCCCCCACTGCGGCCAGGATTGCAGTCATTTCTCCCGTTTGGTTTGTTTGGGCAAATGTGTTGGGTACCCTCACGCTTATATTCCTTTCGTTGTTAGCTGCATAGTATACTCCTGCTCCTGCGGCTGCTTCGCAGGTGGATGCTTGGAGGCATGACCTGTCGGTTGCTACTCTTGTTCTTGTCCTCGGTTCGTCTGGTCCGGCTTGGTGTTCCTCTGCTTCTTGTGGTTGGTCTTCGTCCATTACTTGTCCCTTTGTGAAGACTCTTATTGCGTCTTCTAAGGTGGTTGCTTCTACCAGTTTCTGGTCGAGGGTTTTCCATCCTCCTTGCTGCTCAGCCTCCTTGTGCTCTTGGTCGTCAATTTTCCTGGGGTCCCACTTTGCTGGCAGTTTGTCTAACAGTTGTCTCGCTCGTTTGAAACAGTCAGCCGGGTGTGTGCACTTGTGTATGTTCCTCGCTTCCGTGCATCCTGGGCATTTACACCGTTTAGATTTTTTGTGCTGATTGTGTGTTAGGTTGTTGGCCGCTCATTCTGTGTCGCCCACCAGCCTTACTTTATGTTTTATGCGTAGGCATTTGCTCGCGTTGAACGTTGTCGCCATCCTCAGCCTGGCATTTTCTCTCACGTGTGCCCATATGGGCATTTCTCTGACAGCGTTTCTAGATACTTTGATGGCTTCGAGTCTCGTTCCGTATTTTAGTGCTGTCGTCACCATTGCTTTCAGGCTTTTTGGGCATTTGTTCGTCGGGCTGTTTAATTTAGGTTGCCAAGTCTGGAGGAACATGTTGTTTTTGAGTTCTGTTGGTATTGTTGCATCGCTTTTCCTTTTGTTCATTGCCAGTATTCTATCTGCGAAGTGTGCCCAGAGTGGTCTATCATTTAGCCTGAGGTACTCTTTAATCCACATTATTTGTATTGCCTCGTTTCTCGTTCGTATGTCAAGTACCCCCTGTCCGCCTTTCGTTGGTGGTGCGAATATTATGTCTTCTCGGATGGGGCTCCTTTTATCCCCCCAGAAGAATTTCCTTATCCGCTTTCTGAGGCTGTCTTCAATTTGTTTGGGCATCCCTTGTACCCTGGCGAGGTATTGGGTTCTCCCTCCTACAACCATTTGTATAATTAGCTTCCTCCCTTCTGATGTGGGGTGTCCCCTTTCCCATCTTTCTAGGTCTTCATCGATCTTCTCGATGATGGGCGTCCACGGCGATTCTTGGTTGCCGTTGTTTCTGATCCACGCGCCCAGGATTCTGGTTAGTTCTCCGTCTGGGATTATCTTCATTTCCCTCGAGATCTCTTGGTGTTGTGGGTTTGTTTTGCGTTCCCTTATTACCCTTTCGCGGTATTCTTGGCTGCCAATTGGTAGTATTTGTGTCTTTTTTGTGTTGAACTTTGCGCCCGCAGCTATGCACCATCTATCAAGTATTGCTTGCAGTGTATTGAAGTCATCCTCTTCATTTAGAAACACTGTTGTGTCGTCGGCAAACAGGTTCGCTACAAGTTTTTCTTCGGTACGTGGGATATCGATCCCTTTAATGTTCGAGTTTCTTATTGCGTTGCTTAGAGGTTCTATTCCAAGGTCGAACAGTAGGCACAACAGGGGGTCCCCCTGGCGTACTCCTCTTGTTACTTTGAAGGGGGTGCTTAGACACCCGTTGATCATTACTGAGGTGTGCGCATTCTCATATAGTTTGCTTATTGTCCTGATGAAGCGTTCGGGTATCTTGAATGCTCGGAGTATTTGCCAGAGGTAGTCATGTTCTAGTTTGTCATACGCTTTTTCTTGGTCTAGGGCTACTATTATCCCGTTCTCCTCCGCTAGGTCTGCGTAGTTTGATAACGTCTTCAGGAGTTGAGTTTGATCGTGAATGCGTCTTCCTGGCACAAAGCCCGCCTGGCTTTTGTGGAGCAGGTCCGGCGCAGACATTGCTAGTCTTATGGTGAGTACTTTCGTCATTAGTTTGTAGTCCGTGTTAAGCAGCGTTATAGGTCTATAGTTTTCGATTTCTTCTTTGCAGTTTTTCTTGTATATGGGGCACATCCACCCCTCGGCAAACCTGGAGTCTGCCATTAGCCCGTGTTCTTCTATGTCGTTAAATGCTGCCTCCATCATATTGAGTATGTTTTCGTTCTGTTCATTTGCCTGGGCTTCACGTGCAGTTAATTTTTTCCATAGTTCGTATGTGGCCCAATCGAGTCCTGCTGCTTTGTGGTTGCTTGAGACTTTCAATGCGTTTCTTATTTCCTCTTTGGTTATTGGTTTGTTCATCGCGTTCTTGGCTTCGACACTGGGTTCTACTTGGATCCCTCTTAGCATGTTCCTTGTCTCTCTCGTTTCGCGCCCGTCGTTTTGGAGGTTGTTGTGGTAGTCTCTCGCTAGCTCTGCCATCTTCCATGAGTTTTTTTTGTATTCGGTTGCTGGTCCGTTTTGATTCAATTTCTTTAGCATGTACATGACGTCCCTCGGCTTGACCGTTCGGTTTGTCTGGATCCACAACCTCGTCATCTTTTCTCCTTCTAGTCTGTCCATCATCTGGACTTTCTTCCTGGCTTTAACATGCCTTCTTCTTTCCATTGTGGTAAGTTCTTTGGTCTTGCGTATCATCTCCTTCATCGTTTCGCCATTTTGTTCCTTTTGGGTGAGTTCACTGAGTTCATTTTGCAGTTGTTCCATTTTCTGCTTAATCTGTGGGGCTAGGGTTTTGTCCCTTTCTCTAGCAAGCGTTAGCATCTCTTTTTTATACTTCATGTAGAGCTCTTGGGGGTTCATTTCATCGGTCCTTCCCGCATTTCTCCCTGTGGCTATGTCTGCCCATTTCTGGGCTACTTGGGACGCATCGTCTAGGAATTTTTTGTCATTTAGTACTCGTTTTGTTACTGTCCAGCGGTCCCTTCCGATTTCGGGGGCGTCTTCCGTCGACACTTGGACCGACACCATCCAGTGGTCGGCACTGTGTAGTCCTGATGGTTTCATGTCCCACTCCCTTGCTTTTTCTAGTATTCTATTTGTGACATATATTCTATCTATCCGTGACATTGCGGGGGTTTCGTCTTCTCTTATTCTTGTTTGCGTGAATGTGAATCTTGCGCTGTCCGGGTAGGTCGCTCTCCATCCATCGCGCAGCCTCAGCTCTAGTTTAAGCTTGTCGAGTGCTTCTGTGGCTGCGTTTCTTTCCACCCGCGCTGGGAGTCTGTCTATTGCTTCCTCTACGACGTTGAGGTCTCCCACCAGCATGTCAGGGCGTCTTTCATTGGGTCTTTCTTCGAAGTATCTCCTTATTTGGTCCCAGAAGCTTGCATTTTCCATCGTGCTGTTGGGGGCGTACACTCCCAGGACTGATAGTTTTTTCCCTCTGTGTATTTTCGTCTTGACCATGATTGCACGGCCTGGGATTATTTCTGTGCACTTGGCGTGTTCGGCGTCGAATTCACCTCTATTTAGCACTGCCGCTATGCCTGCGCGTTGTGTTGGCTTTTCGGGGTCTGCTGATGTCTTGATTTTGAGTCTTCTGCCGAAGAGACTTTGTATGGTTTGTTCTCTCTCATCGTCCATGTGCGTCTCCTGTAGGATGAGTATTCCGTACTTATTTTCTCTCACTATCTGGTTTATCCTTAGCCACTTCACCATTGGGCCTCCCTCGTCTTGTAAGGTGGAGTATCCTTTCATGTTGAAGGATGCAACCTTGATTGTTGCTCGGTTGCTTCTTCCTTTTTTCCCCTTCCTTCGTGTTGTCTCCGCGGTTTCGCTGGTCGCGGGCAGGGGGGCATCTCTCATTTGCCTATTATCACTGGGTGGCCCTTCATCTTGGGCTGGATGCGAGTTCGCGGCGTGCTGGTTCGATCCCCTGAGGCCCGGCATGGGCATATTTGGAGTGGCTTGCTCATCTGAATCACTGACGCCTATTCTATTTCCCCGTGTGGCTTCCCTGGGTTGGTGGCCGGCTATGGAGCTACCTTCCCCTCTGCTCGCGTGGTTCTGTATGCCTATGGCTGCTTGCGCATATGTGTTTTGGTTGTTCGTAGCAGGGTGTGATCTGACTAGGGGGGTCTGCTAGCCCCTCTGGCCTTTAGGGGTGGTGTTGCTCTTCTCTGCGTTCGGGCGCAGGGACTGTGCTTCCACCTTCGGCGGTCTGGTCCGCCTGGCCTCCCCCCCGGCCCAAACCTGGTTGAGGCTTACCTGTCCGGTTTCCCGTCAGTAAATCCAGCCTTCAACCTTCGTTTTGCACTGCTTAAGAGTGTTCTATATTTGGCCCCGAAGCCATGCAGCGTGTCATCTAGTATGTGATCTTATGTACGTGCCATGATTACTCGACAGGCTTATGTGGTCTAGCTCTATCTTTGGTCCCGTTTCCTTTGCTCTTCCTCTCTTTTTTCCATCTTTCGCCTTTCGAGCTCCTGCGTCAGGCTTGTAGGGGGGTTCGTGTCTCACGTATTCCTCGGCGCTGGGCGTCGGCCCTTTCCAGTCTTTGATTTTCGGAAATGGGCAGTATTTGCTGCTGTGTGTTTCTGCTTTGCACCACACGTACCCTATTACCTCGGCTGTCGATGACAGTGACTGCATGTTGTCGAGCTCGAAGGTGAGCTGTCGTATTGCCTTGAGCCACCCTCAGTGGCTTTTGTGGTTATTATGTATGGGTTGTCCTGATAGCTGCCATGCGGGCGAGTCCTCGCCGAGTTCATTCTTCCATGGTATGTGGGTTAAGCTCATTGTGGATAGCGCGATGGCCTTCCTTTCTAGGACAGAGCTGCCTATGCCCTCTTCCGCCAGCGCCTTGTTTGCCTCTCGTGCTATGTCGGTCTCGTCGAACAGTGTGTTTATTATTGCCTCGAGGGCCCTCATCATCTTCTCTGGGTCGTTCGTTACGCATCCCCCGGTGAAGTTTGCTATTACCCATGATGTTGGTGTTTCCCCAGGGACATCGACCGCAGTGAATGCATGTTTCTTCCTGTCGGCTTGGAACGCGAATGTTTGCCGTTCAAGGAGTAGGCCTTTGACTTCCTTGGGCACGTTCGTCGCTACGTATGCGAAGGGCATGGCGAACCTCGCTCTGGTGGGTGGGGTAAACTGGGGGGATGGGGCTACCACTGTGGTTTGGTTGGCTTCGGCTCCCTTGAGACTGTTGAGGAAGGCGGCAGTTTGTTCGGCGTATTTTGGATTGTCTCTTACGAACTTGTTCCCCGCGCCGAAGGGGATTAGTAGTACTGATACAGCTTTCTTGTCGTTTAGCCGTTTCCTCAGGCCTTCTCTCATGTTCCCTAGGGTGACGGAGGTTTTGTGCGCGATTTTGGGTAGGGCTGTTGTTGTGAAGGGTATTGTCGTCGCGGCCATTTGGGTTTCTTTGGGTATTTGCCCCCAGTGTGGGTTTGCCTTCGTCATGTGGGGGGGGGAGGGGTGTGCTGGTGTGCCCAAGTAGCTGGGCTTCTATTCTTGTTGTTGCGAGCCCGCCATGCGTCGCCGTCACGTTCCGGAGGCCTATGTGCTGGGTGGCGGCAGTGCTGTTGTTCCTGCTTGGGCCGAGGCAGTCGAAGTTGGGCGGTGCGTATGGTCTGTACCTCACCCTTTGTCTAGGGAGCTTCTTGGTTGTCCTTTTGCCGTTCGTGTCTAGGTCAACTGCTATGTCTACCTGCATGCATATCTTCACTGCTTCGGGGATCTTGCGCTTGGGGGGTTCGTTGTGTGGTGGTTGTGGGTCCCTTGATATGGGCGCGTTTTCACTGGCTGTCTTGGGCCTCTTCATCGTTGCGGTGAGGTGTGGGGTGCCTTCTGGCTTCGGGAGGTCGGTTTCTTTCTGGTCCGTCGTTTTGCGCATTTATTTAGCTTTGCGGCGGTCCCGTTGTGTTTTCCGACCCAATTTTGCAGCTCGGCATCTTATGTTTTGGGTTCGGTGTAGTCGTTAGCATAGGTGGCATGATATATTGTGTGGCAGTGGAATATTTTGTCCGATCAGGAGGTAGGGTCTACTTAATGTTTGTGTCTTAGTTTGGTGGTACGGTGAGTGAGGGATATATTGGGTACGTTCGTGTATCTAGTATGGGCGTGCGCGGGCCGTGTTCGAACTACTGCCTCTAGCAGGCCTGCCACCCCGGCTTTCCCTGTCATTGCCCTGTCCTTGTTGCTGGCTCTCGCTGCTGCTGCTTCCTCCTTGAGTTTAGCTCGTTCGGCTCTTACTTCTTTGGGGATTGGCCCTTTCCAGTCGGCAACGAGAGGGAAGGGGCATTGTTCCTCGGGATGGGCTTCGCTTTTGCAGAAGGCGCACGAGTCGTAGGGTTTCAGGTTCTTGTAGCGTAAGAACATTTCGTCTATTTCGTCGATGATGTAGCGTCGGGACGTGATGATCTTCAGCCATTCTTTGAACTCGAGTCCGTTGTTAGCGATTGGATTTGCGTAGAGCTGCCACACGGTGATCTCCTTTTTCTCCCTGTTCATTACTCGCATGCTATGGATCTCGAAGCCTTTGAGGGTGTCTCGGACTCTTTCGTCGATGGACCTGGGGCTTTCCACTTTCGCGAGGCACGCGTCGACGTGGTTCCTGAAGTCTGTGTCTTTGGCAAGGGCGTCCATGATGGTTGCTAGTCCTTCTTGTATGGCGTTGGGGTCGTCGCAGATTGCTCGTCCCACTATGTCGGTTACGAACCAGGGCCTCACATTCGCATCGAAGCGAAGCACTGAGAAGGCGATTTTCCTCCCTTCAATTTGGAAGGCGAAGGTCTGGTGCCATAGGAGGTATGCTCGAAGCTCGGGGGAGCCATGTCGGAGGAGGAGGATGTGGGGCTTCGCGAACTCGCCCCTTTTGTCGTTGTCTTTCTTTGGGGGGTCGACCACGCGTATTCTCTCGCTGCCAGCAATGGTTAGCCCTTGGAGGAAGGCTTCGATGTCGTTCGTGAGCCCAGGGTTTTCTTCCTTCACCTTATTCCCTCCCCCGTAGATGAGGAGGGCCAGGTATCTGTCCGGGTTCGCTCTTACTGCTTCTGCGGTCGTCTTCAGTATTTCAGCAAGGAGGCCATTGAGGGACTTGACGACCCTCGGGTAGACGGCTTTGGTGTACGCAATCCGTGACTGAGTTGGTTCGAGGGGCTGGAGGCCTCTTTGGGTCGACTGGGCATGGGGGTTGTCTGGCAGGCCTCCACTCAGCGGCTGGGGGTTGGCTTGGGTGGGGGGGGGGCACCCATTGGGTTTGGGGGGCGGGCATCTCCCTGTACATCTTCATCGTGGGCCCTGCCTTCGTCATTGAGCTCCCCGTCCTCTCTTTCAAGGCCGTTCGGTCGTTTCTGCTTGGTGGCTTTAGCGGCGGCGTGTGGGTCGAGGGTGACTGGGCCTGCTAGACCGCTCATGTTCGTGGCTCCGGTGGTGTTCGTCATGGTCTTTGCTTCTTATTGCTGTGGTTGTGGTTGTCGTGGGTTTTTTCTTTGGGGGGTTTGTTTTGGTTGGGGTTTTATATGTTGTGGTCACCCTGACTTTTGTTTCGTGTGGCGTGATGCGGTTTGTCCTCGTGTAGCGTACGCTCCCGTTCCTCGGCGGTTTGCTCATGGGTGGTTAGTAGCCATTGGTTGGGGCGTTGTCTTATGTGTTTCCCGTCGGGTGATGGGTTTGTCGTGGGGTGGGGAGGGGCTGGTTATTTCGGTTGGCCCTATTTCTGCTTGTTTTTTTTTTTTTTTTTTTTTTTTTTTTTTTGGTCATGGTCGTCGTTGAGCCCGGCAGTGGGCATTGGGTCTCTGGTTGGGCAGCTTCCTTCACTCATGTGCGTCATGGCTGGCTGTGGTCTCAGGTTTTTCCTCGGGGTCGGCGCCCCTCAGTGGCCCCACTCATTCTATACGAGTGGTCCCTCCCTCCCAGTGATCAACCCGCTGGTCGGGGGCCTCGCGGCGTGTTTTAGAACCTCTGCTGTGTTCAGCCAGAGGACATCCTGTTGGTTCTCGCTGCCATAGGCAGCGATTAATTCCTTGCGCCACGGAAAGGCCAGGACGCACTCCACCACGTGGTGGTTGCAGTGCAAGGGAAGTAGGGACTTTCCCACTGAGCGGGGAAACACTGTAGTACTGTTTGTCGGAAAAATCTAAAGCCCCTGATCAAATAGGATCAGGGGATATCATGTAATCAGTAGCGATTAGCTAGATCATGGCCTTATCATCGGGAATTATGGGTTGATCAAAGTTGTTCAAGGCGCTGAACGCTGATCAAGTTGTAAGTCAGCTAGGGATGATCAAGGGCAATAAGATATGATCGCGCATGACCAAATATGGAGGTGAAGATTAGCCTGATCAAGGAAGATAAACTAGGTCATGGAAAAGAAAAAGATCATCAGAGAAGGACATCTGAACAAGGTTGTAAGCACTGATCATGGATTGGCAACTCCAGGAATTGAACCAGGGACCTGCCCCAGGCTCCTAGAACCAGCACATGTCGTATTGCGAGTTGAGCTCTGCAGTCTTTTATCCGACTCCCTGTGAGAAAAGCTACAAACAAAGGCAAATACAACTTAAGAGCTCGTACTCACGATAGAGCAGCTGACAAGACTGTCGTAAACACCCATTTGACCCTGGTCTTGGCTCACTTATCGTACTCCTTAGCTACTCTTATCACTTGTGTTGTTTCTTGTTTATTCGAGTCTGTTTATCTGTTTTGGATCATAAGCCATAAGTCTCATGACTCATGTTAAGCTGTTAGCTTAGTACCTAGGGGCAGGCTAAGGGGCCCTAGTACAGGAGCCATCGGGCACGCAGTTGCAGCAGCTGTCTGCAGCCATATCTAATCTGATGTGCAGCCTAGAAAATAAAATATAAGGGAGATTCAAGTTGATTTTGTAAGCACATTCCAAGGCAAGATGGCTCACTGGTACACTCCAACGATCATCGAGATGCTCCTACAACTTGACAGCAAAGATATCGGACAACTTGTTGTTGCATATCTACAGCAGTTGCCAAATGATGGGACACACATATGTGAGGTTGTCAAGGAAATAATGCAGGCATTGATGGTTCATTCAGCTTCCAAAGGACCTGCACGTCAATGGGCCTGTGACACGGCATTGACAGTGTATGCTAGTCAGATCTTAGCATTGTCGAAGAAGAGTTCAGACCTACATTTCGGCGTATCATCAGCAAGACCAGATCAACTCAATGACTTCAACCTCGACAGACTGGCAATTCAATTCCAAACAGGCGCCCCAGACTTATGGGGGTGCTACAAATGCCTGCTAGCAGCCGATCCTGCCACAAATAGCCTACGTGAGTGGCGGCAATACCAAAGAATGGAAACGAAAGCTGCCGCTCGCAAGGTCATGATGGCACAATTTCGTTCAAGGGAGGGTCGCGAAAGCGATGGCCATGATGGTGACATTGACGAGCTTTCCGAGAGTGATGATGAAGAAGATCCTTCGAAGATGAAATTAAGGATTGTTGAGGTAAATTTCCTATTCTTCCATAATACTGTGCACGCCGGGCTCATCAGTATTTCAGGGTTTATTATAATAACTTTGTATTCTCCTGATTCAATGGCCTATACATTCAATCAGCCAAATAATTGTCTGTCCTCACAGGTTCCATGCACCTTGAACGTCTCGGGGCTTGTGTTTTCCGCTGTCACCAAAATAGCTGTCAAGCCAACAGCGTTCAGCTGATTGCTATTCTGCTGACCAAGGTGATTCAGTGGCGTCACGGTAAAGGTAACTTTATTCAGCCCATCTTCCATCGCCATGACAAGCGGTGCAAAGAAGGACATTGTTTGCCAGATCCCGTTGCTGCCACACCCACATCATCATATCTCTTGTATACCACTTTCGCCATTTCGATCTGGAACCAACAAGCCCACTTGTGGAAATATTTATTGAGTGTGTCACGGATCCATTCATGGGTCCAGTTACTCGACGACATGACCTCAAGGCATTTGGGCAGAAATAATATAGTTGATAAAAAGCAGAAATGTCAAGTAACCCAAAACAGATAAATGGACTCGAATAAACAAGAAAAAACACGAGTGATAAGAGTAGCTAAGAAGTATAATAAGTGAGCCAAGACCAGGGTCAAATGGGTGTCTACGACAGTCTTGCCAGCCGCTCTATCACGAGTTTGAGCTCTTAAGTTGTATTTGCCTTTATTTGTAGCTTTTCTCATGGGGAGTCAGATAAAAGACTGCAGAGCTCAACTCGCAATATGACACATGCTGGTTCTAGAAGCCTGGACCTGCCCAAGTCCGATACATTGCAATTAATTACAATGGTTACCATTAGTCTATATTCCTGTTATTATATCTGTATCTCCCATAAGTAAGACTGAAGGCCCATCTACCAATATAGGACAACAACTAAATTTATTCAATGAGTGGGGGTAAGGAAGGGGGAATGGTGATGTTAATTTGACAATATAGAACCTATGAAGTGAGCTAAGACACACACATACGGTTACTCACACGACGGGGCTGAGCAACATGTCCAGCGAATCCCTCTGCGTCGATCTGCACCGCCCCATGGCCTCATCCTCGTCCCTTCTTTTTCCCACCCCTCAGACCAGCAGTATTGCTTGCAGGTTCGCTGGTTGTATTTCATGGGGCAGGTGGGTCATTGGTGTAAGGGGACACTCCTATTCTCTCCTTTCCCCCTGTCTCTTTCCCTCTCTCTTCGTTCCTTTCTCTTTCCTTTCACTCCATGGACTCTTATTTACTTTCCTTTTGCTCTCTTTCCATCCTACCATACATCCGAGCCACATCCGACGCATCTGATGTATTTCCTGCAGTCCGGATTTGCTCGGCCGCGCTCGGCCGCACTTGCGCATTCCCGGACATGCTTCGGACGCACGTATACACTTTGGGGCACGTCCGGGTGACCTATACCCTCTTCCCCCACCTTCATTACTTTCCATTCCCACTTCCCCAGGTCGCTGGCACGACTTCTGCATATTCCCTCCACTTCATTGTCACATATGCCTCCTTGTGCCTTGTGATATTCTCCGGACTTGTGGCTGGTGTACTATACAGTTCTCCCATCTTTCTCCCACGCTTCTGCAGTATATACTTTGCCTCCTAGCATGGAGAATCCTTATCTTGTTCTCTTTGGATTCTAGGTGAGCAGTCTCTCATGTATTGTAGTAGCTCTATTCATATCTTTGGATTCTCCCTCTGCTAGGCGCGCACTGTTGGCCATCTTGAGGTTGCCCTTACAGCAGAACAAGATCTCCCATCCTGGCACCAGAGCCCTACGGAAAACATCCTGCGCCCCTCTGGACTCGCACCCGATGTCTTTCTGGTTTTGCGGACATTCCGGACGCTCTCCTGCTACTCCCACCCACCTCTGACGACACAAGCGAAGCACCCCTACTCTCTCCTGCCAACTCCAACATGATGGGCGCATCTACGCAGATCCTGCCATCTGAGCAGCCAGTAACAGACTCCGAGACGTTGCAGACCTTGTGGGCTCAGACGTATGAACATCAAAATCAAATCAGCACTATCCATGACACACTCGCCTGCATCGAACAACTCCTCATAACACCCCGTCCCTCTACTCCCAAAATGACTCTGGATCTCGGGCTGCAGGGCACCACAGCCTCTCAGCACACCCCGGGTCGATCTGACACCACCCCATGTTCCCGATTGAAGCCTGTTAGGGCGACGCTAATATACCACTAAGGGTACACGCGGGCTCTACAAGAGTGACGGGTCAAGTAAAGTTAAAAGAGGAGAGGGACGAGGGACTAGAACGAAGACGATGACTTAGGCACTATGCTAGTGGTTATCCCAAGAGAATGAGTTAACGTCTCTGGGTATGGTATTCGGTCTTATATACTAAGTTACATGCATGGTCCTCATGTCTACATACTGTAAGGGGACACTCCTATTTTCTCCTTTTCCCCTGTCTCTTTCCCTTTCTCTTCATTTCTTTCTCTTTCCTTTCACTCCATGGACTCTTATTTACTTTCCTTTCGCTCCCTTTCCTTCCTACCATCCATCCGAGCCTTATCCGACTCATCCGATGCATTTCCCGCGCCTCGGCCGCACTCGGCCGCACCTGCGCATGCCCGGATGCGCTTCGGATGCACGTATACACTTCGGGGCACGTCCGGGTGACCCATACCTTCTTCCCACACCTCTTTACTTCCCATTCCCACTTCCCTGGGTCGCCGGCACGACTCTTGCATATTCCCTCCACCTTTCTATCACATGTGCCTGCTCGTACCTGTGATATTCTCCAGACTTGTGGCGGGTGTACTATACAGTTCTCCCACCTTTCTCTCACGCTTCTACAGTATATACTTCGCCTCCTAGCATGGAGAATCCTTATCTTGTTCTCTTTGGATTCTCCCTCTGCTAGGTGAGCAGCCTCTCATGTATTGTAGTAGCTCTATTCATCCCTTTGGATTCTCCCTCTGCTAGGCTCGCGTTGTCGGCCATCTTGAGGTTGCCCTTACACTTGTTGCATTGCCTTGATTCGAAAGTACTCGGGTTTCAAAAGTACCATTGTGTTGTCATCCTCCCCCCTGTCTAGATCTGGTCGTCTCGACAGGACATCTGCCTTCATATTTGAAGCCCTGGGCTTGTGTTTTAAGATAAAATTAAATCTTGATAAATATAAGGCCCAGGGCGCCTGGCGTCTGTTGAGTTTTTTGGTGGTCATGAAATACTTCAGGTTTTTGTGGTCTGTCCAAATAGTGAATTGATGACTGTTCCCTTCTAGGTAGTGTCACCATGCCTCTAGGGCTCAAATAATGGCCAGCATTTCCTTGTCGTGGATATCGTAATTCCTTTCTGTTTCAGTGAAGCCTTTTGAAAGAAAAGCGCAAGGTCTCCACTTCTCGTCGTCGCATAGCATGGAGAGCACTGCTCCTGAGGCATAATTAGACAAATCTGCTTCTATTTTCATTTCCCGATCTGTGTCTGGTAGCACTAGTATCGGTTCCTCCGTAAACGTCTCTTTTAGCTTTTCAAAAGCTTCCTCCCTCCTCTTGTCCCATATGAACTCCTCTTCCTTTTTTGTGAGCTCGTGCAATGGTTTAGCGACGGTGGCGAAGTTCTTGATGAACCGTTGATAATAATTGCTAAACCCTAGGAACTGTTGTACATGCTGTACGTTCTTCGGGACCGGCCAGTTTTTTACTGCCTCTATTTTCGCTTCCTCCATTTGCACCTTGCCGTCTTTTACCACCACTCCTAGGAACTCTACTTCTTCGACTTCGAAGGAACATTTTTCTGGTTTTATATATAAGTCGTTGTCCTCCATGATTTTCAACACTCTTTGTACTACTTTTCTGTGTTTTTCTACATTATTGTCTGTGAATATAAGTAAATCGTCTAGATATATAACTACAAGTCCTTCGTCAATCAGGTCCTTAAAGAGTTCGTTCATCATGGTTTGGAACGTGGATGGGGAATTGCTAAGTCCAAAGTACATAACCATAGGTTCAAACGCTCCTCTCGGCATCTGGAAAGCGGCCTTCCACTGATCTCCTTCTTTTATTCGTACATTATTGTATCCCCATCAAAGGTCCATTTTAGTAAATAATCTGGCCTTAGAGACCTTGTCCACCAGTTGCGATATTAGGGGTAAGGGACAGGCGTTTCGGACGGTATATTTGTTTAGATATCGGTAATCCTGTACCAGCTGCTTCTTGCCATCCTTCTTCTGAACGAAGAATACTGGTGATGTCTGTGGTGACTTGGACGGTCGGATGTACCCCTTTTTTAGGTTTCCATTGAGGAAATCATTCAGTTCCTGCTGTTCTGCTGGTGATAGTGGATAGACCTTCGAGGCCTTGGGTTCGAATTCCGGGGTTAGTTCGATTGCGTGGTCCCATGGCCTTTCAATCGGCATTTGCTCCGAGTCTCGTTTTCTAAACACTTTCATGAAGTCGTGATAGTAGTCCGGTACCATCTCTTCTTCCGTTTTTTCTTTTTGATGTTTATTCCTTCCTGGTTATGTTCTATGACATAATCGTACTTTCCTATCGCCTTCAAGTGCATTTCTTCCTCTTCGCTTATTTCTACTTGCATGTGGGTCTTCCACATTCGGTTGACATACATCCGGGCGACTGATTCGTGGTACTGGTTGGTCAAATCGTCCAGATCTCGCAAGTATCCACTTCTTAGCCTGTTCCACTGCCTGACTCCTGCTACCGAAATATTTCTTAAGCCCAGCTTTCGTTTCGATACTTCTTCTACTTCTTCTGTGTCTTCCTCCGTATCTATTTCTCCTGGGTACGGCTCATTTTTCAAGTCTTCCCATTGTTTTGTGGCCATTGCCCAACAACCTCTTGGGCATTGTGACATGACCACGCTTCCTGTCTTCCAATCAATCTCCGGGTTGTGTTTCCTTAGCCATGTTAATCTGAGAATCACGTTTACATTTCCAAGGTTGGTTACGTAAAACGTCATGACTTCCGAGTGGCTTCTAAATGACATCCTCATTTCTACTTTCTCCATCACTCTTCCTGCATTGTTTGGTGTACCATCAGCATTCCTGATGATAGCGGGATTTGCTAGTTTTTTGGTTTTTATGTTATTTCTTTTTACGTACTCTTGGTCGATAAACGAATCTGACGCTCCACAGTCTAGCATAGACTCGGGATTTGTTGCGCTTAGGGTATCAAGGGTTCGTAGGGTGACTTCCACTGGTACATAGTTTTTATCCGAGAACGTTCTTCGCAAATGGATTTCCTTTTCTGATTTTTTTGGGGTTTCGTGCATCTTAAGTGTCTCGTCTGATGATGAAATAATAGATTTTTTGTTCGTGACTATTGGTACATGTGATTCGGTAACAAGGGTGGAGTTTGGCTCCGAGACGAGTACTGCAAACATGTTCTTGGAACTCAGGTTGACGCTTCCTGGGTTCCTTCGGAAAAACCCTGACGGGTTAGCTCCTCCCGCCAGTACTCCTGCTGATCCTCGTACAACATTTGTCTGACATCTAATCTTCTCTTACAATCTCGGGCCATGTGCCCTAGTCCTCCGCATTTGTAACACTGGATTGGCGCCCTCTGCGACCTATCCACATCCATGGTGTTCGGGTCTCTGGCCGCAATCTGTGGGGTGGGGGGTGTCGGTCTCGCCTGTTGTTGTGGCTGCTGCTGTTGTTGGTTTTGTTGAGGTGGGTTTTGCCTCTGGTATTGATATGGGCGCCATTGGGTTTGTGTCATTGTCGTGGTGTTTTTGGCCGCCAGTTTGGTTGGTGCTGATCTTGCGTAAGCCTGGGACTCTCTCCACTGTCGGTCCATAGCAATGGCTTCATCTTGCCACTCCTCACAGCTTGCTGGTAGGGGCCTCCTACCATATACTTTTCCTAGTAAACCCGGGCTTAACCCTCTTTTGAATGCTTTGGTTACGGCCACATCATTGTAGCCGGTATCGTCTTTATATGCGTTGAATTTCATATTGAAATCTTCTGCCATGTCCGACCCCTGGTGTAGATGGTTCAGGAATGTTATCGCCGTGTCCCTTGGGTTTGGGTCTCCAAACGCCTCCTGGAGGCTTCGGCAGATCTTCCTGAAACTCGAGACTTGTTCATCCGGAACCCAGGTTCGGACCCATTCCAGGACCTTATTCATCATGGTGTTCTTCCAGTTGTCCACCTGTTTCCCTTGGACATATGATAAAAGGTACAGGACTTTTGTTGCCTCGTTTTGGAATTGATAGGCGTTCACGTAGACATAGACTTCAATGCTTCAGATAAATCCTCGGCATTTGGCCCGTTCTCCATCAAAGATCTTGGGTTGCGCCATTTTCGGGCCGTTTCTGGCTTGGGGCGCTGCAGGGTTGTCTACTAATGGCATTGGAGGTGGAGGAGGAGTCGGTGGTCCAGGTGGAGGTGGTGGCACTCCTCTGGGTACTCTTGGGAGCAGGCAGCTAGCGTGACTTGCTACACTGGCTGGTCGGCTTGGCTGAACCAGTGCTTGTTGGATGCGGGCCTCCATTCTCATTTCCATATCTGACATTATTTGTCTCATTGCTGCTAATAGGTTGTCATTATCCTGTGTCAGTTGAGTGGGTGTGGAGGTCGGGTTTTCTTGCAGTGGCCATGTGTAGGTTTGTGGTGATGTGGGGTCAAGAGTTCCGCCCCATGTACTAGGTCCTCCGTCCTCCTCTGACGTATCTCTCCCTGCTAGCGCCGGCCGCCTCTGCCTGTCGTATGGTGGGGTGGCGATCGGCCACACAGTTGAGAACGACATTATTTCCACAGATGAAATAGCACGCGGGTGTTTGTCTGGGATAGCAGCGGGGTTCGGCGGGTGTAGTAGGGATGATGATGGTCTCAAAGAGCTGTGGTGTGCTCCTCAAAATCTGGGCTGTGGTTCGTTGGTTTCGTTGGTTGAGAGTTGGGTCAGGGATTAGGAGGTACGGGAAAACCGTGTAAATGTGAGTGCGGGTGAGGTGTGAGCAGGAAGGGGGCATGTAGGGGTTCCTGTCAACCGATTCTGAACTTCAAACTAGTGCACGCCGGCACTTGAGCAGACAGAATTGGCGAGGTAGGGTTCGTCGGCAACTAAAAGCGAAGTAGCCCACCGTCTTGCTGGACAAACAGGGTAGAGCCTTCTTTCTCTGCTCAGCACCCTGCACGTTGACCCTTCCCCGAAGGTTGGTGATCAGTCAATGCCTAAAGATCCACTCAGAGGGTCGTCTAAACGTTACCCCACTAGAGTATAGGATCGGTTGTCCGAATGTGGTGTGCAACTATAAGGGTGTGCAAGAAACAATCAAGTGCGAATGGCGCTCTCGAAGAAAATTGAATAAAGGGTTAGAGAATTTGGTAGAAAAGTTATTGGGTGAAACATATCCTGCATCGAGGTCGAGTCTTCGCAGTTAACGCTGCAGAGCGGGCGTGTGGGTTGTTAACTCGTTCTTCTGTTAGGGCGACACTAATATACCACTAAGGGTACACACGGGCTCTACAAGAGTGACGGGTCAAGTAAAGTTAAAAGAGGAGAGGGACGAGGGACTAGAACGAAGACGATGACTTAGGCACTATGCTAGTGGTTATCCCAAGAGAACGAGTTAACGTCTCTGGGTATGGTATTTGGTCTTATATACTAGGTTACATGCATGGTCCTCATGTCTACATACACGCTGTAGCCTGTTGGCTTTCCATGGAATGATTAGCTCATCATCGCGAGGCATGATGTCATGGACTGCGCTCATGTGTCTACGGCGAGGTTCTGACTAAGGTTATTATAAATACGGGCTGGTGAGTAAGCGTAGTATCGTAAGCTAACTACGTGTCCATCATGTGATACATAGGGGAAAAGGTAAAAGAAAGTGGCGCCATAATAAAGCCCACATCTCCCCTGATCTTCGACGAAAACCGCAAAGATGGTTGTGCATTCTACAATGCATGCTCTATCTACTTCCAGCTCTGCCCGGATCGCTTTCCCACGGAGCAAGCCAAAATCCTCTAGTGTCTCCTTCTTCCAGAAGGATTGAGCTAAGGAGTACACAGACATGGTACTCTGGAGCAAAAAGGATCCATACTTCAAGTCCTGGGCCGCCTTTGCAACCGAGTTCCAGACGCGCTTCCTTCCAGATCAGGAACACGAAGCCGCCATGCTCAAACTGGAGACCACCTGATACCACCAAGACCGTCGGACTTTCCAGAAGTACCTCAATGAGTTCCGGGACCTCGTAGACCAATCCAGATACACTGAGGGCTCCAACGTCACGATGAAGTTCTGCCGTGGGTTGGACTCTACCATCCAGAGCCGTGTCGCCGAGTCTGCAAACTGTCCCGGCGAAGACAATTTCAAAGAATGGTACAGGGCGGCGCTGTAAGGGGACACTCCTATTTTCTCCTTTTCCCCTGTCTCTTTCCCTCTCTCTTCATTTCTTTCTCTTTCCTTTCACTCCACAGACTCATATTTACTTTCCTTTCGCTCCCTTTCCTTCCTACCATACATCCGAGCCACATCCGACACATCCGACACATTCCCGCGGTCCGGATTCACTCGGCTGCCCTCGGCCGCACTTGCGCATCCCCGGACATGCTTTGGACACACGTATACACTTCGGGGCACGTCCGGGTGACCTATACCTTCTTCCCCCACTTCATTACTTTCCATTCCCACTTCCCCAGGTCGCTGGCACGACTTCTGCATATTCCCTCCACTTCATTGTCACATATGCCTCCTTGTGCCCTGTGATATTCTCCGGACTTGTGGCTGGTGTACTATACAGTTCTCTCACCTTTCTCCCACGCTCCTACAGTATATACTTTGCTTCCTAGCATGGAGAATCCTTATCTTATTCTCTTTGGATTCTCCCTCTGCTAGGTGAGCAGTCTCTCATGTATTGTAGTAGCTCTATTCATATCTTTGGATTCTCCCTCTGCTAGGCTCGTGCTGTTGGCCATCTTGAGGTTGCCCTTACAGGCGCAACAGGTTGCCAACAACCATGCTGCCAATCACTCCTTCCACTTTGGTGTCAACTCTGGCACATCCAGGTTGCTCGGCCGACCATCCGTCACTTCTGGACCTGCTCGGCCACCTGTGGGTATCCTTCCTGTGCCTCGGACTCACTTCCCACCTTTGCAATCCCGCTTCCAGCCCTCTGCCTCTGCCAAAGGCTCTCTTGCCCGGCATCCCTATGAATGTCGACCATACCTGCTCCTGGCCCACCACTTCGCAGCTCTGCTACCAATGCGGCAAGCCCGGCCACATGTCCCATGAGTGCCAACTCCAGTTTGACGTCTGGTTCATGATGGCCAAAGAGCGGACGTCCACTATCAAAGATCTCTTGACCGTGGCTGATGTTGTAGAAAGTGCTGGGACTTCGGAAGGAATAGACACTGAGGGAACAGTCACAGCTGAGGAATCGGACACAGCAGATTTTACCCAGACCAACGAGTGACCTGTGCAGCCTTGTTGGTAAACAACCGATTTGCTTGCCTTAGCGTAGACACAAGATACAATGATGAACCTGAACCATCTGATGATTCATCCGACACTAAGACACCCGACCCGGTTACTATCCGCACAATCCAAAGGTTTCGCCCACAGTGGGAACGGCGGCTACTCAGTAGCTATAAGATTTCTGCTTTGCCTGGCAGGCCTTCGCTAGATATATCTGTTGAAGTGCTGAGCACAGATATACAACACCGATGCACTCTGCAAGCCCTGGTGGACTGCGGAGCCACTGGAGTTTTCATGCATCCATGCTTTGCTGATGCCCATAGTTTCACCCAACGTAAGCTGTCTGCTCCGATTCCGGTCTTCAATTTCAACAGATCACCAAATGAGAACAGATCCATCTCTGAAGTCGTGGACCTTGTACTCCGGTTCAAGGATCACACAGAGCGGATGCTTTTCATGGTTACTAACATCAGCTGACAGGACATCATCCTCGGGTACACCTGGCTTCGGAAGCACAACCCAGAAATCGACTGGCAAACCAAAGAGGTCACCATGAGTCGCTGCCCATCCGGATGTGACACCTGTCGCAAGGAGTTCCGCCATAACAAGCTGACCTGACGCAAAGAGTCTGTGCGACTCCGGGAGTGTCATACGGGCCCGATGCCGACGGTTGAGGAACTCCACTCGGATGATCACCCACAGCTTCTGGAGTGCGACGATGATGACAAGGACAACACTTTGGCCGGTGACGATCTTGAGGAAGGCGACCGCATCTTCGCAGCCATTCCTCCACCATCTCTGGAGTACCTTCACAGTCTTTGGGAAGAACACATCTGAGCTTCGGAAACGGTCTCGCAGCATCTTGCACTGGCTTTCCAGTGCAATAAACCCCACGATTCTCGGAACAGTGCAGTCCCAGATTTCCTTCATGAATTTGAGGACGTTTTTGCCAAGGAGTCCTTTGATGAACTGCCCATGCTGTGTCTGTGGGACCACACCATTGAACTATTGAGCGGAGCTGAACTGACCTCTACCAAGTGTCATCTGCTGTCCCCCACAGAGCAGAAACAGCTGGATGAGTTTCTGGAGGAGAACCTCCAGACCGGCCGAATCTGCCCGAGCAAGTCACCCATGGCTGCTGCCGTGTTCTTTGTCAAGAAAAAGGACGGATCGCTCCACTTGGTTCAGGACTACTGGAAGCTGAACAACATGATGGTCAAAAATTGGTATCTGCTTCCGCTCATCTCGGACTTGGTGGACGAAGTCTGGAATGCTCACTACTTCTCCACGCTGGATGTCCGATGGGGTTTCAACAACGTTTGGATTAAGGAGGGTGACAAGTGGAAGGCTGCATTTCAGACGACCCGAGGACTCTTCGAACCCTTGGTGATGTTCTTCAGACTGACAAATAGCCCATCTACATTCCAGACCATGATGAACGACCTATTCCAGGAGCTCATTACGGAAGGTGTGGTTATTATCTATTTGGACAACATCCTGATCTACACCAAGACGTGCGAGGAGCACCGCCAGGTCCTCAAGCGAGTTCTAGAGATCCTCCAAAGAACAAGCTCTTTCTTTGAGCGAACAAGTGCGATTTTGAGCAGACAAAAGTGGAGTATCTCAGAGTTGTCATTTCTGAGGGTAAGATCGAGATGGACCCCATGAAGGTTTCCGGAGTCGCAGACTGGCCGACACCTTGGGCTTGGACTGAACTTCAATCCTTCCTCAGGTTCGTCAATTTCTACCGCTGCTTCATCAAGGACTACTCGCATATTGCTTGGCCGCTCTTTGACCTCACTTGTGCAAAGGAATGGCAGTGGAATGACTCTGCTCAGTCCGCATTTCTTCGGATCAAAGAGCTGATCACTTCCGAACCTGTTCTAGTGTTTCCGAAGGAAGATAGGCCATATCGGGTTGAAGCGGACTCATCGGACTACGTGACAGGTGCAGTCTTGTCGCAGCTGGATCTGGGTGATGGTAAATGGCATCCTGTCACATTCTACTCTAAAAGTCTACAGGCTGCAGAGCGGGACTATGAAATACATGACAAGGAGATGCTTTCGATCATCCGGGCACTCAAAGAGTGGTGGCACTACCTTGAAGGTGCTGAGACTCTGTTTGAGATCTAGACGGACCACAAGAACCTCGAGTATTTCATTAAGGCTCAGAAGCTCAACTGTCACCAGGCCCGCTGGTCCCTCTACCTCTCCTGCTTCGACTTCACTCTCCAACGTCGTCCAGGTCGGACTATGGGTAAGCCGGATGCTCTCTCACACCGCTTGGATCACTCGGATGGTAAGGATGACAACAAGGATATGGTCTTGCTCAAACCGGCCTACGTTGCTGTCCGTGCCATGGGTGTCACTCTTGAAGGGGAGGAGAAGGATATCCTCTTGGCTATCTGGACTGGAGTTCGTGACGCAAAGTTCAAAGATGCAGTGGCAAAGGCAGCAGAGGAGGTAAAGAAGGTGCAGGGTAGTCGCAAGACAGTCCAGAGTGCAGAATGGTCTCAATCGGACGGACTTTTGATGTTCCGGGGTAAGATCTATGTTCCGGACTCACAGGACTTGCGTTGGATGATTGTAGGCCAGCACCACGACATCAAGGTTGCCAGCCATGCAGGTAGATGGAAAACTCTCAAACTTGTCTCCCATAGCTACTGGTGGCCGAACATGTCCTGCTACACCAGATCCTACACCTGGCACTGTGACCTCTGTCTCCAGACAAAGGCTCAGAGGCATCCGCCTATGGGTGAGCTCCATCCGCTTCCTATTCTGGATGAACGCTGGGACCGGTTGACTGTAGACTTCATTGTCGAGCTTCCAGAGTCAGACAGATTTGATGCTGTCATGAATGTGGTTGACTGCGTAAGCAAACACACCCATTTCATCCCGACTCACACCACTGTATCTGCCCTTGGGTCCGCCAACTTGTACCTACAGAACATCTGGAAGCTGCATGGCCTTCCTCGGTCCGTCGTGTCTGATCGAGGTCCGCAATTTGTTGCAGAGTTCACCTGGGAAGTCTACCGGATGGTCAGGATCAAGCTGGCCGCATCCACAGCTTACCATCCTCAGTCAGACGGACAGACGGAGTGGACTAACCAGGAACTCGAGTCCTACCTCCGTATCTTCATCGGAGAGCATCAGAATGACTGGGCTTGACTTCTCCCTATGGCAGAGTTTGCATACAACAACCAGGTTCATGCATCCACTCAGCAGTCACCATTCCTCTTGGATACGGGCCGCCACCCTTGTCTCAGGTTCAAACCTC
Source organism: Pleurotus tuoliensis (assembly GCA_036872985.1). Taxonomy (NCBI): domain Eukaryota; kingdom Fungi; phylum Basidiomycota; class Agaricomycetes; order Agaricales; family Pleurotaceae; genus Pleurotus; species Pleurotus tuoliensis. The sequence goes on from JAYMDH010000002.1 coordinate 3,147,699, forward strand.
ATCAGCTGCCGTCTCGGATGGAGTCCACAAATGAGTTTGTAGACTGGATGAAGTCCATGGTTGATGAAGCTCAGTCTCCATTGGTCAAGGCTCAGGATGAGATGAAGCACTACTATGATCAACGCTGGACTCCCGCTCCAGAGTACCAACCGGGTGACAAGGTTTGGCTGGATTCGTCGGACATTAACCTCACCCAACCGTCCCAGAAACTCGGACATGCGCGACTCGGTCCCTACAAGGTCATCTGGAAGGTTGGCAAGGCAGCATATCGCCTCGAGCTCCCTCCGGGCTTATCCCGCCTTCACCCTGTCTTCCCTGTCGTCAAACTCTAGCCCTTCGTTTCCAACCCCATCCCGGGTTGACGCCCGGCCGCTCCACCATGGCCGCAGCTTGCTGATGGAGAAGAGGAACACAAAGTTGAAGAAGTCCAGAATAGTAGACGGTTCGGCTGAGTGTTAAAGTATCTGGTGTGCTGGCAAGGCTATGGGATTGAGCACGACTTCTGGGAGCCTGCGAGCAACCTCCAGCATGCTGCCCAGAAGGTCAGGGACTTCCACAATCGCCACCCGGACACAATCCGAGTACTTCGGATGACTCCGACAGCCCTCGACCAGTCCTGGGAGCATTGGCACAGTCGGAAAGCTCCTGGCTCTGTCCAGTCGTACTTCGACATCTTCTCGCAGCAATCTGGGGTCTCGGGGTTGGTAAATTCATGGTGTAGCAGGCAGGAACCGTCGCATCGGGTCGCCACAAGCTTGAAAGGGGGGTGATGTAAGGGGACACTTCTATTTTCTCCTTTCCCCCTGTCTCTTTCCCTCTCTCTTCATTCCTTTCTCCTTTCTTTTGTTCCACAGAATCTTATTTACATTTCCCTTGCTCCCTTTCCATCCTACCATACATCGAGCCACATCTGATGCATCCGAGCCTCATCCAACACATCCGACATATTTCCCACAGTCCGGATTTGCTTGGCCGCACTTGGCTGCACTTGCACATGCCCGGACATGCTTTGGACGCACATATACACTTCAGGGCACGTCCGGGTAACCTATACTTTCTTCCCCCACTTCATTACTTCCCCTTCACACTTTCCCAGGTTGCTGGCATGACTCCTGCACATTCCCTCCACCTTTCTATCACATTCACCTCCTTGTACCTTGTGATATTCTCCAGACTTGTGGCTGGTGTACTATACAGTTCTCCCACCTTTCTCCCACGCTTCTACAGTATATATGGAAGGCGTCCAAGACACAACACTCAAGAAGGGGGACGAGACGAGTGAAAGGATCAAACGGTGGGATTGAAAGTGGGAGTACAGGAAGAAGAGAGAGTGAGTAAGTACATTGCGCAGGCATGTATATAAGGGAAACATGATTGTCACATGATCGCGTCTAGGAGTCAGGGGAAAAGGGGCAGGTAAAGTAAATACTTTACACTCGCCCATACTCTCTAAAAGGAAGTATAACCCAAGACGTGGCCTCCTGTGCATAATGTGTTAACCAGCGCAGCCGCGAGCCTAGGGCGTAGTCGAGTTTGTCTAGCAGTTGTCGTGGCTTTGTTCTTCAGCCATTCATCCAGAGCCTGAAGCTCATCAACCTCAGCATGTCACATCCAACGATCTTCATCAGCCCCATAACCACGGAAGCGAACCAGATACTCCAAGCCACTCCGACCTTTCCGTTCATCGATGATGCGTTCAACGAACCATTCCTCCTCTCCGTTTTCGAGTACAGCCGGTGGACGTTCAAGTTCCCGTGACGCAAATAGATTAGTATTGTTATCAACGAATCAGCGCAGCAGGCTGGAATGGAAAGTAGGAAAGATGCCCGGCGAATTAGGTAGGTCCAATGTATACAATGATTTTTCTGGGTTTGAGTGTATGATCTTATAAGGTCCATCGAAACGGGGCATGAATTTGGCTACCCTTCCTTCGCCAGCATGCATGTATTCACGTCTTCTGTTCGAAGTAGAAAGGTACACAGAGTCTCTGACCGCAAGTGGGGTCTCTGGGCTACGAGCAACAGATGCGTGAATAGATTGGCTAATTTTTGCAGATAAAAGGGAATCTTTAGCCTCAGTGCAAATCTCCTCAATGCACGCAACCACATCTTCTGCCCTTGTATCGTCGTTTGACTCAGATCGGACAAGGGGGGGAATGAGGCGAGGCGAAGTACCAAGTCACAACTGGAAGGGAGAGAATCCTGTAGAAGCGTTAACGGTGTTCATTATGCAGAAGCGAACATGAGGGAGGGCCTTAACCCATCCACGTTGATTTCTATTGACGTAGAAATGCAGCGCTTGAATGACTGTCTTGTTTGTGTGTTCTGAGGAGCCGTCAGTTTGGGGGTGAAAAGAAGAGGATAATTTAAGCTTAACGCTGGTCAACTTGTGCAACGCAGACCAGAAGGTAGAAATGAAGAGCTTATCTCTATCAGAAGTCAGTTCCGTAGGCAGGCCATTTTCGCAGTACCAAGCATCGAAGAAGAAGGCGGCACACCGCTTGGACGAGATATCCTTATGGCACGGCACAAGGCGGATGTTTGCACCTAAACGGTTGGTGATGGTCAACAGGTAATCGAAGCCGTCGTCCTCAGGTAAGGGTCCAACGAAACCCAAGGCCATGCAGGAGAAGTGATTATTGGGGACCGGCAGCGAATGTAATGGGCCTGGTGGTTTCGTCATTGGCGATTTGTTTCTCTGGCAGGCCGTACAACCAGGGATGTAAGCGTCCTTGAGGTCCCACTTCATATTAGGCCAATAAAAGGAGTCCCTGAGAGCAAGGTATGACTTGGCACTGCTGAAATGTCCTAGGGAGTCATGAGCCATTTGGTACAACACCTCGCGTACCCAACTCTTGGTATAACCAGGCGTTCTCCGACGTAAAGGAGGCCGCTTCGTCAACTGATGCCAGCGAGGCCTATGCCTTTCTCCAGTAGTTTCACACACCAGGGGTTGTCTGGGTATCCCTTCTTAATGGAGTCAAGGAGGGCTTGCTCAGCACTGATGGCGAGCACAGGGGCAACGACCGGAAGATCAAAGACATTGGAGGAAAGCACAGCAGCGCAGGACAAGGGGGGGGCAGTGAATTCGCAGGAAAGCGCGTCCGCAACCGTATTGTCTTCTCCTCGGACATATTTGATAGTAAAATTGTAGTCAGCCAGAAACTCAGACCATCTAAGTTGCTTTTTAGACAAATCGCGTTGTTGAGAGAAAAACTCAAGAGTTCGGTGGTCCGTGTACACCTCGAAGGAAGCCCCAAGTAGATTGGTGTGCCATTTACGCAACACGCGGATGATAGCAAGCATTTCTTTATTGTGCGTCAGGTAGTTTCTCTCAGCGTCGTTCAACTGCTTCGAATCGAAGGTGACAGGCCTTGCTGACTTCCAGTCTATTCCGAAGCTGAGCACCGCACCTGTACCAAGATCACTAGCATCCGTTGTGACAAAGATGCGATTCTCACCCGGGTTGTCATGGTCAATGACCGTCAGGCATTCCTGTGAAACGACCAAAGTTTTGATGGCGTCAAAAGCCTCTTGATGTCATCCGTTCCATGTGACAGGATCCTTGCCCACAACCTTGTTCGTCAATGGCATCAGCACAGCGGTCAATGAGGCCAGACGAGGCAAGCAAGCGGATAAGTAGCGCACAAGGCCCAGAAATTGGCGGACATCGGTAGTTGTTCGTGGTCGCGGCCATTGCGCGATCTTGGCAGCCTTTGAAGCATCAGCTTGGATGCCATCGCGTGAGATATGGTGACCCAAGAAGTCGAGTTCAATACAGAAAAGGGAGGTCTTTTTGAGGGAACAATAGAGGCTGGCCGCTCATAAGGCGTCCAGAACCGCCCGTACGTTACGAATGTGTTCAGCCAGAGTTGTACTTCAAATGATAATGTCGTCCAGGTAGACGTGGCAGATTTTGCCGATGAGGTGGCGCAGGGCAGCGACCATCCGACACTGATGTGTGGAGGGGGCATTCCTGCAGCCTTGGGGCATGACTACTCATTCGTAGAGTCCAAAGGGTGTCCGCACGGCCGTGTATTTGATGTCGTCGGGATGGACCTTGGTCTGGAAGCAAGTGTTCGTCATATCTAATTTCCCCCAGAACTGACCACGGCCACAGTCGCCCAGGATCTTGTCGATCCAAGGCAACAGGAAACAATCCGCAATCGTGTTCTCGCTAAGGGAGCAGTAGTCATTGACCCAACGAGGCAGCGCAGTGGGGTCAGCCTTGGGCACGAGGAAGGCAGGGCTCGCGTATTCGGAGTCCGAGGGTCGCATTTGCCCTGCGGCGAGATGCTGGTCCAATAAGACTTTGAAGACATCACGGAGCTTCTTGGGGCAAGTATATTCACGGCAGGACATGACTCTGCTCGCGTCCTTCAAACGGAACCGGTGGAAGACTTGATCTGGGAGGTGGTGCACCGGAGGGATGTCGTCCGGGAAGAGGTCAGCATACTCCTTCTTCATCTCAGAATTCATTCGTTTAAGTTGAGCCTGGAAAGTCGCCATTGAGTTCAAATCCTCTATACGAGCACGCAGTGTGGCAACAACATTCTCAGGTTCGACACCTCGAGCACTGCGAGTGGGGTTCTTCAGAAGTCGCTTCTCCAACTTCAACGCCATCTCCTCACCAAGCAGCACGTTACGGACTAACGGGCAAGCACGACGACGCACGGCCCTAACCTCACTTGCTTTCATATGCCGAGATTTCCAAGGAGGCATTGGGGCAGCAGATTCGCGCACAAAGGGGTTGAGGAGGTCATACATGTTATCATTGTCCAATGTTGTCGTACAAGTAGCTAAACCATGATCGAGAATGAGTCGATTAGAATTAAGGAAGGGGAGTCCAAGGATAATGTCCGTGACAAGCGAGGGCGCTACGAAAGCGTGTAAAGGTACAGAAGAAAATATCCCATCTAAGGAGACCGGCCGAATCTTCACGTATGTGGAAAGCGAGTACGGTTGTGTGGATTCTGAGAAAGCTGAACTGCAAGCGAACAGACTGGAGGCGGTGAAGGTGCAAAGTTTGAGCTGATCGACGACGGACTGTTTAATAAGTACTATAGATGAACTGTCATCAATCAACCCTTTGACGACAAGGGGATTCCCCGATGGGGAAGGCAGGGAGAAGGACCAGAAAAGATCAGAACTGCGGTGATAAGGTTGGAGTCCACGACTTCCTTGATTCCTGATTGAGGAGAGTCACTAGAAGATGAGGGTGAAGTTACGTTAGCATTCGCCAAGACGGTGGCAACGGCAGTCCTGTAACTATTCCCCCTGGCACTGAATGATGAGGGTCGTGCGGGGACATCGGCCTGGGTGAGGGTCTTATAAGTCGCACTGTCTAGTGGGGGAGCGGTACATCTAGCGGCGACATGGTTCACCCAAAAACAACAGCACTTGTAGCAGCCACCGTTGTCGGACAACAGTTTACATTCTTCATCAAGGAGCTTCGGCATCGCAGGAAGGTGGGGGCGAGATGAGGACGAGGCCACCGTTGAGTTCAAAGAGGTAGTGCCTCTCTGGAATGGTGTACGAGTGGTCGGTGCCGAGTGGATGTTCATCTTAGCGATCTCTCTGGTCAATTCTTCAAGGCAAGCATGGCATCGTTCGTCGATATGGCGCACGGTCTCAAGCCAATCCTGGAAATCCACAATTTGAGGCGTGTTTTCGCAGTTGCATTCTCGAGACAGCTCCTGTTCCATCGCCGCCTCGAGTATTTCGCGCATATATTCGTCGTTCATAAAGGAATCAGTGCCTGCTAGCAAGTTGTTCTTACCCATGACTTCGAGAATGAAGTCGAAGAAGGGTTTCGCATTCAGTTGATGGAGCCTGAGGATTTCCATACGAGTGGTGTGTTCCCAATCGGAAGGGAGAAAGAGGGTACGCATCTGTGACTTATATGTGTCCCAGTCCATACTTTCAAGGACGGGACCCTTAGCAGCAAGCCAATGAATGGCGCATACACCTTCCATGCCATAGGTGATCGTCTTAACCATGTCGAGGCTGGTAATGTTCTTATGCCGCAGGAAGTTTTCGCACTTCATAAACCAACCCCAAAGGATGCTCAGGTTGACATCGCCCTCACCCATAGTTGGGGGGTGATTTGGGGTGATTTGGGGCCGATTGTTCCACAACGGCCTTTGTACCCATAACGAGTAGGGGCTGGAAAGGTGCGACGAAGGGGAGAGGATCGTGAGGAGTGAGAGAAGTTGATATATGCGTGTGAATAGGTTTGCTAGGGACGGTAGGGTGCACGGCAGGGGTGTAAGTGATGTGGGGTGGCGGAAGGATAATACGGGCGCCCGTGGGTAAGCGTGCAAGTTCTTGGGGGTTTTGAGAAGGGCGGGAATGTTTGGGAGCTTTAGGAAGGAGGTCTGGGGCAGATTGGGTCCTGGTACGGAAAGGCTGGTTCTGGGTTAATCTGGGAGTCTGGTTCTGGGTCATTCTGGTTGATCTTCTAACCGTCGACGGTGACGATTGCTGGGGTGGGGTGTGTTTAGACAGGGTGGAAGATGGCTGGGGAAGGGAGGATGGATGGGGTCGGCTGGTAGGGAACGGGAGGAGGGGCGCAAGTGCCATTCAGGGTCGTAATGATCTAGCTCAGATAAATAAGCGCATTTGGTCGTTTTCAAAAAAAAAGTGGAAGGCATCCAAGACGCAACACTCAAGGAAGGGGGACAAGACGAGTGAAAGGATCAAAAGGTGGGATTGAAAGTGGGAGTACAGGAAGAAGAGTGAGTGAGTAAGTACATCACGCTAGGCGTGTATATAAGGGAAACACGATCATCACATGATCGCGTCTAGGAGTCAGGGGAAAAGGAGCAGGTAAAGTAAATACTTTACAATATACTTTGCCTCCTAGCATGGAGAATCCCTATCTTGTTCTCTTTGGATTCTAGGTAAGTAGTCTCATGTATTGTAGTAGCTCTATTCATATCTTTGGATTCTCCCTCTGCTAGGCTCGCGCTGTCAGCCATCTTGAGGTTGCCCTTACAGAACCCCACCACCAGGACCCCGACGACGATGAGAAAGACAAACCAAAACTGACGGAGAGGGGACCATGATGAAAAGAAAGTACCTTCGTTGGTATCGATGACACTCATATCAGTCGATAAAAGGTAGTGTCGTCAAACAGAGTTGACGGGTTTTAGAGGGAGGATGATGTTACGATTCAACTTTCCTTTTCTTCTTTCCCCTATATATCACATGACAGTGTCATACTCCAAATTGGGATTTGTAGTAAGTGACATGAATTATAGTGTTTTATATCTATTCTATTCACTGCTATAAACCAATGGCTTCTTAGCACAACTTGAATCAGGATGATCGGACTTCTTGTTAGAACTACAGACTTATTTTACCTTAAAATCCCCTGTCTACTCCTGGGACCCCTAATTAATATCCTTACATCCTAATTACTTGACAAGTTTACAAGTCATAATGAAGCATACTGAAATGTTGTCATGGAGTTGGTAGGAATGTTACAGAACTTCGGAGAACGTTACAGAACCTTCTAGCACCTTGCAACTACTGAACAAAATGCCATCTAAACCTGTTCTCAAGGAGTTCAGATAAATTAGATGACATCATATGACATCATTGTGGAGTATGTGGAGCACCATGGAGATTTGAAGAATCTTCTAGATGCAAAGGATTAGCTTCTTTACTAAGCCATTGGTAGTATCATTACTAATCATTGGCTTGGCCTACTTGAAACATGTTTCATGTAGTGTTTCAGCTCCACTTTCAGCTCCTTGTGAAGTACACAGCCCCACTTTCTGTAGAGTATAAATACCCCCCCAATGTAGTAGATAGAACATGTAAATTTTATAGAGCTAATTCAGTTGAAGACACTTTTACCTAGTTGTTCTCAATTCTAGAACTCAGTTTCACTTGATTTCACCATCTCTTGTGTAGTACCACTTCTTATTAAGTAGTATAGTACTATTAGGTTACATAGATAAAGAATATACTTGATTCATTGATAATTAAGTACTCTGAAGCTGTGAAGCCCTTGTTGAAGAAAAGATTAAGTGTCTAGTGTTACACAGATCTTGTTATTCCAATTGCAAGCTCCCATTTATCTTAGGTACAGAGTATACCATTACTGGCTATGCATTAGACTGTAGATACAATTCTATAGATGTCTAGTAATATATTAGAGGTGATATCGCACTATAGCTTAAGTGTGCATCCGGTATCATTTATATCTAAAAAGGAAGTGATCTAGCATCTGACTAGAGCTTCTGACCAGTAGTGTTACAGAGTAGTCATTATATTTCGGAGTTAGTCAGTAGTATATTCATCCAGGAATATTCCCACGATTTAGTATTTGTTTATATTCAATCAGTTACGACTTATTGAGTTCCTATTGTGCTATTCATTTGTTGAGTAGTTTAGTATTGCTTGCTGTGAAGTTTAATCAATAAGCTTCTGACCCCTTTTCCACCCTTTTTACCCCTTTTCTGTACTACATCGTAGCATAGTACTCATAACAATCTAGTAACAACACCTCAGCCTGCAACAACTTGGGTAACTGTCTGATCTCTCTTGACTGATCCGACTACATCCAAAACATTTTAGTAAAAACATCACTAGGTGTGACAACGGACACATAGGCAGCTTATGATTGTAAGGTATCCAGATCCCTTACTATGCCTTCCCCTGTCCCCTGACTCCTAGACTCGGTCATGTGATATTGTATTCCCTTATATATGGAAGTCGTGTACCATATTTACTTACTTCTTCCTGTATTCTCCTCTCATCATCTCCCTAATACACCCCTGACGTTTGATCCTTTCACTCCGTCTCATTCTTGAGTGTTCAGCCTACAGGCTGCTTCCACTTTTTTTTGGAAATCAATCAAACACCCTTACATACCAGCTACGCAACTTCCATCAATCAATTCACTCATTAATTCACACCGCCTACGCAACCCTGAGCAACGCTTGCACCTGACTCCCCAGATCATCGAACACCTTTACCCGTTAAGTCGCAGCGTCTACGCAACCCTGAACAATACTGTGCTTAACTTGCTCACTCCCAGTTCCTGCCCCACCCTGCCCCATTCCTTCCACCGCCTACGCAATCCTAAGCAGCAATTCCGCCTAAACTCCGTATTCACCAAACACCTTTACCAGCATATCCACAATCCACACAACCCTGACTGGTGCTCGCCTGCGTCTGATTTCCCAACCACCCCAGCTGCCATCCCAGTCCCCACACCAGTTCCATTCTCAGTCCCACCCAGTCCCCAGTATCCCCAGAACACCCCTGGAACTTCGGTTCAATTCCCAAGAACTTCGGTTCACATCCCAGGAACCTCGGTTCACTCAACACCCCCGCACCCTTTCCCGAATTCCCACCACAGCCCTGACCCTGCCTCTTTCCAACCTCGGAAATCTGTCTCTCCCTCCATTTTCCCCCCTGCTCCCCACTGCTACGCCTCTGCTATTCCCTTCACTTGTCGAAAACCCACTGCCCCCGTGCTCCTCGTTTCGGAATGACACCTTCGCCCACCTCCCTCGTGCTCGTTATTTCGTGGCGACACCCTCTTTAACACTTGTCATTTCGGGACACGCCTTGCGCCACATCCCTCGTCTCATCATCATTTCGTGGCGGCGCCTCCCTCACGCTTGCCATTTTGTGGCCACTTGTCGTCTCCAATCTTCCTCACCACCCCCCGCAGTCGTCGTTTCGGGACAACGCCTTGGCCCACAACCCTTGCTCTCATCGTTTCGTGGAACGGCCTCCCTCGCACTTGTCTGGCATGCCAGCTTTTCCCTCCCCCGGCGAGATACTCCTCGCCCTCACTCTTTCACGTTGGCACACCGTTCCGAGCACAAGTGGCTCCTCCCTCTTCTGGTCTCCTTCTGTTCCACCCCCGCATACACCGCCTTTTGGCCCCCTTTGCCGTATTTCCCTCTCCTACCTGTTCGTTCTACTCACATCCCACCCGCTTCCGCGCTGCCTCTCCCTCACACCCACCTGCCTCTCCCTCGCACCCAACTACCCCCCCCCCCCCCCCCGGTGCACCGTCTACAATGCCTACATCACGGCGGCAGTCCATGATACTGGTTCAGCCTCCTCGGCGCCACCGAGTTCCACCGCTTCGTCGATCCCGGCTGCACTCGATCTGCTTCGCCGGCCAATCCCCATCCCTGCTCATCACCATCTGGTTGGACGAACTCCCCTCGCCCACTGCCTTCGCGTCTTTCTCCCCTGTCCCGGCGCAAATTGTTGTGGTGAAAAGACGCTCGCGTAGCAGCTGCTCATACAAGATGCGGAACCGCATCCTCGACCAGTACCCCGTCCACTCCCTCGCCTCCCTCCCTCTCCTCTGCGTCTTCTTCTTCTTTGCTCGAGTGTTCCGCGTCCCCACTCTCCGCTTTCTCATAATCCTTAAAGTCCGTGTCCAATTCGCTCGACGGCTCCCTCTTTCATTCGGCGCTCATGTACCACCAACTCCCCGCACCAACTTTCCTGCTGGCTCACCCGCGTCAGGCTTTCTCGAACCTCGCAATCCTCTTCAGTGTAACATGTATAATCTGGCATGGTCCCCTCTACAGTCTTGCAAATGTCGCCGACTTCTCTCCTTCCTCTTCCGTGCCTCCTTCCGTATTGTGCGCTTCAACGTTCTCTGGTAATCTCCGGCCAATCCTCCCCCCACACTCGCATTGCTGTTGTTCATAATCCTCCTACCCTCCATACCCGTACTCGTTTCCGCACTCACGGCAGTCCCAACATTTTGCCCACTTTCTTATTTTTCACTTTTCTGTGTTATTGACACATTGCTCCAAGTACCATAGACCCATGCTTCTTTCTTGGAGTGTGGGTGAGTGTAAGGTATCCAGATCCCTTACTACGCCTTCCCCTGTCCCCTGACTCCTAGACACAGTCATGTGATATTGTATTCCCTTATATATGGAAGTCGTGTACCATATTTACTTACTTCTTCCTGTACTCTCCTCTCATCATCTCCCTAATACACCTCCGACGTTTGATCCTTTCACTCCGTCTCGTTCTTGAGTGTTCAGCCTATGGGCTGCTTCCAATGATATAGTGCTTACGTCTATCGGCCCATATTTATAATAGCCTTAGTCAGAACCTCGCTGTAAACACATGGGCATAGCATATGACATCACACCTCAAGGTGATGTGCTAATCGTTCCATGGAAAGCCAACAGGCTACGGCATGTAGATAGACATGAGGACTACACATGTACAGTAGTACATAAGGTTGAATATCAAACCCAGAGACATTAACTCGTTCTCTTGGGAATACCACTATAATAGGGCCTAAGTCATTGTCTTTGCTTCTCGTCCCCAGTTCCCTCTACTCTTAAACAAACATCTTACTCGACCCATATTCTTGTAGAGCCTGTGTGCATCCTTTGTGGTGTAGTAGTGTCGCCCTAACACATCCTGGAGCCTTCTCATGTCAAGGTCAGTGGCTTCGTGCGAGTTGATAATGAACACAAGATTGAGGGTTGACCAAGCCTGATCGGGCTCATTGTCCTTGATCAACGCCTAGCCATACTCGACTTGGCCTGATCCTGATCTATTCACTGATCAAGACAGATAAGATAATGCTTGAGTGTCAATCAAGCACTGGTTGAATACTGGTCAAGTGTTGGTTATTAAAATTTATGATATGTGATTTTCGGATTTTCCGACATTGCAAGCTGAAAGTCCCATACACTCAACCCCAGCGACTTCACATGCTCTCAATCAACACTCGAAATTCTACATCTCTGATGACGATACATACCCAATCCTGTCTTGCTCAACAACGAGCTGGAATCTGGGAGGATTCATGGAATGACACAAGTGTACACACAGGATTTGGACCTCCTGGCATAGTCTGGGATTCTTTGTGTTGGGCTAGTCAGGTGTCTGTCTCAAAAACTCAAAGCTGTATACTTGGGTGCTGTCCTTATGATCGATTATCTATACCTGATTATTGTGACACTGGTCACAATTCGACCCTACTTCTTCTCTTGATCTCAATGTGTCCTTCTCGCATAGCAAAATGAACAACTATGGCATTCAAACTGTTCAAAAAGTAAATTAGTGTAGAAATCTAAACTGACCTGATGTGTGTAGAAATTTTGAGTGATAGCACTGTGTAGCAATGATTTAGTGTTAGTATTTAGCATGTAGAAATCGATACAAATGAGTGTAGAAATCAGTGAAGTTGTCATTGAAATAGGATAGGTGCTCACATAGCACTTGTTCACGTGGTCTTGGAGGTGTTCGGAACTTCAGGACATCTTCATCGTTCCATTCATCATTGTCCCCCACCACCACTACGCTGTGACAAGACGCAACAATATGTGTTCACTTGCACTCACGATTGTAAGCACTTGCGCAATTATTAATAAAAAATATGTAACTTATGCTATGCTCTCTTCAGATGTATGGCGTTCAAATTGGGTAAAAAATAATTGAGTGTAGAAATAAAAACTCACCTAAAGTGTGTAGAAATTTTGAGTGATCATGCTGTGTAGAAATAACAAAAGTGCAGTATATTGTGTGTAGAAATCTCTGGAGTCGCATAGAAATAGACTAGGCACCCATGGAGCACCCGTGCACATGGTCTCGGAGATGTTCGGACTTTTGAAACACCTTGTTCTTGTTCTATTCTTGCCTACCAACCACCACGCCACAACAGGATGCGACAATTCTAATATCATGTTGAGGCCCATGACTTGCATGCGGGCGTGATACCGACAGAACATAGCATCTACGTCCTTTTGTTATGTCTGCATCATTATGAAGAGGTTGGAGAAGTTGCCTGTTCTCAAGGTGAGTTGTACCATGCCTAAAACATGTCCTCGGAGCTCATGTCCTGTTCACCCAATAGTGCTGTCCATTCAGATTGTTCTTCCTACACTACCAGCCCTCCCTGCCCCTAGAAGCATTCTACCCCCTCATTATCATTCCGCTTCTACCATCTTTTGTCACACCCTGCTATCATGATTCCTGAGCATAGCAAAGCACATTGCAGCTGGCCACCTAAATTGGGCCTATCTCTGTGTATCATAACATATCCTTGCGCAATGAAAATTTAATGATATTTGTCCTGTGTAACATGCGAGATAGATAATTAAAGACCAGTAGAACAACCATAGTGCCGAAGAATGGCCTTAACAGTCTCATCCCATATTTCCTCTTCGATGCCTAGCCACTTTGAAGCAAGCAATAACCACCACATCCCCTTATGCCACTTTAAATTTCTTTGGCCTCTTTTCCATCCTTTATCTCTCATGTCATTCATATTTTAGAGCCACTTTTTAATCAGTATAAAATTTTATTCTTGTACATTGGGGGACTAAGCACAGGAAGGTACAACACGGTCCAACTGCGTGAACCAAGAGACAGCAAGGCTCACGGGTACATAAGGGTCTGACCTAACTAGCACAGTACCATAAAGCAATAGAAACAAAGCAGTGGGTGAGCAGCGGCAGTGAGTGGGGGAGCCGGCTCATCAGTTATTGCATGAAACTTCAGATCACCAGAGGGTCAGTTCGACAAGGTACCCTAAGTGATGGACAAGTGTATTGGGATGATGACACCCGTAGAAGCTTTGCGGGGGTATGTGGAAGGGGCCAAAGAGGCCAGCCTACTATGGGTCCTGTGTAGTTGCCAGTCGGTCTACTTCAGTGACTGCGAGGGGGAGCAAAACAGCATGCTCATAGAAACAATGAAGAGTGTCAGGACTGGGGACCAAATGGATGTAGCTAACCTTTGCTGTAATGCTCCCCTGTTCTCTATGCCCAGTCCATCCCAGTTGACTCCGTTTCACTGCCATCTTGCAGCCCAAGGGCATGGGAGTAGTGAGAACTATAGGTATCCGTGTGGGTATTCAATTACTTCTGCTGCAATCTCAGTATTGCGTTGGTACTAATAGAGGGTGGGTGGTACGTTATGGAGGCAATGTTGATGGTGTGAACGGAACGATGAAGCTGCTCCGGACGCTTTTGAAGATATGGGACCTGCACATGTGTCAGGGTGCTTATTGAATTTCTACACACACTCCAACGATTCCGCCAATTTCTACACACTAAGACTAGCACTAACTTATTTCTATGCGGTGTGATCACTCGAAACTTCTACACACTTTAGGTCAGAATTTATTTCTACACTCAGTTATTTTTTACCCAATTTGAACACCATACAGATGCCAGTTAAGCCAGACCCTGAACGTTCATTTAATATCCTCGCGCAACACTTGCATCACCATGGAGAGGAATCACAAACAGAGAGGGGAAGAATGGGTTGACATCAAGGTGAGTTTGTCATCAACCTCAAAAATATACTTGGAACTCGGCTGTACACCCTGGCAAGCCCTCGTACCCAACAACACATTATTCCACTATTTACACAAACAGAACTTTGTATTGATTAATGATGGCTATATGATATAAATGAACTTTGAAACCTGAGAAGTCAGAATGAAAAATAGGATGAGAAAGATAGCAAAAGGAAATTAAAGGGTGTAGCAAAGAAATGGTGTCATCCCTTTGACAAGTATCCCAGGGCTCATTACGGCGTCGGTGTATCCTGGGATCACCTGTAAGGGGACACTCCTATTTTCTCCTTTCCCCTGTCTCTTTCCCTCTCTCTTCATTTCTTTCTCTTTCCTTTCACTCCATGGACTCTTATTTACTTTCCTTTCGCTCCCTTTCCTTCCTACCATCCATCCGAGCCTTATCCGTCACATCCGAGCGACATCCGACTCATCCGAGTGGCATCCGACTCGTCTGACGCATTTCCCGCGCCTTGGCCGCACTCGGCCGCACTTGCACATGCCCGGATGCGCTTCGGATGCACATATACACTTCGGGGCACGTCCGGATGACCCATACCTTCTTCCCACACCTCCTTACTTCCCATTCCCACTTCCCTGGGTTGCCGGCACGACTCTTGCATATTCCCTCCACCTTTCTATCACATGTGCCCGCTCGTACCTGTAATATTCTCCAGACTTGTGGCGGGTGTACTATACAGTTCTCCCATATTTCTCTCACGCTTCTACAGTATATACTTCGCCTCCTAGCATGGAGAATCCTTATCTTGTTCTCTTTGGATTCTCCCTCTGCTAGGTGAGCAGCCTCTCATGTATTGTAGTAGCTCTATTCATCTCTTTGGATTCTCCCTCTGCTAGGCTCGTGCTGTCGGCCGTCTTGAGGTTGCCCTTACATCACCCCTCACTGCAAAGAAGAGTTTGTCAGGTTGATGCTTGCTTTGCAGAGGCTAGGTGTTGAAGAGAAGATCTGGGATGGAACAGTTAGTGCAATTCTTCGACACAATGATATCTTGGCTTAATCATCGACCACACGGTGTACAGATAATATTATTTTATTGCACAGAGAACAGAACAGGTGGTGATATGCACAGAAAGGTCATCTAAGCTACTAGGCCGGGAAGTCATTTGGAGCAGGCTCTGGTAGATACAATAGAATATGGATTGGGGGGATGCAGAGCCATTCCATGGCTGTCAAAGGCGATGATTTTACTTGTGTAATGAAAGGACAGCGAGAACCAATTGAGGGAGCACAGGAAGGGTGCAACATGGGGAAAGTGGGGGCAAGTTTGGGTGCGGGCTGACCAGTGTACTGGGTTTCTAAGGTGGCGATGAACAAAACCAAGACAGTACTCTTCGGTAATGTAAATCAATAGAAATCGAGGCCAGGGGGCCAAGCTTTGGAGGACTAAAGGCAGCCTGAGCAGAAGGGATTCGGGAAGGTTCAAGGGTTATGAAGCAGAGCTGTTTGGTGGCTGTATGTTTGCTCCGTCTCCTTCATCTGTGGGGGTATCCATGGTAAGGGGAAAGCAAGAGAGAACGGAGGGAAGGTACAGGTATTGCTTCAAACTGTGTGGCAACGGTGAACCAAACATGAGTTTCAAGGACAAAAACCGGGTGCGTTACAACTCACCTCTCCCCAGCCTCCCCCCCTCGCTCATGCCGTGGTGGTGAACACTTGCCCTCAGGCTGTACCCCGCCCACACAGAAGTATTGAGCTGGAATGGGGGACTAGGAAGCCACAATCAACTGTGATAGCATCTGAGGAGAGACCATAAGTTCCTGAGTAATGTACCTCTATTAGTTGATTTGCTGTGCTGTGACGGTATGTTGGTATGTTGGTGGTGTGTTGGTGGTAGGGACAAGGATGAATGGACCAATGAAGATGTCCCAGGGTTCCGAACACCTCCAAGACCACGTGAACAAGCGCTATGTGGGCACCTATCCTATTTCGATGACAACTTCACTGATTTCTACACTCATTTGTATCGATTTCTACATGCTAAATACTAACACTAAATCATTTCTACACAGTACTATCACTCAAAATTTCTACACACATCAGGTCAGTTTAGATTTCTACACTCCATTATTTTTTGAACAGTTTGAACGCCATAAACAACCACCGTAGTGGTGACTCTTGACTGTAGATCTCTGTCTTCAGTCTTCAGGTCGCAGCCTATGTGCAGAATATTCTCATCTACTACTACCACCCACTGTGAGCATGTCATATAGGGACGACTTCCCTGCACATGCACATTGCGACTGCCATTACCATGTGTCTACCTAATTTAAGCCAAGCGATCTCGACATTCTTTTGGCCTATTTTTGGGCGGTGATAGCAATATCTCTACTCACTCAGGTGTTGTACAAAGAATGGAACCTACGTTCTATGAAGAGAATCAAGGGCTTATTACAATAGAAGGCTCTGAGTATTAGGATGCTCGAAGGATTAGGGCTTCTGTAAGGGGACACTCCTATTTTCTCCTTTTCCCCTGTCTCTTTCCCTCTCTCTTCATTTCTTTCTCTTTCCTTTCACTCCACGGACTCTTATTTACTTTCCTTTCACTCCCTTTCCTTCCTACCATCCATCCGAGCCTTATCTGTCACATCCGAGTGACATCCGACTCATCCGATGCATTTCCCGCACCTCGGCCGCACTCGGCCGCACTCGCGCATGCCCGGATGTGCTTCGGATGCACGTATACACTTCGGGGCACGTCCGGGTGACCCATACCTTCTTCCCACACCTCTTTACTTCCCATTCCCACTTCCCTGGGTCGCCGGCATGACTCTTGCATATTCCCTCCACCTTTCTATCACATGTGCCCGCTCGTACCTGTGATATTCTCCAGACTTGTGGCGGGTGTACTATACAGTTCTCCCACCTTTCTCTCACGCTTCTACAGTATATACTTCGCCTCCTAGCATGGAGAATCCTTATCTTGTTCTCTTTGGATTCTCCCTCTGCTAGGTGAGCAGCCTCTCATATATTGTAGTAGCTCTATTCATCTCTTTGGATTCTCCCTCTGCTAGGCTCGCGTTGTTGGCCATCTTGAGGTTGCCCTTACAGCTTCTTTGGTTCATGCCAGTGTGGCATCAAAACCAAGGGCAGAAGGTGTACTGCTCCCACTCCGCAATGCATCAGACGGACTAGGTATCAAAGAGAGGCTGGTTTCTATCAGCCTACAGACAGACATCATTTCTCAGCTTCCAACAAGGTGAAGAGAATTCTGAATGACATTGTAAACTCTTTATCTATTCCATTACACTCCAGCATGAACTGAGAAGATTTCGATCGTGCAATGTCGTGAATTCAACGGCTCCTTGCTAATGCTTCACAGAGAAGAAGAGAAGAAGTATTCTGTAAGGAATCCCAATCCCTTACCTATGCCTTGCCCCTGTCCCCTGACTCCGGATATGATCATGTGACCAGTCTCCCTTATATACCGAAGTCACGTACATATTCTACTTACTTCCTCTTGTACTGTTACCCTTACCAGCTCCCTAATACACCCCCCACGTTTGATCCTTTCACCTAGTCCTGCCTTGAGTGTTGTCGCCTTCGGGCTTCTTCCATATTCACTTGAGCCGCTCATTAACTGCTAAGCCATTGGCTTTTATCAGAGTTGGGCAGCCCTTGAATATTCTATTTAGTGGTTGGGTAGACCCAACGGTTTCCTTTTCAAGACATCATGCCGGTAACTTCTTCCCATCCACCAACATTCACCTCCTATTTTTTCTTCGCTGTGAAACTTGTCCAGGGAAACCATGGAATGTGAATTGCTGTACATTCGAAGGGCTGCCCTTCGAGAGGTAAGAGAGCACAAGGTTGTGCAGAAAGCAGGGAGGATTCAGGAGGATTTGGACTGTGGAGCCATGCAGGTTGTCTTTATACCCATACTTTTGCCACAATTTCGATGCCTTCTAACACCACACAGCCACGCTTGTCCAAATCCACATCGCAATTTCCTTGTCTGCCACTGTTGACTTTGCTCCAGTCCCATTGGATTGATTATTTGCTGCCTATTGTCACACGTCCTCAAAGAGACTCGAAGTTTCAAGCAGAAAAATACCAACCTGACCCAAGCATCCACAACATCTTTGGCAGACAAATCATTGCAAGATGTTGAAGACCTTGTCCTTGTCGAAGGCATCAAATCCTAGGGCCAGCCGTCAGTCGTATCTGACGATCCCATGAAGTGATTCAAATCGCTGGAGAACAAGTATCAAGTCTAAGATTCAAGGCAGAAGAATGTGTTACGGCTTAGAGGCCTCACAAACACACTCTGTATCCTAGGCCTAAGGCTTGGATCTTTTTACCGCAGCCAACACAAAAGGCTCTCTTCTCCTAGTAAATGTCACTCCAGAAGTGCTTTCTGTTCCACTTTGTTCAACCACTTCGCCGAGCTGGGCATACAGTAGAGCCGGTGCCTTTCTGGAGCTTATTTAGCCATCATTTGCGCCAATCAGGCACTCGAGTCTCTTGCATCTTGCGATCTCGCACACACAGAATATGGTTAGGAGGGTCAAGATTGGCCTTTCATACTTCAGGCAGTTGAAAGTGAGTTTTTTTATGCTGTCCCTCTTGCCCTTGCCTCTGCCTTGCCTCTCTGTGGTTTCAATGTGTTTGTTGCTCGTCATTCTGGCTTGATCCTCTTGATTATAACTCCTCTTTGTATACTGTGTCTTGACATGAAAGTATCTGTGGTCACACACAGTGGAGCAGTTAGATTCCCTTGGTGGTGATGGCTTGGCTTGATTGAATGGTGGGAACATACTGACTCGGTTCTGTTCTTGTAGATCCATATCTGGTAACACCGACATCACATTGTGACAGTCTGTGATGCGTGTCCTAGCATTGCCAAGTGGGAAGCATCTGAGTCTTTGACCTAGTAATGGCCTTCATTTCCTTCAGGATAATGCTTGATTCCTTTCTGCGGCTAGATGCATCTATACTGAGGAGACTTTGCGATGAAGAGCACAGAGAACCTGGGTGTTGCTCAAGGCGAGTCTGGCCCTTCATTTCATGGATAGTGTTCGTCACTAGAACCCTGTACTGTGTTTTGGAATGGTGTGGAACAAAAGAAATACCAATGCAGCTGGTCAGTGTGCAGAGAGTGTAAGGGGACACTTCTATTTTCTCCTTTCCCCCTGTCTCTTTCCCTCTCTCTTCATTCCTTTCTCTTTCCTTTCACTCCACAGACTCTTATTTACTTTCCTTTCACTCCCTTTCCATCCTACCATGCATCCAAGCCACATCTGACACATCCAAGCCTCATCTGATGCATTCGACATATTTCCTGTGGTCCGGATTTGCTCAGTCGCACTTGGGCATGCCCAGACATGCTTCGGACGCACATATACACTTTGGGGCATGTCCTGGGGACCTATACCTTCTTCCCCCACTTCATTCCTTCCCTTTCACACTTCTCCAGGTTGCCGGCACGACTCTTGCATATTCCCTCCACTTCATTGTCACATGTGCCTCCTTGTACCTTGTGATATTCTCTGAACTTGTGGCTGGTGTACTATACAGTTCTCTCACCTTTCTCCCACACTCCTACAGTATATACTTTGCTTCCTAGCATGGAGAATCCTTATCTTGTTCTCTTTGGATTCTCCCTCTGCTAGGTGAGCAGTCTCTCATGTATTGTAGTAGCTCTATTCATATCTTTGGATTCTCCCTCTGCTAGGCTTGCGCTGTCAGCCATCTTGAGGTTTCCCTTACACCATCCAAGAATGGCTCCATATTTTCGCCCTCACTACATGAGTGCGACCCACGTTTCATCCCCAACGGAGCGCATCATGAATCCCTTCTACCACTCACAAGTGAAGTTGCCACCGTATTGGGCACTTTATTTACAACACTTCCATCTGTATCCACGAGGCTCGCTGTCTCGCCTTCCTGGCTGGGCTCGTGATGACAGGAATTTTGATCTTGAATGGGACAAGTTCTTAGAGGTACTTCCATCAATTCACTATGTGAACGATGGAACTGGGATGAAGATTTTTTGGCAGACTTGTGCCAGCTTAAACAGCCTATACTGACTTCCTTTCAGATGGCGGATGTGTTCCAATGACTGAACATGGATTCTATCCCCCATTACAACAATGCATACACATTTCCTGACCACACAGCAATGAACAGGAAGAACTCCAAGAAAGTGACGATCTCCAAGCAGTTGCTTCCAACGTAGTTGACACAGTATCTGTGAAGGTAGGTTTCATCATTATACTTCACGGAGCCCGTTGTCACTTCCAGTTTGCAGACGCAGACAATAGGCACCATAGACATACAACACCAAAGAGATTCAAATGGGGTGATCGAGGACTCGTTCATTGTCATACCCACAGGCGGAGACGGAGGAGAAAACCAGGGAGACGGTCCACTCGAGGTCATTCTGTTTCTTTTTATTCACGTTCTCTGTAATCTGAACACTTCCTCAATCCCAATCTAGGCAGGAAGTTCCGCCTCCCATGCACTCCAGGAAGCTGCTTCATCATTGCCACCTGTGGTGATGCTTCACGAACAAAGCCCCAGATTATCCCAGCGTGTGGGTGTCATTGGGGTCTAATGTGACACAAAGCTAGGGGACTGACCAAGCAGGACCAAAAAGTTACAGACATGGTACATGAACGTGGTTGTTGATCTATCCTGTGAAAGCATTGAATGTCCCAATTTCAGACTTGCATGATTTGTTGCCCTCGTCCCTCATATAACGGCTGATTTCTCATGTATAAATCTGCATAGACCTATTCCTGGTGGTGTGTTCTTGCTGGCACTGGCATCATTGGCATCATCAACAGAAGCAGCAACTAAACAATAAAACCGGCGCCCTTGAAAGCCTCGACCTGTATCCATTCTCCACCACCACCAACACCACCACCACACCCTCCCCGCACTCGTCAACCGGTTCTTCCACGTGTTCCGTAACATGTATGTCACTGGTATGCACGATTGTCCTCCAGCTCTATTTATAAGAGGAAGAGCAGATGCTGAAAGAGGGCACAGCCACAAGAAGCATCGGAAAGTGGAAGCCAATGTTGAAGCTTTGGAACACACTCGGTTGGTAGGACCTTGCAGACGTTCTATGTACTCTTTGGTCCCCTCAAGTCTATTGTCTACGGGAAGGCAGTCGCCGCTGATCTGCCAGGTGGCCTTTGCGGGCAGGGGTCACTCGGTGTGACACTTAAGGGATCTCCATATCTACTTCTTGGTTCATGCATCTAGATGCTTTCTTATCTTTCACTTGCTCTTGGAAATATCACCACGCTATCATGTTTTTGCCACGTGAGCTATTGTGACCAAATGTTACTCTCCCAATCTCCCCATTCTTCCTGTTCCCTTGCTCTCCTTGTTTTGCCGCTTTGTCTTGCTTCCTCTTTTGTTGTGTTGACACACCACCCATGTTTTCGTCAGGGATCCCTTATTTCCATTGTTACCCAATATATCTAATTGCCATTTTAGCACACTAGCCGCGAGGGACAGTAGGTACATCATTGTTGGTGATGCCAGGATGTCTGCAACATTCACAGCCCAGCGATTTTGTAAGCCCTCTTGATAAGAGCCACCCGGCCTCACTCCGAACTTCAATGTTGCATGTGAATGGTTTCAACACAAGTTCCATTCCAGGCTGTATAGCACATGTGATCAACGCACTGGTCGGCATGCGAAAAGAAAAATGTACACACAAGGTAGTTCCCCAAGTCCATAGTGCAGGTTCCAGACATGTCTTCGTTAAAGTTGAAGGCCCATAGGAGGTGTAGAATATGTACACTCAGTATTGTGGGGGTCACAATGACTAATATATTCAAGTACCTGTAGAATATGTACGCTACGGGCATCAGTAAGTAAAGAGTGGTAGCAGAGTAAGTAAAAGGATCTCACCTCAGTATTGTGGGGGTCACAATGACTGAGGTGCTCGAATGAATGCAACAAGTATATAAGGATAACTCGCCCACGTGTAACGAGGGCGGACGTTGTACCATAAGAGAATCAAAAGGAAGCGGTAGGTGCATGATAAACGAGATGAAACAGAGACGGCGCAAGTTGGCGCATGGCCAACTCGCGTTACCCGTTATAGCTAATCTATAGCCATGTTTGGCTATCTTGCGTTGACGCCCAGCGAGTGACTCGCCGTGCGTTTGCGAACCCAACAGGAGGTTGATGGCTTTCATCACCTAGGAGAAAGGAACTCAACAATTGGCATCGGCTGGACCAAAATTCACCACTCACGATGTTTCGGGACGCCAACTCTGCTCCTGGGCAGATACACTATGTATTAGGGCAGTCTCATGTAAGAAGTTACCAGCAAGACACTGATGTCAGGTCACCAGATATTGCTCACCCTACCAGCGCCGAAAGGCAAGTTATCACGCAAACCTTCGGTATTCGCTCCTGGCTTTGTCCCGAATTCAGAAAGCATATATCTTTCAGGCTTGAAGGATTCTGGATCGTCAAACAGTTCTGGATGGACGGTCAACTTGATAGAGCACATCGTTTGTCTGTAGCCGATACCCACCAGCATCGTGGAATACACACCCTAGCTAGTGGTTACTGCATGCCCCTTCAAACTGAAGACCACTCACATATATTTATGAAAATGATCGAGCCTTGAGGGATCACGAAGCCATTGTACTAATGGAACCAGCCCTAAAAAGTGTACTTCGTTCAGAAGTAGAGTGTACATACATGTCTCTCTCGTGACGCAACATGTGGCACGCCCACAGGAATGATAGGTCTGAATCGATGGAGCTGTAGTAGTTGAGCTTATCAGAAACTATAGAATTCGCTCGCCTCTTTGATGAGTGCATTGAGATACGGAAGATTGCCGTAATCCTCTAACACAGGGAGTTGGTCGTTGCCGAGCACTTGCGCCTTGGCCTGAACCTCTGGGTGGCATGTCATGGCCATGATGAATGAATGGAGAAATGAGGCTGATGTTTCGGTGCCAGCGTCTAGCAGAACTCAGCCCATTGCTTTGTCAAAGACATTGAATTTAGATTGAACCCCATCATCATGGAGACACGTTTTTATGCACCTGACCTCATTGCGATTCGAACCAAGCTCAGCTTGTGTTCCTATCGAGATAACATCCCGTCCGTTTGCCAGACTGGACCGCCTCTTCGCATTGGTGAAACAAGTCTTGATCGAATGCGTTATGAATTTGCTTCGTCTTTTTGCTTAACGTCTTCCATGGCGCCCAACGCTCCGGGACGTGCCTCAAGGTAGGAAAGAAGTCAAGGGGTGGATGGTCGAAGGGAGCAGCCAACTCGTTGATGCACTTTGTTCCTTCAAAGAATAGTTCCGCTTTGCTGCCGGCGTAATGTGGAATAGATTTGCCGTAGATAAGGGTGGTCATTACTGATGCAGTGGTGCGCTTAATGTGGGTACATATATCCTGGCGCAGATTTGAATACACCGTGTATGTAGCGATTCATGGACAACGTACCTTAGACGATTCAAGGATGTCGTGGAGTAATCGTGTATATTCGATTTGTTGGACTCCCCAGTGGCCTTGTAATGCCTCGGGCGCTAGGAAGGCGTGTTGCTTTGCGCATCGCTCTCCACCTGTGCGAACCTTTGGGACAATCGGGACTCAACCCTGATTAGCTCGAAGTCGCCGGAAAAAAACCCTCACTGGCGTAGTCGAAAATCTGGTATATTCCTTCTGCATGAAGAAGAGTGTATGGCTGGAAACGATCGCTGGTGGAGGTACCGTTCTTGTCCAATATGTCCTTAATAGCCTGGCCGCTGCTCAGAATCACCATGGTCCGATCAAGAACTTTAAGCTGGAAGAAACACAATTAAAATCGATCATACTTTGGGGCTTGAAGGTACAGTCACTCTACCGAGTAGATATCACCATATTCCGCCGCTCACCGGCTGAATCTGAACTTGCTCAGTAATCTGATATCCCTCGTTGCACACTCTGCACTCACTGAAGGAAAGCGAATAGCCTAGGAAAGTGTGGGATGTTTCCAAGGATGGGGGTTGTTGGCGGCCCAGGTGGAAGGCCAAGCTCTCGACGGCCATAATTCCAAAGCCTATAAGCAAACAACGCGCTCGTCAAAATCAATGCGGTGACCAACACGCTGGGCATGTAGGAAAACGTGCTTGTATGAGTTGAGGCTGATGTGAACATTCTCCATCTTTACTCGATGGACCTGGGTTTGATAAGCGCCGTATTCGGTTTGATAAGCGCCGTATTCGCCAACCTCTACAGGTGATGTCGGTCTCACGCGAATTCCCTCGTGACCGAATGCTAATGTGTTCGAATCAAGTTCGGATGGCTCCCATGCGTCGTTGCAAAAGCGCCTCGAATGTGCATGTCCGCATGGTTGGATCCTGGTAATCATCCGTTTACGATTTATACCTACGTCGCGTGCACTTTCCTTATGCAGGGCACTGCGGACT
The DNA here is from genome assembly GCA_036872985.1 of Pleurotus tuoliensis. Taxonomy (NCBI): domain Eukaryota; kingdom Fungi; phylum Basidiomycota; class Agaricomycetes; order Agaricales; family Pleurotaceae; genus Pleurotus; species Pleurotus tuoliensis. The sequence continues at coordinate 3,172,429 of JAYMDH010000002.1, forward strand.
AGCAGATCCACGGATGAGGCGACCTTGGAAATGTCTCTCCGAATACTGCGAACGAGTTGCTAGCCGCCGCAGTCTCTTTTCCACCGCATACGTCCGGAAGACCAAAATAGGTGGCCTGTGAAGCTGGGTGTAAACACGGTGTCTCCCTCCATTTCTTATACCATTGTTCTCTGCTCCAAAGCCAACGAATCATAGGTTGTTCCAATGACGATATTTAAGACGTACTTCACGATGATGGCCGACCCAAGCGTGGACTTCAGGGAACTGCGGGGTACAATTGATGCCGGGGGCTCGGGGCTGGTGAAACTCAGATATTGAATGTCGGATGTCACTATGTGGAACATTTAAGATATAAGAAGGCGTAGGGGACAATATGGGTATATTCGGAGTGCTAGATCTCTGCGTGCGTTAATGGTAGAGGTCCTAGGGAAAGTACTTGATCTTGGCTTAGCGAGGCAATCGAACTATCGAGTCCCAAGGAGAGTTCAGAATTCACGTTCAAATCTAATTGTGCCCTGCACGCACCAGTTCACTCTGCTATTCGTACAGCTTTAGCCCGGCTTTCGAGTGTGTCGTTGACGCGATTTTAGACGGTGGAAAAATGTGTAAGTGCATGTTGGATCCGGAAGGAAGAAGCAAGTTATCCATTACAGCTCTGCACTGGCTGCTTTATCCCTTGTAAGCTGCGAAGTCGGCTAGCCTGAGGTATACGAGAGGTGAGGCCCGGGGACGTGTGGAAGGGATCCAAAAACATTGGGCGGGGTTTGGTTTCGCCAAATTGGAAATTCAGTGCTGTGACCACAACCACCATCTTCCACCTACGACCATGCGACGATTGCCCGTTTCACTGGACTCAGGAATCCTGCACGAATATGATGGTCTCCTTCTCTGTGGCCGCGGGGGCCAGCGGCCTCAACGAGTCTTCTTGCTTGTCGAATCACCTCTATTCCAAATCCTGGTGCTCGCTGGATGTTGCCACTTTTCGGGCACTTGAAGCTTGGGGATTGAGGTGTTGAGTTCAGATCGTTCATGCACACTCATATCCGTCACCATGCAAAACACAGAGCTTGTCTGCCATATCGTAACGACATTCTTGCGCTCACGGATCGTAAACCTCGAGGACACGACCACGGACTGGCTCCTATGTCGAGAAAACGCCCCCGCGGACGGCGATTCGGATCCCGGGTCTACGAGTAGGATTGTGAAGCCTTGTGAGCTAATTAATTTCTTGGGTTTTGCAAAGAACGGCCAAGCGAGCCGCCTGGAGAGAGCCGGATTCTTAGCGTCCAGCTGAGACAGTGCATCAGCAACATGAACCCAGAGGTTCACGCAGGGTATACGGCCAGTCGTTAGCCAGATGGAAGACCCCGTTCGAAAGTAGCGACGGATTGGGTGTTTCCTGAGGCGCGTTATACTCATTCCCTTGCAAAATGTCGGATCTGGTGAATCGCTAAGTTTGGCCATCATTCACTCGTTGTAAGCAGGATTGCCGTTTCAAATCTTCTGGGCCGACTTGCTGACTTCTTCGTAGTTTGCCGTGTTGGAATGCCTTGAACCTAGGAAGTAGCGAATTCTTGATCTCCCGCGTTGAAACGGAAGCCACAACAATACTTGGTATTATTGAAGCATTGAAGCACACGGTCTGTCATAACATCCAGTCATCATGTTCGTGATGGTAGAAAAGGAACGACGAACTCAAGTTGATTCGTTCTTTTATGCGATCGAGTCACGTGGACGGAGGCAGTCTATTTTGGGAATTATGTCGGGCAACACGCGTCGGGGTGCAGTGGCCGTCGCTGCTGGAGGGTACGGACGAGGGCAACCCCAAGGTTTTCAAAGCATAGTGCTTCCGTCGAGTGTCGTTGTACAGCAGGACATGCAACTGCGCTGGGAGTCGTTATTGCCTCATCGATGGCGTAGCTCATTGACCCTCTGCAAGAATTGGTCACCCTCGCCACGACTGTGGGACCAGACTGCCGTTGAAGCGAAGCTCTGCGTCTTGCATGCCTTTGCTTAAGCCACGAAGATCGTCTGGTATTCTCGAGCGAACTCGAGGCTATCTGGCGGGTTGGATCGAGCAATTGGCCTCATCAATGTTCTGTTGGGGTCGTGGCCTTCAATCAAGTATACGCCGATGAACCATGTTGGATCGTGGCGCTAAGAGACCTTCGGCAGCGGGTTCACCTATTTTGTGCACGGCGAGAGATAAAGCAGGGATATGATCCCATGGATAGAATTCCAGCGTTACCTAGCGGCGTTCGTTTTGGAAGTCTCCAAGCTCAGAATTTGGTCATAGTCCAGATAAGCCGCTTGCACGCCCCTTAAAAGTCAGAACGCATGGCTTGGAAAATATCGTTCTTGGTCTCCCACTCCGACTACAAACACCCCGGCCTCACTTCTCCCTCAGCTTCCCTCAACGAAGATGAAAGACCATTCTTTCCGCCCTCGTCGAACCTCCGCGTCTCACCAACCTTGCCCAACAGAGCGGATGGTAAACCCCTGGTACTTCACGCAGCTGCGTCTCCCGGTCTACAAGCACGGCTACATGAGAAGATTCCATCCATATCCGTGTTCCAAACGCCGACGAAACGACGCTGATCCTTGGATGGTTAGCATGTCTCATTGCTGTTTGACAGGTTTCTGACACTTTTCACGCAGGATGTGTTCCTCCAAGAGTCTACAATTCGTCCCACAGACGTGAGTCCTCCCTCCAGAACCCCGGGCAATTCCTCACCCTTTTTTTCATTTGTCAGGACACGGATTTTGAGGATGAGAATGAGGAAAGTGACGCGCACCGGGAAAAGGGTACAATTTTTCTGCTCGTCGTGGGCGTACGTTTTCTATTTGGTTCATTTGTCCACTTTTACGAGGCAACAACCACCAGAACTTGAACGTATCAGCAGAGCGATTTTTGATGTCTGGTCGCAAGATGTGATTTTGTTCTTCACGCCAATGTTCGTGAGCAGTCTCTCCGCATGTATGCTCCCTTCTGACGGCTGTTATTCAGATGCCCTCCACTAAGCACACAGGCCGCCTTCTTGACACAGTATCTGTACAATAGCTGCGACGCGCTGCGCGAATGAATATATACATACTATTTTGCATAAAATGAACTTTTGACTCGCAGTACTTCTTGACGTCTTCGACTTGATCACACGTTGCGAGCTTTGACTGGTACTACCACGTTCGAACCAACATGGCTCACTCAACGACCACGACCGCTTCGCACATTCTCACTAAATATTCAAAATGCTACATCTCAGGTAGTTCTACACAATCGTCGCAAGTGGATGGAGGTGGGGAGTGGCAACACTTTGTCAATCCCGTCCTGGAACTCGTGCTGGACATCAAAAAGTCGCGTCTGAACAACGAACTGGAGTCTGTCCGGCTTCGCATACTATGGAATATGGATACCAGCGGGATCAAGAATGAAGTACTGTTTGTATGTGGGGTCTTCACGACGCGTCAAACATATGTACTGACATAAAGTACACGCCGGCGAAGGAGGACCTGGATCTCCTTGCCTACTCTGACATTCCAGCATCGGGTCAACCCATGCCGAGTCTCCCTCTCAAGGCCGTCTATCGGGATGCTGTGGTTGGAATCCGTTATCTATACCCGATTATCGCGACACCTGACACACAGCCGGTACCTCCTCCTCCCTCTGGGTCTGTTGCTCGATTTTAACGCGGTTTTTTTGGTCTACAATAGGCTTTCCGTCGATTTCAGATCACTTTTGCCTCCGCCAGCTCTGCCCTCGAGTTCATCAACTCGATACGCAATGTCTGCCCCTGCAAGGTAAATCCGTTGCCCAGCAGCGGGAACGCTGTGACTCCGATCCGCGCAAGGCCAACTCAGGTGGCAAGACAGTCATTTGCTGGCTCTGCCCCGCGTCGTGGAGTTGGCTCTCGAATGCAAGCTTCATCCAGGCCTTTGTCACCGAATACCGCTGAAAGCGCACACTTGGCTACCTCTGGCGCTTCAACTTCTGACTTCACGGTACCCGCGTCTCAGCCGTCCCTGCCTTCGGAGGATTCACAGTCGCAAATTTTACGCGACCCTCCGCTTCAAAATTCTGCACGACTACCGTCGTCCCCTGTGCGCGTGCCTTCTAGCGACGACCTTCGGGGAAGCTCAAGCACTCTTTGTTTCACTCCGGACTTGGCTGTCATCGGGCCTATGCATTCGCCTAGTTCCACTTTCCAGGGGACCACAGTCCAACCGCCGCCCTCCAGTAGCAACTCGAGCGAGGATATGAGATATCGAGACGGGCCAGCTGGCCCTGCCTGCGTCGGATGGGCAAACGAAATTAGCTCGTCATTGGGGGAGCCACGAGCTATGGCAACTACGAGTCTTCGAGCCAACAGTAGTCTCGACGATCTTCCTGGATCTACGCCCCCTTCGTCTAGTGTTGGCGATACTTCTATGCCTCCACCGCGTCTTCCTTGGCAGACACCTGTGCCTGACGCGAGTTCACTTCTCTCAGCTGTCCGAGACTCCACGAAGCTTTACGACCTCTCGTCTGGCGAATTAGAAGATCTGGTCAGTCGAGTGGTTTGCGAGGAAGGGTTTTCTAAACTGGTATGTGTTTTTCGATTGACTTCTGTCGGGTTGATTGATTACGGTTGCGGCGGGTGCTCAAAGTTGCAGCGAGTGGATTCGATGTGGCGGATAAAGGGTTTATTGCAGTAGAAATGATACCGTGGCAGAGCCATGGTCCGCTCGCTGTGTTGTTAGAGGCTCGAGGATGCGATAAAAGCGAGACGATGGCATTTGTGTAAATCCTAAAGACATGCTGATGTGGGCAATCGGCTTTTGTTACATTTTCGCCAGGCGAGGCAATGGACATGAATCATTCAAACTGCCCCTTCGGCGACTCTGCTACATTTCGAGCGGTAGTGCATGCCGGGGAGGAAGAGTGAACGGTTCCGTATGCTGCCCCAAGGTTTTTTGTCTAAGTTGCGGCGGATTTGTATCCTCTGAGGGTGTGTACGGCAAGTCGCCAGAAACTGGCATTGACGCTTCCAATATGGCACCAGGGTGTGTGCGGCCACGGAAGGGGACTGAAAGGTTGCTGATTTGAGCTCCTGATCTCCAACCCAAAATTGCTGTGATATTTCCTTTCCAAGCGAGCATGCAGCTTTCTTTGTCTCTAACGGCCTCCTATAGTTCTCCGCCGCAATCATCGCCGGCCAGCGAATGTCAAAACGATGAGATGGCAATGTAACGGCTTCGGGCGAGGAGACGCGAGGTGTGTGAAAGAAGTTCAAGTTGGTGGAGATGACTTGCGGGTCTCGTGCACACACTTCTGGGATCTGCCACATTTCCGACGGCTCTCAATCCGAACGTCGCTTGCCATCATCCTCGACGACCCACGTAACGACTCCCCTGCCTTCAGCTCTCGCGACTGTGGTCCAGACGAGATACTTTGGTCCTGGAGCTTCGAATTCTCGTTCTCATTGTTTTCATCGGTTGCGAAACTCAAAGCCTCAAGGATTAAAGAAACTCAAGCAAGAGGCGAGCGCGCCGTCCAACATGCTTGCGGACGATCCATCCAATACGTCGGACCGTAGTTTTCCTCGCCGGAAATTACGGTTTGTAGAGCCTATCTTTCGTCTTCAGGGTTCCGTCTTCTGGCACTGCTCGGCCACACTAGTCGCAGTGTCCCGGAGCCCAGACTTTCATGCATTGCGGCCAAAGATTCAAGGAGCGGAAAGTGACGTGATTCAAGTTCAAGGCTTCGCGCGTCTGATCAAACGTCGCGTCCAGGTTCTTCACGTAGCGAATGTGACATCTAGAAGTGCTTTCACATCGATCCAGTTCGTCGACGGCTTTGATTGTCCAACACGAAGCACGCTTTCCATGTTCCGGACGAAGTTGAGTCCCCCCTGGAGTTGACATAGCATTCTTTGTGGCGGAAACAGAACTCAGGCCCTCTGGTGCAATCTCTGAAGACTCGCAACCTCGTACAGGCATGCGTCTGGAAGGACCAGGAGATTGATTCGTGATGTTCCAACGTTCCAAAGCGAGTTCTTCGATGCGGTCCCACTTTCCACAGCTTCCGTATACGTCGACTTCATCCCCCATTCCACTTTGTGCTTGAGGCGAACTACCTTGAAAGGATGCTCATTGCTGGTGTTATCTATCTTGCTCGGTCGGCCTCAATGTTCCCGCTTCTCTTTTATCTGTAACTTGGTGTGCATGTTCCTGCGGTCTCACACTCAGTAGAGAAGTACGGACAATGTAGTGATCATGTTGATGAACGAACTTACTGACTCGGGTTTTGTTCTTGCAGAGCCATATTTGGTAATACCGACGTCACAGCGTGACGTCGTAACGCTCAGTGCGGGAGTCGGGAAACGACCAGGTGATGCGCTATCTCGCAAGGCGATGTCTCCATCTATTTCTTCGACTTGAGACTGAAGCTGGGGGGAAGACGTCGAACGAAGCCAGTGCCTGGAGGATGGAAGTGGGAAGCGACGAGCAGGAAGCCAGTGATCGGAGGATAGACAGCTGAGCAGTTCCCCAAGAGTATGTCCTCCGGCAGCTGTCGAATGCACTTTTTACCGTAGACACTTCCAAACGGCGGAATCAGGCCTCAGTATCGGCGGAAACTCCATGTTCTAAATCGCTGTTCAACGAGAGTATGGAATTTAGTGGTTGAGGCTGCTAATGCATACCTCGCTTTTTGCCTGTCGATTGGTCTTCTAGTTTGGCTGCCTCTGCCTCGCGTCTTGGGAAGGATCTTCGCTTGAACTCACAAACCATGGAAGTAGATTTCGTGCGTCAAGGTGGTAAGTGTTTACAAGTCTGGCGCCCATTCACAAAACTACCCTTTCCTGACAACTATCAGGAAACCTATTTTGAACATTCAATCGAGGCTTCAATCTTGATTTCCTCATCAAGACAACTCTCACGCGGGAAAATTCAACGGCCTCAAAAGGCGTGGTTTCGCGGAAACATTGCTCTTTTCCTTCACCGTCTTGTCATCGGCCTAATCAACAATGACCCCAAACTTTCGTCCGCGTTTTATGAGTGCCACCCACGTTCCATCTTCGACAGAGCGCCTCATGAATCCGTTCTACCACTCTCAAGTGCGGCTACCACCGTATCGAGCTCGTTACCTGCAACGCTTTCACCCATATCCACGAGGCCAATCATCCGGCTGGACTCGCGATGCCGGAGATTTTGATTTTGAATGGGATGAATTCCTGGAGGCACGTCTGTTCATTCGCGGTGTATACATGACATTAGATTAAAGTCTCTTTGCCATGCCTGTACAAACTCAACGGCTTATACTTACATCCTTACAGATGGTAGATGCTTTTCAACGGCTTGACATCAATTCTGTTCCCCGCTCCAACAATGTGTACGCGTTTCCCGGTCACGCAGCGAGTGAAGAGCGGGAAGAGCTTCAGCAACACGATGGACACCAAGCGGCTGATTCTAGCGCGGCCGACGTTGTATCTATCGAGGCCGAAGTATGTTCATCATTGTCCTTGAAGGAGCTCATCCTCACTGCCTCGTTGTAGACGCAGACAATAGACGCCATGGATTTACAACATCAGAGCGATTCAAACTGGATGATCGAGGCCGAGAACTCAGTCCTTGCAACACCCATAGCCGGGGAAGACAACCAGGATGATCGTTCATTCGAGGTCAACGCTTTTCTTCTCATCCCTGCTCCTTGATCTCTGAACCTCCTGCTTTCCGTCGATTCTTAGACGGGAAATGCCGTCCCCCATGTGATTCAGGAAGCTTCCTTCATCAATCCAACCTATGATCACACTAGCCCGCGACTGTCGCAACGTGGATTTAGTCAAGGTCTGATGCTGCGCAAAGCTAAAGGTCACGTATGGTCAGAAACGGTCGTCTATCTATCCCTACGAGGAGTACTAACGGTGCTCATATCAGAATTGGGGAATTCGTTCCTCATTCCCGCCGATGTCTCGTGTATATTCCCGCGTAGATCTATTCCTGGTACCGCGCCCCGGCTCTCGCTGGCGTGGCCGGTCGTCATCAAAGAAAATCTGTGACGAAAAGACAAACTCCACTTGCTCTCAACCTGTATGCAACATTTCAAGCATCTGTCACCGCCCTCTCCCAACTGTTGTTCAAACGCTTCTTGATCAAGCCACTCAATGGAGGCTACCATCATTCCTTGACGCTGCACAAATTCCCGCTGATAGTACAAACAAGCACTTGTGTTCTACGAGGGCGCGGATACATTGTTGGTCCTTCCCATCCGTCGCCGATCTACTGAACCTCCGCAGGGAAGGGTCGCTGAGCTTGATAAACCTCTGCATTGCATTTACTTCTTTGTTTATGTGTCTCTTGTTTGCGTGTCTTTTGTTTACGTGTCTTGATCACAAATGTATATTTGGTCTCTTTTTCGTGACTTACCCGCAGCACGAACTTACCCTACTGTTATACCGAACCCTAGCCATCGCACCCCGGTTCTCACCTCCCCCTTGCGTTTTCCTCATTTTCGTAATCCCTCTTCGCAGTGTTCATATGTATCCATTCGTCATTTTTGCCAAGCTCTCCCTCTCGTTGTCGCTGTTATTTCTGCTTTCACTCACATCTTGTGGTTTATTGTACCTATTACGATACATATCTTATGTACGCAAGCGTGTATAGTAGGTCAAATCAACCCCTGTACAGGCCGTATCCTCCGGATTCGACATTTTCCGCAACCCATACATAGCTGATGTGATGCACGTCTCGCATCCAAGAAGGATAGTTGCCAAGCAAGTCCTGACGGCTTTGATCGGGTGCAACATTGGCCGTTTGGCGTAGCGCCCTCAGGCTGCAGAGGAAAGCAGAGGCGGATAATCGGACCCATTTCCCTGGAAATAATGAACTAAGCAAATTAGTTGATCAAGATTTCTGGGATGTAAACGACAGCAGCTGAAGTGACTGTTTCCCGTGCATTGGAGAAGGTCGCCAAAGAGGCTGGTACTGAGGGCATCACCGCTGGTAGGTCTGCCCACTTTCCCCCGCCTTCTAAAACTCACACGAGAGTGGTTTATTAAGTTGCTATCGCGTATGTGATGCATAAGGCTCCATTTGTATTCCCTGTCATTGGTGATCGCAAGGTCGAGCACCTAAATGCCAATATTGAAGCACTTTCCATCTCGCTATCCAAGGATTAGATGGGTACTGATCGTCCTACAGGTCATCGGTTTGGGCATGCCTGTACCCTAGTACCTGTCCCAAGCCTATGGATCTACTTCTCCTAGACTCCCCCAACCTCGCTACCCAAGCACGGCGTGGTGTACTAGAGGTAATGCAAATGGGGGAACGAAGCCGCCGCGAGGCCAATGCGTCGATGTTGTAAATTTCAGCCAACCTTCTATGGTGTAAGGAAGAAGGCGCCCTATTAACTTCCGGCCTCCGAGGTTTATTACTGGACGTGGATGGGGATGGTGAGATGATCGATGAGAAGGTTTGAATATTGGCAACGCCAAATAACGTATACGTTACAACTTACAAGGAAGTAAATGTGAGTCATCATCGATCATCTACCCTCGATCCTTCCCCTCCACTGCCAGATATTCGGCCGTTGTATCTGATGCATGGTGTCCGTTGAGGTTCTCACAGCCCCCGTCTTCGTCAGGGCCAGCAATTTCCTTTCCCCTCTCCCTTCTACTCCCACGTCCTCCGCACCCTATCCTTTCTCATCCTTGGATCCCTGCCCTAATCCAATCCATGCATGCAACGAAATGTCGTCCAGAAGACGTAAGGCGCGCGCGTATGATATATGACATACGATGCACTACCATCTCCTCCAGAAGCTCCAACCGAATCGATGCCGTCTCGTCCGCTACGCCTCACTCAACCCTTAACCCCCTTCCCAGCGTCCACACTTCACCGGCACCCCCACCCCACGGGAACCGTGCCAAATTTGTGTCAAATTGTAATCGATTTCGATTCTTGGTCCCCCATGGGAATGCTAATCTCGGGTGGTTTGTCGGCAGGCAGGCTCTGGGCCAGCTGCTGCTCTGCGGGTGCTTGTCGCTCGGCCAACCACTCGTCTTGTTACAAGAGTCTAGCACTGGGTGCCGAGCAGGCTGCAATGCGGCCAACGATGCGGATGCACCGCGCTGGGTGATTGGGTTGCCGATCGTCCTGTGCGGGCCTGGGGAACGGGATAGGCGGGATAGGTGGGTTTAGTATTTTAGTGGATTAGGTGTGTTTAGTAGTTTAGTGGGTTTAGAGGTAGGAACCATCGCAGTGCTCACAGCCTCTCACCCGAATACGACCCGAATGGGGTGAGGGAGAACAACGTTATTATACTTTCAACGACTTCAACCACCAACGAAAAGAAGAAAAAAAAAACACAACACGAAAACAATAGCGGGAGGCGGAATGGAAACAGACGCAAATATGGCATGCCCGCCGTCCCCGCCGTCCCATCATCCCGTTGTCTCATCATCTCAGTCTGTGCGTCGCAGCGCAATACACGACTATTGGGATGTTTATTTGGGTCGCCAGTGCGGCGATCATGTGCACTGACATGGGCTCCCGCAGCGGCGGCGCTTGCTCAGTGAAGTGTATTGGGTGGAATGGCGACGGTTTACTATACGAGTTTACGAGTTTACTTACTGTGCGATGACATAAACGTAAACAGAAAACAGAAAACGGAAACGGAAACAAAACAAAACAAAATGGGAGTAGATATGGGAGTAGATACGGGAGTAAATATGGGAGCAAATGCGGGAGATGGGAGGACTCGACGACGGAGGGCGTTTGAACATTGTTACTTGCCGTCCCTTCAACGTTCAACGTTCAACACCCGCCTTGTTACTTACTCCGAGTCAAGGAGAGTCCTCGCGTACAATAATCGTAAAAATTATAACCATACGCTTCGCAGTACGTGGAGCATATGGAGCCCGACCAAGCGACGGAGGTAAATCCCCACTCAACATGTTAAATAAGAATAAGGGCAATGCAGTGTCGTGCAGGGAAATACAATGAACGAGGGTCGAGAAACAATCGAGGAACAAGGACAAAGACAATGAGCTTCCCGGCAGATGGAAGCGTGGGCTGGAAGCGTTGGTATGGGAATATTTTAGTATTTTTGCTTGGCCGGCGGAGGGCGCTCGCCGTCTGATCATGGCATCACAATAAGCAAGGGGTATGGGTACGTACGGGTAGGAAAGGCACATACGGGTAAGAAGTGATTAACTGACTAACTGACGGATGCTAGGGGCGAGCAGAAGGGCGGGTGGTTCCTCCATCACTGCAATTGTAATTGTGTGTTTAGAGAGGCCTTGAGGCTCGGTCCTCGGGAGAGTCTATGACATATATACCATGTACGTTGCAAGATTCGTTGATTCCGTTATTGTGAGGTGACGGGGGTGAAGAGGTGAAGAGTCCGCCAGATGATGCATATGATGCCGTATCGCGGGTGGTAGAGATGTAATTGTAAGTGGGATCCGAGTAAGGTGGGAAGGATGAAGGATGACTGCGCTGGTTACGCGGGTACGAAGATCAGCTGCGTACTACATCTAAGGGTACAGGATTTGGGAGCGGGTAAGCAATGTAGGTAGGTGCAGGTAAGTATTGAAAACAAATGTCCGTGCCAGGGCGGGGGGACGCGAGGATAGGATAGTAGACAGTAGGATAGGATAGGACGGGATAAGGATGCAAGCGACGCAGGGCAGCTCATTGACATCTGACGCAACTTTGACGGATGCTAAGGGAGGACGGATGGTTCCTCGATAATTGTCAATTGTGTACTTAGAGAGCCCTTACTAGCCGGAGACGGGAGAGCGAAATGTTAATGTCGTTATTGTGGGGTGACTAGGGTGAAGAGTGTGTATGAGTGCGTGGGTTACTTGCAGGGAAGCGAATACGAGTCTGGGGGAGGAAAGGACTTCAAAGGAGGAAGGTGGGTCTCGAGTCACGGAGTTTACGATCTCGGATCCGGATCCGATTACACCATCTGTGACATTGACTCGAGAATCAAGACAGACTCACTCAGCATATGCAGACTCATACGACGTTGAAGTGTGTTGAGAACGTGGATGGGCAAGATGTACGTATATTGTACAAAAGCGCGATGGATGGCACACAGTGTGTAACTGTATACAGCACAAGATGAAAGAAATGTATGCGTGTACTCGAGATACGAAGGGCGATTTTGGTGATGCGGTGGTGCGGCACTTAGTTCTTCCTTCTGTATGAGGAGCCTGGATGCGTTGAAGGATGGATGAGTATATGTAGAGGGGTAGAAGATGATGGTAGGAGGAGAGAGGAGGATTATGGAGGAGGAATATGGAGCACGCACCCTCTGTGAGACGGGCCTTTCCACCTGTGGGCTGGCAGAGGACACTGGAGCACGATCCGCAGAGGACGACGGTCTGTGCGTGCGAGAAGACGGTGGTGATGGCGAAGCAGCCTGCGTGGGATGTTAGTGTCCTGTCATTAGAGGGATAGGGAGAGAGAGAGGATGCACGCACCAGAGCACTTTACGTCCATGAAGTATGAGTTGGGGGACTGTACGAGTCGCTTGAGCTTGTGCTGCTTGCGCTCGTAGTCGGCAGACGGGTTCAGGAGGTCGATGGCGAGAGGCTGTCATTCACATCACCCGTTAATTCCCTGATCGATTTATGTGCTCAGAGGGACTTGCCATTGTTTGAGAGCGACGAGGACGATGTGTGAGGGGCTAGCTTGCTTGCGCGGTTTTTTGTGTGTTTGTGTACTTGCGTATAGTGTAAGCACGAATAGAGTTCAAGCCCCTCCCTCGGAGTCGTCGGAGTTTCAATCCGTTTATTTGGGCGCGGTGGGGACGGCAAAGCAACAACAAAGGAATGCGCGTGCTATTGTTGTATTCACGAACAAAAGGAACAATGCCTCCGCAACATGTATAAAGACTCGGCTTGGGTGGCCAGAAGATATCACGACCAATTCGTTTTAGATCCTCTCAGTCCTCTCTCCTTCACGTTTACTACTTCTACTTCTCGTTGCATTCCACTTGTCTGCTAATACCGCATTAGCCTGCCCACCAACCCATTAGCCCGCTTTTCGTTGCTACCCATCCACGTCACTTGACTTCTTTATAAACCCGCCGCACACTTCGCTCTATCGCAGGCCGATTCGACCATTCGCAGCTCCCTTTGCATTTACGTTTCCATTCACGATCTTCCACTTCCATCCAATAATAATATCCACACCCACCACACAAACATAAACATAATGTCCGCCACCGCCTCCTCTTCGCTCACCATCGCCGTCGCCCACGCCGTCTCCTTCCTCACCCGCCCCCTCATCCTCGCCTACCCCGCCACCTCCATCATCCGCCTCCAGCTCGTCCTCGAGGCAAACCTCATCGCCGCATTCGCCCCCTCCTGGGTCCCTGCCCAGCCCCTCCGCGGCTCCGGCCGCCGCTGCCTCTCCCTCGCCCCCACCTGCCTCCCCCCGCGCCCCGTCTACAACGCCTGCATCGCCGCAGCCGTCCAGTGGTTCGACTGGATCACCCTCCTCGGCGCCGCCGAGTTCGACCTCTTCGTCGACCCCGGCTGCGTCTCGATCCGCGTCGCCGGCCAGTCCCCATCCCAGCTCATCACCATCTGGTCAGACGAGCTCCCCTCGCCCACCGCCTTCGCACCCTTCTCCCCCGTCCCGGCCCCGGCTGTAGTGGATAAAAAGACCCTCGCGCAGCAGCTCCTCGAGCAAGACACCGAAGAGGACGACAACATCTTCACCATGATCGCAGACGAAGTCGCAGCCCCCACATGGATGACCCCCATCCTCGACCAGTTCCCCGTCCCCTCCCTCGCCTCCCTCTCCCTCTCCTCCGCGTCGTCGATGCTCGAGCGCTCCGCGTCCCCGCTCTCCACCTTCTCATCATCCTCAGACTCCGAGGCCGAGTCCCTCGACGGCTCCCTCTTCCACTCGCGCTGCTCCTCCCGCTCCTCCAACTCGTCGCTCAGCACCGCAGCCACCTCCGTCTCCGCGTTCTCGTCCCCTTTCTCGTCGAAGAACTCGTCCCCTGTCTCGACGTCCCCGTCTTCGTCCCTCCCCGCCACTGCATCTAAACTCAATGCGAACGCGGCCCCGTTCAAGCAATCCCGCAGGGAGCGCGCGCGCCAGGCCCGCGTTTATGTGGACACGACCAAGAAGGAGGTCACGCCATACGACGGCGGCAAGACCACCGTCCTCACCGGCGGTGTCATGCTCGGCGGCCCCAAGGCCACCTCTGCTACCACTACTTCCCCATGCACCACCGCTGCATCCGCCCCTGCTCAACAAGTATCAGTTGTTAAGGTAGAGAAGGCGGAGATGGACAAGACGCCCCGTGTTAGCCACTTCAACTTCCGCCCCCGTGTTAACGCGGCCAACTGGCGCCGTCTTTGAGGACTTCACTTTCCATATCCACCCTCACTTCCTATTACCCGTCTGACGATGGAGCGACGCGCCTCACTACACACCTCACTACGCGGGAGCCATGCGATATAGCGAATCACGCCTTCGGTAACGACATCACCACGTTCATTCGCTTCCCTTCATTCAACTTGTTCATAACGACCACATACACATACATCACGAAAACACCATATAACGAACGAACTCAGCTTTCACTCTGCTTTCCACTTGGACTTCACACCACACCACACGACACATACATATATCATTAGCATTACCACCATCGTTTAATCACCACTGTAGCATCTATATACATTTACTTATCGACTGTAGCGCATAATCCCCCGCTTTCCTCTGTTTCTCTTTGTTTCGATATGTTCTGTTTTGTACACCACTTGATATCTTCCGCTGGACGTGTACAACCCCTTCCCTCTGTTGCCTTTGTTTCATTTGTTTGACTGTTGACTCTGATGTATTACTACGAATTGATCGTCTGATTCTATCACCTCTGACCCAGGGTGCGACTGAGCGATTAAGCGTCCATTGAGTCGATCAACATACTGAGTCGAGTCAACGCTTGAGTAACCTGGATGATTCTCCGAGTGGCTTACTAGGTGGCTACAACCTTGACTGGATACTAGTGCGCGTACCGCTCATTGCGAAAGGCGTTGGCAGTCTGCAGACGCGTTCCACTGGCCAAGTGTCTCGATGGAATCTGCTACTTAGTACTATAGTACTAGGAAATAGGAAATGCACATCGGTGCGTCTGGTAGTGCCGGGACTAGTGGCACTAGTGGTAGTTCGTCTAGTACCCGCAGCACCTGCTACTAGCTAGCAACCAAGCTGCACTACTGCAGTACTAGTATCGTGACTAGCACTTGACCATAGTACTAATTTCACTAGTGCTAACCACTCATCAAGGCATCGACGACTGATCAACTGATCAACTCGACCGTGCAAGGCATCAATATTCAATACTCTATATTCCAATTGACAAGCAGAGTCTAGACGACGACGACGACGACTTCAACTCAACAGTGACAATTCATCATCATCATCATCATCCATTAGTTAAGTCATCGTGCATCGTGCATCATCATCGTTCGCTGCCAAGCCTTGTTACCGTCCAGTGCATCCCCGGCGGTGGATATGTAATATGCAATATGCACATGTTGCAAGTGTTGCAAGTGTTGTGAGTTGCAGACGACACCTGGAATGCTTGGTGTACCAGGGTACACCTCGATCGTTGACTGAGACCGTGGGACGCGATGCGGGGTAATAAGTGTGTGTGTCTGTATGTTGGGACGTATGGACTGCACCAACCAGCCGCCGCCATCCGTGGCATAGGGGCAGGCAGAACGATGGAGAACGGTGCCAGCGCGACCGGTACCGGAACTTGAGATGGCTACGTACGACGTAAGAGATGGTGAGGCGAGGTGTGCACGTTCGGAATTGATAATTATAATATATTGATGCACTGACGCGGACGAGGTGACAGCACTTGGGAGTTGACACAAGTGGACAGTGGGCAAGTAGGAGGTTGGTTGGTTGGTTGGTTGGTTGGTTGGTTGGTGACGTAACGAGTAGCCGACGCGGTTGCCATAACGGGAACACCGACGCTGTACTCTTACTATGGGTGCTATGACGTATATCGAGGGGAACAAGAGGGATGTTTGCGATTGTTGTTCTCTCTTGCGCAACCAACGTCACCGCCATCCTTATACATACTCTCTAAAAATCTGTTGCTTCAACAGGGGGAATATACCACGATCCTAGCGCGTTTCAGCTATGACCAATGTGCTCTGCTAATAGTTCCTCTAGACTTGTTTGATGACCCGGAATCCTTTATTCCTGAAAGATATCTGCTTTCTGAATTCGGGACAAGACCTGGAGCGAACATCGAAGGTCTGCGTGATAATCTGCATTTCGGCGCCGGCAGGGTGCGCAATGTCCTAGTATCGATATTCTTGCGGTATATTCTTACACGGGCATGACTCTATGCACAGCGTATCTGCCCGGGCGCGGAGATGGCGTCAAGAAACATCGTGAGTAAACCACATACGTCTCAGTGGAGGCTGAGCGCTAAGATCCTTACCTAGGCAATGAATGCGATCAACCTTCTATGGGCGTTCAACTTTAGCAAAGACGCTTCTGGAACATGTAGCATGGGCCTGGAGAACTACCATGTACGGATGCCTCTTCTCTCGCAGGCCGTCCAGCGCATCTGACGTCTAATTCTCTACAGCCTGGAGTGGAATTTGCACTGAAGCCTTTCACTTGTAAGATGGAAGTACGGAGTGAGGCCCAGGCGTCGCTAATCAGGAGGGCGTACGATGCCGCTGCACTGTGAATGTTGCAGACGCAGGCTTCTCCCAACATCGTTTTTGCAGCCTCAATTACTTTGAACACACGGAGACCATATCGAGGTTTTTTTCCCTCATTGATACTATCAAGTCGTGGCTGTAGGCGCTATCAGAATTACTCATTAGTTTTTACCTAGGAAAATATGGACTTGGATACTTCAACGTGGACTCTACACGCAAACAAGGTAATGACTATTGGCAACATTGTACATGCATTCTCGGCGGGTCTATAAAGCTAGCCAAGTGCCTACAAATACGCGCCCGTGTTCACAGGATATCAAGACAGTTGAAGTACGAGACAAAAACAACGAGGGAAGAAATGGCGGCGACGACCGGGAGAGAGTATGGCAGAGAAATGAATGGGTATGAACGCTATAATGAAGAGAAAGAACGACGATATGGTAAGGAAGACAGGGAGTCGGAAAGTAGGATCAAGCGGCCGAATCAACAGAATAGTACAGTGAAATTTTGGGTTGAGACAGCCAAAGACGAGCCAGAGACCAATTGAAAGAGACGAAGTGTCCAAATGCGTGAACCGAGAAGTAAACCCGGTGGTTTGGTTTACTAAGATCAATGACCCTTCCCGCGGATGATCGGGAGAGAGAGGAATTGACTAATTCCCTCTTGTAGACGTCGTTACAATTACTCGTTTGTACTAGGCGGTAATGTTGCGGAACGGCGGGAGGGGATGGTCGCCTGTATAACGAGTGTGTCGGTCAAAGAGGGAGGGTTGCGTGGGGATGGATGCTTGAAATGTCATATATAGGTTGAGAGCATGTTGGATTTGTCGGCTTTTCTAGATGATAATCAGCCACGCCAGCCAAGTGGGAACGCGTCGCTAGGAATAAAAATGTAACTATACACAAGACATCTACCGGAACAGGGCAACGAGTTCTATAACTCTGAGGTGAGGACCGTCAGTACTTTCCCTAGGGATAGGCAGACGACCATGTTACTATACCTTTTTGGCCTTCCACTTTTAAATTTACGCGGCGTCAAACCTCGACTAGGCTCACACTGCGACAGTCATGGGCTAGTGCGATCATGGGGTGGGTTGATGAAGAAGCTTCCCGGAGCACATGGGAAATGGCATTTCCCGTCTATGATTTACAGTGAGCAGGAGGTTCAGATCAAGGGGAGGGCAGGGATGAAGAGCAAGAGACTGGCCTGGAGTGAACGGTCTCCCTGGTTGTCTTCCCCACACATGGCTGTTGCAATGTCTGAGTTTTCGGCCTCGACCACCCGAATCGAATCGCTCTGATGTTGTGGATCCATGGCGTCTATTATCTGCGTCTACAACAAGGTAGTGAGGATGAGCTCCTTTGATATAAAATGACGAACATACTTCGACCCCGACAGGTACAACGTCGGCCGCGCTGGAATCGGCCGCTTGGTGTCCATCGTGTTGCTGAAATTCTACCTGCTCTTCACTCGCTGCGTGACCAGGAAACGCGTACACATTGTTGGAGCGGGGAACAGAGTTGATGTCAAGCCGTTGAAACGCATCCACCATCTTTAAGGACGTAAATGTAAGCCGCTGAGTTTGTAAAGGCATGGCAAAGAGGCTTTGCCCCAACTCCATGTTCACATTGCGAATAAATAGACGTGCCTCAAGGAAATCGTCCCATTCAAAATCAGAATCTCCGATATCGCGAGCCCAACCGGATGATTGACCTCGTGGATATGGGTGAAAGCGTTGCAAATAACGAGCTCGATACGGTGGCAGCCGCACTTGAGAGTGGTAGAACGGATTCATGAGGCGCTCCGTCGAAGATGGAGTGTGGGTGGCACTCATAAAACGAGGACGAAAGTTTGGTGTCATTGTTGATTAGGCTAGTGGCAAGATGGTGAAGGGCAAGGTAAGAGCAATGTTTCCGCGAAACCACGCCTTTTGAGGCCGTTGAATTTTCCCGCGTGAGAGTTGTCTTGATGAGGAAATCAATATTGAAGCCTCGATTGCATGGTCAAAATAGGTTTCCTGATAGTTGTCAGGAAAGGGTGGTTTTTTGAACAGGCGCCAGACTTGTACGCAGTTACCACCTTGACGCACCAAATCTATTTCCATGGTTTGTGAGTTCAAGCGAAGATCCTTCCCAAGACACGAGGCAGCGGCAGCCAAACCAATCGACAGGCAGAAAGCGAGGTATGCATTAGCAGCCTCAACCACATAATTCCATACTCTCGTTGAACAGCGATTCAGAACGTGGAGTTTCCGCCGATCCTGAGTCTTGATTCCGCCGTTTGGAAGCGTCTACGGTAAAAAGTGCATTCGACAGCTGCCGGAGGACATACTCTTGGGAAACTGCTCAGCTGTCTATCCTCTGGTCACTGGCTCCCTGCTCGTCGCTTCCCACTTCCATCGTCCGGGCACTAGTCTCGTTCGGCCTCTTCCCTCAGCTTCAATCCCGTCCCTGGAATAGCACCAAAGTCGCCTTGTGCTATGCATGAGGCTATTCATTCCCAACGTGGCTGGTTTGCAACGTACAAAACCTTAGCTTTGGTAATGGCGAATGTGACGGTATGCAGGAAAGGGGTCCTATTACGAGGAAAATGCAGAGACGTCGCCTTGCGAGATAGCGCATCACCGGACGTTTCCCGACGCCCGCACTGAGTGTTACGACGTCACGCTGTGACGTCGGTATTACCAAATATGGCTCTGCAAGAACAAAACCCGAGTCAGTAAGTTCGTTCATCAACATGATCACGACATTGTCCGTACTTCTCTACTGAGTGTAAGACCGCAGGAACATGCACATCAAGTTACAGATGGAAGAGAAGCGGGAACATTGAGGCCGACCGAGCAAGATAGATAACACCAGCAATGAGCATCCTTTTAAGGTAGTTCGCCTCAAGCACAAAGTGGAACGGGGGATGAAGTCGACGTATACGGAAGCTGTGGAAAGTGGGACCGCATCGAAGAACTCACTTTGGAACGTTGGAACATCACGAATAAATCTCCTGGTCCTTCCAGACGCATGCCTGTACGAGGTTGCGAGCCTTCAGAGATTGCACCAGAGGGCCTGAGTTCTGTTTCCGCCACAAAGAATGCTATGTCAACTCCAGGGGGGACTCAACTTCGTCCGGAACATGGAAAGCGTGCTTCGTGTTGGACAATCAAAGCCGTCGACGAACTGGATCGATGTGAAAGCACTTCTAGATGTCACATTCGCTACGTGAAGAACCTAGACGCGACGTTCGATCAGACGCGCGAAGCCTTGAACTTGAATCGCGTCACTTTCCGCTCCTTGAATCTTTGGCCCCAATGCATGAAAGTCTGGGCTCCGGGACACTGCGACTAGTGTGGCCGAGCAGTGCCAGAAGACGGAACCCTGAAGACGAAGATAGGCTCTACAAACCGTAATTTCCGGCGAGGAAAACTACGGTCCGACGCATTGGATGGATCGTCCGCAAGCATGTTGGACGGCGCGCTCGCCTCTTGCTTGAGTTTCTTTAATCCTTGAGGCTCTTAGTTTCGCGACCGATGAAAACAATGAGAACAAGAAGCTCCAGGACCAACGTATCTCGTCTGGACCACAATCGTGAGAGCTGAAGGCAGGGGAGTCGTTACGTGGGTCGTCGAGGATGATGGCAAGCGACGTTCGGATTGAGAGCCGTCGGAAATGTCGCAGATCACAGAAGTGTGTGCACGAGACCCGCAAGTCTTTCACACACCTCGCGCCTCCTCGTCCGAAGCCGTTACATTGCCATCTCATCGTTTTGACATTCGCTGGCCGGCGATGATTGCGGCGGAGAAATATAGGAGGCCGTTCCATGACGGAAGAGAAAAAGAAAGCTCCATGCTCGCTTGGAAAGGAAATACCACAGCAATTTTGGGCTGGAGATCAGGAGCTCAAATCAGCAACCTTTCAGTCCCCTTCAGTGGCCGCACACACCCTGGTGCCATATTGGAAGCGTCAATGCCAGTTTCTAGCGACTTCGCGTCCACACCCTCAGGATACAAATCTGCCGCAACTTAGACGAAAAACGTTGGGGCGGCATACAGAACCGTTCACTCTTCCCCAGCATGCACCACCGCTCGAAATGTAGCAGAGTCGCCCAAGGGGCAGTTTGAATGATTCATGTCCATTGCCTCGCCTGGCAAAAATGTAACAAAGGCCGATTGCCCACATCAGCATGTCTTTAGGATTTACACAAATGCCATTGTCTCGCTTTTATCGCATCCTCGAGCCTCTAACAACACAGCGAGCGGACCATGGTTCTACCACGGTATAATTTCTACTGCAATAAACCCTTTATCCGCCACATCGAATCCACTCGCTGCAACTTTGAGCACCCGCCGCAACCGCAATCAATCAAGCCGACAGAAGTCAATCGAAAAACACATACCAGTTTAGAAAACCCTTCCTCGCAAACCACTCGACTGACCAGATCTTCTAATTCGCCAGACGAGAGGTCGTAAAGCTTCGTGGAGTCTCGGGCAGCTGAGAGAAGTGAACTCGCGTCAGGCACAGGTGTCTGCCAAGGAAGACGCGGTGGAGGCATAGAAGTATCGCCAACACTAGACGAAGGGGGCGTAGATCCAGGAAGATCGTCGAGACTACTGTTGGCTCGAAGACTCGTAGTTGCCATAGCTCGTGGCTCCCCCAATGACGAGCTAATTTCGTTTGCCCATCCGATGCAGGCAGTGCCAGCTGGCCCGTCTCGATTTCTCATATCGTCGCTCGAGGTGTTACGGGAGGGCGGCGGTTGGACTGTGGTCCCCTGGGAAGTGGAACTAGGCGGATGCATAGGCCGGGTGACAGCCAAGTCCGGAGTGAAACAAAGAGTGCTTGAGCTTCCCCGAAGGTCGTCGCTAGAAGGCACGCGCACAAGGGACGACGGTAGTCGTGCAGAATTTTGAAGCGGAGGGTCGCGTAAAATTTGCGACTGTGAATCCTCCGAAGGCAGGGACGGCTGAGACGCGGGTACCGTGAAGTCAGAAGTTGAAGCGCCAGAGGTAGCCAAGTGTGCGCTTTCAGCGGTATTCGGTGACAAAGGCCTGGATGAAGCTTGCATTCGAGAGCCAACTCCACGACGCGGGGCAGAGCCAGCAAATGACTGTCTTGCCACCTGAGTTGGCCTTGCGCGGATCGGAGTCACAGCGTTCCCGCTGCTGGGCAACGGATTTACCTTGCAGGGGCAGACATTGCGTATCGAGTTGATGAACTCGAGGGCAGAGCTGGCGGAGGCAAAAGTGATCTGAAATCGACGGAAAGCCTATTGTAGACCAAAAAAACCGCGTTAAAATCGAGCAACAGACCCAGAGGGAGGAGGAGGTACCGGCTGTGTGTCAGGTGTCGCGATAATCGGGTATAGATAACGGATTCCAACCACAGCATCCCGATAGACGGCCTTGAGAGGGAGACTCGGCATGGGTTGACCCGATGCTGGAATGTCAGAGTAGGCAAGGAGATCCAGGTCCTCCTTCGCCGGCGTGTACTTTATGTCAGTACATATGTTTGACGCGTCGTGAAGACCCCACATACAAACAGTACTTCATTCTTGATCCCGCTGGTATCCATATTCCATAGTATGCGAAGCCGGACAGACTCCAGTTCGTTGTTCAGACGCGACTTTTTGATGTCCAGCACGAGTTCCAGGACGGGATTGACAAAGTGTTGCCACTCCCCACCTCCATCCACTTGCGACGATTGTGTAGAACTACCTGAGATGTAGCATTTTGAATATTTAGTGAGAATGTGCGA
This sequence comes from Pleurotus tuoliensis, assembly GCA_036872985.1. Taxonomy (NCBI): domain Eukaryota; kingdom Fungi; phylum Basidiomycota; class Agaricomycetes; order Agaricales; family Pleurotaceae; genus Pleurotus; species Pleurotus tuoliensis. The sequence continues at coordinate 3,194,870 of JAYMDH010000002.1, forward strand.
AGCGGTCGTGGTCGTTGAGTGAGCCATGTTGGTTCGAACGTGGTAGTACCAGTCAAAGCTCGCAACGTGTGATCAAGTCGAAGACGTCAAGAAGTACTGCGAGTCAAAAGTTCATTTTATGCAAAATAGTATGTATATATTCATTCGCGCAGCGCGTCGCAGCTATTGTACAGATACTGTGTCAAGAAGGCGGCCTGTGTGCTTAGTGGAGGGCATCTGAATAACAGCCGTCAGAAGGGAGCATACATGCGGAGAGACTGCTCACGAACATTGGCGTGAAGAACAAAATCACATCTTGCGACCAGACATCAAAAATCGCTCTGCTGATACGTTCAAGTTCTGGTGGTTGTTGCCTCGTAAAAGTGGACAAATGAACCAAATAGAAAACGTACGCCCACGACGAGCAGAAAAATTGTACCCTTTTCCCGGTGCGCGTCACTTTCCTCATTCTCATCCTCAAAATCCGTGTCCTGACAAATGAAAAAAAGGGTGAGGAATTGCCCGGGGTTCTGGAGGGAGGACTCACGTCTGTGGGACGAATTGTAGACTCTTGGAGGAACCCATCCTGCGTGAAAAGTGTCAGAAACCTGTCAAACAGCAATGAGACATGCTAACCATCCAAGGATCAGCGTCGTTTCGTCGGCGTTTGGAACACGGATATGGATGGAATCTTCTCATGTAGCCGTGCTTGTAGACCGGGAGACGCAGCTGCGTGAAGTACCAGGGGTTTACCATCCGCTCTGTTGGGCAAGGTTGGTGAGACGCGGAGGTTCGACGAGGGCGGAAAGAATGGTCTTTCATCTTCGTTGAGGGAAGCTGAGGGAGAAGTGTGGCCGGGATGTTTGTTATCAGAGTGGGACTAGGAACGATTTTTTCAGCCCGTGCGTTCTGACTTTTAAGGGGCGTGCAAGCGGTGTATCTGGACTGTGACCACATTCTGAGCTTGAAGACTTCCAAAACCAACTTTAGGTAGCGCTGGAAGCCCGTTCATGGGATCACATCTCGACTTTATCTCTCTCCACACACAGAATATGTGAATCCGCTGCCGAAGATTCCTCCTGCTAGCTCCACGGTCCAATACGGTCGAAAGGCATACTCTTGATTGAACGCCACGACTCCAATAGAACATAGACATGGCCAATTGCTAGATCCAATCCTCCAGATAGCCTAGAGATTGGCCACGAATTCCAGAAGATCTCGATGACTGAGGTAAAGTAATCCATGCAGGAAATCTTCACCCCAATGGCAGTCTGGCTCCCAATGGTAGAAAGAGTGACCATCTTTGCAAAAAAAGGCCAATGAACTACGCCGCCTGATGAAGCAGTAGCGACTCCCAACGCTGCTGTAAGTCTTGCTGAAATCCGGCCCTCAACAACACCACGATGCTTGGGATACCTTACAAGTGCAATCGTCCGTGCCCTCTAGCAGCGACAGCCACTGGTCACCGACGCGCATCACCCGACGTAAGTCCCAAAATCGACTGCCTCCGTCCACGTGACCCGGGCGCGTCACAAACAAAAAGATCGAGTCAGCGTGAGTTCGTCGCTCCTCTTCTACCATCACCAACATGATGATTGGATATTGTGACAGATCGTGTGCTTCAATCCGTCAAGATGATCAAGTATTGTTGCGGCTTCCATTTCGACGCAGGAGATCAAGAATTCGTAATTTGTTACTTCCAAGTTTGAAGGCATCAAACGCAGCAAGCTATATTGTAGAAGTCAGCAACTCGGACCATAGGATCAGCTGCAATACCCTTACTTACGACGAGTGATAATGGCCAAACCTGCCGATTCAGCAGAGCCGAGTTTGTGCGTTTTGCAAAGGAATGTGTCTATCGCGCCCCATGGAACGCCCCACACGCATCGGGGTTTCCATCTAGCTAACGACCGGCCGTGCCACCCTCAGAGATCCCTATTTATGTTGCCGAGTCACTGTCGCAGCTGGACGCCCAGAATTCTGCTCTCTCCGGCGACTCCCTTGGTCGTTCTTGTCGATCTCGGCGCACCCAAGGAGTGGATTGGCTTGAAGAACTTCAAAACCCTGTGCACCTCGTAGACTCGGTGTCCAAGGGCAGAAATTCCAGACCTTGGACGCTTGCTTGACAAAGGGGCCAGCCCGCGGGAGTTTATCGGTTCGTGAGCGCAAGAATGCCGTTGCGGTATGAGAGATCAAGTTTGCATATTGCACGGTGACGGCTATGAGTGTGCATGAACGACCAGAAACCCAACGCCCCAGTCCGCTCAGTCCCCAAGCTTCAAGTGCTAGGAGAAGCGACAAGGTTCGGCGAGCACCAGGATTTGGAATGGAGGTAACTCGGCCAACAAGAAGGCTAGTGGAGGCCGCCAGCCACCGCCAGCCTCGGAGAAGGAGGTCAGGACATTCGTGCAGGTTTCCTTAGTCCAGTGAAATGGCGATTGTCGTATGGTTGTAGGTGGAAGATGGTGGTTGTGGTCACAGTCACTGAATTTCCAATTTGGCGACGTCCACCCGTGGCGAACCGTTGAAACCAAACCCCGCCAACGTTTCTGGATCACCCTTTCCACACATCCGCCATGAATCAATATTCAATCCTCGGGCGGCACTTCTCTAATATCTCAGACTGACCGACTTCGCAGCTTACAGGCGATGAATCAGTCAATGAAAGCTGTAATGGATAACTCGCTTCTTCCTTCCGAGCACCCGCACATTTTTACACCGTTCAAAATCGTGTCAACGACACACTTCGCAAACTGCATTAAAACTGGATCAGCTGCAGAATAAAGTGGTGCGTATAGGACACAATTAAACTGTATGTGACTTCTGAACTCTCCTTAAGACTACTCGATAATCGGTCGCCTCGCTCAGCTAAGATCGAATACGCTTCTGCTTTCCCCGGTGGGACCATTACCATTACCGTACGCAGTCGTCTAGACCTCCGAATACATCCAGATTTCTCCCTGCGTCTTCTTATGCCCCAGTTGTTGGACATTGTGACATCCAAGTCTCAAGATCTGGGCCTCACCTGCACTAATTTCTCTATGTTGGAACGGAGATGAATATCAAAATTAACAATATACTGTATATCAACGCCATTCTAATGACGCCTCTTTCTCGAAATTCTCGAGTATTAATCACAGTGCCGCTGCGTCGTACGCCCGCTGGATCAAGGATGCGCGAGCCTCGCTCCGCGCTTCAATATTGCAGGTGAAGGATTTCAGCGCGGACTCCATCCCAGGCTACATGACCCGGGGTCAGACACACTGGTCAGCAGCAGAGTAGAGGGAGAGCAAGCAAGGGAAGGGAAATACGCACAAGGTAGTTCTCCAAGTCCATCGTACTGGTCGTGTCCTTGCTGAAGTTGAACGTCCAGAGGAGGTTGATGATGTTCATAGCCTAGGGAGGAGGACCAGCCCTCAGCACCCAGCGGACCGGCATCAAGGTTGTCTACTCACTATGTTTCTTGACGCCATCTCCGCCCGGGGCAGATACGCTGGACATGGATTTTATGTAAGGATTCGTTGATGCTAGGGTAAATAAATGCTCACCCTACCAGCACCGAATGGTGGACTATCTCGCAAGCCTTCAGTACTCGCCCCGGGCTTCGTCCCAAATTCGGAATGAAAATATCTTTCAGGTTTGAAGGATTCCGGGTTGTCGAATATCTCTGCGCCCATACCCCATCAGCCTCTGGGTTAGATAAAAAGTATACTGACTCACCCGGATCGTGGTATACAACCCCCTGCTGAAGTCGAAGTTAGATGTAATAAACATTTGAAGGACAACTTACATATATTTATGATGATAATCGAGCCTCGGGGGATCACGAATTCATTGCCATACTGTTTGATATAGAGGGAACACAGTTAGAACCATTTCGCGCAGAAGCAAGTGACGTACTTGAGTATCTCGTGAGGGTACATGAGGTATCCCGGACGGGGCGATAAGTCTGAATCGATGAAGCTGCGGTAGATAAACTTCCCAGAAACTGTATGCATGGGGAAAATAGAATTCGTTTACTTGAGATGAGGTCAGGTGCGTATGATATCGCTTGCCTTTGGCCGGGTCATGAAATCGATTATTTGGACAGAGCTACTGTATGGGCCGAGTTCTGCTGGATGCCGGCACTGAAACTTCTGCCTCGTTTCTTCATTCGTCATGGCTATGGCATGCTACCCGGAATTTCAGTCGAAGGCACAAGCCGAAATAGATCGCGGGCTTCGCAACAACCAGCTTCCCTTATTAGAAGATTACGATGACCTTCCTTATCTTCAAGCGCTTATTAAATGAGGGACTTCTACCATTAGTATAATCGCCCCTCCTATGTACATAGTTCCCGATTACCACAGCTCCATCGATTCAGACCTATAACTCCCACAGAGATACCACATGCAGCATCACAAGATACTCAAGTATGACCCTTTTGTTTCTGAACAGATATGATTCTAATTTCTAATGTTTCAACAGTATGATGGTTTTTTGATTCGCGAAGGCTCGATTATTTTCATGAATACATGTGAGTGACCGCTCTCAGAGTGGTAGGCGTCAATATCAACTTCACAGTAACCATAAATAGGGGGTGTCTTCCATGATCCTGGTAAGTCTCGCTCACGGATAACAAGTGACCCGAAATCTTTCAATCCTGAAAGATATCTACTTTCTGGATTCGTGACGAAGGCTGCAGCAAACATTGAAGGTTTCCGTGATAGTTTGCCCTTTGGCGCCGGCAGGGTGAGCAGCGACGGCCGTGCCTCGGAACTTTTGTAGGTTCTTATATTCTACCACACAGCGTATCTGTCTAGGAATGAACATGGCTTCAAAAATCATTGTGAGTAATCCGCCCTACAGTGGATGTCGAGTGCTGATTTCGTCTACCAAAGGCAATCAACGCAATCAACCTTCTATGGGTGTTCAGATTCAGCAAAGACACCTCGGGGATATGTAGTATGGACTTGGAGAACTACCTTGTGCGGGTTTCCCCCATTCATTGTCTGTGTCTGACCGTCTGTATTATGTGCTATCCTGGACTAGAATTTGCACTGAAGCCTTTCACCTGTAATATAGAAGCACGGGTGAGGCTCGGGCGTCCCTAATCAGGCAGGCTTAGTGATTATGGGACACGGAGGGTTGGCGGGGGCGCTTATGACGCCACTGTAAGCTGAATGTCGCGGGCGCAGGTGCAGAATATGTAGGCTGAATCTGACTCTGGAGGAATCTGGGCTGTACATATGTTGAGCGGGACCGTCGTGCATCGGTTTTCAACGCTGACTTACTCTACACAAAAAGGAACGCATGATGGGAAACGATTTGCATGCACCCTCGGCGTGTCCATAGAGTCAACTTAGTGCTTGAGGATACACGCGTGGGCACGGAATGTGTCAAGATTCCATAACTGAAAGATATGAGGGCGAAAGCAGAAACAACTACAATTGGATGTATATGAACACTGCAAAGGAAGAGAAAGATCGATGATGCAGCAAAATCAGGGTCAACAGAATAACATGATGGTATGGGAAGTTCGTGCTGAGTGTGGGGCGCAAAGAAATTTGAAATGTCCGGATGTATGAACTAAGAAGTAAACGCGAGGGCCCTTCCCCGCGGAGGTTCGGTAGATCGGCGGCGGACGGCAAATTTTCGTGACTGCTCCCCGTTGTCAAACAAGAGGACATATCAACTGCTTGCTTGCTACAAGCGGTGGTGATTTCAGTAGCGTCATGAGTCAACGCAAGGGGTGGTCACCAACATTGTCAATGACTTGATGAAGAAACATATAAACAACGATTGGAAGAGGGCGGTGAGGGCGGTGACGGATGCTCGGAATATTGTATACAGGCTGAGAGCATGAGAACTTTGTCCTTTCGTTACAGCATTTCTTTGATGAGAGCCGGCCACGCCAGCGAGAGCCGGAACGCGGTATCAGGAATAGATCTACGCGGGAATATACACAAGACATCGGCGGGAATAGGGGAACGAAGTCCATAATTCTGGGATAGGGACCGTCAGGAACTTGCTTAGGGATAGATAGGTGGCCGTTTTACCATACTGTTTTTGTTCCTTTAGTACGGAGCATCAGACCTCGACTAGACCCACGCTGCGACAGTCATGGCTTGGTGCGTTCATGGGTTGGGTTGATGAAGAGGCTCCCTGGAGCACATGGGACACGGTATTTCCCGTCTAGTAGTTTGCAGCGAGGAAGAGGTTCAGGTCAAGGGGAAGCAGGGATGAGGAGAATGAGGCTGACGTCGAGTAAACGGTCTCCCTGGTTGTCTTCCCCACCCGTGGGTGTCAAAGTGTCTGAGTCCTCGACCCCGAGCACCCTGTTTGAATCGCTTCTATTATGTGAAGCCAGGGCGTCTATCGTCTGCGTCTACAACGAGCCAGTGAGGATGAGCCCCCCCAAGGGCAATAATGATGAACATACTTCGACCCCGGCAGATACAACGTTAGTCGCGTTGGAATCAGCCGCTCGATGTCCATCGTGTTGCTGAGGTTCTACCTGCTCTTCATCCGCTGCGAGGCCGGGAAACGCGTATGAATTGTTAGAGCGGGGAACAGAATTGATGTCAAGCCGTTGAAAAGCATCAACCATCTGTGAGGACATAAGTATAAGCCACTGGGTTTGTACAGCATGGCAAAGGGGCTTTGCCCCAAATTCATGTTCACACCATGAATGGATAGACGTGCCTCAAGGAAATCAACCCATTCAAAATCAGCATCTCCGATATCGCGAGCCCAGCTGGATGGTAGGCCTCGCGGATATGGCTGGAAGCGTTGCAGGTGACGAGCTCGATACGGTGGTAGCCGCACTTGAGAGTGGTAGAACGGATTCATGAGGCGCTCTGTCGAAGATGGAACGTGGGTGGCACCCATAAAACGCGGTCGAAAGTTTTGGGTCATTGTTGATTAGGCTAGTGGCAAGATGGTGAAGGGCAAGGTAAGAGCAATGTTTCCGCGAAACCACGCCTTTTGAGGCCGTTGAATTTCCCGTGTGAGAGTTCTATTGATGAGGAAATCGAGATTGAAGCCTCAATGGAATGTCCAAAATAAGTTTCCCGGTAGTTGTCAGGAAAGGGTAGCTCTTCGAACGGGCGCCAGACTTGTACACACTTACCACTTTGACACACGAAATCTGTTACACCATTCGCAAGTTCACGCGAGGATCTTCCCAAGGCTCACGACAACCACAAGGCAAAGGGACGGTATATATTGGCAGCCTCGACCACAAGATTCGATCTTCCCGTCGGACAGCCATTCGGAGGGCAGAGTCTCTGTCAAAGCTGAAGCACACCTAGGCCGTGTGGGCGCTTCTACGGTAGAAGTGCATTCGACAGTCGCTGAGGGACGTACTCTTGGGAACTGCTCAAGCGACTTGCTTGTCGCTACCCGCTTCATCCACAACACACTGGCCTCGTTCAGCCTCTCCGACGCCATGTCGACCCAAAGTCCAATGAAGAAGTACAGCTGGAACGCCGTCCCTGGAATAGCACCGAAGTCGCCTTGAGATGAGACTTAATCCGCACCGTGGTTGGTTTGCAGCGCAAAAAACCTTCCCTTTGGCGAGGCAAATGCAATGGTGGGCGCAGGGGGGAACCAGTTTCGAAGAAAGCAATGTCAGCAAATGGGGGCATCGCCTTATAGGATAGCCCATCACTTGGACATTTCCCGATCCCCGCAATGAGCGTTACGCTGTCACCGTGACGTCGGTGTTACCAAATATGGCTCTGCAAGAACAACAGTAAGTTCGTCGATCAACATGGCCACTACGTTGTTCTGACTCCTCCACTGGATGTGAAACGGCAGGAAACTAATCGCAAAGGTGCGAGACAAAAAAGGAAAGTGGAGGCATCAAGGTGAACAGAGCAAGTCAAGCAACACCAGCATCCCTTCACGATGGCTCGCTTCAAGCACAGACTCGGAGTAGAACGTGTGATGAAATCATCATACATGAAGCCAAAGAAAGTGGGACGGCATCGAGGAACTCACTTCGAACGTTGAACACCAACAGCCAGTCTTCTAGTCCTCTCAGGCGCCTGCCTAGACAAGGTCGAATCTCCAGAGATGCGCCAGAGTGTCTGAGTTCCGATCCACCAAAAAGAGTGCTATACCGTCTCAGGGATGCCTGGGGATGCCGCAACTTCGTCCAGGACACAGAAAGTGTGCTTCGCGTTACACAATCAAAGCTGTCAACGGACTGGAGAGATGTGAAAACACTGCTGGATGTCACATTCGCTACGTGAAGAACCCAAACGCGACGTTCGACCGGGGATTTGAGACGAGTACGCGAAGCCTTGAGCTTGAGTCGCGTCACTTTCTTCGCTTTGAATCTTTGGCTGCAATGCCTGACAGTCCGGGTCCCCAGATGACTGCACTGGCGTGGTCGAGTGATATCTGAAGACGAATACGAAGACAGTCTCTACAAGCTGGAGTTTCCAACAAAGAAAATTACGATCCGACCTATTGAATGGATGATCCGCAAGCAAGTTGGAAGGCGCGCTCGCCTCTTGCTTGTATTCTTTCAATGCTTGAGACTTTGAGTTTCACAAGCAATGAGAGCGCGAAGCCTAAGGGCCGAAGCAGACCCTCCACAGCAGGTCGCAAGAGCTGACGGTAGGGATCGTTACATCGGGCGCCGTGGACGGTGGGTTGATATTTCGAGTCGTAGGAAATGTGGCAGAAATTCGGGCACGAGATCAGACGAGGCCAAGTCATTTTTCCACCAATTTCTTTCACACACATTTCGTGTCCTCATCGCTACCCCTTGGTTTTGAAGTTGGCTGGCCAGCCATGTTTGTGATGGAGAAATGAGAGGAGGCCATCCATGGCAGAGAAGAAGAAGGTACATCAGCTTCAAGTTGGAAAGGAAATACCTCAGCAATTTTGGGTTAGAAATCAAGCCGCCGTGGCCAGGAGCTCACTTCAGCGGCAACTCACGGGCTGGTGCTCGTTCATGCACGCATCTGTATTCAGCTTCGGAGAACACAATTCCTCAGCGACGCGGATGAAAAACCTACATGACAACAACACTTCCTCCCTCCCGATGAACGTGGTATCGCCCAACACGCAACAGAGGTGTACTGACGGACCGTTCTGACCAGTTTCGTACCATAGCACTCACTACTGGCGACGATCAAAATGCAACAAATGCAGATAGCCCACTGGCCCACAGGACTTCAGCTTGTATTTACACACATGCCATCGCCTCGCTCCGCCATATCCGATATGAGACTCTAGCCCGTCCAGCAAGGGGAGCATGGTTCTGCAACGGTTCTTTCTACTGCAAAAACCCTTTTTACTCGCCATATCGAATCCACACGCTGCCGCTTTGGGCACCCGCCACTACCGCAATTAATACCGATGGAAGTTAAGTGAAAAGTACACAACAGAGCTAGCGTCAGGCGCAGGTGTCTAGACGTGGCGGAGGTATAGAAGTATCGCTAATACCAGAAGAAGGGGGCACGGATTCGTCGACTGCTGTTCACTTGAATATCACTCCTAGTTGCCGTGGCTCGTAGCTCTCCCGATGTCGAATTAATAAATTCGTTTGCTCATCCGACGCATGCTGGGCGATCTGGCCCGTCTCGATTTCTCATATCGTCGTTCAAGTTGGGAGGGCGATGGTTGGGCTATGGTCACCTGGGAAGTGGGGCCAGGCGGATGCATGGGCCAGATGCCAGCGAAATCCGAAGTGGAACCAAGGTGCTTGAGCTTCCCCGAAGGTCGTCGCTAGAAGGCATGCGCACAGGGGACGATGGTGGTCGTGCAGAGCTTTGAAGCTGAGGATCCGCCCAGGATTTGTAGCTCAATCCTCCGAAAGCAGAGGCGGTTGAGACGCGGGTACCGTGAAGCCAGAAGCCGAAGCCATGTTGTTCCTTGTGCCGGGAGTAGCCAGGCATGCGCTGTCGGCGGTGTTTGGTGACAGGGGCCTGAGGGAAGCTGCCATCCGAGAGCCAACTCCACGACGCGGGGTAGAACCAGCAAATGACTGTCTGGGCGACTGTGTCGGTCTTGCGCGGATTAGAGTCACAGCATTCGCGTTGCTGGATATCGGACTGACCTACCAGTTTCAAGGCGGGATTGTCAAAATATTGTCATTCGCCAATGCGGATCCCATCATCCGCTTGCGATGATTGCGTAGAGCTGCGACCTGAAATATATAATTTCAAGCATTGAGCGAGAATATGCGAAGCAGTCGTCGTCGTCGAGTCGGCCATGCTATGCATTTCGAACGTGGTAGTACAATTTAAGGCTCAAAGCGAGTGGTCGAGTTGAAGACTGACAGACGTCAAGTACCGCGGGTCAAAAACCTATTTTATGCAAAATATTATGTACAAGTACGACGTCGCTATTATACAGATACTGTGTCAAAAAGACCGTCTGAGTACTTGGGGGAGGGTATCTGAATAACTGCCGTCAGAAGGAAGCATACATCTGGGGCGATGGTTTACGAACCTTGGCATGAAGAACAAAGTCACATCTTGCGACCGGACATCAAAATTCGCTCTGCTGAGACATTCAAGTTCTGGTGCGTCGTTGCATCGTAAACGGTAATCATAAAAAATGAAGAAGAAAACGTACGTCCACAACGAGCAGAAAAATGGTCCCCTTCGCCTGGTGCACGTCACTTTCCTCTTCTTCCTCTTCGAAATCCGTGTCCTGGGAGATGAAAAAGGGTAAAGAGTTGCCCGGGGTTCTGCAAGGATGACTCACGTCTGTGGGACGAATTGTTGACTCTTGGAGGAACCCATCCTGCGTGAAAAGTGTCAGAAACCTGTAAAATAGTAATGAAATATGCTAGAACCATCCAAGGATCTGCGTCGTTTCGTCGGCGTTTGAACCACGGGTATGGATGGAATCTTCTCATGTAGCCGTGTTTGTAGACTGGGAGACGCAGCTGCGTGAAGTACCAGGGGTTTACCATTCGCTCTGTTGGGCAAGGCTGGTGAGACGCGGAGGTTCGACGAGGGCGGAAAGAATGGTCTTTCATGTTGGTCGGAGGAGGCTAAAGAAGCCTCTGGTTGATGTATTTGTAGTCAGAGTGAGAGGCCAAGAACGATTTTTCAGGCCATGCGTTTTGGGATTTAAGGGGCGTTCAAGCGGCGTATCTGGACTCTAAACAAATTCTGAGCTTGAAGACTTCCAAAACGAACGTTAGGTAGCGCTGGAAGCCCGTCCATGGGAGAAAATCTCTGCTTTATCTCTCGCCACGCACAGAATAGGCGGATCCACTGCCGAAGAGATCTACTGGAAGCCCCACGTTCCAACACGGTCCATCGGCGTATACGTGATTGAACGCCACGACCCCAATGGAACATCGACAAGGCAAATGGCTAGATCCAATTCTCCAGATAGCCTCGAGATCGACCAGGAATGCCAGGCGATCTCCGTGACTTTGGTAAAGGAATGTACGACGGATACTTTCACTCCAACGGCAGCCTGGACGGAATGTCGCGGAAGGGATGTCCAACGTCGCAAAGACGGTCAACGAACCATGTCGCTTAATGAGACAGTAGCGACTCCCAACGCTGTAAGTGCTGCTAGAATCTGGTCCTCTCCAGAACCACGATGCCTTGGATGTCTTGGAATTGCGCTCCTCCGTACCCTCAAGCAACGACGGCCACCGGCCCCCGACGCGTGTCGCCCGACATAATTCCAAAAATAGACTGCCTCCGTCCACGTGACCCGACGCGTCACGAATATAAAAGATCGAGTCAACGTGAGTTCGTCGTTCCTTGTCTACCATCACCAACATGATGATTGGATATTATGACGGATCGTGTGCTTCAATCCATCAAAAATATCAAGTATCGTTGTGGCTTCCATTTCGGCGCGGGAGATCAAGAATTCGCTACTTCCAAGTTCGAAGGCATTCCAGCACAGCAAGCTACGTGGAATAAAGTCAGCAAGTCAGCCAAGAGGATAAAAACGGGCGCTCTACATACGAAGCTTGAATAATGGGCAGCCTTGCCACTTCTTCAGGGCAGCATTCAACGTCTTGCAATGGAGCATGTATAATGCGTTCCTTGAAACACCCGAAGCATCGCTACTTGCGAACGTGGGTTTTCGACTATCCAATGGCTAGCCGTACGACCCGTAAGAAGTCTGGAGTTTGTTACTGGATCACTGTCCTAGCTGGACGCTCGACAAGTTGCTCGAACTGGCTCTCGGAATCTGGCCCTTCCAGGAGAAAGCGCTTGTGGCGAAGGTAGTCGAGTCAGGAACCTTAGCTAATTCGTTGCACCTGAAGGGCTCCATGAAGGTATACCCTTCTTCGCCTCTGGATTCGAAAGGCACAGGTCCTGGACATCATTAGGAGTCAATGCGAGATCATCTTGACGAGTCGACGGTCCATGGACGCAAGAATGGCATTTTAGCGTGTCAGACACGGCTGAAGATGTTGCATGGATGTTCATGAGTATGCGTGAGCAAACGAAACCCACACCTCAAGCCCAAGCCCAAGAAAGTTCAAGCTCCAGAAGAAGTGGCAATATTGGATTTGGCGAGCGCCAGAAATAGAGGTAATTCGTCGGGCAAGATCGCCTCTGGCCATCGCTGGCCATAGAGAAGATGACTAGGCAACTCATGAGGAGACTGACGATGTTTCATGACCAAAAAATCAAGGGGTTATTGCAGGTGGGTGGAAGATGGTGGTTGTGGTCACAGTCACTGAATTTCCAATTTGGCGATGTTCACTCGTCGTGAAACCAAACCCCGCTCATCCTGATCCGCTATGAACCCATCCTCAAGCCTCTTGCGTCCACTCCCTCATAGTCGTTGGGTTCTCGCAGCTGCGACACATCAACCGCGGATCCGACACCAATCTCCCCAGCAAAAACGACTTCATAAAAGGCTCTCTTCATCTTCAGAGTTGCTTGCCAGGCCCTCAGGCATTTTTCCACCGTTTGAAATTGTGTCGACATCTCAGTTCTCGGCCGTACTCTAGTCTGAAGCAGCGGCTAGCAACAGAAGAATGTGTAAAGACAGGATTGGATTGAATTTGTACGTGAATTGCGAACTCTCCTCCAGGCTCATATCAACTTTCTTCGTGCCCTCTCTAAGTGCACGGCTAGCTATCTTGCCTTCCTGGTACATTCAGAGTTTCCCTCAGGCCTCTCAAGAGAAACTCTCAACAGCGGCATTCAACCTTTACGATTTCGCCATCTGATGTCGAAACGTCACAAGCTTTGCAGTTCCCAGTGAACTCGTCTTTCCAAGGCGTTAAGCTCCAAACCGAGTCTGGGCTTCCGCCGAAGGGCGATATCTTTATTGAACAACCTTTTACTAGATCTCTCTGTCAGTCACATTTCATCGTATCAGTCTACTCGTTACGACAAACGAAAAGGTGCGCGCATTTAGTATTGTTGGCAGCAAGATTCATGATTCTGAAATTCACCTAGCCTTGTCTCTGCCAAGGAGGCTCTATTCATGTTCGTATTATTGTAGCGCTTGGGCGCATTGGGGCGTGCCTTGTCCACACGAATCACGCTTTCCGAAGTTTACGAAGATAAACTACCAATTTGGGTCTAAAGCACCCAGTGAGTTCTATCAAGTGGCCGCCCAGGACATGGATCGGAGCTCGCCCTCGGTGCTTAGGCCGTGGCTCGCCGAGAACGCCAGCCCTAAGATCTCGAGAATCAAGTACAGCCTTTCGGACTTAATGCGATACGATGGACGCCCCCCCTTTAGGCTTTGGCTGAATATCTACGGGAGACAGGCTTCAGATTAGGCCGACAACTTCTGTGCCATGAGTCGATTCTTGGGAGGACGCAGAGAGTGATGTCATTGAAGGCGACGGCGAAAGCGGGAGGCGGAGTAGCTATAAGGAACGATCTATGTAAAGGGCCATCAAACGGCGGGTGGGAGCGAGCAGGGGAATGGTGGAGCCAATTGCGACCTGCTTTGACACCCAAACTGTACTTCTCCTAAGAGATTCACAATCTACGTGTCGCATCTGGTATTGACTGATGTATCAGATTCTAGTGACATTTAAAGAGTGATCATGGAAGCTCAGCTTTAGACCTAAAAGAAGCTTCGGGTAGGTACGAGGGGGTAGGGAAGCAAAGCTCCTTCGAACTGAACCTTGACCCGAATAACCATCAACTCGATCTGAGCGAGCGGATCTGTTATTTGCATCTCTTGGAGAAGACGAAGATGGCACGAGGAAGCCCCATATCAGGGGATGCGCATCGAATTTAGTAGCAAGTAGCAACTAACTTACCGTTCCCAGCAGCTTTGATGATGGCCCAAGAACGCTGGGATTGCGGGAAAGGGGATGGATACAGCAATGAACCACTAAACGGTAAATTTCTCAGGCGCTGCAAATGCAGGCTATGGGCAGTTTGATGAACCGAGTTGATTGGGCAAGCGCAGACGATGCAGTGAAGCTCCAACGCTGATCATATGACGGAAGGATGGCGTCTCAACAAACATCTACTACCGCATCCGGCCACTGGGAATGTCCCGAATCTTACTATCCCGTCCCCATGCCCCAACGGTGAGGGTGAAGAGAACGGGGTGGCCCGCGGGGGTCGTAGCACACGGGCAATATTGGCATTCGTGTGACCTTGAGGGAAGGAGGCCTTGGCTTGATGAGATGAAAAGCTCCAAGGGAAAATGTCGTGCATATGATGCAGTATGTCAACTGCAATGACCCGTCGATGAAGGAAGGCGAACATCGGAAAGCTAGGGCTCAGCTTGACAAGGGGGGCTACGGGTTGGCTACGGGTCACTTCAAATGAAGGAAGACGAGCGAGAGGACCAGACTCGTCTAGCCGTCGCTACTGTTTGTGTTTGAGATAGAGCGTTCGGCCTCTGACTCTTCCCCTTTGGCACATACGCCCGCCCCATATACGCAGCGTGACAAGTGGCATAAATCATTACGCCACTACGGCGCCATCCCAGACTTCGATTCGAAGCATGCGGAGTGCCTACCGCATAGCCTGGCATCCACTCTTGCATCCCTGTGTTTCAAGATGATCAGCCAAATGGAATGACACAAATGTTGGGGGACACTTACTAACCACGGCGACGCTAGAGTGGTTCGCATATGAACATAACAGTAGTTCTATGGAATCCACCAAGTGATCGTACTATTGGCATGCGGTAAACGCATCATCTTCTTACAGATGTGTATTGCTTGCTTGGCTCGCTGCTGTTTGTACGAGTCGAATCCATGAGTTGTAACGGCTGTAACGATTCATTTAAAGGCATCAGAGGACCCACGGATACCGGTATACGTACTCCTATACGAATGCCGTGGAGTCCAAAGACCACTACCGAGCGGCCCGGACCCATGTACATGGTACAACTAGCCCCTGGCCGGACGGAGGAGATCAGCGCAGTTGGGGCCCTTGTTTGTTCGGCACTACATTTAATGGTAATTTTGAGCGTAGAGTTTGCGGACTCGAGTGCTAGCGATTACCACCAGAGGATATAGAAAGTTGCCAAACTAGCAGGCTATATTCTTAAACCAAACGGCCCGCACCTGCTTCCTATATGCATGGATTTTTTGGTACGCCATCCACTTTTCCATTTGGGCTGGAGCGGGCAAATGTGTTGCACAGCGGGAGTGAGTCGGAGCGACCTTGACGGAGTTGTGGCCGGAAAGTAAAAGTTTAAGCTTGCCTGAGGCCAACGTTTGAGCTCCGATTCTGGCCCGACATCATTTCAGGCTCAGCGGCATGCCACTTCTTTCGTAGTTGCACCTACTCCCCGACGTCATGATTGGCTGACGAAGGAGTAAGAATCGTGGGGCGGGGTCCCCCTATTGAGTTTAAGTCAGCCAGCGGTAAAAATTATATATAATAACCTGTGCGAAGCTCCTCACAACCCCCCAAAACGATATCTTCGACACCCATACCAAACATACCGGAACGAAGTTCCCTCCAACCTGATCTCTCGGTCAACCAGTCGAGAAAGATAGACCATAGCATATACGCGCGGGCGCCATGACAAGCACTACGATGGAACAAAAACGGATCTCGTACTCACGGGATATGGCGGCGCACACCAAAAAGCAGTGGCTCGATGCGAAGGTGTCCATGGAAAAGAAACTGGCTCGGAACAAATCTGCACCCGCCGGAGAGGTGGGCCATACCGGTGCTCCTACGACAAGCGGTGAGAGAGGTTTCCAAAGGGAATTGCATGTGAGCTCATCACGATGCTCAAGGTATCCAGGTAATCGATTAGGCTCAATCGTCGCCCAAGCGTGTAGGTGGATATCGTAAGCACAGAGCGTCACCAATGAGTTGAACGGATTTTCGATGTGAGTCACTTACGTACTTATGTATACATGCTACCATCAGCCTCACAGCTCATCGGAACAGGTACAATCACCCACTACCACTCGAACGCGCTGTAACTGGCGAATAAGGACCAAAATGACCCGGATATTCATTTTACTTCTTCAGCCAATGTAGTGCTGTATTATAATCATACCTCGTTGTCGACCGGATTATACCCGAACCTAACCTTGTAACTACATCAGTACCTCCGCCCCCGGGGAGCGACGGACTCAAGTCATCGATCTCTAGTTAAGGTTGTACTCAATGTTAGCTGTTGCATTGATATGCCCAACTGTCCGCGAGGCGATCACGTGGATAACAGCATCTTAACGCCGTTCTGCAGCCTCAAGCACAAGCCCTCTTGCAGGGGAACAGGGGAAGAGATAATGGTCGTGGAATAGAACCAAATTTGAAGGGAAATACCCCGTCAGCGTTCTTGAAAGTAAACATTGGCGGCGCAGAGTCTGGACTCTGGATCAGCAGACACGTTTTTTGGGGAACCGATGAATCAAGAGGCGTTCAATTGTAATATATGTAATAACCGCCGGCAATCGCATATGCGCCAAGCCCGAAATCCCGCTCTTCGTCCCCCCGGGTCCTTTGCATTTTGCCCTTAACTCCACCCCCTCGTTCTTTTATCTGTTTTCTTTCGACCAACCAGTCGACGTCTCACCGAGCACACTTTCCGCCTGCCACCTTCCAAAATGTTGCAATCTCTTCGCGGTAGCACTCGATCATTGAAGTTGGCTCGGCAGCTCGCGACGCATGCGTCGCCACCTCAGCCTCCGAAGGCGAGCTCGGGACTTAGACATGATTGGTCGCGTCGCGAGATCCAGGAGATCTATGATACGCCGCTGCTGGACCTGGTGTACAGGGCTGCTTCGGTGCACAGGAAGCACAACGATGGCCAGAAAATCCAGCTATGTACTCTGATGAATATCAAGAGTGAGTGTTTCGTCCGCTGTATTACCCGGCTCGTGCCAACTGATGGATGGCCCAACCAGCTGGTGGCTGTACCGAGGATTGTAAGTACTGTTACCGATGGCTGATCGCTGCCGTTTCACCCGAGTTTCTCGGTTTAAGGTTCCTACTGTTCTCAATCATCCCGTTACTCTACGTCGACGGAAGCTGGTCGGCTTGTCGATATCAAACCCGTCCTAGAAGCAGCAAGAAAGGCAAAGGAAAATGGCAGCACGAGGTTCTGTATGGGTGCTGCTTGGAGAGATCTTGCCGGTCGTAGAAGAGGCTTCGAGAGGATCCTCGAGATGGTTACAGAGGTTCGTGGCATGGGAATGGAGGTGTGCACCACACTCGGCATGCTTTCCCCAGAACAGGCCAAGAGGCTCAAAGAGGCGTAAGTGACCCCGATGTTGCCATCAACACGAGTCTCACAAAGTATTGTACAGTGGCTTGACGGCTTACAACCATAACCTTGATACATCTCGGGAATTTTACCCCCAGGTGTGTGATCATTTAGCTTGAACCTCCTCAGTTGATTCACCAAGCGTGATCTAGGTAATTACAACGAGGTCCTACGACGAGCGCTTAGATACCATCACCGCTGTGCGCGATGCAGGCATCAGCGTATGCTCCGGCGGGATACTCGGTTTGGGTGAATCAGACGGGGACCGAGTTGGCTTGATATGGGAAGTTTCAAAGTAAGTACAATCTCCGCAACGTTATGGTCGGGGGTTGTCATTCATCTTCGACGTAAAGTATGCCTGAGCATCCTGAGTCGTTCCCGGTCAACGCTTTGGTACCAATCCCTGGGACACCATTAGAGGGCAACGATGTAAGTCGTGCAATAAACATCACTTCGGATGTTCAATTAATCGACTTGCGACTCATTAGCCTGTTCCCCATCAAACACTTGTCCGAACCATCGCCACTGCTCGCATCGCGATGCCAAACACGATAATTCGGTTGGCAGCTGGTCGAAACAAACTTGATGAATCGCAACAAGTCCTGTGCTTTATGGCAGGCGCCAATGCTGTCTTTACCGGTGATCACATGCTGACCACTCCGTGTAAGTTAATTAACATGTCCAAATGAGCACAAGACTAACTGACGTTCTGTCATCAGGCGCACCCTGGGACGAGGTATATTTCCATAGGTGCTTCCATGACATTGCTGTACACTGACTCTCCTTACAGGACAAGGCCATGATGAGTCGGTGGGGATTAGAGGGCATGCGTAGCTTCGAGCAACCGAATGTCGCTCGCAAGGAAGGTCCTAGACTAGAAACTGAACCCCAACCTAAAGAAGCTGGCATTCAGCTATAACAGATAACGAAATTTACTTACCCCACATGTGAGTGGATATGCTACTTCTTTTGTCGCTAACGAGCTGACTTGGAAGTGTCAAGATGATGTTGGAGACATTTTCTTAGGAGTCGGCATACCAAGTGTAGAAAATACGTGTACGCTTTGAATATAGATGAATTAAACCGTCCTCGCTGTGCCTGTCGAGCTGATCAGCCGACGTGTCACCTTTTTTATTGCTGGGTCAGAGTGTTCGCGGGAGCGGTCGGCAATATCAATCTTATCCGGTGCTTCTCGCCGGCAACTTGCTTGATTTACTGCAAGGATTGCTGTATCGGACGGTCTTCTACGCGACACGCCAAACCTCTAATTGACACGTCTCTGCATGGGGGCAAAGTCCCATATCCCAGCCTACGGACGCGGTGTCACTGCGGATGGGAATCGGAGGATGTTTCTCTACAGAAGCCAGCCAAACAGATAACATATGTACGTTTTTACGTCCAACGCAGGACCTGAATCTTACCCAGCAAAAACAGGTTTGGCGGACAGTTAATATTGTAGTTCAGACGCCGTCATGGTGAAGAATTTGACTGTCTTCCAAGTGGCTTTCGAAGGAAGTCGCTGATGATTATATGTGGCGCAGAGGCGTCGTCGCTTGAACGTCCCTCAGATGCACATCTGCTAGTACACGGTTGTGGCACAGTATGTACGACAAGAACGATGTCTATGACAATTCCGTTGGTTATTACGCTACCACTGGCAACGGGCCGCACCCCCCCTCGCCGTTGCATCTCCTACCTTCTCCACCGAACGGACTTTCCCCATCAAGGTGTGTTTTGTGACTAGTGCTCCCAAGCCTTCCACTCATGATGACAATCGACACAATAGATATGTCTCGGTCGCGGCGCAGGTTGTATATATCGGTGTTCATGCAGAAACACACAAACCAATACCCATGGTGGCGTACGTGTTTTTCCTAATACGTCTCCATCGTCGCCAAGCTCATCATGACCACAGGCGCGTCTCGATGACCGATTACCGAGGAAATATTCTCTTGGATACCTATGTCCGACCCACGTATGTTCGCACCCATCATTTTTCATGTGTAGTGCTGAGTGTAGCCGTCTGAACCCAGACACGTCGTCACTGAGTATAGGTCGCCAGCAACTGGATTACAATGCGAGCACCTAGCAGCAGGTTTATTCCTTGCCTCTTTCAGCAATATTGTGTCTCATAACGATTCCAATCTCGGTAGCTCCTGCATTTGAGGATGTCCAGCGGCGGGTCTATGGTCTCATAAAGAACAAGGTGTTAGTCGGACATTCCCTATGGGTGTTCCTATCGGTACGCATTTCTACTACTAAAAGGAGGGAAGAGTTGAACAGACATTTTACAGGTACTAGGACTCAAGCATCCAACCATACATACCCGCGATTTGGCCTTGTTCCTCCCCCTGCGACGAAGACTAAAGACTTCGAAGGCTGTGAATTTATCTATACTCGTCCATCATTTCATGGGGCGTAACGTTGGACTAGATTACGAAGACCCGGTAAGCGAACTACTTGTGCTCATAAGTGACTGCTTGCTGACATTTGAGGCTTCATTACAGCTTGAAATGGCCCGCGCAGCTATCGACCTTTTCCGGTCTTGTGAAGAAGTCTTCGAGGATGTGATCAGAACGGGCGCATGGCCCTGCGACCTCCCGCCTGTCTCTTACGCAGAGTACTTTACTTAGGGACCTTTGTTAACTTATTCATATCATATCGCTAACACTTTGTAACTTTATGTACTCAAGAAGTAGTACCATGTAATGTCGGACGCGCCCCTGAAATCACACATTGACTGCGGGAAATGCCGAATTGACTGGTTTCCTAAAACGACAATGCAAAGACTGACTTCATTTCTACCCTCGCAGCCAACATGGCCACAGACTTCATGGTTCCCGGGCAACCCTCGACAAGCACCCAACGGTACTCATCATTTGGACCTCCATTCCCACATGATGACGGGCTGTAAGCCAAGCTGTTTTCTTGCTTCTTGACGCCCTTGGTGACATACTCTCTGGACGTATAGTTCATTGCCCTTGAGCGACCAAAACTCGTGGTACTATCCTTCGCACGGATATCAGTCAGACGACGAAGAGGTTCAGGCTGGATGGCGTCAAGGAAATTGGGGAAAGAAGGCATCGAGAGGCGCCAGATGGGTGCGCCGAGGCAAGATCGTGAATTGGGGTCCTGCTATGGACGAATGGGAGGTGAGTACACGCGTTATTGGTGTATATTATCCATTTTGAAGCTGTGTAGACCGAAGACCGGGCACGAAAGCGTCTGAAAGCGCTAATGCCGCAAGACAAGAGATCCCCTTCCCCGCCCGCTCTTCCACACCTCCGATCACCGTCGCCTCCCATAGGGCCCCCATACCCCGGTCCGACGGTCCAGCACCTCAGTTACACTGGATTTGTTCTTGATAAAGCTGTTATCCATACATTTCGTTCGAATCTACTGGACGAGCTCGAGCAATCAACAAACAGCCTTATTGAAGGCGAAACGACCATGCGCCGCGCCTTGGGAAGACTTTGGCAGGTCATCAATGAAGACTCGGAAGACAAGACAAACCATGAGCCCCTCGTGCCGAAGCGCGAGGACGGCGACGAGAACGCAGATGAGCAAGACGATCACGCTCGAAGGTTAGCCCGAGCGCCTGACCTCACCCCTGCTGCCCACAAAATCTTCATTGCTCCATCTCATCCCAACGAATTACCCCCATTGCACGAGCCGTCTCATTTCTCATCACCCGAATCTCAGCTAGAGAGCTTGGAAAAATCCCTGGCGACTTTGCGCGACCTTCAAGATGACGGCAGGGAATATGTTGAACGCCTGCAAGAAATTCGAGAAGGGCTTGGTGATGTCCGTGCAGACAGGAATGTAATTTGGGATATGGTCCGCGAGCGCGCAATTCGAGAGTTGCAGGAGGTCGCCTCGAGTACAGCTTCATAATTATTTGGTGCGATGCCACCGTCCAGCCTATTTATACTTTCTTGATTGCTTGTTCTCGGTATGTGTGTCGATATTGTAATGAACCCTGTACGTAACACGCCAGCGCTGTTGTTGAAAATTGTGTATCCTTGATTCGTTCAACGTTGTGGCCACCTTGAGGGGACTGTCCGCCCAGGGTACCAAGAGCACCCTCCTAGTCGCCTCCTAGTAACACCACTTGAACTCCACCGCGCCACATTGTCATAGGCGCTTTTAAACAAACGTTCTCCAATCAGGGCCGTACTTCAAACGCTGTTCCCCTCGACCTCTTTGTTGACGCCTCCAATACCCATCAACCTATAGACCTATATCTAATTCTCTACAAGATCACATTCCCGATTTACTTCATCATTCATGTCTTATCCTGATATCTCCAAGCTCAGGATACAGGATCATGCTTATCCAAATGACGACCATAAGCCCAACGGTCTACCGAAGGAACACACTCGTACGCCCACGCTAAACGGCACGAACGGACACGACCCGCCCCCTCCGAACGGCGTAAATGGAAATCAAGAAGACCCCTACATGCAAAAATTGAAGCTCTACGCACAGTCGCTTCCGTACGACATAGAGCCATACTCTACAGCCTTAGAAATTTTTGACATCATGCTGTTGCGCCTGACGGAATGCGTCGAAGCCAAGGACTACGATGTGGGCTTGCTTCAATGGGAGAGCATGATAGGCTAGTGAGTTACTATGCACGCGAGCGCCTCGAAATACCCCTAACCAGGCTCACAGCTGGACGATGCTGAAGTATCCTATACCAAAGGAAAGAAGGATCAAACTAGCGAAGATATTCTTCCATTTGAGCGTTACCCCGGGGATGTCCACGCAAATAGTTGCTGTCTGCGCGGACGCTTTCAAGACCTTTACGCGATCAAAGAACAAGCTGAGTATTGAAGACATGAGGCTGCCGTGGATGCCTATATACACTCTCCTTAAGGAGGACCTCTTCTTGAGCAGGAGGCAATTTGAGTATACGTACGTCTTCTCCCTGTCTCACTTCACCCACCTTCTTCATATTGTTCCCATCCAGGCAACTATCCTGGTGTCTAGGTTACATAGCAGAGAATTCTCGGCGGTTTTTTCATCCTGCTGCCATTGAAGAGATGCTGTCGACCTTTGTTCCCCTCATAAATGGGACAGACCTTGATGTAAGGTCACATCACGTTCGGTATGGCCGTCCGCTAAACCTTGACCATACAGAGCGTTTTGTCCGCGCAATATTATCTTCTTACCTTCTTGCCCGTCTCCCACCCACAGTCATACCTACCCATGCTTTCTCGCCTTTGGGAGTCAGTGAATTCCTACAAGTATGACAACAGAATGCTACAATTCCTCTCCACTCTGGCGGAGCTACATGTAGACCCTTCTATCAGTGACCCTCGCCGAATCTCAGAGATCCCAGACGATGCACGGTCAGAGGGAGAGGGACGTCCAAAATGGAGTAGCAACAACGAAGAGCACAGCAAGGAAGCACACTGGCCAGGGATCTACAAAGACGTCGGAATATTCAGTGAGTACGAGTGGTGCCTTCTCATGTGTAAATGTTTATCGTCCATGGGTGAGCTCTCAGTTCACGCGTAAGGTTGAATACCCATTAATGTATATGCATTTGAAGAGTTACCGCTAGCTGACGGTGGCTCCCTGACCACCGGCCCTTCTGCCGATGCACAAGTTGGATTTGAAATTAGTCGCTTGCCGAAGCCAAGTTGGAGAATATGTATGTCGGGATATCCTTCTCATCGCAAACTCCTCTGATCATTTGATTATCATCTTCCCACACAGCTTCTCTGGCTCGCATTATCGTGTACTCAATGGCCACTGATGGTGTACCGACACCCGCATCAAATATGCCTACACCGTTTTACACGCCCTCAGCCTCAGGTTCAAGCACGCCTCAAATCCAGACGAGTACATTGGGTGAATTTCTCGCTGCGCCACTCGGGAAGAAGTCCAGCAAGTCTTATTTGGCTGGCTCCAAGGCTCTGGACTCTTTAGTCAGAATGATCGCTTCGACAGAAAGTTTCTTTCACCCATCGAACTCAGGTGCTTGGACGGCAGATGTGCGTTCATCCAAACTTTTGACTAGTTCTGTGCCCGGAGATTTGACATATCATGTAGCTCTGCGCGTTTATCAAGTGTATTGTGTTCGATTTCAATAAGCGTAAGCCTGTCCGATGATGGAATTGTTGACCGTCTCAATACTTTGTGCAGGGTGGCACGAAGAAGAGAAGGCCGACTGCAAAACGCCGACGGTAGGGACAATTACCAGACATGTCTATTCGTTGACAACTTCATCACTTGCAGAATCGGCGCTTGACACGATCAATGCGAAGAGAGCTTGTGAAGTCCCTCCGGACAGTAGCACTCCTTGCTATATTTTCTCAAGATCCTGACACCGTGTCCAACATCCAAAGTTGCATGAAATCTATGAGTCTCATGGAGCCTGATTTGATTCTGCTGCCTATATTGGAGAGGGCCGTGCCCTCGTTGGAAGCGTTAGTAGAGGTATGGTCTAGCCTTTCTAGAGGTACCCAGTGCCCGCTAAAAGCCTCCTAGACTCAGCGCACGATGGCCATAATTAAGGCTTTAGGGGCAGTCGTTCCCTCACTTGCATCCCGGCAAGTGTATTATGGCGGGGCGAAGCATCTCATCAACGTCATGCACCTACTAGTTCCCGGCATAGACTTAGTGAGTGCCCGTCGTTAGCTTGCTTGTGCAGCTCAATACCTAAATGTCGCAGAACGATCCAACGAAAACAGTATGTGACTATATCCATTTCTCTGCCTTCTCTGACGGCATCGTAGTTATGTACGACGGCCTTCCTAGCGGAAGTATCGCAATACATTTGCTTCGGTGACCTGACTGCTGGCGAATATCCAAGCAAACTCCTCGATACAGAGCCCACCCTCCCCCAAGATAACTCTCCTTCTCCCCCGAGCCTGGACCTTTATGACCTGGAGGGGCTCGATTCGGAAGAACCGAGACTATCTATGGCAGAGGAGGATGCACTGCTCAAGGTATGTCTGAGTGACCCGAGTGTCCATTAGCCTAACTCCCGATAGACAACCACTGGTGGATTTGCTGAGTGGATTACTAGCTTTGTTCGCCGGGTCATACAACTGCTTGAAAATCTCCCCGAAGAGGGAATGAATGGTTCAAGCGGCGGCGTGTCCGAAGGTTACAATTCAGTTTCTTTATCAATGTGTGCCACGCACTCACAAGATTTACAGTCCAAGTAGTAGACGCGGTAGCTGGCGCTTGCCGCCAAATTTGTGTTCATCTCTCAGAACGACTTTATGACCTCGTCTTAAACCTGGTGTTTAACTATGCGAGCACAACAGTCCGGTCGAACGCCGTCCGAGCGATCCACCAACTTGTGGAGTGTGTTGCAAATGCTGATCCCGAGAAGACCCTCGCCAAATTCTTCGACATGTGTTACAATAATATCCAAGTCGAGCTAGAGCATGGAGCCAGTTCCTTAAGAACGACCGCTGCCTCGTCCCCTCTGCCCTCCGATGCCACTTTGCATTGGAGTAAGTCGTCTTTCCTCAGGCCATTAGTACCATCCCTGATTGGTATAACACAGACTTGGCCATCATGCGTGGCACAGTTTACAAGTGAGAATCTATTGATTGCATCCATGTCTATTTAACTTATAAACTTCTAGCGACGGACGAGCTGTACGTTTTCCTTCATCGCAAATATATATCCTCTGTCAGTTCAGTAACGTTATTACTTTAGGTATTGAAATATCAAGACAAGTTCATGACGTTATTGCGTTTACTCCGCGACAAAACTTTCTCCAAACGGGGGTATTCGTGGAGTGGTAAATTGCTCTGTAGCATGCTGCTCACATTGTCGCATACATACCCTCTGGAAAACAGATTCGTCAATCCTGATGAATGGACAAGTGAAGGTGTGATGATTGCTACCTCTGATACTGCCATGCTGATATGCAGCGTTAGACTTTCGCCGCAATCATCATAAATACTGGGGCAAGCTTTACACAATGAATGAAGTCAAGGCAAGTCCCAGATCGTCGGTTTGCACCAAGTAACCAAACCAATTGATGCCATACAGTTTTCCTGGCATGTTCCGTCGAAAGAAGAAATCGATTTTATTCTCAGACTATTTCGAGAGTTGATAGAACCTACATTAGCCTGTTTGGAGGGACTGCTGGCCCCAGGTACGTTCTTGAACACAAATCCAGACTCCCGCTCAAGAAACGCCATCGTTAGACATACCAAGAGATGCAGTTTGGCGGAATGACTTCTGTCGGTGAGTGACGCTTCATACAGCGCTCAGCATGATATTAACTTTCCTCCAGGCTTCTGTGCTTTGTGCGGAACGCATTTGCTGGTATCCCCACGCTTGCGAGGGAGGAACCTCTCACTACTGGAGACATACGCAGTAAAGCAGCCGAGAGTGATATACTGTGAGCCTCGCCGCCTCTATTTTTGACATTGTGCATGTCTTATTCCTCACATAGCGACGAGATACCAGAGATGATAGCGCTTGTGGACCCGGTCAACGCTGGCTTCGCATTGGCAGATACTTCGGACCCTCGTCACAGGTACATCACCTCCTTAAGGCGCCGCTTCGGTTGGCTCCTACACAACGCTTCACTCTCTCTTCTTAAGCAAGGGGAAGAGAACACTGTAGATGCCGTCAATGCACTTGTGAGTAGGACGGCTCGCCCTCCTTTCGTCCCCTCACATAACCGTGTTATCAAGGTACGGTCGATCAGGGTATACATGCTTGAATATGGCGATAGCCGAGACAGGTTCGTATGCTCGTTGTCATCCCTTTCGGTTCATGCCCACATGTTTTGCAGTTACTATATAAATCACGACCAGTACACCAGCGAGATGAACATTGCCCGCCAGTACGGCGGACAAAAGATATGGCCCCGAGCCATATGGGTTCGCCGAGCGCGGTTGGTACATCTTCTCACAATTTGTATTGTTTATTGAATGTCCTTTAGGTATTACAACTCTTCAAGGTTGCGTTGGAACTCCATTGAACGTGCCCGAGGTGCTTTGGAGGACAAGCTTATCGACGATGTGGTTGAATGGTGCATGTGGCATTACGCAACAATTCGACAGTTAGTGATGATCACATTACCCCGTGATGTGCACATCTGTTGACCGTTGGATAGATCTAGTCAGTCCCTCCTAGACACACTATGCACAGTAAGCGGGTTGCTTTATCGACAAGGCGCGGTTACTGATGAATTAACAGTATTACGACGGCGTCCGACGTCGCACATTACCTCGTTTGTATAAGTCCTTGGACCCGGGGACGGATGACGATCGTATGAAGGGTGCCCTTTGGACCCTCCATTACTCGTCCTTCGGCAAATATGCCGTCTCCGGTAAGTTGACACAGTGAAGGTATTTGTCACCATCTACTAAATAAATCTCCAGAGCCAACGCTTTGTCCAGAGTTGTTCAAGAAACTATTCGCCTCGCAGCATAACGAAAAGGTGCGTCAAGGATGTGCGACAGACATACACGCAACTTACAGCCTGTAGCCTTCCATCCAAGATGCTATCTCCTCCGTGGCAGACAACTGTGCGATACCTCCGTTCATAAAACATTTGTTATTGTATTGATGCTTACGCTCTATAGGCATCGGAAGCTTTTCAGAACCATCATATCTGGTGTATGACATACCGAATCCGGGGTTGGACAAGGCAGTCGCAGAGATGCGAGACCTGTTGCCACACGATCCTTCGTCAAAAGCCATTGTCAACCGTTGCAGAGTTCAGCGCATAAAGCGGATCTCGATGGCGAATGAAGCCGCCAGACAAACTGTTCGTCGCCATTCTGTATGTGATTATCAATGCTTATTCTTTGCAGATCTCCATTATCCAAGAAGTGGGTGAGTCAGAAGACACGCATTGGAAGTACGCGATCGCAGCGGTCAGATGTCTGCGTACGCTTAGTCGGCGTGACGTACCTCTCAACCCTTCGCTCTTGAAATTCTTCTTGGAAAACACGTACGACGAGCATCCCAGCGTTGTGAGTCAATAGGCCTTATCCGTCATTATTAACGACTAATACATGTCCGTCCAGCGCTATGTGAGCCACACTTTTGATGGGATACGTTTTACCTTCTGATCGCCCCTTCAGTACGCCCAACGTGCGGTCATGAAAACACTGAGAAACCTCAAGTTGCGAACTTTCTGTTCGGATCCCGTCGACCTGGTGCTAGCGCGTAATCACAACCCATTGAAGCGAACAGTTACAGTCCAACCATCTCACCAGTTGACCTCCAAATACCTAGAGGCTTACAAGGAGCCGGTGGGTCTAGACTGCTCGTCACAAGAAGGGTCAGCATTCCATAGCTTGCTGTGGGCGTACGTTTGCTGAACCTGGTCGAATAGTATTTTCTACGAACACGATCCTCCCGGATGGCTAGCCTGGCCTTCCAAGTTTAGCCTGCTGGCATTACCGCATCAGACGAAGTCAACTTTTCAGCCTTGGGATCGAACCAGCGAAGCTGCTGTCACTACTCTGCGAACAGTGGCAATGGACCCCGAATTCTGGGAGAATCTGATTACCTACTACGCAGAAGAGACTGACGAGGTCTCCCTCACTCAAGATAATGTCTCCACTGTGAAGTCTATATGTGAGTTCCCGCAGTTATTGTGCTCGTAACATGTTCGTAACATACTTTCTCGCCAGTCCAAGTTCTAGAGGATGAGCCATTGGAGACGCTGAAACCGCAGTTAGTCACCCTCATTCAGGACAAAGACCAAAACAAACAGAGGGCAGCTGCGGAGCTCCTGGCTGGTGTACTCAATGGTAAGAGTAGTCGATCCACGGTTTGCTATTATATTTAACGTCTTCAGGATCCAAGCATTGGCCGACCAGTAAACAAGACCAACTATGGAAGTGGTTCACTCCGTACATCACGAAGATCTTCAGACAAAACATACTGTCAGATACCTTGACAGTTTGGGTATCTTTCCTTGAGGTTCGAACGGACCATTCTTTTTTCGCTTTATCTGATATTGATATCACCATCAGTATATGTTCTACAATAAGGACCCACGCCGCGTGCAACCTTTGGTAGATTTCTTAATTAGTGAAGTCAAATCTCAGGATTATAATGGAGAGTCATCCTTTGACGCTATCAAAATCCTTTCGCCCTTCCGAGCGTTCTATTCGGAGTTGAACTGGAAGTTCTCTGCTTGGGCGGACGAGATCATGGATCGATTTTGGAAAGAAATCAGCAGTGAACATGATGATGTGCGTCCGTCGGATTTGCCTATCCGCGAACCACTGACAAACACCAATTAGGTTCGTGCATATGTGGGCGAGATGTTGGCATTTTCGGCAAAGATCAAGGCACGTTATCTCCCATTCATGAATACTCAAACTGACGGCCTTCCAGTGGAGTCCAAAACCAACCATACCGAATGTAGAGACCTTCGTGAAGGAATGCCGTATTCTTCCAATCGAATTCGACATGATGGGCATGCGAGGGTATTATCACAAACACAGAGTAGCTGACTTAGTGGAGAAATTCGCCGTGTGGCGCGGGCAACGACTCTCAGGTGCTCGTGCATTTCAGTCGACTTACGATCGGTAAGCTTTCGTTGCAAGATTATCGTAATCGCCTAATCCGGCATAGCGTTGGGATCACTGTCTGCAAGTGGCTCTATCAATCGCTTCATGATACGCATGCCATCTCTGTGTTCGATTACATACTTCCTTTGTTGGTAAGTCAGCCGGTTTGATTTGTCTTGGCCCAATCTGATAGATACATTTTAGCCAGAGACCTTCCGATTTGCAGAAGGCGAGTGATGCATGAATAGCTTTCTTGCACGCTCCAAGCTGATCATATACTAAACGTGCAGTCAGCGACAACGATGAATTGGCTTCGCGAGCTGGGATGTTACTGGTCAGAATGTGTGGTGTAACCCCACCTCGGTCATTGATCAACCCCATCCTGGATGCTATGTTCGACGCGATCCAAACATCACCAGTATGTCACATGTCTGTTAAACTATGTCGTATACTCACGCCCTTATTCATTCAAGTCATGGAGGGTGCGACTTAAGGCTTTGCCTTTGGTTCAAGGCACGTCCACGTTGTTTCTGAACCAGATAACGACCTTACCGATCAATCGTATATTTAGTTTTCTACTTCCGTCAAGTTCCATTGATTAGCGAAATCAAAGTAGTGGAGATCCTGGAGGTTAGCAGGGGACCTACATGATACTCATCTGCCACTGACTCCGTTCAAGGTGCTTTGCCGTTGTCTGGATGATGAGATTGTTGAAGTGAGGGAAATGGCCGCCACGTATGCCCTCTTTCATTCACCCGCTACGTTAAATTGATCGATGCTCCTCCAGCACATTGTCTGGAATCCTTCGATTGTCCCCCAGACGCAGCGTGATCACCTTAAAGGTAAGCTTTGCATCCCAGTCGATTTGTTAAGCGTCTTCTATCTGCTTATCGTCGGCTGCATCATGATGAATCTTCTCATGCCGCGGCCTTCCCGAACCTGTCATTGGCTTCATAACCTTCCTTCTCCATTGCGCCTCATCATGCGGACGGACCGTGCTGTCACCTCGTGGCCCTTCATGACAGCACACACAGTTCCTCGCTCGTTGAACCACTTACGCGATGCTCAACTGAACCGACTTGCTAACCCGTATTCACGTTCGTAGGACCGCTTCGTCCGGCTAGCCAAAAACAGCCATATTCCCGAACGCCAGTCACCAGACTACAACAAAGCTTTGCGTCAGCGTCATGCGGCGATTCTAGGAATCTGTGCATTGGTGGACAGCTACCCCTACACGGTGGAGAAGTGGATGCCCGATCTTCTGGCCAATGTTCTCGCGGAGCATACGTATGACCCAGTAAGCTTCTTACCTCCAGTTTACCGTTATGTTACTGCCTTCTATCTCATCACGTTCAAACTCCAGATCCCAATTTCCACGACAGTTCGAAAGTGTGCTAGTAATTTCAAGAAGACCCATCAAGATACGTGGCATGAAGATTCGAAGAAGTTCAATGAAGACCAGCTCATAGCGCTGTCAACATTACTCAGCGGATCATCATATTGTCAGTTCGCTCAAAAACTTATTGGTGCCCACTCTCACCGGTGTGATAGATGCTTAATGACCGTGCGTGAGTCCCGAAGACCGCAGAGTGCAACTGAATGACCCTGGACATGGATTGAATAGTATTGCAATCATTGGAACGTACTGTATTCATTCTGATAATGTAGAGGTAGGGTTGGAATGTCGTGTATATCCAACGTGTACCTACATACTCTAGGTTGTGCCGAGTAAGAAGGCACCCTCTGAGCAAAATTTAATTATTGGATTGAGTTTTATGCATTGTATTATGGACAATGAAAGGTACCTGCTTGAGCAGACTACAACGATGGCTAATGAAGGACAAATGAGTGAACGTTTATGGTATAGTGCAAACGCCTGGTGCCAGCAAGGTGCAAGCTCCTCATGATGAGTATCACCCCCGCGGTGAAAACAGAGTTGGCCCAGTATAGGAACTACCCTCGTCCTCCGCTCCACTCAATCCTAGGTTGCTGGTGCCTGGATGATGTTATACTGTCAAACTTGGTATACGATTCTGAGGTTCAAGCGTGCTCGGGGTGATGGGCCTCCTCATAATTGCCGGGGCGGGAGCACTTTCTCCTTCTTCGAGGTAAGCGTCGGGTAAGGCGAGACCAGGCTCCGAGGTTTCGGTGCCATCGGCGGTGCCACACCGTGCGCCCGCTCCAGGAACCATGTCGATCGGTGCCATTCCACGGTTCTCGTACCCCGATTTGATACGATTATTTGACACTGATTCTCTGTCCACGAGGGAATGTCAGGTTTGGAGAACAAAGACACAAAGGGGTACCCACCGTATTTCAGCAATCAAATCGTCGATGTCGTACCAAGCAATCGAGGAGTAAGCGACCCCACGCCACCAGCCCATGAGGTCGCCTGGTCCGATGTAGGCGTGGGCGTGGAGGTGGTCTGTGACTGGTATCTTCGTATCCTTGAAAGGCGGAGTGATGAAGCCGATATGGAAGTCAGGATGAGAGTGAAGGGGGGTCTGTGGGGGTACAGCTGGTGAACTGAGTGTTTCATGTGACCTGCGTGCATAGGACGACGTAGGCGTCAGAAAAGCGGCTGCCGAAGGTGATGGCATCGAAGCGTTCGGGGGTGATGCCTCTGGGTATTGCTCGTTGGATCGAGGGTTCGTCGTAGGCGAACTAGGGGGTAAAAACGAAGTCAGGAGGCGAGTTGCGAGGTTTCTGACATTGACGAGGAGGGGTAGGTCTGTCGAGGACTGGGAAAAACATTAGCCCTTCCGTAAGAGAAGCCCGAAGAATTTCTGACGCACCAGCGTGTATATTGATGGTACATGCAAACTGTCGTACAAAGTCAATCAGCCGTCCACGAACGGTGCGAAGACGGAAAACTGACTTGAATGCGATGATAACGTGGCCCTTGCTCGACACGGGGTTCGCCTTCTCTCTGTATGCCGTGAAGTTGTCGTCTCGCCAGAGGACCTCTGGTTGGGTGGAGCCCACTGGAAACGACGGCGAGCGGGGTGAGTTTGAGGGCGCGTGGAGGGCGGTCGTCACGATGCCGCACATTGGACATCCAGGCCTGGGCGCGAATGCCATCGTTGAGGGCGGGATGTGGTTTGAGGAAGAGGAACGAGTGACAGCAGCTTCCCGACGAACAACTGACAACAGTAACTTACACACGTGACCCGTGCCGCCAATCTCGACTGCGCACTTCAATGATATCGGTATCTTCTGCCTTCAACGCTTTCAGAGAAGAACTAGATGAACATCACGACAGGAGAGAGCGTCTCATCAAGGTCGTGCCTTCCCCTGGATACGCCGCTATCACCGTTCTGGGATCATTTTCTAAATCCTACTGTATTTCTTCTTCAGGCCAGCAGAGACATAACGAATCTCTCCAAAAAGACAATATTCCTGCTGCATCGGCTAGCACTCGAATCGCTCGCTGACGCTGACGACGGCCGGCGCACATCTGCGGCCGCGAAGGGGTACGCCAACCTTCGCGAAGTCCAGTCACTCTACGCTGGCTTGCGAAACGAACTTGCTGGCGATGGGTTTTGGCGATATCACCAACAAGTGTCTCCTGGCTTGCAGGAATACATCGAGGCCCTGAGCTTCACCCATTTCCTGGAACACCGCTCGCTCATTTGCTTCGAAACGGTGCAGCGCTCGTTGAGCGATGCAGATCATGTTCCAGTAAGTAAACTACTCCTGTTTCAATTCACATTTGGTACACGAACTAACTGTCGATCCTCCCAAGTAGTATCTCCCTCTGACGACCTCCGACTACCTGCTAGGACTGTCCGACCTTACTGGGGAGCTCATGCGCCTCGCAATTTCCGGGATCGCCCAGCGCGGCGGGCGGGCGCAAGCAATGGAAATATGCACCTTCGTTCGGAACTGCAAAGCCGACTTCGAGGGATTTACGTCCCACGTCCGAGAGCTCTCGAAGAAGCAAGCCGTAACATCCAACTCCTTGGAGAAGATAGAAGATGGTTAGCATCGAGTCTTCTATTGCTGATGAGATGATTTGCTCACAACTTGATGGGGTAGCTGCCTATGCCATCGTTCTTCGCGGCTCCGAGTACGATTTACCTCCTGAAATGCTCGATGATATCGTCGCTAGCACCATCGCTCAGAAGCGACATGACTTCGGTATGGATCACGGTGAGGAGATCGCAATATAAACCTAGCAGACAAGTAAATTGTAATGGTATTCAACGAGCATTCGGTAATACACTCGGTCCACGAGTCGTACAACAGGAAAGGTACAACAGCTATGTACAGTTACAAATGTGGCATAGATTACGGTGCTACAAAACGACAACACATACGCCAGACGTAAATGACGCTCAACCGATCTACAACATTGCATACCACGGAAGCTAACTTGGACTCAACAATTCATGTACATCTTGACCCGAGCGCTTTTCTCCAGCTCGAACGTCATGACCTTCAGGTCCCCCGCACCCGCACTATCATCGAGCATCGCCTCGACGTCGGGAATCACCGTCTTCCCGTCAATCAAGATAAAACCCTCCATCCACAATTGCGGAGCACGAGTGTTGTCCTTGACCAGGAGCGTTGCTTTGCCAGCGGGCACATCGAAAGTGTACTCGAGCTTGCACCGCGTAGCCTTTACTCGTTGGGTAGAGGTCACCGTCGCTTTATTGTCGACGATGCGTTCTTCCACAATTGGTGGTTCAGAGACCACAGATTCTTCCTTTTCCGTCCGGGGCGTCACCTGCGATGGCGCTTTGGGAAGGAGCGCGGTCCGTTCGTCCACTTTCTCTGTTGGTTTCGATCTCCCATCTCCCTTCTTTCGCGACTTCCCCACCCTCGCCCCCGCCCCAGACCCAAACAACAAATAAAACACCCTACAAAACACACTCCCAATGAACACCTTCGCCATATGCACGAATAGGCCCATGCACGCAATCACCATGCCCCGATTCCTCCTCATCCCCAACTGCGGAATCAACGCCCTCTCCGAATTCGAATTCGAATTCGAGGGGGGGATAGTGGATCGTGAAGACGCCGTGGAGCAAGATACATCTGAGGAATTCGATATGGACGTAGTAGATCCCGAAGTCGACGGTGTCAAGGGGTCCACGGGATCCGAGGTGCTCACTGCCCGCTGCGGAGGCGATGGAGGTGGCGTTGGGAGTACGTCTGCACCGTCGTCGGTAGGAGCACTGAAGGCGAGCGAGTGTGCTGTTAGGAACGAAACCAACAATGATTGATCGTGTGGTGTTGGACCGAGTAAATCATAAGAGGGTGACAGTACTAACTCAGCACTCTCTGGGCCTGTGGAAACCATGACCGTTTGAATACCGCTAGCGGCAGAATATATGCCAGCGGCTCGTGCTTTGACCGAGGCGATGGCAAATTGCTGCGTATCTTGGGGCAGAAGTGAAGTCAACGTCTCGAAGGGTATGGCGACGTCTTCCGGTACGCCAGAACAAGGAATGATGGCAATTTGAGCAGTAGTGGATTCCCCAGAGGCCAATATCAACGGGGCTACACGGTCATTATCTGGGCTCAAGATTCGAGCACTTGACGAACCCCATGCGATAGCGTCTTGTATAGCGCGGTTGAGGGAGGTATTGGGACAATGGGTGTCGATGAAAGCCAGGCGGATAGTCCCTGAACCAGAGGTTGAGACGATATTGTCGGCACTTGTCAGAAAGAGATGGGCATCCGTAGAGGCAGCTAGCAGGAGGGTCGGGGGTACAAGAATCTCGGGCGCCGGGTGAGGGATGGCTAATAATATAGCGACATCCTCGATATTTCTCCCAGAGCTTAGTGATCTAGACGTCTCATCATTAGCCACTGGCTTTGCCAAATCAATATGCATGCACGTACCCATCCTTTGAGATGCCCAAGAGGGAGTACGTCGACGCTTTACCCAGCCTCAGAACATCTAGGCCATTGTGGTGTTCACCTGTAGCAATATTGTGGACGAACGTTCGCGAGGTCTCCGAGTCGTCCGCGCCATCCAAAGCACTCCAACTTCCCGACACCTGCAGCAGCGTGCCGTCCGACTGCGCCGCAAGTCTTGGATTCGAGCTGAGCACAAGCACACCATCTTGACCGTACCCTCCCAACCAAGTCACCTCACCCGAAGAACTCGCCAAGCGATATGTGAATGAATACTGCCAAGTCCCCACAACGTCCAGCGTAGAAGCGCCAGATAGCTGAATAGTGGTGTTCAGCAATAGTGTTACCGTTTTGTTGCTGCTTGTACCGCCCGCCGTAGTGATACCGGAAGATTTCGCATTGAAATGAACGACACCCTCCGAACCCTCCCCCGTTCCTGTTGGCACTCTTTCGTCCTCCCGCCGGAAATCGATGTCGCCCCATTGACCAGCAGGCCGCCCAGCTCCCAGCGCCGGAATATCAGACCAGAGTTGAAGTTGCGCATTCTGCCGTTCAAGTTCGCGATACTCTTCAGCATCTACAGTGGCCGTGAATCTAAGGTGCACGACGCCGCCGTTATTGACAGGCACGAGCACTGAAGTCTTTCGCCCAAGGGCGGGGAAGAAGCTGAGGGACGTGAGCGCCATGGTCACAGTCGTCGTTGAGAACAGCGAGGCGTCGTGCAAGCAGGCAGCAGCGCGCCTCAAACATGATGTCATTTTACAAACACAACATCTACCGTTACAACACACAATTACAATTCATCTAAATTAGACGCCGCCTAGTCTGCCTACTAGTTTGTGCGGGGAGGAAATCCGCCACTGCGGCGAAGAAACGTTCTGCATTTTCGTCGACCTCGTCGTCGCCCTCGTTGTCATCGACGTCGAGATAGATAATACTATTCGCCTTCCTGATTTGCTCCATCTTCTGCTTCATGCGAATACCACCACCTTTCTTCCACCGCCTACGAGATTGCCCTCAGCATGGACAAGTTATAAACGGTGGGACAAGGGGACGACGCACTCTTTACGGGCGTGCCAATCGGCATGTCTTACACCCCCTGGTTTCCAGTCGTCGTATCCGTTCGTCTGGAGCGCTTCGATGTGCTTTTGTACATTATTGTCGACGGTAATATTTGGCAGCATGGGTACGTCCAATGGGAGAACCGTCCGACATACTGGACACGATGGTGCGTTGTTCTGAAAACAATAATACACCGATGTCATGAGACCTGCTCAACGTTGACGCATACAAAGCTTTGCGGAAGTTGCACTCACGCCGCATCGTTCTATCCACTGCCAGCCGCACTCCCCGCAGAAAGAATGCCCACACGGATTCCCTACATGGCTAGACGCACTGTATGCCATTGATTAGCTTCGTTGATTGGGCGTTTCCAACCTATATATGCGTGACCACTCACAAGATATCGCAACATCTATGACAACGCACGCCGCATAGTTAGTTTACACCCCATTCACAGCCTGCTTTATATAGAAAGCGTGCACGCACATGGGGCAGGTTAGTTCCTCCTGGAACGACGCGAGATATGCATCCATGCGTTCCCGCACCTGTGTTTCTGTGCTAGAGTCCTCGAAGGTTTCCTGGTGCTTGCACTTCTTCCGCGGCGAGCCGTACATAAGAGGCGATCCGGATCGCTTCGCGCGTTTCTCGGAAGGCTTGGGGGTGTTCGGTTGTAGATCTATCACCGCTGATTAGGGTCTGAGCGTCGTAATGAAGTTACATAACGAACGATTGGTGATTATTGGTGCAGGAACTATGGGCGGCGGCGCTATGTATGTCGCAATGAGCATTATAGCTACCTCGATCTATGTCATGGAAGTCTCTACTGACCTGCAGTCACAGAGCGCCCGGTCGTCG
This sequence comes from Pleurotus tuoliensis, assembly GCA_036872985.1. Classification (NCBI taxonomy): domain Eukaryota; kingdom Fungi; phylum Basidiomycota; class Agaricomycetes; order Agaricales; family Pleurotaceae; genus Pleurotus; species Pleurotus tuoliensis. The sequence continues at coordinate 3,231,793 of JAYMDH010000002.1, forward strand.
TGGCAGGTTGCTGTTGCAACGACGTGGACGCTACAGCTACTAAGCTATTCACCATGGGACGAACATAGAACACACACATGCACTCACCATTTCCTTGCATACCATGTTCTTCCAACGCATCCAGCAGCCCCAACACCGTCTCATCAAACTGAATCTCATCGCAGGAGTATTGCGACGAGTCCGGGGACCCAACCCCTTGATTCAGCCCTTCTAATCCCACTGCAGACTCGGCCTGGACATCTGGTATAGCCTGAGATGGTTGGGTAGCGATGGTATCGGAGAGTTCTGGAATCGTATTCCAGTCGATATTATCGAATAAGTCAGGAAGGCCTCCGAACTCGTCGAACTCGTCGTCGGACATGGTTGAAGGACGAGGATAACGTTATGTTGTGGTTCAATTGAAGTTGCTCCTGTCGCGACTGTCAGTCACTGGAGTCAGTTACCTGCCAAATTGGGCTAATGAGTCACGTGGTTCCAGCTTTTTTTTTTTTTTTTTTTTTTTTTTTTTTTTAATTCTGCATTTATATACCGCAACAAGTATGCTAAGCTACTAAGACGCGGTGTGGGTGGATACAGGCAAATAACTACATTCCCTGCTCAGGTGGGCATAGCCCTCCTGAGCGTTGGCAGCAAGGGTGCGTTAAAAAACCCATTGGCAAAACCCAGTGGGAAAAGGCCGCTGGGAAAAAGCTACCTGCTGTATCCGTTTACGACGGACAGGTGGGGGGCTAGCACGGGGTGGGGCCGTTGGGGAGTGGTTCCTAATGGCTAACGGCGACATTAATCTGTGGGTGGTGGCGTCAGTGAGGTTGGGACTACCATAGCAGAAACGGAGGGGGACCGGGTATATAAGGGGCGTGGGGTATTGAGATGGGGGTGTACTTAGCTGATATCCATAGTATGCGGTCGGAATGCATTTGAGTGTTGGATGAACTTAGCAATAGCTGCTAGTCCCTTTTGCGTGCCAAGTAGGAAATCGAGAGATAGTGTTGAAGATGCCTCCCTAAGGAGGTGACGGGCATGCTCGTGTAGAGGACATTCGGTGAGGACATGTACTCTGGTTTGTAGCAGAGTGTCATCACACGGACACGATGAAGGTAGCCGAGAGACGAAACGGGAGAAGTATTCCCCGATAAACGCATGGCCGAGAGAAACCTGTATGGTGTGGCTGTATGTGCGACGGTCACCGGTAAATGAACGATGGAATTTGGCAAGTCGAAGGGATGGGGGATGAGTTAGGGATAGAGCTGAGGGCGATGTTTTTGGGAATTCCTTCCATTGCTTCACCCATCGTTCCAGGGCTGCAGCTTTGGCATTCGCTTTCGCCCAAGCAATTGTCGAGCCGATGAAAGGCCTCTGGCCAGCTGCTACTTTTGCTAACATGTCTGCCCTTTCGTTACCTCGAATCCCCGAATGTCCTGGTGACCATGAGACATTGATTGAGAGGTTACGATAGGATGTTAGTAGCTGGTCGATGTTCTCGCGAAATATGACTGATGCGTCTTGTGACGGGTGCGGGCCGGTGTCGTAGATGGACGTGATTGCTGAAGTGTTATCAACGAAGATGCGGACGTGTTTCACAGCCGGGTTGCACCGGATTACATCCTGTAAGCGCTGGGAGGCGCGAGAGAGGGCGAACATTTCACCGTCGAAGTTGTCCGCATATGCCCCCAGCCCAAGGAGGCCTTTGGCAATTTCTCTTCCTAAATAAAAGACAGTGAACGCTGCCCCCGTTCGTAGTTCATCACCCACCGGGTGTCTTGAGCCGTCGGTGAAGATGTTGATGACCGATGGGTCTGTTCTTGCTTCCTCCTCACATCTGCGAAGGTTGCGTATCAGCTGCTTACGACTATCCTTGTCTCTGGGAACGTAGTTCGAAAAGGCAAGTCTCGGACCCCACTTGTTTCCTAACTCCCAGGGTGGAGAGGCGTAGGGATTGATTCTTTCATCAATATCGAGAGAGAAGCTGGCGCAGTTTGCCAGAAGCTGGAGGTTCGTGCTTGTCTTTTTGCTGTTGGAGTGGGTGGGGCCGTGAACTTGGTTGTAGTTCCATGGTGCCACCAGCCGGATGATGGGTTGAGCATGTCGCGGAAGAGAGCGAAGACGAATGGCGGCATTAGAGATGATGCGGCTGAGGAGTAAGGGGATGGGGAGGACGGAGCCGATATGGTGCAGGGCGATGGTTGGTGACGTGTGGAATGTACCTAGAATTAGCCGTAGCCCTGCGTTCTGTACCTTGGCCATTTCATTCGTTAGCCCTTTCTGACGGACACCAGTGTACCAGAGGGGCACGCCATAGGTGAGGACTGGGAGGACGATCGTTTTGTATGCGAGGCGCCGATTGGCGTGGTTCATCCCCCGAACCGAGTTTCCGAGAACTGTGAGAGCTTGAACCTTTGACATAGCCCGGTTGCACATAATGCGAACATGCTCCTTAAAATCGAGCTTCCGGTCTAGAAAGAAACCCAGCCACCTCATGACTGGGTTGGGGAAAACTGTCAGGGAGTTGTCTGCACTGAGGCGAATGCGGATTGGGAGGAGTTCGGGAGACTTAGCTCTGGTAAAGTGCATGATCTCGAACTTGGTCGGATCGGTTGTGAGGCCAATGGCTTGCAAGCCCGCGTAGATGATTTGGAACTCGGCTTGAAGTTGGCGGACATTCTTGTCGATTGACTTGGAGAAGGCCACTAGCAGGCCGTCGTCCACGTAGAAGTAGAGCGAAGACTTGTTCGATGTGGTCGATAGTTCAATGACTGGGCTGGTGTAAAGTGCCGCTAGAATTGGGGAGAGCGGGGATCCCTGGGGAATACCGACTGATGTAGGTGACGGCGGGGTGTTTGATCCATTGATCCGGATAGAGACTTGGCGGTTAGAGAGGAAACTCTGGATCCAAGTTCTGATTTGAGGAGGGAACCCTGCGAGGCGCAGGACCTCAACTAGCCGTCCATGGTGAACATGGTCGAAGAAACCTTTAATGTCGAACGCTAGAGCCGTTGCGGTAAGCCCCTTTTTCCAGCCTGACTGGATGTCATGCACAAGGGTGATACCAGCGTCGATTGTCGATGACTTGTCTCTGCATCCAAATTGGTTAGTTGGAACGAGTTGGTGCTTACCCACATCGAACAGGATTCGGCGGGTGATTATCTTCTCCAAGAGCTTAGATAGGCACTCCAGAAGGGAGATAGGGCGATAAGATCTGGGATGGGACATGTCTGTTTTCCCTGGCTTGGGAACGATAGCGACGATGGTTGCTCTCCAGGCCTTTGGGTGGTGGCCGAGACGCAGGCATGCGTTGAAGATACTTGTGAGGAGGTGGCCACATGAGGGAAAGCTCCATTTGATCAGACGATAGTTGATCTCCGATGGGCCTGGGGCAGAAGCATTAGATGTGCCGCTTAACGCCTGGCTTACCTCCTCAATAGATATGGGCACAAAGTCCCGAACAGGCCGTCCTGGCATATCGTTCGCCTGGGCGACTTCAACTTGAGGTGGAGAAGGTGGAAAGAAGGCTGACTTGAGGGTTTCTCCTAGCTCAGCTGCGGACGCTGCTATACCATCGTCAGTAATAAGCGGGGGGATGCGTGACCTACGCTTCCCCGCTGACCAGTCAGCCAAGCGCCAAACATTATTTGGTGTGGCCGACTCAAGGATACCATTGGCCCACTCTTGTTTCGCTTTTCTAACGACTCGGTGAAGTCGGTTAAGCAATTTCGGCTTGAGCTCACGTGGAGCCTGGCGTATCTCCTCAGCTGCCCTACGGCAGTCTTCGTTCCACCACCGTGCTGCCTTGGAGGATCTGGGTTTGCGATCTGGCATGCAGGAGTCAGTGGCTTGAATATAGCAGTCGACCAGCCTGTCAACAAGGTGATCGAGTTCGTGGGCTGCCCTTGGCTCTCTGTAGTTGTTGGTGATTGCCCGGAGACGAGCAGCAAAGTCGTTCGTCCAGTCTAGTTGCTTTGCGACATCTAGGCGTTTACCCATATCCAGAGGAGCCTCCTCCTCCACTGGGGGAGGGGTTCGGACAGTATAGATTAGGGCATTATGATCTGAGCCAAAGGAGAGGACCTCGTCAATGACCGGGGGGCTGAATACCATTGCGTCTATGGCCGAGCGATTGGTGAAGACCAGGTCGATGATTGAGTCACGTTGGCCACTAGCTCCGACCCTGGTGCGGACTCCCATGGGGTTCACTAGGTAGAAAAGGTTGTCGCTTGCCCACTCAAGCAAGTCTTCCGCCGATCGCTGATTGGTGCACGGAGGGATGGACCACGCTGAGTGCCGGAGGTTGAAGTCGCCAGCCACAATTGTCGGGACTACGGGGTTGAGGGGTAGGAGTGAGAGCATCGTAACTGCCTCCGCTTTCTCGCCATTGCCAGCATTGTATGTGTTAACTGTTAGGAACGTTGAGCCACCATAGGAGAATTCAACAGGCAAAAGATTGGGGTGCTTAGCAATATCTGGTCTAGGCGTAGACGCGAGGCCGTGTACATGTCGTTTAACATATGTTGCAACCTTGGGATGTCCAGGGGCCAAGGGGGCGAAGGACTCCCAGGCTTGCGAGGCAGGAAGACCGTTGATGGGTTGTCCTTCTGGTGATGAGTCTGATTTGTCGAGGCCGATGCGGCCATACCATGGTTCCTGGAGTAGAAGAATGTGTACATCAGTTAAATGATTGAGAATGACATGGGTACGCATAGACGAGCGCGCCACATTGAGTTGCATGATCTTCAAAGGGGGGAGGCTGTTCATGCGTCAAGTTGCATCTGCGGTGGGGCCGGTTGGGTCAGCGTTTGCCGTTGAGGTTGCGAAGGCGCTGGGCGGGTCTGGTTGGGGTGCAGGGAAGGGCGAGGAACAAACTTGCGCTTTTCCGGACAAGTACTGTCAGTAGACCAGTGTTCTCCTTCACAGTTGGCACATCGGGGCTTGCATTCGCAGGTGCTGGAGCCATCTTTGAGCACTGATGGGCAGTAGATATTGTGCTCCGTCGTCGGGTGCCTTTGGGCACACTTTGCGCACACGCTAGGTTTGTTACAGCCTTTCGCTGTGTGGCCAAGCCCCTGACACCTGTCACATTGCGTCAGCCTGGGCTTTTCCCTCCAAGGACGCACCGGGGTGTGGCGGCCATCCATGAAGATGGGTGTTTTAAGTAATTCTTTGAGTTTGGACCCATCGGGATCCTCGAACGCGAACACAACTGGTGCGACAGGGGGCAGCCCTTCAGCTGGGTTGGATACAAAGCGAGGCTCTTGGGTGATCTTGAGGTTCTTGATGATAGGGTTACGCCTTAGTAGCACACCGAGGGCCTTAGTGTCCCAGTAATGCCCGTCGAAGCCCATAGATGGCACCCTCGAACAGACTGCTTTCGACCACTTTGTGTCGTGCGATATAATTATATCGGTTAGCCCATGGTCTACTATGGGGTGGATAATGTTAGCGTGATTATGAACGATAGCCGGGTTAATATGAGACGGAAAGGTTAGTATAATGTTACCGTTACGGTTCCATTCAGCACCGAGGATTTCTAGGCCGTCGTTACGAGTAGCTGAGTTGTTGTTGAATGCCTGGTTAAGAGTGTGAAAGAGCATCTGTGAAGATTTGCGTTCAGCCTCAGGAGGCAAACGCCCTTGGAACCTGACAACGAATTTGGTGTTTGGTTTGGCAGCAGTTGGCGGCGTAGTCGTCTTCGGCTGCTGGGTGGGTTTGGTTTGGTTTGCGGTCGATTTGGCCACACTCGCATACGACAGAGCCGATGAGCCTGTCTGATGGGCAGTAGGGCCACCGGGCAGAGACGCAGGGGGGTTGGCGGAGGTGGGTTGGGATGGTACAGATCCGATACGTCTCTCGACATTCGATATCCTAGAGGACAAGTTCGCTTCTAGACCTCGGAAGAGATCTCTCATTTCTGCTTTGAACGAGTCGAGGGATGTGTTGTTATCTTGAGGGGCGGGGCCGGCTCGCGGTTGGGACATGAAAACGTCGTCATCGATTGCGATCATATTCTCGAATGCCTGGAGGGCGGACTTGAGGGCCTTCATGACATCGAGGACCTCTGGGGTAGCGTCCTCTCCTCCCCATTCCAACGATTTCCTGGCACCTGCAGTGATGTCTTCAATGATTTGGATGCACGCTTGCTTCCACTGCAAGCACGTCATGTCATAGGTGCCGCCGCCGAGACGCAGTTCGGCATTGAACTTCCGCGGGCTGGGGGATACGATTGGAGCGGTGGGAGATTGCATCCTGGGGCGCTTTCGTGTAGGGGTTGCTTCCGTCTGGCCATTCGTGGGGGCGTAGAACTTGTCAAGGTGGGGTACTGCTGTAACATCGCCGTACTCGGACCCATAGGTACTGGGCGGCCGGGGCGGGGGAGTTTGCGGTATGGGTAGAGTCCAGGGGTCAGCGGATTGGTGAACACCGCTTGGCTGGGCGTTGAGAGCCCCTGGGTTTGGAGCGAAGGCGTTGGATTGGGGGGGTATGGTGGATGTGTGAACGGGCGCTAAAGGTTGATGTGAAGGTAAGAAGCCAAGAGGCGTCCCACGTGGTTCCAGCAGTTGCCACATTGAGCTTGAGCGTTTCTGCTCCTGTCTGCTCCTGTCTGCTCCTGTCTCGTGCTGTCCTCCGTGTCGCTTTCTCGCCGTTGACAGGACCCAACTTCGTCGGACAACACTGTGCACCATGTCAATGGATCTTCTTCCGAGAGCATATCCGGATTCCATACCAGGCTTTTCCATCGAAGCCCAGAATTAGTTTCACCCTAACGGTGACATTCAAGGTTCCAAAGTTCCAGGTTGCTTCTATAGCCTATAGCCACTAGATATGTTTAGTATGCACCAGTCTCCAGCCGGCAGCAGTCGTTCTAAATACACTCCTCCCGAAGCCACTCCAGCCTGCATCCTCCCGTTATGGAGCTAACTCAAAATGCAGCCATGATGCATCTGTCCAGCATCCAGGCCCAGGATCAGTGATGCCCATGATCATGATGTATATAGTGAGCATCACGATGGAGGGATGTCGGAATGGATATTTGCATCAGCAACAAGTCTATGTGATGCTAAATTCGTTCGAGCGAAGGTGCCCGGGTCCCGAGAAGAGAGGAGAGAGGACACAGAATTAAGAAATGATCATGTCAGGCTTTTCCTAGACGAGTTACCATCATGGACGCTGGTCCCACCGGTGCGGGTCCCGCCTGACTGATGAATTTCGCCTGGGGAGCATATTCTTGGGATATACGGGATGTCGTTCGCTGTCTGACCCACACCTACAGTACTTCGACCGGGCGTGTACATCCAGGGGCCTGTTCAGGGAAGCAGGAAACTCCGAGAAGGCGTGAGAAGCTTATCGTGTTACGTGGGAACTGTCTAAAAATAGGCGTGGCAAAGTGTCTTGGCAAAGGCGCTTATTGGACGGCTTACCTCTTGATAGCGGCAAATACGTATGGCACAGTTGTCACCCAGAAAACATGCAGACCAGGAATAAATTCAACCTGGAAGTTTTACATGACTACATACAAGGGAAGCAAATGAAAATTGTCAAATAAATATACCCAAAGGAGCGGTCATGCGGTTAGGCACTATGGAGGGGGTGGAGGAAGGTCTTGGACCCAATGCACAAGCACCAAGTATAAGCTTGGTGACAGCGCATGGAAGAGCAAGATTAGCTTGCTGGCGGATGAGTGGTGGAAGTAAGTACAAGTACAACATACACGTAAATACATGCGATAATTAGACGTGGTTTAGTAAAATGCCTAGGCCTTTGAGAAGAGAGAGCCAGCGACGCTATACAGAAATGGCTGCCGGAATCGCTTGGTTTTGATGGCTCATCTCGGAATTTGAAGAGTGGCTATTTACCGAGGGATTGTCGCCGGCGTGTTCCCCGCGAGGCCCACTAGAAGACAACAAGGAGCCGATGGCCATTGAGGCACGTGAGCGGGGAGAGTACTCTGCGGAGTCGCTGCGAGAGGAGGAGTAGGGTGATGGCGGCAGGCGGTCCTGGGGTTGCGGATGATGAGATGGTTGAGATAGTAGCTGCGGATCATAAGATGAAGGGTGCGTATGGTGGTTGGGAGGTGGGCTGGGTGATGACAGTCGATGGCGTTTCCGGGGAGACGAATGCGAGTTGTGATTAGGCAGGTCACGAATAGAATGCCGGGACGGGGGATAGGGCGAGCGGCTTCGTTGTGAAGGTGACAGGTGTGGTTTCTCGTCATGGAGAGGGGGGGAATTCGTGAAATTTGGAGTAGGGTAAAAGTTGTTCGGAGGAGGAAGCTGTTCGGAGGCGGCGGTCGAGCAAACTTCGAGCATGGTCCGGTGGAGGGAGGCAACAGAAGCTAGCCGCTGCAGAAATTCAGAAGTTCAGTGCACGGAACTACTACTGCCAAGTCACAGAAACTGACCTGGTCTTCGGCGGTCTTCGCGTTGAGTATCGCCAGAAGCATGTCGCGGTCGCCATCACCGCGAGAATTGTAGGCCCCGAGTATTTCTCGGAGAGTTGGCGGCGGAGGCTAGATGTGTGGCACATTGAGCGGGCTGTGGTCCGGACAAGGTTTCAGAGAATGCATTACCTGGCTGAGCACGGTCGACGCGGAAGAGACCAAGTGTTTTACTTGGGACTTGTCGTCGATATCGAGGATGTGGGATGAGAGAGGTGCCATTTAGCGGGGACCAGATTGGGGTAGAGTAGGGAAGGACTCATTCCTCCCGGATTTCTTAAAGGTGAGGTTAAGGCCAAGAAATCCTAATTTGATCTTTGGCTTGGCATTTTTGTCCAGGAATAACTCGCCTTCGATGATTATTCCCATTGAATGCAATGGAACGCGGCGATGGCGTCTAAAGAGGATTGCTGGCGAATTGCTGGCGGACACTGGTACGGGCAGGCAAACGACTGGCGACCACCGTAGTCCACCCAGCGTCGGCGCACTTGGGAGGACGGAAAAGGACTTGGTATGGGCTTGGATTTGTGTTCCCGTGGCTGGCTGGCGGAACCGTGGACCCAAATAGCATCCAATCACGCTCAAAGGCGCACAAACGTTAACGACCTGCCATTGTCTCCGTCGTTCTCAGCTCGGGGATTACCACAAAATGTAAAATAAAATAAAACATACGACCGTCTTCTCTGATGTGCCCTCTACTCCAGGAAATGTTTGAGTTATAGCTGGTGCTGGCGGTGGTCCTCCTATTTGTCATGAGGTAACGTTAACGCTTGGCTTTGCTAAAAATAGACTCTATCTGATACAGCAATCAGTGATTTTCCGTGCGACTCGTTCAAAAATAGCGTCCCCCTTGCGACTGGAGTCACCACCTGCAACCAGCGTGGCGTTGGCGGTAATAATACAATTTACAGCCTTCGCAGTAGCCATTGCAGTTCCACGCCCCCTCCTCGTCGTACCCCGAAGCCTCTTAAAAGGGCTCAGAGGAGACCCCCGCAGCGTTCCCCTTCGTTCTCGGACGTCGACTGTTACATCGCTGCTAGGCACCTGTAGCCACAAACCCATTCAGATTCCACTGATCCCCCTGCAACACCCGCGGTCGCATACCCGACACAGACTTGCCTCCTACTCGACCGCTCGCCTGACTATGTCGGATACATTTTCGGAAACTCAACCCGTTACCGAACTTGCTTCTGAAGCTGGGGCCAGCGCCGTTACCGAGTCCCCGAACCCAGACGCCCCACCCCCGCGTCCAAAGCCCACGAAGCTGTATTCCTGGCGTGCTAGAAACCCAGATGCAGAGTTACTGTACATCCGCGACGTCGACATTGCTAACCTCGAGCTTGACCGCATGTCTACTCTCTCAGCTGTAGGTTTCGATCAGGAATGGAGACCTACTTTCATCAAAGGCCTCCCAGAAAATCCTGTATCGCTCATACAGCTCGCCTCCGATGAGCTCGTTCTGTTGCTACAAGTCAGCGCGATGAACGGTGCGGATTCAAACGCCTATTTCTTATTCGCTCGCAATAAATAAGTTACCTCCCACCCGCGTGAATGCATGTAGAAATACCTGAGAAACTCATTCAAATTCTTGAGAACCCGGATATTGTCAAAGCCGGCGTTGGTATACAGGGTCAGAGCATCTCTGCTTCATGGTTGGATGCTGCTAAAGTGTTTTCACTCCAGGAGACGTCCATAAACTATACAAAGATCACAAGGTCGACGTAAAGAACTGCGTCGATCTCTCCTTACTCGCCCGGTCGGCAGATAACCCTCGATGGAAAGGCAAATACAGCTCATCGATCGGACTATCCCGCCTCATCGAAGAATACGAGGCCGAAACGCTGCAAAAGGGTAGAATTACCCGAAGTAACTGGGAAGCTGTCCTTAGCACAGCGCAACAAATCTGTCAGTGATATATTCACGCCATCGTTTCGTGCTGCATCATAACCATGATTTATGGTTTACTCAGACGCAGCGAATGATGCGCACGCAGGGCTGACTCTTTACAATCGCCTCGGGGCTATGGCTCGAGGCATTGATACCCTAAAGCCGGTTTGTTACACTTTCGATTGTGTCAGAGGCCGACTCTGTCAACCATCCGGCGCACAATGGTACCCGTGGAACCCAAACTACGATCCCGGACCTCCTCCTCCTCCCAGACCGCCCAAGCCTCCGATAATAAAGGAATTCCCTTCTGCCACAAATACCACAACAATTACATCTCCATCACCTTTGACATTACTATCATCATCGTCAGCAAGCTCCGCCCATCCTATTTCTGGTCCGTCTTCCACGAATACGACCATCGTGAGCACAAACACAAATAGCCACACGCCTACCAATGTGAATAACTTTACGAAGGCGAGTAGATCGGGTGGATACGGGACCCACCATTACAGTAATAGAGCTCAAAATAGCTTCAGGTCTTACCCAAATTCAGGTTCTGGTAACAGCAATGCTCTATATTTGCCGCGACACCAGAGACTTGGTCCAGTGGCACCACAGGGCGAAGCTATGCCCATTCCCGTCCAACACAATATCTGTTCTAGTCGCTCCGATGATCGTGGGCATGCACCTTACCCTCCTACTCCTAGGCGATTCGAGGAACGAGGAAGGCGTGGCAGAGGAAGAGGAAGAGGAAGAGGAAGAGGCGAAGCGCGAACCCAAGTTCCCCATTCCCTACCAGAAACGTAGCCGGCTGCCGGGGGCCCGGTGCAGGCAGACCCGCCTCAGGTGCACAAGATTTATGCCATGCGTGTACCGAGTATGTACGTATATTGTAGACCCAGACCTGGCATAGTTCTTCCTTCTACCACGCGTCCCAAACGCTCACCGTATACAATCCATGGTACTTAATTACACCCACAGGGCTAAAGCGTCCCTCGCCGGGCTTCTCTCCCATCTCTTTCTCCGGGTTCTCTTGGTGTGTTACCACCACTGCCAAACATAGCGCACGCCAGCATGTGGCCCATAACCCAGAATGCACGTTCCTCACGTCGCCGTTCACTTGTTCTTCTCTCGGCAACAGCGAGGTTTGCCCGCGTACATATGATATGATAGCTATTGGGTCAGCGAGGCAATCAAAGATAGATTAATTGGCGACGTGGTACGCGGAAGTTTCAAGTTGCCTACATGGAAGCTGGGGTTATTTTGGGAGCGGGTACCCATGCCCAGCTTAAGCGTGTTTGACAGGTATCATTACCGGTCTAGGCAGAGGTCGGGTGGCCATTTGTTAGTTCTCCTGCCGGTTTCTCAACGTTCTAGCTTTGTCCTACTGAAAGCTTGATCATATCCGGATGATCAAATAAACAGATAAACGCTTCCAATCGAACGGCGAATACTCTCGTACACTTTACATACATATCACAAGTTACACGAAGAACCAATGAGGATTAAACAAAATACATACGAAAAAGCGCAACTTCAGTCAGGAAACTGAAGTACATCTATGGCATTAAAGTGTTGAAGCATGTGTCGTCTCCGCCGGGTGAGAAATTGATGTCGTGCTCATAATCGGAAGAAGCGGGAGTTTAGGTTGGGGTGGATGGCCGTCTGGGGCATTACCCTACCGCGCTGGGGACGAAGGATTTCCGGTTCGGCAAACGATGTGGTCGTAGGGGAAGGAGCGGGGGCAGGTGCAAGGGTTGTGGCAGGTGCACGGGTCGTAGCTGGCTCCCTCGTAGTTCCGGGTTGACGCGAAGGTACGGGAGGCCGAGACGGTTGGTCCTGCACCAGTACCTGCTTAATAGCTCTGTCGTAATGATTATTGGCTAGAAGGGGAAAACGCCAGTTAGACAAAAGCGGCATAGGTGAATGAATTTGTTCTGCTGACATCGTGCCTCCGAGGCATCCCAAAGCATGACGCCACCAAATGAAGGGTAACGTTTCTGGGCGCCTTTCGCTAAATTGATGAGCGTGTTGATGTCCACATAACCATCGCCGGCAGCACTGGGTGCCCCAGGGGCGCCCAAATACACTTTAACATTTTTGTTGGGCGATTGCTTGCGTGCCCAGTTGTCCCTGCCGGGAGAAGTGAGGAGTAAGCATCTTCATTAAATCACCACGGAACATGTCTTTCATACCACGTATCAAAATTGAAATCCTGCCATCGATGTGGTGAGTCAGACCGATACACGAGGCGCGAAGTCACTGATAACACACCTTCGGTCTAGATGATTCACAGAAATTGTTGTCTAGCATCGGAGTGAGTTAATTTCGGCGGTAGTAAAATGAGTCGATGCTCACAAAACTGGACGTAAACTGCGTCAAAGGATGCTCTGTCAAAGGTAGATTAATATCCAGTAGTGCTATAATGCGGGGAGTGCGAACCCATTAAGAGCAGCTCCAATGGCTTGGTCAGGGAATGGGCACTGAGGGGCTGCTGTAATGTAGTAGCTGGCGTTGAATGTTGACTTCATTACTATCGCCGCATTGTAAAGATCGTAAACGAACGAACCGCTTCCCACTACCATTCATGAAACTTCGTAACTCGCTCACAAATGCAGCATAATGGGCTGATGAGCCTGATTCGATATCTAGGTCGATCCTGATCAAGCATCAGAATCAAGAAGAGGCGGCAGAACACCAATGAATGATCATTACCCATCCAAAACTGCACTTCCAAACGGACGCGTGTGGCTGTCTAGGATCACATCGTAAGCACGAACGAACCACGGATACTGAGACAAGTAACGGACCACCGCCCAAGAACAAATCCCAAATATCCCTAGCAAAACCCCTAGCCTGAGAATCGCTGTTGAAACCAACTTTCCCAGTAGCACCCCCAAGGCTCAAAGTAACAATTTTGCCTTTAGCCTGACAAGTCCGGATGTCCGAAGCGAGGAAGGAGCAGTCCGCGAGGTCGGTGCCCTTGAACGAACCACTGCCAGATTGGCTGCATATCTATTCGAATGAGGTTTGATACCATCATGTGTCACATTTTAGCTTGGACTCACATTCGAAAGATCCAACATGGGTTTACCCCCCTTGCCGAAGAAAACGTAAAGGAACGCAAGGGGGAAGGCATCTATCGTATCGTCGTCACAGTAAAAGGATAGCCTAGCAGAGTGTTTCTTCAGATAACTCACATAACCAGAACTAGAAATGAACATACCGCTGTTGGTTACCTCCGGAGTCCTGGCCCCAGTAACTACATAACAAGAGTTCATTACTTCATTTTACCAAGACAGTTAACCGGATCCACCACTCACGCTACAAGCTATGAACGGCGTTTTGTTAAACCAGCAGTTTCATGAGTTCAACGCTGTTACTTACGTTATCCGACCTGTCGTTAGAAAACGCAGGTACAGTGGCCAAGACACATGCAAAGCTAAGCAGCGCAAACCACCTTGCAGCTGTCATCAAGGCCATGACCGGGGGAGCGCCAGGAGAAGGGCTGAAGCAGCGTGCTCATATCGCCGAGTGGCTTTATAACGTTAAACCCCGGAGATGCATTGAGAACCAACTGCGGCGATGGACACGTAGCAGCCAACGTCTGGAAAGTCTAGTGTCAGCGCGCATAGAATTCTGACGGTATTGGGATCACCTGAGGCGCAAACGTTGACGGCAGACATAGATACCCACACTCAGTAGAGTAAATTTGGATTCGCGAGAAACTGGTGACCTGTAGGCGCCGGTTACTCCTTTGTATGCGCTGGTAAGTGTCCCTATTCGAAGCGATCCCTGCTTGCCCATCAACTCTCCCGTGTGTTGCTGTGACGGCAGATGTTCACGGCAGCCATATGCTCCACGTACAGATGGCTCGAATCTCCTGACCCACGCAGTTCATCCGCTATAATAAAAAACGCAATCTTCGCTTCTTGTTATTCATGGAACTTATACGTGTCAGCAATACATCGATGATCAGCTAGGGTTCACATGTCTCATCGAAATACATGTACAACTGCATGGCGAAAGGGAGAAATAGTCTAACGAGGCGAGAAGACCCGAGAGCTCTTGGTAGGAGCTGTTGACTGAGACTCCCGCCTCGAGCCACTACAAAGACCGTTGTCAGTCCAGACATCAGCTGAACCTGTAAAATGTGTTAGCGGGGAGTCAATAAAGGATTATATACGAACCACCAGGGGTATCTCCTTGCGTCCACCATTTAGCGGTCCAAAGATGACCACTGAAATATATTCAGATGTATTTCCAGGGCAAGGGCGAGCTCCTGCAACGTACCCGAAAGAGACTTGTAGGCCACCAGTGTAGACTAAGGTGCTAGACCAAGCTTGAACACCACCACAACTTCCGCCAGGGGTTGTCGGAGCAGAAGTAGGAGAAGTACCGATTGTCGTCGATGGTGGCGTGCTACCTGTACCTGAACACGCACTGACTAGATTGAAATGAGAATGAGAAGTCGATATCCCACAGAGTACTCACTTGCACTCCAATCGCCATTCGGATTGTTTGCCGGTTGGGAAGAAGCAAACCACTTCGCCTACACATATCATCACCGTAAAATTGATACACTAGATGAGATAGATGGGTATGTACCTGCCAAATGTAGCTGTAGCGGAGGCAATAGTGATTTAGTAGTATAAAGGTGATAATTGAACTTGCACACACCCTCCGAAAGATACTTTCGATCCACCAGGATAGTTGGTCCCTGAGGTGAAAGTAGGGGCCGAACAAGACGGGAACTGGAAACCAGTGCCACCTGCGCCAACAAGCGCTGACTTTACGGCTTTGTCGTATCGATTGTTCGCTATAAGAGAAAGGTAGTCAGAACAGACCACCGCATTTCCATTGTGAGCGTAGTACCGTAGGCCTGAGAAGCATCCCAAAGCATGATACCTCCGAAAGAGGGAAAGCTCTTGCGCATTTGCACTGCAATAGAGCTGATTCTGTCGGGGCTTTGGTAGCCAGACCCAGCCGCCGAAGTGGAGGCCGGGGCGCCAATATAGATTTTGACATTCTTGTTCGGACTAACAGTTCGTGCCCAGTTGTCCCTAACACGGAAATAAGTAGGACTACAAAAAAAGTGCACTCAGGCTCACCAAATGCCGAAATTCCAATTCTAACGTACGGTCAGAGTAGTCGGGAAATGAAAACTAAGTAGTAGCTTACTGAAGCAGAGTCAAAGGCCTGCAAACCGCACGGATTGTTGTAGAATTGAACTAGATAGATGGTTAGCTAAGATGAATTACGATCAAAGCAATGATAGCTACCGTAGACAGCATCGAAGCTGGCACTGTTCAGTACCCCTCCTAATGCAGCATCTGGGAAGACGCATTGTGGTGCAGCGGTAATATAGTACCTATCAGATAATCCTTCAGCATCCTGTATCCCTATGATCGACTCGACACCTACTTCTTACTAGAGTCGCTAGACAGGGAACGGATTTTGTTGACAAAGGCCGCATAACCAGCCGAATTGCCACCCTCGATGTCAAGATCAATGCTGGTCGATCATGGATTGTCATCTCCAATCGTGATGTGATAGAGGACTGCATACCCGTCTAACACCGCACTACCGAATGGCCGTGTAACGGAGTTTCCTCCTAAAAACATATCCCAGATCGTTTGCGCGAAAGTGGTGGCCTGTGAGTCGGACTGGAAACCAACGGAGCCCGTCGCTCCGCCTAGACTGAGAGTGATGATCTTCCCCTTGGATTGACAAGTTGCGATATCTACGGCAAGGGACGCGCAATTTGGCAGCGAGGTCCCAGGGAACGTAGCGTTATCAACGTTGTTGCAGGTCTGGCGGTACAATGAGAATTAAAGATCAACCTAGAGCACCTGCCGGAACATACGTTCGCAAGATTGATCGAGGGTACGCCACCAGTGCCGAAGAACACGTTCAAGAACGAGATAGGAAATACATCGATGGAATCGTCCTAGAGCTCCAGAATCGTCTCATGAACAGCGAGCAGGAAGAAAGACAACGAGCCTGGCAGTAGAAGGAGATTGGTTTCTGGAAGTTCGCGACATCGGAATGAGTAGCTCCATAGGAATTCTGACCCCAATAACTGTGTCGTTCTTAGAAGTATTGGAGTAATACATGCCACACAAACTCACACTGCCACCTTATGAACGGAAATCAGTCAAGTTCAGCCCTATTGAGTGCGAACGATTTGGCTTACATTGTCAAATCGGCTGTTATCAAAGGCCGTAGATTTCAATGCTGAAAGGCAGAGAAAAAGGAGTAAGGACAAGACCATCGCGAACTGGTGAGCACAACGCAGACCGTCCCGCTTTTGTAGTAGCCCTAATTTCCCCTTCGATGTGCCCCATCATGATGAAGGATAAAGAACCATAGGTGCCACGAGGAATTGAGTGTAGGATCTTCGCGAGTACACGTATCCAAGGGTACCATATTGGTCGGTCTCATGTCGCAGAGACGTTGACGGAACGGCTGTTCCAACGTGCACGAGGGTCTTACGGAGAAATGTTCTCGCCAATAAGAGACAAGGCCAATATAGCTAAAACGAGCGGGGTAAGTCTTGCTATCGTCACCATGGCTCTGTGATAGAAGATAAAGCACACGCGACTGCATGGAATAAAGATCATCACGTGAACTACGTCGAAGTAATGAGCTACGTACGATGTGCCCGAAATTAGATGTTCTTGCATCTCAGACAGGAGTTGCGACCAATGCTGGCAGAGCAGTGAAAGTAATTAAACATCATCTATATGCGTAATCCATATACAGGTGAGCAAGTCGAGCCCGCGAGAGGTAGAAATAATGGATAGACATTGACAAATCATGCAGACGATGCGGAATCGCTTTCTCCATTAGCGACATTCACGCTGGTCGTGCGCACAGGATCTGGGGAGGGATTAGTGGATGATCTTGAGTGGGCGAATGCTGAACTAACCAAAGTACGGTTGTGCCTGTGCCTCGCGCGCAGTCAAACGAGCCTGGTGATCGTACTTGAGGAGCTTGTCTAGGAGGTCGATGGCTTCATTGGATATATATCGTTGGTTTTCCGAGGTGATGAAACGCGTCCATGGCTTGCGGGGAAATCTAGGAAGAGATTTCAACACGAGGACTGCAACGATAACGAGTATCATTAACCTAGTGATTAGTTCGCTATAGTGGGGGTCGAGACGAATGCTATATTTCTCAATATACAGGTATAGATCGTCCGTGCCAAGGACTTTCGCAATTTTGACCAATTGGTCGTAGTTGTCGTGGCCGTGGAAGAAGGGCTCCTTGCGGAATATCTGAAGGGTTTGACCCCGATTATGAGAGTGTTTCAGGAAATTTGCTTGGAAAGCCACATACCATAGATGCAAACATGCAGCCGAAACTCCACATATCAAGGCTGTAGTCATATTCTTGGAAGTCAACAAGGAGTTCAGGACCCTTGAAGTAACGAGAAGCAACGCGAACGTTGTACTCCGTTTTCGGGTGGTAGAATTCAGCAAGACCCCAATCGATAAGTCGGAGCTGGATAAACCTCAGGAAAAGACAAACAGGAGCACAGAGATTAAGGAACGTACCTTGCGATGTTCATGATCTATCATAACGTTGTGGGGTTTGACATCTCTGTGCATAATCCCCTTTGAGTGGCAGAAGTCCAGAGCCTTGCTGAAACGTCAGAGGTATGCAAAGCCGCCGAAAATGGACATTACCTTCAATAGCTCGAACATGTAAAAACGGACGTCAAGATCACTGAACCTTGGGTAGAGGACTTTGAAGTCGACATTGTGGACGTATTCAGTGATAAGACTTGGGATCTTTGACGCTGGATCGCGAACTACATCAAGTAGTGCGACAATATTGGGTCCACCGGCGAGATTTTGCAGGATCTTAATCTCTCGCTTGATTTTCTTTTTCTTCACGGGCTTGAGGACCTTGATTATGCACTTTTCTTCGGTCACGATGTTCACCCCTTCGAAAACCTACAAACGTTTCACGGTCAACGCGACAAAGGCTGGTCAACGTTCTAGATGTACCTCTGAGTACTTTCCGCGGCCGACTTTGCGAACGATCTCATAATGATCCTGCGATCCCCACTGAACCTGCAGATTGTCTGAAGCACAGCACACGTTAACGCCCTCAATTCACGCTTACCAGAAATAGGACGACAAACCATATTCATACCAGGAAGGACCAAGTCTCGAATTAACATCGCAATACACACGGGCCACCGATTTTGTTGAGGACCGGCCCATTAGAGAATTAGAGCGCAAAGGTGGAAGTGACTAGGAAAGGTGATGAAAGGACGTGATCCTCATGGCCTCGGTGCTTTTCCCACGCATTGTCCTCTGTATCAATCAGGACATCACAACTGTTGCTCAGCGCAGTAACATACCTAACGACCAGATGACTGCAAAGCCCCGCCACTGGCCAGAGAATGTCCAGTTTATTGACAAATATCACTATCACAAGTCCGTACCCCAAACTGTGCGTAGTTTCATCCAAGGAGACCGTACTCGCCAAACAAATGCTTCTCGACCACCGGTGGTCATCCGAGCCATTGCATCCCCTTCGCACCCTGCAAACGGGCAGTTTGGCTTGTTTGCGGCCAAAAAAATCCCCCCTGACACTCATATCATGGATTACATTGGAGAAATTCATTGCGACGATCGCCCCACCTCTAACTACGACCTGTCTCTCTATCGATATTCGGACGGCCGGAGTGTCGGCATAGATGCGAGTGTGGTAGGCAACCAGGCTCGATTCATCAACGATTTTCGCGGAGTCCAGCCCAGGCCAAACGCCGTCTTCACAGAGAAGAGGAATGGAGATGGAGAATTACGCATGAGCATATGGAGTTCAAAGGATGTAATAAAACGGGGGGATGAGGTTCTCGTGTCGTACGGCAAAGCGTGGTGGAGGGCACGATCTGATAATGCGAACAATATGGAGTAACATTCTTGATTCCAAGTGCTATCTTGTCTTGTTAATGAATGGATTGTCAAAGCAGGGATCAACCTTCGGATATGGAAGACTAAAAGGCTGCTCACCCCGCACGACCCGGCACAAAGCTTCCGTCGAGCCAACGAACATGCCCTAACTCAGGCAGCTGGCGGCTGAGGCACGTCATATTCTGAAATTCAATTTCGCTAGCACAGATCCTGGTAAAATGACGTCGATAAGGGCCTGAGAAATATTGCACTGTCCCGTTAGGCACCATTCGTCCTCAGGGTGGATTTTTTAGTGACTTTGGAGAAAAGAACGAGCAAAAAAAGTTACCCAAACCCTTTCATATTTCGGCGACTTGAAACGCTGTCGAACCAGCTAGGTGGCGGCCGACCAGCGCGACCGGGCTCATGTTCGGATCGAGTGCTCTAATATAATATCGGTTTGAAGCTAGAAGACGCGTCTGGGACGGCGTGTATGGGTACATCGAGGAAGGAATAGTGTTCAATAGCGGAAAAGTCGCGTCCACAGCTGATAAGAGGCGCGGCGTCCATTTCGTAAGGTTGAGATTAGGTATGGTCAGATTGGCGAACCAGGACAAGGGTCAGCGTCTGCGCCGTTGAACTTGAATTTTGAAAGGGGCGGGGTGCTGCAACCACGTGAGCGCATGGCCGTCAAAACGCAGCCAAACAGTCTGCAAGATTTCGACAGTCCCGAATCGAAAAGCTAAAACTCGACATTTGCCTTTGTTCATGCTGCCTCGTGTGCCTCCTCAGGGTTTCTCATATCTTGCTTTCAACTCCTGCCTTCGCTCGCGGCCAACGAACTCACTCAGGTTCTTTTCTCATTGGCCGAGGTGTACCCAGCATGAAGAAGGCACAAGGCGCCACAAAATACCGCTCGCGAAGCGTATTGGCGACAAGGTCGCTACTTTGTTTTAAATAGGTCACCTTTGTACTGATGCGCACCTCAGCATTCACTACATTCTACGAGTCCCCTCAGGGCCGCAAAGGATCCATACCAAGTCCTGGGAGTGAAAAAGGATGCAAGTCAGGCGGAAATCAAGAAGACCTACTTCTCAGTGCGTTCTTCTACCACTATTCACGGAAACCTTGCCTAAATGTTGGTCCTACCATCAAGCTGGCTCGGAAATATCACCCCGACACCAACCCGGACAAAAGTGCTCAGGCCAAATTTCTCGAAATACAAGAAGCTTATGACGTTAGCCTTTACTTGACTTTCCCTAGCAGAGATCTGATTAGACATGTATAGATCCTGAAAGATGAGCAGAAACGAGCAAGCTACGATAAATACGGCGCAGCTTCGCAGCAACCAGGCTTCGATCCAAATGCGTTCAGTGGCTTTGGGGGACGCGCAGGGGGATTCCAGGACTTCGGCGCCGCGTTCGGAGGCGGAGGCGGCGGAGCGTCAGACTTGTTCAGCCAGCTATTTGGCGCGTTTGGGAACGCTGGACCTGGTTTCGGCGAGGCGTCAACGCGCGGAGCTGACCTGGAGGCTACTATTGGGATAAGTTTCCTCGAGGCTTGCAAGGGAACTGTGCGGAAGGTTAACGTGTCCCCCGTTGTCAACTGCAATACGTGCACGGGTACTGGTCTGAAGAAGGGTGCTAAACGGACAACATGTCGTACTTGTAACGGCACGGGAACTCGCACTTTCGTCATAGATAGCGGCTTCAGGATGGCCAGTACATGTCCAGAGTGTAGTGGGGCTGGAAGCAGCGTTCCTCTTGGTGGAGAATGTACCGTCTGCCACGGTGTTGGTAAGTTGCGGATGAAAAAATCCGTGCAAGTCGATATCCCCGCAGGTGCGTTGCTAGACATTCTCTTTACTACGTTTGGTTAAACACTCTAGTACAGGTGTTGAAGACGGCATGACGATACGGATTCCAAAAGCGGGTGATGTCTCAATACGGGGTAGCGGCACCGGCGATCTATTGGTTCGCGTCAATGTCGCGCCTTCAAAAGTCTTCGTCAGGCAAGGGGCGAACCTATATCACAAAGCCAAAATTCCCTTGCACACAGCCCTGCTCGGAGGCCGAGTTCGCGTTCCAACTATAGACGGGGACGTGGATGTCCGCGTTCCGGGGGGCACTCAGCAGTGCGAAGAAATGGTGCTCAAAGAACGCGGGGTGTCTTCTGTTTATGGTGGCGATAAAGGGGATCTCTTTATTGCCTTTTCGGTCCAACTTCCCAGGTAGGAGACGACTGCCAATCTATGCTGAGTTGATGGCTAATTGCAGTAAAGGTCACTCACTCCGCGACAGCGGGAACTATTACAAGCGTATGCTGACGACGTAGAGGGTCGTGTTCCGCGCAAGGAGACTGTGGTAGACCCTCCCAGTTCGTC
This sequence comes from Pleurotus tuoliensis, assembly GCA_036872985.1. Classification (NCBI taxonomy): domain Eukaryota; kingdom Fungi; phylum Basidiomycota; class Agaricomycetes; order Agaricales; family Pleurotaceae; genus Pleurotus; species Pleurotus tuoliensis. The sequence continues at coordinate 3,253,397 of JAYMDH010000002.1, forward strand.
TTCCAAGAATCCGGTTGATCATGATAACGGTACGACTTCTTTTACCCACTCGTCGCCCTCATCTGGGGGATGGACGACTCGCACATGGCAAAAGTTCAGAAGGCTCATTGGGATTTAATTTTTTTATTGGCCTCATCCACTTTGACGGTACATTCGCATTCTCACCATGATCGAACCACGTCGACAATTCTAGATAAGGGACCCATCCATGAAGACGAAGACCCATCAGTAGACCGGTCGGAAGAGGAGAGGGGAAAGCGCGCAACCGCATAATATATGTTATGACATTGATAAATAGAAGCCTTTTTAATGCCACAAAAAATGACAAACGGAATAACTCATAAGCACCGAGCTTTGCAGTGGTACGCCAGCAACGGTGAGTAGTTCGATCGGTAAATTTGATATGATATTGCGTTGGTCCCTTCTCAACCCTTCTTTTTGTGAGGCTTGCGGCGATCTAATTCGAAGAGATCTATCAGTCGAACCGGTGGACTGAACTGCAACGAGGCGTTCTCAAACAGTCCTTTTCATGAACAATCCAGAGGCCGCTGCACCAGCTCGAGTCGATGCTTCTGGCCTGACTGTTCCTACTCTCACCTGGGGCTTTCGGGGGCATTCACGCTCGAAAGGCACTCTCTTTGTCTTGGCCCTTTCATCGACCCAACTTCCAATCCTGCCACAAAGACCAATCGCAAATCTCAAAATATATCTAAAGCCTAAAATCGGAGGATTGGATCTCACTGCACTCCGATATTGCACATTTACATGGGGCTTTTGAGGCCGAGGACTTCTTGGTCGAGCACTAAATATTATTTTTTTACCTGAATGCCTCTTTCTCTCTTTCCTATAAATGCCCGGCGTCACCATGGCCTTCGAGTTCGACAACGGACCGCCTGCGGTCATCCCCCCGACGTACTACTAGTAGAACGCGACCCCCCTTCATCCCCAACCTCCTACCATGTCCAAAGGCCTACCCTTTATTTCACCGCAGTGGGCTCCTCCGTCCCCGACACTATCCTCCCATGACCCAAGCCCTTCCCCATCGACTACGATCGCGACGAACCCATTGTCTAGTACCAAATCACATCGTTCATCTGTACATACCCTTGAGTCCACCACATCTACCATCCTCGAAGACTCCCAGCTTCCGTCTTTGACAACGTTCAGGCTTCTCGTCGCACACATTGGGTTCGTCTCTTTTTCTAATCACCGGTCGCGTTCATTGACGCCAGACGCTCGGCAGGGCCGCGTTGACTCTCTTTCTTGCAACGACAGACGCGGTAAGCTCGTCGTCTACCCCAGTCAACGCTATATCCTCAATCCCCGCTAGACGATCGTGTCAACATGTCTTCCTACTATTGCAAGCGACCTCAAGGCGACACAAACTGAATACACTTGGGTCGGCGTCGCGTATATGTTGACACAAACAGCATGTCAGCCCTTTTATGGGCGACTATCCGATATCGTTGGAAGAAAGGTACCTTTCTTTTATTAGTCTACAGCACGGCACGCTCAAGGCGTATTAATAGGCTATACTTTTCTCGAGCATGTTCGTTTTTGCTCTTGGTTCTTTACTTTGCGGGGCTGCACAAGTGAGTTCGCGCGTGACTTTCGTTCCGACGCATCTTACTCATTGCCTACCGACAGAACATTCTATGGCTCATTGTCGCAAGAGGAATAGCTGGTATCGGTGGCGGAGGCATCGTAGCTTCCGTCTGGGTTATTACATCCGAAATAGTCGAGGTCCGCAATCGTGCCAAGTGGTCTCAAGCGCTAAGCGTGACCTGGAGCTGTTCAGCAGTTGCAGGCCCTATCTTGGGCGGCGTATTTAGCTGTAAGTCCAGCCAATTCGATCCCTTCGATTATATTTACGCGTTCGCAAAATTAGCCGGCGGTGATGCTACGAACCCACTTAGCTGGAGATGGGCTTGTGAGTTGCATATTCGTCATTCAGCACGCCATTCACCTTATCAGTACCGCCAGTCTATCTAAACCTGCCAGTCTGCTTATTTGGAGCCGTCATCTTGTTTCTGTCCTTGCACGGCGTCAAACTACAGTCGCCCTCGCATACCTCCTTTGGTCAATTCTTGCGAAAGTTCGACTTTGTAGGGTTGTGAGTGACGAAGATAATCGTCTACGCCCATTTTTGTGACGATTGGAATCCCAGAGTAACCCTGGTCGCTGGTACCAGTTGCATCATCGTTGGATTCAGTTTTGGGACCGACAACGGATGTAAGTTGAATATGGGCGTCTGTCGCGTCGATTCCATTACTAATTGGCTTTGATAATTGGCAGGGACGTCACCATCCACGTTACTTCTCATTATCCTGGGATTGACCATACTGATCACTGGTGGAGTATACGAGGTTTTCACTACACGCGAAGCCCTTTTCCCAAAGCAAGTGTTTTGCAATAGCACTGCCAGTGGGTCCAAACTTGAAGCTTGTCTAGCCGTGACGTAAAGCTGATTCATTTCCAACCTCCCTTTAGTCATCGTTTTCATCCTATCGTTCCTGCACAACGTCGCATACAATGCAGGTACCTTCTATTTGGCTCTATATTTCCAAGTTAGTGGCAACCTCTTCATTGTATGCCCTTTTCTTATCACGAGGTCATAGGCAGTTACGGAAGCCTCACCATTAGAAGCTGGCTGGAAACTTCTCCCGTATTCCCTTGGGTCCTCGTTGGCTTCCATGCCTGCGGCGTGGTTTATCGGTTACTGGCAACATAAGTCCAAGACCACCAGTGGCCAGAACATGGTGATTTCTCTTGGCCTCATCATTGCCACGGTTGGATTCGGTACGTCTAGACCTTGTCGGCGCCGTAGGCATCCCTTAAGTGTTTATAGGCCTGATGACCTTGTTGGACGAGCATTCGAAACTGTCCACCTATATGACGTTTCCTTTACTCGCAGGAATCGGTCTTGGGATGCTATTCCACGCTCCATATCAAGTGTTTACGAGAGCTCTCAAACCTTCTGAGCTGGCTTCTGCTACAAGTGCTTTCTTTTTAGTTCGGTTCACAGGAGCTACCGTTGGCTTGGTGGGCATCATATACTCGGTTATTCGACCGCTGGCTGACCCTTATCGCGCGTGCGTGCGTGTAGGCCGTCGCGGGTGCCGTTTTCCAGGACCGAACAACCAGTCGCTTTCCTGCAGAAATCTCACTCCATGGCTTAGGGTCTACAATAGATTTCAGCAGCTTGAATTCAATGCAGCCAATGGAATTGAGAAACCAGGTGCTAAGTATAGTAGCATCTTCAATACAGGTACGTTACTCGGTCCGTTCGAAGCCGTCGGATGCCTGACGTGCTGTAGACTATCTGGACAGTGTGTACACCATTGCTAGGAACGGCTGCACTTGTGGGTCTTTTCTTGCATTCTTTCTCTCCATGCGGCTGATGGGCTTGTGAAGATATCGTTACTCCTGCCGAAACTGCCCATCGACCTAGGTGAGGACGTTGTAACAGAGGAAAAGACCAATAGAACGGCCCATTAAAGATTCAAACCAAGATGTAAAATATTCGCATGCGTCATGACCCCAACGATTTATATACCTATACTGAACACATTCGATACATAGAGATGTTACCTATTATTGACATTTAATTGATATGTAACATGTACCATTTTGCTGCGCACTCCCAAGCGCTCCAAAGACATCCCTGGTTGGCGAGAATGGTATGTGCTTTCCTTGTTCTTTCCATCAGGGTTTACAGTCGGATATATCATATAACCAACGTGTACTCCGACTACGGATCTTCCGCTTGGTCGTGTAATCGGGCTGGCTTCGCTTCGCAGGAGAATGAGAAACCGGTGCTTGAGAGGAAAGTGGGAAGTCGAACAAGAAACGTCGGCCTTCGGTACATCATTCAAGGGTTGAAGGGTTGAAGCCCCAGGCTTGCACGAGAGAAGGAGACCCCTACGCCACACCTGCAGTGTGAATCCGAGTGTTGTCTTCTCCATATTTACCGTTCCCATACCCCCACGAAAAGTCTGCATTCCTCCGTGACGAACGCTGACCAGGATTACCAAAGTGCCAACAGAGATCGACAACCCAAGATGTATATTGCGTACTAACATGTCAATCTGAATACGATGAGATTAAATTGGTACCACCTACTTCACCATTAATGAAGGGCAGTTTAAGTGCGGTCAGTGGGTCAAGGCGGCCCTCTACCTCCGGACTATCTCATGATCAGCACGCTGCGCCGAGTACAGGCCAAAGAAGACGGTACCGGAGATAGTAAATCGAGCAGCACTCAGCTGTGCATGGCCAAAGTTGCCATATTTCTGCAGTCTCTGTAGGCTTTAACTCCGAGTTTTCATCAAACCTGAGCGGCAGAACAGGTCTTTCCATTTAGGTGTTTACAGTCCCTCGCTACAGGCCAATACGACGGGATAGCACACAGCGTTTGGACAGATATCTTACCCGACAACGCCATATGACCTAGTGTAGAACAGTTGATGGAATTAGATAGACTTCCACGGAGGAAAATACGGCGGCACCTATCGAAATCTACGTCTTGTGACAGACTCGAGGCAATGGCAAGTGATTGCGGCAGGCTGAGCGGCTAGTATCAGGAACAAAACGGACAGTCGATTTACGTACGCGTTAACGATCATCGCTGGGAGATGAGGCGCATTGAAGATATCGGCCTGCGAGACTTTGATCAGCACAATGCAGAATGTGGTTAGCCTGTATTGTTCCTGATGTCTGTCTTCTATGATCAGCCAGGTGTGATTGGTTTCGCAACAGCTGATTAGGCGCTATTCCGGGGTGCGTCAGTTGTAAATACGCACCCACTTGAGAGCAAGATATAATCTTAACCTTGAATGTGGTAGGGTCCACTACGTCGAAGAACCACTATTGCATCCGATCTCTCGGCACCTTTCACTTACAATGTGTTTTATGTCATAACATCCTCGTATTTTGTGCCAGCATACCCAGGAGAACGTCGCAACTTGTTGCATGGGCCGTCAAGAAATGGGATTAGATCCCGTCGCAAGATCGTGAGCATTGTTCCCTCTACTGGCCTTGCCTGATTGCTTGCCTGCTAAGGGCTTTTACAGCTGTTCCAAAACAGGATAGCATAAGAATGGAGAAGTTGACTGAGCGTCAGTAAAGCCTCATGGATACGGCTGCAGGGACAAAACCGTACCTAAGGGACGGCTGCGAGCAGCCTGAGATGGCCTGCGGGGTGATGGTAGCTCCTTGGAATTGCACCGTTAGTCCGTTCGACAATGGGGCAGGTTCGTGATCTATCATCTGAGAGTCAGTAGTCGAAGAAAAGCGTGCCTTCTAGCCGTCTAGAAGCAGTGACGGCAGGGGGTTCCATGTCCAACTCAAGCTAGCCCCCATGGTTCATCACCCGGCCCCTCATGCGAACTTGACGGTAGGAACTCGAGTTCTTCTGGCAAGTTGAACAACGAAGTGAATGATTTACTTCGTGTTATCGCTAACATTTGCAGTTGTTTCTATCTAAGGGTCTTGCAGGGAACCGTCCCACCCAGATGAAATGCCCATCACTGTCCTTCAGAATAGGCGCAGGCGGTTATCAGCCTCAATGGGATAATAGTTATCGTTATCGTTGTGCTCTGCGGCGCGCTGCCTGATGAATTTTGGCCCCTATGAGGACTTTGGCTTGGTATGACCCAGTTGGAACCTGGAGCGATGCACAGCCAAAGCGGCACACGACCAGAGTGTCGAGCGCATTTGCTCCTTCCACACTGACCACCATCATCTCTTGGCCGCGTTATCGGTCCTCTCTCATATGATAAGCAAGCTCCGAACGAAATATAAAGTTCTTCGTTCAGCGCACCGTCTCGTTTCCCAGTCCTTTATCTCAACCACCGCAGCAAATTCGAACATTTGGAGCAAAATGGTCGAAACGTCGCCCGTCATTTCCCCAAGCATTTCCATGGCTTCCAGCAGGAGCCCCTCGTTGAATATGCTTGAAAGACGACTTTCTACGAGCTCGATATCAAGTTTGACCGAGATGATAACGAATGTTGCGTCTTCGTCATCAATTTTATTGTCGGAGGAACCAGCAGAAGTTGTTAAAGAAGAGGAGTTGCGTCACGTCCCCATGAAGCTTGATGCCAGGTGAGCCATTGTTTCTCGGCCCAGGTTCAAATACTGCCAATGGCAAAACCCCCGCAAACTGATTTGCCTACAGACAATTCTGAGCATGGTCTGGGTTCATCCATATCTAAGCTTCCCGTCACTGATTGCGTTATTCGTTAAAATTAGACGCTACAAGACACCAGCCTTTGCCGAAGAGCTGCTACAACTATTTCGTTCGCTCCAAGCTCCATCATGGACGAACCCAGACATCACAGCGGACAAAGTGCAGATCCGGAAAGTCTCAGGTTCCTTGACGAACGCAGTCTTCTTCGTATCATGTCCTACAGTAGCTCACATCCGAATAATGCTGCTACGAATTTATGGTGCATCTTCAGGTGCCCTGATTTCGCGACCCAAGGAGCTCCAGACGCTCCACATCCTCTCCTCCCGCTATCACTTTGGGCCTCGTGTGTATGGGACGTTTGAGAATGGGCGCCTAGAAGAATATTTTGACTCCACCACCCTCACTGCGGACGAAATGAAGGACCCCACTGTAAGTGGGTGGATAGCAGCTCGCATGGCTGAACTCCATTCAGTCGATATCGAGCTCCTTGAAGGCACCTCACCGAAGAACCGAGGTGAAGGCAAAGGATGGGAGATAGGCGTGAAGCGAAACGTCCAAAAGTGGGTGGGCCCAGCTAGAAACGTCCTCGCACTCTCCAACATGCCCGAAGATATTCGCACTAAGCTAGACATAGAGCGATTCTGTGTAGAATGGCAGCGATACATGCACTGGCTGTCCGCCGTAGAGGACCTTAACGGTGGTAGTAGACGAGTATTCGCTCATAATGACGCGCAATATGGCAATCTACTCAGGTTAGCAAAGCCCAAAGAAGGACTTCCGGGGCATCGCCAGGTACATTTCCACCCTCGTTCTCTCCTTACCGTGTCTAACCACTCGTCCAATCGCCTAGATAATCGTCGTCGACTTCGAGTACGCTTCTCCAAACCCTGCAGCCTTCGATATTGCGAACCACTTCCACGAATGGACAGCCAATTACCATTCCTCGACGCCACATATCCTCGATCCTTCGAAGTACCCTATTCCAGAGGAACGTCGGAACTTCTATGCTTCATATCTGCAGCACTCGACATTCGCTGGGCACCCCCTGATCACCCCACCTGGGGCTGCGAACGAGATCGCTAAGGTCGAAAACCAGGTTCGAGCTTGGAGTCCGGCTTCCCATGGCATGTGGGCGGTATGGGGCATAGTCCAGGCGGAAGAGGATCTTCGCAACAACGTGACAGAGCCCGAGTTCGATTATCTGAGCTATGCGGTATGTCGGATGGGTAGCTTCCGCAAGGAACTACAGGACCTTGGAATTGGACATTCACTCGAATGATATTATCCTCTTCTCTTTCTAATTACGGTGTACGTACTCTATAGTGGATAATATACTGCCTCATTGAGATTCCTCATTTCATCAGCGAATGAACTACAGATTGATTATTGGACATCCGGTGTATAGAGGCAATCAGTGGGGGTAGATATGCAATGTACAAGAACTATATTGAGTGAGATCAATAAAAACATATGCGGGTGATGTTCGTAAATGCAATGCAGACGAAGGACCTAATGTCGGAGAGTACGCATCGTGAGTGGAGACAGTAATTGTGGGAGAGATGGGGGAAACATAAAGCTCGGAGTACTAGATTTTGGTACGCAAGACAGCGGGGCAATCAATCACAGGATGATGTGCTTGGGAGTAAGACAGCAAGGGAATGCGAGGACAAGCTTGTAAAATGGACTGGCCAAGAAAATGCAGAAAATGAATAAATTCGTTAATGCAAGGTAATAAGAAAAGGGGAAAGCAAAAGAACATGGATTGCAGGAAGATATGTTTGAAACGAGAATGTAATGAATGAAAGGAAGTATCCGCTTGTGCAACTCCGTTGTTGGATTAGAAATGATCATGCCCATGCCTTTTCGTTGAGTCTAGAGGAGCCGACAGCGAGGTCGGAGGATGACCAAACCCCCCAGTTTCCGGCGCTGCCAGCGCGGACGTGACCACCGATGCGAGAAGAATGGCTGCTGCCACTCGATGGCTCGACGGCGGAGGCAAGCCCGAAAGATGAGGACTGCCCGCCTGAGATGGGAGGGGAAGGACTGAAACCGCCATCGACATCGCTGCCGCCCAGCGAGCGTCGTACGCTTGAACTGTTCGACACAGCTTTGATGCCTCCGCGCAACTGCTACAGGCGCGGTCAATAACATAATTCCATTTGATTGAATTGAAACCGGGAACTTACATGAGGGTAGCCTACAATCTCAAGCCTCGAGGCGAGGTTATGGCGTCCCAGATCAGGTCCTGCAGTCACGGGCGCAGGGCTCTTGTTACCGGAGTGGTCGCCAGCGGGCATGAGAATCCCGTTGCTCGTGAATGTTGGATAAGCGGATTTGTTCTGCTTCGACAGCGACGGACCGTCGAGCTGCGTCGTATCCACACGCAGGCTACCTGTTGGCGGGCGAGAGTACTGAAGGTTGCTAGGTGGGTTCAGTTCTACTGGGGTCGAAGGATTGTTGTTCTCTTGGCTGCGCTTCGCAGTGAGACGGGCAAGAAGTGACACTGATCCATCGTTGGGATCGCTGTTAGTACTGGCCGAACGTTCCCGACCGTCTGGACGAGGGGGCTGCTGTCCAGAATCGGTGGTGGGAGTGCCGCCCGCGGCACCGGTCTGGTTATTTGGAACTTCCGTGTGTATGAAGCAGCAACGTTTGCCATATGGACAGGAGCCAGACACCCAGAATGTCTAAGTATCATAGGTCAGCATGGGCAGCCACTTCCAGGCAATTGAATGAAGGCTTACTCGACAAATTTCAGTCTTGTACTACGAGAAGAGATTAAAGTCAGCGTTATAGATACAGTAAATCTCAATAAAATCACCAACCTTCGGGTGTCTGGATACGAGACGAATCTCGTCTTCGCCGTGCGCAAACTGGCACTTTGTGCCATACCTACAAGAACCCTTTTCTTCCCAGCTACGGCAGAGCTCCGTCTTGTACAATCCCAATTTCCTGTTGTTGGCGCTCGGTCCACCTGATGCATTGCTCGGAGAGGCGGGGCTCGATAAAGCCGGCTCTACGGCGGGAGGAAGGACTGAATAAGGACCAGTATATTGAGACTGAAGCCTGGCAGCAACCAGAGCCTGGGCTGCTGCGAGATCGGTGCGTTGGTAAGCATCTTGAGCTCCGTAATATTGGTTCGGATACATCCCCATTGTAGCTGGAGGTGCCATACCAGCGGGGAAGGGGAACCCTTGCATGTTGCCACCCAAGGCAGCCAAAACGGCGGCATCTCTGATAGCAGATGGATCTGACGCTGAGTGATGATGAGTGGCACGGAAGACGTTATGCTGCTGTTGAACGCGCGCCACTGCAGGATCGTGAGGGGGGATCATCATGTCGTATAGTTGTTGCGTATTTCCTAATGAAAGGTGTGTTGTGTGCGTGGGGAACGATGGGCTAGGCATCAGTCCGAGTTGGTTGAAGCCGCGGTGAGTCTGGCGATAAGGAAGTGATTGCAGATTTGCTGGGCGAGGGGGTGCATAAGCAGTAGCAGGACCGCCCAATACAGACGGTTGGATCGGATTGTAGTTTCTTTGTTGCAAAGCGTAATCAATCTGGAGGTCGTCACGGTTGTGAACTGAGGCAAAGTTGTCCTGCGATTGGGCTAATTGGTAATCAAAAGGTGGCTGCAGTGGCTGAGGGCGGCTGGGGTGGACCAGCGTGGGATATGGTAGCTGTTCGTACTGTCTGTCGTTGACCGCTCCACCGTCGCGGTAAGCAGCTCCCGGCCATTGTTGCTGCTGCGAGAAATGGTCGTCAACTTCACCCGCTTGCTGAAGGCGGCGAAGGTCTGCAGTCGATAGGCCGCCACTAAATGAGTGGGGACGTTCCTTTGTGTCTGCACCGGACTTTGCAGTGACATGAGCGGGCGCCAGAAGCGTATTGCCTACTCCCGACATAGTCGACTCGTGGGAACTCGAAACGGTCGAGTCTGTTGATGAACCACGGGAGTGGGAGATGCTGATTCGATGATCGGAGGGATGAGGAGAAGAGTCGATGCTTGGATTGGAAGACGTTTCGAGCGGACTAGTTTCACTTAGCGGGACTACAGCTGATGACCCTATCGTCGATTTTGGTGGTGTTGACATCTGCCCGTGAACGTGGTCATCGACACCACTGACGTCTCCGATGTTCAACTTGACGAGACTGTCGGAGAGGTCCCAGTTCGTCGCATCCGAGTCAACGAATTGTCCATTGCCGTTGGACAGCCAACGGTTGTTCGAAGCAGGCGCAGATTTGTCCATCTGAATGGATGCCTCAGAGTCGGGGCGAGTGGGGTAGCTGCGCTTTTGGAGACCTCCTGCAGGTGTTGGCCTGCGCGGTGCAGACGATTGGATAGGCGTGTGGTCGTTTGGGAGCCTCATTTGCCAATTCTGTATTGATAAAAGTAATAAGAAAGATGTCGACAACTCGCATATGGGTCTGACAGACAGGCGGAACGTACCTCTAGTACTTCTGTATTAATGTTAGGTAGTTCCTGGGGCTGAGACCAACAAGGGTCCGTATTCTTCCGCTGCTTTGTGAGGGTTGGGGTCGATTCGTCGGACGATGGGTGTAAGTTGCTGGTCGTTGTTAAAGATTTCGTGACAATGTCGTGCATTTAAACCTAGCGCCGCATGTTCGTCGGATGAATTGCAACGAGGAGAAGCTGCGGCAGCATCACTCACCAAGAAGGCAATTATCTGTCGGTTCCGTTGCTAGATACAGGCTTGACGATTTCAATGAGGAGCCCAGAGAAGTTGGGGGCGTCCGAGAGCCGTTCAAGCAGCCAGATGGGTAAGTATAAAAAGACGTGAGGAGGTCGTGAGGATTATGGTTGAGCTGACAGAAATGGGGTCCTAAGGATGATGTTAGAAAGAAGGAGGCGAGGCGAAGGGGAGGCACACTTCAAGGTTTTTGATCTCCAGACAACGTGCCCTTCTCGCGGCCTTTTCCAAATAATTAATTCCTGGGCGTCTACGGCAATCCAGATGCCTGCGCTCGCAGGTCGTAGTGACTGAGACTTGTAAGGTGCTGGTCGTGCTCGACGTTGGCGACGACGAGTAACTGCAATTAAGATGAGAAGGGAGGTCAAGGTGGTTGGATGCAAACAAGCTCAACCCCAGCCTAAAGTGCGAAACGCCAGAATTGTCCCTTGCCTTTTTTGGACGTTACAATCAAGGGCGAAATCAAAACAACTGACTGAGCACAAATCGTACAGCCTCGCTCTGCCAGACGGCTCCGCCGTGATGTTTTGACGGGAAATCTTTGCCAACAATGCCACTTCCTGTACAACATTTTCTAGTGTTTCTACACCAGGTAGTGAAGTTTATGTGATGGAAACCCCTGAACATTTTGCTTCCGTTCCAAGTCCAGTGCCACTCCCCTAATCACTCCTCTAGTCACATCTCAACAACTCTTATGCCTCATGTCTTCTGGACAACATGCTGATGGAAGCCATGAGGCAGCTGTTCCATCGATACATGTTGGTCATACTCATGCGCTTCCGACGATGGACACTTACACTTGTTTACATTGGGAATATATTGTACTCATTACAATGGAATAAATTTACTATGTCTCGTCCCTGGGCAGCCACCCATGTTGTAGTCGCCCCGCGAGGTTCCCCACAGGGCCCGAGAGCCCCGCTTGACTCTTGAAGCTCTCCAAGAAATTCATTATTAAATTGTAGTCCATGCCACCGTCGCCCTCAAAGCCGTTATCTCCCTCGCCATCACCCTCTTTTTCTAGGGCAGCCTTGAGTTCCGCTTCCATCGCCTTCTCGATGTCTTCATTCTCATACTCGCTTTCGGCGCCTTCCATTATTTTATCGAGCCCAGACGCTGGCGAGAAGTCAGTATGCTCCTTTCCTTTCCCCTTTTCAGCTGTTGTGTGCTGTCTAGGAGGCAATGCGGTTGATTTATTGCTGGAGCGAGAAAGTTCTGCGTCGAGCGCCTGCATTACAGCGTCGAAGGAGTCGAGCTTCGAGTTTGGGCGCTGTTTCGAGGTTGACGTCCTTCCATTCCCCTCCTTCAAAGTCTGGGGGGTCGTCTGACTCGTTTTAATAACGGTCGGTAATTCTCTCGCGCTGATGGGAACGAAGGCTAGAACTACATCAGAGCGAGGCTGTCTGAGGATGGAAATGGCTTACCGCCCCGATCAGTCCTATCCTTAATTATACTCTCCCATTGTTCATCGTTGATTCCTAGGGTTTGTCTAGCGAATTCGAGGAATTCCTCCTCCTCCTCGCCCATATCGACTTCGATGTCGCCCACTAGCTGCGGCTGATCCTCTTCTTCTTCCTCTTCTTCCTCTTCGTCGGTTTCATCATCCGAATCTACGACCCCATCGTACTGGTCGCGAGGTATGATAGGTTGTCGTATGGGCTTCTCACTAGAAGACACGGAAGCTTGGCCGGTAGCACCCCCGTCCATACGCGAGTCCGCATAGAGCTTGTCGATGTTATCGACTACCGTCTGCCTGCCTTCCGGCGTCCGCCCTGCAGCACCCCGTGGGTCCGTATCTCCCTCTGTATCTCCATCATTCGATGCCCGCGCGACCCTCTGCGAGTTGCTATGAAAGGATGCTGGCATTTTTCCGTATTCCGAAGGAAGGATCCCAGGTACCAGATTATCCATCGCAGCCTGCCTGTGTGCAGCATCTTCACGATTATCCGTATCTCTGACTTTATCGCTGCGATCATTAATGTTAATATCGGATTCATCGTCAGAATCACCCGAGTCAGTTGACGGCATCCCATCGCTGAATTCTTCGTCATCGGATGCCTCGCTGTAACCGAGCGGATGGAGAGGTTATTGTTAGTGGATGGTCAAGGGAGTAAATCGACGACATACTCTGCAAAGCGAGCACCCTCGAGGTCGCCTTGGCCCTCGACAAATTCCTCCACCCTCGTGGCTAGACTACGTAATTTCACCGCTTGTTCGTTTGCTAGCTGATCTTCGGCCGTAATACCGCCTGAATCGACATCCATAGCGGTGTCATCCTTGGCCTTGTTGCCACTCATGGAACGCTCAAGCATCTGATCAAAGCTATCCGAGTCGATAATCAGCCAGTCATCTGGATCTTCGTCTGATTGTGCAGGTGGCACCGTGTCCGATGACTGCGATAGGGCTTTCGTCAAAGAAGAAGCGAAGGTCGGCCTGGAGGCCCTGTTGGTAAGTCAGGATTTATGTATGGACACAAACGTTTCAAGGAAACGTGGACGTACTCTACTCGTAATGTCAAGACGTAGATATCGGCGGCCTTCTTCTCAAGTTCTTTCCACAGCGCCGAGTCTTCTGCTTCGCCTCTGAAGTACGAGTTATTCTTGAGGTTGTCGATGTACTTCTTGTAGGCCGGGCTGCCATTCAACTCTGACTTGTACGCTTCGACCTGACGCAAACGTTGAGTACTATGTTCTCTGGGTTCTGCCAAATCTTACCGAAGAATCATCAAATGGAAGAATCTTCTTGGTCTCCTGGTAGAGCATTTCGAAACCGCAGGCCTAACCCAAAATGAGGACTGTAGATCCACCTGAGGAGTCGAAGACCTTACCAGTTTCATGCCGACCTCGCGCCACCTTCGTTCCGGTGTCCCTTCTTTCTCACTCCACCGACCAAATATTTTCGGTGGATAGAGTTTTTGTCCCACCAGCTGGGCATATGCCGTTCGAGTCATTTTCACCGAAGTGAGCACCGAGGATTCTGGAGGGAAGCGGCTCATTTTGTGTGCAGCCTGTAGGGCAAGTTAGTAGGGAGACTACAAGGAAAATAATCAACGCTTACACGCAATTGCGTAGCGTCTCTGGTATAGAAGGCTTCCACCGCCTTCTGAACGAGGGACGCGTCAACAGAGAGAGCTCTAGCAATATCAGTAGGCATCCACGCCTTCGTCGTATGAACATGGTGCTTGGTTGCGGCTGGATAACTGTGTTGCTTTGGATTCTTCGTACTGAACGGTAGAGCAGAGAGAACTCACCCTGATATCCTTTTCCAGACAAGTCTCTCGACCTCTGGAGCTAGGGTATTGACATTTCGGTCAAAGATCAACTTGAGTGCATCTTCGACGGCGATCCACCCTTGATCATCGCTGCCAGCAATGCCAGCGGCGCCCTCGTCGTCACTGTCGTACGAACGTCTGCGTTTGCGCGGTCTAGAAGGTGGGGAGATGTGTGAGAGAGGAATGAGATGAAGGCGTGAGCCGTAGATCCAGACCTGTATAGTCATACGAGTAAATCCATTCTGCATCTTACCATCGAGAGAGAGGGCGGCGCACCCTGTTTTCTGAGTTGCCTGGGGTTACCCATTTCGGCAGGCCTTCTGCTGCTTCAATTAGCAGGAATTCACCATCAGAATCAAAGACGCTACGAGACCCTCCATCAGACAGTGAAATACATTATGGGGAAACCGACTGACCTGATTGCCAGATCCCACTTCGCACTGATCTCTTTGAATAGCCAAACTACACACCACTCATCGTCAACGCAGTCTCCGACGCGCATCCTGCCCTCCAGAAGCCATCGGTTCGCGACGTCAGGATCTGAGACTGCCTTCAATTCGAATGAATCCTTGTGCCAGATAAAACTGGGCGGAAGCAGCGTTTCTACGAGGGATGCGATGCATGCTGCAAAAGAAGTCACAGAAACATGGTCCGCAAGCTCGGCGGGAGGGTAGAGCGTGTACTGCAAGGTATCATCCGAAATCGTTGGGGGGCGATTAAAAATGTCCATCGCCGTAGACTTTCTCTGTGTCGCGTAGAGTGCAGAGCCCCGCGAGTGCGCAAATGTGAAGAAGCCTGCTAAGTTCTAACCCCTGACTAGACTTGGATCAGAGTTAGCATCCTGAGATTGCCTTTTTTGTTTCTCTCCTCCGTCACCGTTCATGGCGACAAGTACGAAGGAACGCGATCTGATAGCGGTCATCGGAGACGAGGTGAGAGCCTCTACGGGATGCCTTGTTGCGTTTCCTAGAATAAATTGCCGCACAGGACTCCATCACGGGCCTGCTGCTTGCGGGCGTTGGCCACATAAACGAGCAACAGAAGAAGAATTTCTTGATCGTGGACGCTAGTACGTTGTTCCAGAATCACTCGCAGATGACTGATCCGAATGTAGCCTGGTTGTTATCAGAAACTCAAGTGTCCACGATTGAAGCTGCGTTCCAGGAGTTCACCGAACGGAAAGACATCGCCATCCTCCTGATCAACCAACATGTCTGTTGGATCCATTTGAGACCTCTTTCCACCGCTGACCTTAATTAACAGGTCGCTGAGAAGATACGACCTACTGTAGACAAATACCAGCAAGCATTCCCAGCATTATTGGAGATTCCTTCGAAGGACCATCCTTATGGTGAGCTGCGGCATGAACTCCCAAAATCATTATATCTGAGCAACCATGACGTGCATTTCCAGATCCTTCAAAGGACTCCGTACTCAAACGCGTTCAGAAACTGTTTGGCGATTAACCTGCGAGCACCTGGCATTCTACACATTCAATCCAATTCACCCTTACGTGCAGCAGACTTTCCATACCCTACAAATAATGTAATTGGCGCGGTAGATCTCGTCAGTTAACAGATTATGATACATTGCACAAGTGTGAAGGGGGTGATGATGATGATGATGACGATGATGTGCTATGAATTCCATCGTATGACTGGCTCATCCATCCTCACAGTCGGGGCGCGCTCAACGAAAACGCGTACCGGGTCCCTGGACCGCGAATCTGATTCAACATAAGTTTCATAGTTTCAGGTCTCTGACGAATATGAATGTAGACTTACTCGGGATGTCGATTAACAGATAGCGGAACACGAAGTAACCATCGTTATTCTGGTGTGGTGATGCCGACAGCTATCAGCGGGATGCTGTTTGCCTCAGATGAAGATGCATACCTTGATCAAATCAGCGTGTACTTCGCCCTCGGTCCATATTCTACCGTCTGGTTCGGACGTAGCGGCTTCAGAATACCCTGATTTCGCGCCTTTCAAAGAAGAAAACATTCCCGCGAGACTCCATGCCCCGCTATCCGGCCTTCTGGACATATCCTTTCCCTCGGGTGACAATGACGGAGTAGGTAACGGCGGCGGAGGCATAGGCGAGCCGCTCAAATATTTGAAGAGTCTCTTAGCTCGTTCCGATATGTCCGCAGCTGTGTCCTTCACCCAAACGATACCATCATCTGTTGTCATCTTTGAGAATGACTCGAGAGCCTCCTTGCTCCAAGTTGATATCGAGTCAAAGTATGATTCGTCGGATGTAGGCTGCGAACCCGGTGGCTTGCCCTGTATGTAAAAGTTCATGATCATGTGTTCTCGGCCTGTTGAGTCGACCATAATTTGGGATGAGACATGTCGATTGCGATGCCGAGGACGGATAGCGGAGGGCGGGTTATTGTGGAAGGTGAATGGACCGTTCATGTATTTTGCAACCTGTGCAACGTTCAATTTTATAGCATTCGATTCGGTGATGGGGAAAGGGAAGTCAAACCTGAGGAGAAGCCGTGATTCGTTTGCAAGCATCACCGTACAGCACCGTCGGTGAGTTCTTCGAAAAGAGCTCAGTAGTTAGGGAGTAAACGAGCAAGGCCGAGAACCCGGCTCCGAGCAGGATCACGGTCAAGTTCGTCGTGCGAGCACCCGTGCGTATGACTAAAACGGTGGTAGGCTGTGAAGAATGATTCAAGAACGAAAACTCGAGGGGACGCACCTTTGCCTCCGGCACTGAGCTCAGACCATTTCTTGGCTGGCTGTCCACGATTTGGCGAGACGCCGAGCTGAAACGGACCCGCAGATTCGAGTCGAGGTGTACTCCGTCGTCCTGTGTCGAGCGACTGGGAAAGCGGTGAAGAAGCAATTGTAGGATCACGGTGGGTCGCGTAATGTCTGCTAGCGAAAGCATCCGACAACCATTTCGCGGCTCGAATGCCGCTTGACCTCGCAAAATGAGGACAGGTATGGAGGAGGGATATGTTCATGGTGCTGAGTGAAATTGGCTTACCCCACATTCCAAACGAAGCGAGCTGAAAACACAAACAAGCGACAACAAAACGGTATTGTGCCACAACGCGATGCGCGTTCCACTTATACAGACAGTTAGTCCGAGTACTGAGTCATGTTCATTTCCCCGAAACATTACTGCATGACACATAGGCAATTGTACAGACAATCATAAATAATACTAGTACAGTGATCAACCAAACATGAGGCAAGAGCCATATAAACGGACTCAAGACCTTTCGCCTCTGAGGCGTCGGGCCAAAGCAAGATCCTTCGGTTGAATGGTTACACGCTTAGCGTGGATGGCGGCAAGGTTGGTGTCTTCAAACAGCGACACGAGATACGCCTCGGCAGCTTCTTGGAGGGCCATGACGGCGGATGATTGGAAACGGAGATCAGTCTACAAATAGGCAAGGGTGGATCAGTATGACGCCAATGTCGGCCCCAAGACTTCACGAACCTTGAAATCCTGAGCAATTTCACGAACAAGGCGTTGGAAGGGCAGCTTGCGGATGAGGAGCTCAGTGGACTTCTGGTACCGCCTGATTTCACGAAGGGCTACTGTTCCGGGTCTGAAGCGATGGGGCTTCTTGACACCACCAGTGGCATTCTATTAAATGAGTAAGTAAACCCGCCGTCGCTGGGGGTGTAGGTGGACGTACAGCGGTGGCGGTCTTGCGGGCTGACTTCGCAGCTAGTTGCTTACGGGGCGCTTTGCCTAGTGACAAAGGATACTTCAGAATTCATGAAGAAGATACTTGCTCGAGAATGGATGTACCTCCAGTAGATTTGCGGGCGGTTTGCTTGGTGCGGGCCATTGGAAGTCTGATATGTTTAAGCGATTTGCTTGAATGTACTTGTGAGGTGGTGGTCGGAAAGCAGGGGGATGCAAATTCAGTGGAACGCAAGTCCACCCCCTTTTATACGATGTCTAAACTCCGAAATACGCGTCTTTGTTGATCACATATGCAATCATGTGACGCCGCTCTTGAACTCGAACCATCACCATCTCGGGGTTTCCCACGGTTGACTCCCAGTTCTCGAGGCTCGTCGTCAGCCACGCACAGGCTTTCTAAAGCCACTCTTGCACCACGACGACGAGGGAAGACAGCACGGTCTCCTGCCAGGGGGTGCTCCTTCTTTAAGGAGCTTAAATGAAGTTCACGCCCTCTGAGTCCTGGATGGACTATAAACTTCCCGGTGTCGGTGCTCCCTTGGTAAAGGAGCTTAAAGTGGGTGTATCCACGCCCTCCGAGTCCTGGAATGACTCTAAACTTCCCTCTATGCCTTACTATGGCTATGAACTATGTTCAACACTACTTGACCAACCACTATCCTGCTAAACATCCCTGCATAACACCGGGAACTACTCCAAACACGGCCCAACCCTAACTTGCCCAACCCTACTCGTAACAACCAGGTGCAGCGTTAATTCGTTGTACTCAACCCACACCGCGTCTTAGTAGCTTTAGCATACTCGTTGCGGTATATAAATGCAGACATAAAAAAAAAAAAAAAAAAAAATATGCAATCATGTGATCGATCGTGTTTGGCAGGGTCGATTGTGGCAGCGCGATCCACAGCCCCTAATCGGTAGTCCCTCCTCATAGTTCCTCAGGAAAGACAATGCAAGTGGAACTAAGTACACAAGGGCTACATGAAGTCTTAATTTAGCTCGGAAATACAGTCATTCAAAGAAAATATAGCTAGTGCTGCATAGGAGTTGCCGCTAACCGTCTTTTCTCTTCTTCAAGCATCTTATTCTGGTCGAGGACTCGCTTCGGCACGATCCTCCTCCTCTCTGTTGTTGGCTTGAACTCGAGTCGTTCTACGCCGATGGCCTTGAGAGTCTTCCTCTCTACAAGGCTGTATTCGTTAAGACTTTCCCGAGCAAAGTTGAACGGCTCCTTGAGAGAGACGGGAGGGTTAGTAATGACTCTTGGGATTCGCAGATAGTTCTTCGACGCGGAGTGCATCATCAACGGGTGAAGTAGCACAACATCCCCAATCTCTCCTGTCATCTCGACGAACTTGCTACACGTCTTGATTTCCTTCAGGTGCGACCAATAGTGGGGATCTCGGTCGTATTCGCCAGTGGTGTATTTCGTCGTGGATGGGGTGAACGACAAGCCAGTGGGTAGAACACCCTCTGGGTGCTCGGACAAGTACTTGGCTATCTTTTCCAGTCCATCGGGGCAGATGAAAGTCCCGCCGCCGCGAGGTTGTATCTCAGAGAAGATCGGGATTACGAGGAGACCTTGCTCGGGAGAGTCAAGGAAATGAACCTGGTAGAAGTTGAAACGATGATCGATGATAACAGATAACACTGAGTATACTAACAAAGAAATCACCATCGACATGCCAGTTATCAAGATCGGTTGGATGCTTGTCTTCTTTCGCTTGTTCTAAGGCATCGGTACCGATGTTGACAATATAGCTATCGCCCCAAGCGCTACTTTCTTCGTCAATTCTGTCTTCGCCACCTAATAAGTCAACAATGGCACCCCAAGCCTGGATAATTTGGTGATGGCTGGAGACGCATCAGATAACAATGTCCCATACCTTGGGCGCAAACTTGGCCACTTGCTCTCTTTTGTGCCAAGGCATGTGGATTCTTTCCTTGTACCACGTAGTCTTATCGTCAGGATCGATGCCTAGGCGAGTCCACATAGACTTGGTGCATTCAGCGGCTTTCTCCTTCGTAAAAGCATTCTTGATCACAATGTACCCGTCCTCGAGAAACTTATCCACTTGCTCGGCTATCGCGGGCCATAATAAGTAGACGAGCCACTGCCAATAAGAACAGACGAACGGCTAAGATATTTGTACTCGGCCATGGTGAGTAGTGAGAAGGGTGTCCTTACAGTCAATCAAGCGTGAGTGTGGGGACTCGATATAGCCGGGGAAATATCGGTGGGGCCTTTGCGACAAATGTTCAAGCGACCATGATTTGAAAGCAGTGTTTATTTCCGGAGTGGGGGTGTCAAGCCGCGATTCTATCCTATTAATACATGTCATTTTTCTAGGGAACTCAGGCGTTCCAGCACTGCCTTCTTGAGCTGACAGGGACAATTAGTCGAGATATAATCTCGTTAGTAAATCAAGAGGGAGGACATACCGGAGGGCTGGGTCCTTCCCCTGTAAAGTAGTGGAGTACCAGCTCCGTGGCTACCCAGTCGTTCTCTACGGCACCCATATCGCGGAATACGAGTGCGCGGGGACGACCAGGAGTGGGTGCCGAAAGGAAGACGTCCAGCGGCGTGTTCTTGGTTAACGCTGAGTTTGGGAAGAGGGACTTCAACTTTCGCAGGGGGGAGCCCGCGGCCACTTCTACTTCCTCCGATATGCTTCCGTCCTGACGTCCAGTGACCATTCTGGCTTGCAGTGACCTCATGAAGGCGTCCCGAAGATGAGTGTAGTTAGTGTTTCTCGTAGGAACTGAATGGAATATAAGTTATTTTTGCTGAGCAAGTAATGTGATACAATGCCATTACCGATTCGTACTACGCATGCCGTATTTCGGACGATGTACTCTGCTTTCTGCTCTGGATCAAGGTCCTTAGGGATCTATGGACGTGTTGGTTAATTCCTGTCTCCTGAGTAATGCCAAGAAAGACATTGACCTTGAGATCTGGGTTTTCTAAGTCTGCATAAAATCCGACAGAGTATACTTTGATTCCAAGAAATGAGACTGTTCTAACTCCTACTCCTAGGAGAGTGAGTTCTGGTAACTTGATTTTAGAAGGCACTTGAAGGGAGTTAGGGAACTGAATCCCGGTCGCGGGGTCGGCTGGGAACGGGTGGTAAGTAGGGGACTCCAGCAACATAGATTAGAGACCTACTTGTAGTTTCCACTGTCCTCGGAGGCTCTGGTACCTTCCTTTCAGTATCTAAATGGACCTTGGGCTGCAACGCAAACGCAGCGGCGAGGAGGCCCGCTCCACAAAGAAAAGGCGTAATTCGCGTTGCCCGAGCGAAATTTGTTGGCGTATTCCGCGCTGACGATGTGAAGAAGGAGCGCCGTTTACAACTTGCAGCTTGTCGAACGAAGGGCCTCAGGAAATTGAACGACATATTGCAAGTAAGGCTAACGAAGGTTTCCTAAAGCGGTGTGATATGCCGGTGCTGGCACGTGGCGTTTAGATCTATACCGTTCACTACCGTGACGCGTCCTTCCTTTCAAGAACACTGATCCATTGCGCCGAATATCAGACGGATTATTCAAAAAGTGAGTATCGTGACTCAGGTCAAGGACGCGTCATCTCTGGAAAGTCGCTTATATAGCTGCATCTTCATCAGTAGGCCTTCATCACACACAATGGACTTCGAATCCCTACTGAAAGCCGCCTCAGAGGCGCTTGGCATAGATCTTTCCTTCGCGCAGGTTGGCCCTTCGTACCCCACCATGGAGGACGACGACTTCCCTACCTCACTGGACGATCAGGCCGGGTTGTCAGATATGGACAAACAGCGTGCGACGCTCCAGACATACTTAAATGCGCTGCCGTACGAATGCGAATCGGTCGAATATATGCAGACGCGTCTGGAAGAGATCGTGGGCAAGATATTTGTCTCTGCCAAAGCTCAAAATTGGCTTGTCTTGACGACTTGGGATGGCATGTTGCAATGGTACGTCGTTGATGCTTTGTTTGCCGTGTAATCGGTTCGTCATGCATCTTGTATAGCTGGCTTTTGATGCGTTACCCCCTGCCCAAGTCGACAAGGGCAAAGCTCGTGCGATTGTATTACGAACTATGTATATTACCCGGGATTGAGAGCCGTGTCATTCGAAGCTGGGCGGATATGCTTTCTCGGCTGCTGGCGAATAAATTAGGGGTGACTCGCAGATTGGAGTCCACTGACCTTGAGCTGCCGTGGAAGCCTCTATGGGATGCCCTTCAGAAGGAGCTGTGGCCAAAGAAACGCATTCAAGAACCCACGTGAGTTCACCATCCCTGCGTACTCTTATCTATGGCACTTACATCCAATAATTAGCCGAAACGTGGTCAATATTCTTCTATATGTTGCTGAGCAATGTAAGGGATACTACCCCGTCACCGAAATACCAGATATGCTCTCCACATTTGTACCAAGGATTACCAAAGAGGTATGTATTTTTGGCCTCGACGCTGGGAAAATCCTAATGATTCTTCTTAGTCGATAATGACTATGGTTCCTGTAATGACATCTTTTCTACCGCCTGGTCGTGTGGACCTCTACCTTCCGACAATCTTCGTTCTCTGGGAGGCCTTTAATTCGTTCACGGTAGACGATAGGCTTATAGAACTGGCGGGAGACCTTTCGGAGGAGCACATCGCAGGCACAGCGAAGAAAGATGGTGCCGAGTGGAGAGATGTTGGGATCTGGTCAGAGAGTGAATGGACTACCCTGATAGGCAAAGGTTTAGGGTCAATGAGTTTGTCCATCCTCCTTACTCGTCGAACAGGTCTAACAATTATACCCAAGATGTTCCCGTCGGTGCCATTGGAGTAACTTCATCTTCTATGAAGATAAACCAGATCACCTATTAATACGCTCACACAGGGATCTAACACGAGCGCTATGGCCGATATACACGGTGACATGCAGTCATTACGCATCAAGAAGTCTGTGAATCGACAAAGTACGGCTAATCATTTTGCTTTGTGCTTCAAATTTGAACATTTATGCAGGCGCTCTTGCGAAGATCATCGTCTACTCTATGTCAGTGGATGGGCCCGAACGTACTACCGCCTCTGCGACCCCCGCTGGCGACAGTCGGTCATTGCCGTCTCAATCTATCGGGTATTTAGCAGGATCCAAGGCCCTAGACTCCTTGGAGAAATTGATTACGTGCACCGAGTCCTTTTTCCATCCCTCCAACTCTGGGGCTTGGTCACTCTCAGTAGGTTGGATTCATTTTTAATGGATCCAGAGACTTATGTACCTTGCTAGTTAACAACTTTCCTGCATCGTTTGACTGCTGAATTCATACGAAGGGTAAAGGAGGAAGAACAGCCCTCTTGCATCATGCCACAGGTAAGCGTGTTTATATTCTGTGCACGCGTTTGTAACTAACACTCCCTTGAGGCACAACGCTTGACGCCTGCCATCCGAAGGAACTTCGTCAGAATTCTCCGCACGCCAGCACTCATCGCCATGTTCTCGAAAGACCCCGTCGCTGCTTCTTATGCGCAAGGCTCGTTGCGCACAATGGCTTTGCTCGATCCAGATCTAATCATGCCTGAGTTACTCGAGCGCGCTTATGGCGGCCTCGAAGTGGTCAACGAGACTCATAGAACGACAGCTGTTCTGGGCATGCTTTCTGGGATTTGTGTCCCTCTTACAACGGAGCGCGTTTGGTTGGGCGGTCAGAAGCACCTCGTACCCCTTCTCGAACTATGCATTCCAGGCATCGACTTGGTCAGTCAACTAGTCTCCGTGATAGTTCGCGCATATTGATGCTCTCTTTCTTCAGAACGACCCAGTCAAGACAGTGTGTGCTACTATGTTCATCATTTCAGCCGTTCAGCATGTCAGGATTGGAGAGCTTTCCTCTCACTCTGGCCTACCTGTGGACAGTGAGGATCCTGCAGATGCGATGGAGATCGATGCGGATGCCCCTCCGCTCCCAGATGGGGTCGACATAGGCGAGGTGCAGAAGTTGAGCAGAAGCGAGGAAAGGTCTTTGACTATCGATAGCACTGCTGGCTTTGCCGGTATGTCGCCGTCTCACTATTCAACCGCGACCACGTTGCTCACGGCTTTTTGACAGACTGGGTTGCGTCCCTCTTCCGTCGCGTCTTTGCTCTCTTCGAGAATCTCCCCGAAGAAGGTGGCAGAAGAAATACCACTGGCGGCAAGCAAGAAGAAAGTGTCCTGAAATCCATCAAGAGCATGCTCGACGTCGTGTGCCTCCATCTCTCCGACAAGCTGTTCGACCTCGTCTTGAATCTCGTTTATAACTACGCGACCACCAACGCGAAGTCCAATGCTGTAAGGGCGTTTGGTCAACTTGTTGCCTGTTTAGCACGGGTAAAACCGAAGGAGACGATAGCCAAATTCTTTTCGCATTGTAATATGCAAATTGAAGAAGAGCTGAAGCATGGCGCCTCGAGTGTTCGCACGACTTCAAGCCACACTGCGGTGCCATCCGATACTACTTTCCTTTGGAGTGAGCGAATACTCGACCCTGCACCACACCTTATATATTGATCTCAATCTCAGACTTGACAATTCTCCGTGGCTGTCTTGGGTATGGAGGACTAGAGGTCAGTAGGGTCGTCTGCATAACAATGAGAAGTTACTAACCTTCATCCCCCCGTCTTTTAGTTGCTGCGCTACAAGCCTCGAATCCTCCAGCTCTTCGCACTTCTCGTCGACAAGACCAAAGGCGAAAGGGGCTACAGTGGAGTTGGACGTCTTATAATGCGTGCTCTGCATACTTTAGTTGGCACTTATCCTCTGAACAGCCGATTCATCAATACGGACGAGTGGGAAGACCCAAGTGCGTTCATTGCTGTACTGAAGTTATCACTTCTCTCTAAACTCTGACGCAGACTTTGACACGGAACATTACAAGAGTTGGGGCAAACTATACGAAGCTAACGAAGTGCGCATAGAATGGCATGGTATGTTAAAGATCCACATCACTTTTTGTCTGTAGTTTCATGTCCCTCTAGTCCCTTCTCCCGAGGAGATCGCCTTCGCCATTGAGATTCTGGATACAGTCCTCTCCCCCGCTATGGACAAAGTCGAAGCGCTTATCGACAGTGCACCGCGCTGGGATAGCATCGAGCGCAATGACTTCTGCCGGTATGGAAATTTACGCATCTTTCGCACTGATCCTAACGCCAACTGTATATAGGTACCTCCATGCATGCAAAGCTATGTGGAACGGCCTACCCACACTCCTCGAGGAGGGCCAGAAAGAGGTTGCAAACTTGGGCTTATACGATGAGGTCGAATCAATGGAACTTTCCATGACACCTCTATCCTTGAACGCAGGATTTGTCCTAACGGATCCTAAGGATCCTCGGTATCAACATGTCTCTGCGCTTAGAGGGCGCTTCGCCACCATTATTAAGAAAGCCTCGTCTACTTTGCGTCAGAGAACAGAAGGCGAAGATCATACAGATGCAGTCATCGGCGTCGTCAAAGCTATCGATTCTTATCTGCTTGATTATGGCCTAACCAGAGGTACCTATGAGTCCCTTGCTACAAGTTACTCCCAGACAAGAGAGTAAGTGCCCATTACGTCATCTATCACTACATGTGCTAAATCTATGTCCAGCCTTCACCGCACTTGGCCAAAGCAGAAAGAAAACTCCAGGCTTGTCTTCGTGAAGCGAGCACAAGTTTACCATAGTGGCCGAGTATACATGCACTCGCTCTATCGGAAACGGTCGTCTGTAGACAATGGCCTTATTGAAGAGCTCGTCGAACTTTCTCTATCACCGTATACCAGGATCCGCCGGTGCGTCTAGTCGCACATGAATATTCTTCGTTTGACCTAATTGACTTCTCAGCCAAGCACAGTCCGTGCTTCATAATGTCTGCGGCGTAGGTTAAGGATCTGCAACACGAAATGCTGCGACTGACATCTACTTATATTAGTACTACGTTCGCTCTACAAGAATGATTCTACCCCATCTATTCAACGCACTCGCTAAGGGCAATGATCCTGACCGCATGAAAGGAGCCCTCTACGTTCTTGGTAACAAAGGCATTGGTATGACGACTCCACCTTTTGATGACGAATTCGCTGACGCACATTGGCAGCTGCCTACTCTCTGGCTGGTTAGTGCCGTAATCCTCTTATAGACCCTCACACTCATTTCACGCAGACTACAAGTATCGCCAAAAGCATCTGCTAACCTTGCTTGAATGCCAACACGAGGAGAAGGTGTTGAGCACCCTTTGTCATACGGCTACATATTAACTCAACATGAATCATAGCCCTCCGTGCAGAAGCTAGTTAGTAGCCTGTCTCAGGAATTATTAGCACACCTTTCCGAAGAGGCATTTCACACCGAGGCCTACACGCTTGATACTCCACGCCTGAATGACGTGCTGCTCGAGTTAGCTGCCGAGTTTTCTGCTTCCTTTGTGAATCAACAACTTCTATCGGAAGCGACGGCTAAATCCTCCATCCGGGTTGCTAAACGAGCGGTGTTGTATCAAAGCACCGTAGGTTGCATTAGTTTCGGGTGTTTTCATTCATTTGACGGTGTTTTCAGGTCACTTCGATCCTCAATGTGGTCTTGAGCCCTCAAACGCATGTAAGTGTCGTGGTGTGGCGCCGTGTGTAGTATCCACTGACACTTTGGATCTCAAGTGGAGATACGTGCAAATGGCTCTTAGATTTCTAGTTGGTCTTGTGCGTCGAGATGTTCCCACCTCGGCCGACCTGGCCAAAGTTTTCATGGAGCTTTGCACGAACCCTCAGCCATCCATTAGGGCCACCGCCCAGAGGTACGGCATGTTGTTTTAGGTCATAACATAACCTTAAACCTAACATGCTCCGTAGGGCGGTCAACAAGATGTTGGCAATGGTGAAGATTCGATCTTATTCAAAGTCTAATGAAGAATTGTGGACAGACAACTGGTCGAGTCCCTTACGGAGAACGGTGCTTATTAAAGACCCACAAGCATTCCTTGCTGGCTTAGAACAACCTTTGCGAGGCCAAGGAAGGCGAGACGTTTCACACCTTGCAATCGCTCCGACCTAACTGTCGTTTAGTGAGATCCTTGTCGACAGAGTCCCCACTGGCTTTGTCTCGTGGACGCCCAGTGTAAAGGGATATGCTATCGCCACAGGGAACTCGTCCCCCTTTTTGTGGAGCGCCGACTGCCAGCCGTGCCTTGATGCGACGAGGGCCGTGGTAGTGGAGGGTAAATTCTTCGTTAATCTAGCAACGCTTTGGGGTCAGGAGTCAGGCAGGACAAGCGGTATTACAGAGTTGCGTATAGAAAATGTGACGCTCATCAAGGCTTTGGGTACGGTGTCGCGCTGTCCCCTCTCACCCATGCTCACCTCCAGGTAGCCATAATGTTGGAACGTGAATGCCTCGATGGTCTACTGGATGTCATTGAACCGCTGATCTTCGACCCGGATCGCTTCAAACAGCGAGCGGGAGTGGAATTCCTTGCAGGCCTCCTGCGAGGTACGTGTTTCCTACCCATCTGAACGTCCAAGCAAAAGGCCCTGATGTCTTGACCAGGATCTAAACACTGGCTCCCTTCATCCAGTGATCGCCTTTGGACCTGGTTCATGTCTCGCTTAGATAGAATTTACGCTCAGATCAAACCAGATACGCTGGTCCTCTGGGAGTCCCTTTTCAGCGTACGTTGACAAGACATGCTGTCGCGCTGGCGCTTAACTGTCTCTTTAGTACCAATTACAGGACCGAGATCCCCGACGAAGTACGCCGTTGATAGAATGGGTCCTCGATCAACCATTGGATTTCAGCCGCGAATCAGCATTTGAGAGTGGGTGTCCTCTTGTTTCGACGAAATACTACCTAATGTTGAAGCGGCCCAGTGACGAAACAAATAACGCTCTTCTCAGCAATTGTTGATTGTTTGGGTTCCCGTTTCAACTCGTTGTCAGGTAAATACATTACTCTATTCATGGACAATCTAGACATCGGATATGCTGAGGTATGCGGATTGCCTTCATGCCGTGTTCTTTACTGACAGTGCATTGCAGATCAGAGCATACATTGCGGAGCAGCTACACATGATGAATCGTAATTTATGGGAACCCTGCTACCCTTCGACTCAGGCATTCTTGCAGGCTTGTCAAACCTCAAAGGATCCATTGCAAATCCGGTAAGTTAATCAGTTTTCGTTCTTAGTGCTAGCTAAATAAAGCATAGACAACCAATTTATGCAGTTGCCTTTAATGCCATCGTGGACAAAATGCCTCAATGGCGGACAGAACGCTTCCCTCCGCCGCGTGTGAGCCAATCACAAGTGAGTCGCCCAAACGTCCGCAGTGAACAATCAATTCTGATCCTTTTTTCGTAGTACGACAAGGTTGGGTTGACTCGTAAGCTTCTTATCAGTGATAGCAGAGAGCATCATATCAACGAGTCATATAGTTCTTCAGTGGATATGGACCTCTGCGCATGGTGCTCAGGCATCCTTGATCTTCCCATACGCCATTCGCTTATTGTGAGTCATACCCTCGAATCTACGTCACAGAAGGCTCATATATATCAACATTCTCAAAGGCCTGAGATACTGCGTATGGCTGAGCTCAGTGATAGTCCTGATCTACAACGCTATAGTACTGCTGTGCTTTATGTAATATCGGCGATTACGCCCCCGTCCGAGTATGTGGAAGTTATACTGAACGACTTTGTTGATGCTATCAAGTCATCCGCAGTGAGTTTACGCACCCTCGAACAGCTTTCGGGACTGACATCTTGCGCAGTCGTGGCGAATCCGCCTCCATGCCCTTCCCGCAATGGTCGTGTTCTTCTACCGGAATCTATTGTCCATTTCCTTCGAGAATGTCTCGAAGATCATGGATTGTTTGCTTGCATGTCTGGCTGATGAAAACGTAGAAGTCCGAGGCATGGCATCAAAGGCTCTATCAGGAATAGTGCGCTGTTCCCAACGGCAGAGTATTGTGCCGCTCAAGGTTCGTCTCCGCTCACTGTGTGGTCATTGCGCAAATGACACTGGTACTTGCAGAATCGCTTCATTCGGCAAATCAGGAAGATCAAGCTACCTGATAGACAGAGCCCTAAATTTTCAGGTTCTCTTCGAACTCTTCACTCAGCTATCCTTGGAGTATGTGCCCTCATTGAGAGCTTCCCGTACTCGGTAGAGTCTTGGATGCCTCCCTTGGCAGAAGGTCATTCATAATTGATTTCCTATCCTTTCTTCACCTCATGCCGTCCCTGTAGTACTAGCTCCACATTCTACCGACCCTCCTCCTATCTCAAATACAATTCGACAGTGCGCGTCAGAATTCAAGAAGGTCAGTCTAATATCACCCTTTATCCATCGTGTGACCGCTGACTTCATCATGTTTCGTCTACAGACTCACCAGGTAATTCTCAGCGTGATTAGTACTTCTGATCGTGGACTAACTTCCTTACTCAGGATACTTGGCATAAAGATCAGTTAGCATTTGACGAAGATCAACTCCAGAGCTTGTCGTCAATGCTTGTCGGTACATCGTACTGTGAGCTTCCTTCCACTTTGACTGTCACTACCTGCTTAACCTTCCTTAGATGCGTGAATGTTCAATATATGTACTCAGTAAATAAGATACTAGTACATTGTCTACAGTCTGTATGTTAGATTTGTTATTAGAATTTCCGTGGACAAAGTTGTCCCAATTTGGGCCACGTGCTGTATACCATCTTAAGAGTTTCCAATGAACATCAGACGTTAAGCTGCAAAATGATCCATGGTGTGCTTATCTGTAAGTTGTACATCTCAGTAGACTTGGTGCCATCACTAACAGCCGAATCGCTGCCCATCCATTTAGTCAATACATCGGGCGTTGCCCGACTGACGAAGTTCTACACACCTCTGCATCAATCGCCACAAACGCTCGTCCAGAAGATATTCTCGCTGGTCAGCTCTCGCCCGCCAGGACTATGCAATTTCCTCGATGCGCCCGAGCTTGAAGCGTTCTTGGGGCCAAAGAAGAAGGATGATGAGAGATGGCGCGTGGTATACCGCAGTTACGCAACTCTGCACTTCGTATTTGTAGTCGATGGGGCGGAAAGTGAGCTTGGGATCTTAGACTTGATTCAGGTGAGGATCCATCCGATATACCACCCTGGCAAGCATTCTTGAGATTGACTAAACCAGCGGTGAACTTTTAGGTGTTTGTGGAATCCCTTGACCGGACGTTCGAAAATGTCTGCGAGTTGGATCTTGTGTTCCACTTCGACGAGGTTCGCGAGTCTCTCATAACGCGTTGGATGTGACCGCTCACGACCACGATCAAGGCCCATCACATCTTAGCTGAAATAATCCAAGGCGGTCTCGTATTGGAAACAAATATCGAGGAGATTGACGCATCAGGTACGTTCGGTCAAGTAGTCGTACCGTTATGTCCGTATGTTAATCTTACGATACGCAGTACATCAAGCTACGAAGGCAAGAAAGGAATCATTTGCCTCGGCAAATCCCCTTGCACTCGGTGTTGGAGGCTTAGGTGTCCGTGGTGTCAACCAGACGCCTCTTGGATGGCTCACAGGAAAATTAACCGGCGTCGGGGCGAGATGATACATGATGTATGGCGGGGTCTATCAGTATCTTATCAGAGCTGTATAATCCTATCTGTCAATGTCGAGATTGGCACCGTGCACATGTTCTATCGTACTGATTCATACAAGCCTTCCGGCTATTGGCCAACTTAGAATCGGTACTGAATTAGCGCACCATAAATATGGGACCAAGGCGAAACTTTCCCAGCCGGCGTGGGGGGCACGTATGACCTTGAGAATGCCTAACTATTGTTTTCTTTACTGAGGCGGTCCTCCTCGAGCCAGTATAAAGGATAGCACCAGGAATCAGGGTTGGGGTTGTGAGTTCAATGTTCCTAACGAAGATGAAATGAGTGCTGCCTGGAAAGATTTGCGGTGTGCTCACTCACTCTTCCTCTTCTTTTTCCCGGCGCCAGGAATACCTTTAGGCTGCTCCGCCAATCCTAAGTCTTTCTGGGGGACGCTCGGTGTCGTGTCCGGGGCAGGGGTGGCAGGGGTGGCGGGTGCGCGAAATCCGGGGAATGGCGCGGGTGTACCCATCTCCACGTTTTCGGTTACAGCTGGGACCGACGGAGGGGTGACCTTGGAGTGCACTGCTGTCGTTCGCATGGCGTTGAAAAGTAGCATCGTGTTCTGCTGCTTTTTTTGTCCGCCAGAGACTTCCGTGAGGGTCTTTTTCTCTGTGGCCTTCTGGGAGTCTGACTCCGATGTGCCCATTTCTTGGTCTCCGTCCGCATCAACAGTAGGTTTTGTATTAGAGTCATCTGGGATCGAGGGGTCCGCGATAGGCCATATAAATCCCGTCCTTGGCGTGTAATCAGGCCGGTGTCTGCGCAAAATATTGAGAGAATTTTGAAGAGAATGAAGTGTCGCGAGCTGTGTAGTAGAATATGGGCAGAATTATCTCATCGAAGCATTCCTCGACCTACCAATCGGTTCGACAGTACTGTATAGATGTCAGGGGCCTGGTATATCCGGTTATTCGCGATAAAATATGCGGCTAGCGGTCGAACTGGGACAGTGTTACTATATTAGCCGTCAGGTGCAAATTCTGATTCAGAAAGCTCACCCTCGTCCGGAGAGAGCCGCTCGCGTTTGTGAATTATGAATAGCGAAGGAGGTTCGGCATGGACCAGCGCGAATTCCACGCCAGTGAATCGTCTGGACGAGGAACGAATGAGCCACTGTACCGTTCACGCGTTCACGTGGGGTTCCAAGTTGCACTCACCTCAGTTCCTCAGCTTCGTTCAACAGGGGCATCCCAGTGTGCATCGTTTGCATTCGAAGCACCTGGTTGTTGCTCTGCTTGTCGTAGAACATGCTTGAGGTGAAGTAGTCGAACGCATTCTCTGCGGTCAGCGGGCCATACGCCTGTGATGCGCATCAGTCGGGAGCAATTATCGAAGGTGAGTATAGAATTACTTGTAGCCATTCATGCCAGATAAAGAATCGGTGACCATGGTCATCTTGCGGGTGTAGGTCATTGATGTCCATGGCGACAGTCACGGCAGTTCCAGAGAAAGGAGGGGATAGGGACTGGGAACATAACGGACGGACATCAAACCACCAGAACGGTGGGTAAATATGTGGCTTCTTGTGGCAGGTGCCCTCAAGACCTCTACCAATCTACTGTTTCCATGCCGCTACGCTGGTTTCGGGATTTCCTACTTTATTCTTAGGAAATTGCCCTCTACCATCAACTGCCACCTCTCCTTCATCGCCCCCCGAGCAGCAGGTCATGTTCTGTGGCCCTCAAACGAATGCTGCGGTCAAGCAGCTCCTCAGCCGTACGCCGAGTCCTCCACCATGTCAAGAACCACATAGGCGTCGGTATCGTATGCGCTGTCGCATATTTTGACCCGTAAGTTATAGGATGTGGCTAACGATTGTCTATGTCTATACTGCATGCTGACTTGCAAGGTCACAGGGGTAACTGGAGCGTAGACCTGCAAGCAGGCTCTGACTTCCACTATCGACCTATGCTTTTTGTCATACTCATGACGGGGCTAGGCGCAATAGTATTGCAGGTGAATGAAATGCTGCCCCAATAAACCATTGACAAACGGAGGAATCTCGTGGATTAGACTCTATCGTGCAAATTGGGGTGTGTTACCGGGATCGGTTAGTCTATTTACACACGAATCGTGTACGCGAAACTAAACAACTGTTCCTCCAGACCTGGCTTCTCACTGCCGGTTACTCCTGCACGATCGCCCGAAGCATACCCGGCTGATTCGCTACGGCATTCTCTATCCTCTTTACGTGCTCTCGGAAATAGCGATCATATCGACAGACCTAGCTGAATTGCTAGGCTCAGCCATTGGACTAGTGATTATAATCCCTAACCTACCACTATGGGGAGCCGTCATCCTGACCGCCGCAGATGTTCTCGTATTTCTCGCCATCAGCAACCCATCCACGGCACAGGGAAGACCGGCGAAAGCATTTGAATACACCATCATTCTATTAGTTGAGTCCATTATTTCCACCGATCGGCAGCGGGCGTCTTATCTTGATCCAAGGTACTTGCCGTACTGGCCTGCTTCATCGTCTTGATGGTGAAGTCGCGCCCTGACTGGCCCGCTGTCTTTATGGGATACATTCCCTCGAAGGACCTTTTCAAGTCTGAGCCGAACGCGATATACACGGCCGTCGGGATACTAGGTGCCACCATCATGCCTCACGCGCTATTCTTGGGTTCGTCACTTGCGACCCAGGATCGCGTGGCTCTGGCTCCACCCCCGCCCCTACATCCTCCAGTTCTTCCGTCTTCGCAGCCCATTACTCATCGCACACTCAAGTCCCGTGTCAAGGACTTCGTCGTCCCCCTGTTCGCTGTTTCCCGCGCAGAACGTGCGGCAGCAGCACGGGACTACAGAACAAAATACGGCGAAAGAGAGAATAACTCTCTCGCGTTCATTCGCCAACACCTCCCACATGGTGTCATAGATATCATAACAAGCCTCCTTGGCATCGCCGTGCCCATAAATTCAGCGTGAGTGCATTTATACATTCTGTTTCCAGGATCAGCGAGAGTCAACCTTTGTACCACTGATTTAGGATTCTAATTCTCGCTGCCACGGTGTTCTACCAATCTAGGGACGGAGGCCCAGCGGGGCTTTTCGACGCCCATGATCTCATTAAGCATATTATTGGCAATAGTCAATCGTATTTTCGTAACAACGTTTCTATGCAAGAGCTCATAGATGTTTTTGTTCTGCTCCAGGTGCTGCCATTGTCTTCGCGTTGGCGCTCATCTGTGCCGGCCAAGCGGCCAGTATCACTGCAACTCTAGCCGGGCAGGTGGTCTCCGAGGGCTTCATAGAATGGCGTATATCGGTAAGCTCCATTCACCCCACCTC
Organism: Pleurotus tuoliensis; assembly: GCA_036872985.1. Taxonomy (NCBI): domain Eukaryota; kingdom Fungi; phylum Basidiomycota; class Agaricomycetes; order Agaricales; family Pleurotaceae; genus Pleurotus; species Pleurotus tuoliensis. Next base: position 3,287,145 of record JAYMDH010000002.1, read on the forward strand.
CGTGGAGACCATTTCAAAACGCTAACTCACATACCCATCATGATTCATAGTATCACAGCCGTTCTTTCGTCGTTTGATTACCCGTCTCACCAGTTTGATTCCATCGGTGATAGTCGCCGTTTCAGCCGGCCGAGAAGGCATCAACACACTCCTCGTTGCCTCGCAAGTCGCGCTCTCCGTCGTCCTTCCGTTCATTGTATTCCCATTGATATATTTGACATCATCCAAGGTGGTGATGCGCGTGCGGAAACCCGTACCCCCGTCCCCACCCTCGGAGAGTGATGATCAATCGGTTTCATCTGTTGGGATTGGGGCGTACACCGCGAGCCAGCTCCAGGTGATTGAATCTAGCTCAATCGTCGTTAGTGACCGCGACAAGGTGGGTAAGGAGAAGGAGACTGTTGTGGAGTATCATGAGAAAACGGAGGAGTCTTTTCAGATTCCCGAGTACGTAGACTATAGTAACGGATGGCCATTGATGCTAGTATCATACGGGATATGGTTCTTAGTGTTATTGGCTAACACCTACGCCATCGTTGAGTTGGCGCTGGGTAGAACATAATGCAGATTATTTGTATTTGAGCTACTGCAATATTGATATTATTTATATATTTCTGAGACGATAACACGTTCACCGCACTACCTGCGAAGTTGGTATATACAAGACAAAAAGAAAGAAAGAAGCAATGCGAAAGAGAGGAGGATAACAACGATAGATTAGTCCACGACGAGAGAAGAGAATATATTCAAGGAAATACGGGAGGTAGATAGAACGGGGAATGAGCGGCAACGGAGATGATAGGGACAATTCATAGATCACGTTCGTCTCGGGGCCAAGTATACGAGGCGGTACGATACGTGACACATATGTAGAGGCCCGACGCGAAGTCCAATATGTCGAGAAAACATAGCATACGAGGCAGACGACGCTAGGGCCAAGACAACAAGCATGTAGCCTGCGAGGGGAATAAGAAAAGGTCCACGGTGACGGGGACAAGATGAACTTACAAAGAGCCAAATACGTTAACATCAAACAAAGGCACTATTCAAGTTTCACTTCCCACTGTGGCATCCGCAGGATGCCTCTTTGTCAAAGTAGCTCTTTCCGCATGTCTCGCACCAAGCTCTCGCAGTCCTCGTCACTCCGACTGCCTTCTTAGTGACAGAGGTATGGGAAGGGAGGACGGAGGCGTCTCGGTGGATACTGATGAGGTGACGCCCTAAATCGTGCTTCCTGCTGAATGACCGACCGCAAGACCGATGAGTGCAGGTGTATGGCTTCGACCGGTTCGGGTCATGGGTAGACATGTGGGTCTTTAAGTTAAAGGCTCGGGCGAAAGCTAGATAGAAACCTGTGTCAGCGATGAGAGCATTCAACGGCGTAACAGAGACATACCACGAGAGCAAACATTGCATCTGTATTTGCGGCGGGGATCATCTCCCTTGCCCGCTTCTTCAGTCTTGTCGGGAAGAGTTGGCAACTGGGCAGTGATATGGGTCGGTGACACTGTCGACTGGGTACGGTAGGGCGAAGGGTAGAAATCTGCCGCATCACGGGTACTTGGTGTGTAGTCTGAGAAACTGCGGGGGATGTATTTCTCGTACGTTGCCTTAGTCACCCGACCCGGCGCTGGAGGACTGGTGGGCGGCGTCAAGGGCAGAGTCCCAAACGAAGTGGGATCCACAGTCGCTGGGCTGGGGACGAAGTCGTAGGCGTTGAGATTGATTCGCTGCATGTCAACTTCGTTGAAGTCAGCTAGGGAATACGCTGAGCCACAGTAGTTGGATCCAGCGTAGTTATTGTAGTACGGATCCGAGTAGGTCGAGTGCGGCGAGTCATACGCCGATTCGCTGGATACGGTGATAGTGGAGGGAGGACCGCACGTGGGGTTCTCGGACCTCAATATACTGAAGGCGTCACTGGAATTGGCAGTGAAGAAAGGGATCTGAGAATCGTCTAAGCCCTCGAGGTTTGAATCGAGTTCGGTCTCAAACAGATCAGGGGAGGGGGCGACGATGTCCGATGGAGAGGTGAATGAAATGAAGTCAAAGCCAGGATGTTTCGAATACTCGTGGCTGTTGAAAGCCTCGTAGTTGGGGGATTGCTGTTGGGACATTGCGATTGAAATTGACTGCGGTTGGATGCTCAAAGACTGCTGTTGTAGGGAGTCAGAGGAGATGGTGATGGTACGGAAGAAAGAGCAGCTGTCCCCTGTTTGTATCATGACTGCGCATTTCGTCTTACGTAATTCCTCGGCTTTGCCTCGCCGCCTTGTGCCTTGGACGCGCTTTCTCAATTTATCTCCCGCGCTGATTTGCTATAGGAACCAGGTAGAAACAGCCGGCGATGCCCATCGACAAGCTCTTGGACTAGGAAATGGAGTTCTTGGGTCGAATCAATTCATCAGCTCTCACGTCCCAGTTCTTTTTGCACAGCTTTCACGCTACTGCGGACGGTACAGCGGATGTCGGACACGCACGACACGAGAGTACACGTAGTCTCTGGCCAGGACACGCAAGCTCGGCAGAGGGAAGCCTTGTGACATCCTGGCTTTGACTCAAATCTGGACCTAATCTGAGCCAAATCTGACTCAGGTGTCTTACTGGTAACTGCATGCTGTAGAGTGACCCGATATAGTTTATGTGGTATGAGTGGGTCTTCCATTGGACTTGGTCAGCGCGAAAGCTATTATTAAAGCAGTGCAACCTCCATTGTGGAATCACATAGCATGCTTGGTCCGGCAGGTGTCTCGAACTCGGCAGTATCGGTTATATTATTATCGTCAGCCCGCCTAGCTCAATCGGATAGAGCGTCAGACTCTTACTCAAGTCTGCGTAGGCGATCTGAAGGCTGCGAGTTCGACCCTCGCGGTGGGCTAGAGACCACTTTTTGCTCGATTCGAGGTTCAACTTGACGACCAGACAGATGTACTACAGTGCCTGTCACCACTTCGCATCAACTCGTTTGGCGGGAGGCGCCTAATTTCATCTCCTTGCACACCATAATTTTTAAAGGTCTGATATACGGTCATAAACTATCAGAAATGCATTGTATTGATTGTGGCTAGCTTTGGTTAAAATCCCGAGCCAGTCCGACAACTTTTCAAAAAAATGGCGCCGAGACAGTGGAACACATGTCCAATTATGACAATCATGCACATGTCCTTATTTGGTGGCTTATATAATTACTCCTGAGTACCGAAATTAGAATAGCGCCCAGTTAACGCCCTGTGCCGCAAGAGTGCTTGAAGAGTACTGCAAGATATTCCTATTGAGGGGTTCAGACCCCAAAGAAGCTTGTTTATCACTTACTCATGCTATTCATCTGCAAATACAGGCATTTGTAGCAGTTTCCATACTTGAACTCAGCCAAAACAGTGGAACACCGTGGGAAAAGCTGAGTTCTCAACGTAAATCGCATTCTTTTTGATGGTTTCCTTCCTAGAAAAATCGGAAAAAATCTACAAAACTTTTCTCGGCCCCCCACGGCAGTTGATGCAAAGTGGTGACAGGCACTGTAAGACTCCCACAAGATGGTTATCCGAGATGGGCGGTGTATCGTTCGCAAAAACCATGACCCATTTCACATTGACGATAGTGGGTCTAGCTGTGCCTGTGTGGGTCGTGTCGCTCACCTCTTCGAAAGCGGTGCAAGGCATCACTGGAATCAACGTAACGCCTGGGGGCATCCATGATGCATGATACCCCAAAAACCCGATGTACATCTGTTTCTTGAATATGTGATAAATGTTTGATATCTAATGCTAAGTGCAGGTGCAATGCAGCAAGGAACAACGACGATCACGGACCCATACATATTCAATGCTGAAACGGACAACAATGCAGCGTGCATCTCTAACAATTACAACTAGAGATCAACGGATCTAGAACACTCAGAAGTTTGTTGTAGAATACGAGGTAAGGCCATGCGTCAGGCCGTAAGGTAATATGCAACTTGATGTTGGTGGGCAAACCGGGTTCGGAGGAAAAATGAACCCGCGACGCTGTGGGTCCAGCCGTACTACAAACGATGTCGAATATTTTGCGATGTAATCCGAGTGCTGGCGTGGAGTGTTCGTGTCCCTCCAGAAAGGAGGCAAAAAGATATCTTTTAGCCCACCGCGAGGGTCGAACTCGCAGCCTTCAGATCGCCTAGCCAATTGACTGACCGTAAAAGTCTGACGCTCTATCCGATTGAGCTAGGCGGGCGGATGTCTATTACTTCCGTTGAGGTACTATGAGATCAAAATTTCCATATATCCTGTCCATCAGTTACGGGGACTGTTTCTAAGGACGTAGTGTACAACAACAGTGAGATTCAAAAAGGTATAAGCAAAGCAACGATGGAAAAACAATCTGTGTAAGACAAAAAAAAAGAAAGAAAGATAGCAATCGCGTTAGACACCGACTCTGTGTACCACTTTTTTCTATCAAACGGCTTGGTAGTCAGAATATTCATCCGTCACGGATTAGGCGAAACCACGTACTTGTCCAGAGAACCGTATAACTTCCCTCTTCTCCAATACAAACAACGTCCTCTCCAAGGCATGGCTCGAGTACCCCTGCTGGGTCACGAACTCCTTGACCAAACTCTGATAGCTCGTGCTCCAACCAACCGGCAGTCTCCTCCTCAATTCGCGTTCAATCCTCGTCATCTCCTCATTAACTTCCCCGCGCGACAACCCATCCGCAGCCCCAGCAGATACAGCGTCCATAGTCGAAAACTTGAACAACCGTATCGCCTCCTCGACGTGATGGTTCTGAACAACGGGGGACAGCGTCATCTTTGCAAGAGACTCGGATATCCGGATGATCGCTTCCAGTTGACTGTGATCGTAGTAGAAATGGTGTATATGAGGTCACGTTTCGAAGGGACATATCATAGAATAAACCTACCGAACGGTAATCGGAATGGAACTTCGTTCGTCGTTATCCCGTTCAACTTTCTGCACCTCCTGTCGCAGATTGACGAAATGACTGCTCAGCATTTCTTGGGCATCGGGGGATAGACGAGGCGCGCATTTGCTATTAATTAGTGATATGAGTTGCAGTTTCAGCCTGAAATAAGATCCCAAGTACCCTTTGCAATACGCGATGTACCTCTTCATCTTGTCCAAATCAATTTCTCCTTCCGCTTGCCCATCTTCAACATTCTGCCGGTTCATGTGGATGTTCATAACGTGCTTCGCGATCATCTATGTTTCGAAAGGTTACCCTCAGAAATATTCAATGAACCGGAAAGGTATTGCACTCACTCTATCGCGTTGCTCGTTGTGTTCATCCTTCACGATGAAGATCATATCGAAACGCGAGAGAATAGTCGTTTGGAAGTCGATGTTCTAACACACAGGTTAGCACCGACCTGACGGTGACTTGAAGCGGGATCTTACCTCTCCTGGACTACGGCCCTCATCATATCGACCAAAGACGGGATTGGCTGCAGCGAGAACGCTCGTCCGTGAGTTGAGGACGGTGGTAATTCCTGCCTTCGCGATGGATATCGTTTGCTGTTCCATAGCTTCATGGATAGCAACGCGATCTTCGTCCCGCATCTTGTCGAACTCATCAATGCAGACAACTCCTGTGTCTGCTAACACCATCGCGCCACCTTCCAAATAGAACTCCCTCTGTTTGATCCGTAAGCGCTACTGATAGAAAATGCTTCAAGGTTCGTACGCACTGATATCGAGTCCCGTTGGACGGAGGCTGTAAGACCTGCAGCGCTAGAACCCTTACCGGACGTATACACAGCGATTGGCGCGACCTAGACAACGCTCGTCAGTTCACGTCCACTCGTAGCTCGATTATGACGTTACCTTCTCTACGAACTTAAGAAGCTGACTCTTGGCGGTACCCGGATCACCCAAAAGTAAGACATTGATGTCCCCCCGAAGTCGCATGCCGTCTGGAAGCACCTTCCGTGAACCGCCGAACAGAAGGCACGCAATGGCCTTCTTAATATCTGATGCCATACATTGTTATGACGAGGAACCAAGACGATCGCGACGCGTGCTTACCGAGGCTACCAAAGATACTGGGGGCGACGCTCTTGGCGAATCTCTCGTAAAAGCCTTCGCTTCGGGCCATCTCGCCAAATTCCTCTTCCTCTTCCGCCGTGAACTGAACGCCGAATGGATTTGACCCCCCTCCCGCGGCCTGCGATGAAAGCTCCAAATGGACTACTCGAATATAGGGTTGCCGTGTCGCCGCGGGGCCAGAGCCTTTCTGATAAAATGTTCAGAGGTCAACAAGATGTGAAAGCGGTTGCAACCAATCTCACAGTTTTAGCTGATTGGAAGGTGGAATAGATTCCAGTGGCGATCACACGCGAACCGGGAACGACTTTTCCTGTCAAATAACGATCGGCGGATAGAAGTAGATGACGAGGAAGCTCTCCAACAGGAACCATATCCGGAGCTTCCTGGAGTTTGAGAGTTTGCTGGTCGGCGAATGTTGATTTGGAGTGGATAATGAGGTATGGATCAAGTGGGCAGTCTTTCTTCTGCCCGTCGACTTCGGGTGCATCACAGATTCTGGGGAGCCCTCTATCCGAACCCGAGCCCACACCACCCATTCCGCCTGTGGGATATATCATTCGCACTGAATGACACGCTCGACATTGGAGATGTAGTTTGGTGGCACGCGACGACAATACCGACGCGGAGATGACAATACCTGGGACACGTACGAGTTTGTTCATGAGATTGGCCGTAAGATCACGGAATGGCAGCAAGTTCAGTCCGGAACGCAATGTTATCTGGACCTTTGGTATTGTTTCAGCCGCTCTCTCCGTTCGCTCCTCCGATGTACCAGCCAAAGGGAAGAGTATTGTACGCGCCGCTTTGGCAGCAGCATTTTCAAACTAAGCCCGAGGTCAAGATAGCACAAGTTCCCGTAAAGGACACGCACCAGTGGCAGTATATCCGCTGGACGGTCTTGTATGGCGTGGGCAAGCTCATCATTGAACAAGCTGATGTGTCGTAGATCCACCTCAAGAACATACTGCTTGAGAAGCAAGTTCGCCCTTAGCTTATCGCTATGTTTCGCCAAAAATGAGAATCATTCGCGACGAGCAAAAGGTAGTGACCTACCGATAAATGAACTCTCCTCCGACGCGATATTGAACAAGAAACTCGAGTAATAGTTTCTCGGTTTCAGCGGGCGAATCGGGAAACGACGCCGCTGGTAAGTCATGTACCGAGACTGTATAGACGTTATTCGCGTCGAAGCCAGACATAGTGAGATTTGGGAGACTAAAACGCGTGCAAGATTGGCAGTAATTGGGTTTGCTTTAGGGCAGGTCGTCACGCGTATAGAAGGAATACAGGGGCAATCATAAACTCACAATGGTGGACACAAGGACAGCTACCAAACTTCACGTGGTGTATACGTAGCGTAAGTAGTACATAGCGTAAATAGTACATTTACTCTGCACCCTTCTCCAACCTCTCCATTTCCTTTGCTTCGAGATGAGCTTGATAGATACCTCCCAGAATTGGTAGACCTCTAGCCTGCTCCGTCGAAGACGCTGGTTTGCACAGTGATGGAATGCTTGGCGTCCCGAGGAGCACGCCGTAAGCCGATATATGTTCCTGTAGAGCAGTTTGGAGGAAGGTCTTCAAAGTCTTAGGAGTAGTGGGAGTGGCTGCAGAGAATGTCTGTCCCTGAAGCGAGACATACCCCAGCCCTGACGATTTGGCCTTATCAATGGCACCGTTTATAATGGCCCTGACGAGAACGGCTGGAATGAATGGCAATTTTCCGTAGAGTGTTGGGATCTCGTTCAAGGTATCGATACCCCACGCATGGGGGACGATGTCGTATGCATTTGTTAGGTTTCCATTCCACACTTGGTATGGGGCGGGTCCTTCGGTAGTCAGAGGAAATTCCCTTGAAAAAAGGGCAGCAAATGGACCATTGCCTGGGGACGGACCCGCAGTTGGGTATGCGAAGACATTCCCCGGCGCGTTCTTCAGGAGCCCGGCCTTCAATAGAGCCAACGCGACGGATGGTGATAAGGCACCCCCGAGACTGTGCCCAGTAAATACGAGTCGGGATGTAGAGGGAATGGTGGACAGAAACTCGATGATGGTCTGCCCAGCGGGGCTCGCCACAGTCAAGAGGGTGGATATGCCGGTAGCTGTTCCATAGGCAATGTACGGCTTCGCCTGATCAACTGAGGTTGCTTGCTCAGGAGCGGTGGTTATCCCGGTTTGCACCCAGTCATTGAAATCCACCACTTTGTTCATATACGCGTCGATGACTAGGTTCTCAAACGAACTATCTGCAGTTCCAGCAACGGCCAAAACGTAGGTATCGTGAGCCCCGTCTCCAAAAATTGCAGACGGATCGTGTGCGATGTACCAGACGCGGTCGGGTCCTGAGTTTGCATTGCCGGGGTTGAACTTCCACACTTTGGGTCCCCATACGACGCTCCAATCGCCAATTTTGGCGTTCGTAATGGTGGGTTGCAGAGCCGCATCTATCTTGCCCTGTAGATCGGCCTGCGTTCCCTTGCATGCCGATAGCATATTGGACGCATTTGAGAGGACGAATACTTGCTGATGAATATTGTAAGACATGCTTTCAGTGTTTCGATTTCTAATCAGTAATCAGTATTTCAAAGCACAGAGATGTTAAGTAATTTGACTCACAGAAGGGGGAATTCGTGGGCTTGTACTAGTACATCCCTTGACAGAGGCCTTTTATGCCCAAGAATTGCACCGTCTTACCATACATCGGGCCATGGAATAATAATCACTTACGCAAAGCACTGGCACGAGTGACAGCGCCATGAGCGGTACATTGAGTAGAAGCTTCCATACAACTTCCATTGAGCACGAGAGGCCTTCAGGGGTGACATCTACCTCTATATATCAACCGGAGGAGGATCAGCCCGGTCATCTGTGCTGCGGTGAGAGGCCATCGATTGCTTGTGTCAAACGTTACCTTCAGATATAGCGACCCGGCGTTGCCTCAACACCGGAATTGTGGGGTGAGAGACCGTCATTAACCGAAGCAGTCCTTGGATTCACTAGATATCCCCATGTCTAGATCAACAACTCAGCCGTAAGAGAACACGAGCACACGCACCTTGAAGGCGAATGTCGGCGGAAGGCACAGGGCGATGGTGTCCCTTTCAACCCCTCTGTCGGTCCTAGATTATCGATTGCGGCAGTACATTATAATAAAAAGGAACAAGGAGATGTAATATTGCTACCAGCGTAAGAGTGAATGAGTGAATTACGAGACCGGAATGGAATGGACGCTCGTTAATGCCTGACAAGCTTTTAGAAAGTTGTACGGGCTAGGCAAGGCACCTACTTCCCATTGGCCACACAAATTGGCTGTTAGGTATTTTGTGCCTACTTCTGCCTCTTTCGGTCGACGACACCGTCAACCTCCTATGTCTCCCGCCTCTGTCATGCAAGTCCAATCTTCGGTAATCGTGTTTGGCGCGCCTTCTGACATTTGCATGCATTATCAGTGTGTCCGCTTTCTCGACGAACGAGCCCGAGCTCGCCCCAGTCTTCTCGTGAGTCCCGCCCCGCCTTTACTGAGCAGTCTTTTCCTCATCCCTACCATACATTAGCCACCAAATCCAACGGTAAGAATCAAAAACCACTCGCACTCGCGTCGCGTCAAGCCCAACGGCGCTCTCAAGGCACAACCTCTCCGTACCCGATTGGTGATCGACCCCGCCCCGCTCCCACTCTACTGTTCCGATGAGTGCAGGGTCGCCGACATGCACTTCTCATCCAACATGCAACCTCTCGGCCACGCTACCACTTCCGAGCCTCTTTCGCGCTCGCCTGATTCCTTGTCTAGTTCCACGAACACCTCTAGTTCGACAGTCGCCTCGCGAAAGTCTAGCAGCAGCTCTGGTTACGGCTTCCTTCCTCTACCCCCGCTTCCACCTCTTCCGCCTTTGGTCACTTCGACTTCTATATCACCGCCTTCATCGGCGGACGAATGGGAAATCTCACCCATAGTCCCCGAGCCTCGAAAGCGGCAGCGATTTGGCAACTATCTCGTCCCCCCGGAGCCTCTCAAAGAGATTCGTGGATGGACGGATGATTCGAACGCATGGAGAGCGACAGTCTATGGCTTAGTTGACACAGATCCCTCTGATTTAGCTGCCCGTCCGGAGATGGAAGAGGTTTACCGGAAGCACAATGCTTGCGCTCATCGCTCGAAAGGTGTCTACTCCACCGTCGGCACGAAGGATATATCCACCATCCCCACTCCTGCTCCTTTGCCTCGGTCCTACAAAGATGAACTCTTGCTCTACAACTATCACTCGTCATTCGTCCGCGCTCGCTCACTCACTCCATCATGCGCATTAGGAAAGTCGCGATCGGCGCCTACAAAGCAGCGCCCCCTGGTTCACCCCTTGGCGCAAGGGAAACTCCTCGCACCCAATATCAAGCTTCAGGACTATACCGGATCGTGCTCAAGCCTCTCCAGCTTGACGATTCGCTCTCCCTCTTCGAAGGGAAGTCAAGTAGAGGACGGAGCATATGGGTACAAACGTCCAGTTATCGAGAGTGAGTAATGTAGTGCTTGCATCATTGCAAAGTCTTATCATCCTCTAGCACGCTCCTGGTCATACGACAATGTCCTCACGTATCAACCAATGAAGATGCCGCCCTCTATCGAGAAGAGGAAAGTTAAGCAAATAGTTGACGGCGTGGAGAAAGAAGTCACCATCCAAGTCCAAGTCGAGAACAACGGCAAATTCCTTTTCAACTTCCCCGACAAAGAATACTACGCATGGCGATGAACGGCGGCGGACCTCGCATATCCTTTCTCATTTGCCTTCTCTTCATCTCGCAGTTCAGGTTATACCTTGCATCGATGATATCAATTCGTTCCGTATATCCTCTCATCCGCATCCCTCTCATCGCTTCAACTTTGGGACCAAAAGTGCCATAGCATCTTCCAATACCTTATTCAGTGTGCATCTTCGAAAGGAATACTTGTACTTTTTCTTGATGTCTTATTATGTACTTTGTATGGGCTTTTCTATGATACATTACGGATTTTCACTCTTTATCTTTGTACCAGCTGCCGATTTGAAACAACATGGCGACCAGTTGCAAAACACTATTTGCTATAAAATGGAAATGGCAAAAGGATTTAGGCCCCCTCCTTTTCCATCTTTCCCGTTGCGTTCGCTTCGAGATGTGCTTTATAAATGCCTTGTAGAATTGGCAGATTCTTGGCCTGCTCCATCGATGAAGCTCGTTCGTGCAAAAGCGTAACTCTTGGCATCGCAATGAACGATTCGTAAGCTGCTATATGCTCCTGCGTAATCGTTTGGTATAATCCTGGCAGAGTCTGAGGAGTATCAGGCTCCGCTGTAGAGAATCTCCGTCCCTGGAGTGGGACGTACAACAAGCCCGACAAGTTGGCCAAGTTGATGAGAGCGTTGACAACGGCCCTAACAATCTCGTTGAGAAAGTGTGGTAGTGTGCCGTAGAGGGTAGGAATCGCATTCAAAGCATCAATATCCCACAGATGAGGAATGACGTCGTTTGTATTTGCGATATTTCCATTCCATGCATAGGTCCGTCGGAGATCAGAGGGAAATACTCTGCAAAAAGTGTAGCGAACGGCCCATTTCCTGGAGACAGACCGGCGGTTGGGTATGCGAAGACATTCCCTGGCGCATTCTTCAGGAGCCCCGCCCTCAACAACGCCAGCGCGACAGTCGGTGACAAGGTCCCCCCAAGACTGTGTCCAGTGAATACCAGTCGAGACATAGGTGGTATAGTAGCCAGGAATTCGATGGTAGTCTGCCCAGCAGGGCTGGGCACGGTCAAGAGGGTGGAGATTCCGGCCGCTGTTCCATAGGCGATGTATGGCTTCGTCTGATCAACTGAAGAAGCTTGTTTAGGAGCAGAGGTTACCCCAGTCTCCACCCAGCCATTGAAATCGACAACTTTGTCCACAGTTGTGTTGATTGCCCAGTTCTCTTTCGAACGATCTGCAGTTGCGGCCACGGCCAAAACGTAGGTGCTGTGGATCCTGTCCCCAAATCTCGCAAATGGGTTGTATGCGATGTACCAGACGCGGTCAGGCCCTGAGTCTGCATCGTTGGGCTCGGACTTCCACACTCTAGGTCCCCAAACGACGGCCCAATTATCAAATTGGTTGGTAATGGTGGGCTGCAAAGCCAAGTCCAACTGGCTTTGCAATTCGGCCTCCGTTCCCTTGCCCGCCGTTAACAAGTTGGAGGCGAGCGAGAGGCCGAAAACTTGCTGGTGGATGTTGAGAGAAGACTTGATTTCAGTGTTTCTATGCGGTGATCAGCTCTGAGAACACCAAGGTCGAAGCAGTTCTACTCACCTGAGGTAAAGCTTTGAGGGTCAGTTGCGATCGAGTACTTGGGCCGCAGCAGAGGTCTTTTATACCCACCGTCAATACACTGACTTCTAAGCTTAGCGAGATGATCCAGCGCTAGACATACAGCACCGTCGTACAGCACCATTCAACGAGTTACCAGTTTAGTGCTTGGAAGTCGAGGAAGGTGTGCAATGCGCCCCCGAGCTTGAGCTCGAGACTTGTCATTTACCCTCATATGTTGAATCTGTTGGCTTGAGTGGGATGGTGCTGCCAAGTATAACTATAAGCGCGAAATCAAGCCAGATAGCTGGGGCGTGCGCGTGCGCGTCGGCCCCGGTAGGGTGGCGAACTTAACGTTACTAGTTACTAGTCAGCTCCCAGGTGCTTACTACACACCGAGGTTCCATTCTCCTTTCACTTCGCATGGATTGATCGTTGGCGGCATTTAGCGGGACATAAGATGGACAAGGAAGGATGAGATTGTGTGTCGCGAGGTCTAATAGGCTGTACAAGCGTAAGTAGAGTATCATGAACAGTAAGTCTGGTATGAACGTTGAAAGAGGGGGTAGGCAGGGGCAGGGGGGCAAGGGGTGGTACACCGGAAACTGGGGGTAGGTATTCAATAAACTAAGAACGGGACGGTAATGCAACACATGAGAAGGAAATGGGGTGTCATAATATCTAGGGGGTATGTCTGATGCAAGCACGAGTTTATACACCAGGTGGAACAGGCGGGAGAAATTCGAGATGGAAAAGTGAGAAGATGGAGATGAAGACTCAAGTCCATGTACAGAAAAAGAAATACAGTGTGAAGGGTGGAGACATGGTGACGACGGGAAGGAGGAGATAGATACCCAATAACATCAGTGTTCCCGGGTAGAAAGAAATGGGGGGAGGGGATTATACCTTTCTAGAGAGTCTAGTGTATCGCCGCTTGCCCGAAGTGCCTGTCGTAGTATCGGGGGAGTGCAGTGGTGTCTATCGCTGTCTGGGAAGGGGATGGTCCCAAAAAATGGAGATCTGTGTTGGGCCGCTGACGTGTATAGTAGTAGCACGGTAGGATGTCTACCACTGGTCCACCGGCTCATCTTCTGCGCAAGCCTGCATCCAAGGGTGGTCGAGCATATCTTTAGCATCCTTGCGATCTTTCATATCGGGAGCAAGCATCGGTTCCAAAAAGTCGCACAACGCTGTGGCATCGGCGTCGGTGTAGAGATACTTCTCCATCATCACCCGCTTTAATGGCCAGGGCTTGAGTGTACGAATATACCGTAGGGCACCTACTCGATATGTAAGTATATGGTAGTGGAGAGCCAAAAATACGGAACTCACCGGTAGCATCGAACAACTCCCTGCTGTATTTACCGCCCATCTTGGCGTCGACAGAGAAGTCACCCATGAGTTCGATGATCTGTGCCATGTGATCATCGTCCTTGGTGAACATCTCTCCTTGTCCTTGAGGATCAAAAAGGTATTCAGCCGTCAGAAGCTCGAAGATCTAACAAAAGGATGTTGACATAAACAGTTTCCCCGGTTTTGAGCGTAAGGAAAGCTTACCACGCAAGCCACACTCCAGATATCCACCCGCGTGCCCCAGTCTTTTCGCCCAAGGATAGCCTCTGGCGCCCGGTACTGCCGTGTCTGGATGTCCTCTGTAAAGTGTTTCTGAGATGGTGTGGCGTTCCCTAGATCAGCGATCTTGATCCACACCGGGTGTACAGGTGGAAGCGACGTGACATTGGTATCTATTGGCGGTAAAGGCGCAGAAAGCGGAGAAGTCTCAGGTAAATCAAGAGAGGAGGCAGCGGGAGTGGGAGGCGGGGCTTGTAGCGCAGGTGTCATGGGAGTGGGGGTAAGAGATACAGGTGACATCGAGCCAAACGATTGAGGATTGGGACATATTACACTATTGGCGTAACTATTATGATTGGGACTAGGCCTATCGAGCAGGTGGGCGGATAGATGTGAGAAATGGTGGTTCGGGGATGGTCGTGTATATGGTTTATGTCGAAGGGCAAGTGGAACGGACACTGGTGCCGTCGGACGGGGAGCAGTCTGCGTGAGGAGGGAGGCGGGTTGATTCGGGGTTTGTGAACTCGATTCACCATTCAGCTTGGGTGACTGGACTCTGTGATGCTGAGCGCCCTCCGGTGGGTATGGCGTACCACTCGGAGAGGGCCAAGCACCAGTCACGGTCGCCGACGAACTAGTAGATACTACATGTGCACCACTTGTATACGTCCGTTCGCTGCTTCCTGTCGAAGAAGAAGCACTGGTCATGTGGAAGAAGTTTCCGGCCTCTTCGCCGTCTGCGCGCACTGACGCCGATACAACAAGAGCAGGCGCTAGAGCAGCTGTTCCGGGATCCTTCCATGCACTAGCAACCGTTAGACCCGAAGACGCATGGCGCAAGTCTTCCTGATGCGGGCGTCCGTTCTTGACTTTGCTACCACTCGGGGATATATTGGACACAGACTTCGGTGAAGATGACAATGAAATCGGCAACCTGTCTCTCCATGATAAGGATGTACCTAGGCTGGAGGCAAGTCTGTCTTTCCATGAAGATGACAATCCTGACTCGCTTTCGTGTTTGTTGATCCGTTGACGGACCCCCGGTGACCCCGCTTTCTCTTGAGTCACATTCGGTAAACCTTCTGACAGGCTAGAGAGCTTCTCCTTACTTGGCGAAAGTTTCCCGATCGAGGCAAAGGAGATGAGAGCACTGCCGAGCGACTGAGGTAATGATGTAGCCGGCGTGCTAGCGACGCTGCTAAGACCCGGTGCCGTCGATACAAGTGTAGAGGAAATGGAAGAGGAGGAAGAGGACGTCGAGGGAGAAGAGGGATTAGCGTCACCACTCACAGGGGGCTTTGGTCTCGAGGAATTAGACATGGCGCCTAAACCCTTCGGCGCACTGGAACTAAGACTTGCTACTGTCCCACTAGCGAAGCCTATAACACCGCTGGAGCCGAGGCGCGATATCTGCATCTGGGCCACGTAGCTGCCACTCACACTATTGACGCCACTGCCTCCGTTGCTCAAGCTTCCGTTCCCACTCTTACCAGCGCTGCGCACGGGGCTCGCTAGAGGTTGAGAATTGAATATCTGCACCTGACGTCTGGGGCGTTGTTGGTTCTGCGGAATCGAGACGCCGTGTCGGAATTTAGTGGGGAGGGGTACGCCGACCCTGCGGGAAGTAGGTAGCGGCGATTGGGAGAGTTCATGATTAATGTGAGACTCGACGTCAGGAATAGAAATTACTATATTTCATGAAGTCAAGTGTCAGTTGAAGCATATGAAATCTGGCACGCACATATATTCTCCGGCTTTATATCAGTGTGGACAAGGTCGCATTCATCATGAAGATATTGAAGACCAAGAAGAACTTGCTTTGCAATTACCCTGACCAAAGCACGTGGAACGCCTTTTTTCTTGTGCCGCTCAATCAAAGCAAGTAAGTTCTCTCCGAGAGGCTCGAAGACAATGCAAATGTGCGATGCCTCCGGGGTAGTATGTGTGAATGAGTCGAGAAAAGAGACGACATGGGGGCGTCCTGGGTGATCAGGCGAAAATGACTCTACTCGTGATAGAAGTTTAATCTCGTCTCGGGCTGTCTCGGCGTATCGACCAGCTGACTTGACGACTTTGAGAGCAGAATGTCGTTCAGAACTACAAAGATGGCAAAGATTGCGTTTTAGGGATCTGAATTGGCGCCAGCATAAAGTGCACACGAACTCAGCGTCTTTGACCAGCCAAACAGTCGAGAAATGACCCCATCTATGTATGGCGACATCATTACGTGCGGTGAGCAATGGCATATAAAGCGCAAAGGGTCAGAACGCACCCAAGCTTCCTCACGACCCGATATCGACCTTGTTTAAATGAGTCGTTTACTTTAACGGGAAGATATCCCCCCGCATTGTAATCTACCGGGCTCTCCTCGTCCTTGCACGCTGGTTCATCGACAGGGAGGATTTTTGGGCCTGCAGTGGTCACGACGTATTGGTATTTGTCGCACGGAGGCTTCGGGGCCATAAGCTGGTTGCTGGCGATATAGCAGGCCTTCGTCGAGTCACTGACAGAGGAGGGAAGAGATAGGAAGAGCGATGAACAGAGCCCTGTCGCTGCTTTCGGCACCCGTCACGCTGTCACATACATCTTATCGCTAGGCCCCTAGCCAATCATCGTCCGACGATAACACTCGTGCTGACAAACGCCCATTCCCGCTGCTTGAGAGGCGACTTGGACTCGATGCCGGGGAAACTACTAACGGCAAAGGGCAATATTAGGCGTATACGAGTACCTTTCAAGCTATATATGATGTTCCGCAGTTACTCCCAACAAGTATGGTACTTTGGTGGTCTCGTGCCACGTGCCGGAACAGCAACATATCGAAAAGGCAATCTCTTCATGATCAATCTCGCAGTAATGCTTACGTAAGGTGGCTGTGCAATCTGATCGGGGATGAGGCGAGGCTCGACTCTATGCCGTCTCTTGAACGCGACCATGTCAGCCAAGAGCATGACCTTCTGCCTCAGCCCATCATAGTATTCTCACCTGGCCTGCTCACAACCCGTAGCTCCCTTCTCCATATTTTTGAATTTTTGTAGTTTCGTCTGCGCCAGGGACTACTTCACACACAATTCAGGCCCAACCCCCCACGACACCCCGCACCACAATCAGCATGGCCCCCAGCACTATCAGACCGACAAGCAGCGCCGGATTGCAGAGCATATCCAGGGCATTTATTGGAGCCGTCGAAGACGAATGGCAGCTCTATAGGCATGTGCTATTTGTCTAATAGGGTTCAAAGCTTCTGACGAATTGAATTCACAGTGATCGTTCTGAAGACTATACTTTAGGTTCCACGATAGGATTCGGAGCCTCCTCGATAGTGTACACAGCGCTTTTCCACCCCCCGGCGTACCCGTCTTCACCCAAGCCCGAACCCATCCCATGTGCACTTAAAGTGCTCGACCTCGACTCCCTTGCGCCACACCCACTGTCGCTCCTGCAACGAGAAACCACATTAATGTCTCTATCCAAACACCCTAACGTCATCCGAGTTCGTGGAACCTGGACGGAAGGACACAAACTTTACATTGCTATGCGTCTTATGAATAAGGGCAGTGCTGCAGATGTAATGCGTTACGGCTGGCCCGGAGGCATGGAGGAAGAGGTCGTCAAATGTATCCTCCGACAGGCATTACAAGGTCTCAAGTGAGTCCGCCCTAACCCAACCCACATCCTTTATTTAGCGCGCTGACGCTCATCAACATTAATCAATCTCCAGCTACTTGCACGTAAATGGATTCATCCATCGTGATATTAAAGCAGCCAATCTATTAATAGACGATGATGGCACCGTGCTGCTCGGTGATCTGGGGGTCGCAGCTGACCTCTCCGAGGATTCTTCGTTCTCATATCTGCCCAGCGGCGCGGGTTCCAAGCGCAAGAACATTACGACGGCCTCGGCAGCGCTGGCAGGCGACAGTCGAGCCTCGAGTCTCATCAATGACCAACAGCATGTTGCCGGCAAACGTGTCGTACTTGTCGACTCACATATCCCACAGCGGCCTAAGATGGGCAAACGTAAGTCGTTTGTCGGTACTGTACGTGGCGGAACTATACTTCTCCGGTTTTATCATATCTGATGCATAACGTAGCCGTGTTGGATGGCACCTGAGCTTATACAAGGGCGGCAATATGATGCTTCCGCTGATATCTGGAGCTTCGGAATAACAGCTCTAGAACTCACGCAAGGAAGACCACCCAGAGCGCGTGAGCCCTCCCAGAAAGTGCTTCTCAACATGTGAGCAAATCGTCATCGTCACACTTAACAACAGACCTAAGTCGTACCCTGCAAAGCATTCAGGAGGATCCCCCAACGCTCGATCGGGATGGGGGCACAATCAAGTATTCTCGAGCGTTTAAGGAAGTAATCGATAGCTGCCTGATCAAAGACCCGTCGAAGCGGCCTACGGCCGAGCAGCTTGTTCAAACCCCGTTCTTCAAATCGGCGAAGAAACCTTCCTATCTTGTCGCAGCGATCCTGAGTGCGTTCTTCATCACCTTGCGATACATACTTCTGCTAATTCACAAGGGCTTTAGAGGCCTTACCTCCCCTTACCCAGCGTCAAGAGCGTCAAGCCATAGCCTCAGCTCAAACCCATCGTACAGTCGAGTCCTGGGACTTTGCGACGACAATCCACACGCCCACCACATCCGTGTATCGACGGCGCCTCCAAGATGACTCCGATCACTCACACCACCTGGGCTCGGACGAGGACGTCAGCTTGATCGACATGGATCAGCACAGAAGCCATAGTAGCCTGTCGGGCCGTGTGCACAACAAAGGGGTTTCGTGGCATGACGACACGGAGGTAGTTGAGGAAGATCCAGAGGAAGATGTCGATTCGGCGCCTGGGACGTCGCCCCCAGGTGAATCGACATCTGAACGAGTGTTCACGGAGGAAGAGGCGCATTCGACCTCCCCGTTTGTGGATTCGCTCGATGCGAAGCTCGTACCCCAGACTACCAATGATCCGGACGATGCAGAGAAGATAGTGCCATCCACAGCGCCCCTGCCCATACTCATACCAGTTAGTTCCATAACGAGCAGATCAAATATTCGATCATCCTCTTTACGAGAAGAATCGCTGCCTTCGTCGTCAAGTAGCTCTCAGTTATCAGCCCCTCGTGATGAGAAGCCATCGTCGCTGGTACCAGCTGTAGCGCTTCCGACTACTCAATCAACAGGACTCTGGGGTAAGCTGAAAGGCGTTCGGCGGCCATCATCCCGGGGTGGTTCAGAGAACTTGTCTGAGAAGAAGGAGAAGGAAGCTGGTGGCCCGGATGCGCCGAAAGAGAAGAAGTTGCGGAGCCGGTTTGTGAGGAAGGCAAGTGCTGGGAAGAGTGCCTTAGCAGGAGCAACGGCGCGCACCGCCCAGGCAGTTGGTGAGTAATTCAAACTGCTCAGTATTGGCTCTTCTCAATATCAACCAATCTACCCTTTATTCAGGCCTGATGAAGTAGTGGCGCCACGATCTTCCAAAAGCTATCTTATTCTATTGCACCACATATGTGTGCACCATGTATATGCCTTGTACTTGTTATTTGCATCATCTAATACCTACACGTGTAGTAATTGTGTAGCTCATGCCATGTATGTACCCCTTAGTGTGTATTTGTACATTCTAGTAGTTAGCATTTTTTTAACATTAACATGGACGATGTGGTATCGATGTGCAGTACTTTCTGACGGCATATGTATACAACTGAAGGATTGTCATTCTATCTAATGCATCCGATCCCAGTCTCCCATGGGCCCTGCTCGACCTGTACCACGCCGTCGTGGGCCTCCGAATCCTCGTTCATCTCTGCCAGACGTGAGCACAGTGTGTTTATCAACCAACTGCCCAGAATACGAATCAGCAACAGCAGACAAGGTAAATAGAGTAAAATGCGTACGTCGTTCAGGGAATTCAGCCCCTTCGTCATCGTAGACAAGAAAGCCGTCAGCTGGACGTCTTCGTATTCCTTCAAATACGCAAGATCAGTTTCTTTGTACCAATATAAATTGGTAGGAAATTCGATAACATACGGTATCAAACTCCTCCCGAAAGTTCTTGTTTTCAGTTGCTGGCAGTGAAGCGATCAGCGCCGATAGTGAGCGGAGTGTCGTGTGATCCTTTGGTGCTTGCCCTACGAAGGTATCAACGACGAATATGTTCCCAAAACAGACGCCATACCTGAAAGAACGTTCTGCACATAATCTACGAGAACACCTATTCGATCGTGCAACATCTTGACTGCCGCGCGCTGGGTGGTGAGATGCGATTCCACTACATGGATTGATGAAGTATCAACACCATGCCTACATCTGGAAGCAATCGCAAACTCACAACTTGTGCCACCTCCGCCTCCGCGTGCTGTCCAATCCACGGCGATACGCTCCGCCTCACCCGTCTCGACATTATACGCAGCCTCGATAAACACCGAACGCGACTTGCGATCTTTGATCTCTATCGACGGTTCGTACGCCTTGAAAGGCAGCGTCTGCGCGTTGACATCCGAGGAGACATACGCCAACGTGGGTTGGAGGATTAGGAGCAGTGGCGTCGAGCAGTAGGTCATAAACTACAAATATCCACTGGAGATAGATACTCGATTGATAGGTGATGATACGGAGAGCTTACTTGTTCATGTAGTGTAATGTGCTTTGGGGTAGGGAAGGCCGCGACGGTGTACCAGCCAATGAATTCGAGTGAGGGAAACACTTGTTTGTCTACAAGCACATGAGATTAGATGGCGCGTCTCGTAATGAGCCAGATTTGGTGAATGCTTACATTGATCCCTTCTCGACACCAGGAAGTCATGATCGACCTGCAGCGTTTCTTGATCCACCGCCAATTCGAAGGTATTCACAATCTCGACTTCGCGACCGCTTTGCGTGCCAAGGAGCGCCCCAAGAACTGGACACGCAGTTAGCCTCCTGTATCGCGGTTGGCTTCGATCCACACAGACCGAATGGTGAGTTGGAATTGGTTTGAAGCTTCCGCCGAGTCAAATGTTCAGAGATATTGAGGATGGGAAGTGGATGTCTGGGCGTTGATGAACTTCAGGCCGTAGTCTCGAGCAGCGCGACAGCCGATACTCACAGCGATAAAGAGAGGCCAGAAGTAGTTGTCGAAGGGAGAACTACAGATTCCTCGTCGGTGTCCATCATAGTGCTCATCGTCCGTGTGAGTACTGTAAGCGCCCAATCATCTACTCGAATTTAGGATATCGATTATCCTTGCCCTCCTATTTGATTTGACAACAAGTTGCTACGCGCTCTCTACACACCCGCCAATACCATCAACCCCACCAATTCCTCTCGCCGACACCATTCTATACGACGCGATACCCCTTCTCGCGCCCAAATCTCCGCTCACAACGTCCGCCACTGTGGATACTTCGACACTCATCGTCTCGAAGTCTACAAGTGAGTAAGGATTCTGACAGAATAGATTCAAGGAGATGAAAGTCAACAAATAGGTCAAAGGAGGAGGGGCAACGAGAGGAAGACACTCTCATACATCAAACAGCTGCGATCAGGCAGGACGCGATGCAAACACCAACGGCGAATAACGAGCCCACGTCGTCGTTTCGAGTAAGAACGAAGCCAAAGGGTGTGGTGGTGGAGAGCCAAGTAGAAAGAGGGATTATGGTACACGGAACGAGAACTCACTCGCCCACATCAACGCTCATACGTACCTGGACTTCTCATTCTTTTCGCGACGCGTCTCGTCTCATTTCCCTTTGTCCTACGCTTCGCATCCTCCATTTAGACACCGATAGAACTCACACAGAGCGACCACAACGACGACGAGCGTGGTATGTGAGCCTCGTTATCACCGGCGAAGTGCATGATTCGGGGCCCGATTCGATTCGGAGCTATGGAAAACACGAGGAGTGACTTCGTTTGCCGAGTGGCTGCTGTGTCCTGCGTCTCGTCGTCGCATACGCTTGTCACTTCGTTACTCATTCGTTCGGCTGGTCCCGCGGGGAGGGATCGAGTTCAAGTCGAGGGGCACGACACACGACTATCACTCTCAACTCAGATTACGGGCATAATAGACCCGGTAGCACATCCCACGCAGTCGTTCACAGACGTTTCAAGTTTCAGTTCAAGCAACAATATTCATGGCTCAGCCACTTGGATTCGGTGATCATCAGTCAGACGGTGGTCAACTCACTTGGATTCCGTTGACCTAGGTGAATGGAAATCGGAATACCGCTTAGGATGGGGGTCTACCTCAACGTGAGTTATTGTGACGCATCTGAACAAACGTCGATGGAGGAAACCTGGAAGATACCGTATTTTTGGTGAGTGGAATTACCCGATATCAATCTAGGAAGTAACTCGCGAATGCTGGTGTTGAGAACGGGGATAAGCCACCAACGCTAGCGCCAGGCTTCAGCTCGCTTTCTTGCCACTTGAGCTTGTGGACGCCCGTTTTCTGGATTCAAAGACTGCTGCGACAGGCGACGGCTGGGATCAACATGATCTGTCAATGGCCACTTTTCGTACGTCCATATCAGAGGATGCACTAGGTTGATGTGCATGATATGCGAACTCTGCAAAGGCCCACGCCATCCCCAACCCGACCCTCTTCAGCACCGTGTCTTATTCCATCACGCGCAAAGTTCCTCTTCGTCTTCAGGATGCATTCGAGGGCCCGTCTGAAATCCCCCCCCTCTGTGCGCACATCATCAGCTCCAACATCTTGCATTTGCTGGGGCTCTTCGCGAGGTATTACCATCCGTGTCCTTGATTGGTAGGTTATGGAACCGAGGCGCCTCAATTACCCAACATCAAACCATAGCAAATGATGCCTACCTTTGTCGTCTACCAAGTTCTTCTCTAATACACTACGTGTTCAGTCTCAATTAACGGACGCCGACCTCGCTCCGTCACGCTGTTTTTGGTGCGCGGACATCCCCCGAACTGGGGTACAGCCGCTACAATGGGTGGCATTATCTCTAGTAAATACCAATCCCCCGGGGGGTCGAACAGTGCTTCGAGCCGAACTATAACAAAAGCACCTGTTTTTGGTGGTATCACGATCGTGTACAGTATGCTTAGTTGGACGATTGGCATGAGGGGTGTCAACGCGCCCGCAAACCCCGAGATTTTCCAAGATGGTATGGTGATTGGTGATTTGGAGGTGGCTTGGCCGGCGCGAGAAACTCAGATTATTGCCCCGACGTACCTCCCCAACTCATTGCAGCTCTTGAATCATAATACTACGATAGATGTCCCTCTTGTTCTGTAAGCGACCTGTCAGTTCTATATGTATAAAGCATGATTTTAGTGACGACTAATCTTACGAAATAACTCATGAGATGGCTATCCTTGATTCGTTGCAATTTAGTCTAAGTACTGTATGGAATTTATCCCCATCAAGATGCACAGACGCTGCTCAGTCGCAACCACTGCCGAACCAGCCACCCTTAAGGCTAGTTTCAGTTTCAGCTCGCGTATCCAACAAATCCAATAAATCAATCACACGAATCAGTATCACGGCGCTGGCGACGACTCGGACGACGTTAAGAGGCCCTTCGTCGTCGTAGAGGCCCACTGTGACGAAAGGTTTATCGACCACTGGAAAACTCCTACAATTACATCGCGACCGCATGCTCCCGACAATCCGCCGCTTCGCCATTGCCTGGATTTTGATTTTCTGCTCTGTCACCGTCTTCTTCACTGTCATCTTCTTCTACCACCATCACGAATGGCGGACGCTGCGCCTCACAGGAATCAGCGACGACGCCCAGAATTCCGTACAGTCATCCGACGTTGTCATCCATCATGCGCAGTCATCACATCCTCCAAAAGTCCTCATAGTTTCTGCGTTCTACCCGCTCTCGAAATCCAAGCATCCAATTGAAGACTACAAGGCATGGCTCAACCGCTTTCTGCAAAAAATCGAAAGCCCGGTGTACTTCTTCACCACCCCAGCAATGGAAGGCCTGATTCGCGGCTGTAGGGCAAACCATCCCATATTCATCAACACGACGTTCGAGAGGGCCTTCGATGTGCCGCCGCTACATGGATTGGAAGGCGAATACGAGAAGATGCAGGCGAAAGATAGAGAGGGATTCCGCCACTCGCCCGAGCTGTATTCAGTTTGGAACGCGAAGCCATATTTCCTCGACGAGGCAGTGAGGAACGTGAACTCTCTTAATCCTTTCGCTCAGAATGACCCTTCTCCGCCCACGTACGACTATGGGTTCTGGGTGGACGCGGGATCGTTCCGGCAAGAGCACTTCTATCAGCGCTGGCCTGATGCCCAACGCGTCGAAGAAGTGTTCGAAGAGGGCAGCCAACTCACGGGGACGCCACAAGACGAACTGATTTTCTTCCCAGTATGCACGGTACCCGGAAGAGGATGGAAACGGTGGCGAGAAAGCGACGGGCCCGTCGATTTCGACTTCAGTGAAGGTACGTATCTTAACCATTATCTATTCATTCTCTCTGAACCCACCGACACGGGTATTCTAGGATCGTTCTTCGGCGGGTCACCGAAGGCGATATCGTGGTACGCGCGGACGTTCTACGCCCAGCACGATAAATATCTCGCAAATGGGATCTTCGTAGGAAAGGACCAGACGGTAATCAATGCGATCATGTTCCTACACGCTAATAAGTTCGTTTCGGTTTGGGTTGGGCAACCTCCCTATCTCCTCGATGCGCAGCCTTCTCTATCACCGCCGAACTCACCATCACCACCGTTGGCGTCGGATTCCGACGCCGCCACAGCTATGACACCCCTCCAACGCCCGCGAATCTACCCACCACTCTCACGTATCTTTTTACCTATACTGTCGGTGCCGCAGACGTACTGCGGCCCTGAATGGTACCACTACGAATTCTTCCTCGCCTCCCCTTCCGAACGGAACCTCATGCTGGCGCTTTGGGAGAATATAAGGGATAGCAGGGTGAGGGGGGTATGGTGGGGGCGCAGGGGGTGGAGCATCGCTAGGGCACCAACGAGCAAGGATAGCGGCGGAGGGGACGAAAGCGTCTGTCCGATGAAAGAGCTTATGAGCATCGAGAGTCTTTTGAAGGCACAATTCGGCGAACGGTGGGCGCCCATCCGAATGGATTGAATGATGGGCACACCTACATACCTCTCACGGTCACCTCAACGTTCAACATCTAATGCCAATGAAGATGGCAAATCATCATCACTAATGTCCTCGATAACTTATCAGATTGTACTTTTAAGATTATTTTGTAGACACATAGATGATACCCTCAATGAATTATCGCTGTTGGCAAATTCAGGAAGAATTATAGACGTTCGCAACATTAGAGGCGTCGGCCTTCTTTCCCACGGTATCGAAACAGCTCATTCGCTGAATGAGTCTCAAGGCAAGGACTCTCATCTTGAACATCGCTTCGACCCTTCGAGGAAGTCACAATCCGGGATTCCATTATGCCTGATATCTCACGCGGCGGGGATCTTAGACTTGTAAATGTCCCATGTCGT
This sequence comes from Pleurotus tuoliensis, assembly GCA_036872985.1. Classification (NCBI taxonomy): domain Eukaryota; kingdom Fungi; phylum Basidiomycota; class Agaricomycetes; order Agaricales; family Pleurotaceae; genus Pleurotus; species Pleurotus tuoliensis. The sequence goes on from JAYMDH010000002.1 coordinate 3,312,533, forward strand.
TCAGGAACATTCTTCGAGACACAGCTGCGCTGGCAAAGGTTTCTCAAATCTAGCCTGCACGCAAATTATCGAAACGACAAGACATCGCTTGCAAGCGTTGAATCGAAATAGGGCCCGAAATAACTCGCGATCCCTTACAACAGAATGGCTCTCAATATTCGGGGCAGCATCGAGCAGGCTCCCGATGGACTCCACCGGCCAATGCAGGACAGCAGTCGGGCAACCGCCCCTCTGCAACCGCTAGTGGCACTTCTAGTGTGGGGCCTGCCTCGGACTAAGAACCTAACTGCGTTCTGCCGAACTGATCTGTGCCGGCCTCGGGACCCTCGCATGTTGCTGGGCGACTCGACACGTCGATATAATAGGCACCATGAATGACTTGGTGATTTCTCGGTTTCCTTCTTCACTGACTCCCCATGTCAGAGAGGCATCCATCTGTGCGCTCGGTAGCTTCAGATGCCGTTGTGGAGGTTTTCAACGTCCGTGTGATAGCGCCAAGGAAGGACGCGAACGGGAGGAGTAGATGGTCGGCCATATGTCTGGTCATGACATGTACCGCCGCCATGGTCATCAACGTGAGTGGTAGCCAATATGGTTGCCGCGTTTCTATCCTCAGATCATTCCGTAGTCTGCCAACCTCGCGTATGTATCTATTGCGCTACCTGCTATTTCCAAAGACCTTTCTGTACCACTGGATGAACTGCAATGGGTGATGACCGCCTATGCTCTCACATCAGTGAGCCCACTCAGTGTCTCATATCTCCCCTAGTGCTAACTCCACTGAAGGGATGTTTCTTATTGATGATCGGGCGAATTGCAGATCTATATGGAAGAAAGCGTGTCTTCATGGCGGGCTCTGCATTCTCAATCATATTCACCATAGCCTGCGGATTGGTCCAAACAAAGGAAAGCATGTTCGTTCTTCGAGCCTTTCAAGGCATCGGTGCTGCGGCGACGATTCCTGCAGCGGCAAGTCACTTCATATTATGGCGGCCTTAGCACTCAAGCGTTTCGCTAGTTGGGGATCTTGGCCCATTCATTCCCTCCATCAAAGGCCCGCGCTCTCGCGTTTACGACCTTCTCGACGGGGAACCCTCTTGGCGGCGGTTTGGGTATGACCCTAGGCGGTGTTCTGACGGAGTTCTCCCCGTAAGCCATGCCGCTCTTCGCTCTATCGACTTGCTGTAACAACGACCAGTGCGGGGTGGAGATCTAGCTTCTTTGTATTCGCTGGCATCTCATGCATTTGCATTGTCGGAGGGTATTTCTTCATCGACGCCGACAAGCCGACGACCGAAAAGAATGGACGGGTGGATTGGATTGGAGCTTTCCTTGTCACCTCCGGCCTGACCCTCTTAACGGTTGTACTCAGCCAAGGCGAGGCAGCCCCCAGGCAATGGGCAACTCCGTGTGCGCCGCCCCTTCGCAACCTCCTTCACCGCTACTTACACCTCACTCATAGATATAATTGTCCTCATGGTATTCGGGGTAATCTTCATGGTAACCTTCTTCATGTGGCAAGCACGCTTGGAGAGAATCCAAAATGATCTTGACTACCCACGATCGTGGCTTACGCCGCCGCCTCTCATGAAGGTGTCCTTCTGGACGCGAGCCAAAGGACGGCTCGCAGCTGTCCTGTGGATAGCGGCGTTAACATTCTGCGTCTTCCGCTCGTGGCAATACTGGGTTCAGGTATGTATCCCTGTTTTCTGTCTTTTAAAACGAGCCTCAAGTCTGCGATAGCTCTATTACCAGAATTATGAAAGGCTGTCACCCGTCGAAACCATGGTCCGCGTACTGCCCATGTTCATCATGGGTATTCTGTGCAACTTCTTCATGGCCCAAGTCATCAGCCGCGTACCTATTGTCTATATCGTTGGTAAATCCGTGACCCATATCCTCCCCGTCTCGTTGTTTTACTTACCAAGGAAATGTTCTCAGCTGCGGGAGCCGCTATCACCAGCACGGCGGCTCTCCTCTTTGCAATGATCGATCCCACTGCGCCGTACTGGGCCTTCGGGTTTCCCGCGACCATCTTCTCAGTCTGGGGCGCCGACTTTGTGTTTTCCTCAGGCACATTGTTTGTCGCGAAAACGGTCGCTCAGCACGAGCAGAGCCTGGCTGGCGGGGTGATGCAGACGATGACTCAGGTGAGTGGACATTCATCTCATTTGCGCAGCTGCAGGCGGGCCGACGCTAGTATGGGGTTCTCGATCGGACTACCTAATGAGATGACGTCCCTATACTAGCCTGAAACGCTGTGACTAAACGCTACAGTGAAACAAGCTGATTGATGCGTTCTAGTTGGGCACCACACTTGGGGTACCGATTACAACTATTGTCTACAATCGCGTTGTCCAACAGCGATCGAGGGAGATGCGTTGGAGGCTAAACCCAATGAGTAGCAACGCGCCTCGCCCGGCCATGCTGGCAGGATACCATGCCGCACAGTGGTGCGCGTTTGCTTTTGGTTGTCTAGGTCAGTCGCTCTCCATACACATACGTACGCCCAAATATTGATGTTTGCCCCGTCCATGTAACCGTAGCAATTATTCTTGCGCTTATCTTCCTTCCTGGTGTCGGCATCGTTGGGCATAGAGGACCACCAAGCCCTACTCAGGAGACCACCGACAAGGGCCCCTTCAAACCCACACCGGCAGAAGACGAGAAAAAGCAAGACATCGAGTCCGGCAGCGCCAATCTGAGGGACGACGTGCCTTTCAGAGGTCATACCAGACATGTCCGTTCCGACAGCTACGGCACCACGGGTGTCAGCACGTTGACCCATGTCTCGGATGCTGATTCACTTTTTCCGTACTCTTACGACGAACCTATGCCGACTGTTCGTCATGGTGTAGACTTCTCGTTGATTGGAGTGAACGAGGAGATCGTGTTGAAGTTGGGGGATGGCATGAGCGTGAAGGACGAGACGAAGACTCTGGTAGAGGAAGATCACCTGAGTGATACCGCAAGTAAAGGACGAATGTAGAATGTCGGACTGATATCATTGATGGACATTTATTTGTGTATTTATTGAGTAACATCGGTATCGTTATTGAAACATCATACAGCGATGCAGACATCCGCTCCCATCATCTATTCAAGGCTCTCGTGCTTTACACCGGCAAATCATCGTTAACGCTTTACCACATCAACTTCGATGCGAGTCAGGAATCGGTGTAGCAACGAAATTTGTTGATTAGGGCGGATCAGAGGGTACATTACGCATAACAGTGGAAAGTATATCTAAGATGCATATACTTGCGAACCAACTTGTGCAGAGAGTACGGCCGTATGCGCCAGTCACCGGCCATACCCTCTTCTCGTATGTGATGACCACGCATCCAACCCGTCTAGTGAGCGTAACAAAGAAAGAATGACGAAGGTGAAGATATATATACTAGTAATTTAAGCAGAAAAACGGCCAGGCATATGACAAAACGAGTGGGGGCATGGGATACATGAAAGCCTTTTACGAAGGCGACGGAGCTTGATGTTCACGTTGTTGTGTGAGAATTGCCTGCCGACTGCCGACGTGGGCTCAGATGATGGAACATTGCAACGCGTGGTGTGAACGACCGCGAAAGAAGTTCTCCCATGGGAAAGAACGAAGCATCGGAAGGGGGTGATTTACAGAGCGATTTGAACGAAGAAACCGGTCACTGCAATGATGGCGGCAATAACACCCAAGGGGGTAAGGACACCAGTGGCAGAATTCGTCCCATTAGAACCTTTCACCGTATCCGCCGCGCCAGTGACTTGAGCTGAACCGGGAGCACCGGAAGCTAAGGTTCCTACGGCACCTCCTATAGAGGTACAAAAATATCAGATTCTGGAACTTCAGTTCTCAAGAAGTGGAGCAGAAATAGACGGCCAGGTATATAATGCCAGCAGCGGCACGGCTTGAATGGAAAAACTCACCAGAAGCAACCGGCGGATTCGTCTTGTTGTCGTTCGTCTCCACATATGCGTCTCGCAGCGGCTTGTTCAAGCAAGTGATGACAGGCTCAATCTTGAACGGTGGCTGGTGCGCAATGGCATCAGGGAGGATGTAGCCTGTGGCAGCCTCGACGGCTTGTGGGAATAGGTCGTGCTCAAGGACGATGAAACCAGTATTCATCGAGGTAGCGTTTCCAAGAATGTTCTTCCAGTTGACCAAGACTTGTTGCACAGTGGTAATTCCTCCATTGATGTTGAAGTCTAATGACACTCATGAGCATAGGTCTACGGAGGACGCCCGGGAATTCTAACCATCAGTATCAAACGTTGCGTAAGGACCGATGCGCGTCCAGAGGACAGGAACCATTCCCATGGCCTTAGCGATAGCGCGGACACGGTCGCTGCATAAGGTCAGTGAACGCGTGGAGGCATACCAGAAGGAAGACTAACTCAATGTCGCCATAAGGTGGCCTGAACGTATTGGGAGTCACGCCCAACACATCCTTGATGGCCTTCCTCGACCAACCGAGCTCGGCAATTATCTCGTCGTTGGTCAACGTCGTTAAAGGAGGGTGGGCCCATGTATGTACCGAAATTTGGTGACCTTCGACGTGCATAGCCTGAAGCGTTGCGGGAGCCGATATTACGCGGGAGCCAACGGTGAAGAACGTCGATTTGATCTTCTGTTCAGCGAGGTATTGGAGTAGGTTTGGGGTGTAGAATGCGGGTCCGTCATCGTAGGTCAGTCCCCAAGTCATCTTGTCAGGACAACTGGTAATGTCATCATCTCGCGTGCATCCTCCACAGGTCCACCAGCAGTTGGTGGCATTCGAAGCCGCCTGAGCGTTCGTGCCGCATCCACCAGGGAGGGTAGGCAGGATATTAGGGATTTGTACGCCAGATGCAGCTACTTCTGCGATCCATGCCTTGACCTCTGGACTGTCCGTAGGTGGAAGCTTGTCAAGCGGGGGATAGTTGGAGGGAACAATTGAAGAAACTGATATGTCGGTCAATGCCAGATCCACCAGAGATCAATTATAGTCACTTACGGCTGGGTAGACCAGGCGCTTCAGGTAAGCTGGAAGGTACAGTACCTGCAGTATAAGTCGTGGCGAGCGGGATAGTAGCGGGCGACGGTTGTCCTGCGACGATCTGCGTAAGTGGTACGGCTGTTGGGTTCGTCGATAAGAGCGACACCGCGGGTGGAGGGGGTATTGCTACTACCGGCGGGGTTGTGGTCGCTGGTGGGCTCGGCGGCGGGGCAGATGCAGGGGTGGGTGCTTGGCGAGCAATCTTGGCGTGGCGGGCCAAGCGCAGATCCTCGTGGGTGTTGTGGGCAGCAACGAGCAAAGGGGCAAAAAGGATTGTGGTTGTTGCGAATTTCATGGCGGGTATCGTCTGAAAAGAAAATGTCGAAAAAACACGGTTCGTGTTGGCCGTTCGAAAGAAACGTGAGGAATGCCCGAACATCTATTTATTCCTGCGTCTATTTATAGGTTGCGTGCAAGAACAAACCTCAACAAAGTTCCATCTGGCGGACGATGCAGGTGGCTCTTTTGATGATTCAAGTTGCTACGTTTTAAATAATCATGATTTCTCTCCGAATCCAATGCACTTGATGTTCTTTTGTCCATCGTTGCGCAGATTGTTCCTCAGTGCGTGAGAGAGCGGCGCATCTTCGGCAATGGTAGGAGGCTCCTGTCGTCTCACAGGAGTCAATTTAACCCAAAGTTCGTTCATTAAATTCCTCGTCGTGCATCGTCGGTGTTAATATGAGTTGAGACACGTCAGGCATAGGCTTGGCAGCAGAGCTATGCTTCAATGGTCTTCAACTTCAAGATATATCACTGCCGCGTGGTTCGTTCTTCATCGGACTATTTCGGATTTCTTCCTCCACACCTCAATCACTCCAATTGGCTAATGCTTGATACTCATTTAGTAAATCATTTCTCACGTTCACAATAATTGAAGAATGAGGAAATGTGTGTATGTGAGGTTTCTGCGAAATCAAACTGCTGTGAGGCCACAGTTACTTTCCTGGTCCAGTCTGCTCTGCATGAGCACTTTGGGCTTCTCCTGGGGTGCCTCAGCGAAATAGGCTGGCTGAGTACCATGTAGAGTGTGCTCTAGAACACTTCACAGTAGGAATGATATAACAGACCAATTGATATGCATCACTTACTGATTTAGACAAGTATTCAATGCAGACATGTATCCAGTAGAAGAGTGATAGCTTCAACAAGAAGGCTAGAATACCGAACTTGAATTCTGGAGAAATCAATGGAGAATTGATCAATAGCATACCTTCCGTCGTCCAAAAGTCCTTGAACTGCCCAATATCTACGACAACCATAAGGAAACCAAAGAACCATGGATGATACCCAGAAGGTACCGCAAACTCCAGGAAGAACCCAGAGGCACTGTTGGAAAGTACATTCTTCAACCGGCGGATTGCGTTGCCCGATGACCACAAAGACTAAAATGATAGGAGTCAGTATTAGAGAAGAAAGGTAACCGGACGTGCGAAAGCACATAGAAAGTATGTACATAGCAGCCCCCTTTCTGAGGCAGCGGTGCGCGCGCTGGCAACGCTCTGTGTGAGGAGTGCGGAGATCGTCCTTTGTCCAGTGACGAGGTGTCCATATGTCTTCTTCAAGATAGTGGATGGTTCGCCATTCTGAGGGGCCTGAGGTGTGTCGCTGCTGGGGGTCTGAGGGGTGGTGTCATAGCTCCCAGTAGTCGTTGTGTTCAAGGCCGTTGTAGTTGAGTGACTTATAGGACCGGTGGTTGGTGGTGCGGGATTTTTCGAGGGATGATAAGTGATGTTGCTTTGGGCGACATGAAGGTAGGACGATAGTTGGCATATAATGGATAGGAGGCTCCTATCGTCCCCCTTAGGGTGAATTTAACTCGTGTGACTTCCAAGTCGGCTGATTGAATTCCTCGCCGTGCACGTTCGTCCCTTAGCGCGTGCACCATTAGCGTTGATGTGGGTATGCTCATAGATGGTTGGCCTCTCAATATCCATTTCTCAGCGCTCATACTTGTGTTCATGTTATCCATCACGATGAAATGCCTTTGCAGCAGTGCTACGCTCAAGTTGGGGTCTCATAGGTATAGCTGCAAGCCGGGGTTGTTCACACTAACTTGAGGATATCGCCGCCACATGGTTCGATCTTCATGGGAGTTCGCTTGACTATTTCGGATTTCATCCTCCACGCTTCGATCACCACGGTTCTGAAAGCCGTCGTTGGGGTATATTTCGCTGTGCAGTACGAGTATAAAAGCCCTCGATGTCCAAATCAACTTCTTTGCTCCCTCGAGTACCCCCGCTCCAAGGTCATGATTTGGTCAACTCTTCTGGGGTTCATCGTTGCGTCTTCCCAGTGGGTCTCCGCCGCCCCCGCCACCCACCACAGACATGTTGACATACAAGTATGGATGATGTACACTTTCAGCCATCACAGATGATTATTAATATCATCTTCCCAAGGGGCATCGCGGTGGGAGAGGAAACACAGTTGAGAACACCCTACCAAGTTTCGCCTGGTATGTCTGATGGCTGAGGCCCGAACTCATGATGATCTGAATGAGTACAGGGGACTCATCAATGGTGCTGAAACTTTGGAGCTCGACAACGGGGTCACCAAGGTAAATGTTGATTACTTCCCGTTTGACAGCTGGCTGATGGATCATGCCATAGGACGGTGCTGTTGTCGTTTGGCACGACGAGGATATCGAACCAGCCAAATGTGTTGATACTAAGCCCGCGGTATGAAGGAAGACTTTAGTTGATTGTCGTCGACGTTAACGTTGCTTGCCTAGTTCCCCGGAGACCCTTTGTTCCCTTACGTCGGGAAGTTCATCGCCAACCTCACGCTCGCGCAAGTCAAAACGCTCGACTGTGGTTCTGAACGCCTCGTCGACTTCCGTATGCCATGCCATCGATTCCAAACAACTTATTGTTAGATTGACTCGTTATTTATTTAGCTTTCCAGTTAACCTACCCGAAGACACGTATTTCCACCCTCAAGGAGACCTTCGACTTCGTGGAATGTGCTGACCCTCAGCACAAGATTCTGTGGAATATTGAGTCGAAAATCGATGCTCAATTCCCGAATCTGACGCGAGGTGTTCAGGACTTTGTGCAAAGGCAGCATGCTTTGTTCGCCGCCAGCCCGTACCGTCGCTCCATTACGGTAAGATAGCAGACCCGAATGTATTGGTTGGTGCGTTGCTGATGCAGGATTCAGTTCCAAAGCTTTGACTGGAGGTCTTTAATTGCTATGAAGGTAATCATTGTCTCGTAGCGTTCGAAACGACTTGTCTGAAAATCCTGAACCGTGTGTCACAGAAACTCGACCCAAGCTTCGTGACTTCGGCCTTAATTCAGGAGTACATCCATTTCCTTTATCTACCAATGACCCCGTCAAACTGATGGTTTTCTCTCCAGCACCACCGCATTCGGGCCCAACAACACGACCTCACCGTGGTTGGCCGGTCTCAGACTGGACTCCTTCCCTGGTCCTTCTGTTGGCGCACAAATATCCCAAGCAGCGCACTCCATCGGTGCCGGCATCGTCTCGTCCTCCGCGACAGCAGCAGGCAGCACCGGCGACCCCGCCCGACCCGGATTCGTCGCCTTCACCGACCAACCCATGATAGACGAAGCCCACAAGCTCGGCATGACCATTAAGCCTTGGACGGTGCGTTGATTCCAGCAACTCAGCTGCAGTAATTGGTGGCCGGTGGACTGAGAGGGGAATATAGGTCGATTCCTTGAACCTTGTGGAGCGGTTGGTAAATATGGGTGTCGATGGGATCATTACGGACTTCCCTGATGGTGTTCGACGGTGGGCGCAACAACAGGGTCTCAGAGTTACACCCAAATTCTCCCAAGGTAAGGTGCTTGCCTGTCTAGCGGAGCACACGAAAAGTTGGTAGCACGAAATGCTCCGTTATATGAATATGATCTTGAGTTCTGTACATAAGTTTTGATCGTCGAAACTTGAGGAAGTAAGCTAAACCCTAACCCGAAAATAAGGGGCGGAACGGGAAAGACCGGATATAGCACGGCGCCGTCCGCCAGTCAGAGGGACTGGATTTACATCAACACCACTTTACCTTCGCACTAATACTATGGCCTCCGTTCGCGCCGTGAAAAAGGCGGTCACCATTGCGCCCACCGTCCGCACCCTCTCTTCAGGAGTCCCAGCGGCTCCTCTCCTCAACCTTGCGGCGCGCGACCTCAGTGCGGAGCACGGCCATGGCTCTGCAGCTCGTTCGGACGCACCCGCACGTTTCGCCAGTGGGGTCCCCCGCAATTCGCCCATAGGCCTTGTTTCAAAAACCTTTGCCAATGGTATGTGCGAATTGTAGTCAAGTTAGGAACGGAGGAAGTGACAATTTTCGCCGTATAGCGCCGATTACCACCCACTACACTCCTCGTCTCATCCACACCTCCGCCATTGTCAAAGACGCTTCGGATGTGCCCGATTTCTCTCCGTACCGCGCAGACAACACGTCGAACAACCGTGCATTCTCGTACTTCATGGTCGGCTCTTTAGGCCTCCTCTCCGCTTCCGTTGCAAAGTCCACCGTCACGGAGTTCCTCAAGACCATGTCGGCCTCTGCTGACGTCCTTGCCTTGGCTAAGGTCGAGGTGGAGCTAGGCAACATCCCCGAGGGAAAGAATGTCATCATCAAATGGCGCGGCAAGCCCGTGTTCATCCGACACAGGACTCAGGCTGAGGTTGAAGAGGCCCGCTCGTCGGAATGGAAGGCCTTCAGAGATCCGCAGAGTGATGAAGAGCGAACGAAGAAGCCCGAGTGGCTGGTCATGCTGGGTGTCTGCACCCATCTTGGTTGTGTACCCATCGGCGAGGCAGGTGACTACGGAGGATGGTGAGTTCTTGTACACCAACTTGGGTATTCAATACTAAAACTGCTACTACCAAAGGTTCTGCCCTTGCCACGGTTCTCACTACGATATTTCGGGACGTATCCGTAAGGGCCCCGCTCCTGTAAGCTACCCGTTGATTACCATGTTCCACATCTCACGCTGTTTCGTAGTTGAACTTGGAAGTTCCTGCCTACGAATTCAACGAGGTGGAAGGAAAGCTTGTCATTGGATAGAGTGTTGGTTAATTAGCGTAGACTTGGGCTGTATAATCCACCGATACTCCGTAGAATCAACGCGGCCCCTTCTCAAGCACCTTTGCATGATCCAGACTTCCAGTGGATTTGATGACACGAAGTGGTAGTAGTCAGCGCTCCTCTAGCCGCGACCCACGGTCGGGTTCCAAATCCTCGAGTCTCTTGACGACTTACCACCACCATCCATGGCAAAGATTGAGATATTGACGCTGTCATCGTTGGCTAGCCTTGCTATTTCTCCGAATAGCTTGTATGTAGTTGCATATGGTTGGCTCTTCGGAACGTGTGAGTCGCTGAGCTCCGTTCTCCTTCCGTTCTGTCTAATGATGTCCCCCGGCAGCGGTCTGGGTCACTTTCTTTGGAGGTGCGTTGCTCGATGGATGAATAGCTGGGCCGTATTGAATGCGCGCATTGATAACAGGAGTTATTGCTTTCAAAGCCCTTCGTACGCTTCAGTTACTTTGTTCATGCTGAGCTCTCCAATAATCATCGCTCCGGTAGCTCGACAATATTTCGGTGCTCTCCAGCACAAAACCTTCCCGATCTACTTCCTCCAGTCCATCGCTCTGTCCTCGTTCTTGCTCACCCGATGGGTATCTACGCACCCGGATGTCCTGACATACATCTCCCGACCAAACGTCGCTGATGTCGCTCAAGCTTATGTCTTGGGCTCAGTGATCCTCTTCCAGAGTGCCAACAAGTTCGTCATCGGCCCCCTGACGAGCAAGTGAGTTCTGGATCGCTCTTACCGCATCGCCATGAGCTATAACTATTACCCTTCGCTTAGAACCATGTTCCAGAGGCAGAGGTTGGAGAAGGAGGAAGGCAAGGCCTACAGTGACGCCGGGGTGCGCAATGAGCTCTCATTTACACAATGTTGGTGCTGATCAGGTTCCTCAGGTTTCCCCTGCGATGAAGGCCTTGAACCGACGGTTCGGGATTTTGCATGGCGTGAGCTCATTGCTCAATCTCTCCGCCGTCATTGCGCTGGGCTTCCACGGATTGTGGATCGGCAACGCCGGTGTCAAGGGATATTAAGACTAGACGTAGTGCGATGCAATGCTCTTGCTAGAGATAATGTTCCAATAGTGCCCGTGAAAGTTATCGTTCTTAATGAACTTGTTTTGTGGTGTCAATCTAGACGTATTGTCATCAACACTAAACGTGAGAGACTGAGACGCATTACACAGTTTGTTACATTTACAGTGTTCGCAAAGCCTATGCCCCTACAGACTCCATCTCCGGCATGTAGCCTTCCCGCAGACTTCGCTCCAGCTTCCGAATTTCTTCGACGGATGTGGCCTTTGCTATAGCGGCCTTAACCTTCTCTGCATCCTCTTTCGACATAAGTCGTCCAGCTTTACCGGTTTGCATTGCAGCTTTCGGTTCGTCAATCGTAAGCGTGGTCTTTGAGGAATGCGTCGAGACGGTAGTGGACAGCGTCGTCGCCAACGCCGTTGGTAAGTTATCGGCCGTTAGGAAGAGCGTCTTTGCAGTTTTACGTTCCTGCGCGTGCCAAATATGTTTTCAGCTCTCCAGACCAGACCGAGGCGCGCATCGAAGGAGGGACGCACCTTGTCCCGGATTCTCTGGAAATCCAAAACTCTTAGTCCAGGTATTCTCCACACAAGCCACTCGCGATACCATTTTTTCTCCCTGACGGGATTGCCCAGCAGCGACAGATACTGAAGGTTCCTGGTATCCTTCAGCGGTTCGAGGTCTCCTAGTTCAGTGATGTTGTTGTTGGTGAGAACGAGAGTAGTGAGGTTGGGGACAGAAAGATGGAGTGAAGGTGAGATTGCTGCTATTCGGTTGTTGGCGAGCAGCAGAGTTTGGAGTCGCTTGAGCAATGGGAGATTGCCCAAGACATTAATGGCATTATCCGTGAGATCTATAGCATCGTGTTGATCCTATGCCATTCCGTCAGGTTCAGCACTAGAAATGGCGGGACGTGCACGTACTCTGGTGACACCAAGATTTTCGATGGTGGGTATTTTGTAACCTGCGCTCAGGTTGATGAGTGCGATTGGGCGGCGAACTGGGCGTGTGCTCACCTCGCAGGTCGAGCTGACGTTCCTTGATTGGGTTGAGAGCCGACTGGGCCTGTGCCAGGAGCTCGGGCGTAAGCTTCATCGTCGGAGACCGCCAATTGTGGCCGTAACAGTAACAGTAAAGATCGTGCACGAACTCAAGGCAAGGCGCTTATTTTTCGTGTCAAACTCTTCACGTCCGTCAGTCGCGTTGCCTCCCCTTGCATTGGACGTCCACCATGAAGCCCATCCACCAAAGCCTGAATCTGTACGACCGTGGCTGGCGAATACAGCTCTTATTGACTGACTGCGTCTATCAGGTATATAGATGGCGACGAAGCCTACACGTTCATTCCAACCGGGTCAGCGGGTGCCCATTCGCTGACAATTCAACGAGCCACGGGCGAGATTTATCTGGACCGTATGTAACTGCTACCTACTGAACGCAATGCCATTCATTAAATGAAGAAATGCAGAACCTAATACCACTATACCCTCCTCTGCTCAAAGGTACCATAAAACAATATATGGAATCATCGGCGTAATATCTTTATCGCTATGTGCGTCTGTCGTTTCACGCTACAGAACTCGTCTGAACTTCCCTTTGCACCAATTCAGCGGACTACGTCGTTGTTGCAACTGGCCGTGAGCTGCGCGGCCACCTCATGGGCCACCAAGTATACCGCGCGACGGACTTCGATGTTCTACCTCTGAATCCCAACATTTCCGTCATCAACCCGCCTCATCCCGTCGAAAGTCACTTGATAGCCCTTGTGCGCTCGCATTGGCACGGTGGTCATTTCCTCTTCAGCTACGAATGGGATATCACGCGGAGGCTGCAAGCACAATGGCTTGCTCAAGAGGAAGATGCTACAAAGGCAATTTGGGAAACTGTACGTCTTGCATGTCCCTTGAGATACCGCAGAGCTGAGACTGGATGTAGGCCGACAACCGTTTCTTTTGGAATCGGTGGGTTGTGTATCGCACGTTCGTAGTTCGCTTCTTACCATGCTTCCAGGTACATGCAAACACGACTTATTGATGCGTCAACGGCGAAACAAGATGTGAGCGCTTCTCTTGCACCTACCTCTATGCATGCTAAGAGATGATTCTAGCTGAGCCCTTTCATCCTGCCTGTCATGTATGGCAGTAAGTCGCAGTTCTTCCATAAAGCCGACTACTTTCTTCTCATATCCAACAAGCATTCGACATTCGCTCTGTCTTCCTCAACGGCCGTCACTTCCAAATTTGTCTGATCTCAAGACGCTCGAGATTCCGCGCAGGGACACGCTACTTCCGCCGTGGAATCGACCAGGACGGCCATGTCGCCAACTTCAACGAGACTGAGCAGCTTCTTCTCGTTGAAGGTCCGCCCTCGGCAACGCGCACTCCTGACGAATACGCGTACAAATTGAGTTTCGTGCAGATTCGTGGAAGTATTCCGATGTACTGGGCCGAGGTCAATACCCTGAGGTATAAACCAGACCTGCAGATCATGGACCTACAGGATACTGTGAGCTTAACCCTCCAATTGTTGGCTCAATATTTTGCTCAATGAACTACCTGTTTTATTAGCTTGATGTTATGCGACTGCACCTCCAGGAGCAAGTCGCGTTATATGGCGAACAGGCGCTGGTTAACCTCGTCAACCAGAAAGGTCACGAAAAGCCTGTCAAGGAAGCCTACGAGCGCTACCTTTCAGAGGTTTGGCGTTCGTTACCGTATGCACGTCGCCACCTATTGACCCTGCCTTCAGTTAAATCTCCCTAAGGTCAAGTACGAGTACTTTGACTTCCACACGGAGTGCAAGCATATGCGTTGGGATCGCATAAGCGTATTGATTGAAAGGTTGCAAGAGGACCTCGATCGACAAGGGTGCGTCACTGCATCCTCCAGAGTGATTTACTCTGACGTGGTAGCTATGCAGGTACTTCTATTTGGCAGATTCAAAACCTATCAAAGTCCAAGAAGGCATCGTCCGCACGAACTGCATGGACAACCTGGATCGCACCAATGTAGTCCAGGCCACTTTAGCCAAGCGGGTCCTGGCCCAGCAGCTTCGCACGTTGGGGATCATCCAGGAGTCCGAAGGCGTCGATGACTACGAGACACTGAGCAAAGGATTCAGAGAAAGTGCGTCCAGTCACCCGTGGCTTCTAATTCATACAGCTCAACGAATTTGCAGTGTGGGCCGATCACGCAGATTTGATTTCCAAAGCGTACGGCGGGTCGGGAGCATTGAAGTCTGATTTCACCCGAACCAACAAACGTACGAAGAAGGGTTTATTGGAGGACGGTGCCAAGTCGGTCCTCCGATACCTGAAGAACAATATGTTCGATGGGCCGCGACAAGACGGCTTTGACCTAGTCACTGGTGCATGGATACCACGGAAGAATCCCTCCCTCGCTTTGCACCTCATCACAGACTCGAGGCCGCTGGTAACGCGATCGGTGAGACCATTCACTCTATCCACCTACATACCGCCATTCAGATGCTTATGTTCTATTCCCAGATGCCCGTGGTAGCCTACTTTGCGTTGTTCATGATCTGTGCTGGTCTGACTCTGCCTAGAACCTCAGGTCCGTGATACGTTAACTCTGTCTTATCTCTCAAAATATCTCTAATCTAATCTAATTCTACCCACAGACTACAATCTAGCCTACTATTTCATCATCTGGATCTCCGTTCTATCTGCCGCGCTCATCTTCATTGTCCTTTACGGCATCGACTACGTTTCCTGGCCCCGCCTGCTCCCGCCCACCGATATCATCTGGTACAACGGCCCAGGCTATCGATCTGCCGACAACGGCAAGGGCGTCAAAGGGTGGCCCATCCGCGTCAAGAATGACGTCAAGTTTTCAACGAGGGGAAAGGGCAGCGTGAATGGAGGCGAAGAGATTGAGATGGGAACGATGAGGAAGCGCGTAGACTGAGTTCAAGTGGCCCATCTGGGTCCCCAGATCGGGCAAAACGTACCAGAGCGTACCCGGACTTTGATCATTCAAAATCCGGGTGCGCTTCGCCTGCGCTGGGGACTTCGCATATCGTTTCTTTTTTAATTATATGGGTACCATGTCTGTTTCATATTGCATTAACGAGCGTAATTATGACCCTTGACTTGTTGTAGAGGAGCGTATATGGTTTACCACTAGTGTCAGGTCATTCTTGTCTGTGGGTGGCTACGGACTATCGGACGCCTTGGTAACATGTAGATAAATCGCACGACTAGCTAGTATACCAGGCTTTGCACTGGCTAAGGAATACAACGCCGCGCCTGGGATGGCACGCTCACGATCATTTGTTTACGTAATCTGAATTTTTCGCAAGCTGTCTAGCGCTGCGCTGGGGCCACTGCACTTCCATTTCGTCTTCCATAGCCTCTTATCATATCTATTCCACTGTACCAGTGTACTACCACCAACCAGCAAACTCAAAACTTCGCCCATAGACGGCATGGCTGGTATCAAGCGTGATTCTTCCGGCGCCGACGAGGAGAAGAGTGGCCCTCTACAGGACGTTGAGCTCAGCGATGAGGATGCCAAAAAATTGACTGTCATGCAGAAATCCCTTGCCAGGACTGAACTGGCCCTTGGTGAGTAGTTTCAACGCGTCCTTAGTAGAGTGAATTTGACAACGCGTAATTTAGAGCGCGTGGCTCAGCAAAAACTTAGCTCGGCTTACGCTAAGCGTCGCGAAATCGTCAAGTCCATCCCCAAATTTTGGCCGGTCGCGCTCATGAACAACGAAATGGTTGCTGTACACATCCAACACAGCGCTGATCAGCTCGCATTGAGCTACTTGGAGGATCTGTGGGTTGAGAGAGACAAGGCTGAGCCTCGTTGTTACACCATTGAGTTTGTAGGTTATTTATTGCTGCCTGTTGACTACGATCATGCTGAACCATTATCCAGTACTTCAAGGAAAATCCTTACTTCAGTGACTCTGTGCTGAAGAAGGAATACAAATATGTGCCACCACCCGCGGCGGCGGACGAAACGCCTGATGAAGATGGCATCACCGAGTCTAGCCTGGATTTCTCATGGCAGCGTGATGTCTCCATTTCTGTGCGTTCACCATGCTGCAGGAACGTTGTTCGTGACATTGACCGTAGAATGCTCCACTCTTCCCACACAGGCCACTAAAATCCACTGGAAGGATGATTCCAAAAATTTGACCAAGTTATATCCTCGTGAGAAAGACGAAGATGATGATATCCCAGCCGACCCCGGCAGCTTCTTCAACTACTTCGAGCACGAAGAGGACTCCTTTGAGACTGGGATGGTCATAGCGAATGAGATATTCCCAGAAGCGATCGAGTATTTCTTGGGCACGGCAGAGGGTCAGGAGGATGACAGCGAGGATGAGGACAGCGAGGACGACGATGCCGAAGAGATTGATTTGGAGAAGCCGAGAACGAAGAAGAGAAGAGTATAGAAGCGTTGCAACACGGCTGCTCTAAATATAGGTCTTTGGATTTGTTTCTTCTTCACCACCAACATGTTCAACCTTGTCCTTGCCCTTGCCTATGTCAATCTTTTGACTGTTCGAGCTCAATCTTCTCCGCCATCGTCCGCTCCGTCTGCGCAGTCGTCTGTCAGTTCTGCTGTTGGTTCTGCTGCGTCAACGAGTTCAGGAGCGGTAACTTCCGCCCTCCCACCCCCAGCCACTACCTTCTCGTTCTCGTTGCAGTCTACTAACCCCACGGCTGCCCCGCTTTCTGAAATTGTGTCGGGTGCACCCCTCTCAGCGACTCAACCTCTGGCGTCCACAGCATCTCCTGGTGCCACACCCTCGTCCATTCCCAATGCACCCCCTTTGCCAGATCGTATGTTATTTATAGCTGATCTCAATTTTTCTGATGACCCGAAACACATTTATTTCTAGCTGCGACGCTGAACCCTGCCTCCTACCCTCCTCTTGATCGGCCGCCTCCAGTTGACAGTCCCGAAGTGCAGCGATGGAAACAGGAGGTAGCGAATTCGGGCATAACCATTCCCAGCTTCGAGCCAACTGTGGCGGGTGGTTGTCCTGCCAATCCTGGGCCCGTGGCCGATGCTTCACGGTGCTGGTGGACATGCGGTGGTTGCACAAGGGAGTCAGATGTGACTAACTGCCCGGATCAAATGACCTGGGGATTGACGTATGACGATGGCCCCGCGAACTACACGTCCAACCTCCTCCAGTACTTGGATCAGGCGAACCTCAAGTCTACCTTCTTCGTCGTCGGCAGTCGAGTCATCTCGTTCCCCCGGACTCTCCAACTGCAGTACTTGACCGGCCATCAGATTGCTGTTCACACTTGGAGCCACCCGCCTCTGACAACGCTGTCCAACGACGAAATCATCGCAGAGCTCGGGTGGTCAAGGAAGGCCATCAAGGATGTATTGGGCGTCACTCCAAACATGATGCGGCCGCCGTTCGGAGACATCGAGTGAGTAGGATTTCGACCGTGAGGTGCGCCTCTGACGTAGCTCGTTAACCCAGTGACCGCGTCCGCGCTATCTCCGTCGCGATGGGCCTGACCCCCGTACTATGGACCCGTATCTCCCCGCTTGCTACCTTCGACACAGATGGTAAAGCGCACTTCCCTTGCACTCGGAGTTGCGTTATTCAATACATTTTCCGACAGACTTCAATATCGCTGGAGGAATAGCTTCCGTACAACAAGTGCTCCACAATTGGGAGGACATCGTGGGTAATGCAACTACCATGAACTCCGGTTTCATCGTTCTAGAGCACGATCTCTTCCAACAATCGGTCGAGGTTGCAACTGGTTACATCTTGCCAGATGCTTTGGCGCACCAACCTGCCTTCAGGATCGAGCCCGTCATATCTTGCTTGAATAAGCCTCTCGGAGACGCATACGTCGAAACAAATGATAATGCCACAAATCCTCCGATTGGTGGTGGCGCAGGTCATAGTAAGTTTTGCGCAATCGCACACGTCCATACCGGCTGAGCTTGTCACTCTAGCTACTGCTGTTGTGACACTATCCTCTGGCGCACCGGGCTCAGCTTCCGCCACAGGTGCAGCCTCTAATACAAACTCTGGTGTCGGCTTTACATCTCCGCCACTGGCGTTCGCAGCAGCCGCTTGGCTCCTCTTGGTTGCATTCGCCTGAACACCTCCTCTTTACAAGGACAAACAATTTATGGACCATCTCAGAATTTACCTTGAAAATATTTTGTATATAGCTTCTTTCATTTCATTTAACCTACTGTCGTTCCTCGTGTGCGTTGACACAGGACATCTATCTACACACTACCTAGTCTTTGCTTGACGCCATGCTAACTACTGGGACCTCACGAGCATACCCAATTGATGCTTGCGTTCATTCGATGGATGGCCATGGCGGGGCGTGAAACGGAGTGATATTATGAAGGTTTCGCGGTTGGACTTGGCTTGTCCTTGGATGTCGATGCGTTAGGAAGATTTGCGAACCCAAGGTTGTTCCACTCGTCACGCTCCATGAGACCCCTTCGAGGCGTATCTATCAGCCCGTCCCCAGCGCACACACATATTACCAAGCTTACTTGTTCATCCGACAATCTAGATACGTTTTGCCCAGCTCCCGGCAAGCCGTTGAAGTGCTATCGTTTGCCTTCAGACACTTCATGTATTGGACCATCTGGTTCTTGCATTCGCCTGAAAGGGTGCCACGAAAAGGAAGGTCAGATGAGAAGAGAAAGTTACCTAGAAAGACAGACCATAGTGGTCGAGTGGGAATGAACCACGATCCGGGGGGTTGGGCGTGAAACCGACGTTTATGGATGGGGGACGACCGAAAGACATGGCGGTGGCTTTGCAACTGAGAGACTCTCTCAATGACTTGCAAAGGTCGAAGGTGGTGGCAGTGAACGAGGAAAGGTTAGTGGACGCCGAGTTTCGATCGACCGGCGACCCAAAGATCACGTGGTTATTTTCAGGGGGGGTTCTCTTTAGGAGCCCAAACCCGCACACCGTATAGAATCAGAAGCAAAGATATAACATGTAACAACTCAGCGACGAATTCTATGCCACGGATACCATCCTCGCTATGCGATACTGCCTGATACAGCACCTTGAGCGTGAGAAATCGAGCGCTTAACACGGTAACGCCCGGGCCATTAAGTTGAATCGGATGCACTCATTTCGGACGTTGATGACAGATTACGACTCCCAGCTTCCTCTCTGCTCAATCCTCGCCAAATCATGTCCTCGTCAATTGTCGACATTCAGATGTGATATGGCCAATGGTAGTGTGGCCTAATTTACGCTTCCTCGCTGGGCACAAACGGAGGTATAAATACTATGTCCTGAGCTGCCGCCGGTTCGGTGTTTAGAAAGCCAAGAACTCAGTCAGTAATTCGGAATTCCTGTCATCATGAGGTGCACCTTCCTTCAGGGCCACGGAAGTTGTTGGCAAGGTACTTCCAGAATCGGACGTCCCGATTCTCTTTTTTTCGCGGTGGTCGGCGTCGACGATGCCAGGAAACAGCTCGATGTTACACTTCGCGGCGTTTTAATACTCGGCAACTTGCGTTCGATCGAAGATGGTGAAATACCACACTGGGGCTGTCGCAATCTCGTGTGGCTATGGCGAATATACTATCAATCACTATGTCAGGCCTTTCAACGCGCATTGCCTACTGGTTTATGGGCCTGCACACTCCTCGTGTACAACTCAATGCTTTCGTTCAAAAGTGAATCAAGCGCAGACTCTGCATCATCTCTCGGAAGCATACCTGGGACACTCCAGCCAGAGTTAGACTATTGGGAACGCCTAATATTTTCTTTTGATATGGACAGAGATGATCCTAATAAGGCTTCGCGTTCAGCGCGTCGTGGGCGAAGCCGCGGGCGATCACGCTCGCGATCTTCGACGCGCGGATTACCAGTACCAGGATCCAATGTAGTGAGTATTTCTTTGTTCACCTGGGCTTCAGCCGTTGGATTATTTGTTCAGCCAGATATTAGTGATGCCGCATTACTTGCGCAGTTTGCTTCTGCAGCAGCGCATCAAGTCAGTGGCAGCCAGGAGAACCCGTACGACAACTTTTTGCAAGCACTTCAA
Organism: Pleurotus tuoliensis; assembly: GCA_036872985.1. NCBI lineage: Eukaryota > Fungi > Basidiomycota > Agaricomycetes > Agaricales > Pleurotaceae > Pleurotus > Pleurotus tuoliensis. The sequence continues at coordinate 3,332,712 of JAYMDH010000002.1, forward strand.
GTATCTCAAGGAAATCCTTACGCGGCATACCTCCATTCGTCGACCGGTATTCCTGGACAGTACTATCCACCCAGTGGCACAGGTAGTATACCCTATCTTCCACCCCAAGGCGTCGCCTGGAGCCAATTACCATTCCAACCACCATTACAATCCCCGTATAATCTACCACACAACCAAAGCCTTCCGAATTTTCCGCCATCCTTCTCCTCAAACTATCCCGTTACCCCCTTTCCCCAATCCCAACCCCAATCGGACGCCGCGCAGGGGCCGGCCCCCTCTTCTTCGCATAGTTCATTTAATTCGTCCCCGTCCCCAGCCTCTCTTGCTAATGACGACGCAGCGGCGGGGGCGGAAGACAAGCGCCGCAGAAATACTATGGCCTCAGGTAAGGATACTCCTTGCTCCTTAGCTCTTGACGGTCGGCTTACACCTAATTAGCGCGGTTCAGGATTAAGAAGAAGCAACGCACACTCAACCTCCAGCGGTCGGTATCTGACCTCACTGGTAGGGCGGAGGAACTGGAGAAGGAGGCCGCCGATCTTCGCAGGGAGAATACCTGGCTGAAAGAGATCGTTATGCTGAAGGGCACTCGTGTCGCGCAGATGAACGCCGCCCGCCGAGCATTAGCACAGGCGCCACCTGGCCAGTCTGACCCCTCAGGCTCAACTCCATTACCGTCAGCAAGCAGCACACCTCAAGTCGCGGATGCGGGAGGCCAGGACAAAGACGATGAATCAGATAGCGATGAATCAGATATGGGCGACGATAATGACAACGCGGTGCAGTCCAGCAGCGGCAAGGGCAAGGCTAAAGAATCATAATGGACTCTATGGCATAGACCTTAATGACGTTCAACAAGGGATCTGGACGATACATTTGGGTAACCTGGCGAGGCGCTTGTGTATAGATTTAATGTGAACAATTACAGTAGTGATCACGTTGCAAACAACTATCCCCTAGTTTCCCGACGTCGCCATTCTGGCATCTAGCTGCTCACTCAGTATCCTCAATGATATCTTCCCCCGCGCCGACATAAGGATACATGTACGGCGGGCCTTCGTCGGTCTTCTCAGAGGCCATTCAAACCCTTCGTTAACCGCCCCGGCGAATAATCTCGAACACTAGGCCATCGTAACTCAATGATCGTTATGGAAGATATCAGCAGTGTATATACTCCACTTCCCTGGTGGCAAGGAGAGTCGTTGTAAGTCACATTGAGCGCGATGGTATCATTCTGCTGAGTTGATGGCCGGATGAGAGGCTAAGTGGTCTCTATAGGAGCCTCCTGTCCAAAGAATGTCCTGACTCAGCTGACGCGTCCAACGCGCGTTTAGATCTCGACGCAATCTCAGTCAAAGCACCAACTCACCTTCAACACACGACAATGGTGAGTGCTATGCTATCTGTTCGAAGTTATATTGAACCATGGTCCAAAGCTAGTACGAGTACGATCCAAGGATGGCAACTTCAGGTTTGATTTCCAGCCGTCTGCCGATATATCAGAGCTGGTGTCCAAAGTATGAGTTATGCTGCGATCGTGAAAGCCGAATGCTCATCGCAACCACCCATAGATACTAGAGACGGCGCCAAATGCAGATGCTTCGACACTGACAATGTCGAATCAACCCCGAGGGGGCGAGCAGAATGTCTCAAGTATCCGCGGTAGAACGTTACAGAGTCTTGGTCTAAAGTATGTTCATTTACTCGAGGGATTATGGGTGAACAGACATCTAACTTCTTGCAACAGACATGGGGATCTGATCTTTGTCTCGTACAAAGAGAAATCGTCTTCAACTCCATCTACGGCCGAGCCATCCACGTCTGCTGCTCAGCCTCCCACCACAACCACGGTTGCTCAAGGGAGTAGGATATGGGAAACCGTGCAGGAGGATCCCGTAGACACATACTGGCGCTCCAAAGATGGGATGATCCCCCGAGGACGTGATGCCACGTTCTGTAAGCACGGTCCAAAGGGTATGTGTGACTACTGCATGCCACTAGAACCGTATGACGCGGCCTACCACAAGGCTGAAGCCATAAAGCACCTTTCATATCACGCCTACCTCCGCAAGCGCACACCAAAGGGCAATCCCACCTCTGCGTCGATGGCCCTTCCACCTCTAAATCCGCTTGATTATCGCGTCAAAGTGCCATGTCCCAGTGGCGGGCATCTCCCGTGGCCAGCTGGTATCTGTACCGGTTGCCAACCCTCGGCGATCACTTTACAGTCCCAGCCATTCCGGATGGTCGATCATCTGGAAATTGCCTCAATGGATATTGTGGACAGATTCCTCCAAGCATGGCGCAAAACAGGTTTACAGCGATTTGGATGGCTGATTGGCAGGTACGAGCCGTACGATAAAGTCCCTATGGGTGTGAAAGCCGTCGTAGAAGCGATCCACGAGCCCCCACAGCAAGGTGAACTAGACGGGCTTACACTGGGCTTGCCATGGGAGGACGAGCAGCGTATACTCGACCTTGCCAAATCAGTTTCACCACCGTTAACCATCGTAGGTTACATCTTCACAGATCTAGACCCCACTCCAGAAGATCGCACAAAGAACGTCTACAAACGACACGCCAATTCCTTCTATCTGTCCTCCTTAGAGGCCATCTTCGCCGCAACTCTGCAGAGACAGCACCCAACTCTTTCGCGTTCGTCGCCAACTGGGAAGTTTGAATCTAGACTGGTAACGGCGGTGTTGACCGCGACGGAAGACGGTCAGGTCGACGTGGCTGCGTATCAAGTATCAGAGCAAGCTTGTGCTATGGTCGAGGCCGATATGATCGAGGCCAGCGTGGATCCAGGTATCGTTCGTGTGAAAGAAGAGGACAGGACGCAGGGCTCTGCGAGATATGTCCCAGACGTATTCTTCACTTATAAAAATGAATACGGTCTTGAGGTGAAGAAAAGCGCGAAGCCATGTTTCCCCGTCGAATATCTACTCGTCAATGTAAGATCTTTCATCAGCCGTCGTATGCACGCATACTCACTTCTTTTAATGAGCAGGTCACTCATGGTTTCCCGCAAAACCCATCACCGTCATTCAGGTCTACGAAATTCAGCATCGAGAATCGACACGGTATCGAAGAACAGCAAGTCGAGCAAGTCATGCAAACCCTTAGGGATCTCGGCGCTCTCAATATGCAACCGGGATCAAGTAATGATCTCCACAAGCGCGTTGAGTTGGCGAAGTGGCTGAGCGATTGGCATCTTGTTGCGTTCCTGGGAACTACCCAACTCTTCTCTGCGGTATGGTACTTCATCATCTATCCGCCTTCGCAATCGCTCAAGGGTCTACAGGAGGACATGAAAATCTTGGCGCAAGTGGCATCGTCGCCAAGGCTTCTAGAGGAACCCCAGTCGTTGGATGCCCTATTCGCCACTGAAGGCTGGCAAACATTCATGACGATTGTCCGTGAAAGTGCTCGTAGGTCTACCTCTCATACCTCCAGTGTGTATTTTCTCATCACCTTTGTGCAGCTTCGCGCCCTCCCCAACCTACGGTGACTTCCGGCAACGATGACATCCCTCAGGATGTATTGGACCAAATTGCAGCTGAGGAAGCTGCCTCCCATCCCTCGGGATCGGGTTCCAGCAGCCTACGGATCTGTCCTCACTGTACCTTTGAAAACGAACACAGCGGCAGAGATTGTGAGGTCTGCGGGCTGCCTTTGTAAGTTGGGTGGAACGATTACGAAATAAATGAAGACAGATAGTGTAGACGTACGAACATTACCTGACATGAATTGTGCATTCGGATACGCGGGTGCACGCCACCTGTCGCCTCAATTCCGCCCACAATTCCCAAGCAATTCCAAAATCGAAGCGCCAGTGTCTGCCCTATTGGCCCTAGTGCGATGTAAGCGCGACAATAGACCTTAAAGTGCGGGCTACTTGAAATTCAACTTCAAATACCCTGACTTGTGCTCTCTTGTACCTTCTCCGCTCGGTTTCCAATTTGCAATACCCCAGGACCCCGAACCCCGGCCTCAGCTCTGTTAGTTTGCTCTACAAGTTATTATTCTACGCTTTGTACCCCGTTTCGCCCAGCACATGGGCCAGACTGGTGTCCATGATGACAGAAACCCATCATGTCCAAATCATCCTCCCCTCCAACTCCTTCCAACCCCCGGCATCCGTAAATTAGCCTTGTGGCGGGACATCCGATTGGCTGGGGTGGGCGCCTAAGTGGAGACAGTCGGCACGCGACGTCCCATTGCTGAAAATAGCTCGACACAACTTGTTGGGGAGAAAAGGGCCGGGGTCTCTCCTCCTTACGAACCCTCATGTCCTCCTCGTCGCCCCAAGGTGAGTTTGATTCCAGGATCTAGCTGGACCGAGTATTGATCCTGCGCTGCGACAGAGAAACCCACGTCTATCATTCCGCTGGTATCGCGGGCTTTGCACCGAATCCGTTCGACGCCTCCACGAATAATTGCATCTCCACCAACTCGTATGCATCATTCATGCTGAAATATGTATGGAAACTGATGATATCTCGCGCATATAGAGCCTCGACGCGCAGCAGTTGCTATCATAATCCGTGTGGTCCCTTCGCCCGATGCTTCTTTCCCTGCACCGCAGCCGGGCTCTTCGACTGCACCAACGACACTCTCCGAGTTCTTTGATCTCGAATGGGTCAATGACCCCAAGGCCTCTCCAGAACTCCTCTTCCTAGAGAGGGAGAACACGGCTGTGAATGAGGCAACAAACGAGAGAGTTAGGAGCTCCAGAAAGGTCAAGACTAGTGTTGAGAAACATGTAGCGTTTCCCGGAGGACGGACAGAGGAAGGGGACGAAGGTGGACTCTACACGGGTGCGTTCATATATGCGTCAATGTTCTGCTCTCGCTGAAGCCATCCACCTTGGTCTCCAGCTATGCGGCAAACCTGGGAAGAGATAGGCATTGACCTCGCGGAGAAACACTACGCTTGTGTAGGACAGCTCGATGACCGCGAAATCACGACGTCGCTTGGGAAACGACTTCTCATGATCCTTTCTCCCCATGTCTTCTTGCAACTGTCACCTTCCCTCCCGCCATCTCATCCCGCGTCATCGTTATCCCCTCCGCCACCCGACCCTGCACCAAACACCACTTTACATTGGACGCCACTGGAGTCATTAGTATCCAAAGAGGACCCACCGAGATGGAGCACTGTGACTGTAGATGCAGCTTCGAGGTTGGCGAGCAAGCATTCTAGCATGTTGAGGATCTTGATGAGATGCTTGGTGGGAAGCATGGAATTCCCCTCGGTCATCATTGAACCCGGCGAATCGATCTCTTCGACCGCTTCCGGCAATGGTGATATGCATGAAAATGGAAATGGCAAATCCCCGTCGCAAGATGTGGTAGAGAAAGGCATGATGAGACATCGCAACCCACGGCCGCAGCTTAAGCTCTGGGGATTGTCCCTCGGCATGGTTCTCGATCTCATGTCCTACATGATCCTCCCCTACCCAACCCCTTCTGTCTCCCCTTCCTACAATGACAACTCCTTGTCCAACGGACGCATCACGGTTGAGAAGAAGGCTGCCTTCTTCTCACAGACCATTCCTCTCCCACATCCTTATTCGTATGAAACTGGGGTTGATGGCATACGTGTAGAGATGGTTGCTCCCAGCTTGGCCAGCGTGTTCCCTAGGTTCTCGTACCCGGATGTCAACTTTTGGATCTGGGTCTTTGGAAGGAGGTACAGAGAGGTAGTGAGAGGATGGGAAGAGAGCGTGAGGTCTGGTGGGACGAACGATCGCAGGTATGGTTTCTTCGTATTCGTGGACCATCAGATACTGATTGAGACACAGGATCAACTGGTCCGGTTCCGCCTTGAGTACGTACTATGCGGCGATACGCAAAGCCTTGGTGGTCGTCATTGCTGCGAGGGCGCTGGGGATCTTGGCGGCTCTCATGTTCACCCTGTGGTGGGTATTTATGTAGATTCTACCCGCCCCGCAGGGAGCCTCCATTCGCATCCCAAACTCCTAGACCGTTCGGCTATTATACGAACTGGATCATCGACCCGGACGATGAGCAAACAGAACAGAACTAGAACTTCTCGAGATGTAGCATTGCGCACAATGTGCATGCCTTCACCCAAAGCTCCGCACCTTTTACTTATCACCTTTCTATCGCTGTTTATTCCTTGTCCTTCATACAACCACTGTTATTTCGCTACGCGAGGATATGTCACTTTCTTTTAAGATCTTTTTCTCTGCCTTGGGGTTGAGATCGGGAAGTTGTTACTATTATGATATCAATCAATGTGCATAGTCGCTGCTGCGTACAACGTCCTGCGTTCTTCATGAGCAGCTCGAAGATGATGTGGATGAAGGAACCGAGTAACGTATTTCGGCATGCTTTCGCAGTACGTGCAGAACGTCGTTTAGCCGATATTTAGCGCCCTTTAGCGCCCTTCGAACAATCCTCGGCGTACGGCTAGCGTTCCACTGCAAGTTACATCAACAGTGCTCAATATTGGAAAGAATTGACCAACCCTAACGTATGGCGTCGTTGCGGGGCTCCTACAACGATCCAAGCTCCAACTCTGGCTGGACGTTTGTCCCCGCACCAGGCTCTCCAGAGTCAAATATCAATACCACCACGCCAGACGTACCAGCAGTATCAGGTTCCGCGTACCAATGGTCCACTAGGCCCTCACATAACTCTATTTTCGACCTTTCGCCGTCGCTCTCGCCCTCTTTGGATGACTTCGTCGCCATAGACGCTACGCTGGTGTTCCGATCACTCGTAGCGTCTGCGCTGCTGCAGTATGCGAGCTCGGCGATGGCCATGCCATGGGAGGTTGGGAAGATGTTGCTGCAGGTTCAATGGGTTCCGCGGAATGTAGACGAGCCGGAAGGAGAAGTGGAACCAGTGGTGGAGGACGATGACAATGTGAGACTCCCTTCTTCTCCATGTACCTGAGGCCGGGCATGCTCATTCCTACAAGTTCAGCGATTCTTCGCACGACGACGAGGCATATTTTGCGGACCCGTCTAATCCGTCGTCTCGTCGTGCACCTCCGCGTCCAGCAGACGAACAGGGGTACATCATCCGGCATTCGATCCTCGAGGAAGCGACGCGGCCAGAATACATCATACCCGTTGGCAGCGCCAATGGCGTCTGGGAAATGATCAAATGTCTCGGGAGATTCAGAGCAGAAGGGTGGTTCGCTCTCTGGAAGGGTAGGTCCCTCGAATGCACTCAATTTTCTTTCCAACTTAATTAATGACCGTTGAATAAATACAGGACTGTTGACATCGTGTATCTCGGATGTTATCTCGACAACGATGCAGCCCGTTATCCACAACGTCCTTCTTTCTGTGTTCCATTCTTCTCTGAGATCTTCCTCCTTCGATCAACCACCTCTCCTCCTCCCGCTTGCTTCGCATGTCATCACCGGATTCATCCTTTCCCCTCTCGACTTGATACGCACGCGTCTGATCGTACAGTCGTTCCTGCCACGATACAGGTCCTACTCTGGTCCCCTTGATGCACTTTCGCAAATTCTACGCGACGAAGGTGGTTTGTCAGGTATCTATCTCCACCCGCACCTCCTCATACCCACCCTCCTCGACAACACCCTGCGTCCACTCGTCTCTACCATCTTACCCCAACTCATCCTCTCTTCGACCACCACACGTCTCATCTCCCCCTCATCCAACCCTATAGCCTTCAACGCCCTCGAAATGGCTGCAGGTTGCGCGGGCCTCCTTGTCACCCTCCCTTTCGAAACGGTAAGACGCAGACTGCAAGTACAAGCAAGGGGAAACGCAAAACCTATCAAAGGATGTGTGGAGCTGAGGCCCGTGCCGTACAACGGGGTTGTCGACACGTTTTGGCATATTCTGACTGAGGAGCGGTCGGATTTGCCTGTTCGGAGGACGAGCAGGCGCAGAGAAGGGAAAGGGAAGGCTCGAGCGGAATCAGGCCCCTCGACCGCCGACAAGGATGGTGAAATCAACGCCAACCGAGAGGATGAGGGTGGATGGCTGAGGCACACTGGTATCGGTCAGTTGTATCGTGGCTTCGGGATGAGGTTGGGTGCGAGTGCGATTGTCTTCGTGTTAGCATTCTTCACCGGTGGCGAGGATGTGGACGGTGGTTGGGCTGAACTTTAGTATTTTCTGGGCATAGTAAAACATAATTATCATAACACAGAAGACTCTCATCTCACCTCCGTGCTCCGGCGTAGAGATACTGCTGCCCATATCCTGGGTAGACCTGATCTGAAGTTCGGCGCGAAGACTATGTCGCAGAATGTAGAATGCACAGATTTCGCCTTTTATATGTTTGCGCGTTAATCACGATCATGAAGTTGAAGCCCTCAGTTCAAGCTACAAGCTTGAGAAGTAGCGAAGCCTCCGTAGAGATCGCGCCCTAGAATTCCTCGCTCCATTTTTACACAGACGTCGATAAGCACAGCCTAGTGCGCAGCCACCTGCACATTCGGCACGAATGTATTGACCTTTTGTGAGAAATATCACGATACTGCGCGAGTTCGCCGTTGGCGCTGTGCTATTGCCGTCCACAATCCCACCATTGTGGTAGAGTCGACGAAGACGCGTCTTGCCTCATCCCTTATAGTACTCGAAGTCTCGAACCACAAGATTCGCGACCCAGAAGTCCCATTGAAAAGTTAAACTCCGAGTATAGATCAGAGACTCGGGTACAGAGGGCACTGTCGTTGTCGACGGCTGCGGTCTGCATTGCCATTGCCATCGCCTCCAGTTGTACTCTGTGCACGGAACTCTCCAGAGTCTCCACTGACGTTGGTGTGGCACCTGCCGGACCCTTGCAGGCGTCTAAAGTTGCCTCGTAAGGGACCAGTTGGAGGCGTGTGACAGGGCCGTATTGCAAATAGGGGGACAGAGTGACATCCATTACTCGCCTCGCCATTCACCTGCCGTTCCTTCTTCTCTGACATCGACCACCACTCCTTCCCTTCCCTCCCCGACTCCCGACTCTAACCATTCTAGCTCATTTGTAGCATCGCAGCCAGCTCATCGTCCGTCCCGTCCTCCTCGATGTCGTCGAATGGCGCAGTGCCAGCGAACGGCAATACCAACCAACAGGCTGCGGTGAACGGCCTTCTCGAGCGTGATTCGAACAATGGACGCGTTGCGGTTCACCAATTTGACCCAGATGCGACCCCGGCTGAGAAGGCCGCCTCCGCAGGCAAGTCTCGCGACAAGCTCAAGAGTGCCAACGACCAACCAGGGGCAGGCGAACAAGGTATGTTCGGGAGTCGGTCCTGCCTGCGCTCGTGCTGCCATGCCTCTGCTGCCACCTTCTAATAAAACTCTAACTCTCAGAGGTTCACATTGATTCCGGAGAATCCAATGTCATACCAACGATTACAATTGAAGATCACGACACGGAGACACCAAAAATCACAGCCAAGGATGTTTCACCAGACGTCGTAGCAGATGTAGCAAAGGATGAGAGCAGTAAAGTGCCCGGAGCTCTGCCAGAGCGGCGTGCACCGGAAATTCCGGACTGGTATAAGGTTGGCTGGAGGGCAACCTCGGGGATAGATAACCCGCCTTTGGAAGAGGGCGAAGAGAAAGATAAAGGCGTTCTGGCTATGTTCCTTTCAGAGCAGTATTATGGCGACTGGTACCACAACGCTGCCATTATCTTCTTTGTAAGGATATGTTTTTTCTGCCATTTATCCAACTCGTGCTCATGGTTTTTCTCAAGGCTGTCTTCGCTTCACATTTCATGACACGTTTTAACTTTGGCTGGGGATGGTTGCTTATCACGTTGGCTATATGCAACACCTACTACGGCACCTCTCTGGAACGTGTTCGTCGACGTGCACGCGACGACATCCAGCGCGAACTCGTTAAGACGCGACTTGCATCCGAACATGAATCTGCGGACTGGATAAACAACTTCCTCGACCGTTTCTGGCTTATCTACGAACCTGTCTTATCTGCTACGGTTGTCTCATCCGTTGACCAGGTCCTCAGTTCGAACACCCCGCCATTCCTCGACTCTCTGCGTCTGTCAACCTTTACGCTGGGAACCAAGGCCCCCAGAATAGACAAAGTGCGGACATTCCCCAAGACCCCAGATGACATCATCATGATGGACTGGGGCATCTCGTTCACACCCAACGACACGTCTGATATGACAAAACGCCAAGCGGAAGCAAAAGTGAACCCCAAAATCGTCCTTTCCGTGCGCGTTGGAAAGGGCATCGCGACGGCTGCTATGCCTATTCTGTTGGAGGATATAGCTTTCTCTGGTTTGATGCGCATCAGGTTGAAGTTGATGTCCAATTTCCCGCATGTGCAAATCGTGGACTTTTGCTTTTTGGAAAAGCCAGTAATCGACTACGTGCTTAAACCTATTGGCGGCGAGACTTTCGGTTTCGATATCGCCAATGTACGTGTTTCCTTCACGCGGGGAAGCACACTTACACATGTTTATTCTCAGATTCCGGGGTTGTCATCGTTTATCCGCGAAATGACCCATGCGACGCTGGGACCAATGATGTACGACCCGAATGTCTTTACCTTGAACCTCGAGCAGTTGCTGTCGGGTACCCCTCTGGACACTTCTATCGGTGTCCTCCAGGTCACTGTTAACTCTGCACGCGGTCTTAAGGGAAGCAAGATCGGTGGAGGAACGCCGGATCCTTACGTTTCTCTTAGCATCAACGCCCGCGAGGAGCTCGCCCATACCAAGTACAAGCACAACACGTGCGTAAAAATTCGTATGCTCGTCTGGACCCACAAGTGCTAATTATAATACTTCTCAGGTTCAACCCAAGCTGGAACGAGACCAAGTTCCTGCTGATTCGGTCCCTCGGCGAGACTCTGTGCTTCAATGTCTACGACTACAACGATCATAGGCGTGATACACTCTTGGGTGTCACGAACTTTGATTTGTCGAAGTTGATTGAGGATGCCACTCAGGAGGGTATAGTTGCTCCCATTCTCAAGGATGGAAAGGACAGGGGAGACCTCCGGTTCGATGTATCCTTCTTCCCGGCGCTGAAGCAAGACGAGGAGACAGCGGAATCGAGTACGTCGGTTATTTGTCTAAACGAGGGAGTACTAAACTGGTTTGGCTTTGGTAGCCGTTGGCATTGTTCGGTTGGTTCTGCATCAAGCGAAGGAACTCGACGCCACGAAGTCGTCATCGGGCGATTTGAACCCTCTGGCCAAGGTGTATGTGGGAGGCAATGCTACAGCCGTACACACCACTCCTCGCTTCAAACATACTGTCAACCCAATTTGGGAGTCGGCACACGAGTACCTCTGCTCCGACAGGTCCAACGCTACGATCACGGTGAAGGTCATCGATGATAGGGACTTCTTGAAGGATCCTATTGTCGGGTACTTGTCCATCCGTCTGCAGGACTTGTTGGACGTGAAGGGCGAGGCGGGGAGAGATTGGTTCCCCCTTAGTGGGTGCAAGTCTGGGAAGTTGAGGATGAGTGCGGAGTGGAAGCCGTTGAATATGGCTGGAAGTCTGCATGGTGCGGACCAGTACGCACCGCCGATTGGGGTTGTGAGGCTGTTCCTGCACAAGGCGACGGATGTGAAGAATGTGGAGGCTGCTTTGGGCGGCAAGGTTCGCTGCATCTGCTATCTTACAGTTTCGCGGGATTAACTTTCTGATCAGAGTGACCCGTACACACGCGTTTTGGTGAAAGGCGTCGTCAAAGGCCGCACTGAGGTCATCAACAATAGTAGGTGTCATTACGTTTCGTGACGAATAGGTTGACCTACAGTAAAATCACAGACTTGAATCCCGTCTGGGAGCAGTTCGTGTACATACCAGGTGAGTGATCTCAGAAACATGCGCGCAGCACATTGCTCATGTTTTTATTAGTACATTCACTTAGAGAAGTAAGTCAAAACTGTGGACGATTCATTCAGAGCAACATACTTACTTCGACGCGCAGAACTTGCTCCTGGAGTGCATGGACTACCAGCACGTAACTCGGGATCGTTCACTCGGTTGGTGCGAGCTGAAGGTGGCTGACCTTGCCAAAGCGTCGGAAGATCCTCGGTACCCCTATGAGTCTGTCGGTGTCGTTGAAAGGCAGGATCCTCTCCACTTGGACAAGAACATCTTCAAGGGCCATCTCCACTATGTCGCGCAGTTTGTCCCTGCTTTGGCGCTGAAGGGTGTCAAGTTTGACACGAAGACCGACGAACGGTCTCGTGTCACTCAGGCCACTGATGATGACGAGGATGGAGGATCCATTGACGATGGGTCGTCTGTGTCTTCGTCTGACGAGGAGATGCAAGCAGTGCCTGAGGGTATCACGATTAAAAAGGAAACGCTCTCCCGCCATAAGCACAAGAAGTCGGTCGACTCCGTTGCTACAACGGGGACCACGGGCACTGGGTGTACTGCCAACACAGACACAGCTGTAACAACACCCGAGGCCCAAGACCCATCGACCGATGTTGTTGAACTGTCGAAGGAAGATCTACTGAAAGAGCGTAGGTGCACGTTAAATGTCTTTGCTTCTTGTCGTTGACCGCCTTGCAGAGTCTGGTATCATCATCTTCAACGTGATTTCTGGGCAGCTGGCGAAGAAGGGCCGCTTGGAAGTTCTGCTCGACGATGGCTATTGGCCCGCCTTCAGCACCGTCAGAGCGAGGAGTACGCACACTGCTTGGGAGTATGTCGGGGAAGGCTTTGTAAAGGAACTCGACTTCGGGCAGGTGTTGTTCCGCCTGAATGAAGCCGACGAAGGAGAGAAGGACGACATTGTGGCTGAATGGAAGGGTAAGGCAAAAGACTTCTTGGATTCAACACTTGTAAGCGCACAGCAGAACACGATTCAGGACTCGACTTTCTAACACAAATAATGGAATAGGGCGGCCCTACGAAGTTCACTCTCGCGGATGAGAGTGGCCGCAATACTTCCACGGTTGAGGTTGAAGCTCGCTATGTGCCTGTTCCCGTCAAGTTGGATCCTCGCGAGAGCATCAACAGTGCGTATTTCGAGTTCTTACGGGTTGGTGTTGGTACTGATCTTGCATAGACCAAGGTAACCTTCGCGTCGAGCTCGTGAGTGGACATGATATCGTGGCTGCCGATCGTGGAGGTCGGTACAGGATCTCGTATACACTATATCCTATTCACATAGCACTTTACAGGCAAATCCGATCCCTATGCGGTGTTCACTCTCAATGGCCAGCGAGTTCACAAGTCTCAGACGAAAAAGAAAACGCTTTCTCCGGAATGGAATGAAAACTTTGTCACCGGAGTGGTAAGCTAGACTTAACCTTTTCCTCCAGTTGTGTGTTGCTAAACCGTCTTTCCAGCCTTCACGAGTGGGCGCTGACTTCACGGTGGAAATATTCGACTGGAATCAAATCGAACAGGCGAAATCCTTGGGTATTGCCAAGATCGACCTTGCGGATATAGAACCTTTCACCGCCATCGAACGAACGCTCAACTTGACGTCCAACAAGCATGGCGAGAAGGGACAGATCCGCATACGGCTGATGTTCCAACCAGAAATCATCGCCAAGTCTCGGAAGAACACATCCACATTCTCTACCGCTGGGCGCGCGATGACACAGATCGGTTCGATACCTCTTGGTGCCGGCAAAGGCGTGTTCCATGGTGTTACTGGTGTCTTCAAACGAAACAAGGACGACGACTCGGAGCCAGAGAACGAGGCACCTTCGGGGCAAGCATCTCAACCAATCGGGACCGGAGGGAATGGCAATGGCAACTTCACTGCATTCCCGACATCGGATTCCGGGGCTTCGATTGACAACGGCGGTGGTGGCGGTGGCGAACCTGGCACATTGAGAGTGACCGTCCTCGACGCGAAGGATTTGCCATCGAACGATTACAAGCCGTACGCTATCATTCGTATCGGGGACAAGGAAGTGAAAACAAAGCATACTGGAAAATCGGCTGCGCCTGAATGGTACGTTGATGCCTTCTGAATTCTAGTTCCTTCGTTGATATCTCTTCTAGGAATGAATCCTTTATTTTCACGGCGGGTCAATTTACCCCCAAGCTGTTCGCTTGGATTCATGATCACAAAACGATTGGCAAGGACAAGCTGCTAGGTGATGGTGAGGTCGACGTAAGTGCTATCATTGATATGTATTTTCATTGTCCTGAAATTCTCCTTCCAACAGATCTGGCGACATATCCAGCCCAATGCCTTGTCCGCTGCCGATGTACTATTAGAGCTACGCGAGGGCCAAGGTCTTCTCCGCTTGCGCCTGGAATTCGACCCAAATACCAACCCTCTCAGCAGTAGTGCTTCTGTACATTCTGGTGATAACCTCATGTCACGGACAATGTCTATTGCTTCTCCGTCCAGGTTTAGCCTTCGAGGTAGAAGGCCTGGCGCTGATAGCGATGATTAGCCCCTGTTCTTTCTTTTCTCCACATTTACCCTCTCGCACTTTCCTTCTCATCCCTTATGTTACTCATCATTAATCCCTTTCATTATTAGCGGGATAATGGACTTGTTCGCAATTACTGTACAACTAGAACCGTGCTTTCCAACAATGATCATGTTTGCACTTGCGAAGCTTGTTTTTCAAATCGTAAAATATGTAAATGCTCGCGGCCCGCTCGTCGTTGGAGAACAACCTTGCCCGCTAGGTTGTGTTCGTTCAGCATGGTAGCCAATATGTTCGGAATATTGTTCTCTTTGACCGCCACCAGATAAAAGCGCCCTTGTGGAGCGAGTAGTTCCTAGTATACATTGTTCAACACGACCCTTGAATATCTCCTCCAATGAACCTACAGGTGCAAGCTTCAGGAAGGTGTTCGTGAGCTCCATGCCATTGACCCCACCCGCCCAAGCGCTTGCAATCGCTGGTGAGGTTTGTGCAGATTCTGCTTCCACTGAGTCAGTGGGTACATATGGTGGGTTGAAAACTAGGAGGTCGACGCAATGCTTCAAACGTGTGTGCAGCGAACGATCCAAGTATGTGCCAACGGACTCCAGACAAACCTGGAAAAGCCTCAATAGCCAAGTCAAAAGCCCCTATAACGCGGCCTACTTTATTTTGCCGTCCTGTCGCGACGGTGCACTGGCACGCATGTGCGTTAATATCGGTACAGAGATATACTAGATCAAAGATTGATCTCTGTACCATGTGTGCGACATCGGAGAGAAACGTACGTGCCGACGACGGTCCCAGTATGGTCCCAACAAAAGCCGAGACACAACCTGATCCCGAACTACGTTGAGAAACGATGATTCGCGACACCGTTGCAGTGGATGCAAACTTCTTGTTCCTACCCGATTTCTAAGCATATCAAGGGCAGTGAACTCTTGAGGTCCTCTGCATCGTTCTCCAATGCGTCGAGCAGTAGAAATGTATCCTCTACAAATTCTCGCGTCAATCAAAGTTTATAGAACGTTTGCAGAGGGTATATGATTACCAGCTGGCTCGTACACACGTTCGAAGTGCTTCGCGGTGAGATGGGAGAGGTTTGGCGTTGGGATCATGGATGGCGCTTATTTGTCAGGCTTTTCGAGGCAAATCGATAATATTATGATGGTCGCGCCGAGTCACCGACATGGACACTCAAAACTTTGTTCTCTCCGCCACATTGATTTCCCATCTCCCCGGAAACCTCCATAGTGCGAAATTTTGCTGTCGGTTCTCTCTAGGATGGCTGATTCAACCTGGTCACCTTCTTCTTGGACATCTAAGCCGGTTGCGCAGGTACGGTTTATTGATGGTGCATGGCATGACGCCACACTGAGATTGATGGTGCTGGCATTAGGGCGTCGAGTACCCGGATGAACAGAAACTCCAGAGGTACGTTCGACGTGGATCGTCGGTACTACGCGAAGTGACACTTGTATTAGGGTCCTGAGTAAGATCAACACCCTGCCGCCTCTGGTCACACCTTCTGAGGTATTGTGGCAATCCACACTGCTCGGTGGGGTTGGCACTGACTTTCACCATAAGATCGAACGCTTGCGATACCAGTTGGGTCGCGTACAAAACAATGAAGCTTTCCTACTTCACGCTGGAGATTGCGCCGAGAGTTTCGATGCCTGCACTCATGTATGTCATCTGCGCCTCGGTGAAGCTAAACTCTGATATGACTCATGAAGGAAAACATATCCTCGAAGATTGGTCTAATTCTCTCGTTCTCGTTGATTGTTGTCTGGGGCGCACGCTTGCCTGTCGTAAGTCGGACAATATATACAGTCTTCAGCTAGCTATTCAATCCCGAGGCTTAGGTACGTATCGGTCGAATTGCTGGACAATATGCAAAACCGCGAAGTAGTAGTACCGAGACCATCAATGGCAAAACTGTGACGAGTTTCCGGTATGTTAGCTTCCGTCCCGTTTGCATGGTCCATCGACTAAACGAGTCGCAGAGGTGACAATGTCAATGGGTACGTGTGTGTATGCTATGAACATCGCATCCACTGGTTAATCCACGTAAAGCCTTGATCCAGATGACCGTACCCCGGATCCTGACCGTCTGCTTCGGTAAGTCATCATCGTCACGCATTTTCAATTGTTTCTCTCTGACGTGGCTCCTGTAGAGCTTACTTCCATTCTTCCACCACTCTCAATTACCTTCGAGGTCTCCTGTCCTCTGGCTTTGCTTCGCTGCATCACCCGGGAGATTGGTCCTTCAACCATGTCCGGTCTCCTTCCCTACGGTGAGTATATTGCCCCATACGGTTGTACGCCACTAAATGCATCTATATATTCTACTAGCAAGGAATTCGAACACATCGTCGAAGGTCTTTCCGACGCCCTCGATTTTAGTCGAACCATCGGCATAGAATCTATGCCTCCGTACGAACAAGGCGGCGCACGCGAGGCCGTCGGGGAGGTCGATTTCTACACCAGCCACGAGGGGTTGATGCTAGATTACGAACAAGCTCTGACGCGGGAGTTCCCTCTACCTCCCTCGCTAGCGACAAAGGATAAGAAGAAGGCTTACTATAATGCTGGAGCGCATTTCTTGTGGATTGGCGATAGGACGAGGCAGCTTACTGGCGCACATGTGGAGTATTTCCGTGGAATCCGGAATCCTATTGGAATCAAGGTTGGGCCGTCCATGGTCAAGGATGAGTTGGTTCGGCTCCTGGATAGTACGCTCTCTGCCCCATACCCCACGTTCTACTCTAGCTCAATTGCATCAACCTAGTTGTCAACCCTGACAAAGAAAGTGGTAGAGTTACTCTTATCACTCGCTACGGCGCAACGAAGGCAGGGGCGCTCTTATATACCGAATAACCTTAGGATGGTAATCGTCTTCTTTCGTAGATTGATGATCACCTCGCCGGTCATATCCAAACCGTCCAAGATTCAGGTCATCCCGTAATCTGGATATGTGACCCCATGCACGGGAAGTACGTATTCTCCTCTCCTCTCTCTTGTACATCGCAATACTGATATCCCTTCCATTCCCTGTCTACAAAGTACCCTCACCTCCAGCACCGGCCTCAAAACCCGCAACTTCGGCACCATCATCAGCGAGCTGACATCGTGCCTTCGTATCCATGCCGAATGCAATTCTCGTTTGGGAGGCGTCAGCCTGGAGTTTACTGGGGAGCTGAATGACGAAGGGTTCAGTGTGACTGAGTGCTTGGGCGGGAGTATGGAGTTGAGCGAGGAGCAGCTGGGGCTGCGATATCAGGTAAGCACATAATATGTGTGCAGTGAGCCATAGTTCGCTAATGTTCGACCTTGTAGTCATTCTGCGACCCTCGACTTAACTTCGAACAATCTTTGGGTAAGACTAAAGATACAAGCGGATATGCTCAGTCACTGAACGATATTATGTACAGACGTGGCCTTCCTCATCTCGAATCACTTCAAGAATGAACGCGACGGACGCAAGCAAGAACAAAACAACCTCCTTTACTCCGAGCTAGGTGGCCGGGAGCGAAAACCCTAGAGAACCAAAAGTACACCGATGCTAATTAAATATACGTACAAGTACTACATGTCCCAATCCTTGGATGACGTCAAAATAAAGTCACGAATGATCGTAATGGGTTCGTTCATTATCGCGGTGGAGCAGAATTATCCGTCTGGCCTTGGTCTTGGACTTCGCGTTGGTAGATGGGGTAGTGGCAGGGGGTGGATCCGCGGGTGTTGGCTCGGAGGCAGGGGGATCGCTAGCTGGTGGCTCGGGTTCTGCTGAGGGTACGTCCGATGCTCTCCAAGTCCCGGGTATGAGAGCGACTGGCAAAATCCAGGTGGCCGTGAGGATGACACCCAAACCCTCATCATAAGATTTGATGGTACTCCAGCTCCAGGCAATAAAACCGCCGATGTAACCGATGAACGGGACGATGCGCTGAATGACTAGCAGCGCGGGTTGCAAGGGTAGCGGAATCATAGCCGTAGGTATATTGTCGACGATCCACTTCAGCGCTGTTGTGATCATTGCTGCGCGCTTGGTGGCCTCGAGCTGCCTGTCGTTCAGTATGTCTAACACGGGAGGGGGAAGGTACCTTGATTCAAAATGAGTGCACCGTATTAGGACTCAACTGGGATATGTATACTTACAACTTGTAACCCCACCACATTGTCTGCACAGAGAGTGAAGTAGTGGAGGGGACCCATACTTTCTTCCCTTTCACCCGCGCTTTCTTGCCGGGGGCTGGCTTCTTGGATGGTCCCCATGGCCACCAGCCTGCTGGCGGCGGGCCCCCACCTTCTGCTGTTGCTGCGCCTTCAGGGAGCAAAGTCGCAGTCACCGCGACTTCCAACTTAGAGTCCTTGGTCGGTACAAGCGGGGCATACAACATCAACGACCGATCATCTTCCTCCTCGTCTTCATCCCCTCCCTCCGCTCCGTCGCCCCCCTTCGGTGGATGGGTACGATGATGAATTGTCTCTAGGGCGGACCAAACCGAGTTCCTGCCCTCCTCTTCCCCGTTCATCACAGGAGGGGAAGACAGCAAAGCAATCAACTTGTGATCCTTGATCGGGGTCGAACCAGGGGGCGGTATACATCTCCCTTTGGAGTCCCGGGTAGGAGGTATCGGTTTGGGTGGTTTCGAAATGCGTTTATCAGGCTTTGTGCCCGGAGTTGGCAAGGAGTCGACTAGAGCTTGGATTCGGAGCGCGATGGCTTCTGCCTCCGGGGCATCAGTTATTGGCTCAGGTGCCAACTCTGCAGGGTTTTCATCTAACAGCGAAGTTATTAGTATACTATATATCTTGTATAAGAAAGAAAACCTACATCCATCGGTCTTTTTACCCCACAACTTGAACTTATTCGCCCAGGCGCTGGATTTGCTGGAATCGCCATTTCCGGACATACTGTCTGTGTCTGGTGAGTCGTCGTCTTGTCTATTTGATGAACTGGAGCTCGGAGGAGGGGCGTTGTATTTGACGTTATCTGCGAGGGTACGAACCAGACGGTTGAGAACGTATGGGACACTGAGAGCCCGCGAATCCAAAGAAAATGACATTGTATTCGAGGCACGAAGAACGGAGACCAACGTGCCACCCCTGAGGTCGCCGTCTCGGGCACTGGCGTCAATGATCGTTGCAGCCTACAGGCACGCACATATCCTTTGGTTCGCACGAAGGTAGACAGGGGGAACAGGAGACAGGAGATTCCTGGGGGAGAGTACAAGTATTCGACCTCGAACTCATTTGTCTTTATCTCTCTTGAAGAGAGCTTCGACAAACTCCATCCCTTTCCCTTCCCTCACTCTGGCACCGAGCTCCTGAGACTTGGCTTTGACGGCCTCAGATGCGACGGACACTGAGCTTCTGACAGACTCCGCCGTTTTTGGATCCTTGAGCGTAGCACCCAGTTCCTGGGATTTCACTCTAACCACCTCCGCCATAGTAGAAGCGGAACTCTTGACTGACTCGACCACTTCCACGACGTCCGAAGCTTTGGCCTCCCTAATCGTATTACCAAGTTCTCCGGACTTCGTCCTGACCACCTCTGACACGGCTGAAATGGAGTTTTTCACTTCGTCTGGGACGTTAACGCCCTTTACTCTCCCTACGAGTGCCTCGGTTTTCATTTTCACTGTGGCGAGCGCGGTCGACACTGAGGCTTTGAGGTTCTCGACTATCTGTAGGATGCCTATAGGAGAAACTCGTTCAGTTCACGTCCTCTACGCTTTAACAGTATATTACTTACTCAGATATTTCATATAGAAAGTACCCAGCGTCACGATTCCAATCCCAACGCCTAGAAACCGGAGGTACGACATCATGGAAAAGGACGACAACATCGAGCCGGCATTTGCGAGGGAGGATGGTGTACGCGATGGCGAAGAGGACTTTGTGCGTAGCGGTGGCCACCTGCCAGTGGTTGGCCGAAATGGTGTCCCATACTGTCTGTTCAACAAAGGCTGCCACCGCAGCGTTGGTCTCAGCGTCGAGCGAAGGTTCGTTCTTCGAAGGGGGAGTGCAGCAGACCACAGCAAAGTAAACGTGTTCATTATGGCGGGAGGGGAACCAAGGCTAGCAGCCCACTGACCGTAATATAGGCGACTTTTAAGGCATGAGATGAGTTGCTGCCGGCGCTCTACGTCAACACGGCAGAAACGAAGTTCGAACCTGCCTTCATTCAGGTTCATTTCCGATTCAGGGTCAAGGACACGACCTTTCCTTCGGCGTAGTGTATATACACATTGCAGCGCAAGCAATTGCAGTCTGTAGAATAGTGAGTATGTGTAGAGTACATGGTTCGTAAATAGTAAATAACGGAGTGTGAATTGATTTGAGAAGTAAATGCGGCTGAAAAAAAAGGTAATACACAACGTACAAACAAAAACACCAACGGCCCAAAACTAATTAATGGTAGACATCCTGAGCACCTATGCAGGCATCTAATAAACAAGCGTGATTGTCTTCGGGGCTGGTCTCACTAAGTCTGGAGACGACTGCTTCGTAGATTTTCTCTTCCCTAAACAATGGTCAAATTCCAATCTTTTAGTGAGGGAGAACGAAGCGGGCGTACTGAACAGCACCATACGCGACCTCAACGTTGCATAGTAGTTGTTTTATCGCTTTCGGCCACGAAGCAAATATCTCCGGGATAAATGCGAAGGAGACGAAAACTTTGGCCTTGAGGGAGGGGTAGAGGAGCTGCGCTTTGGCGGTGAACCCAGCGCTGTCTGTGGACGTGGGTATCTCGATGGTCACAGGGTATTTAATGGAGAGTAGATCTAGTTGGGACCGAATCTGCGTGCATGACGACCAATAGTCCGATAGGTAATGAACGACCTAGTACGAAGAAAGCGTACGTCAGTTCGAGCCCACGAATCATTGTTTGTTGGTAGGAAAGGGCATCACGGACCTTGCGAACGGTCCAGTCTTTCCGCGTCTGCAGCAGCATATCCTTCGCTGTCCGGAGAAAGAAATCGCTTAGATGGGGGTATTTATCCTTGAACTTGAGTTTCGCCGCATTCAATTTCTTGAGCTCTATCTGTGATATTATCGGTAGATGGTTGTTGCAGGGGATAGAAATCTGGTATCGCGAGGCATAAACGTATTCAAAGAGGTTGTGTGACACCTTCGTCGCGTGGAACATATGCAGATCTTCCATGGCTTCCAGTTCGTCTAAAAACGAATGAGTTAGGGAGAGTCGGTACCGAAGGAGGAATATACGTGCCCTTCAACCTCATAATCTCTGAGAGTGTGCTGCTTTCCTGGACATGAAGCAGACGCTTGGCAGTCGAAATGGCAGACTCTGATTCTCGTTGTTCTTTCTGAGTCTCCGCATACCTCTCCCGAAGGCGGGCCAACTGCTGTTTGTTCTCACTGAGCTCTGCACGGAGGGCATCGACTTCCACTCTACGATTTGTGTCAGTCCCGATATAGACGGCTTAACAACAAACGTACTCCTGTTCGGCTATGGAAGCTTTCAGCTCGTTCAAGTAACCTTGGTCACTAGCGAGGATTTCGTCAACTTCCGCTTGCTCCTGTTTCAGCTCAGCCATGACTTTCTCGTATTCCTGTTCAAGGGAAGGCAGAATTTCTTCTGCTCGCGACGTGATTTGCCCGAGCACTTTAGCATCCTGTATACGACCTGATGAGCACTATCCACTCTCTATTGCCAAATATACCCACCGTTTGCAAATCATCTAGACCACTGCTCGCGATCTCCTTGAGGCCCTCGATCCATTGCAGTTTCCAATTATACCACTCTCCTTTGGCCATTTCCCTGACATTTGTTCGGATGAGGTTAAGTTGATGCTACACAACCACGAGTGTCAACAGAGCAAAGTGGCCATCATAAAACCGTGATCACTCACCCTCAGTTGATCCTTGCCCTCTTCGTCGGCACTCAAATACTCGGCAAACAATTCGGGCACCACCTTTGCTGCTTCTTCCTCCGTCTCCTGCATAACAACCTTGCTCTTCTTCATCCACGCATCGAGATCGCTCGCCACACGAGTGTAGAGCGACAGTTGTGGTAAGTCGACTGTGGTGGCAACCGCGTATTCCGCGAGGAGAATGTCAGCGGTTTGGCGCTCCGGTCGACCTGGTTGTGACATCGAGCGGCGCGGCGCGGTTAGCTCCTCCATGAACTTGATACCCGTTAGTTGGAAGAATTCGCCGATCGATATAGACGGCTACAAAACAGGAGCCATACGTTAGTATTATTGAGCAAATCCCGTTGCTTGATGAACTGACCAAGTTGTCGTCTGGATGACCGTCGCCTTGAACACCTTCTGCCCATAACTCTGTCGCGGCCGTGCTAGCTCGTAGCCTTGCTTGATCATCAGGTTGGCGTACTGGAATTTCTTCGTCCAGTTCCATAGAAGCCTCATAATCATCCTCCCCAAAACCGTCTGCAGTTGACAGTCCTTCTAGATCGTTTGGAGCGCCAGGCGTTGCTGACGGCGGGTCTCTGACAGGCGACGCCGGAGGGAGCGCGCCAATAGGAGCTATGGTAACAGAGGTTGGTTCGTTCGCAGAATTTGAGTCTTGTTCTGGAGGATGTTCATCCCTCGGTCTCGTTGGCATTTCTGACGCCGCATTTCTGTCGAACCGCTTCCACGCGTCTGCCGCCGCCGCCGAGCCCAAGCTCGCTCTGGCTTTACCCTTTCCAGAGGCCTTCGATGAAGGTGGACGGGGACCTTGTGTGGTCCGGTCTGTCCCGCTAATCGCTTCGTTGGCTCCTCCCTGCAAGGCTGCACCCATACTTTGCCGCCGAGCAAAGTAACCTGATGGACGCCGTATTGCTGATCCAAGATGGGGTTTAGCAGAGGCACGAGATGCTGGAAGGGGCGCTGGCTTAGGTTTGTCGTTGGAGTCCAGGGCAACACGACGCGTAGACGGCCCCTCCTCATGATCCTCTTCCAGCGTTTCATCAAGAGGTCGTTTTGCAGGGCCACGAGCGTTTGTATTGCTCCCAGCAGTTGCGTTGGTAGCTGGCGGCTGAGGCTTCTTGGGAGACGGGCGCCCAGCCGGTGGTGCAAACGCCGCAGTAAATGTCGGCTTTGGCTTTACTGGTGATGTAGGTTTGGGTGTTGGTTTGAACTTCGACGCCGATGTCGGTGCCTTGGGTGGCGGCGCAAAGACGGGAGCTGGAGCGGCGTGAATGCTTTCTGGCTGTCCAGATGGTGGGTCGACGGGGAATGTGGCGGGGACGCTTGGTGGCTGGAAGACCGGCAATCTCGCCATTTCTTGCGTTGGCGCTGGCTGAGGGGCGATGCGACCGTGTGTTGGCGTCGATTCGACTGGCAAGCCATTGATAGCCTGTATATGGCCATACGCAGAAGTAACTTCCATAGTTGAGTCGTACGAAAGACTGGGACGAGCACTAAAGCCAGTAAGACTCCCTCTCCCGATGATTTTGCTTAGATTGATCGTTTCCTCCCCCCGAAAGCCATCAGCAACCATGAAGCTTCCTTCAGAGCTAGTGAACGAGTCCTCGTTCTGCGTACCTGGCAGAATAGACTGGGCCATTGGAAGCGAGTCTCTGGCTCTCATTAAACGTTGCATGGCGTCGTCGAGATTCATGTCGTCTCCAGGGGCATGCGCAGCTAGGGGGGTAGCGTCCTCGTCTTCGCTCATTGGCGGAGGTTCGTACGATACATCTCCCGAATGAGTAACGGCTCGAAGGGCGAGCCACGCTGGATCTTGGTGTGCTGGCTGACGAAGACCTTGAGTGATAGGCACTGTGAATTCCATTGGGACGGACTGTGTATCGTCGCCACCTGACACATTGGAATCATCTCGAGACATATCCTGAGACATATCTTGGGACATATCGACGGAGCCAACTGATAGCTCATTATGGTTTCTAGCCGCGACACTGTGAGCAAGCTCGGCTAATGGGGGCCGGTTTGCTTGAGCATTGACGCCTCCCATAGAAAGTGTCCGTCGCCGAATGATGTTAGCATCCAGCGCCCGGGTGACATCCATAGTGTCGCCGTCCTGATCCGTCATGTGGCTGTCGTCGTCGGTATTGAAGTCGAAGTTATCCTCCTCGAAGTTAAATTCGTCGCTAACCATATGAGGGCCAATTTGAGTTAGGTCCATGTCCTCACTACCCGCCATTGAGTATCTCCCCGAACTTCGTCGCCGATTCCGTGCATCAGCGCCGGGATAGGCGTTCTCGTTGGACAGCGTCGGGGGCTGGTTCGCATATTGTCCCTCGTTCGGCTGCTGCTGAGGTGACGACTGTGGTGATGATTGTGGCGACCCAGAAGCATTCGTACTGCTTGTATGGTCTCCCTGGATCTCAAACAGCCGAACTTTGGCCGTTCGCGCAAAGCTCACTCTTCGTCCTAGCGACTTCCGTGACGTATTGTCGTGAATATTGGTGGTAAATTCCCGAGTCAGATCCATGGATTGCGTAGCATCCCCGCCCAACGTTGAATTCGACTGGCTAGGAAGTATGGATGACTGCTCGGCGTTTTGTGACGGTAAATTTATCGCAGTCTTGAGGATGCTCTTCCTTGGGACCTACACTGAATTGTAGATCAAGATAACAGAGGTACTACTCTATTGACGCACAAGTAGTCGTCTGGCCTTTGCAAGCGGACTGAGCTCGCCAGGAGCAACACTGTGTGCTCTTCGTTTGTTGCGCTGAATGAAGGCGGGCTTGTTCTGATCGTTGATGACTGCTATTGATTTTCGTCTGTTACTCGGCGAGCGTTTTGAGGATACCATTGTGCCAGAAGCCACGCGAATGGGGCAGGTAGATGAAGGACGGAGTTCAACTCAGCCAAAGGCTCAACGCGATCGTTGACATAAACACGACCACGTGAGCGAGTGGCACAGAATCATGTGATCTTGATGCGCGGTCACGCGAACGTACAATTAGCAGCCTCAAGGTGGGCGTCTTCCTTTGATCTCAACCTTCATCAAACATCAGAACTGGCTACAAGCAATGCCTCCAAAAACAGCGACGAGGGCTTCGACACGCACGAAGGCTACTGGAATACCAACAACGACCAGAACGACCAGAGCCACAGCGAAAGCAGGCTCTGGTACTCCTGAACCTCCAGCCGCGACCACTGTGCCTAAGAAGGCTACATCACGGAAGCCCCTTGTGAATAAGAACGACGAGGATGTCGCTAAACCCCCGGCACGTGCGAAGCCCGCCTCGAAGACGAAGACCGTCAGCAAAATCACTCAGGAGGATAAACACGAGCGAGAACCTATTACGGTGCGATCTGAACTTTGCTGTACCATTATGACCTTACTTACGTTTGAGTAGGCATTCCTTCGCATTCGGCCCAATCTGAACAACGATGATTCAGCCTCCCAGCCTTATCTCACCCACCTAAATGATACGTCTGTAAGGATGTCAGATCCAAACGCGACTGGACAAGCCGGCAGTCGTTTCCGTATATCGACCGTTCCCCCTTCCTCGGTTTACACGTTCTCTCACATATTTCCCCCTGACGTAACTCAGTCTGATTTCTTCAACAAGACGACACTTCCAATGGTGCATGATGTCTTAAGTGGCCAGAACGGACTCCTGTTTACATACGGTGTTACCAACTCAGGGAAGACTTTCACGATACAAGGAGGTAATACCGAAGGGAGTGCTGGCATTCTCCCGCGAACTCTCGACGTGATGTTCAACAGTATCGATGGCCTTCACGCCGACGGGAAAGTAAGCCTATATCTTCATCCTTGGTATCCCTTATTCATCCACAGCTAGTTTCGACCTGTTCGTCTGCATGGCATCGAGCCTGCGGACGCCAGCGATTCCAGACCACCGAAGATAACACCAGCGCCGGCAGTTACTCAAGTACTAGGGCAAAACTTCGATGACGGAATCTCTACCGTTGACGCCGACAGAGACCCCACAGTCCTCAAGCTCGACCGAAATTACGAATACTCTATTTGGCTTTCGTATGCAGAAGTATACAACGAGAAGATCTATGATCTTCTTGATGCTGTATCAAACGAAACCACCCCAGCTTCCAACATCCCCCGGTCAAACAGCAACTCATCCCTCCTGCTGACGCGCACAGCACTCAATCTTCGACCATCTCCGTCAGATGACACGAGTTCCGACACACCTGGCAAATACATTTCGGGACTGAAGCAATTTCGCGTACATAATGCCACGGAGGCGAAGGCATTAGTCAAGATGGGCCAATTGCACCGACGCGTCTTTGGCACCCTAGCCAATCGCGAAAGTAGTCGAAGCCATGGTATCGTCATTCTGAAAGTAGTCAGAGGTCACAGAGGCGAGAGAGACGACCCTACGGCCCTTCAGATATCCCGGCTTACCCTTGTGGACCTTGCTGGTTCAGAGCGTACGAAGAACACCCACACAACGGGCGATCGACTCAAGGAAGCAGGAAATATCAACAAATCCCTCATGGTTCTCGGTCAATGCATGGAGGTCATGCGTTCAAACCAGCGGCGTTTGGCCGCAAGTCTAGCTCACGAAGGTTTCGGCAGCGACGCGCGGATGGACACCAGAGATGTGAAGAAGGGACTGGCCTTGGTGCCGTTTAGACACAGCAAGCTGACAGAGCTGTTGATGGATTACTTCGTTGGAGACGGACGGGTGGTCATGATAGTCAATGTCAACCCATACGACACGGGCTACGACGAGAACTCCCATGTTATGAAGTTTTCAGCTTTGGCCAGGGAAGTCTACGTGACGCCAGCGCCCGCACTAATGCAGCGCGTCCCTCCCACTCCGTCGAAACTCCTTCCGAGGAAATCACAAACAACTAGGAAGGTTACCATCGAGACGAACGCGCCGGGAAGGAAGTCTAGTACTGCCGTGCTCACGGTTTTGGAGGGTGAGTCCTATCAAGATAACATCTAAATGAGGTACTTATCAAAGGTGATATTTTCAGAGGAAGAGCCAGATGAAGGCCCAAGTAACGACAGTGCCGAGTTCGCGAACCCTCTGGTCGACGCGTTGTTCGATGAGATAGAGGTTCTCCATGCGCAGGTAATAATTATTTTGGCGCCTTGCACATATTAGTTATTAACTACAGTCTACCCAAAGCTATTCGAATGTGAGCTGAAATGTGCGGACATCGAGGCCGAGACGAGGGAGGAAGTCATGAAGGAGATGGAAGAGCGAATGCGTACTATGGAGAAGATGTACGCACGGAGGCTTATGAACGAGGTATGTGTATCACGCTTTGTAGGGTTGATATGTCGATGACAAGCGCTGGATCCAGGTTGAACGGAATGAAACCAAGACGGATGCTAAAATTGAGTTCCTACATCAGTCCGGACTCTTCAGTCCCGTTAAGCGCACCTTCTCTACCGTCGACGAGGACTCTGGTGAGGACGAGCAGCTGGTAAGTATCTCCACTTCCAACTGAAGCTCTGCCTACTTTGATCCCTACGCAGAGCAACATCATCGAGGAAGTAGATGTAGAGATAGACCTGGTTGGCTCAGGCGAGGAGATAGTTGAAGAGAGCGAGGATTCGGACGTCGCCGATTCTAGATCCCCTTCGCCTTCAGTCCGGCCACAGTACAAGTCTGCGAACAACGCGCAAAGCAAACCAGCGACAAAGGTGAGGTATAGCATGGGCCGCACAGAAGTCGTGCAAACACCTCCTGAAGGGCCAGCGGCGGTGAGATTACCTTCGGACGAGGAGGATGGTAACACGACGGGTACAGAAGGGAATACAGAGGACGGAGACGAGGGAGAAGAAGACGAAAACGATGGCGAGGATGAGGAAGAAGGGGGTAGCGACGAAGAAGAGGACGATGACGGTAGCGACGATTGGCAGCCGGAGGAGGCCCCAAAAGCAAAGCCCGAGAACATGCGTCCACAGACGAAGCCTTCAGTATCAAAGATAAAATCCGCCCAGGTCTCGGCCCTTCGAGAGAGCATTAACTCGCTTTCCATCGAGGATCCAGATGAACTCGTTGCCGCTCCAGCCGCCAAGAAATACAGACCGCGCATCGAGAGCCTGGATGAAGATCTTTCCGATGAAGAGAAGGATATTCCGAAGAAGGGTAAACGGTATGTTATTCACCTGGCTTTGAGTCTAGAAGTGCTTTGCTCACATGCATAGAAAACTGGGGAAGAAGCCAGTACTGACAGAAGAACAAATAGAAAGGGCTGCTCTGAAGGTCGACAGGCTTCAACCCAATGATAACATTCGCAGGCTGACCCGGCGACTCGCATGAACCCGTCTGTTGTCCCTTCAGTAATTGTACTTTCGATATCAATGGCGAAGCCTATCCTTGATACAAACCATACGCTTGCTTTGTCTAATAGATATAACTCACTTCATGACTCCACAAAAATTCCATGGCATTTCAGGGCGGGCGTACATTGTAAACATATTCTTTACATTTCGCTTTCATTCTTGACTATCAGTCATACACAACGTCGAGAAGTTTTACAGCTTAGAAGTGGAGGTGGCCTCAAGCAGGCGCTTCTCAGCTTCCTCGAAGTTGATGACGCTCCAAATGGCGTTGAGGTACTGTCAAATCATCAAGTCAACATTCAGCTCAGGAGGAAATAGGAGTTCACGTACATCAGCCTTCACGTTCTTGTACTGGAGGTAGAAAGCGTGCTCCCAAATATCAACGCCGATAATGGGGACATGGGTAAGGAGAGGATCCTGGTTAGCGGTGGTGACAACCTCGAGAAGCTTGGTGCTTGGATTGTATCCCTGTATTCGTGATGGGATCAGCCCAGACGCCGAAGAAGAACCGTCGAAGTACGTACGAGCCATCCCCAGCCGGAACCTTGGATACCGGCTGTGGTAGCATTGAACACCTTCTTCAGGTTGTCCAGGTTGCCGAAAGCCTTGACGATAGCATCGCTAAGGGGGCCAGCAGCAAGAGCGCCACCATTGCCCTTGCCCTCGCTCTTTGAAGGAGCAAGGTTGGTCCAGAAGAGCGAGTGGTTGATATGGCCTAGGGATCGGAGCGATTAATACATCGATAAGATCAAAGTACGGCGCCTTGCGCGCGAACCTCCTCCGTTGAACTTCAATGCAGCCTGGAGGGCGATTCTCTCCTTTGGAGTAGATGCCTTGGCGTAAGCGGCCTCAGCCGCGTTCAAGGAGTTGACATAGGTCTGATGATGCTTCGTGTGGTGAAGCGTCATTATTTCCTTCGAGATGTACGGCTCGAGGGCATCGTAGGCGTAGGGCAGAGGTGGGAGTGTGTGGGCCATTGTTTTGAGATTCCACAAGTAACTTCGCTGAGGAGAGACCTTTCGAAGTTTATATCCCTGTCGGAAAGTTCCTGATCTGATAAGGCGGCCGGGTCCCTGTACTCCCGCTGACTAACCGCACCAAATGGCACATGTGTACTAGGGGCCGCTGGAGTATATATTACCTTGCTTGAATGTGTTGCTGTCGGCCACCCAAGCTGCTAGTTGGTTATACACATGACCATGTAAACACCTGAGGTCAGCCTTGAGGATGGCGCAAAGCAGTGCAGGAAAGCTAGCAGCGGAGGTAGAGATGGCTATAGGAATGTGAGCTATGGTTCTCCTGAACATTGCAACGGACATCGTCACACGCATAATCTTGAACCCAAGAGAACAGAGGTCAAACTAACCTTCCCTCCAAGCTATGTTATATGTTATATTTGTCCTTGACCACTCCACATTTCCCTCTTGCACGACAAGGAAATACTAATTTTTCCGACGGGGATGTCTTTCCAGATAATGACCATCAACCAAAAGCAGATAATCAAGTGACACCAGCCTGACCATGACCCCTACCTGGGTTGGAAAGCATAGGGACAGACTTTGGAGCATATCATCATCGGCTCAGCTGAGACGAAAGTGAATATGTCAGAGGGCTTTCACATTTATGTCGCTCTCTCTACGTCAAGGGTTCACAAGAAAGATAGCGGAGCAACATGGTAGCAGACTGGCATAGGTACTGCATGGCAGGCTTTGAAGCTGCTCAACTCCGAGACAGGCCTTGATGATGAGCCAGAGACAGGGACATTTACACGAGCAGCTGCGTGATCTGAGCAGCCGATCTCAATGACACAGAAGTAGAATGCAGAACTATAGTTGCGAGCACCTCTGAGTACATGGCTACGCGAAACTACCGTGCTACTGTGAGAGAGGGGCAGCCCCTGACTATGCTCAAGGGGTCCTCCCAATGTGAAAGCCAGTCTGTTGAGGTACACACAAGGCGCACATGACTTTGTGCCAGCCGTCCTCCAGATTTGAAATTGAAAGAGCACAAAGAGCACATGACTTTGCGCGATGCGTCCTCCAAAAGACAGCCACGGTTGCAAGTAGAGGTCATGCACTCACATGACTTCGCGCAATTCCAAATCGAGCGGTTTTCAACCTCAGAGACCTAGCTTTTCAAGCAAGGTAATTAATCAAGCAAGGTAATGTGATTCTGAACGCAGTTGCGTCATTCGATATTCGTCAGTTGCATTGCATCTTCGTATTCAGTATGAAGGCGACACTTTGCCAGTACGGTAGAAAGTCAGAGCGGGGATACGAGGGTCATTGGCGATTACATTATCAAAGGAGGGTGGAACAAAACAGACACGAGGCGTTACATAGGCGATAAATCGTTGCGGGTATTGTACAGATCGAGGTATATACAGTAGTGCAGAGACGGCGAACCTACACACGATCAACGTCAATACAAGGCTCCGAGCGATGTGATGCATACTCACAAAACAAGCAAGAAATTCATGCGGCAGCGTCGAAGAGATCGAGCTCGGCTTTAAGGATGGCAAGAATCTCCCGATCCTGGTTTACATCTTCGAGAAGGATTTGAGCCTCATCCCGGATGGAGAACCATTTCGATGAAGCTTCTCGTGCAGAACATGCAGCCGTCCACTTGCACGACTCAACTCGCAGCGCTCTTGCATGTGAACGTCTCAAAGCCTCTGCAGCTTTTGCCACGGCATCATCCACAGCCTCTGATTGA
Source organism: Pleurotus tuoliensis (assembly GCA_036872985.1). Classification (NCBI taxonomy): domain Eukaryota; kingdom Fungi; phylum Basidiomycota; class Agaricomycetes; order Agaricales; family Pleurotaceae; genus Pleurotus; species Pleurotus tuoliensis. The sequence goes on from JAYMDH010000002.1 coordinate 3,364,006, forward strand.
GCAGCATCAGCTTGCTGAAGGCGAAGCTCCAGAGACGCGATATAGACTTGACGTTCGCATTCAGTGCGTTCTCTCGCTTCCAATTGCTCTCGCATGTTTGTCTCCAAGCAATCGAGTTGCTGGGTCAAATTCTCCTCGTCTTGTCGTCGTGTATTCTTTACGGTATGAATCTCCTTTTCCATAACTTGCATTTGGTACAAACGCTCTTTAGCGGTGTTCTCGGCGGCTGCAAGTTGTAGGCGTAGGAGGGTAACAAGTGACGCGTCGGCAGCGCCATCTAGGTCTCTGTCGCGGGCTGGGGGTGAATAATGATGTACAGCGGGAGAAGGAGTCACGTCTGGAAGAAGGACCTGGGATATAGAACCGTACCCACTGGGGGAGTTGATAGAGCTGAGACACGGGCTCTCCGGGACGTCTGGCAGGAAGGAATTACTGGGAGCTGGAGAGATAAGACCAGGAGCAAATGGCGCAGGGATATCTGAGATCATACTCTCAACTTCTCCAGGTTCCAAAACCCTGGAGGCTTCCTCAGCGATTTGGTCCCAAGAGAGGATTGAACCACGGGCTGCTTTAGCGCTGCCCTGCTTTGGAGGACGAAGCGAAGGTGGACTATCATCAGAGGTGGGTGGAAGGGGTGACAAGTAGGACATGTTCGCCCTTGTCGGTAGGTTATTAGTGTAGCCTCTCGTGGGGGTTTCAGGATCTCCACGTTGTCGGCGAGTTTGGAGGCGGGGCATAGCAGGTGTAGGGGCTGCAAGGTGCGTTACGGGTGCAAGCAATAATTCGACATCGTCAGCGTCAAAGCTATCCTCACTGTCAACCTCAGAGATATGGGACATGTTGAGAACATCCTTAGCAGAGGAACGACTCTTAGTGGGGGTGATAGATGTTGAATGATGGCGCGAATGGCGAGCAAGCGGGGACTCAGAGGCGCTAGAGTAAGGTGATCCACGTTGAGAGCTATCGCTCTGCGAGACCTCTTCTTTCGCTGATCGACGAGAGCCTGATATGAGCTTCGAGCTGAGGGGTGTCTTGGGAGTACGGGGTGTATGCGAGCTGGTCGTTGAAGAGACGGATGTTGGTCTTATGGCGGAAACAGACGCAGATTTAGTGTGCTTAGCCAATCTGGACGGAGAAGACTTTGCCGATGACGATTTAGAGGACTTGGGGGTAGTAGGACGAGTGTCAATGGGTGTGGTTGCTGGAGAAAGATGAATGGCGTTACTGAGGTTGGCTTTTATGGCCGATTTGCGAGGGAGCGGGCTGATACGTTGAACGTCCTTGTCGGTGGCAGCAGCTAGCTTGTTGTCCACTTGCCTATCCTCGTCTGAGCTGTCGGGTCTCTTCTTGCCGCTCCTAGGCGGTGAAGGTATCTTGATTCCTGAATCATAGATAGCAGATTTAGGCCGATATTTCGGCAAAGCCGTCGACCCTCCCATTCGAGGGTGCAGCGACGACGAGCGCTTCACTCCCGCCTGCGGGGGAGAAGCCACATCAGAAGATGTCGTGCTGTCATCGAGTACGGCTTTCTGCATAGACATCCGGCGCCGAGTGATTGTTTTCGTCTCTGGAGTATCGTCTTTCTTGGAAAGAAACATGGGTTTATAGTCACCCAACGAAGTACGTGGTGCCGACGGAGGTTGGAGGTGAATGGCACTTGAGCGGCGGGAATGAACCTCTTTTGTCTTCTTCGCAGCTTTCTCCCCATCGCGAGCCTCCTTGTTAATTACATCTGCCAGTGCCTTGCCCATGGACGCAAAGTTTAATGAGTGTCGAAGCGATGATCTCGTGGCTGGCTTCGAACGGGTGCCACTGCTTGAAGTGGGTTCAGGCATGTCGTCGACGCGGCAGGGGGGCTAGGATGTGGTGTGGTGGGAGGAACCACGAGTCGGGGTCGTCAATTTCGTGAAGAGTTCGTGTTAAATCGTTTCAGAGACGTCGCGTTCGATACAAACCGAGATTCACGAGACCAAGTTCAAACTCGGGTGGCACATGATCTGTTTGCGAGTGTTTGGCATCAAGTTCTATTGCTTCCGAACATACCACTACGGTAAACTACCACATAAAGCGACCTACTCCTTCGCGTTCCAAGTAAAGAAACACGAACATGGTCACGGCGTTGATCAAGGTATACCATGCCCCTTCAACGGCCAAGCCCCATGAAGGTGTGTCTACGATTTGGACCCTCAAGAGGATATACGGAATCAAGAAATACCGAGGCTCCAAAAGAGGGGTAGGCAGAAGAGTGGGCAAGACGCAGATCGGGAGTAACAATGTCTGTAAAATAGTCTGCTGCTTTCCTGAAAGGCCGTGTGGGTAAAGGGTCGATTGAAGCAGAAGTCAATGTGGCATACTCACCTACACGCAAAAACCACGCCCACGCACAAGCTAAGTAAACGGGAACTAAAAGATGCGAAATAGCAGGATGCAGAATGTAGATGCGACGCCAAACGTAGAAGGTATAATGGCGATTGTCAGACAGCAGGAAGGGATGGTGAATTCTAAAGAGACATTCACATCACAGCAGGGTAAGGTCAAAATCAAACCTACGTGAAATAATGAACTGTAACCGACATTGCGGCCATAATGAGTGACGTTGAAACGATCCGTCTGTAAACGAGGTGAAGTCGGCTGCGAGGCGAATGAACGGATACTCACTTTACGCTTCCGAACATGCGGTTCCATACTTCTGAAAGCAAACCTAAAATACTACCTTCACCGCTTACGAGGACAGGCCAACCGAAGGCCGTCGAAAACGCTACAAAATAGTAGACTTGCGGTATATGCAATGAAGGTATATGATTTGACTTATCCCCTTGCAGGACATTAACAAAGATCACGGAGAGCTTACGAAAGACTTACCTAGCACAATCCCACCGTTCCAGGCCACAAACGCTCCGAACGCTGCAAGCACGCCCGCATACGGCAGGAAAGACGGTAGAATCTCTGAAAGAACAGACGGGAAGCTCATAACAGTTTTGCTGAAGTCACCTAAAAAGTAATGGACATGAGTTCAACATACACGATCGGTCAACCCTATATTTCATATACCAAGGCTCGCATCCAAAGCCGGTGGATCGTGAAGAGAACTCCGTTTCTCGGAACCCTTCCGATATTTGAGCTCTGCTAATTGGCTGATACCGTATGCATAAAGTACCCAAATCACATTGGTTTGTCGGAACGTGCAGCTCAGGAGCCCTAGCTAACATCCTGAGCCCCACAAGATCATGCGCGCAATACACGACGTACCAGCGCAGCCAATGAATGTTTTCCTTGCGTCGCAAATACGATCATTGCGGTCACGGTCAAGACACTAGGCACCTCGGTATAGTAGAGAAATCCGAAGAACCAAGCTACAGGGAAAGACGAAAGCACGAGCGCCTCGATCGAGGGGGAGAGGAGAGAGGAGGGCGGCCTTTCCCTTTGATGAAAGCACAAAAGCTTGGTCAACACGATGGGAAGGGCCAGCAAAGTGAAGGTTGTGGTGAGCCGCAGCATTGGCAATGTGCATTTGAACATGAATATACGCTTCAAGATCACGCTCATTAGATATCTGTTGGTAATACCCCAGTTAGAGTTATAGGCTATACGATGAATGGTCCGGTACTCACAGGCCAGGAGGCGTAGTTATCTTCGGATCCCAGGTCGCGAAGTCACCCCCACAATACGCCTGCGCTTGTGGGACGTGGAACGGTTCATCCTACGAAAACATTGAGACAAAGTACATATATACATAACTTGAGTACATACCATGTAAGGTTCGGTGACTACATGGTTGAGTTCTTTGAGAACTGTAATACATAACCCGCAGAATGCGATAAACGGAACGGACATGGAAGGTGACGATGACTTGGCCCGCTATAAGCGCCTAGGCCCGGAGTGTGAAGTGTCAGCGCCGAAGCCCCTGTTCCCCTAGGCGGAAGAAATTTGCCATTATGATCGTGCAAGGAGTCCCACCATCTCTTCGCCATGGCTGGGAGCTCTGGAACGTGCGCATGGGGAGTGCTCGCGGCTATTAGTATTCCCAAGGACGTGTTCTACACTTTGCCAACGATTGCGCCTTCGCCCGTCCACATGACGAAGTATTGCTAAGGCCCTTATCCAATATTTATAGGCTTGTGCAAAACATACCAGTGAGTGACTTTGCCCATCAATCACCCCATACTACTCATAAACAACGTAATGACTACCACAGAAACTGTGATCGTACCGTCCCAATCAGGGACCTTGAAACTTCAGCCCGTCCAAGAAGGGAAGCCCGCAGAGGAACCCTATCGCTACGCCCACCTCCTGCCCCACTTTTCTCAGGATCGATACCCGCCGCTTACACCTTATGAGCATGTCGATCCTGGCTTCCGGGCCCTGAAGCACCCCAACCCCCGGGCGTTCCTTGACAATGCGACAAGTGTTGTCGAATTGACGCCAAACCTTGGCACAGAGGTTCATGGCCTCAACCTAGCCGAGTTCAGCAGCGACCAGCGTGACGAGTTGGCCCTTGAGGTAGTCCAATCCTTGCTGCCTTGTGAAAGCAGTAACCAATATAATGCATAGGTTGCGCGCCGAGGATTGATGGTCTTCCGGGACCAACAGGACTTCATTGATCGAGGACCAGAGTTCTATCGCGAGTGGGGAAGCCACTTTGGCCGGTAAACTATTTATACAACCGTCAGATTTGTTCCTCCTCTCATTCTAACGTCTCTAGCCTACATATCCATCCGACATCAGGGCACCCTCGAAACTATCCCGAGATCCACCTAGTCTATCGGTAAGAATCCCCTTCATCTTATTACTCCGCCACTTACTAACAACAAACAATATTTCTCTAGGGACGCTAATACGAGCTTCAATTTCGAGATCAACGACAGTATCACTTCGACTGTCTGGCACTCGGACGTCTCGTATGAATTGCAGCCACCGGGCCTCACTACTTTCTTCCTTCTAGCGCAGCCGACTACTGGTGGAGACACCCTCTTTACTTCGCAGGTATCCACGCTCAAGAAACTCTCCCCACAATTCGTTGCATTTTTGCGAACCTTGAAAGCTGTCCATTCTGGCGTAGAGCAAGCCGACTTCTCTCGTTCTGGGAAACGCGGAGGAGTTGTACGCAGGGACCCGGTAGAAAACATACACCCGGTCGTTCGAAGACACCCCGTCACAGGAGAGGAAGCGCTTTACGTCAACAGGCAATTCACAAGGCGTATCGTTGGCCTCAAGCGTGAAGAATCCGGTACTTTGTTTTCCTATTCACGTCTAGTTCTGGAAGCTGACCGTTATTGCCAGAAACGCTCTTGACATTCCTATACAGCCACATCGACAAAGCTGGTGATTTGCAAGCTCGCGTTAAATGGATCCCGAACACAGTTGGTTGGTGTTCTCTCCTTCACATTCAATCCATATAGCATTGCTGACCATTTCTACAGTACTTTGGGACAACAGAGTCACAGCACACGTAAGTCGCTTTCTTGTTGTATGTTGCGTTACCCTCAACGAGTCCAACTACTAGTCTGCTGTCGTTGATTATGGAGAATCCAAAGAACGCAGGCACGGTGCAAGAATTACGCCTCAAGGTGAAAGGCCCATCCCGGCCTTGGATGGTCTTGACCTCAGTAATTAAATCTATATATGTACTTTTCAAAAAGCTTTATGAGTGGTAACCCCTGTGCGCTCTAGTAGCTCCTGAAAATAAGTTATCCCCAAACGGAGACAACGGGATCGTCGGACTCGTCCATCGCCTCCCTGTTTGCGGGCTATGGAGGGCCAGTGGTAAGCTATGGTGTCTAAATAATAGCTTTCCTCGCCGTCATGATGGAAGCTTCTGTTCGCTCGGTGTTGAGGGCGATGAGGGCGACACGAAGTGCCTGATAAGAAAGGGTCCGTTCCCAAAATGGACACATAGGTGAATATGCTTTTTGTTCTCGTGCCACCTGCATCGTTCCGAAGTCTCACAAGCTTTGGCTAGACAATACGGCGAAGACAATAAACCTGGGATCCCTGCCATTTGGAATTTATCTCCTTTCAAAATAGTTCCGTTACCTCCGCCAAAACCCTGATCTTCATGATTTGTATTGAACGACAGCGCTGAATGGAATGTAAGTGTACGTCGTTTGTCGTGGACTGTGAGCTCATTGCGAAGGCAGACCATGTAGATTTTCTTCCGTATCCAGTGGACTTGCTTATCTTGCGGGAAATCAAGACAATTGACGTAGATTTCGGCCACCGAGTCAGAGACAACCGCTTTTTGTCTCTAGTATGGCCGCGGGTACCTTCCGACCTATTGTCTAATTGTCTTGCACGCTGTTGAACCCCCCTACCGCATTTGAAGACGAGCCAACCACTTTCGAAATGGCTACGCTATCCTATGTCACCCTTATTCTCAATCGTCCTCAAATAGTGCTCCGTCTCGTCGTATTTCCCTTCACCTACTCTTCACCCCCGATCCCCCTTCCCCGCTTTGTCCATACCTCTGCTTTAGTCAGTGGTAGATATGAAGGAGACAGTCGCCTACTCTTCTTCGACGGAGCATGTCTCCGCGACGCTCCCCACGTTCCGTCCCCGTCATGTTCCCGACGTTCCCGAAGACGTCGACTTTTACATGGAGCATTTGAACGATCCCAATTTCGACCTTTCCAAACGCCCACAGTCAACTGGCGGTATCAGCGCGCACACATTTGAGCTTGACCAGAAGAAGCGCATCTCGAGCTCTGACATCGACGCAGAGTCTCAATACGACTCAGAACGCTTCTCTGATCGTTATACGGAGAGAGCCGAGTCTCGTAACTCCACCGCTATTGACTTTGATGAGTGAGTACTCCGACGTCGTCTCGACTGAATCGGACCTCATCTCATCTTCAGTGAGTCGCCTTATCCCGAAGTTCGGGCTGCTGTAGCAAGCATCGATGACCCAACCATGCCCGTGAACACATTCCGAATGTGGTTCTTGGGACTATTCTTCACAATCGCCGTCTCTGGCATGAACCAGGTCTTCTCTACACGATGTACGTGATGTTTGCAATTTTCCCCACCTGTGCATGACTAAAGGACTGTTCAGATCCCTCCGTATACATTACTGGCATCGTTGCTCAGCTTATCGCTTTGCCTTTCGGCAAGGGACTCGAGCGCATCCTCCCTACCACCCGATTCAAGACTTTCGGCTACTCATGGTCGTTGAACCCCGGACCCTTCAACATCAAGGAGCACGTCTGCATCACCGTCATGGCTAACGTTGTCGTTGCAGGCGCATATGCAACAGACGTTATCGCTACGCAGAAGATCTTCTACAACCACCAAGTATCATATGCGTATGAGATCCTCCTCGTCCTTTCCACTCAATGCTTCGGTTTCTGTCTTGGTGGCATTCTTCGCCAATTCGTCGTGTGGCCCTCGAGCATGATTTGGCCAGGCGCATTGGTCAACTCCGCCTTGTTCAACACACTCCACAGGAACTACGGCAAGAGCGATCGCGGACACGTCTCCAGGGAGCGATTCTTCTGCTACGTCCTCATCGGCAGCTTTGTCTGGTATTGGGTTCCAGGCTACCTGTTCACCGGCCTGAGCATGTTCAACTGGGTATGCTGGATTGCCCCCGAGAACGGTGTCGTCAACACACTCTTCGGCGCTGCCTCAGGGCTTGGAATGGGATTGTTTACTTTCGACTGGTCTATGATTTCATATATTGGTAGTCCCCTCGTCACACCCGTAAGTCTTGATCGGCTTGAACTATTCTGGCTTCCGCTAACAAAGCATTTCTACCCAGTGGTGGTCTGAGATGAACACTGCCGCCTCCCTTGTTCTCTGTTTTTGGGTCCTCGTCCCCATACTCTACTTCACGAATACTTGGTACTCTAAGTTCATGCCCATCTCCTCTTACCTCTCCTTCGACCGCACCGGCATGCCCTACGACCCCACTGCTATCGTCACCAACGGAGAATTCGACGCAGAGAAGTATCTCAGTTATTCCCCGCTTTACATGTCTACCACCCTTGCCATCGCCTATGGTGTTGCGTTCGCATCCTTCGCCTCCATCTGTGTCCACACATTCCTCTGGTTCCGTCGCGACATTGCCCGCCGCCTTCGCAGCAGCCTCAAGGATGAGCGCGATGTTCACTCCCGTCTGATGCAGGCTTACCCAGAGGTTCCCCATTGGTGGTACTTGATCATTGGAGTTCTCTCATTCACTTTCCTGTGCATCGCCGTCGAGATCTTCCCAACTCAACTTCCCATTTGGGGTGTTGTCCTCGGCTTCGTTCTCGCCGCCGTTCTCGCGTTACCAGTTGCGATGATCCAGGCTATCACCAATCAGCACGTTGCCCTCCAGGTCATGCACGAGCTCATCATTGGGTACCTCCTCCCCGGAAAGCCCGTCGCCAACATTATTTTCAAGACGATCACATACATTGGCACAAACCAAGCTGTCGGCTTCGCAGGAGATCTCAAATTAGGTCACTACATGAAGATCCCTCCTCGCACGATGTTCATGATTCAAGTCGTTGCTGCCGTCGTCAGCTGCTTCGTCGTCACCGGTGTTCAAGACTGGATGTTTGCTAATGTCGTCGACATTTGCACGCCTCAACAAACCAACGGCTTCATTTGCCCCTCGACCAACTCCTTTGCCACCGCTTCCCTTATCTGGGGTGGTATTGGACCAGCTCGTCTCTTCAGTGTTGGCAAACCGTGAGTGTATACCAACTTTTTTCTGATTCATCATATTGACTCTTCCGCTTCAGATACTCTGGCCTCCTGTGGTTCTTCCTCGTTGGAGCTCTCGCTCCCATCCCCTTCTACTTCCTTGCCCGCCGCTATCCTCTTTCTTTCTGGCGTTACATCAATGTACCCGTCTTCTTCGCTGGCGTCGGTGCCATGCCCCCTGCTACCGGAATCAACTACGCGTCATGGGCACTCACCGGTTTCATCTTCAATTACTGGGTTAGAAGATACCACTTCCGCTGGTGGATGCGCTTCAATTACATCCTATCTGCGGGGTTGGATGCCGGTGTCGCGCTGTCGATGGTGGTCATCTTCTTCTGCTTATACTATCCGAAGGGTGGCATAAATCTCAACTGGTGGGGCAACACAGTATGGATGAACACGAAAGACGCCATGGGGGCACCCTTCTACATCCTCAATCCTGGCGAAACATTCGGACCAGAAACATGGTCATAACCGTTTCATTTCGACTCCCCTCTCTATCCCTGGTTCCCTCTGTTCACCTCCAACAGAGCATGATAAGCATGCCTTCACGTACAACACATACAAGCGACACCTTCGACATTCTCATGACTGATGACTCTCCCTTATACCGTCAAATATATCGTGTATCATTCGGGCTTTGGATTTCCCTCTTCAACCTTTGTATTCTCACCATTCCATCAACTTTCTTCCTGTTGCATTATATTATTGCCTACATTTCTGCCCATCGATATGGGCCGCACGCTTCTTTACATTCCTGTACACGATGTACCAAAATGACTGCAATGACATTTCGTTCGAGACGCTAACTACTGTACATGTATCTTAGTTCGCTGAGAGTCTTACATATCCTTTGCGGACGACTCGTAAGATAACGACAAGGCATTTTCGACTCCGAAGAGTAATTGAATTCGACTTAGATCAACTGAAGTGACTCGACTCAATTCCGTCTACGTTGGCGGGTAGTTCCTTCGCTCGGTCGGAGGAGAAATGTAAAAGTTGGAGTACTTGCCAAATTCTCAATATGCCCGTCATACTCTCCATCAAAACTTACGAGCACGGCTGTAATCAAGCCTACAGATGCACCAACCGCTCAACCTACATATGCCGTTATGGAAACGTGAGGACCCAAGATATGATGGAGAAAGATATGTCACAGCAGCCTGCAGAGCAGAATAACAGGGATACATGTAAGCGTAAGTAGTATTAACGTAGCGTACACAGAGTAACCGTAATTTACTCAGACGGCACCCCCCAAATCCGGACTTCACGGCCGCTGACACCCCAGACCTCCTTGCCATTTTCACCAAATGCTAAATCTGCGACATCACCCGCTTCCTCGAACTTCGCCAACTCTTCCCAAGTCTTGTGAGCCAAGATCTTCAAGCCCTCAGATCCAGCGATACCAAAGAATTGGGCACTTGGGTCGTAACGAATTCGGTTGATTTTGAAGCCGTCCCCGAGGGGAATCGAGGCAGTAGCCTTCTGCTTTCTCAAATCCCAAATAGCGGCAGATGAGAGCGAATCGGGGGCACAGAGATGGTAGCCGTTCTCGGAAAAGGAAAGGGTATTAACGGTGAAGGGTGAGCTCTCTGTCGGTGTCAACGTAGCTGCTATTGAACCATCCCTGATATCGTAGATCTGGATGGTTGACGTAGGAGTGCCAAGAGCAACAAGCATGCCGTCCGGGTGGATAGCGAGCGAAGTGAATGCCTCGTCCGAAGGAGCCGACCGGAACACTTGCGCGAAATTAGTGAGGTCATGGAGTGAGTAGGTCTTGTCAAGAGATGATAGACCGATGAGTGTGCTCGTTGGATGCACGACGAGACCAGTGAGATCGCCCTTGTGAGTGCGAATGGTGGACTTGGGTATGTATCCACCCGAAGCAGAGTCGTGCGACCAGATTTTAGCAATCTTGTCAGCACCCGCGGAAAGCAACAGTGAGGGCAGACCATCGCGTTCACGGAATGCGACATGGTTGACCTTCTTCGTGTGTCCCTTCAGCGTCTCGAGAACCTTGTCCGTGTCTCTATCATAGAGTTGCACAATTTTGTCGTTCCCTCCGGTCAAGAATTGGGATGGGTGGGACTGCGACACAGCAATACAAGTGATGCCAGCTGGAGAGGAAGAGTGTAGGGAAGGGATGGTATGTTTGGCGGTGAAGGTTTTCACGTCGGCGGGTGTGGAATAACCAACTGGCGGTTTGCGCTTCTTACGAGCAGCGGACAGAGCTTGGTGGGTCTCGTCTATTTGTGCCATTACTTCCTTGGGCAGCGATTCAGCTGGCTGGCTTTCGCCCTCGGCCATCTCAACATCTTCCGCCGCTGCCGCAGTGGGCGCAATCCCCATGGTTGCTTGCACATTTGCGAGAGCCCTAAAAAGGGATTAGAGAGATTTGAAATCGACTTTACGATACTACTCACTCTCGAGCCTGATCACGTTCTCGAATGAGTCGCGCCACGACGCGTGTAGCAGCGTCCTGTTGATACAGAGCATAGCTAAGCTCCTGGCGCAGCGAGTTATATTGTTGCTTCAGAACAAAAGTCTCAAGAACAATCGCGTCGTACTCGTTTTGGAGAGACTGCAACATAGCCGGGATGGAGGTGTGGGTTGGGGGGCGAGGTGCAGCAGTCTCAGGGCCTAGCAGCTCGGTCGATTTCATATCCCCCATGAAAAGTAGATCATACATACTAGCTTTAATTACAATGAGGTCGGATTCCTCTAATTTGTCCCCCGAGATTGGGTCAGTACCATTTTCGTTTATGTACTTGAGGATCAACCGTTTTTCGTAAACCTTGCCCGACTTCGCCACAACGACGGGTTCTTGAGGGGGCTCCCCGGATAGTGCGCAGAAAAACATGGCGGCGACGGCAAACGGATGGAGTCGACGTCGAGGGAGACAACAAAAGTTGACTTGCGAGTTTGTGTGCCTGTGTTTGTTTCTCTGCCTGAGGCCTTGCGCACGAAACAAAGCACGCTGACGCCCCTGAATCGGGACACTCTTCTCCTCAATCATGTCGAATAAACAAAAGCTCGCCCTCGCGATTATCGACTTTCTCAACCAGGCCAAGACGGATGGCTCTGTGTCAGAAGATGCGGCAGAAAGCTTGGATGTCGCAGGCATGTCCCATCGTGCTCCATCTCACTGTCACTAATTACTTCCGTGTGGTAGTCCAATGCATCAGCGATTCCTTTCAAGTAGAGCCATCGGACGCGAGCCAAGTGCAGAAACTCTCTGTAAAGCCAGCAACACTTCAATCTATATTCAATGTCTTCCTGCAGACCAAAGACAAAGTTGGCTCTGGTTCAGGAGAGGCTGCAGCGTCGACCTCTAAGACACCATCTATTGTCGATAAGGCGCAAGCCGAGAAATTTAAACAAGAAGGAAACTCACTGATGTCTAGCAAGAAGTATGACGAAGCTATAGACTTGTACACGAAGGCAGTTAACCTGGATCCGACAAATCCGGTGTACTACTCCAATCGCGCTGCGGCCCATTCAAGCAAAGGCGATCACCTTTCAGCCGTCGGGGATGCAGAGAAAGCGATCGAAGTCGATCCAAAATTCACGAAGGCCTATCACAGACTAGGGTGAGTCTTCAACGGCGTGCACCTTCGAGGTCATCTACCTCTGATGTGCATTGTCACAGGCATGCTCAGTATTCCTTGGCTGACTACAAAGCTGCTGCATCAGCCTTCGAGCGTGGACTGGAGCTCGACCCCACTAATGCCAGCTTCAAATCCGGCTTGTCCAATGCTAAAGCTCGGATTGTTCCTGATGATGACGATGCTCCTGCCGACACCGCTCCCACTGCCGGTGGCCTTGGAAATATGTCTGGCATGGCCGACATGCTTCGGGGAATGGGTGGTGGCGCGGGCGAAGGTGGAGGTGGCATGCCTGACCTCGCCAGCCTCATGAATAACCCTCAAATGATGGCGATGGCCCAGCAGATGATGGCAAACGGAGGCCTTGCGGGTCTGATGCAGAATCCTGCTGTCGCCGATATGGTATAGTCGAACCCTCGTCTCCCGAACCATCAATAACCCCTTCCGCAGATGAACAGAGTGCAAAGCGGAAATATGCCCAGCATGGAAGAAATCATGGCAAACCCTGCCTTACGCAACATGTAAGACCACAATTTCTTTCTTTTCCCTGTTGCTGTGCATTAAATTCCTTGCTTAGTGCGAGCCAATTTGGAGGAGCCGGGGGTCCCCCTGGACAATGATCAATGAACATCCTACGGCGCGAGCATACTTGTTATGAGAAAGGAACTCAAGGTTACCTGGAATGAGTTGTCCACTTAATGAATGCATCGTTATAGGATCATCACGGTTCGAGCATTATTGAGGACACGCAACTACTACATATTGCAGACATAGGCCGCAATTCGATTACGATTAATGGAGGCATTATACCACTAGAGGTTGCCGGGTATTTCTGCAAGTGGGTGGTATGTACTCCTTCCGAAGTGCGTTTCGCACCACGTTCCTTGCCATCGGCTTGGTGAGGGAGGGACTACAATTCTGCGGCTAACTGCATTCTTGTATGCATAGCAGTCGCGGAGGGCCCAGTGCGTAGCAAGCTAGTGAGGGACTAGATTATGCAAGTTTTACTGCCCGCCAGAACAACAACGCCCGCCAGAACAACAACGAGGCCTCTATTTCGCTGATTGTGCTGGAGGATCTTTGCGCCTCATTTTCTTGGTCTTTTCGGGAAGCTGAGCCACTATGGAGGGTGGTACAACTTCGAGTTGCGCTGGCATGTCTTGAGGGTGGCCCTACGACTAGTGTCATACAGTTACCGAACAGATTGAAAAGGACATACATGTTTACGATGATAGCGTAGACCGCTGAGTTGACGGTAAGCTTTGAAGCAGCCAGGATGCTTGCATATAAACTTCCTGACTGACTTCCCAGCGTCTTCGCCCTCTGCGGGTTCTGGGTCCGTCACATCGCTACTACTGGTTATAGAAGTAGAGAATCTCGTTGATAATGCTTGACGAAAATGTGCCGTAGATCTAAAGAAGTCTGAAGTGAATAAGCCATCAGGGTCGTCATAAAAGGACGACTTGCATCTGAAGGTGGTACTGAAGCCCGTTAATACTCTGCAGGAGTAGGTTAGCTCTATTTCACTAGTTGGTCAATTACTAACCTTCCAAGATTTCCCGCAGCCCGCTAAACCACATCTAAAAGGTCGATCGCTCTCTTCATTTTCATGAATCTTAACGTGTTCGGACAGATCCTTTGACATAGCGAAGCAGGAACTGCTACTACTTGCGTCAGGAGGCCAACAACAATCACATCCACAAGCATAAGGTAGCACAGATGAACTGTAAAACATAAGCATGCAAGTTAGTTCAAAACCAACTGCGGCTTACTCTAGAGTAAGCCGCAGTCTGGATGATAGACGATGCGGTTTCACGTCTTCCATGATTCTTCTCATCTGTATGGGCGATTTTCTTTTCCTTGGTTGCGAGGACTCGGGTGGCGTAACTTGGAAGGTAGGTGTAGAAAATAAGAGCGATCCAGCGGGAGCACTCGTAGATATGGGGGATGGTGATGGTAGCTCCGTAATGGCGGTAAGACTCGGACTCGGCGTTTGGGATGGTAGGCCTAGAGGCGTTATCCCGCCTGGGGAAGATACATTACCAAGGCTCCCATCGGGGAGAAATGCATCGTTTGAACCCATAGGCAATGCAATACGCAGCAATTCGACTTCAGAAGAATACGGGGACTTCTGGGGGAGCGAGGACGGTTGCACTAAGGCGCTGGCTTGGGGAGGCTCGTGGCTATGCGCATCGGGGCTGCTGTGGCTTCCATCGTTGTCCACCTCATCAGGATACGAAAGCGTTTGGGTGGCATCATTAGGGTGGGGCGAGAGCTGGCTTTCACTCATGAATGGTGTAAGTGTGTACTCGGAACGATCGACCAGCGTCATTTGACTGTCCATGAGTCCAACTATGCTTGGCTGGGGTGAGATTGTTGTAGGGGTTAGCAATTCCGAGTCGATCCCGAGTGTGTTGACAGTCACGTTTGGCAATGGTCGAGGTGGAGGAGGCGGATCGGAAAGTGCATTGCTGAGACTTGAGAAGGAGGATATTGGTATCGGTGTTAAGTGAATTAGACTACGCTGGAGGGAATTATGTGGTTCAGCGTTCATGGAGGAATAATGGTCCTGCGAATAGCAAACTGAGTCCCACGGTGTACTCGCTTCTGCGTCCACCGGACTCGGAGCAGGTAGTGAAAAGTCTACGTCTTGGTACCAAGAAGGTTCCGATGCAAAGGCTTGACTGTACGGGATATGGTCCCTCTGCTTCGCCGACATAGCCAACTTCTTTCTCTCAAGAAGTCGCCACCTAACAAAAGAGTCGTCAATTATTGAAAACACGCGGCGGCATGAGTGAAGCCACCTGTTCCGGCAGGCGAGGCCACTCCGATTGAGTTCTTGCCCAACCTGACCCCATTTCCCCCCTATTTGAGCGTAGGCTTGGACTAATTGGTTGTCCTCCTCAGGAGTCCATTCGTCCTTCCTCAAAGTCGGATCCAAGGCCTCCCGATATCGCTTCGAGCACGCATCGTCGGTTCTACCCGGGATCTGTCGGGCAATGGCGCTCCAGCGCGGGCCCAGTGACTTGAAGCAGTCCACGAGTTTCTGATCCTCCGCTGCGGTCCACGCGCTTTTCTTGACTGTCGGAGAAAGCGAATGTAACCATCGCTGACGATTCAAGGTGAGTTAGCGAGCGACGATTGTTGAGCACTCTGTCTTCAGCACCTTACGGCAAGCCTTGTTGCTTCGGCCTGGAACTGCCTGAGCGATGATCTTCCAGTTGTCGTTTTCACCATGGGCGTCGACAGCAGCCTTCAATAGAGAATCCTCTTCGGCACTCCATGGTCGACCGACATTCCTTTCAGTCATTGAGCAGCAACAAGCATTGAGGATGATGACAATCTGAATTGGGCATTGTGGGTAGAAAGGCGGCGAGTGACGGCGTGACAGAAGAAGTCACGCAATTGGCGCCTTCGCGTGACTCAAGCACTTGCGTTACGACTCCAGACGGTGGACATCGACGATAATGTCTCTCATTCAGGGCTATTCGTCCGACGAGGACGACGCAAAACTCCAAGGAAATGATGTGTTTGGACTCTCCGCTGTCCCATCGACGAAGAAAGTGCGTTTGGACGAACCTGTTCAACCCAAAATTACTGCCAACGCTGCTCCAGATGTCCTCGCCGAGGTAACGATTTGGAACGCTCTTATCTATGTGGGGTTAGCTTATGCGGCTTCGCATGCAATATAGGATCCCTTGAATCAAACATCTCTCCTTACACGACCTACGGACACTCAAATGAATGTCAATATCCCCTACAATGACATGATGTTACCACTTCAGGGTCCTGAAAACCCCTTCGGCGACCGCAATCGATTCTTGAACCAAAATGCGTTGGCTGGGCATGTAGAAGAACAATCCATGACAGAGCATGCTTTCCGGGCGCAGCACCTAACGCATTCCATACTCGGCTATTCCTCAAATCCTTCAATGGATCCTAACGCCCCCACGATACTAGGCTCGGTGGACAGCGCGCAGCAGAATGGCTTTGCAACAATTGACACGTTACGAGCTTCCAGGACACAAAAGAAGGAGCTCAAGCGAAAACGGAAAAACAAGGGCGGTTTAGATGTCGTTGATGGAGAGGGTTCGTACGTCGGTCCATGGGCGGCATGGGAAGGCGACGAACCCCAGAGAGACTTCTTGGCGGGTGTAACTGCGGAAGATGAGGAAGAGGAAGACGAGGATGATGAACCAGAACAGGCGGCCGTCCTCAAAAAGGCCAAACCAAAGCGGGGTGCCCCTGGTCAAGAACATTCGGTGTTCCATGGGAAGTCTATGACCGACTATCAGGGGAGAACGTACATGTCACCACCTGTTGCGGAGGCCCCCAGTATCCTTCGGGAGGCTGGATCGCAAGATTGCTTCATCCCCAAAGTTTGTATACACACATGGACAGGGCACACCCAAGGTGTCTCCGTCATTCGTCTATTCCCCGAGTCTGGCCATCTCCTTCTCAGTGGATCGATGGACACAAAGATCAAGGTACGTCCGTGGAATGACCGATCGTTCAGCTAAAACATGTTAAATATTTGGCTAGCTGTGGGATGTGTATACGCATGGGAACTGCTTGCGCACTTTCCATGGCCATGTCAAAGCCGTGAAGGATGTTTCATTCTCCAATGACGGTCGCAAATTCCTTTCGTGCGGTTATGACAGGCAGATGAAGCTCTGGGACACGGAAACGGGGCAATGCCTTCAGCGGTTTAGCAACGGCAAAATCCCGTATGTCATCCGTTTCCACCCAGACGAGGACAAGCAGAACATCTTCCTTGCTGGCATGTCGGATAAGAAAATTATACAGGTCTGCGTTATCTCCAACTCTATCCAACGGATCAACTTCTTACATGTGACTTTCAGTACGATATGAATTCGGGGGAGATTACCCAGGAGTATGATCAGCATCTGGGTCCTGTGAACACCATTACTTTTGTAGACGAGAACCGCCGATTCGTTACCACCTCTGATGACAAGACGATCCGTGCATGGGACTTCGACATCCCAGTGGTCATCAAATATATCGCTGAGCCGCACATGCACTCGATGCCGGCTGTAACCCTACATCCATCTAGTGCGTCATTTGTGATGGTCTATGCTTGCATGCTAACAGCACCTACAGAGAAATATTTTGCCGCACAATCGCTTGACAATCAGATCCTAATTTATAGTGCCGACAACTTCCGTCAGAACCGCAAAAAGAGATTCGCAGGACATTCGGTAGCGGGCTACGCATGTCAGGTTGGATTTTCGCCGGACGGAAAATGGATAAGTAGCGGGGATGGTGAAGGGAATGTTGTATTCTGGGATTGGAAAACGGGGCGAATAAAGTCGAGGTTGAAGGCCCATTCGAAAGTCGTTATCGCACACGAATGGCTGCCACACGAAACGGTACGGTGTGGCCCGTCTTTACCCTGAACTTCCTACTGACGACCTACCTCTTTCAGTCGAAAGTTGTAACAGCTTCCTGGGATGGTCTTATCAAGTTATGGGTACGTGCCCTACCATATGCCCACAGGTGATATGCAGACTAACGGCATATGCCTTCACAGGATTGATACCGACACTTTCTCTCAGAGCTTGGTTCCCATATTCTGTCGCTACTTTGACCAAGCTCCTCCTTTGCGGTCTTGGGATGCGGTCTACTCCTTCGACAGTACTGCTTGGAATTTTAACACACTCTATCAACCTCCTTTGCGGGTCTACCTTATCACCCTTGTATAACTCCTTCGCGACATGCATATGCTCTACCAAGTATAGGTAGTATATGTTGATGTCATGGGTTTGTGCATTCTAGTTTGCCCCCAGTGGAAGATTCTTCTCAGAATAGATCTACTACCCCATGCGTTCATCGAATGACAATACCTGTGCTGCAGTTCTACCTGGTTCTGAGGCCAGCCAGGCGACTCTCGCCATCAGAACCACACATGCACTTCTCTTTCCTGAAACGGCGAACACGTACCTCATGATCAACCACCACCATACTCTTACCCCCCTCCATCATTGAGCTCCTTCCTGGCAATTACACGCTGTGCCTCCTGGACCAAGAATTGGTACCGTTCGTTCCAACAATAGTCCGTCGTAAGTGTGCAGCGGCGGTCACTTCATGATCCCCCATCGACAGTCCATGCTGTCCTAGCGGTTTCTTGGAAACATGCCAGTAACCAACCGTGTGATGCAGAGGTAAAAGCGGGCAACGCCAGGTACGTCTCAATCGACCACGCGAAGTCGATACGCAAGGGATCGCAATAGGTCGTTACCTCCGCCCTCGGGGTTTGCTTTCCTTACCGATTGCTCACATCCGGCTTTGCTTCATCGGGCAAGATTTGCATGGTGGGTCACCATAATAATAATCAACGTCCGAATGGTACGCTTAAGCAGCATTCGATGGATCTCATCGTCGCTCCAAACCCTAGGCACACCGAAGATAGTCGGTCGACAGGCACAGGTATGTAGTAGGAAGCGCATGCGTGGTGATCGAGTTCAAGTTAGGTTCCAGATAGCTGGATCGACACAACCCTGCTGTGGACGCAAAAATACACTCGCTCATGGGAGTATGATATCCGATCAGCAGCTTCTTGACCCATAGAGTTATCCATGCTGATGGGTTGTTAACAGGGGAACTGTCACCAACAGGGGATGAGCTACGGAATATCATCCATTATTTGTCGGGGAAACGGGCGGACGAACGGGTACAGTCCTACTTTGGAATGGAGTGCTGTCGGAATGCTCCAACTCACGTGAGACAGTCCAGTACCGTGGCACGGGGTCTCGGAACGAGATTATGTTAGTCCACATGTAGATTCGGCTCCCTTAACTTGATACTGATCTCCCACCTCCTCCGCAATACTTAAAAATCTACCTATCGGTTGCCGCTCACCCTCATTCAATCGCTGCCTTGAATTTCGCTTGCTCTTCGAAACAAATGCTTTTCAAATATTCTGCAATCTTTGCCACTGTGCTCCTCGCAGCATCAACTTTTGCCGCACCTGTGAGTTTGCCCTCACCTAACGTTTCGCACCATTGCTAAATGCATATCATAGATCGACGCTGCTTCACTGGAGGCGCGGATACCACGTCCTCCGTCCTGGAAACGTGGTAGTCCGGATTGGAGACGCGGTTCGCCTGACTGGCGTCGTGGTTCCCCAGATTGGCGTCGTGGAGGCACTCAACCCGACTGGTAGTTGACCACTAGTCTGTATTTGCAGTCGTGAGTCCCCTCACTCCCTTTGTTATCCCGCCCCTCACGATAATCCTTTAGGCTCGTCTACCTACCGCTAAAAACAAGTCGCGTTATTCCACATGTCATGATGATGCGCTGTCGCGTCAACAGCAAATATTTCTATACATACATTTGTGTTCCCCCTTGATCCGACAATCTTTGCTGACTTTACAAGTGCCCCACTTCCTCTGTATTACTTACTATCTATCACCACGAGTGTATTACTCTCCCCCAGCCCCTGCCCTACCCTGCCCACCATCGTATAACCGTCACTTTTAATCCTAATTTTACCCACAAACAATACGTAGCATTCATCCTGCATCATGTCATTTGGCGCGAAGCTTTCAAAAAGTGCACTAGTGTAGTCTTGTGCTGTATATCCTACACACTAATCCCAATAAACCCTTTAAAGTCGCACGTCACTACATATCTCCTCAAGTGCGATTGGCTAGTGATCAGGCGCGCTAGGGTCGGCCTCGGACATAGTAAAGACAATTTAGTTGATATAGACGAGTATAGGCGGCAGTGAGGTCATAGAAAGCTGGGAATCCGCATCGTGTTCGGGAATAAAAACCCTAAGACTTCGCTCAATTGGCGGTAACGTCTGCGGCCAAGTTGCGGAGTCCCTTGGCGAGCTGCACCATGTTCGGGTCTCCTTTTGTCGCTTCGCAACGTTCCACGCACAAGCCCCGTTGAATAGAATAGAATAGAACAAAAAGTAGAGCTCGCCCGAGAAGCAACCAACATCAGAATTGCATGCAGTCAGGTCCCGTCGCCTGGGCTTTCCTAATGGAAATACTGGATACAAACCGAAGGGGGCGAGCCGTTGCAGAGTAAGCGCGCTGCACGCATGGTTTCAACCCTCTGAGTAATAATTAATAATACAATATTAGCTACTGCCCCGAGTTGCCTGCCCCCAAGTAGGTGTTGACCGCGGCGACTCCTGTTGCTTTGAAAGGGGCTAGAAACGTGATCGTGTGAGTTTAGGGCAGGTCTTCTGGCGTTTAATGGACGCGTCTGTGTATCGCCTCCTTATCTCTGCTGCCCTTTCAACATGTCGTTCCCAGACGTCCCCGTGCTCTCTGATGATCTACTTCGTGACAGAAGCCGGCTTTTCGAAGAATTCTTAGACTCTGATTCACCGGTTTACAATTACAAGGATGAAATCCACCGCTTGCTACGAACAGACAAAACGCGTCTCATAGTCAACCTCGACGATTTACGCGACTATAATCGAGAGTTTACAGATGGTCTACTCAAGCAGCCCGTCGACTACATTCAGGCCTGCGACGAGGCGCTATTTAATATTGTGCAACGAGTGTACGACCCAGAGAAACACGAAATAGAGTCCAGGAGTTATCGCGTCGGTTTCAGCGGTTCTTTCGGCGATCACCATGCTAGCCCAAGGACGCTCAACGCTTCAATGCTAGGGAAGATGATCTCACTCGAAGGCATCATCACTCGTTGCTCGCTGGTACGACCGAAAATGCTCAAGTCTGTTCACTTCTGCCCCGAAACACGACTCTTCCATTCACGCGAATACCGTGACGCTACTTCGACTACCTCGAACCTACCCCCCACGAGCTCAATCGTACCACAAACTGATGATGAAGGACATCAGCTACAAACCGAATTCGGACACTGTGTATTCAGAGATCATCAAAGAATCAGTATTCAGGAGATGCCCGAGCGTGCACCTGCAGGGCAATTACCTCGGAGTACAGATATCATCTTAGATGACGATTTGGTGGACAAATGTAAACCTGGCGACCGGATTCAGCTTGTGGGTATATATCGCAACGTTGGTGGTGGGTCAGGCGGTACGTTCAAGTGGGTTATCTCAACCTTACCGCATGTTTCCGTGCCTGACATTATGAAGATCGTTGATTTTGGCGAACAATATCAATCTATTGTCGACCAAGATTGGTGGGGGAATCGCTCAAACTCCCCTCACGGATTCGGATATCCGCACGATAAACCAACTGGCGAAACGCAAGAACATCTTTCATTTACTCTCTGAGTCTCTAGCACCCTCCATCTACGGACATGAATATATCAAGAAGGCCATTCTGCTTCTACTCCTAGGAGGCGCAGAGAAGAATCTACCGAATGGAACGCACATCCGTGGGGACATCAATCTCCTCATGGTCGGTGACCCCTCGACTGCTAAGTCACAGCTCCTGCGGTTTGTTCTGGGGACGGCTCCCCTGGCAATTGCTACCACAGGTCGGGGTAGTTCTGGAGTGGGTCTGACAGCTGCTGTCACGACGGACCGTGAAACGGGCGAACGAAGACTCGAAGCTGGTGCCATGGTGCTTGCTGACCGTGGCGTCGTGTGTATCGATGAGTTCGATAAAATGTCGGATATCGATCGGGTCGCCATCCACGAAGTGATGGAACAGCAAACGGTCACAATTGCTAAAGCTGGCATCCATACGAGTTTGAATGCCCGCTGCAGTGTTGTCGCTGCCGCAAATCCGATATATGGTCAAGTGAGTGTGCTTCTCTGATGGAGGTTCCTGGCTGATCATTAAACCTTTTGCCAGTATGACATACACAAAGACCCACATAAAAACATTGCGTTACCCGACTCGCTGCTCTCACGTTTTGACTTGTTGTTCATTGTCACTGACGATGTGGAAGCTACCCGGGATCGAATGATAGCTGATCATGTCCTTCGAATGCATCGATATCTTCCACCTGGCGTCGAGGAAGGTACACCCGTAAATGACAATCTCTCACAACCTTTGTCAATTGACGGCCCTGCGGCAAGTGCCACTGAGGCCGAAAATGCTGATACCAGCCCTTTCGAGAAGTTTGACCCTCTTCTGCACATTGGTGTTGGGGGCACCGGGAGGGCCACCCGTAGCAAGACGAAGAAGCACGAAATTCTCAGCATTGCGTTCGTCAAGAAATACATTCAATACGCCAAGAGCAAGGTCGCGCCGGTCCTATCCAGCGGAGCTGCGAACCACATCGTAGAGGTCTACGCTAACTTCCGCAACCAAGGTATGGAGGAGAACCAGAAAAATGTAAGTCAGCGCGTCAGTCATGTTCTCCAACCGCCCCATCAATAAATACTATAGACCTCCCCGCTCACAGCACGAACGCTGGAAACTCTTATTCGACTGGCAACTGCCCACGCAAAGGCTCGACTATCCACTAAAGTAGAACTGAGTGATGCCCAGGCCGCTGAAACGATAATGCGGTTCGCTCTTTTCAAAGAAGTTCCCAAGCGCCAGCGTAGAAAGCGCAGAAAACTAAACAGCGGTAATGCCAACAAGGGTCAGGGCGACGATGGATCTCAAGAAAGCGGCGACGAAACCGAGGACGAGGACGAAGACGGTGACCTTAACCCAATACCGGAGCGTATGTCGATGCCCCCTGGTCAGAAGCCAGTGGCTGCGCCAGCGAAGCAAGGTACACAAGATCCCATTTGGGGTGACGAGAGTCAAGATGTGCAAATGGAGATTGAACCATCTGCATCAACCAAACAACCTGAAGTCCCTAGGAATATCGATCCGGAACGGTATGTACTTCTCATGGCAGTCTGTCACTCTACCGAGACCCACTTCGTGCCGTTGTCCTGTAGATTAAAACTATTCAGAACGCGATTCGCTGCCGTCAATGCAGCCAGAGAGGAGGAGCAATACTTTGTGACAGACTTGATTCAGTACATCAACGAGGGCCTTCCAAACGATCAACTTTTTGGGACCACGGAAGCTACAGAAGCAGCCTTGGCCATGCAGGATGAGGAGGATATCATGGTCAGCGACGGCATAATTTATATGTAGGGGCTTTTGCTATAGCTTTTGCTTCATTCTTTGTCGCATATGCCTTTTTGTTCGAATGCATCTGTACCAGTAGACATGTAGGATTCCGAATAAAATAATATGTTCGCTGCATGTATCGTATGATAGACGACTACTGGGGACAATCCTGCCGGCAGCGCAGAATTCGCTGAACTTCCTCTCGCCCAAGTTGGTTTACACCAACAACCTTGGACGTTGTCTCACTCCACGCATCTCCCGCCTCGAACGCCGTGTTTGTTAGCTCCTCCCAGACACTGCCCTCCGTGCTGACTATCCTGGCCGCTTGAAGCAAGCCAAGCCATGGGGCCTCTACGCGACTGCGGCTCATTGTCCCTCGTACGCCGGCATGACAAGTCTCTACCCAGAGTTCACATTCGGCCGAAATAGCTTTTGCAGCTCTCAGGTCAAAACGGCCACGGTAGAGTATACCTCGGCTCAGAATGTGTTTTGCGAGGTGTGTAGCTATATTCCGATATATAGTCGTGAGCATCGCCTCCGAAAGCAACGAACGCAAATACGTCAGATACGAGGACAACAACGCGACGGGGCCTAGGAGTGTTTGAGAAAGAGCTATTTCGTCGGCTCGCTCCTCGGGGTTCCGTCTACAACGGATGGGCTAAGGCGGAACCAAAGTCATGGAGCAATTGGGACGTACGAGGTAATCACGACAAAATGGGCCTTCAATCCATGATCGATCTCTGCACAGACTTGCTGAACAATCATGGCTTGGGCACGGTCGGCTATCTTCTTGTATTGAAGAACTAGCTCCTCGAATATCGTATCTTGCGGAGCCTCCCATTCATTTGCATGTGGGTCAGGAAGATTAGGATTCTCGGTTGCGCGGGCTCTGAGGGAAGCCCGACGGTTGATCTCGGTCCATAGCTCCAGGAAGAACTGAACCGAAAGTTAACAAAGAATTCTGTGTCTGCTGAGTATTATTGAGCATTATGCTTACCAACTCCTCACCCCAAGCTTCCATAGCGGATTCAATATATTTAACACTGAGAAAAGCTTTGCAAAGTCGCTGAGCGCCTTCAACGCCGCTCGTTAGGCTATTTGTATCCATCTTAACACCACCGTCGCCAGTCCCCAACGCCACACTCAGAGCACCAGGTACCGCCCGGGAGAACACAGACGAGTAACTTTCGAAAGCGTCCAGAGAAGAAGCTATCCGGCCGAGGTAATGCTCAAGTAGAGGCAGTTGAACGGAAATCAAGAAACGTGTTCGCTGGGCAAAATCGGGCAGAGGCGAATACCGATCTGCGCAGGGATGGGTTAGAAATCTGAGCAGGGCAAGGGAACAATTCATACCAGTAACTTGCTCGACTAGGGCCTTCAACTGCCGTGCAGAATTTGTCGTTTTCAAGTCGTAGCGACGGGACTTGTCGTCCTCGCCGTCGTCCGCAATTTGCCAGGCATCAGAGGATGTTATGATTTCGTTATATTGTTGCTCCGTAACTGGGTGGAAGTCAAAATGCTGGCATCTTTCTGAGGAGAACTACCCATACATTTGTTTTCCCCGTCCACCCAAGCTTCGAACCAATCCTTCTGGCCTAGGATGACTTCACTAATCCCTTCCCACCTATTTTCATCTAGCTCGTGCTTCGCTGACGTAGTCAAAGATATTTGGAACCCTTCGTCTCTCAGGGCAGCGTCAAACGCAAGTGCCTGGTATATAGTGTGGGCTAGGAGGGAAGGGTGGGGGAGTAAAACGGGTACCGTGCGGCGGAGTTTCTTCGCAAGAATTGGGAGCAATAATGAGGTGAACTCATCCTGAAATAGTATGAGTGACGGAATGGGAAGTGATCTGCAAATATTACCCATGCGTTGATACCTTGCAGCTTTTCGGATGCCACAAGGGTTTGAACAATAGTATCCATGAACGAGCGATGGTCGTGTGCAACATTAAGAACATGCGAAAAGTACCATTCCGGCTAATTAATGATAATAAGCCAACGGATAACAGCGAAGGAGGCGAGAGACAGACCTTGTTAAGTTTATTGGTGTCCCGAGAATCGTCGAAATGGTATTTGAAGCGCAGAGAGATTGGACGGACTAGGGCTTGAATTGGATACAAACCCTCGCGAACAGAGCCGTCCGGGGAGATCACCTTACGAGCCCTTGGATACAAATAATTGAAATCAACGCGCTACATCAGAATAAGTCTGACTCACAAGTCCTGTAGTCTTAGAAGGTTGATGAAAGCGTGTTCAAACGCCTGCCTGTGCTCTAGGGAGGCTGCGTGGTACTCAACAGGACGAGGCCACTGTAACATCTCCGCCGCCGAGAGAAGATGTCTACAATGTGAACATTGAATAGTGCAAAGTATACAAGATGAACTGTGTCAACGTACTCCGCTAGAATGTCTCTTATGTTCTGCCACGTCCTTTCGCGCAAAGTCCGCAGAAATGAAACGAGGTGGAGCGTCTTAGTACCAGCAGAATCAGCAGCCGTTGAGCATTGTTCTGCAACTTGCTCAACAAAGTCATGTAAAGCACAGTATTGAGATATGGACGAAATAGAGATCGGCTGCGTCAGCGGTAAGCCGCGTGTCTGTTGCGCCGAGGCATCGCTAGAACAGCAGTTCAAGTTTGTACTCGAATGTCCAAGACAAGCGTACTGACCTCAGTTTTACAGCGCGTTCTATTACCAAAACATACTCTTTCAAATTACTGAGCTCGTCCAAGTCTCGTTGCAACGACTGTATGTCTTCCAACAGAGTTGACGTCCGTTCGCCGTTGTCTGACAAATGAGGCACAATATCTTCATTTATATCTGTCAACTCATCGGCAAGCGAGTGTCGAACGAGGGAGAGCTCCTGTGCAGTGTGCAAGTGAGCTGCCGCAGAGGCCCTGGTCGCAGTTATCATGGAATCGACATTGGCTTGCGAAGTTGCAAGCTGAGCTATCAATGGTCATGAGATAGGCGTTTCACTGGTTATCAAGACGCACTTTCGACTCGAGCGTGTCGTGGCGTCGTTGAGCTTCGTTCACAACGACCTCCAAGTCGCGTAAATCATCAATGGTTTTGAGCCGACCATCCAAGAACTCTAATGTCGCTTTGACTGATATTTCATCATCCGGTGCAGCGAGCAGAACCTTGATTTGGTGAGAGGTGGTGGGGTTCATGAGGAAGCAGTCTGGTGCAACTGCAAGGTCTGAATTGTGACGAGTGCTAGAAGTGCTTCCCACGGCCGACCATTTCAGGGCTTCCTCAGGGCTTTATATCAACTTTACATGGAAGTTGCAAATTACGATGTTCGACGGGTTGGCCAGACGCAATAATAATAGCATTATAGAAATGAGGACAAGAAGCGTATTCGATGCAAAACGAGACACCGAATGAGGTGACTCTGTGTACCCAAATCCTAACGTAAGCAGTCAGAAAACATAATGGCAGATAGATGCTGTGGCCACAAGGCCACTCCCAGTCCAACCCACCAGGATAAATTGTGAGTCGTATACATGGGGACGAAGAAATAAGCATGGATTCAAGTGGATGAGGCTCCAACACCCCGCTAGTGTACGGTCGACCAGCATCGAAAAAGGTTTTACGAATGCCGAGTGACACGATCAACGGTCCACCAGCTGTTCAACAGTGTACGCCTGATGCTCGCCAACCCAGGTCGTACATACATCGCGATCGGGAACCATGTACTCATGAGGAAGAATCCCGCGCAAAGTCTCGGCGGCACGTTCATCAGTAGGTGCGAATGGCTTATTCCAAGCACTAACACGAAGATAACTTATCAGGGGTGGGGCAGTGATGCAAGTCACATGGTTTACATTAGCATGCAGTGAGAACTTGAATAAGGGATTCCAGGAAGTGAGAACGTACCGCAGTTATTTCATGAATCTCCCGCTGGATGTGCAAGCAGAAACCGTCCAGATCTGTAGTACAATTTAGCTTCAGTAGGCTGGCGAGGGGTGATAGCTTACCGGGATCATTGGCATCGTATCCGAAGGGATCCTCACTGCAAGACATGTTTAGTCAGACAATCTTGGTTTAACAGAGAACGGCGATACATTTCTTGGCCGATTTCCAAGAACCCGAGAAGTAGGAACGAAGAGAACGCCATAGGCGGAATCACCAAGTTACCGAAGGCGGGAAGTTGTTGGAACTAAAGTCAACGGTGTAAGGTTAGAACGTGTCAACAATTTCATTTATAAACGCTTACCGGCAGGAAGAAGAGGTAAAGCCCCGAACGTATCAAGTCAGTCGGTAACATATGTTGTGATGTATCATGTGCGTAAATGACTGATCACAGTGACATTCGAAGATGCACCTGGTATGCAAAGGGTAACGGAGTATTCCTGATATGGTCCAAGTTGGACATGGCCTCTTGGAGAGAAGATAAATTGTGGGTGGGAGCCGAATCGACTGGTGATTTAAGTATTTTTTGCCTCATGAGATCTTGGATTCAAGACCGTCAGGAATATTGAAACGAAGCTAAATTAGTTCTCACATGCAATGTAACTGGGAGGGAAAAATGAGTCACTGGGATTTATGTACAGCAAAGAGCTCACCTCGAGAGATACAAGCAGATTTCCATGGGAAGGTTGCTCTCAGCTGTACCCATTTTCCTTTTCCTTCCAAGAGCGTCCCTGCCCATCTTGTGACGTTCGTCCGCCATCTGAGCGAGAGACGCTGTGCGCCGGAAGATGATCAAAGTGAGCCATTTGAGGAAACGGAAGAGAGGGATGCAATCGTAGACAGACGTCTCTGGTTGATTGCGCGCTGGCTTCAATGGTTGCTCGCTTTCGACTGTTGGCAGTACTTTCTCTGGATCGAATGTACCAAGTCCCTGCTAGCGCGGCGACCTTCTACTCAGTGTTTGGTAGCAGGAGGCGTTGGTGGACTTGTCGTCATCCATAATGTCGTGGTCATCCTTGGGTTCTGGAAGGGAAGTCGTATGCTGTGGCTCGCGGCCCCGACCTGCATCACTGACATGCACATAAGGTATTTTGCCTGAAGCATGAAGTTCACCGAAGAGAGGGAGAATATCGTTTTCGGAGCTTTCGTATCCGCATAACGTGGCAAATGACAGATGAGAGGGTAAAGATCCTCGTAATATATCCCAGATTCACCACGTAGTAGATGCTGTAATATTTGTGATCAGATCCAAGTAACCTTTGAAATGTCTGCGCTAAGACTGACCTTGACAGCTACGGAGAATGCTTGTACCTTCGAAGTCGTACTCAGGCGTCAACGTAGGAGATAATATTTTTCCTGAGTGGCATACCAAGTTGACCATGGTCTTCTTCTCAATGATATCTTTCAGTTCGTTGCGTTGTCCTCCCTCAGTGGGAATGTAGATTCAGATCTATGATCAAGAGTAATTGTACGCTTGATTCCATCCCAAGTGAAGAGCGCTTACAAATTGCGCCAAGTTTCTCGATGCGATGTTGATGTTAGTCCACATCTCCCTCCCGCCTTGATATCTGCAAGGGCCTGATGGGAATAGATCTCAACGATTGTCACTGGATGGGGTCTACCTTTCGTATGCCGTCGATGTTCGGAAGGATATGACGACACCGAGGACCACACCCAATACTGACAACGAGCTGCTGTCTATCTTAGGTCGGTCGAAGTCATTGTCGGGACTACATCGACCACTGCGCGCCGTTCCGGAGAGCCAACAGACCTACTTGTGGCAATCGCAGAGAAGAATAGAACCTCCGGCCAGATGTCATTGGCGACGGTCGCGTTGAACTTCTTGAAGGACGAGTTGTGGGCATCCATGCTCGACTGAAGAGAAGCGAAAGCAGGCTTGTAAGTCGTCGGCTCCCTAGTGGTCACCGTTTAAATACCGTACAGCACCGTGGGTGAGATGGGATCACCTTGAATCCTACTGCACGAGGTAAGCCATATCTATCAGATCACACAGCTAACGCCTTTGGCGTCTTTTATACACTGCTTCGCGAAGATTAGACATGCTTGACGCCCTGTCGCAGGTATAGCCAAATCTCGGCCCTGCCTAGGAGGGGCAGCCTATCATTGCGGACTCGGACAGTGGGGGTGCCGCCTAAGCCAGACTGGATGCAGCTCGGGCATTGCTACGAATTCACCGTGAGTAGTGCGGAAGGGGAGGAGAGGATCGCCCACACACATAGTAATACCTTGCTCGCGTCTTTCTGAAGTGACAAGTATAATTGCCAGGATGTATCACCATGAAAGCATGAGCGATTCGTCTACATTAAATTCAAGGCGGTCCAGGTATGGAAAAGATGCACGCGACACATATTAAATTTTAATGGCGCGAGTAGTATTCGCTCTGGCGAAAAATCAATGTAACATGTACGAATTGAGATGTTAGGGACATGGGGACATTACCTCCCACTTGATACAAAAGGAATCCAGTTGATCATGATGTAGATCCGTGCACGGCGGTACGCTCGCTTAGTCGAAGTTCTAGTTGCGAGCGCAGCTCGCATATCCTTCTCTAAAGGGGGTGCCAGGCCCGGACAAACAACGACAAATAGAGACGCGCAGCGTCTGGTCTTCGTCGCGTCCGTTATTACGCTAATTGTTCATTATTTCCTCTCTGTACGCGTCGTTTGAATACGTCTGTTAGACGCTCCTTCACCTTCGCTTCCGATTCATGTCGAAATAAAGGGGCTTCACCAGATTTCGCTGGAGGAGCAGTCAGTCATAGTTAGATGGACCACACTTTCGGTATGTGCTCACGCAATTTGTTCCTCCCCCCATACCCCCAGCTCC
Organism: Pleurotus tuoliensis; assembly: GCA_036872985.1. NCBI lineage: Eukaryota > Fungi > Basidiomycota > Agaricomycetes > Agaricales > Pleurotaceae > Pleurotus > Pleurotus tuoliensis. The sequence goes on from JAYMDH010000002.1 coordinate 3,394,049, forward strand.
GAGCATCTTCGACTGAGCGCTGTATGGGTAGATGTCGTCGAGGTTCGTGCTAAGATAACACCCTCGAGTCGACCGTAACTGCCGCGTACGGCAAGTTCGCTTTTTATTAAACGAGCCACTGGCTACAGATGCTGACCACCAACGACCTTAGATCTTGTCCGCAATACGAGAACTCATCCCTGAATATGGTGGTTAGCGACGATCACCAAAGAGATGCCGTTGAAACAAAATCCCAGCGCTCATCGAACGCCGTACTAGCTTGTCGCCGCAGCTCTCGGTCGGTCACCACGATCCACAAGCTGACCGCCCATTTAGCTCACTATTTGGCACGAAGCCATCATAAACATCCCCGCACTCGGACTTCTGACGTCGTCGTTTGTAATATAATTCCCCATTCCTCTCGTATCCTTCGCCATTAATCACCGACGGTACCGCCTCACACAGATTGATCGCGCAATGAATTGTATTCACCGAGGGTTACTTGACATGGGCCCATGGCCGACTCAGTGCCAAAGACCAACTACCAACGGACTAACCACCGTGCAGCATCCACGTACGCCTCACAATGACAAAGATATCTCTGCGCGGTGTAGCATTCGTTCATTTGTTCGTTGTCCTCTAATGATCGTTCGCAGTTTGCGCGTCGTCGTAAGCCGCCATCCAGACTTGACTTGCCGAGCGCCGAGCCCTTGACAACGAAACTGCACCCTCCCCGTCGTTGTACAGAACAGCGCCAAACTTCGAGTGGACCCAGGACCGCCTGCGCGCCCAGCTACGATCGACACCCGCGAACTATGTGAACAAGCTGTATGGACGAAAGAACCGAAGAAAAATGAAATAATCTGCAAACATCCACAGAAACACGAGTTGGTTAGATTCCTTGCAACCCCGCGTCCGAGGGGTTTACGAGCGCCCGTGCAACGATACGAAGACGGTCGCCACGATCTTGCCTTGTCAACAAAGAGCACTCGAGTGTACTTACTGTACTAGACCTCGTCCTGGCATTGTAGACGTGATAACTCCGACGAAGGCAGCCTTCGATATAGAGCAAGAAATCCTCGCGCATCTAGTTATCTCTTCAAGTTTATCTCGGCCGGCCTTGCTCAGGTCTCATTGCGTGTCCGCGCATCCGGCTCACGCTGCAGAGGAGCCTTTGAGTGAACAGTCTGCAATTTTCAGTTCATTTTGTTGTTTACGCAGTCAGGACTTTTTATAAGTAGTTGCTAGATACATATGTAACCTTGGATTTAACAAATAGCACTTCGCAGCGAGCGTACCGCCGGCGCGTCCCGCGGATCCATATTCATAATTTAGTGTGAGACCTTAGATGATCAGACATATCACCCACTGTACCTAGCATTAGTATAAGACACTAATTTAAGACGCCATACATTCAAGGTGTTGTCAAGAGACTACTAGGTGCATACGTTACGCGTCACGTGTCGGGGTCTCCCACGGGGCGTCTATTCGCTATCGAACCTGCCTGGACTTCTTCGCCCTGACTTCGCCTCTTATCCGTGCAGCCCTCCACAATATTGGCAGCAGGTAGCTATATCCTTTGCCATTGACCACCATGCTCAGGCGGTGCGTGCACCTCAGGCATTTGATAGCAGGCCCTTTCCTTTCCCCTCCCTCTCCAATCGTATACTTGCAGCGCTGGTGCAGCGGATCCGTGGATTCAAGTCTAGACCCCAGCCGGCGACAAAATAAGCAATCTACCTCCAAGTTTGAAACATCACCAACTGGCAATCCCAACAAGTCAACAGTGAGTTCCGTTGCTTTCTCATCGTGAATGCAGTGCCGCTAATATCAATTAAGATGGCCTACAGTGACACGGGAAAAGAAGGTCCGATTGCTCTACCCCCAACCAAACGACTGGCGATAGGTAAGATTCTTTCCCCTCAACCGCCCTCAATGCCTTGACATCGGCTGCAGTGACTTGTATGGATGCACGAATCAAGTGAAACAACGATAACTTGATTGCGACATGCCTCCACTAACCGTTATCTTCAGCCCCTTCTCCCAGCTGGGCATAGACCTTGGGGAAGCTCACATTATTCGCAATGCAGGTGGTGTGGCGTACGTTCGTCATTTCTTCGTCACAGTTCAAAACTCAGTCAGCTTTAGTCGTGATGCCCTTCGCAGCCTCATTATTTCCCAGAGGCTGCTCGGTACCCGCGAAATTGCGGTATATCATCACACGGGTTGTGGACTGGTCACAATGACTACCCCAGGCCTTCAGAAACTAGTCAAAGATGCTGATCCTACAAATGCAGAAGCAGGCAAGCAGATTGATGACATTGACTTCCTTGAATATGGACCAGATCTGGAAAAGTCTGTCAGAGACGATGTACAGTTTCTACAAGACTCGCCTTTGATCCTAAAGGGCACGAAAATTACGGGTTGGATTTGGGATGTTGAAACCGAGAAAGTAAGCTAAAAGGACCTTCTTTAGTTGACCCAACTCACATGGTCCGCAGGCATCTCAAGTCGTTTAGACTCGTTCTCGGCAGGAGATCACGTATCTGTCTATAATAGTATAACCGAAAACGAATGTCTTATGCTTAATCATCATGTCCTACAATTGCGCCATCATTCACCATGAATATTTCTCACAACATCGGGTGCTTTGAAATAGATAGAGATCAAAAATATTAAAATATAAAGATGTTTCCTCATTCATTATCTCTCCCCCACATATTCTCAGGATGTCTCACTCTATCGACTTCGCTGCGAACAACGCACAGTATGCGTCAACCTTCACACAGGGCCATCTGCCGCTCCCTCCTTCCAAGAAGATTATTGTCGGTAAGCTTATCTTATCTACTATACTATTTTCAATGACCTAAGAGAATGAACTCTGATAGTGACGTGCATGGATGCTAGAGTCGAGTATGCTATATTCGCATGCTCATAAATTTAGCTCCACTAAATTAGCTGCCTCTTGCAGACCTGCAGGACAACTTGGTATCGGACTGGGTGAAGCGCACGTTATCCGCAACGCTGGTGGCCTTGCGTAAGTCGCCGAGATTGTCAGTGTTCTTTCCAGTTGCTGACGAGCAGCAATTAATGAAGCAAGGATGCGTTACGGAGCGTAGTCATCTCCCAGCGCCTTCTAGGCACGCGCGAAATCGCGGTCTTCCATCACACTGGGTGTGGGATGCTGACCTTCACGTCACCGGAAATCAAGCAGCTCGTGAAGGATGCGCAACCCGGTAACGTTGATGTCGCAGCGGCCGTGGATGCTATTGATTTCGGGCCGTTCTCTGAGCTGGAGAACAGCGTGAAGAGTGATGTTGAATTTCTCAAGGGGAACCCATTGCTCCTCGTAGGAACCAAAATCTCCGGATGGACGTACGATGTCACCAGTGGGAAGGTGAGATGTACAGGGAGCTGCTCTATGGGAACCCAAGGCTGATACACACACACTCTTTCTCAGATTCAGCAAGTTGTGTAATTTAGCTAGCTAAATACTTAACGAGCACGCGTGCAATGTACATTATTCTTTTCATCCACTCATAGTCTCTCATGTCAATTCTTGCTCCCCTGTAAACCCCTGTAAACCCTTGTAAATCCCTTAACACGTGGATCGAAGCTGTCTGATGGCGCGGCTGGCAACTTGGCGCGAACGTTCAAGCTATGTCTGATTCCAAACCAACGATAGTACCACAGCCAAATCCGCACGGCCTAGATATATCTGAATATCAGGGCGATGCACCCATAAGCCCAGCGGAAGAAGCTTCCCTGGCGAAGCTAAGCACTATATCACCGCCTGGATCATCAGGTCCAGTCATCGCGGTAGATCTAGACGATGTGCTCAGCCAAACGAATCATGTATTGGCAGAATGTAAGGCAGTTATTATACTCATCCAAGTGCAATGCTAAAACCATCCAAGTCCATAATGAAAACTACGGAACCAATATGGATGTCTCCCATTTCTACTGTAAGTAGATCGTTAGGGTTTGCTGTTGCGAGAGTCGAACTGATTGTGGATATAGATTATTATTACTGGAAGGTGTGTAAGTGATCTTTATATGCTATCATGGTTGTTTAATGTTGAAATCTTGGTCCCTAGAACCCGTACTGGGGAACACCAGCCGAAACATATGAGAAGGTCACAAGGTTCTACGCGACGGACCGTATATACCAGGCTACGCCAGTCCCCGGTGCTCGTGAAGGGGTGCAGTCATTGAGAGATATGGGTTTCAGACTGGTCATAGTGACGGCGAGGACACAAGACGTTGCCGAGCCGTCGTGGAAATGGGTGGATAAGCACTTCCCCGGTATTATGGACATAGTTCGATAATTCCTTTGCTAATGTCTTCTTGTAGGGATCTTCGACACGTTGATCTGCACCAATCAATTCAAGGATGCTGACAAGGTTGGGCATGAAATTGTGACGAAGCTTAGCAAAGGCCAGGTAATTCGCCGCCTACGTCCAGCACAACGATCGTCCATAGCTGACATTCACATTATCACAGGTCTGTAACGACTTGGGAGCTTGTCTCCTCATTGATGACTCGTCGGAGAACGCGATACAATGTTCCACTCACGATCCACCAACTCGTGTATTACTCTTCGGCGATTACCAATGGAACAGCAGAATTTCTGGGCCACAAGATCATAGAGATGAAATGACCTTTGATATACGATTGAAGGCTGCTGGTGGTAAGGAATTTTGGAAGGAAGAAACACTAGAGGTTCCTGAAGGCGCTCCGCTCCATCGAGTAAAGGACTGGGCTGAGGTTGTGCGTTGGATACGAAACCGTAGAGAAGAGGGCCATTAACAAGCTTTCTGCATGAATACGACTTGAATGTTCTTCTCACCTGCACCTGTTATCTTGCGTGTTAATTGTCGGAACCCTGGGCGCCTAGAGGATCGCAATCACATGAAACAACTCTTATGATCGGGCCACACAACCAGGATCTCCACGCGCCAGTTGTACTGCATGTTCAACCTCCCCGCAACTCTGTTCGATAACTTTTCTCTATCGTAAATGGCCGCGCATTCGACACTCCGTTCGAGCAAGCTTTCTGAGCATGTTGCGCTCCTGTCGACGGCCTACGTCAAGCACCGGCCGGTGGTACAGAAGCTGCTTACTCTTGGATTCGTAGTTTATGTGCTTGGTTCCACGTATACAAGTCTATCGGGAAAGCCACCGTCCTCTAAGAAAGGCAAGGAGAAGGCAAAGGAGGCCGTTGAGACCGCGGAGAAGGATCGTAGTTCGGGCAAGCCACCTCGGGTAGCAGTGAGCTCGCATCGTATCGTTACACACCCAAGGGGAACTGACCGTCGGGTCTCGATAGGTTGATGCGGTATTCTACCAACGCTTGTCTACTATCCTCCGCATCGTAATCCCCGGAATACGCTCGAAAGAAGCTATGCTACTTGTGATGCACTCCAGCCTTCTGATCTTCAGAACGGCGATATCCCTCTACGTCGCCGCATTGGATGGGAGGTTGGTTTGAGTCCTTCTTGGCAGTCTATCGCTTGGTCTAAAATTTTGAATAGGATTGTAGCTAGTCTAGTTCGAGCCCAACCATTGCAGTTCTTCCTCAATATCCTCAAATGGCTGATTGTTGCCATCCCCGCGACATGGACCAATAGCTGGCTCACCTATGTACAGAGCAAGCTTGCTATTGCTTACCGTACCCGCCTGACGCAAGAGGTCATGAGTCAATACTTCGGTGACGGGAAGGAAGGCCCCGACGGCAAGGTGTATTACAAGTTATGTAAGATATCGCATTCTCATCCCGTAAATATGCCTGACCACCCCGAAGCGAACCTTGATGACCGCATAAAGAATCCCGACCAGTGAATGTAATTTCTTGTCTCTGTTTCAATGATGCTAATGTTTCTCTCCATAATAGGATGATCACCAACGATATACAACGATTTTCCACGCATCTGGCCGCCATCTATTCCAATCTTGCGAAACCAATACTTGACGTGATCCTCTATAATTATCAACTATCCCAGAATGTAGGTGCCGAAGGCCTGGTTGTATTGACCCTCTTGGTACAGAGTACAGCTGCCCTGCGTACGTGTGGTTGCTATTCATCCCGTCATCACCCACTAAAATATGAGCTGGACACAGTTCGATACATTACTCCTCCATTCGGAATGTATGCGGCGCTTTCCGCTCAACTCTCTGGGAACCTCCGTCACAGTCACTCTCGACTAGCAGAGTTCGCCGAAGAGATTGCGTTCTTTGGCGGCGAACAGACAGAGAAGATGCTCATTGAGCGTGATTTCGCGACGGTTATAAAGCACGAAAACAGAGTGTTACGACGGAGATGGTGGTTTGGGTGCCTTGAGGAAGGGGTAATCAAGTGGCTGTGGGGAAGCTTTGGGGTATGGTTTCTACGTTCAGAGCTGTGTTTTTGCTTACGAGGTGGTTGTAGCTTGTGCTGTGTGCTATACCAGTATTCTTCAAGGTACCCGGCGTATCCAGTATCGATTTGGGCAGTCGCACAGAAGGTTGGTGCCATCTCTAACATTCTCCTTCGTGCAATGCTGAGCCCACTGTTAAATCAGGCTTTGTCACCAACAGAAGACTATTGCTCTCCGCTTCAGGTCAGTGCATTTTATCTGCTCGTAACGGTCCAATAACTGTGGAGCATTAGATGCATTTGGACGCGTGATGTATTCATACAAGGATTTGTCTGAGCTTGCGGGCTACACCGCTCGTGTATCCCAACTACTGGACACAATGAAGGATGTTAAACAAGGCAAATTTGACAAGAGCCTTGTAAGCACGGCAACGACTGGAGAAAATGCAGAAAGTAGGATGCTCTAATCCTCTCCCCGCCCTAAGCGCGTTTCTAACGGTTCCGCATAGTCCTCCGAGGGCGTGGTCAGGTCATTGAGTCAGAAGACATACAGTTTGAGAATGTTCCTATTGTTACCCCCAACGGAGACGTGTTGGTGCGGCACTTGAGCTTCCACATCAAACATGGCGTACGCCTTTCATTCCCTTTTAGACTCCCCCTGCTTATCGAATTTGCCATTAGCAACACCTACTGATCGTGGGTCCAAACGGTAAATTTTTAAAGAAGATATGAATCGTTCGTTCTAAACTTTGGCCCTCAGGTTGTGGGAAGTCCTCACTCTTCCGTATCTTGGGTGGGCTGTGGCCAGTATATGGCGGTATCGTCAGAAAGCCACGGGCATCAGAATTCATTTTGATCCCTCAACGGCCGTACTTGTCCCTCGGAACTCTAAGGGACCAAGTCATCTACCCGCATTCTCAGGCTGAGATGGAATCCAGTGAGTTTCCATCCATATAGCCAGAAGTCCGTGCTAATACATCGACAGGGGGCATCACAGATGCTGACTTACTCCGTATACTCTCTGTAGTGCAAATGGATCATATCGTTGAGCGGGAAGGGGGATGGGATGCTGCTAAAGAATGGAGAGATGCGTTGAGTGGTGGGGATAAGCAGAAGATCGCGTGGGCGAGGCTATTTTATCACCATCCAAAGGTTAGTCTTACCTCCTTGTTGGATGGAACTTGCGCCGACATCGTATCGTCGTTTATAGTACGCCGTTCTGGACGAAGCGACGTCTCTTGTACCGCCCGACATGGAAGGAATGATGATGGACCATGCAACTGCGCTTGGGATCACATTGCTGACCGTCTCCCATCGACCTTCCCTCTGGAAGTACCATGCGATGATTCTGCACTATGATGGCCAAGGAGGTTATGTTTTGTACGTCATTGCCCTATTCCGATGTTTCCCATATCGATTGCCTGATTCCTAACAACCTCGGCAGCACCAAATTAGATGCGGAGAAACGCCTAGCTCTCCAAGAAGAGAAACAAGTTCTGGAGGCGAAATTACTTGAAGTGTAAGAATTTGCTACGCATGAAGCTGGACATCAGTTGACCCTGAACCTGTTTCTTAGGCCCAAGATGAAGGCACGATTGGAAGAGCTCCGTGCATTGGCCGAGGATCGTGATTCTCATCGTTGGTAAAGCTGTAGGCGTTATTGCGGATCTTGGTAATTAATGAGCCCTCGAGGTCTCTTCGTGCATATGTATCACCATATCATCGTGTTGTCCATTGCGCCTAATTAGCTACTTGTACACTCTCATCGATCTCATCCCGAGCCTATGGCTGAAGTGCAGCTAACAAACCGGAAGTCCGCACTCGGGAGCAGAGATGGCCGGAGACGTCCGCGCCGAGAGGATGATGTCAGTCGGGCCAATCAGGAGCGTCGGAAATGTTACAAATTTCCACTTAGCCTTGTACTGCCCCACCCTGACTCTCTTTGCTCCCGTCGCCATCTCACACGACAGAACTCTGCTGCTCGCGCGGATTACGCCCTAGACTTTATAGACTTCCTTCTAGCTTCCAACTCAATTGTACATCCAAGCACTCTATCTATTATCCCAAAATGCACTTCTTCTCCCAGCTTTTCAACTACGAGTGAATGTCTACATCCTCGCTATGCGGCTCGGTTACTGATGCACGTTTTGCGCCGCCTTAGACACCCATGGTCTCATGTTGTCATCGGAATGTGGCACAAATACCCAAATCCACATTGCTCGCACGTCGTTACAGTCGACACGCTGTCGCGAACGATAGATCCAAAAACGGGGATCGTGAGGACGGAGAGAGTACTGGGCTGTAAGCAGAAAGCACCAACTTGGATAGTGAAGGTGAGCACAAAGTCTTTCTTGCAAAGTCTTTCTTGCGTGGTCTTTTTCCAACGCGATTCCCCGTAGCTCTTCGGCGGTTCAGAAGACGCTTTTGTCCGAGAAATATCATTCATAGACCCCGCTACTCAAAGAGCCACCATAACCTCCGTCAACCTTTCCCTATCTCAATTTGCGACATGTCTAGAGCAAGTACAATACTTCCCTTCGTCACCACATCGCACAGCATTCTCGCAGACGGCAGAAGTCCAGGCTCGATTGGCTTTATGGCGGATGGCGGCAGATGGCCTAGAAAAATGGCTTGTCCAGCGGTTTGAGCAGAATGCGCAGCTTGGAAAGGTCGCTTTATCTGATGTCCTCAGGACACTATGGGAAGAGCGGCATGCTTCGCATGTTTAGATGTCCCCGGTAGTCAGTGTTATCGTTTTCGTTGTTCCTTGTTTTGTGGGCTTCAATGGTAGTCACCTTAGATATTTGCCTGAGTACGAAAAGAGCCGTTTGTGCCATAATATTAGGACGAATATCATATCTTATAGTTTTTCTTATACCAATGCTCGATAGTTATTGACTAGGAGTTTTTGAGTCATCGACACCCAGATAGGCGCCCGTGATCTCCTTTGTTTCTCTCGGTTATCTTCGCCCTGTCCGCAGTGACCTCTCCGACGTTTCTTAGATCCACAACTCAATTATTTTCGATGTTATTCTAGCGTGTTTATGCAATAGTCAGTGTTTCTATATGTTACGGAAGGTACGCTGATTTACGTCGTCCTTTATGAGCGCAGCGATCTAACTGATAGCATGGATTCACAGACGATACAGAATAACCTGTACTAACCAACTAAACCTTTGTACATACTATGGACGAACTTGTGCGGCACTGTATTCGCGAAATATCGTTTGATGGGGATTTCGGTGAGTCTTCGATCTTCCTGTTCTCTCTCTCCCAGGTGGCGAGTTCGATTCCCTCCGTGGTAGACCTCGAAACTTTACCTCCGAAATTTGCTAATAGTTTATAACAGGCAGCGAACCTTCTCGGCTTGATGTCTTCGTCAAGGACTTCTATGAAAAACACCCTGGATACGCCCAAAATATCGATCATAACTTCAATGCTTTCGTTTGGTCCCTGGTCGTCCAGCAACCAACCATCAGAGTCGGGATCGTCCCAAATGGACTGACTACGGAAGTATTCGTTGCCCCTCAGCCGAGTGCGATCAAGAAGGCTAAAGCCCAAGGCAAAGCCAAACCTGAAGTCACTGAGGAGGACCGACCGCGCCTCGAACTCATTGCGGATGCAGAAACACGAAGCTTTGATGACCTCAAGGTTGAGTTTGGGCAAACCCTCCGAATAGCTGTCGATCCAGAAGAAATATTTGCCACCATAACTGGCTCACATGTCAAGGTAGAACCCTATCACAACCTTGGGGGGAAGCCCGCACTGAATTTCTTCTAGCCCCAGAAAATGACTCCTATGGTATACACTGCCCTGCAGTTCATTACGCGGGGAAGAGAGATAGGTATCACCGTCGTTGAGCTAGGTCGAAATACGAAATATGACCAGAAGAGTTGCTTCTATCTTGTTAAACAACTGATTGAACTGAATCTCATGTACGTCTCAATGCACGCTATGACTATTGTTTTCTGACGAGCTCAAAGAGTCAAAGTACGTCGTGGCGGCGTAGGGACGCATCTGTGTCTCCACAAACATTTCTACGACACCAGCCCGCGATGGAGAGAGGTTCGCGAAGAAGAGTCGAAAGCACAGCAACTCTTTCATGGCGCTCCAGAACCAGACGACGCAGGGGACATGGCCGAAGAAGCTGCACCTCAGACTTTGGTAAACCTTGGATTCACGCCAATTGACGCTAGGCACTTGTCCAGCCTACCACTCATACAGGCACGGGTAATGAAACTACTTAAAGCTTCGCATAACCACATACACGCGGCGAACAATATGTTGCTCAAAATCGTAAGTGCCAATTTCGCAATTGATGGCAAATAGCAATATCCAAGCCTTAAGTAGGGATTCGCTCATCCTATCAAGACTGACCGACGATTCTTCAATACGAGGATACGCGAACTCATCCAACTTGGGTTGATCGAAGCGATCCTTGTTCCAAGTCTTCGAAAGGGCTCAGAAGGGAAGATGATAAAGTGCTTCCGCCTGGTTACTCCAGGTTCGGCGCCTACTCCCAGTGGCGCAGTAGCTGCATCTATCGACGACGACGAGGAAGACGAATCTGGTAGGTGTATTCGGGATTCGAGACCATCATGTATCCCGCTCACTGCGGTCATTAGGTCGTGTTTACCGTCTTCGTACAAACACCACTCTTCACAAACAGGTGGTTGATCTTATCGAAGAGGCTGGCACAAGCGGAATTACCATGAATGTAGGCACGATTGAATTTGTTACGCTTCTGCGTCTCATCAGGGCAACCACATAGGAATTGAGCGAGCGGCTTGGTCGCTTTGACAAACGGACGATTGATCTTTTGCTCACCCGTGCAGAGAGGCAGACCCCTCCTACACACTTGGCGGACCTCGGAGTCGCAATCATCATGGAGAACTATGGACGTGAGCGCCGAAACAGATACTTCACCGTTGCTTCGTATCGTCAACTGCTCGAGAACGAAAACCTCGACCCCGCGAATGCTGGTTATGGGGGTCTTGACCTATCGAACTCGGGGGATTTTGCGCCAGTCACCTCTGATCAATTTTATCAAAACGAAAAGCAACTCACTCAATATCACGATACCTTCCTGGAGACTCATACAGACGAGAAGGCGGAGGATAAGAAGAAGAAGAAGAAACCCAAGAAAGCAGTTACTGCGGACCTGAATGGCGAAGGGTCTGCTCCGCCGAAGCCGAAGAAAGTCGTCAAGCCCCGCAAAGAGAAGCCCGTTGCAGTTGGCGATGCCGACGGAACTGAGAACTCGGGTCCTCCGAAAAGAGGTCGAAAGCGCCAGCAAGATAACGAAGGAGACGACTCTCGACCAAAGAAGAAGAGTAAATCTTCGGCGGCGTTGCAGGAGAGTGTACAAGATCAGCCACAGTCGATCACAGAACCGGATGCGGTAGCAACAGTAGCAATGGACGTAGACTCGGTAGACCCTTCGCCCGCCAGTGTACCCACAACTTCTCAGCCACGGAAACGAGGAAGACCCCGCAAGTCTCAGGCCAACACTATGGATCCCTGTGACGCACCAGCGATCACTGATTTCTCTCAAGACAAGGGAGAGAAGACCGTTTCGCTTCGTAAACGACGCCGCGGCGAAGACAGTGTTGCCGCTGACGGAGGAGACGCAGCATCGCCCGATGCTCGACCCAAGAGACAACGCACCAGAACAGCAAAAGCATTAGCCTCTCAAGAAAATGCTACGTCGATCTCCACTATTCAGTCCAATCGTGCCGCACCTATCTATGACACCACCATTAATGTTGCTTCAAGTACGAAATCCACGCATCCTCCTAATGATTCAGAGACAGTTCCCGTTTCAGCAGCTACGACCCCGTTTGGAGGCCCTCTTTCGCCTATAACTCCCGACGTCGCTCAGCCAGAAAAGGAACCGCTAGTTGACACCCCCCATGTACTCATCGAGGATACAGCAAGCCCCCATGCCGGTGGTTCTGGCAAGGCGTTTCACAACACCCCAGTCGATCCTCTGCTTCTGAACTTTCAATCTCCAGTTGTCGTTGTCCGTCGCTTTTCTTTATTTTGGTTCAACCTTACTCAATGACCACAGGCTTCAGAACGGGCGTTGAAACCAACGGTGTCTCGCGCCCCCAAAGCCAATGTGTCACATATGCGTAGGGAAAACGAGTTCTATCAGGTTCTTGTCAAATGTGGTGGAATCCTCAACATAAACTCCAAGGAGTTTACGGACGCTCATTCGGCTTTGGTTGATGTCCTTTCCCAGTCTGGAGAACCCACTAGCGCCCCCCCTGGGACGCGGGTGGACAAGAGGACCGTGCTTGCGACTCTTGACAGTATGGAGTCCAAAGGGAGAATCAAGATGATTAAAACACAGATCATGACTCGCACTGGCGTTCCACGGCCCACGACCGTTGCCCGCCTTTCTGATGTTGATCCCGCCAAGGCGATTGAATATTTGAGCAACCTTTCTGACGTAGCCCCAATTGTCCCGGCGGCACACATAAAGCGAATCGAGGAGCCGATAGAATATGGAGCCATCGAAAGGCACGAGCGAAGGGGTGTTCTCCCTCTTCAGCTTCTCCGAGAGAGAGAACCTGGCGATGCACAAGAACGCTGGAGCAAAAATGAACACAGGGCTGATCAACTCTGGCAATACGATGACGCTACAATTCACGAAGTTCTCTTAACGGAGCGCACTACTATAGGACAATTCTACGGTTTTGTCGTTGGGAAGGTTGCAAGGCTGCGCAAAATGCACCTAGCGACCTTATCCGCCCTCGAAAGCACCGAGAGTAGTCCTAGTATTGTGTCCCGCCGTGATCGCATCGTTCACCTAGCGTTCTACAACCATGATCTCCCTCTTGGGCTTTACCTATCACTGTGCGCAGTGCTGTCTTACAATGAAGATCTGACCAAATTCTATCGAAGTGAGGGTGGGCCACAGACAGCAGTCAAGGACCTGCCCACTCCTTTGCATAGCATACTTCAGATCGGAAGATCAAGAGCTCGATCGCGGTTTCTGGACCTCATGGGATTGTTGATGTCCCTCCAGTTAGTACTGCCTCTACAAGCCACCGACTCTCCGAGCCCTCATATTCAATGCGCTGCGAACGGCGAGCATCCTACGGCGTTCGATGCGGCTCCTCTCGAGGGCTGGACTTCGAATACCCCAAGCCTCGCACCGTCTTATTGGCAGTTCATGGACACGGCACCAGTATTCACTTGGTCGCGGTCTGATTCCTCTCCCATATTCCTGAAGACAGTTTCTGTGTCTTCAAGCAACGGCGCCGTCGAGTATTGGTCGCAACTGCGTGAGGCATGTTTGCAGAAAGGAAAGATGGTTGAAGATTATGTATTCCGCCCGACGTTGTTTCATCCCCTCAATGATACTTTGACGAAGTCCCTGCGCAGGCCTTCGTCATGGGCTGATCAATACTTCCTCACATGGCACCAAAGACAGTACCTATCTCGGGCTCTGCAAGGCGGCACAAGCATCAAAGAAGTCGGCGACACTCCCCTGGACGTCGACGAAGAAAAGCTAGCATGGATCGTATCTGCTCCTGCCGACGTGGTGAAAAACTTCCTTTTCGACACTCGTAGTCAATACGCCAAGATTATCTCCAAAGCTCGCCTCAAGCGAGAACGCCTTGAAGCGGAGAAGGAGGCATCGGAAGCGGACAAAGTACTGCTGGCAGATATGGCAGCTGAAGCAAGAGCTCAAAGAGAATCTGAATGGGCTGATATGGTGGCAAGAGTGTACTCCGAGCCACTGAAAGGCTCTGCAGAAATTCGACTGCGACCCGTTCGCAAGAAGTTCTTGCAGGCTGTGTCAGTGAAAGATACGGGGTCATGGGAGGCTGAGATCCAAAAGACCTTGCGGGAAGCGGCTTTAGCAGCGTCGAAAATTCTTTCAAAACACGCGAAGAGGGTTACTCAAACTCTTCCTAGTGTTCCAGCCATATCTTCAGGACCGTCCACGGGAACAAGCTTCTTATCCCCGCCCGTTGTCCACAACCTAATTGAGAAATCTGTGGCAGAGTTGATAACACAACAAGGACCCGCCATCCCGGAGTCGAAAAGAACTCGCCAGAGGAAAAAGCCCAAGAAAGAGAAAGCTGACGGAGGTGGATATATTATATGCGTAACATGGTTATATCTATCTAATTGTTCAACAGAGGATGATGAACCACCGGGCACCAAGTATCGGCGGCATCGCTTTCAATGGGATAATGACTACGAAGAGCTTGCTCGGGATGCTTCTGTCATCATCAAAGTAAGATGTCGCGACTTGCCTCGCCTGGAGCTCACTGCCTTGGATCAAGTCTTTCCGTCTGTTCCTCGCAACACCGTGCGCCAGCGGTTGGTCCATATCAGAGACACCCCTGGCAACGAAGCTTATCTCAAGCGGCTGGAAGAAAAGTGGTCCGACCTTTGGGGTAGGTACCGAGGTACCGACATCCTTCCAGATGATGATCCTCAAAGCGCCTCCAACTTCAATCTACCCAAACACATCGAGTTCCTCCGCAGCCACATCGACAAGAATGCATTGTACGTCCTCCTTCACTGAACAAGATGGTAAATACTGACGGAGAAATAGGCGTGTTGGTTTCACCAGTACGACAAACTCGATAATAATGCCCCAATCTGTGGATGAACTCCTGGATGGGTGGGATGTTGTAGAACCTCCAGTAACTTCCACCACCTACGACTTCATGTGGAAGGGCGACGCTGAGGAAGGCCGAGAGAAAGCATTGTATCAGCAGGCTTTTTGCAAAGGAAGCATGCTTCCGTCAACGCCGGAGGAGAGATCAGAAGTTGCCTTTGTCGCAGAGGCAGCGCTCAAGGTGCGTATATAGCGAACAGACGATCTAAGTTAATAATACGCGTCCAACAGATGGTATTCGGCACGCCCAACGAACGCTACAAACCTAACATAGCCGCGAACCTGCTTCGGGATATAGGTCAAGACGCTGTCTCGTCTGCTACCAAGAGCCTTCTCGAGCGAGGCGTCTTGTCTAAGCATATTCGAGATCCGAAAAGGGAGAAACCCGGACGACGTCTCAAAATATCTGATGCGTATGCTCTGTCTCGATTTCGCCCTAGAATAGCCATTAACCGTGCTCTAGAAATCAAAATGCACTGGGCGGCCCTATTCCATTTGACACTTTTCAGGACGCCGTAGCGCTAGACGAGGATGTATATCTGCAACAAGAGTCCTCCTGGCGGACGTGGCCGCTATCGGGGACTGATGGTGACTTGATGTCGCTGTTACAGCAAGTATCCGATAATAAGGTAGCAGGGTAATTCATTCGTCTGTTGGAATGTAATTCTGATCACCAACCCTCCGTTTAGGTCGATTTTAGGGTTGATAGCTCCGCTGCTCGGACTGCTAGGGCTGAGGTGGAATGGAACAGCAAAAAAGCTGGTATGTGGCTGAGTCGACGAATGGTGCATCCTTTGATCAGCCTTTGCCGCTAGATGATGATCACATTGAGACTGCTATCGAAGTTCGCTTTTTGGGTATGGACGTGGAAACTAACGCATCGCCATGCCCTTCGGCCCCTATGCTAGATGTCAACAACGAAACCGATCGTGCAAGCCATCACGGAATTTCATACGATGGCAGCATCGCTTCCTGTGGAAGAGCTAATCCTGGTCTGACGGATTGCCAGTCATGTTTGGCAGAAGCGACAGACATATTTATCTCCACCTTGTCTGAGGCAGACACTAGTGTTGTCCATCAATTATTGACGGCTCTCCAAGAAGCTGGGGGAAAGGGGCTTGCACGCCCAGTACGTCCGGGGATAATGTGATGTTGTGATTACCTGGTCGCTGACTTCATCGTTGTCTAGGGCCAACTTGATGATTCCTATTCTTCAGAATATATATTAGAGCTTGTCGGGCGAATGACAGATGTGTCTGTCCCCCTAGCCTTTTGGGCAGGTTACGTGAAACCGGTGCTCGTGTCGCCCCATCACCTGAAAGCCTGGTCAGTGGTCGTCTCGGAGAATCCAGTTTGGAGGGTATTGCCCAGACGATGGCGCGACATATCGGGCCAGAAAGTTACAGATGGATGGGATGCAGCGCTGCGAGCTGTGATAAGTGCGATCCACTTTAGGCCGGGGCTGTCGGTGGTACGTGGGGGTCTTGTGCACTTCTCCAGGTATTTACTTGATTCACACAGGCTGAATTGAAGTGGCGGCTACGACCGGTATATGACGGCCAAGAGATCAATGATATCTTCCGGGCCCTGCAAACAGACGGTTTCGTCAATGCCCTTATCGCCGATCATCCAATGACGTCGATCTGCAGTTTGGACGACACCGAGGCAGCTTCGACATACTGTTTCATTAATAGCTCAAAACATTGGTATATGGTATAAGATCTGCATGTTGATACGGGGGAGTGTGGGAAGTATCTATTTTGCATTTATCTAGTCTACGCACGCGAGCTTGTACATGGCCTGCCGTTGAGCCAGAATCGCATCAGTTTGATTGGTGGTCTTCACCGGGTAGCTCCTGGCATTATGTTTTTCATGGAGAAACCGATGATCCCATCAACAAGATGTAGGGCGACGCGGGCAGTGTCCAGGACAAAGGGTATTCGCATATGGTACAAACAATGTGTGCAAATGCGTGGTAGCTACGGTGTTGGAGAGCGGTTTGATGTGTCTGGTTGGTCGAGGCTGGCCACCGTCATGACAACATGAGAAGGAAATGGAGGACTGACCGTGGGAATGTTGAGATTAGTGGCAAGGACCTTTAATCTGTTCGAAGGCCACAACGTCCAATCTTGGTCCCATTCCTCCCCCTTCCCCCTTCCTCCTCCCTTCATTTCAAGGCTGGTCCATTCCCTCCGCCAACGAACGAATTTTGGTGGACGACCTTCCCGCGCCCTAGTGGCACTTTCACTCGCTTGCCATTCTGCTCATCGTCGAAACGGAGGGTATTATATTCTGTTTTTTGTTGGAAACATGTGAGTAACCAAGCCAATCGTGTACCTGATAATCCTCATCCTCTGTAGCTCTGTAACCTTATACAATGCGTGTCAAACAAATCTGGGAGTATGTTCCAATCCCCGCCAAGTTGAAGCTAGTGGTGAGCACAGATCGGTGGTGCTACTACCGCAGAAATAGCTCAGCTAGCTTTCGCAGTCGGACAGAATCACTTCCACCCGGCTCACGCTTGGATATTTTCTCTTCTCATTCGCTCATTTCGTCGTTCAAGTTGCCATCCAAGCGAAAGCATTCACTATCAACGCCACTGCTGCATCATTCCTTTGGGACATAGTCACACAAGCGAAGACCACCAGCGATGCTTTCCCTGTCTTTCGTGGCTCCGAATTCCATCTTTGTGACTCCGTTCCTACCTCGATAGACACCAAGGACTGTCAATTGCTTTGGAAGGCGCAAGCGGGAAATTTAAGTACTCCGGTCGCAACCAGTTTAGCTTTTGAGAATGCCGTACCGACATCTTCTACCCCCATTACATCCCCAGTCTCCCTTCCCGCCGCTCTTGCTACAGGTGTACCCAGCAGTAACCCTGCCCGTGTGCCCTTGTCATTCGTTACCGCTGCCTTATCTATCACGCCCTCGTTTGCAAGTGCTACCACCACCACCGTCATACGCTCTGCCCCCGCTGCTGCCCCCACTTCATCAGCAGTCAAGAGCGATTCTTCAGACTATTCTAGCAGTGAGTCTTCAGACGATTCTAGCAGCGAGTCTGAGGATGATAAGCCGGTAACAGTCAGTCACTTCTGCGCTTTCTTGGTGCGTTAGCTAAATAGATGGAATTAGGTTGCTACTCCTGCCGTTCGCCTCAATCCACGCGACGGACACAAACCGAAGATTTTGGCTCTAGTCGATGCTGATGGCATGGTATCGGTGACCCTTAGCGGTATGGGGTATAATGGTAGACAAGTGGTCCTCGATAAGACTTGTCTGTGGGCACTGAACTACCCTGTTTCTATGTATGTCACGCGCGTCGTTGTTCTTTCCGCTTGCTCACATATGCGCGCACAATATAGCCTCAACAACACAAAGAGGGAAGATATCGTGTTCATTGCTTTCCAGTTTTGGGTGTTAGGCATGTCCCTCGTCGCAGTAAGTGCCGAATAGACCTCATGTGTTATGTCAACTGAAGTCCTTGCTAGATTCTCAATGAATCCATCCCTCATATGTGAGTCGCACTTGGATCGTTGTGCGACGATCTTCTCACTGCTGCCTAGCATTGCATCGCTCCTTACTCACGTTCTGGCCACTGGCTGGGCCGCGTTCCAGATATCACATACCGCTGGTTTCCAGTCTCGCTTCAATCAGCTCATCACCAAAGGCGCCTGCTCTGGTGTACAACTGCTACCCAACTATTGGCAAGATCGCCATAATGCCGAAGTCCCAAGCTTAGTCCTTAACATCGTCGCTCTTTTGATCTCTGTTTTCCTCACATGGCGACTCATCAAGGTAAGCTCCCATGTCTTCTATCGACACCCTTGCCCAAGACCTTGTTTAGCTCTTCGGCTGGCAAACTTTCAAGCGAGTCGGTGCATCATTGACCATCAACCGTGTCTACAAGATTGTCTTATCACTGTCGATCGCCATCCAAATATCGCTGTTTTTCATAGCTGTCACTGTTGGCCTCTGGATTGATCAGCTCTTCAATGGTGCCATTGGACACCTCGCTGCTCACAAGAAACTCTACGAGATTTTGTTCATCATCACCCTGATCGTGAGTCCTATGATCCTGATTTTTTATCATTTGATGCCGACCGATTTATAGCTCATTCTCCCATGGCTAATTCTAGTGAGACCCCATTTTCACTCCCGATACTGCCATGATTGATCGTTGTTATAGGGCTGGTTCTCCGTTCGCCGAGAACTCCGCGTGCCGATGCTTGTCTTTCTGGGCTTGACCGTCATGTACATGGTGGGTTGGGGTGTGATGTTTATGTCAAACTCTTTCCGGTGGACCTTCGTTACTTGGCGCTTCTTCAGTATGATGGCGGTTGCTTCTGTTGCCCTCACCCTCGCCACTTTCATATTGGGCGTTGTATGCCGTTGCAACTTTGGCAAAGGCTTACCCCGTTACTGTATGTTCCCAGGTCTTCTGATCTTGGATCTTCATTGATCTTGTTTTCCAGTGAATTACCAAGAACCACTGCCTGGCGATGACTTTGTCCCGATTCGCCCCGGCTTCGCAGGAGGTCACGGTGACACCGAGAAGGTCGAGTTTCCGTCTAATGAGAAACCCATCCCGACATGGTCAGTCACTTTCGGTCAAGGCAATGAGGTTCCTGTACCCCGCCAGATGTTCCCGCCTCCATATGCTGGAAACGGCACCCGCATGGGACCACGGTTCTCGAACGCCTCTTCCGAGCCATTCGAGACCGCATCATCCATGTCATCTGTCAGGTATCCAACAGTAGCACATACCCGGGACGATTCTCGCTCCACCTTTGGCAGTGATAGCGACCATGGGATGAACAGAGCCGTACGAGAGAACGGAACCATCCTTTCCAGCCCAACCACCCTCCAATACTACTCCCTCGAGCGATCGCTTAGCCAGGCTAGCACAACAACCTCTGAGAGTGGTCGCAAGCGGTGGATCATAGAGTAATGTAATTTCTTCTTCGGACGGTACCGACTATTGGGCATTCTGTTCTACATCACAACCCTTGTTTGATACGCTTACTTTGCCCTGTGTTGTTGACAACATGGGTCTGCTTTATATATCAACATGTAGATTATATTTCCTAGTGAGCGCTTAGCACGATAACCTGATCTCTGAAATCTGAATGGATACTTAATGCACATGACAGCTGTCGCCAATGTTCCAGAGTCCATATTCTTCTCACTACCCCATCGACAAACCTTGGTAAGTGTGAACGCAATTCCGCGCGTAAACTATCTTATTCACCGTGACAATCATTCATGTGCCTTTTCGTGAGTAGAATCATTCACTGCCTCGCTCCGCACTGAATGATTTGTATATGCGGACCAGATACGAGATAAACTGAAGTGCCATATGGGCAGGGATCACCCCTTGGAGTGAGCGAACAGTAATGAGGGACGCCATTCATGTCTTTGAGACCGCTGGTAGATGATACAGACCCTATGATCGAGACATATAGCGATGAATCAGACCTTCCGGCTGAGCAAGGCAAAAACACTTGGCTTACAGCGCCTTGGTTGCATGCGTAGTGATGTCTATTTTACGCGTAAGCATTACACACTAAGCCAATATACGCATATAGGTGCTACCTGTAAGTGCTTGTTCTCATACTTCTCTGCGTTTCGTAGGTACCTAACGTAGACCGGATGCCACTTGCTTCGCGGTCCATTTGGCAAGACTCAACACTGGCGGGAATTTATCCATTCTTCAATTAAAAGATGGTTTTCTTCAAACAAAGCCGAGTGGCAATCCTTCGTATGTCCGAACAGTCCTGTGCATCAGGTTGATAATCACTAAACCCGTCTCCTTAGAGTTGGCTGAAGCGACGAAAGAGCTTGAGGCCTGTAGATCATGATATGATCCGGTTAGATCCATCAAAACTTGTCGTCCTGCTCAAAGGAATGATCTAGAAGTGTCTATGGTAAGCTCAGTTCTCCGCCTTTGATGAATGGTGTGAACGAACTCCCGGATCTGATAACACACAGGGGGAACGCAACCGTCAGTCAAACAACTGATCTTGCATATGTATATGCGTCAAGTGAAGCTTGTTTCTCGGGCTTTGTCACTCCTCACGCGTCTGGCACAGTCGGGATATCGAGCAGTGAGTATTTACAAACCGTAGGAACGGGCGGGCAAGGAATTCATTATCCGAGATGACGAAGAAGCGGCATGGAGACATCTCGGGGCTCTACATAACGGTCGAATAAATTTTGCCCTAGACGACGGTATGCAGAGTCCCTGAACGGTGTATTTGGTAGGCTGACCGGAAGCTTTCCTGTAGCCGGATTCGAGGTGAGGCAGCATCCAACGGACAACTACACAATGCACATATCTACTATTTTCGCACACACAGCTCTTCACAGATTTCATGTTCGCTGACTTCTTGGTTACACACACGCCTATCATTTCATCAGTCGTCTTTCAGTACGTTCAATCTTTCCGACCCACATACAGCAATATGTCTAATGGTAACTACGCCAGCCCCAAATTAACCTCATGGTTTGTCTCGGACGTCACCCCTCCCGACTTTTCGGTAACTATATCTTCATTACTGGATCCTTCTTTCTTCCCACCTCCCGCTACCGCCGACGAGACCGTCGATCCATCGCTCCCCAGCGGCCTCTTACGCATGGTCTCTCGATGGCAGAAATACGTAGATTACAAGCTTTCTATCCTCCTGAACACCTCTCTCAGGGCGTCTAGACTCGATAACACTGACTAGAACTCGGCTGATTCTGGACCTCGCCGTACATATAACTGGGATATGGAGGTCGGGAACCATCGCTCTGGAATTTCTTGTCAGAGAGTGGGCCGGCGATATCCAAGGTACGATCGGGAACAGAGTACCTTTCTACTTTCATTAATCGTAAGCCTGATCTTTGGGGTGTGACCTCAAGTAAGTGTGATACACTTGATCAGCGTAGCAACTCAGTGACCACGTACTGGCCATCATGGTCTAGCTATCGCAAGTAGGTTCATCCTCGTAGCTTACCATCAAGCCGCCGTTTCATAAGACTTCTTGCTTGTAGGCTTACTAGAGATGTCAAGGTGGCCTGCTTGGACGCCGCTCAACGAAGCGGTCAGCCCCCTTGCTGGGTCATTTCCGCTGCTCAGCCTGAGAGCCAACAAAGTAGACGTTGTGCCAGGCTCTTACAGGGACATCGCGCAGCGTTTATATCAGTCAGACGAGACATGGAGGGTGCGTTTTCTTTCTGCTGAACGAGGGTGTACTGTTCAGTTAACAGATATGCCCTCATTTCGTTGTTACCGGAGTCGTGATTTTGTTCAACCAACGGCAAACCCCAAGGACAAGCAAGAAAATATAGATATTTTGACGATGATACACACATTAACTGTTGTAGGTATATACACAGGTAAGAACAGAAAGCTAAACCGAGTAAACACAGCCGAATAAACAGACAGTAAGTCGCGACCATAGTACCAATTTATGATTAATGAGACCCCCCATTTACTGTCGGACGCGCCTCTCCAGAACCGTTCGTAACTTTGATAATATCGGCTTCCGATAGCGCATTTCGCAGCGCGTTCCCCGTCTCATCGATGGAGTGCAAAAAACGTAATAGTTCCCTGCAAAGTTGCCAGTCTTCTCCTTCGATCGCACGCTGCAATAGTCGGACAGCATCGCTGTTGTCTTCGTCTAATTGTTCAAGGTTATGAAGCACCAGCAGATAGGACCCAGCGGTCTTCAGGCGCTGCGATTCTAGGCAAGTCTAAAGAAGCCTTGTGAGCTCAAGACAGTCCGACAAGGTTGAGTTATACCTCAAATAGTGCCTTAGGTTTCCCAACAAAATGGAAGAGTCGCTTCCAGCGAGTTACCTCGGTCTTACGCGCACATCCTACTACAACCTCTAAGGCATCGTCGAAGTGGTCCAAGAATTCCACGGCTAGTGGAAGAACTGCACTCGAAGAAGACTCCCCAGAGCCCGCATCGTCTTCATCATCGTCCACAGAGGCTTCTGCTTCGACCACGGTGTGTAGAAGGATTTCCAAGGCGTGTGCAAAAAATACCAGATGCTGGTATTGAGAAGCAAACGAAACGGCTTCCTTGAGCCGTCGAGCTTCTAGGAAGCACAGTAGGATATGGTGGAGGAAGAGATGAGACTATGAAAACGAGAGTAAGAAATGTGTCGCGTGCCGGTAGTTGTTGTACTCACGCTAGTTGCATGTCGGAACATGGCGAAGGGCAAGTTAGAACGAGTAGCGACTTCGATTTCGGCCCCTATCAGGATACCCTTATCCATGAGAACAGCTGTAAGGAGTAAGTATGCTACATTGCGAGCTAAGGGCAAGAGGACGTACACAAGGGGTAGAAGTCCAAAGGGATATTTACGCTTTCCTTCACGCTTGCTGGCGCGGTACTGGGGCTATCTGTGACACGAGACTCGATAGCTAAAGCATTTAACCACACCCTCATCCCTTGACCGTCGTAGCCCCATAGCGAGTTCTCAAGAGCGCCAATACCTCGAAGATGTGTCCAGCAGAATTCAATGCGATCGGCGAAAATTTGCATGTCGTATTTCACTTCATGGTCTGCAGTCTAACGTTTGGCGTCGGTTAGTAGGCTATACGGGGGGTTTGGGGCGCAACAGATTTACTTTTCGCGGGCGTAGCAGAACCAGTTGGCCGCCAACCATCATGAGGACAGTGGCCACCGACAGGTCGAAAACAGGATCCCCGAGTTCTATGGAAATGTGAATAAACGGCGATCTGAATATGGTGAAAGAACTCACGCTTCTGGGCTGTTGGAATCATCCAACTGAGCATACGTACTGCGCTAGGGACCGCGATGATGCCGTTGAAGGTGATGCTCCCACAAAGGTGGAGTTTAATGGTATCCGCGGTCGGGACAATTAGGTAGTGCAAGAGAGTATTATCAGCGCAATACACCAGCAGGGAATTGTCCACTAGCGACAGAATCACAACGAGGGCAGGAAGGGTTTCACGATAGAGGATGTTCTGGTTGCTCAACTCGAGATCTCGGGAATATAGGCGGATCTACGTACTCATTGGCAGATTAGCAAGGTCAGCGGGTGGGCACAGGATAAACGAGGTACCTGATAAGATGAGGCGATTTCAACAGCAGCGATTAAGACGTGGTGGAACCACAGCAGTCCTCCTCTGACAATAAATGCTTGCTCTTGAAGCTCGTCGGCATAGGTCTTCCACCGACCCGAGGTCGAGCTATAGTGGATCAAGCCTCGGCGTCCAGCAATCGCAATGAGTCTACCATCACTGCTTAGCGCAGAGTATCGTATAGGCCAATTCGTCGACAAGTAGTTCTGCGGTATCTGGGTAGAGCATATGTATAAAGATGTGTGCGTCAAATCCAACAACAAGGCTGCTGATGATTACCTTGATATGTTGCCAAACGTCCGACTCTGGATTAATCACACTCAAGTCAGGTTGGTCGGCCCCTCGGTAGACCAAGGCACGGTCCTCCATCTGCAGAAACGCATATCGTGTGTTATCCTATAATAATCTAGAGGATATGTAAGCCAGCCAGTGAGAGGGACGAACGACCATACAGGCGACTGTTGTCCGGTAGTCGCACTCTTTGCGAATGGGATCACGAATAGTTGACCGTCGATCTCTTTATCCGGTCAGGATATACGGAAACGAGAAGCAGTTCTAGCTTACTCTTAGGCGACG
This sequence comes from Pleurotus tuoliensis, assembly GCA_036872985.1. Lineage (NCBI taxonomy): Eukaryota > Fungi > Basidiomycota > Agaricomycetes > Agaricales > Pleurotaceae > Pleurotus > Pleurotus tuoliensis. Next base: position 3,418,700 of record JAYMDH010000002.1, read on the forward strand.
GGCGAGCCATCAACATCAATTCGAAGTTGCCTGGCGCCCAGAACTGATAGTCCACGAGTTAGGAACCATGTTACACCATTCTCGGCCGATAGGACCTACCAGATTAAATACACCATTCATAAAGGCGTCTTGGAATCTCGTAGATAGTCAGGATAGAACGTTAGTATACGAGACTGGCTCAGCACGCACTTATTTTCGTCCACTAGATCATCCACGCCAAACCCACATGCCAGACACCTTCCACCAACACTGAATATTCCCCAGCCATGGTCCCAGCCAACAGCGAGCACATATCCATCCGAACTCCACTCCATCGCGCGTACAGCACCTGTCTGCTTGCCATAGTTTGGTACAGATATACTTTCCGACTCAAAAGGAACGACGTCTTGGGACTGGAAGTTCGTGAATAATAAAGCACCACTACAACAAAGACAAAGAAGACCGGTAAATCGATACCACGCGGACGGCATGTATGTGCATAAAACACTCACCCTTGGGTCCCAACCGCTATTAGAGAGAATGTGCTATTCACCGCGATTGCTGTGGCACGCTTTGGGTTCTCGTACGTGGTCTCGTTCAATTCGCCCTCCTCATCAGGATCAAGCTGTCGACGCTTCTGCAGCCACCTGGGCATCTCGAAGTCGTATGTACAAGTTCCTTGCCATCCAACCGTCCCCTCGAGCGAGGAGCGCGAGTCTGACCTGTCCTGACTCTGATGCGTAAATTAATGCGAATTAAAGCACCCTTGTAGTAAAAGAGATCTGACCTCACTCTCCTCGCCACCAGCGAGTCCAGATGGACTGGCTTCATCCAGACGTATTTGTCTCTCGTTCAGGCGAACGAGGTATGCTCTTCCATCAGATGTTATCCATGCATCAATGCCACTCGCCCGCGAGTAGGCCATCTTAACCACAGACACTAAACGATGGTGAGGAAGCGCATATATGCTGCAAGGTTGGGGGTCGTACCATCAGGGTCTACTAGCCATGGCAGTTCGTGGTCGTCAATGACCCATGTGTCATGCTGCGTAAAGCGTTTCGGTGTCGGGTTTTCTGTATCCACCTCTTCGTCCTCTTCGTCGTAGTGTGGCCAAGGTATGCGCTGAACGGCGGGCGGGCTTTTGGTTGAGAACACGATATAGTGCTTCCGCGGCGAGACACTAGCAACCTACATGTAGAACTGTCACTACACAGAGTATCGTATTACGCACCTAAGGAGACCACTGTTGATATGTATGACACCCTCGAATTGCAGCGATATAGATTGAAGGGGTAGACTTTCGCCAGGCCCGTCCAAGAATGTCCGTTGTGCGCTCTGCGTCAACGATGACGACTGGTAGATAAGCTCATGAGGCTTATATTCCACTGAGATTAGGACGAGATGGGACTCTGTCGTCTATGACATGTCGGCCACATCAATATTAGTAGGGCATGCGCGTGTATGCGCACAATACGCACCTGTATGACGATGCGCCTGCCATCTGGCGACCAGTGGGCTGACAGGTTCTCTCCATGATCAATGATTGAGGAAGGGGTCCTCGAGAGGAACGCAAGGACTGCAGAGGGCTGTGTCGAGTCTAGGTCAGCCCTTCCGGTGTCAAATAACGCCTATATTGATCCACATACACGGACGCGCCAAACCGATATACCATTCCTCGTCAATGTCGCGAACAAAGCTTTCCTGGGGCTCGGGGCCAGGAAAATGAGAGCCTCGGGTGGGATGTTGGGGAGAGCGGGAACGGTGGAAAGCTGCCTGGCTGCTGATGTGGGAAAGTACATGGTCCTGTCCGAGACACTCGAAAGCTACCTTGCAAGCCAGACACCTGAATGAGCGCAATGCCACGAGCTACTTATACGTTCAGCGACGTGGGCGGCCAGATAGTGACATATGGGAAGAGTTCTAAATTACCACAAGATTGTGGCTCTCACGCAAAAGTTCGCAGAAAGTATGTCAATGTTATTGGTTACTCAAATGCCAACTAATGATACAAATACAAGTTGCACGCAATAAACGAAATAGCAAAGTCAGTAGCCAAAGAGGCGGTACCAAATTACGAACTGAGTGGCGGGGAATCGGGGAAATGGTGGATCAAAATATGTGTGGAGAGAAGCACGCGTGTACGAACTAAGGTCTGAGCCATTGTTTTAGACGCGACCACGTCCCCACGGGTAGAGGATTCTGTTCTGCGCTGGCTTGTCGATGGGTGTTAGCTGCACCAGTGTGCACTTGGGGCAAAGGAACCGGAATATCCGCTTCACCCAGGGCCATCGGCTGTAGACGGGACTGTCGCAGGAGGTTCAGAATGAGAGACACTCCCTCTCGCGACTGAAAATTGTGTGAGCAGGATGAGATGAGAGAGGAAGATTAAATACACACCCTTTGCACGTTTGCTTTGAACCGTGTCAGGCCGTGGTTCTCGATCCGTTTGGTCAAGCCCCACCCGAACCCGGAAACTATCCTCGCCTCCGTGGTCTGGAGCGTGTTTCTAGATGCGCAAACCATTGAGCTGCAGAGACTAATGTGCGTGAAGTAGTAACTGACCCTTCAGGGGTCTGACAAAAATGAACGTGTTCCTCGACCTGCATCACCTTAACATGGTCGAGATTTTTCGTTTTGCACTTGACCACCTGCCCGAAAGGGTCGACCTCGCTCTCCTCAATCACCCATGACTCCGCACGCGAAATTATGCCTTGAGGTGCCCACCGAGGCAGACTACCCCTCTTCAAGATGAGACGTGTTGTGACTAGCGTTCCCGAAGGTGTGAAGTCCCTTGAAATTACATCACAAGACGTTACGTGGGCAGCATATGGGTTGGGGTATCGCAGGAAGAAGGCAAGCGAAACGATGGACCAAGGATCGCTGAATTCGAGTTCAGTAGCTCCCCTGGAACGTCCAAGTCTCATTTCTACTCACTCGTACAGGAAGGATTGTGTAAAGATCTTCATGGCCAACGACCCTGGTTCTTGAGCACTGAGAGCGTTCTGAAGGGAATTTTGCGAATTAGAGTAATATTATCTGGGCGATTCGGTACAAGAGAGGGTTCTGTGAGTGGGAATGAAGAATGCGGGGTAAAAGACGGAAAGACTTTGAAGTGCTTATATCATCGCTCGTGGCTATGAAAGGAAATTGTCAGCTCCAGGCTGGGCTCGATCTGGTCGCATGACTAAAATACCCCTGTCTACAGAGACTATCCTAAAAATAGCTTGTATCGACCACACTTCCAGTTCCAGCAACGACCACCTTCAGACCATCATGGGCGGGCCTCACCCAGATTCCATGTGGTCCTCCCTGGACCAACTGGATTCCCTCCTTCTCAACATCGCTAAGCGGTCGCTTGCTCGCTGTTTCTCCCATGCCCACATATTCTGTGATGGTCACGTATTCTTCATGGGAGACTTCGTGCCCAAACCCTGTCAAATACGTCCTGCAAGCTCCAATCTTTCTGGCAGCCGCGATCGACTCTGCGAGCCCCATGTGCGACGTATGCGCCTGTAGCCGCAGGCAATCGAGCACGCAGACCGGCACAGCGGCACCCCCTTTGCCTTTTTGGATGATAGGGAAAACGTCCTCCGGAATGTGTGATACATCCGAAAGATATACTAGCGCATCCTGTATCTTGAATCCCAAACAGAGGTAGGGATGAATTTTGCTAGATGAAGCCTTCGAAGGCTCGGCCTCTGATGATCGTTGCGAGGTTAAAGGAAGCGACTTCGAGAGCGCCGTCGGTGTCGATGGAACGGTCGAGAATGGGCTGGACGGCACAGTTGAGTTGGGTGTAGGAAGATATGAAGGCGGGGGACTGGAAGAGAAATGGCGGCCGTGATGTACTACGATACACACGTCAGACACGGCATATTAGGCACAAGCATGCAGTTTACCTGAAAACGGCGTGACACTTATTCCCGTCTCTTGTATTTCGAAGGGAACTTTGTCGTGGATGATATGCCATTTAAACTCGGGAACCTAGAAGCACCTGTCAGTGTCCCCACACTGTACCGAATACATCCCCACATACATCACCTCCGCCAGAAGCGAATTCCTTCATCACCAGATACGGAAACGATCGGTGGATTTCCGTGAAGGTTGCCTCCGAAACATATACGTCAATGTGCGGTTGTATATGACAATTTAAAGTCCAGCCTGGGAGTTACAATGGAGTGATTGTATTAGTAGCTGGTTATCTGGGAGTGGAAGATGATGGAAATACCTCGAAGGTCATCTAGTCCATTCATTGCTATCCCGTTTCAGAAGAGAAGTTCAGTAAAGCTAGGAAGAAGCAGGGAATTGTATAAGCTACCATCTGCGTGTGCATGCGTGATTAATACAGCATCTATCTTGCGCAACCCGTGCTTGGGGAACCATTCCAAGGCAGCTGCCTGAAAGTTTTTCCCCACATCTATAACGATAGTTCTGCAAAAGTGGTGTGAGCGAAAGGGGCCCTAAGAAAGCGAGTCGGACAAAGCGTACACGATATTTCCATCCTTGCCCCTGACTCGCACTACACCGCTCGTATTTCTGCGAGTGTTCTTCTTCCCCTCTGGACTCAGGGTAGACAAACACGTTCGACAAGGTTTCTCTCCTGGCAACGCAGTCAAGCATTCGATATGGGGCAAGCTCGAGGATGTCCCAGTGCCCAGGAAGATAAAGTCCAATCCATCGTCTGCTTGTTTCAAGGCGGGGGATGACATCACAGCAATTAAACAGTTAGATTGTCAACGGGGGATTCGATATGCGTGGTACCGGCGGTGCGAGAGGTTGCGAAGAAGTGCGCGTGCGAAGGTCCAATCGCAAGGGAGCTATTACAGAGTTCGGCGCGAACGGGCTTTTTTCGTGTGGAGAAGGCCGCTTAACCAGTCGCTTTTATATCCCACACAACCTGAGCTAATTTCGTGCAATTCCCAAGGTTCGGCACAGATAAACGGACACGAATTACGAAATGGGGAATTTAACGACCTAGACAGGAATCTTGAAACTCCTGGATCGAACCTGCAGCTTTGCTCAAGGTTGAATGAGCCTCTCGTGACGATGGAACAGAAGGACTGCACCAAGGACAATTAAAAAGTCAATACTCGAAACGGGTTGGTAGGAAGGCGAAAAAAGCAACCTTCTCTAGCCTGACACGCCTCGCCACTGCTTGCCATCATGTCGACATGCAGGCATAGCCATGGTGATGGGCAAATCCAGTGCCCTTTCTGTAACGCTTAGTCAGAGACTAGCGCCCAAATTGTTGTCCAACGCTACTTTATCTCTACTCCATCATGTTGCTTGTTCACTACTTGTACCTACACATCTGCGATTAACAATAAATATTCCATTAACTTAATTTACACAAAATCATGTATCCAAATATCCCTGACGCCTCCACTGGTTGAATTCGCCCACCAATAGGCTCCTAACAGGGGGATGTCACGCGGTGTCACCCAGCCTGAAATCATTAGCGCACTTCACGTCTAGAAGCTGGACATCCCACTTTCAGGCTTAGATTTGACAGTACAATCAAGAGGTTGTTCTAGAATGAAGAGATTGGAGTTTTCAAATTAAAAGTGGAGTTCTTCAATAAAATGTTAGTGGTGATATCTTTGTTTCTTTCAAATTATCAATTCATCTGAAAACTCCAATCTCTAGATTCTACCAAAACAATAACATTTCTGCTACATTTTCTGGCACCAATGTCACTCTACGAGCTCGTAGACATGAAGGCGCGGATGAAGGTTACTTACAGTGGTAGCAAACAAAGGCAAACAGCACGGATTCATAACCGTATTTGCCCATCACCAATAGCCATCGAACACAAAGAAGCACGTGATGCAATTTTTTGTGAGATATAGCGGCTTGATGGTGGTGGCGTTATTGTTGGGAGCATCGTCTCGTAAAGGGGGTGGTATAGTTCATGATCAAAACACGCCGTGCGCTGATTCATACTTTTAACCTGGGATTGATAAAAGTATGAGACAAAGTAAACTGATTATTTTGTCATTATTTCCGCATATAGTATTCAGCACAGCCACAATCAATATTTCGGGAGAAAATATTGATAAGCTCCCAAAACAGTAAGAAAAGAAATATGTGTAAATAATACTTTTGGCCACCAATATGTACTTTTTCTTTTCTTTCTCATTACTTCCCGGTAAAGTAACAAAGCCTGACAATTATTTACTTTGTGCGAAAGTATTAGAATTGTAGTAGTAAATTAATGATGTAAATAAAGACTATTTCAATACTTGGAGATAATAAGTAATGAATAAGTAGCAAAGTAGTATAAGTCACAAAAAGTATGAAGAAAGTATGAATTATGGATACTCGGTGAAAATACTAAGAAAAAAGTACGAATCAGGAGTACTTCTAGGAAAACTATCAAGAAAGTATGGATCTCCGATACTCGGCCAGAAACTAAGAATAAAATATAAATCACGAATAATTGAGGGAAACGAAGTATGAATCAGGATTACTTCAGGCAAAAGTATAGGTAAAGCACGAATCACGAATACTCAGAGACAGAGTATGGATGAAGTACGGATCATGGATCACGGAAGAGGCGAGAGTGAGGCGCAAGCGACATGGAACGCATAGGAGCGAGTAAATGAGAGTGACCACGGATGCCCTGCAACCTGAAAAAGAGGAGGATTAGCTACAGAAAGGGCATCCGCAGTCGCTCTCATTTACTTGCTCCTACGCGTTCCATGTCGCTTGCGCCTCACTCTCGCCTCTTCCGTGATCCATGATCCGTACTTCATCCATACTCTGTCTCTGAGTATTCGTGATTCGTGCTTTACCTATACTTTTGCCTGAAGTAATCCTGATTCATACTTCGTTTCCCTCAATTATTCGTGATTTATATTTTATTCTTAGTTTCTGGCCGAGTATCGGAGATCCATACTTTCTTGATAGTTTTCCTAGAAGTACTCCTGATTCGTACTTTTTTCTTAGTATTTTCACCGAGTATCCATAATTCATACTTTCTTCATACTTTTTGTGACTTATACTACTTTGCTACTTATTCATTACTTATTATCTCCAAGTATTGAAATAGTCTTTATTTACATCATTAATTTACTACTACAATTCTAATACTTTCGCACAAAGTAAATAATTGTCAGGCTTTGTTACTTTACCGGGAAGTAATGAGAAAGAAAAGAAAAAGTACATATTGGTGGCCAAAAGTATTATTTACACATATTTCTTTTCTTACTGTTTTGGGAGCTTATCAATATTTTCTCCCGAAATATTGATTGTGGCTGTGCTGAATACTATATGCGGAAATAATGACAAAATAATCAGTTTACTTTGTCTCATACTTTTATCAATCCCAGGTTAAAAGTATGAATCAGCGCACGGCGTGAAACCGATCAAAATGTTGGGTCGCGCTGGCCAAATAGTGAGCTTCATTGGTGGCACCGGCAAACAACCAATTGCACCCGTGGTAGGTCCAGCGCGGCGAAACAATTTGATTCCGTCCCAGGTAACAATTGAACGTGCAGAATGTAGGCGTAATATCGTGAAAAATCGTCAAGGAGAATGGCTAGGCTACAAACTTGATGTATTGTAAGTAACACGGTGGCAGTATCGTACAACGTAATGGTAAAAAGTTCATGTTTCACAAAGATGTCGTCAGGAGCGTCACGAAACCCCGTTCACGGGAATCAGATCCAAAATAAGCATAGAAAAAGGTGGAGTGTCGGTGTTATGGCAGTGGTATTTCTCATTATTCGTCTGGAGAGGTAGAGGGTGATTCTCGAGTGATCTCGTCTACTTCCATGTCGTGTAGGTGCACGGCTTGGCGCGCCACGGAGGCATTGTCGTACCCCATATCAGGCATGCTCTCGGTGCTAACGCTGCCTCCATTGCTTGCGAGGGTGTCTTCTTCGTAGTACCGCAGCGCTTCGCGGAACTCAAGCATCCAGGCATGTTCCATTAACTCTGGAGCACTAGGCCGCCGCACGGGATCAATGGTCATGCATTGCTTGATGAAGTCTATCCCGAGATAGCTCAGCTGGCCTGGTTCAGGCAACGGCGGGTGCTGAGTGGCAACTCCTATATGGAACATAATAGCCCTGCAAGGATTGTCATTAGTCAGGCATGGTTAGAACGAAAAGGATGCGAAATACCATTCGTTATCGAGATTACTCCATGGCTTCTTGCCGGTAGCGAACTCAAGCACAACGCATCCCAAAGACCATATATCCATTGCCCCATGCCGACCCCGCTTGTCGTTCTTGATGATCTCAGGCGACATATACATCGGCGTTCCTGTCAAACTATTCATGCCCAGGCCACCCAAGTTCGCCACAACAGGCGGCGCGGAGGCACCGTCGTACGTGGATCGCCTGGACCGTTGAATGGACCGTTGGTTCTTTGCCAGAATTTTGGCAGCCCCGAAGTCAACGAGTTTGATGACCCCCATATGGTCTAGAAGGATATCTGTCGACGGAGACGCCGGTTAGTCGGGTGGCTGCTCAGACAAGCATAATGCAACTTACTATCGGGTTTAATGTCTCGATGTACGATATTTTGGGAGTGTAGATATGCAAGGCCCTCCAGCATCTGCATCGTGTAGACCTGAATGATACCCTCATCCTCGATTCTCCCATGCACCAACAACGCCGCTAAACTACCTCCTTGGCAATATTCCTCAAATATGTACACCTTGTCACGATGCACCTCGATCCCATAGTACTCGACGACGTTTGGATGATGGAGCATCTCCATGACGTTGAGTTCGTCCACGATTTGCTGGTAGAGATTAGGCAGGCCAGAGAGCTCCTGGAACTTGATTTCTTTGACAGCCATCAATGAACCAGAATCTAGGTTGACTGCCAGGTAGACGGATCCAAATGCACCAGCCCCGATAAACCGGCCTTGTTGCCAACGAATAGGGATATTCGACGTCGAGTTCGCCAGGAATACCAGCGAGCGGTCTTCCGGTTTCTCGTCATCAAGGACGCGCCCGAGTAAGCGATGCTGGGAAACGATGCTCTCCCTTTGCATCTCCAACTCGCCCAACGTCCCAGCGAGCTTATCCCAGTATGCGCGCACACTTCGGTCCTCGTAGGCGTAGATGGCGTCATTGTCCAAGGGGTTACACTTCACGTCTACGTCCTCTGGTGTGGCCTCCGCAGAGGTGGACCCCGGCTGGACAGTTCCCGCCTCTTGGAGGTTATCTTCCTCTTGCCGCTCCTTATTCTTCTTTGCTTCGAGAGCTTGTCGGGCGCCAAGAACATCAAAGTGGCCTACAAGCAAGCCCATGCAAGTTGCGACCTTGACACGCAGCGTCTGGAACTGCTCGTCAGGTATAGCTAGAATATGATGACGCTTGGTACGTTGATGGGTGAACTCTAAGGCCATGACAGCCCATCTGAACGTCCTACGGTCTGATGAATCACAATCATCACAGATAAACGAAACCCAAGATATCGCGAGCCTAATCAAAAGACGTTGGAACTTCTGCAGCGCGGCCCGCTCCATGTATTTTTGGGCCTGCTGTCCGTGGTCTGAGGCAAATGTATACCAGTTCTCCATAAGCTCTTGACAACCTGCCGTCTCCTTCAACGAGTTCCGGACATGATGCACGGAGTCCACGATGGATTCTGCCAACCGATTGGTGACGCGACTGATTTTCCGTAGTTCACGATTCACAGAGGGCAAGTGAGCTTGCTGCTCGATGACGCAGACGGGAGGTTCTATTTCAATCTCTTGCGGAGGAGATTCACCGTCCATTTCGGTGTCGCCGTCCTCGTATGGGTAGAACAGGTCCGTGAATGTCTGCTTCGCCAAAGCTAGCCTAGCTCGTGGGCCATCTGCTATCAGTCTGACTCGATTGTCCTTGAGTTCTAGATCAAACTTGGGCAGCGACATGACGTGGACATGGCCCGTCCAAACGAAGTGTGAGCAAGGGGAAAGGAGGAGTACGTAGAGGCTCTCTTCGGGCTCGGTCTCGTCGTCGTCCGAAATATGTTCCACGTTATTGAATATCCGGTAACCATCGTCTGAGGATTCTTCATCGACATGGAACACTTTGATGAGCATTCTTCGAATATCGTCAGGTCGTTCCCGCAGCGCCCGAGGGACAACGATATATATGCCGTCCTCTTCGTAGACCGTGGTAAGTACAAGAACATGGTCTGTAGCGACAAGGGTGGCAATGAACTGATTGAGCGTAGCCTCTTCTAGACTGTATTCAGCAGAGTTGCTGAACCGCTGGGTAAGCATCCTTCGAATTCGTTCAGCACGAGCGACGAGTACGAGGAGCGATCTGTACTACCTAGCAAAGCGTTGGAGCTTCCTATACCGCAGTCGTACGCCGTCCAGTATTTTACCATACCAGCTAGCCATTTGTTCCTGGGTCATCTTCCTGCCGGCTGATTGAATAGGGTTCGACGAAGACGTCCCATTGATGACAGCTTTGCCCTTTGAATGCGAAGATGGTACTCTAACTTGCGTCTCAAAGTAGTTTGTAACACGGACCATCAACTTATTGGTGAGGGCACTAGAAACAGTTGAATACTTGTTAGTAGAGTACACCGTGGAAGTTCTCGGGAAGCCATACCATAGTTGCTCTGCGACGAGACGCGATCCATCCGCAGTAGTCATGCTCACATCATTGAACGTTGCCCACTGTGATTCTAGCACATCTGTTTCCTTGAAATATATCGCCTTGGTGCCGGATTTGAGCTTCCAGTGTATGAGCTTGAAGAACCAAGCTAACGCCTCCAAAATCGTGTCTTCGTAGTCTTCACTTATACATTGCGGTAGCTTCCACCTGCCAAGTGGATCAGGGGCAAGGAAGGCCTCGTATTGTCGTTTCATTGTACATGCGACGCCAATGCCGAGCTTCAAGTCTTCGATCATCTGGTCAATGATGAGGACTTCCGGATCCTTGACCTTCTGCATATATTCCAAGCGAACGCGAAGCGCGGCCTGAGCTAACTTCGTGGGGAACGAGATGAGGGGAACGAGTTCATCCTCGAACGTTGGGAGATTCATATCTTCGAAGAGTTCTGCTAGGTTCACCTGAGCATCACGGGCTGCTCCAATGAAGCCATGAATGGTGGTCAAGAAACCCTTCTCGAAATTTCGTTGTGTCAATTCTTCTTTCAAGACGCGTTCGACGAAACTCGTTCCGTCCGCAATATCCGTGGGACCATGCTTTCCAATAGGAATCTCGTGGTTCGTGTTGGGCTGCGAAACGTCCAAAACATCACTCCCTGTCCAACGACGGAGGAGGTCGATATGTCGGCGTAATGTGATGACGACTGTGGACCACGTATTTAGAGTATCGCAACGAGCTTGGAAGTTTGGCGTATCGGCTTCAGGGAAATTCGTGTGGAAGGCCTTCTGGGTGGGATATAGCGAGTGTGCAACCTCGAGTCGGTGTAGAATAGCAGAGACTTGTTGAATTGCCGCGGCAGCCGGTATATCTCCTTCTCGAAGCTCGACGCGGAAAGAAAGTATGTCTTCCACAAGGACGCTACAAACACGCAGACGGCGCTCTTTAAGATATTTGCGTTCGTCCTCGACGGTACGATCGTGGAGTTTTGCACGAATACCAAGCCAGATATTCAACCTGTCGTTTTGTTCATCTGTGGATCTTTCAAGGGCAACGGCAATGCGCGTTTTCTCGGATCTTAGAACATCACCTTCGAGGACTGAGGCTAACATGACCTGCCACTCTAAACGTTCGCGTTCTATGCCTGAAGAGTTGGCCGATCCCTCCATCGTAAGACCGACCACAGCAGGATCAGACGCCAGAGGATTCTCCTCGTCGTCGCTATTGTCTCCGGTATCTACCAGCTGGCCGAGGCCACGCTGGTAGTAATGCATGTCCGGATCATCTCGAGGATCATCTTCTATACCGAGCTCTGACGAACGATACCGGCGAACAAATTGCGAGTAAATATCAGGGAATTCGGGAGTTGTTGAAGAGGCATGAGCTGCAGACGCATCCCTCAGTGATGGCTGATGACCACCGTTCGTACTGGGTGACAGTACCGTAGTAGCAGATTTGGTGCGAGATTTGTGTGAGCGATAGGAGGAAGATGCGGGGACAGCCAGGTGCGTCGAGGACTGGTGATCCCACGCAGCATCGTCTCCGTCGCTGTGGTCTTGTTCTGGGTGTGGGTAGAGCGTTGGCGTATGCCGTCGCATCTCGAATCCGCCGCGAGACGGCATAGCGATTCTGAACAGAGAGAGACGCGCCGGGCCGCCAAATCCGGCCAACAGTTGAGAAGTGATAAACGCCCAACCTTAAAGTTAACTTCATCTACACCGTGTCACCAGATTGTACTGAATCTTCGGGGGAAAAAGCAGCGATGGGTATCGTCGAAAAGGTAAGGCAACTATATACAGCACTCTGAACTTGTCCTGATGGTGGTGCGCTCAGATCAAAGAGATTGAGGGTACGTTATAATCGCTTGCACTCCCCGTAAATGAGTTTACCTGAAGTTGCCAGAGGAGATGGCGAGGAGTGAGCACTCAAGATCAGTCACATAGAAGCCATGTACTGACGATGATGGTAGCGCAGAAGAATAAGGTACATCCAGCAATCGCTCGCGGCCTCTAAGCTTCTCATATCCTTCAGGCGACAGAATACCATCTTGGTTTACTGAAAGCCAAGCTAGCAAGATATCGAGCGCAGCTACTCGAGCCTGCATCTAAATCCGGGCCCGCAGGAACAGGCTTTGACGTGCAGAAATCAGGGGACGCGCGGGTGGCCTTAATTGGCTTTCCGTCTGTCGGCAAGGTATACCTTACTATTATCTGTACATTCGGTACTCATACAGGGATAAATTTCTTAGTCAACACTGTTAAGCAAAGTAACTCACACCCAGTCGGAAACAGCTGCCTACGAATTCACCACATTGACTGTACGTAGGTGCACATTCCATGGCCATCTTAATTTGTACTTAGATCTACTCCGCAACGGTGATAGGCTATTCCTGGTGTCATAGAATACAAAGGTGCACGCATCCAGCTACTGGATTTGCCGGGAATTGTCGAAGGGGCTAGTCAGGGAAGAGGGAGAGGGCGGCAAGTAGTCTCAAGTTCACTTTATCTACTTGCGACCTGTGCCATTCAACCTAATCTTGTTTATATTCTAGCCGCAAAGACGGCCGATCTTATCTTGATCATGATGGATGCCACTAAATCTGATGAACACCGACGGTTACTTGAGGTCGAACTGGATGCCGTTGGGATCAGGCTTAACAAGTCAAAACCCGACGTTGTCTTCAAGCGACGAACGACAGGAGGAGTAAGTGCACCGCGTGGAATTAGTCTGAATTGACCTTGATCCCAACCTTTTGTCTTTTAGATAACCGTGTGTATATCCAATCCGAATTGCCACCTCTGTCACTGATTAGCCTTTCTAGTTTAATACCACTGTCAAACTCACTAAAACAGACGAACGAACAATAAGGTTGATCTTGGCGAGTTGTACGTTTTCTCAGGACACAATTTCCGGTGATACATGCTCACGATATAACCTGGAAGACAAGCTCCATAATTGCGATATTATGATCAGGGAGGATGTGCGTAACCATAGCTTTCTACACGACTAACTTCCTCAGCCAAGGAATCGCCTTATAGATCACCACCGATGAATTCATAGACGTTCTGATTGGTACAAGAAAATACATGCCGTGTCTTTGTATGTCCCCTTCCAGGCTACCATTCATTCTGATTCTAACACGCCCTAGATGTATACAACAAGGTGGACGCAATCTCGCTGGAACAACTGGACAAGATCTCTCGCGAACCTCACTCAGTAGTGATCAGCTGTGAAATGGACCTGAAGTTAGCATCTATCTTCCTGGTTAACGCTCTAATTCACGCCCATATGTATAGTATTGACTACCTCATCGACCGCATCTGGGACGAACTCGCGTTGGTGAAGATATACACGAAGAAGCGGGGTGCTCATCCTGACCTATCCGACCCAATCTGCCTCCGTAAAGGTGCCACCATTGAAGTAATTTTTTCTCTTGTGCGTGAGACGCAGACTGCAGATGCTGACTGGGTTGAAAGAATGTGTGTAACGGAATCCATCGGTCCTTGGCGGCAAACTTCCGCTATGCTCTGGTCTGGGGGAAATCAAGTAAGTTCTCGCCACACGCACAGAAGGTCAGCCTCTCGCATCAAGTGCAGGACGAAGATGTCGTTTCAAGTTGAGTTTTCTCCTATAGCTCCTGCAGTATCAGCAGCTCACATCCAACTTACGATACAATTGTAGTCTTCACAAAATAGAATAGGTCCGAGCAGTTGCATCTACGAATATGCAGTAAGATATGCTGCATCCACTTACGACAAACGTCACGTGCAAAAGTGTTACTTTTGAGTGACAAACGAAAGAAACCCAAGCATCAATCTGAGGTGCATGAATAGGAGAAATCGACAACTATGAAAAATTCAGAGCCTTTATTTTTGTATTTAGCTTGGTTTTCAATTGTTCTGAAACTCAGCGGTGAAATTGTTATTGAATTCACTGACATAAGTCCCTATTTCAGTAACAATAGTATTCATTCGCAAGACACTGTATGCTTGTAACAGTTAGTCAGTTGATAGTGAACACACATTTGGGGCAGCACTGAACTCATGGAAGTGAAAAAAGAACAACAAAGGCGGGAATCGAACGGGCGACCAGCGGGTGCCAAAAACTTACACGTGCTGGCACGCAAACCACTGTACTATCTTTCCACATCAGAATGGTCCACCCACTAGTATATAGCTTGATGGGCTCAGATGATCCCCCTTTGGGATTTCTGGGCCGCTACTTTCCGAGTCCCCTGAGCGCCTTCCATAAACAGACCTTTGGGTTTGTTTGCCTCTGATTTTTCAGCAAAGTTTGGCAGTGTATGGTTAGCCGCAATGGCCGAATCGTTGATAACCTTCGATAACTCTCTCAGTCACCGTCTGTCACATCACCTGACGTTTGTCGTAAGTGGATGCAGCATATCTTATCAGATTATGAACATTATGAATTAACTAGGAGTACAGGTTTGAGTTAGCACTGATGGGCGTTATTCAAAAAACACTGGCACCTAGTTATTTCCGATAGACTTGATTGTATGATTATGCGGCGGGTGGATGGAGCATACCCCAGACTGTAAAAACTTTGTTTCTCGGGTCGAACAACCATGCGGAGGCCCATCCCCATGTGCTCCAGGGCAACACAGTAGCATGGTATGAGAAGATATAGAGCAGTTGTCTCTCTTCCCCACAGCCCATAACCACTGGACCGTCGCGAATTCTTGAAGAGTTGAACGCTATGGCGAGGCACCTCTCTCGAAGCGCGATGAATTATGCTACTCATGTCGTCCCACGTCCTCAGACGATCTCGTACACGAAGGAGGGAGCAGTCACCGTTTCATATCCCACGCTGGCGTCTGAGCCTCTGTCGTTGGGTGCTTCGATAGGTGGGTTTTGGTTATGATGATCTTCGATGTTTTCTAAAAGTGTATTGTAGAAGAAGCGTTCGGCTCTCACCCTAAATCTCTCGGTATCATCATCGTTCGTGACCTACCACCTCAATACCAGACGTACAGGGAGAGGCTGCTCAAGCTCGCGCATAGCTTCGCAACGCTCCCAGAGCCTGCCAGAGAAAAGTATGCTGATCCAACCTCAAAATACAGGTAAGTACCAATGCTCGGATACTGAGTTCAAAGAGATCTGATGAACGTTGGGCATGGAAGTTTCGGGTGGTCTCATGGCAAGGTGAGCACCCGTTCCAAACTAGTAGGAATGGAATGGAGGTTTTGAATACATTGAGGGTTTCAGGAAATCATGAACGGAAAGCCCGGTAAGCGGATACTTCAGGCTGCAATTAAGATGTTCCTTGTCTCATGCCGATACGCTTGAAGATCTTCTGAAAGGCTCGTATTATGCCAATCCAGTTGCAGACAAGCCTACGGTATCATCAACCTTACGGGCCATGTACCCAGAGTACTACGGCAACAACATTTGTAAATTTCAAATCTACGCATTATCTTGGGTGTCTGTCTCAACATGCAATTTAGGGCCAGAGAAAGGGGAGAAAGGAATTGAAGGTTTCGAGGAAGCCTTCAAAGACCTCGGAGGGTGACGCTATTCTGAAGTTCGATTATTGGTAGATGTACTGACTTCGGCGACATAGATTTGTACTCAAAGTGGGCTATGCATTGGCTGCTGCTTGCCAACCTTTCGGTAAAGAGACTGCATCTAACTATGTCGTAGTGTTGCCATTAACGCTCAAACCCAGCGTTGTCACACCTCCGCGACGCCTCTGTATCATTGCCAGATATCATCGCCAACTCACAGACGACCAAGGCTCGCCTCCTTCACTATTTCCCTCCTGCTTCAGGTACGGCTCCGAAGGAAGATGAACCTGTCGACAGTTGGTGTGGCTTCCATCTCGATCATTCTATCCTCACAGGGCTTTGCTCGGTAATTCTTTCCCTTCTGTGTTTAGATGACGGAGACCAACCATGTTATCTCAGGCCATGTTCTTAAAACAAGACGCGAATGGTGCTGTCAACGTAGTGGCTTCGCCGTCTCCTTCGTCGGGACTGTACATCCGTACAAGGGGCGGTGATCTAACCAAAGTCACCATCCCTCCAGATTGCTTGGCGTTTCAAACGGGAGAGGCGCTCCAGCTTGCCACTGGTGGGAAATTACGCGCAACACCTCACTGCGTCCGCGTAGGAAGCAGCGCGAATGCAGAGTCGATTTCTCGCGAGACATTCGCCCTCTTCATGCAACCAGAAGTCAACCAACAGCTTTCCCCATCACAAACTTTCGGAGAATTTAGCAAGCGTGTTTTTGATGAACATTACAAGGAAGACTCTATGTCTAAATAAACATGCAGGTGGACTCTACAATGTAATGGAGTAGAGGTGCAATAGTCGAAATATACAATACTACACGATAGAACAACGTAATCGCAATTAAGACCGGGAAATAATAGATAGAGAACGACGGCGTGGAGAACCCGGATTGAGGGAGTCTGGTAGAACAGACAACACGGCTGCAGCGAGGCTATTACGTTTATTATGACATCGGTCTGATTTGCATTCACTATTCCTGGAGCTGTCGGAAGAGCGACGATCGTGGTCCTCTGTATCAGATATAACACTCCAATCCTCACTCGGGGCTCCTCGAGCTGAGTTAGAGGAGCTATAGCCAGAAGGTGGTTCGATACCGGACGAATGAGCCTGGTCCCGAATGGTGGACTCCTCTAGGTCATCGGTCGCGTCGTTGGCAGCCTGCCTCTTGATCAGAGACCTCGAATACTCCAAGTCTCTGTAAATGGCTTCAATGGCTGTTGCAACGCCGTTTTCCTGCACAAGGGTCATTAGCATACCATAAAACCGAAGGGGACAATAAACGTACCCCACGGATCTTCTCTCCCAATACCTTCGCGCGACTGATCTGCTTAACATCCGTAGTAGCCATGATCAAAGCTTCAGTCAAAGTCTCAACAGTGAGCTTCTGAACACCAGAGCCAACACCCAAGGCTTCGACTCTATCAGCCCAGAAATACTGGTCACCGAAGAAGGGCTTTATAATCGTCGGTATTCCAGCTACATTGAAAGGTAAGCCGACGCTTGAATAGATAGAACAAAAGACTAACCTCGCAAACTAGCCCCGGTGGTTCCCGCCCCGCCGTGGTGACAGGCAGCATCAATTCGCTTGAACAGCCAATCGTGCGGGATTGAAGAAATAGCGTATATGGAGCTTGGGAGAGGTTCTTCCGGTTCCGATGCATCTGATGTTTTAACATGGAGCCGATCCGACCATCCTTTCGATAACACAGCGCAGACCCCGCTTTGAACAACGGCATCGATTACACACTGCGTCATGACTTTCGGATCGGACACGACAATACTGCCGAAGCCGATGTACACCACTTTCTTGCCTTGTTGATGTGCCGAGTCGATGAATTTCACCAGATCTGGTGGCGGCGCCCATTTCTTCGCGCTAACATCGGCATCATCGAGGAACCAATACCCTGCAAACGACTCAGCCACGGCGACCGAAAAGCGGGGGATAATAAATTACCAGTAACGCGAATCCATTCCGGCCAATCTAACGGAGGAGGCACAACGTGGGGGCTAAAATTATAAAGGAAAGGTATTTTGTGCGGTTCCATCCTATCAAGACTGGTGCTCCCGAGATGAAGAAGGTTGCGTCGCCATCGGTTTATTTGCCCAGCCGTGGCGCGCCAGAAGACTTGGTCGAAAATCACATAGGACTGAGGTAACCGTCAATCTATAGGGCAAGGGCAGATGCATAGTGGGACTCACCATGTAGTTGTAGCTGCCGCCCATCTTGATGTACAACAATATCAGCATATGTAGATACGGTTAGAATGATGAATGAACAAACCTTTCGCTCTGGTACGGCAAAAGCATGGGGATATGCCCTAAAAATAATGTTACAGTAAACACATCGAATATTAATAGCAGATGCGCACCTAGTGCGACTCCATGTCATGGTAAAGGCCCGGAAATATGGAATCCCTAGCGCTTCGGCGATGTGATAACCACCCATAGCACTTGGACTCTCGATAAGCACGTCAGTTCCTTGCGCCGCTTCCCACGAGGTTTTTAGAAGATCGTCCAACCATCCCCGGAACTGCGTTATCTGTAAGATATAGAATGGGGTAAAAACAAGCATATGATCACACCTTCTGCATAGCCTCCTTCATGAACGAGAGTGTAAACATCCCATTCTCCACGCAAATACGCATCAACTCTGCAGGATCACCACCCACGTAGCCAAATTCAAGTCCATACTGTGGATGACTTAGTTTCGGCTTCAAGAGAGAGTGCATGTTACCTACAGATTCCACCCATTCCTTGAACTCGCCGTGGGTGGCGATGCGCACGCGGTGTCCATCGGCCATGAGTCCTTTACCAAGTGCTATATAAGGTTGTACATCACCCCGTGACCCAATGGTTAGGAAGGTAAAGTGCAAAGACTCCTTGGGTTTAAATGTTAGGAAGGTTGAGGATGCTGAGGTAAACATGACCGCGGGCAACGAATCAGTCATGTTCTCTGGGGGAGGTCTTGGATCAGGATCACTACTAGGAGATGGACGAGCGTCGAACTCCTCCAATATAAGGGCGTCGCGTTCTCCTTGACTTGGCAACGGAGCATCACCAGACGCCAATCTCCTCTGGCAATCCTCAATCTGTCGATCAAGGAGAGCCATGAATGCATCCCGTTTGTCCTCAACCCCGAACTCGAAAAACAACTCTTCGTGACCCTTAACGATGACTATAAGGCCGTGATGACCGAAGCGCGTGGCCTTCGATGTTTCTGTGGAAAGAACATCACGGATAGGAAGCGCCATCTGGGAAGCTGAGTGAGAATATGAAATGAATATATATGGATATAACGTACCCGAGTTCTGACCGCCAAAGGCCCACTAGACTTGAAGCAGAAGTAGTTCGTAGAAACGTAGAGTCGCCCATGCACTGGCAATAAACGAAAGATGTAGCCAGGGAAGTCTAACGAAAATATTAGGGCAAGCCCATCGGACAGTAAGGTGTACATACATCCCAACAGGGTCTCCTTCTCATCATAAGCAAACGCATTCCTGAACTTCTCCTGGACCTCAGGATCGATGACTGTATCTGGAGTTTGCAGTATACTGTACGCCATGTTCTCAACGCCGAATCGACTACCAGAAGATGCCGTGCTTGATGAATACACCTCCCTCACGCCGGGCATAGTTTGCGCCGAATCCAAAGCCGAAGATGGCGTGGAGTTTGAGATGCCGCTAAATACCTTGCGTGGGGTTCTGAACCAGGATGGGACACCAACACTCCACGCACTCGACGTAGTTGACGGTGGCTCTCTGCTCAATTCAGGATTGTTAGGAAATGCGCGCGAAGATGAAGTAGAAGGTGGGTACGTGTGTTCGCCGCTCGGCGTGGTAGCAGCAGGACTTGACGACGTTGAGATAGATGGCTCTGGAAGAGGAAGGTGCAAATCAGGAGACGTCTTTGAATTGCGCTGTAGAGGCCCAGAAATAGGAACGAAAGAATTAGGTCTCCGGGAAACGTGGGTGAACTCATTATCGTCAGAAGTCTCTGGTGAGGTCGTGGCACGGGTGAGAGAAAGCGAGTCTTGGAACGGTCGTAGCAGCGACGTTAATCTAAATCGTGAGGAGGTTGATTGCGGTAGCTGAGGGTCGGAAGGGAGGAAGCTGTTGACGTGAGGGGCAGGGGCAGGACGGACAGCGGTGGTATCTATGACGGCCTTAGGCGAGCCCGTACCATGAGGATATACGCGAGCAGTCCGTACGGCTGTGCGGATTTGGTCCAGAGCACCAGGAAGGTCATTGAAATAGGCAAAGAAATAAGAGTCGAAGGAATATTGCCCCTCTTGATCGAAGACCTTAATCTCTATGGTCTCACTGAAGTCCATGGCCGAGGACTTCTCCACATCGAGGATTGCTGCGTAAGGTATCGCAATCTAGAGCAGTTTCAGCGAAGATCATCTTAACAAAGGTGACTAGGTACCTTCACACTATCCCCCATGTTCTGGGCCTTGAAGATAACCTTCTTAATGGCCTTCACCCATTCGTCTCGACTTGGGACGGAATCGGCGGACAGCATGATAGTCTTCTGATTGGTCCTTAGCTTGATCTCCTTCTCGTTTACCGGTTCGCACGAGATGGCATAGCGAAGGTCAGCAATGCCATGAGGGAAGTAAGGATCCTGATCGATAATTGCATTACATCATGACCTGAAAAGGGACAATGGGGGCGTACTGAAGAGGATTGGTACCACGACAATGCGTCGTTCTTCAAGACAAACCAATGCTTAATCCAGCGCTTGGTCCGCTGAGCTTTCTTGGTCAATGAACCTGATTTCAGAATTTGGTCCTGTGGGTGCTAATCAGTACCTTAAAACTTACTATATAAGGTATAACAAACCTCTCGTGCAGGCATGTGTGCGAAGAAACAGAGGTAGGAGTTTGTGAGATACATGTAGCCTTGTAGGACTGCACGATACTGTCAGGCTTTGCCATGAAAAATATATAAGCCTTGTAACTTACGAACTGAGCGGAGTAGCCAGCAAGGCATCTCTGCGGGGATCGACATCAGTTAATTACTCAAAGCTTTACCAACGCACTCACCAGCTAAGACTTCCTCTATACCATCTAGTTCAAAGACTTCTCTCAACTTCTCCGCGAGTAGCGATCGTCTCTGGAGTCGGACTGTAGCCATACTACCAGTTCGTATTGGCACGATCCTTGACAGCCCGGGTGACGAGGTTGCCCCAGCTTGCGCCAAAGCCAAAGCTCGGGGCATGGGCGCGCCCACGAGCTGTGGAGTAGTCTGCTCGAAATCTTCTTGCTCCCCTGTTTCCTCAGAGTCCGACGGACTTTCCGGTCCAGAATTCGTCTCTTCACTAATGCGCGAACTACTGTGACGAAGCTTCCTCGTCGAAGCTCCAATATCACCTCGTCGAGAGCGAGCAAGCGGTCGGTATATTGCATGAATCGAGGATGCCATGGGTTCGGCTGTAGATATTAGGCATGCCTGATGAGGAGCGTGTCAAGAACGTAAGCAGTAAATGGCACCTTGCTTGCTATCTTCGTCGCTCTCGGAATCCAAGGCAGGTAAACTGTGCTCCATTATGTCGTCGTCATTGTCAGGATCGTCCGTCCACGGGATGGCCTGAAGGGCCTGAATGAGGGTTTGTGTCCCGGCGCGCATCTGTACATGTGTCAGCATGCTGACCGACTTACGATCGATTTTAGACTCACAGAACCGTCTCCTCGGAAGGAAGACAAGGACGGCCTGGTTGGTGCCAACAGAGGCGACGGTGGGGTGATGAAGGGGGAATCGTCTGCATGTTTCTTCGGCACCACGGTAGAAGAGGAACGTTGGGGTGAAGTAGGGCGCGAAGCGCTGGGAGTCGACGATGGAGAACGCGTAACCTCACCGGCAACATAAGTAGCTGCTCGACACAGAATTCAGCGTAGTTAAAAAAGAAACAAGGCGCACGCCTCACCATTAGGGACATCATCAGGCCTCTGCTTTCCCTTGGCCTTTCGGCTTAGGCTAAATATACGTCTGGGTCCTGATGCTGTAGGGCTTGTACTTGGAGAACTTGGAGTCGGTGGTTTCCCGCTGACACTCTTGGAAAGTTTGTCAAATCTATCGACGGTCCTCTCTACCGCACGTTTCACAAGCCCTGTCGACGCTGGTAAGTTCTCCCTCGGCTGCTCCTGTGCGGAGTGGTCGACAGCTTGAGGCGAAGTGTCGCCCGGTGCAACGGGCATGCTGGGGGCGGGCTGCGATGGTGGTTTGGACATTGGACCGTGTCCGTAGCACTAAGATCTGAATCCGCAGCGTCCCAATTACAGCAGTCCCGTAAATGTGGTCCTGTGGAAGAGCGCTTGTTACTCGATAGACAGAGGGATAAGCCCGATTGTGTCATTAAAAGGCGGATGCCGTTGGAACGCAATAGTCACAAACAACGGCGTCAATGCAGTCACAATGCTCGGCACGCTTCACTTGGCGCTGCATTGGCGTAAAGGACACGAGTTGTGTATGAGGCTGGTTCTTTGCGATCCTCCAACATCTTTGACCTGAACGTCCGTTTACGAACATCTGCAGCACTCGAATATGCGAGGGGAAGTATGCATCGGCTCAGCTTCGTTTCTCTCGTAAGTAAATGTCATGGCTCGACTGCAATTGACTAATATTCGAACCAGACTGGCCTCACTTATTCTGCTGATCTTCGTACATGTACGGTTCTTCACCACAACCGTCGCTTTGCAATCTAATCACCGTTCAAGATCGGCCAAATTAATACTTCTTCCGTAGGGAAGGGAGTTTCCATGGTAGGTCCGCTTCTAGTATGGGTTGAACTGCTAATTGAACAAGCGTAGGTAAAAGTGAATACTTCGGGATACGAGTACGTTCTTCGTCTTTCCACCACCGGTCAGACCTTTGGCTAACACCTTGCCAGTGATGCTTTAACAATCATCACCCTGGACCCCATCGTTGGTGTCCATGCTACCAACGCATCCGCCCCCCTCCAAGCCCGAACCGGCCTACGAGAATTATATCTGTTCGGACTCTACTCTTTCTGTGGTTATACAAACGAGACAGCCGGAGCCTGCTCGAATAGGACTGTGGGCATGCAGTTCAGACCGTACCCCATCCTTACATCCGACATGGCCGTTAATTATTCTGTTTTGACCGACGGCCTGTTCGACACGGCCTTCCAAACCCAGCAACCCGCCTTCCGCGACTCTTCGTACCTTGGTGGTTCGACGAGGGCTGCGTACTACATGATCCTCTTGGGCACAATATGCACTGGCCTTGCCTTCCTTACGTGTGTGCGCGTGTTTTCGGTGATAATCCCGAAGCTTACGATATTTATAGAGGCCTTATACGGCATGGCATGACTTTCTTCATTTCCACAGCGTTCGCATTAATAGGTAGCTTGTTGCTGTTGATCGGTGCAGCTATCTGGACCGTTGTAATCAACAAATCGGACGCTATAAACGACGTCATGGTTGGCAGTACACCGGCACCGTTGGGTATTATCGTTTCCATCGGTCCTGCACTTTACATGCTCTGGGCAGCCTTTGCTGTCTTGCTAGTCTCAGTTGTGCCATACATGCTTGTGTACGTCCATCTTTATTGCAGCCCGCTAACATGCTCACGCGCCGTCTCGTTCTAGATGCTGCACATACCGAGGATAGTTGCTTGATGCAATATCCAAATAAAATTCGCTTTCTCATGCCACCTAGAATGTATTCATCTAGATGTTTATTTACGCTGTTGCGGACGTCTGCGCTGACGATATCTATCACGTACCTTACGATTGGACGACCTACTTGCTTTCGGAAACCCAAAGAGTTGCCTTGTTTTCATAATGGTGTTAAGTCGTTTCTGCTTTATGCCCCTTGGTCGTATGTGTGAGGTCTCGAATCATGGGTAGGATACTAAGGGGTATTCCATAACCACCTTCAAGGTGATACCCATGGGCTTGAGCTGCTTGTGATAATAATGTTCGGAATATTCCTTCTTATCTTCGTCGCATTGTTGGTTTTACTACTCTTATCTCTGTGGAATTCATGAGGCGTTCTGCAAATAGTATAAATTGGACGAACTGTGATTGGACGGCTAGCGCTGAATTGGCGGCCCAAATGAAATATAAAGCCACGCCCCAGACAAATGCAATCCCACTTCTCCCATCAGCCATCAGGCCGCCGCTCGTTGCTCGTCCGCCACACGCTTCCCTCAACGAGCAAGGTTCATGGACCCGAAGACAGGGGTGCTGGCCAGTACGTTGCATCTGCTAAAGTGTCCGCAAACTGATAAGATAAAGCTTCTTCTCTCCCAGGAGACGCCAGCCAGTGAGTTTCATTTGATCCCCAATCACCTCTTATCTCTGGATACGGGCCTATAATTGACACTGACCCTTCTGTGCTGGATTTGTAGATTCGACAGGGGCGATGTAGCGTTCATCATCATTGCAGGCGCGATGGTATCCTTCATGATCCCCGGCCTTGGTCAGTGATATCTCCGTTGTCAGCGCGCATTACTTCCTTGTTCTCATTTCTACCAGCCTTTCTATACTCCGGACTCGCCAGACGAAAGTCCGCGCTCACGCTCGTGTGGGCGGTCGCTGCAAGCAATGCGGTCACCATCTTCCAATGGTACTTTTGGGGCTACTCCCTTGCGCTTTCTCGGTCAGCAACAAACGGCTACATAGGAAACCTGCGCCATTTCGGCCTTCGCAAAGTACTCGCAGAGCCTTCCCCAGGTTCACCCCTCATCCCGGAGCTGCTGTACTCGTTTTATCAGATGGAGTTTGCTTGCGTAACTGTGGCGATTCTAATGGGCGGGCTAGCGGAGCGTGGTCGGGTTTTTCCTGCGATGGTTTTCACGTTCGTGTGGATGACCCTTGTGTATTGCCCACTCGCTTGCTGGGCTTGGGGGGCCAATGGATGGGCATTTAAGTGGGGAGTGATGGATTACGCAGGTACGCATCAACGTATCCCGACGGCATTCCTCCAACCTCGAACTCACATAACCAGGCGGAGGACCTGTCGAGATCGGTAGCGGAATCGGCGGTCTGGCGTATGCTTGGGCTCTCGGCCGACGAACCGAAAAGGAACTCGTCAACTTCCGCCCACACAACGTCACCAATGTCGGCCTCGGTACCTTTATCCTCTGGTTCGGCTGGATCGCATTCAATGGTGGCAGCGCGTTCGGCGCCAACTTACGTGCCGTGATGGCTACTTGGAATTCCATGGTCGCCGCTGCCTTCGGCGGGATGACTTGGTGTCTACTTGATTACCGTATTGGTAGAAGATGGACCATGGTTGGGTTCTGTTCTGGCACCATCGCTGGGCTCGTCGCAGCGACGCCCTCTTCTGGATTCATCCACCCGTGGGCTTCCTTGATCCTTGGTGTTGTTGCTGGTGCAATATGTAACTTCGCCACAAAAGGTGAGTTCCTGTATCATCTATCCCCCCGGTAAACAGTCGATTAACGGCTGTGCAGTTAAGTTCTTGGTCGGGATCGACGACGCTCTGGATCTCTTCGCTGAGCACGCCGTTGGAGGGATCATAGGTCTCTTGTTCAACGCGTTGTTCGCCGATACGGAAGTCATTGCCCTCGACGGCGTCAATCTTGAAGTAGCAGGCGGCTGGATCGACCATAACTGGAAGCAACTATACATCCAAGTCGCTTACATCTGTGCGACTTGCGCGTACACGTTTGTCATGACGGCCCTCCTGGCAAAAGGAATCGACATCATCCCTGGGTTGAAGCTCAGGAATGAT
The DNA here is from genome assembly GCA_036872985.1 of Pleurotus tuoliensis. Classification (NCBI taxonomy): domain Eukaryota; kingdom Fungi; phylum Basidiomycota; class Agaricomycetes; order Agaricales; family Pleurotaceae; genus Pleurotus; species Pleurotus tuoliensis. Next base: position 3,444,494 of record JAYMDH010000002.1, read on the forward strand.
GCAAAGGGCGAGGAACTTGGCATGGACGAGGTTGAGGTGAGTAAATTGCTTAGGTTTCTGCATTATCACGGAGTTATGACTCATTGCTTGGTATGTAGATAGGAGAGTTTGCGACTGATTATGTCGAGGCTCGCCGCGACTACTTGTCCTGGTACACACCTCAACCCTCAACGGACACCAAAGAGGAAGTGGATCAACATGTTCAGCATGTCACAGCAGGGGATCGTCACGGTCGTCCTGACCTTGATGGAGTATTTACCAACGGAAATGGTCGTCTATCCTTGATAGCTGAAAAAGAGTCAGCATGAAAATTGGCTGAGATGTCTCCTAGAGAGACATGCTTTCTTTCTTATGGGCGGGTAGCGTAGAGAGTGGAGTTTATATAATCATTATCGTTCATTTGTTTGTTTTCGTGCTGCAATGCAGTAGCAGCGGTATTACTAGGCTGGAGAAATCATGCATTGGGAGTAGGACATGACAACAGTAGTACTGCGACATCGAGATACATGAGCGATCGGCGAGTTATATAAATACCGGAGTTATACACCAGAAAGCAAGAGCGACGAAAGCACTCAGCAATCCCAACCATAGACGAAGTCTTTATCGGTATTCGAAGATGAAAGCGGTGCTTGAGCAGAAGTAACTGAGTCCTCCTCAGCATGAGCTGATAGTCGGCGTCCGCAGATGCTCGAACTAAATCGCTCGTTGAGCAATAAATCGACAACGTTACGTGCTGAGATTGTTTCGGTTTCCATAGTCGACATTAACCTATGGAATTGAAGTTTGTCAATGCGAGGTAGAAGGAGAAGGAGAATACACACGGTTCGAAAGCATTGACGTAGTAGAATCCAGTATCGAGTTTTACAGGTGGGAATGAGTCAGTAGGTGGAAGTTCGGGGTAAGCATCCCACTTGATCGAATCGTTAACCGGTCATCGACATCGAGAGAAAAGGGCTCACCTCTTTTCTAAATACCCAGGTCACCGAACCCGGGAATATTCTCTCCAACCACTCATCCGATACCCTCTCTTTGGAGAATATCTTCACCGCCCACTCGTTCTCGCCGGCTTTACCGTGATACGAGATCGAGTTGAACTCCGGGCCTTTGTCACCCTGTCGTTTATTTTCATCGGTCGTGAGCATCATTCGTGGGACCTTGGAAGACGGTGGCAAGTTGAAGTAAGCTGGGTTGAATGTAGAGGAGTTGGTAGTGAGGAGGGTAACGTGTAGGTGGACGTATGGCTGGGGTTTGATTTGGGAAGCGAGCGTAGAGGGGAGTTGGATTTTCGAAGAATGGTAGGGTGCTGCGAGAATTACGCTTCTATACCGTTTGGTGCCAGACGTAGTCTCAACCGTCCAGTCGTGGGATGAATCGTGGTGAGTAATGCTCAGTACCTGCATAAACAGCAAGTCAGCACTGTAACTACTTACGTTGCCCTATCGTACTCACAGTCGTATTCAAGTGCACATCGGCGCCCGACCTTTGCAAGAACTGCTCGAAGACCAAAGAATTTCCTCCCTTGATGCCCACAGCGCCAGTAGCGGCAAGACCGACAGCACCTCCGAGCATATGTATGAAGTCAGCATTCTAACAGAAGGTCATTAGTTGTCAATTAACTCTTCGTTCAAAACATCTCACCTGGCCATAGTTCACTCGTGTTGTAGCCTCAACAAACTCATGCGCGTATTTCCTTGTTATTCCCTTGCTTTGCAAATACTCGCTCGCAGTCTTCGCGACTAGCTCATCCCAGCCAAACGAACTCGCTATATCTTGGATGTTGTCCCAATTCAACGTCTTGTCCGAGTACAGGCGTTGAAATTGGGCGACCATGCGATCAACACTAGAAGAGGGTCAAGACGGTAGCAGGTAAAAACATCGTCGGAATAGTCACATAGTTTGGGTGCGCTTAGGAGAGAGCACGCCGTATCGCCACATGAGCTTCAGCGTGTCCCACCATCCACCAGCGAACTACAAACGTTTAGATGCTTGCGCGCCATGGTAGGGACACGTACTCACGGAGAGCAGTATGTTCTCGCCATCCCAAACCCCTAGGTCGTTGTCCTCCGCGCTGAAGTCGTCGCGTGTGAGGTTGAACTCCTCCGACGCTCTCCACATATTTTTGTTCGCGTTTACGAAGATAGAAGCACCAAGCTCAATGTGCGGTAGACTTGCGTCGTCGTGAGGGTAAACAATGGTGCTGCCTGGGACGTCGGGAAGCACGATGGAGAGATGAGGCAAGCGGCGCACTCACGACCGCCAATATACGACGATTGCTCATACACGTCAACCTCAACGTCCAAGCCAAACCGTTCCTTTGCTTTCGATATCCAGAACGCAGCCGACGATCCCCCTGCTCCTGCGCCGATGATAGCAATTCGTGGGGTCACGTTTAACGGAGGTGAATCAACTTGAACGGAGGGGACTTTTGCGGAGAAGAATGGGATGGCAAATGGGAACTCGAAGGCCTTCGAGGCCCCAATGAGCAGACAAAGATGGGTCAATACCTTCATATTGACGAGAAACGGGGTTAGCAACATTCAACTTTTGTCGAGCGCGCACTGTTGCTGATGCTGCTGACAAAGCCCCCTGAATCAATGTTATGTCTCCAACTTAGAGAGCAGCAGCCGGTATTGCCGTATAGCATGACAGATCCACGAAATTCCGTGTTCCCACTTCTATCTTACATGCTTCCATGGCCTCGACGAACCTCAGTATCCTCGCTATTATTCCCCCTGAAATTGCAGAGCATGCGCTCTCCATGTGTCGGGTGAAGGATGTTGTATCGTTCTCGGAGACGTGCTGGGGAGCTTATCGAATTGTGCATGACCCCCCGCCGCCGCAGCTTTGGCGCAGACTCTTCTTGACGAAGTTCGACGACCCGTGGAAGGCCTTTCGGATTGGTGACAAAGCTGACAAAAACGCCGTCTACAATTGGCGAGGGGTCCTTATCCGACGCTTTCAAGCTGCACAAGTAGCCCGGGGCAAAGACGTGCAGCATCTCAGCCGCAAAGACGTTCTGGAGACATTCTTATCCATCGTTTGGGAGATCCCCCCGTTGATTGATCCCAAAGAAGACGACACATGTCGGAACGCCGTCTGGCTGTCGCTCACACTCCGAAATTCCAAGATCATCACGACACATCAGCACTGGTCCGACGAGTACCAACTAGAAGCACAACTGCGGGCGTACGTAGCTTTGGGCGTCGATTCAGCCACGCACGGCCCGAAGCTGCGGTCGGCCTACTCCCGCCTAGAGGCCAGACGTACTAGCAGCAGGACGTATACCTATAATTTGGAACACTATAAGGAACGCAACCATTATGGCCCGTATCTGAATTCGCCGAAGCGGAGGGTCAATTGGGTGCATGTCGAGGCGCTGATGAATGTAGTCCAATCCAATATACGTGAGATCCCCCACCAGTGGGCGCAAGAAGTCGCCCCGCCCGTGAATCTCGAGTTCCTTCGAGCGAATTCATCTTCTACATCTTCTACAGAGAATAATCCCATTGATTGGGCAGGAGTCGAGGGTGGGTAACTCCCTAATCACACACCTGTAGGATAGATTAATCAACTACATATTATAGGTTCTTGGGCGAGATATGTCTGTTTCATGGATTACAGGTGAGTGAATTGGGAAATTATCCAAACGGCCGGCGATTAATAGTATATGTCTCCTCTACCACAAGGGAGCTATTTGGTGCGTACCTTTGTTCATCTGATCCACTCCCTTCTCACCGTACTCCTAGCATTCAACGTTAGTGCCGCCGCCCCATTCCTATTGATATTCACGAGTCCAACCCCCTTCTTCATGTAGTTCACATCGATGTACGGCGGTCCTCGCAACCCAGCCTACTTCAACGACCCGTCTTTCCGCGAAGCCACTCGCCTCATCCGCCTCGACTTACAAATAACTTCCCCGGACAAGCTCAAATTTCGAGGGTTGATGGATGCGGGGTACGATATCGCGGAGGAGCAGGGTGGGGAATCGGTTTCGTCGACCAGCGACCCACGCTACCCCACATTGTACTTCACCGGATCTTCTAGAGGCTCCATAGGAAATGAGGCCACTATCGAAGGCAATGTCAGACTCGGTGTTGACAAGGTGCCGCTTTGGAGATTTGTCAGTCACCATGTTGATTACCTTTATGGCCTTGGTACTAATTAATTTCAACTGGACCGCTAAGGTTTCTATCTACGACGGACATGCGCAGTGGAGGTTTGTGTTTGTATCCCTCGTTCCCAACAATTTCGCAGGGTGGACTGACTCTGTTTCTGTAGCTCGGAAGGTGTGCAGATCGGGCATGTGAACAGTGCTGTCGGCGTTGTCGGCGTATGGACGTCCGATACCCATGACGAAGGTTTGTCGATGTTTGTGCGCTGAACGTCCAGACGCTGACGACTCGCCATCTATCTAGGTGATCCAGCTGGTGAGCAATTTCCGGATGGCGTTTGTCAGTTTACTAATACCTCGCACAGGTCCGTTCTGGTTCTGGAAACCTACACGACCGCTCGACGAAGCTAACGACTTTATGTAACACATCGGCTTTATACACTTAACTTCTCGGATGTATGTAACAGTTAACCATGTAATATTGGCCTAGAGCATGGGCTTGGCTCCCAGCGTGTTCTGGAAGTAATTGACGAGTTTGCCATATACTTCTTCGTATCTGTGGCGCAAAGTTAGGGTTCGCGTAGCGACGGCAAGTGTGATGGCATACGCTTTGCGATTATCTTCGTTCTTCAAGTTACCGCGTGCTGCGGCCCACCCGTGGAACCTGAGCAGACGTCATTATGTCGGTGAGAGCATAGGTGATGCTGAACATACATATAATCGTAGTTTTTGGAGTCGCATTGAGCTGAGAACGGCTTTTTGCTCAGGATGTCCACGATTTTGGTGTACTGGAAGAACAATCAATTCGCAACTGCAAGGGGACATCAACACGAGACTAACCTCATCAACGGGCTCGTCTTGAGAGATATAGATAGCCAAGGGAACCGTTAATTTGGAAGCGTCGTCGGCAGACAACATCCTGAAGATACCCTTGTGGGAATGGGAGCAAATGGAGGGTGTGGGGTGACCTACGCTGGATGGACGATAGACGAGGCGTCAAATGGCGTGCCTTCGCCAGAGCTAACCACGACAACCTTTCCACCTGAGGAACAGATCTTGACAGCCATACGATAGGAAGTATGATATGCACGTACCCCAGCAGAAGCCATACACGCCAAGTCGTTTAGCACCGTCGTTCTTGAGCAACTTACCGAAAGCCTCGAGTTTCTCCTTCGTTTTCTGTGGGTTGGCGGGGCCACCGAAGAAGTCTTGCAGGGCTTGCTTATCTGCATCAAACTTTGGTGGGAACCCGTCGATCGGAAACGCGCTATCAGGCTCGAAGAAATCGGGCATGTAGACCTTGGTCTTCAGCGCCGTGGCGATGATATCCGCACCCTGCTGGGTCTGCGGGAAGAATCTAAGTAACGGTTCGTGAGCATTGGAACATATTAGCACGGTGTGTGATGCTTACCCGAAGATATCAAACACGCAGACAATGGCGTCATCACTCTCATCAGGACCGGTCACGTAGACTTTCTTGAAGTCCCCGTGCGAGGTGAACTTTCCTTTGGGCGTGTAGTCGTCGTCGATCACCGGGGGGATTGAGCAGCAAGCCTTGTTCGTGTTGTGCACGGTGGTTGATGCAGTGGTCATCTTGGCTTTGTTGAGTTGGTGAGCTAACAGACGGAGGCGTGATATCATGGATCGTCAACTCAGTGGAACCGGAGGTCCGGCAGTTTGTGACCCTGCCCCCTATAAGTAGCAGAAGGCGGTTTGCCGATCGTGCATCCCCACATGGCGCTACTCATGTGACATCGCGAGAATTCCTGACATAAGCAATGGTCCTTTTCGCGTTGCTCCGTCATTTTGACCTCTTTTACCCCGACCACCACTACGCCAGCACTAACGCTTCGACGTGGTAACTCAGTTTGATTCTAGAAGACATGGGTATACCTGGAGGGGCAGATAAATCCGTAGCTCAATTAAGCCGGAGCGCCTCCCAGCCTTTTTCGGCTTCCAGTGTTTCGACAGTGGAGTGGGAGGTGCTTGACTATGCGGCTAGTACATTCTTTGTTGTTTGCTCTCACTCTCCCAATATACATATTGCTTCCTCACTGCTTTGCAATGTAGTTACTGCGCTAATGTGTTCAATGTGGTCCTCAGGCGGTTGTTCGGATGCCGTACAATGTTTCGCTCTAAGATCACTGCCGAATTGCATCGCCTCATTTCAAAGCACGGTAGGGCTGATGAACAAACGCCGATGGGGGAGCCGGCGATCTTCGTAAATTTTTCCAAAGCCAGGGGTTCGAGCATGGAATTGATCGGACACAGTCTTGGAACTGAGATATAAAGCCTATTGACGTTTTGAGCGATTGTCTGCGATATTCATGGTTGCTCCCTAGTCGTGCTTAGCAAATGGTGTTTGCTGCAATAGTGCAGGATGACCAACTGCGGGGGCTGCAGTCCTGCAATTACAGCGCAAGTGAGTCGAAGTCCTCTTCCTAGTCTCGTTCTTATCATGATCTCTTTCAGTGGCAGCACTTGCATTCACGGTCTGGGACATAATCGTATCCTTCGAGGACGAGGTGAGGCGCAGACTCTGGTTAGTTTGCGTGGTGCACTCACGTTCATTCAGGTGGAACAAATCTGGCTGTGAGTGTCTTTCGCTGCCGCAGGCCCCCTTTCACACTCAACTCCCCGTTATCAGGAGCGCATGGACGAGGCTGAAGTTCTTGTACCTCTTCCTCAGATACTTTTCTCTAATAGCCCAAGTGTATGTGGGCGACCTTGTCCCTTGTTTCCATGCTGATTTCGCCCTCAACTCCTGCTCGGTGTTTGTTAATCATAATAGGATTGCCACGATCCTCACATTAGGATTAGCTGCGCCACTGTATCCAGGTCGTTCTGTTTGCCTTCTCTTGCTATCTTTCCAAGCCATCTCCAGTCAAGCCTTGATGATGGGTGTACAGGTCTTACTTGTTCTGAGAGGTACGTGTTTCCCGACGAGTCCGAAGACCATCTATCCTCATCTGCTCTTCGCAGTCATCGCCCTATACAACCGTGTTCGTTGGCTTCGCACCTTTCTCAGCGTACTCTTTCTCGCCGAAGTCGTTTTGATGACCGTTTTCTTCGGTATCTCATTGAGTAGCATGGATTACGGAGTACATTGCGTGATCACTGGGTTTCCGATCACGGCCACCGGATTTCTGTGCGTCTTTGTTCCTCTTCAGACATGTAGAGTCCTGCTTAAACAGCTCACAACTCCGTTCTCGGCGAACTCAACCGCCTGCGTCCGCTTTGCACGAACTCACATATTTTCACAGAATCCCCCCTATCCTGTATGAAAGCCTTCTGTTTGTCCTTACGATGGTCAAGTTCTATCAAGCCCTCCGTGATGGATGGGGCAGGCAGCCTGTAATCTCCCGGTTCATGAGTCACGGCATATGGGCGTTTGGGGCCCCCTTTGGTAAGTGGCCATACCTATTAGCCCTTCTATTTCGCTTTCTTGGCCTTGTTTGCTCGGCGTCGTACTAATGGAACTCAATTCATAGTCATCTTGACCGTCAACACGCTTTGCATGGCCTTACTCAAAGGAGCTATTGCAAGCGTTGCATACTCGTAAGTACCATACGTTTATCTCAAGGCTTCTATGATCGAAGTAGAACACCGAACTGAGTACTGATCGCCGTTGATTGGGTAACACTTAGATGGATCATCGCTATTCCTCCATTCGCTGTGCGTGTTTCATTGCTCGAGAAGTGCAGCACTACTGACCAGGCATCCTTATCCAGGGTGCTCGTCTCATTTTAAGCATGAGCCATCTCTTCAGTCGCCAGCCTTCGATGCGGCGGACGACATCGCATGATCAGGTTCTGTTGGATACAACCATTATGCAGATGACATACCCATCTCATACTGTAACCGGTTGGTGCTCACTGGCCTGGCGCCTTGAAATTGTTGACCTTATGTTGTGATAGATGCCGGTTACGGCTCATCCTCATCTTCCTGGCAACACAGCCAAGACCCTAATGCTATCTTGGTTGTGGACCGTTGATCATTTTGTTGTGTGTCTGAATTCTTGCACTCCCAGCATTGTACTTCATCCTGTAATTTCATATTTCCATTCCGATCCTAGTCCCTGTCTTTGTATCATATATATACCCCCCTCTACTAGATAAATTTGCACTTCATGAAAGATCCTTCGTGATAATCTACTATGCATTCTACCTACAAGTACAACGTCCCCTTGCGGGTACAGTGTGAGTATCATCAAAATCTTCCGTACCACCGCCTTGGAATAATCGTACTCGCCAGAAGACAGATCACAATTAACCCATACTCCATTAATAAGTCCATTACTAGCCATGGAATCCAGTTGCCGGTTGCAGTGTTGAACCGCCGTAGTGTAGGATTTGAAGACGGTCGAAGCCCGAGCTCGTCGTCGGCTGACCATGCGTTGAGGATGCTGTACGCAGCACGCGTGCCAAGGAACAGAAGCGCCAACGTGATCCCTCGGAGCAGCTTTTAGGAAGGAGAGCAATATCAATATCAATGGATCAGAAGTGCGGAACATCCTACGCACCGGTCTGCGCTCTGGCCGAAGGTGATAGCGATACGAATAGCAAACGAGATGCGTGACGAAGAGGATAACCCATAACGTAGCGTATATGATAGCCCCCACTTCGCGTAAGATCTTTCCGATATTTTGAGCGCTTTCGCTGCTGGGGTCGTTCGATTGAACAGCTCCTGCTACGGATATGGCTAGTGCCGCGAGTGCGAGTATGGCAATGACTCTGAAGGATCGTATGGTTCGATTGCTCTCGCTGAAAGAGTGCTGACCACTGGGGGAACCGTGAAGATCGTGAACCGGGGACGAAGTGAGGGACGACGTACACGAGGCCAAGGAAGCCTATGATGGATAGGGAGAGAAATGCAGGTGCCGCAACATCCAATGCATACGCTGCCCTGAACAGAGTGATCATTGTAGGTTCCACCAGTTGGCCTGCCAATAGTAACGCTCCATTGGCAATCCGAACTAGCCGACGAAGAGGTCAGTTCACGTTGACCATAAAAATATACAGGATTTGTGCATACCCAAGGAATGTAGAAACAGGAATAACCAGCCTGCATCGCGTCGTAACGCGTAGCGGCCCATCAGAACAATAGTAATCGCAGCAATGGGTACATAGAAGCCAATTTCTGCGGCCGCAATCTTGCCCCGCTCGTCAAGAGGCATTCTGTTAGATTAAAGTCCGATATTGGTATCTCGTAATTCAAGTGTTTGGGTCCTTTTCTCGTAGATTTTGGGTCGTTAAATGGCGTGAATGGGACGAGGTGTCGCGGGAAGTAAATGAAAGGATTCAAGTTGAACTTGGTTGAAAAGTTGAACTTGCATCACACATGGCGCGTATGCTTTATCTAATCTAATCTCGATCGCTTCAGGGCCAGATAAGCGCCTCAGCGGTTTTCAGACTGACTTGACGGTGATGGTTGTTCGATTAAACGACGATGAGGCTTCCACGGAGAGTACCCTGGGCATCGCTGGACGATCTTAATCGGGTTTGCATCTGGATTTTCTACGACGACTCTGATGAATCGAAAACCTTGGCCATTCAGACGGTGTGTATTGATATTTTCAGTCATTTGCGTTGTTAACAACGGCTTGCAGCTGTCAGCATGGAAGGCCACGACCGCCCTACCGCACGCGTTGGACTCGACATTAGCCCTGCTGGCCGTGACACAGCAAGATAACTCACAAACGAACTCCTCTTCGTATTTGTCGTTGCGCCAGAGCTACGCAGCAGCTTTGATTCGACTTGTGAACGGTCTTGTGGATCCCCTACAATTCGGAGTGTACGCCAGGTCTATAGCTGCAATAGCTGCGCAGCTGGGCTTGCCCGCATGGTTAGTAGAGCTGAGGCATGCTGCAACGCATGAAGATCTACCGAGTCTTGAGCTCTTACGGCAGGCTTCCAGAGAAGTTAGTACCATGTCATGTGTCAGGCGTGTATTTACTCGAATAATAGTCTTTGACATGGCTGCTCAACAACTACTTCCTCCCGATACTGAACCATTCAACATCTGCGGAACTTCAACCAAAAACTCTTCCGCCCCTTCTACCACTGCTAAAACGCTATAAAGCACTCGTAAAAGCAACATTGCGCGATGCATCGCTGCGCACTCGGTATAAGGCGAATTTGTCGACCGTCCTAAAAGAAATTGAAGGGTGGATAGCGGATGCCAAGGTTGCAGCGAACATCGCGATCGGAGGAATTGACTGGAGCGGGACTGCAGAGGATGAAGACCCTCGGGAGAAATGGGCACTGGATAGGCTGAGCGACGTACTTCTGCTCAAAAGTGTGCTCGTTCCACTTTCGAAGAAGTAATTTCGATCTTCCATAACTTTCGAAGTACAGTTTGACGAACTTTGTGTCTAGGAAAAGAGTCTTCCCTGAGGATACATTTTACCCGCCCGTGTCTTCCATCTCCCTATGGACACCATTATTGGCACATCTATTCCAGTACCATGCTGATCTGCCCCGTGTATTGTGCGAAAGGACCGCATCATTTCTCGTCTCAGGCGACCCAAGATCGAGCACTTCACATAGCATGTGTCTCGCCCGCTGGGCGGCTTGGATCGTGGATAAGAATAATGCAACTTCCGATGGCCGTCAGGATTCCGGCTTTCGCAGAGACGTCGTAGCTATTTTGCTTCAGGCCATGATGCCTGGTGCAGGGACCGACAGGGCGACGAGACCGTGAGTGCTGTGGCAATTATCCTGTCTTCGCTGTTCTCAAAGTATGGAACCACTGCAGCATTTTCGCACTTCTCCAAACTCTGTGTGAAGGCGATCAAGATCTGGTAGACACATACTCTGCACTCAATGAGCGCGCCCGCCTATCTCCGAATGTGTTTACGGTAAGGCAATTCGAAACACACCAATTCATGCGAACTTCTACCTAATTTCTGCACATGCTCGTAGGAGTGGCGTCCTGATGATCTCGAGGTCATGGCGCATCGTCTCGACACCCTGACCTCGGTCGACGACACATACGATGCCAGTGCTCCTTCCTTGCGCGCCGGTGCACAGACGGCCGCACCGGTGAAAGAAGGGACGACATCAGTGAACGCGGCAGCGGGTTGGAGGATTCTAGATGAGCGCAGTAAATGGAAGCCCACTCCAATCGGTGTATACTGCCCCCCATCGTGATGCTCCAGCATCTCCGTGTGTGGAAGCACATCGAGCAACAAAAACTTAAATGTATTCCATGTTGCTGTGGTTGTATGGAATACGAAACAGCACAAAACAGCCTACATCATAATCAGTTGTGAAAACCTTCGATTCCGGATATGAGAAACCGCGGTTGCTATTCGATGTTGGTCATCAGGTACTCTATTTCTCTGATTGCAACTTCCATTCTGGTAACGCTCCTGGAAGCAAGCCATTTCTTCATCATCCATTGTTATCTTATCTGCTTTCTACGCCCCCCACATTGTGTCTATTCTCGACCACGACGATGACTGCGACACCTATCAACATCTGCGTCCTCGGGGTCGGTTTAGGCTGCATGACTTTCCATATACCTTCCATTCTCGCACTCCGAGACCTCTTCACCCTTCACTCTGTACTGGAGCGCAACCCAAGCACTCTTGGTGGTAAAGTTCGCGAACGGTTCGGCGTAAGTACCAAAACACACCGATCTCTCGACGACGTATTGGCCGACCCTGAGATCGAACTAGTGATCATCGCGACTCCGAGCCACACCCATTCTGAATTTGCACAACGAATCCTGGAAAGCGGCAAGCACGGTGAGCAAAGGCTTACGCGACATTGTGTTTAGCACGTCACACAGTACTCTATCAGTTCTTGTGGACAAGCCTGTAGCTGCGACAGCAGAGCAAGCTCGTGAGCTCGGACACCTAGCCAAGTCACAGAATCTTGTCATCTCTCCGTACCTGAACGTCCGGTGGAATTCAGACTTCTCTCAAGAAACTACTCGAGCTCCCATATTCTGATCCTAGGTCATTGGGGACAATAGTCGAGTTTGAGGCCCAGTAGGTGGTCCTTTACTTATGTGCAGGATCAATGCCAATCCAACGAATTTGCAAAAGTTACAACCGGTATCGAAAGGTGTTAAAGGGAACCTGGAAGGATCACCCCCTTCCAGCCAATGGTCAACTGTATGACCTAGGGACCCACATCATTGATCAGGCTCTCACCCTTTTCGGTCGCCCGTTGAGGCTGACAGCATTCGTCCAAAATGCAAGAGGTATAGGACATCCGGATGTAGACGATACAGTGCGTCCCAACGCGTGGATATTAATATTGCCCTTACACTCATTTACTTCTTGTTTGTAGTTCTCCGTGTTTGATGCCAATCCCTTGATACCTAGCTGGCCATCCACTGATCCAGGAGCGTATATCGATCTGTTCAAGAACCTTGCATCCGTTATTAGAGATGGTGCGGCTCCTGAGATCAAATGGGAAGAAGCAACGGCTGTGATAGAGATGGTAGAGCTTGCCCATCAAAGCTCCAGAGAAGGTCGTACTCTCGATGTTCCGAGCCACGAATCCCAGTAGTTGTGAAAATGAAATACTTCCAACACAAGGATAGATGTTGTATTCGAGTTTCGACCGGACCTGAAGTTATCCAGATCGTAACGACCGGTCGACAACGACGGCGGCACTAAGCTACACCACGAATAGTACCTTGCAACCGAGATAGATACGTGAGAGTTGATAATGGTAGGCAATTGATAAGTGCCTAACTACACGAACCCATTTCCACCAGTAAGTACGTCTTCCGATAAAACACGGCCTTCGCGACCTAAACTTCATGAAGGTATTACCACCGAGTTCTTGTGAAGATAAGGGTGTACTTGTACAGAATATGACTTTCATTACGCTATGGATAGATAATGTGTAGTTTGTGGATGCGCGTCGCACAAAGAACTATACATGAATTATGCTCGTCCGCCTTTCTTCTTCTTGTTGACGACCTTGAAGCCTCCCCACTCGGGCTGGGTCGGCTTCGGTTGGGCCTTTACGACGTCTGCAATCGATACCGGCTTACTCGTGGCGTTGCCATTGAAGTTGGTCTTTGGACGGGAAGCCACATCAGCTTTGCGCTTACTTATGAATTCGGCTGAAAAGCGTCTGCCGTCAAGAGTGGTGCTGTGAGCGTAGATGAGGTCGGAGATGATCTCGGTCGTCGAGGGATCTGGATCAAGGGGGAACGACAAGAGCATTTGCATGATTTCTTCGACTGGGAATATGTCAATTAAAAAGGAGTGTTAAAGGATCACTGTGACCGTACCATTGACGGTGCTGCTGAGGCCTTTCAGCGAATCGCTCAGCCATTTCAAGAAGTCGTGTGATGGGTTCACAGGGTAGTCATCAATCTTGGAGGCAGCTTTAGCAACTGAAGCCGCGCTAGGTTTGATAGTGGCTATGCCATTGGGTCGAGGAGTAGGCGCAGGTGCGGCGGGGGCATGAGAAGCGGCGGGAGTGATCGGAGGACGGGCAGGAGCTGCACCTGGAACGGCCTTTCCACTTGGCCCTACAACGGACCATGCGTTGCTCGCTTGGACTGGCGGTTGAGTAGGACTTGTGGCCTATAAACGCCAGTTGCATCAGCAGCGAAAGACGGGCAAACTACGGGAGGATCAAACCTTAGTGGTGGTTTCAGCATAACCTCTTTTCAAGGCTGCCGCGGCCGTCTCTTTGACAGCGAGCTTCTTACGACGCTCTTCTTCGTCCTGAATTTCCTTCATCGTCTTCTTGGTCGAAGGAGGCTTCACTGCCGTGGTCCAAACGGGAGGCGTACTTGGCGTTGAACTGCTGGCGGCGGCTCCAGCTAACACCTCCCTGCCCAAAGAATTACTACGAGAACCAGCTTGAGACGTGGGTAAACCCCAAGAGGCTGAAAATGGTTGAGCTTCGTCAACCACCGCAACAGCTCTTGCAGCCCGTTCCCTCTCGCGTTCAGCAGCCTTGCGAGCTTCTGCCTTCTTAGCTTCTGCCTCCTGTATTTCCCTCAAGCTCAATGACACACTAGATGGCTTGCTTTTCTTCAAATCCTCTTCCGTTGCCCAAGCAGGTTGCTTTGCTCCTGCGGATAACGTGGATGGCGGCGGCGACGGGCTCTTGGTTGGTAAAGAGGGTACTGGAGCAGCTGGAACAGCGGGTTTCTGAGCCTGCTGAGAGGTACTCTTTCTCCGAGATTTCGCATTGCCAATGGGAGCCACCGCAGCGGCGGGTGCAGCTGGAGTTTCGGCGGGCATGGACGGTTTGGGTGTGGCGACGGGCGGTTGCGCCGTCTGGGTGACAGAAGGTGTGTTGTTTTCGGCCGCTAGCTGCTGCTGCTGATTATTATGTTGTACGATATTACTAAAGGTAAGGCTGTTCGGCCCAGTGGGTTCCTTCCAAGCATCATCTTCAGCAACATGCGATGCCGCAAACCACGGCGAAGGATCATTGACATGCGAATTTGACTGGTTGGATTGAGAAGGAGGTGGATTACGCTTCCATGCGGAGGGCTGAGAAACGGGGACGGGTGCAACGGGGGTGGTATTCGTAGCTTTTGGATGAAGCGCGTCAAATGGACTCGGGCGAGGTGTAGAGTCTGCAGGCTTTTTCCAAGGAGCTGGCGCAACAGCGGACTCGCTGCTCGGTTCAGTGGGTTGCACCGGAACGGGGATGTTATCGGTGGCGGAAGGTGGCGTAGATATAGGGATCTGCGAAGGTATGGGTGGTAAGTGGCCTGTATATGACACGCCGTTGGAATCGACCGGGGGTACCGCGGGTGAAGCAAAGCTGCTATTTCCAAAAGGGACATTGGAGTTCATGTTGTTGAAGCCGTTTTCCTGGGGTGGCGGATGCATGTGCATCATTGAAGGCTGGCTCGAACCCGGTATACCGCCAGGAGCAGAGTAACTGGCTGGCAAGGACATTTCTGGCCCCGCACGCAGTCCATATACTTCATAGCCGTTTGCGATGGATGGATCGGTTATCGAGGTCGGCCATGATTGATTCGGTTGGTATCCCCCGTTGAAACCGTACATATCTGCAGGCGCGGTGTTGCCATAAGGTTGTTGAGATCTCACACCATAGGTGGGATCTATATCATAAAGTTCTCGACGAACGGGCGGATACGTAACCGAAGACTCCGGGACAGTAGCATAACCTACAGGCCGCACGCCAACCGAGGGGTCACCCATAGTATACGATCCCCTACTAGATGTTCTACCACCAATGGCATCAGGGGAATTGTTGCCAAATCGACCAGCGCTGAAAGCAGACGAAGGAGATTCTGCGAAGCCCGCGCCGTTGGTCAGAAATGAGTCAAGAGTCGAGGTACGAAGGTTCGCTAAAGGAGCTGGTTGGAATGGCTGACTAAAGGAATTGTTCGCTAATGATATGCCAATATTATTGAGGAGCGTGCCCGCGTGTCGCATGAGGCCAGGGGGAGGTGGTGGTGGCGACTCCGGTGGTGACAAGAATGGTTTGCTCCCTCGCGCCTTGATTACCAGCTCATCGACGCGTATCCAATTTGCATCGGATTGGGTTCGCTTCGTAGGAAGGTCGGGCGTGAAATAGCCATCGTCGTACCATTTTTGCATTGTATCAGCCCGGAAGGGACCTGTAGGATATCTTGAATACGAAACTAACAGTAAGAGAGACTGGAAACTCACCTTGAACTTGACCTTGAGGATCTAAATATGACCACTCTACGTTGGCAAGATCTACCGAATCTTGCGCAGAGGTGCTAGATGAGCCCTCGACCGCACTTATAGCGCTAGTACCGTTAGTCTCTTGCAGCGACAAGTCGCGTACGCCGTTGCTCAGGCCATGATTCTCGGCTTGAGTCATCTGGGAGGTATCACTAATTGATGAACCGTGTTCCGTTGTCGACGATGAATGATTTCCGTTTGGTTTGAAGCCTCCCTCGCCAGTACGTGCTGTCGAGTCTTCTACCGCCGAGGGTTTCTTTTCAGCCAGTGTTTCGCCAGGATCCAGTTGCTTGCTCTCTGATGCCTTGCGACGTGCTAACCAACCTTCTCCAGAGCCACTTAACACGCCGTCGAATCCAGAGCGAGAACGAGGGGACACGAGGCCTCCATCACGGGGAGACGGCAGAGCTCCCGACACCTTCCGTCCCGGTATCGTCAAAGATGGTGCATCTAAGGAATCCGCAAGAGTCAAAGACCATGTTTTTGGAGAAAGTCTCAACGTGAATACCTGAGTCCCTTCTCCGCCCCATTAACACACCGAATCTGTCTCTGTGAGGACTTGCTGCAGCTGCTGTGTTAGAGTGGCCTAACCGAGGACGCTCCAGCCCTGTAGTTGTTGTGGATAAGAAGGTCGGGTGATCAGTAGTTGACTGGCGTCTACGAATTTCAGAGTTAAGAGGGGCTGCAAAAAGCTACAGAAGGAAACTTGTATGATGAATGGGAGGGGGACAAGTCAAAGGGGATTTTCTAACCTTCTTCTCTGCTTCATCCATTTCTTTGCATGCCACTGGGTCTATTGCAATATCCCTCATGACTCCCTCCCACCTCTCCACTTCAATACCCAAGACGCCTCTACTTTGACATTCTTTATAGATCCTAAGCATTTCCTCCCTGGAATATCGAAATGGGCGTGTTTCATCTGGTTGGTTGGGCTGTGGCGGGGCCGCAGGAGATACCAGGGCAGAGTATGTCGACGCGCCGGTTGCAATGGGAAGATTATTGGGCGTCGGAGAAGGCGGACGCTGTGGTCTCGCTGCTGGCTGGTGCTTTGTGCGCATCCATTCGGGGCCAAAGTGCATGGTAGTGCTAGACATATCTGCTGTGCGACGACTTGGTGGTTTCAAGAAGTATGTGGAGTTGCTGGTAATAGCTAATGAGCTTTGTGCTTGGAAAATTCTGCTGTTTGCGGTAAAAACGCTTTGGCGCCAAGTTCACACGTGCAATTATATTCAGTGAGTTCCTCCTGACCTTAGGGCAGGTTTGAGGAACAGCGATTGCTCATCTACGGCAATGTAGGCCATTACAGAAAAACAAAGCACACGAGTCCCAAATATCTACTGCATTTTTATTCGCCATTTCGAAGTCGGAAGTGCTGTAGGGCTAATATCAGTATCCTGTGTGTTTTCTTTTGGGAAACAGCGCACCTTGGAGCTTTCGAGCTGTTGGAATGATGTAGGCGAGCAAGAAGGTGATACCGAACACCACACAAATTGCGGATACGACGTAGTATCCGTCGCGCTGGATGACACACTCGCCACTAAGCTGTTTGCAAGCTGTTTTACCAGTTTCGGTAACACACTCTAGCACTGTTGAAGACTAATGTTACACCAACATAGAGATGAAGGCGTACGGAAGGACTGACCTTTCAATTTTAATTCAAGGTTACTTCCAGGAAGTTTACATTCCGCCACGGTGAAAGTGTCGATTCCTGACAACAAATGCAGGTTCCAATGTCTATCCACAACCACATTATGAATATTCCCACCTTTAAGGACGAACCACTTCGGCCAAGTACCACCCATATTAGTGAATGTGTTGAGGAGCTACCACAGCATGATTAGTACAAGTACATCGAGGATTAGGCTGTCGATGATGTGATAATGACGTACCGTCATATAGGTACCCCCAATTAACGGGTCAGAAACTCTCGTGTGGAAGGCTGAGATGCCCACAAATTGTACAGTACTTTTTCAACATGAGATCAGCGGCAGGAGGCATGCCAAGGAAAAGACACCTACGAAGCGAAAGACGAAAGGACAGTGTGAAGGATCAGGAACATGAAAAAGCCCATGGAAATCGGCGGCGCAGGGAACCAGTTGATGAGCACGGTGGCTACGAGAGCTAAGCCGATGCGGGGCCAAAACGCGTATATCCATGGACGGAGTGGTCGGTCACCACGAGACCATTTAGCCGCAAGCCAGCCGCCAGCGATTTGGAAGGGGAAATCGATTAGGACGGCTATCGCTAGATCCTCCCGCTTGAAGCCCTTCTCAACCATCTTCAGAGAAGTTGAAGCCTCGTGTGCTGCAAAAGCGACTTTGGCAAAGAGATGGACAACAATAAGGGATTGCACATCTACGCAAACGTCAGAGATGATAGGAACCCGAGTAAGCTCCACTAACGTTTTAACTTGCAGATAGCCCAGATTTGCTTGTACACGCCCGAGATACTCATGTCTGCTTCAGTGGCAACCTCTTTGTCCTTCCCGGTTGTCCAGAATGAGTAAACACGGGTGAGAGACATATCGACTGACCTCTCTCTTGAAAAGAATGAGCCATAGCGTCACTGCATAGCACATCAAGCTCCAGAATTTGAGGTATCCGCTCAAAGTGAGGTGTGGTACGCCCCATTTCTTGCTAATGGCAAATGAACACTAGTGGGTAGTTTGGTAGAGGGTGACTTACGCGAACTCTTCACTATTAAAGGCCAAGAAAACCGTGAATGAGGCAAAGAATCCAGTATTCAAACCAATAGTTTGGCAAGTGGACGCGTAGGACAAGCAGTCGGGGGAAAGGAGGGTAAGTGCCCAACCTGGATGAGAAATATTAAATCGGCGACTTGACTATAATGATGAAGGAAGGCTCACCGTCAACGGCGATATCTGGACACCGATATAACATGTTGAGCGGCGTACACTCGGTGATAAAATGGGTACGCTCACCTTGCGTAGCCGAGAAGAAGACGAGGGAGGTGAATACGACTGTCAGCTCGGTGACATAGTTGCCGGGCTATCGGGGCCCAGTTAGACTTTTGCTACTTGATGGAATTACTATGTTCTTACGTCGTCCAAAAGTTTCTGCACATTGAGGGAAATATACATCATGAGGGTACCGACGATGAGCTGCATAGGAATGATCCATGATTTTCGGCGGCCAAACGACGTCGAGAACACGGAATCAACTATTGGTGACCAGAGCAATTTGAGCGAATAAGGGTAGCTTGACAAGGCAAAGGTGCCAAGCTGGGAATACGATAAGTGCTCCTTGAGCAGAAACGGGACAGATCCTTCATAACAGTTAGAGGAATGCACATGGTACATGGTTGATACCTAGAAACGTACCGAGAGCTAGCCCTAGCTAATAAATGATGTTTCTTTAGCCCTCGTAAATACGGTAGTTCTGACCGAGAACTTACCGGAACTCCCTGAATAAGGTCTTTTGGCGTTCCCGTCTCAGTTTCAGCGGTTCATAATCACCAAACATAGAACACTGACATAGAACACACAGCAGGACCATTCCTTGCTTGTCCCGCACGGATATTGCACGTTTGGTTTCCGACTCATGGCTTCTCGCCGAGCCATTGAAACCGGGCGCTGCCCGACGTCTCTCTTCGTCACCCAGAAGGTTCATCTCCAACTCGTCGTCGCCATCCTGATCCAACCTCGGTGTTCTTGGTGATATATGTATTTCATCTAATGAAGTAGTCATGACCCTTGGATCCAACATGTCCCCAGAGGAATCCGAAAGTGCCGTTTTGGACAGCTTCGCGCCCGATGCTCCTTTGCGACGTGCTGACATGCAATGAAAGGAAGGTGGAGAGAATTATCCGGACACCAGACCCGTCCGCGTCAGATTATATGTGATGGAGAAGTCGTTCGAGCTGCGCTGGCAAGTTATGGACGAGGTGAATGAAGTTCGGATCGTTTCAGCAGTCGATTGTACACGTGGTCATTTTGATCGTGTAGTCAAAATCCAAGTCAATAAGCGCCCATAACCAATCTTGAACTCAACTTCGACAGCGTCACTGCGCCGTTGCCACAATCGATCTACGCATCGTGCAAATTACGGCGCCGCTACTTGTTGGTCGCGTTCTGCTTCTTTTGCGATGGTCAAGAATCACACTACAGGTCTACGAAGTCACGCACGGCCCCGGTTTCTTCTGGGCGTCCGACCGGTATCACTGATGGGGCAGTCTTCCTGTGCAATTTCTCTCACCAATAATCGTTATCTCTGAACAAGAACTGGTTGCATTGCCACCCGACGGATATATCGCCTAAATGCGTAATGTCAAGGTTTCAGGAGTAATGCTTGCACGGAACTTTGTCAATTGCAAGTGGGAAACCCGTCAGAAATATGTAAGATAAACTCAACATATCCGTTCCATCTACCGCGATTGGAATCTGCCAGGCTACTTCACTAGACAGGACGGAAGCCAAGGTTGGCGATTTCCGCGGGGCGACACGCGATGCTGCTGGCTTGTACATCATCTCCTTGCTTTGTTGAACGCCGACCTTTGATGCATCCCCCATGCATCCCTTGCCTTAGCATTTTCAGATCGAAGTCACGCCGCTTTCGATCCAGATTTTCTTCCCCGTTACCTTCTTTGACTCAAGGAAGGTAATGACCACGTCGGCTCACTGTGTCGCCTTGACTTGTTAGCTGCCGACGATGTACGCCTCACCCAGTAGTCCGTTTCTGACAAAGCCCCGAATGGATATGCCTGGACCCTGTGTTGGTCCTGAAATCTCATCATTGGACTCCACATAGTACGAATCTGTTTTTAACAGCTTGCACAGGAATATGACCAAGTCCATGACTCATTATCTTCCTATAAAACTCAGCAGAACTCAACAGATTATTGCCTAACAACAACATGTTCGCCACAATCCCCCCCTCCCACTGTATTCTCTTCGGTATCTCCTGTCTCATTGCCTACCCGCTGTTGAGGCACATCTATCATGTCTTCGCCACCCGACTCGCACTACGTCACGTACCTGGGCCAACTTCCCCCTCAGCGATCTGGGGAGTGGAATGGCTCCTCTACCACGACAGTCCAGGTGTCCATTATGTCGACTGGCACGCACGGTACGGCAAGATCGTGAAACTTATTGGTGCATTTGGGGTATGACTGTTTTTCTCGAATCTATCAACAGATGTTGATATGTTGGACATAGCACCCCGTCCTATCCATCACCGACCGTCGGGCTATATCATTTATCCTGGGCGAGGCCGCCTACAATTTCCCCAAACCTCATGGCGTACGTGCTTGGTTCAAGGCGCTCGTAGGAGAAGGCATACTGTGGATTGAAGGTGCTTAGGTCATTGAAGCTTATCGATTAGTTACTAACCAATATCCTTCAGGTAAAGACCACCATGAAATACATCGTAGACATATTGCCCCGGCATTGAGGTGGGTCGAACTGTGACCCCGGCTGTGTGACTCGATCACTCATTACGCTCTATAGCCAGCAATCTGTTCGCAATTTTCTTCCAGTTTTTTACGAGACCTCTGCCATCGTAGCTTCCTATTGGTCCAAGACTTTAGATCAAACCACCTTCGATTACGCAGAGATCGAGGTCACCCACTGGACTGGTCGCTTCGCGTAAGTTCACAAAATATCACTAAGCGCCGTTTAACTCACACATCATACCATTTAGCCTTGACACCATTGGGCGTGCCGCATTCTCGTTCGACTTTAAGGCACTCTCCGATGGTCCCAACGGCTTAGCTGAGGCGTTAGATGGTCTGACCAACAACGAAAATAGGCTCTCATCATTCTACATGCGTGCGCTATTCTGGGTGTTCCCGAGTATTCTCAAGATCGGAAAGAAAGGTAACATGATCAGGCAGACGAAGCGCGAGCTAGGGGAGATTTCCTCACAGCTCTTGGCAGACACACGCGCCGCTGACGACCCTGCCAGCAACACTCTGCTGGCTATGATGCGTAAGTAGAGTTATACTTACTCCTCTGGCTTCTATTTGCTGACTTCAAGCCACAGTTCGCTCTCCAACCGGACCTGACATGACAGAAGAATACGTAGTAGCTCAGATGCGCACGATCATATCTGCGGCGTACGAAACAGTCTCTGCTGTCATTGCAGTGCGTAGCGTGTCGCTCGGTCTTGCGGTTCCTTAACTAACGTATCCATATCTTCCAGTGGGTGCTGTACGAGCTTGCTGTGCATCCTGATTTACAACAACAATTGCGGGATGAAGTGTCTTTCCCGGGTGATCCATCATATGAACAATTGATGAACAAGTTCCCCCTTTTGGATGCTATTCTGCTGGAGACGCTGCGCTTGCATCCTGCTATCCTGGAAAACCATCATGTGGTAAGCATGTTCGCTCCGGTGCTCTTCTTGACGCTGACACAATGTCCGTTGCCACAGGCCGCCGAGACAATTAGCGTATCCCTCAGCGAACCGCTGCCAGGAGCCGATGTGCCTCAGCTTGTCATACCCAAGGGAACTATCATTTCAATTCCAGTGAACGTTCTTCACACAGACAAACTTATATGGGGACCCGACGCCAATATGTTCCGACCTGAGCGGTGGAGTGAACCTTCACAGGAAAAAACATCGTTGCGAAGAGAACTCCTAGCCTTCAGCGAAGGGTAAGTTTATATTTATCAGACACAGCGCACTGACGCTGATGCAAGGCGTAGTCCGCGCAGTTGCATTGGCAAGACGTTTGCCATGGTTGAAATCAAGGTACGTGCTCTTGACGAACTTCCCGCGGCTCCGTGCTGACGAAGGCCGCAGGCTCTGATCATCACTCTTATTCGCCAATTTTCCTTTGCTAGCCCTTATGATATCGAGGCCTTCCAAAGTTTTGTTATCAGACCCCGTATCAAAGGACATGGGTCGAGCTCATTGCCGCTTCTCGTCCGTAGAGTATAAATAATAGCATAGCAACCTATCGCTCTAAATCACATTTCCTCCTTCCTCGTATTATCTACTGTATTCCGATTTTATCCATAGCATCGAATGATACCAAATGTAATACGGAATTTGACGATTGAACTGATGTTTCCTACTTGTAGCGGCTGTGGCGCGCGCGTAACGCCACCGATCACTCTGGTCACCACGGTCCCCCAACTCGATCACATACAGAAACCCCATTCAAAACATTACGGACATACGATGCTGTTCGGCGGCAAGAAAGGTGATCTCTGATAAGTACAGCTATGTTACTATGACAATAACCACTGCATTCAAGCCTGCTTTAGCCCTTCTGTGCCTCCTAATATTCGCAAAGCTTGGAGTGAGTAATGGTTTTGGTTGTTGACCGCATGATGTGGCTAATCTAATCGGGCCACATCTAGTTCGTGGCGGAGGAGCGATAGTGCGGACCCATGAGGAGTTCTACGAAGCAGATTTCTTCATTTGCAACGCGCTTGATGATCCATGGGTGCAGAAGTGAGTACTTCACTCGCGATAGCAAATATATGCGTGCTGACTTGGGAAGGCTAATGCGACAATCGAAAGTGGTGAGTTTACTGAGTTATTGCTTTGTTATAGCCCTAGAAGACGAGAAACATGAGGTATTACATGCGGAGTGGGTACTACAATCTGTCTACGCGGATTTATTGGTGGGCGTGGCGCCGTATGTTCTGGATGGTGAGTTTCATACACGCCGAGGAAGTGCCTCAGGTGCATATATCCGTACCCTACTCGTAGATTTCTTCTGTGAGCGCAACATGCCGTGTCAAGCATCTCACCGTCAAGCGTCTTACCATTCAAACCCTGAACGCGACATACCCCCTGAAGTTACGACTGTCGAGCTCGAGGTGGCAGAAGAGCCCAGCCATAGCAAGAAGCGCGGACACGACATAGCTGATCTATCCACCATCGATATTATCATGCGCCCTTCCAAGAGACCTCGAATACAAGTTGACGAACCCACAGTCAAGTTAGCTCAGGATCCCAAGTTGAACGATAATGCGGCATCCCTACGTGAAGCCGACACCGCAGAGAATGTTATAATACGACCGCAGGGGCCACCCCCCGTCCTTAAATTTCACGACCACGATCTCATATACGAAAGGGACGTCGATTCGCCGAGTACGATGACGAAGAAGGGCGCTAACGAAAAGGCTATGAAAGCCATTCAAGGTGTCAAGACTGTGACCCCCAGCCATACTCCCGGCGGCAGTGAACAATCTCAATCCACTACTCATGTCAACCTCAAGCTACGCCTCAGCTCGAAGCAGAAGTCAGAGTGGTCAAGGCCTCATAAACTGGATCGGACGTTCAAAGACTCCCCAAAACCTACAATCCAAACCGATAATGATGCTTCCGACGTCAGGTCTACAAGACCCAGCCCAATTACGACGACGTCCACCGTCTCCAGCCGTACCACCGAAAACGACGAACAAGCGCCTGCGTTCAGCATTGATTCCAAGTTGCTCAAGAACAATCCCCTGCCTTTTGTTACCTTCAAACGCAAAAGCAAATTCCCCGTGCTTCGATTTATTCCCCACCCATGCGCATGGTACAGCCTCGCATACGCTCTCCTATATCCATGCCATAGCTTCCTAACCAGTACTCCCTTAGTAGTGACCGATTGCAGACGCCCCCATGCTCTCAAGAAGAAACAGGTCGCAAATCGACAAAGGATGATTTTCCAACCTCGACATTTCGCCACAAGCTTCAGGAAGAGATCGTGAATCAACCCAAGGGGACTCCCCGGTTCTCTGTCAAAGCGCTATGCAATTCCTATCCCAGGGTGGACTCCGCAATCTTCAGACCTGGAACAGAACACGGAGGCAAGAAGTTTTGTGTCAAATAGGAAAGATTTGCAGGGATAGCATGAATTCATTCCAAGCATCCGGATATGGACAGTCGTCTACTAAATGTGTAACACCAACACGATCACGTGTGCCACAAGCGCAGGGGCGGATTAAATAGAATAAGTATTGTGTTTTGCAGTAATTCTACCGTCTACTTCAGTCATGGGCGAGGAGTAAGTTTGAGAAGACACCCATCCTTAGGGAAGAGCGTGGCGATGATTCTAGAGAAAGGATCAGCTCTAAGAATCGTGTGGACGGCGACAATAACTCACTCTACTTTATCACTCTTCTCCGTGACGTGATGCTCGAAGTCGAACGACATGCAAGCAACGGCGAGCACGAGAGCGATGTTCATCGTGGCGTACTCGACACCGATACAGCGATGTGGGCCGGCACCCCAAACCATGTAGTTCTTCGGGTTGGCATTGGCGCTACTATTGGGGTCGAGCCAGCGATCGGGGTTCAAGACGTCAGGCTCGGGGAACACCTCCGGATCATGGAGCGAGTTGTAGAACGACGGGATGAGCATGCTTCCATTCGGAACAACGTAGTCATCGGAGATGGGGAAAGCCTTGGTGGTTTTGTAGGGAACCTGCCGCCATATGAGTATCTTCATATATAGTGTATAAATGGGAACAAACCATGGTAACAGGGGGCTTAACTCTCAAACTTTCCTTGACGAAAGCCTGCAGGTATGGCATCTGGTCGAGTTGCTCAAGGGTGATTGGGCTGACGTAGTGTCCTTGCCTGACGCGCTCTTGTTCTTCTCTAACTTTGGCCAAGATGTCAGGGTGGTCGGCGAGATGCTGGAATCCATAGATCAAGCCGCTGCTCATGGCATCCTGCGAGGCGAAGAGGAAGGAGAAGACGACCATGGCAATCTCGCGGTCACTCATATCCTTACGGCCTTTGTATGATGATTCGGAGATAGTGGACATCCAGTGGTCGACCAAACATTCGGGCTCTGCACCGTTTGCGATAGCGATCTTGCTGTTGCGGGCGGCGAGTTCGAGCCAGTTCATCGCAATCTTGCGTGCTTGGATGGCCTTGTAGACCTTGGTGCCAGGGATGGCGAGTGGGAAATTGACGAGTTCGAGGGCTTGGGTGATGGCCCAGTACTTTTCACTGATTTCAATGGAGGCTTGCTCAGGGATGTGGTTACCGCAGAATACACGAAGGGAAGTGTCCATGTTCAGGTGGCGCGAGATCATCATGATGGGCTGGGGATTGGGGTCCTTGGCCGCCGCGGCAAGCCACTGAGTGAAGTGCTTGCGAGTGATGGCGTCCTGAATGTTAACGTAGATGCTGAGAAAGAATTATGAGCTCCAGTGTACACCGATGATGCATATTCAGACAAACCCTAGTGCTTTACGCGTGAAGAGCGTGTTGAGGACGCGGCGGAATTCAACGTGCTCCTTGCCCGTGAGGAAAACCCTAAATACGAATATAGCTTTGACAACGTGAGAGTAACCAGGGTCACTTACCAGTTATCAGGCTGCAAGATGGCTTTGGCGGAATGGACCAAGCATGGCTCAGCGTACATTGGAGAGTTCAAGATTTTGCGCGAGTATTCGTTGGATGAGGCCATGACGATGAAACTTTTTGGAATCCGTCAGAAAAATAAATGGAGACCGTAGGATTATCACCAACATGTTGAAAACGCTGATGGCACTTAGAGCACCCGAGTTCCATTGCTTCATGTAGCCCTCCATGCTGGGCTTCATAGAGTCAGCGAACTTGCCGATAATAGGTATCGTCCATTTATCGCCAGGTAAATGCCGCTTCTTGTATCGGTAGACGGACTGCTCCAACACGAGCAGCGACAAGACGATGGCAACGGTTGTATACATCCATGTTGCCGACCCATTGGAAGTAAATGAGAACAGGGTAACGGGAGAGAAATCGTGGAATTGCTGGGCCGACGTTGACGAGGGCATCGACGCGGCGGAAGAGTGGTCCTTGACGGCGTAGGAGGCCATCGTGGTGGTGGTGAGGAGGAGGGAAGATGCACAACCGTGAAATAACGAGCTTGGGATAGAGTACGCATAAAATGGTGCGATTAATGACCAGCCAATCAGAACGCGCCGTGCCCAAAAATCTCGTGTGCCGGGCGGCTCTCCCGACGGACTTAGTCTGGTCTACACTGCGAACGGTGACAGTCTGCTCATTGTTGAAGATTTTCTTGCATCGCAGAGTATGTGGCGGAACCGGTCAGACTAGCCAGGTTTGGACGACCCGCTGACATCAAGCTCACAATCTATCTGGGCGCTCAGCGCTCAGGATGGAGTAGGACAGGGCTTCCAATTAATACAGCGGCGTAAGAGTTCCTCAGCGCAAAGGTCACCAAGCTGACTAGTTGGTTGATTCACAGAGACTGTCAAGAGGGTTTTTCGGTGTCCAATTAGGGCGCGACGGTACTCCCTGCTGCTCAAGCCACCTTCGGGCACGGCGCCGAGGATATCTGGCGTTAGACGTATACGACGTAGATTTCATGGCCTGGACGTGCCGCCCATCGGTCTAGCATACACTAGTGGTGCAAATATATATTTGAAAGGGTGAAATTTCTTCCCCCTGTAAGCAATAACGTATTTCAACAATACCAGCCTCGATCGCTTTTTCGCCATATCTTTCCGTTCGGACAGAGCACGAAGTTCACCGCCGTGTGGCATCGAAGAGGTAGGTAGATCCTTCCTGCTGTGAATGACCGTGCTTTAGCGTTGACGATCATGGTCTTAGTCGTGACTTCGGCGGGTCTGTCTCTTTGTTCGCCGATGCGAATTGAAACCGGGCTCTCGGCCATTCCTTTCAAGTTCATGCGATGGCAAATTTGCTTTGCTTCGAAGTCAAATTTTGACTGATCGCTTTATTCCAGGGCGACCAAGAGCTCCTAGCCTCACACAGAAGCACTACAGGAACGATTTTGAAAGCACGGTAAGCACGGTGTCGCTGTCGTTGTAACACCTTCTTAGCTGAGGAGGCTTGTAGCGTAAGCGGCGGTCTCGCGAGATATTCACCACTGGTACGCCCAACTGCGACATGGTGCCATTGACATTTATATAGAGCAATTTCACGGAGAAATACATGTGTGCAAGGGAACGAACAAAACTACAAAGAAATACAGCATACATGGAGAATTTCAGAACAAGCCCCGCCATCCTTTTATGACGGCTGTCGGTATTAACGCGTCATCCTCGTCACCAGTACCACTGATTCGTTGTGGAAGGATCAAAGGCTTGAGGCTGACAGCGCTACGCCTACGAGAAGCCTTAGTGCGTTTCCTGAGACAAGCGAGGATATGCCACAGGAATCCGAAGAGACGCGTTAGCCATGTAGTTGGGGTGATATGTGTATCCGTCATGCCGTTGTATTTATTGGCGAGTAATAGCGGTTTGGGGACTAGCGGCGTCGATTCAGAGGGCGTTGCAGCCGAACGGCGGGAATCACTGTATTCGGATCTCAGCATATATGCTTGAAGAGAGTTCCGCTTCGACTGTGGTGTGGGTGACAGGGGCTCTACTGTAGTTAGCGTCGGCGAAGACATGGGCGACGATGACAGCGAGCGATGTGAATAGACGGATTCCGGAGAAGCGAAATCGAAGTCTGGGACAATAGCGTGCTCCTTGTCGTAATCGCCGTTGAGCGCGATAGTGCAGTATCCTAAGAAGAGATGCGAACGACTCTTGAATGACTCGCCGAGGCTCTCAGGTTTGGGCATGATTCTGGAACTCTGGTGACCGTCGGGCAAGATCCACGAAGGTGCGTACACCGCACTCACCTGGAGCTTCCTGGGAGAAACGAGGCCATCATCGTGGGCGGAGAAAGTAGATTTTGTGGCGGGCATGGTGGTCGTCCTGATGCACAGATGGTGACCGCACGGAGGATAGAGGCAATGTGATAAAAATGTCCGAGTCCCCTGTGGCATAGGGGCTGGTTATACCGTGGGACTCGATCACGTGGTTTCCCGCCGCGTCTTAATTCCTTCTTCGACGTCATTCACGTCATCCCCACTATGGGTGCGGTATATAAAGGTCTGGTGGATGCGGAATCCCACTTCCTTCCAAACCACCTCAGATGCTCTCACAGATCACCACATCTGCCCGTCTTTCCACCCGCGCGTTTAGCGCCAGTGCGCGCAATGCGCGACTCTTCCATTCATCGTCACCCACTTCCAAAACGATGGTTGAGAAAGTATCAGAGGTAGCAGGCAAAGTGAGTTTACCGAGTACTAGTTACGCATCCACGCGCACGATATTGATATATGAACAGGTGAACAAGAAAGTTGGTGAAACGCTCGCCAGTACTATCGAGACAGGCGAACAAGCAACACAAGCCACGAAAGAAGCAATTGGTCGGTGTCATTCTGGGGTATATGCTCGTATTCTAACGCAGCGATAGGCTTCAATGCAAAAGCCGCGAAAGAGCAAGTGGATAAAGCTTCGAACATGGCTGGTCAAAAAACAAGTCAGGTTTGTACCTCTTCCGTGTATCAGCTGGTACTATATTCACACAGTTAGGCTGCCACTGGAGCTCGTGAAGCCAAGAAAGACTTCGAGAAGGAGGTTCGCAAGTAACATTGCAGTGTCGCGCACCAGGAAAATCAGTACACACAGCATATGAGATAAATTTGTATTATTAGGCATGTCGCTTTATCACATATTACACAAACAATCTATAACGTCAATTGTTCTGTCTGTTCTCAATTATCGTTCAATACGCAGCGCTACTGGCTCCTTGATCCTAGTAACCGAATCCGTTTGCCAACGATCATGATGCAGGAGTGAAAATGAACTCCGCGAATGTCGATCACTTTGAGTTCACTTTCGAGACACCCTGACAAAACAGAAAGTCCGATAATGCGGGCGCTGGCGCTCATTCGCTCTCTTCTCTTTCGATTTGCTACTCGACAGGATCAACCACTTAGCTTCCCGAGTGCCCCGCACTGGGCGACAGACCGTCGAAAGTCGTTTGGCTCTGTCTTCTTCCAGTCACCCTTTTCATATCACCACAACTGCGCAACTTATCGGTCTTCATCCCCCGGCGGGTAAGGCGGACTCAGGTATCTACCCATAATTATGGACAATCAGTCTTGCATGGCACTAACGCCGGGACGCGATTGTTAGTCTGCATCGCAACTTACTTGCCAACACTCGTTCAACTTTCTAGAATAGACCACTTATTACCATTCCCATGCGGTTACCGACGCTTATCCAGTATACACTGTGGTTTTCTGGTGCAAGCATAGTCTCAGCGGACTTTGTCAACACGACAATTGACGACAATTACGGCGATCCCGACACCGGGGCTCTCGTGACTTACTCTCCCGCACTCAGTTGGAACGATGGTTCGACATGCAAGACATGCACGGCGCGTTTCGACAAGAGTAAAGCCTACATGGGGACGTGGCACGATGGAACTTTCGCCTTGACGAATGCTACGAACCCTACGCCGGGTGCAATACTTACAGCTTCAGTACCATTTACTGGTGCGTGTTTTCCATCCATAGCATTTCCATCCCGTTAATTGTGTCGCCCAAACGACTCGTTATCAGGTAGTGCGGTGTACGTCTACTGTATCCTCGGTCACAGCTTTGAAGGTCCGAATACGAACACCGATATGACATTCTTGCTCGATGGCCAACAAGTTGGGAGCTTCAAGCAGAAGCCGAACGGAAGTTCC
The DNA here is from genome assembly GCA_036872985.1 of Pleurotus tuoliensis. Lineage (NCBI taxonomy): Eukaryota > Fungi > Basidiomycota > Agaricomycetes > Agaricales > Pleurotaceae > Pleurotus > Pleurotus tuoliensis. The sequence continues at coordinate 3,474,746 of JAYMDH010000002.1, forward strand.
GCTTGGGACTACGATGTGCCCGTCTACGTCAATGCCTCCATTCCCTACGGCGCCCATACGCTGTCCATAGAGAATGGCCACGCCGGGGAAAAGTCGCTGGTCATCCTTGACTACGTCGTATACACGTTCGTCGTCGCCTCATTTTGATATATCAATACTAACCAGCGTCTCGCAGACACAAGGCAGCGCCCGAGAAGTCAAGCAACAAAACGGCGATTATCGCCGGCGCGGCAGCCGCCATCGTCGTGGTGGTGCTGATAATATTTGCCGCCGTGTACTTCACCAAGCGCAGAATGCGGGGGAAGCATACGCGGCAGCTTCCCCTCGACCTGACGGAGCAGTTCAGGCCACCCCGGGAGGATGATCCGTCGTGGCGGCCAACGCCCCTTGACTTCACACCCCCACCCTCCCAGCACCCCTCCGCGCAAAATCTGTTGATGCACAGCCCGTCCTCGGAATATGGGAACACAGAGACTGGCTCCGTTACGACGTGGCCAAGACGACCGATGTCTGCGGGGCCATCGGTGGTCCCAAAGTTGCCTGCAGAGGGATACCTGGCTCAGGGTGCTCCCAATCCACCGCTCTCAGAGAAGGCTCAGTTGGCGAAGCTACGATTGCAGAACCCATCTGAGGACCAAGAGCTCCCTCCTCCAGCGTACAGCCCAGGACCATCAGATAGCTATAGACAGTGACCTGAGTAGTCTACTTCCCCAGAATCTTTGGCTCAGTCTGCGCTCGCACTCGCTTGCCCATCCACTCTTTTGCATTTATCATACTCATGACCTATTTATCCGGCGTAATAGTTGCTTTCACGTTGTGTATCTATCGGGAATTGGTATATGTAGCTATTATATGCGATCGAAAGCTAAGTTCTGTCAAGCGAGGCAGGGATCAAGCCAAGAAAAGTGCGGAGAACAAGACAACAAAGATAGAAGTGATTGCGGAGAAGGCCACGTAGGTTGCATCATTGCTTTCATAGTCTGTTTGCGACTGCAACCCGCTTTCCCTCGTGCTGGAAGGCGACGCAGAGGAGGATACCGATGTAGTGGCTAACGAAACGGGCGCGACACTGCCAGGTGCATTTGTGTATAGGGCGCTGCTCGAGAATTGCTTGCAATTGCTGCTGGCGGGGACACGGGGTTGATAAGGGACAGAAGTAATAGGGCCCAGAGCCTCCGGTGGTTGCGTGTAAGTCAGAACCCGGCCGTCCTGCGTGTACACACCCGGAAAGTCCTGGTTCTCCCCTTCGCACGACTCGAACACACCTTCCTTCGCGTTGTTGGGCGCGTTATAGGCACACCCGATGCGGTCGTATATGTGCTGGCAGTAATTGGCTGTGTTGGGCCGTGACGGATCGCACACCTTGAGGCAAAAGGCGTTGCCGCCCATGAAATTGTGCCATTCGATGACTTGCTCGTACGTGTCCGGGCTCTTCGACCACGCGTTAGAGTACATCAAGCCGCCTAGAGGATTTCCACGGAGGTCCGCGCCATGGGGGTCCAGCTCGCCGCCCGAATCGCCCGCGGCGATGTTGATAGCCGTCTGGTCGATGAATCCTACGACTTGGACATAGTCGGGCGTGCGCATAAATTGGACGCCATTGAGCGCGCCAGGGGGGATACGCCGTGCTCCTCGCCCGGGTTGAGAGCACCAGGCGACTTCCTCGCCTTCGGTATCCGCGATCAGAGAGTCTGGTTTGGGGGGTGCCCAGAGGCAGAAGTCATCGAGGCTGTTCAGGAATGATGTTTGACAGAGAGATTCTTGAGTTTCGGTGGAGGAGTTGCACCGATTGTAGCCAAATTGGGTGCCTCTGAGAAGGTTCTCGGAGTCGGCCTGATAGGGCAAGCCAGTTGGGTACGAGAAGCGCTTTGAAACCAGTGGTGTCTGAGGAAATCGCTCTTGCGCGGCCACGGCGAGAAGACTAGAGATAACAAGGACGCTGAGAAGGAGTATCGCCATTTCGTTTGAGGCTTTGAGAGGTATTCTGAGGAAGGGCAACTTAGGATATGGGCTGTGCCTGCGAGGACCGGGCGTGCTTCTGACGATACCTCGACCTCGAAGAGAAGATGTCACAGAGCCGCTGCGCTGCCTTGTATTGGGCTCGCCTGATGCGACTGGAACAGATAAAGCCTAAAACGAGATTCAAGAGGGAAGAAAGGAATCAAGAAGCAAAGCCGAACTCGACGATGCTTATATACAGAATATCACGTGATTAATAACATAGCCTGTACCGGGTGGCGCTCAAATTTATACCGCTTGATCCATGCACTCATACATTCTTCCTCCCCGATAATCCACTCTTTTGACGACCCATGTATCACGCCAACTCTATTAGGATCCTGACTGGTGCGCACATTCTTTTCTTTCTTTTGCGGTACACTCGCCGAGCTCCGTCCCCTTTCAGGCAACAGTCACCCTGAGCTCGCCCAATCTGTGGCTGAGCGGTGAGCGAGACGCCTTTGCGTATGGGCTTTGAAGTTCATTTTACCTAGACTCGGTGTCCCCCTTGTGTCGACCACAGTCAGGAACTTCTCCAACGGGGAGGTCGATGTCAAAATCACCGAATCAGTTCGAGACGAAGACGTCTTCATCATCCAGTCCGGGTGCAAGGACGTCAACGACAACCTCATGGAGCTTCTCATCCTCATATCAGCGTGCAGGACAGCTTCTGCTCGCCGCATCACTGCTGTCATTCCGTGCTACCCGTACGCAAGAATGGACAAGAAGGATAAATCTCGGGCACCAATCACGGCGAAGCTAGTGGCAAACATGCTTGTCGTAGCCGGATGCGACCACGTTATTACCATGGACTTACATGCCAGCCAGATCCAGGGATTTTTCGACATACCTGTTGATAACCTGTGGTCGGAGCCCCTGATGCTCTCGTATATCAGACATCGCATACCTGGCTGGCAGGATGGCATCATCGTCAGTCCGGACGCTGGCGGTGCAAAACGGTGAGCTATACTCGTCCCCAATGATGCTACATAATCTCAGTCTCTTCTTCTCGTCTCAGAGTCACCGCTATCGCGGACAAGCTGAATGTAGAATTCGCCTTAATCCACCGGAAGCGGGACGGGAAGTCAGAAGATGCTCCGGAGCGTATGGAACTTCTTGTTGGTGATGTCAAGGATAAGGTAAAGTTGCCCGAGCGTCCCGTCATTCTCCTAAAGTTTCTAATGAGATGCCGGAATCAGGTCGCCATCTTGGTTGATGATATGATTGATACTGGGAAGACTCTTATCCTTGCTGTCCGGACTCTAAAAGAAAAAGGTGCCAAGGCCGTTTATGCCGTTGTTTCTCATGGTGCGATTTCATTCGTCGGGGTGTAGGCTGTTCTTGACCCACTGATTCACGGCGTTAGGTCTTTTCTCTGAAGCAAACATGAGCGTCTTAGAGGAACTACCTATCGAGCAACTCGTGGTATGCCAACAGTGTTCGATGTGATTTTGCCCCTCCCCCTGACGACCACCCCTATAGGTCACCAACACGATTCCTCAAACTCAACACCAAAATGCCTGCTCAAAATTATTGACCATAGATATCAGCCCGACTTTGGCCGAGTCAATTCGCAGGACCCACAACGGGGAAAGTATTAGCTTGTTATTTGGAGAATGGGCAGAGCAGGGAAACATCACTGTACTATAGACTATATATCGCACCACAAAAGTTGTATGTAGCAAAACCTAGATTATTTGATTTGCTACTTGAGAATGCATGTCCACTAGAATGGTCTACCAACCGCGATGACCAGAGAATCCAAAGTAGGACCCGCAATCGTGTAGGCGACCAGATGCTGTCAACATGCTTGCCCCATCATGTGTTTTCAAGTTTCGTGTAACTTGTTATGGTATTTAGGACCATACTCACAAGCACGCAAAACTAGTCTGCTTTTGACTCATCCTTCGCAGCGAGTTTCTTTTCTCGCCTTTTGGAACCGGCAATCATATCCCTGCCGAAGGTTCATATTCAACGGGCCAGCACAACGAAGTCAACCTATAATTGCTCACCTCTTCTTGATTGCATCGTTCCGTCCTATTTTTCTAGCAGGGTTCACCACCTCGGCTCGTTTGACTTTCCCCATGGACTTCCTCTTCATTTTCGAGGGCTTTGGCAGCTTTAGCATCCATTCAGGCACTGTTGAACCGGATTGTAACAGTACGTTGGCAATGCTGAGAACGGCACAGGTTAAATTTAAGTTGAGTATGGCATCCTGCGGCTTACCTTTTCAGATATGGTGCGTCGTCGTCTGTGAAATATGTGACGGCCTTTCCTTCGCGGCCAGCTCGCCCGGTACGACCTGAGAAACATACAAATTAGTCGTCACGGAGAAATCAAAGAGTCATGACCAACCTATTCGGTGGACGTAACTTTGCACACTAGTAGGGAAGTCATAGTTGATGACCTCGCGCACGCCCTTGAAATCCATGCCACGAGCCATAACCTCTGTACTGATCATCACCCAGCTCTCCCCCTTCCGCATACGAGACATGGCGTCCTCTCGTTCCTTCTTCGTCATGCCCGCGTGGAGGCAGTCTACGTTCGGGATATTATTCAATATTAGTTCCTCTGCTAATGACGATGCTCGAGGCTGGGTGGAGGTGAAGACGAGTAGCGGGGGGTTGTATGGCTGCGCTAGGTATTGGAGGAGACTGGGGAGCTTGGAATGGTCGTCTCGAACATATGTGAGTAATTGTGTAATCAAGGGCAATGGCGTATCTCTGCAGGAGCACAGTGAGATTTGATCGAGTACGGAGATGAGGAAACTGACTTGAGACCGACGACCACTCGTATAGGGTCATGGAGCATCTCCATCGCAATGTTTTCCGCGCCTGCAGGTAAGGTAGCACTGAAAACGGCCTTTTGGATATCCGCACGAGAGCATGCAGCGACAATCTCCTGTATTTGTGACAAGAATTCGGCGTCAAGCAGGCGATCAGCTTCGTCGAGGACAAGATGTCGAACACTACGTATAGATGTTAGAGGAGTATAGCGCAATGGGCCGAAGTGGCGTACTTGTTGAGATCGAGGGTCCCTGCTTGCAACGACGCTACAAGACGCAGTGGGGTGCTGATGATGATGTCTAAGGAGGACAACGGATCTGAATAGACATGCATTAAGGTATGCTTATAATACGCACCGATTTTATCCCTCACGCTTTTGTCAGCCAATGTGCTGGCCGTGGCTTTACTGAACAAAACAATCCTCCATTTACGACCCTCAGCGAGCTTTAGACACTCGTTATGGATTTGATGCGCAAGTTCTCGTGTAGGAGCAACAATCACGGCACGAACACCGCTTCCATCTGCTTTGCCGTTGGGAGTTTTCAAAGCTCCTAATATTGGGAGCAAGTAGGCGATGGTTTTTCCGGTACCAGTTGGTGATATGGCAGCAAGGTCTCGAGACTACTGGTTACGTTGTTGGTTACTGGGAGGTGCATACTCTAGTACTCACATCAAGCAAAATCGGTACCCCATGGGATTGAATACCAGTCGGTGTTGAGAACCCATTCTTTGATAAATTGGAGAGGAGTTGATTGGATAGGCCGTATCGTTCCGCTAGCTCCTCAAATGTTTCAACAGCTTGGGGAACCTTTGAACCCTTCGCTGTTACGCGCTGCTTGGCTACCAAAGGTTGAGCTGCCGTTTCGTCAGGTCCTGGCGAGAGCTTGCGTTTCTTGCTTTGAGCTGCCTCCTTGCTGGGTGATTTTCTTTTACTAGTACCACCACCTTGGGCATACTTAAAGAAGTCTAGTTCCGCCGGTAGTTCAGATCCATCAGTTTCTTGGGTGTCTTTGTCGACCGAGATAGAGGCAAAGCCCTACGAGGGAATGTCAGCAACAGTATTGACGGCTGCTATGCAAAGATGCGCACCTGGAATAGCTTCACGTCGTTCTTGAATCTCTTTTTATCAAAATTGAGCCCGCCTCGAGAAAGTAATTGAAAAGCCTCCATGGTCAGTGGAAGAAATGTTTCTTGCATGGGCGCTTGCTTCGGCAACGGCGAATGTTCCCTTGGCGAAGACTTGCAACTCGACTTAGAATACAGAGGTCAATGTCGCTTCTTTCTCGCCCTTCCTACCCAGTGAAACCTCCAGAGCATTTGCAAGTCATTTTGACTGACATCGAAGAGCAAATCTGCGTATTAGTGGACGGATGCACGAAACATCTCAAGACCGAGGAGGGGATTGAGACGACGTGTAGAATCGCGGGGGGTTGGGTTCGCGATAAGGTTCTGTATCTGTCACCCACTTTGTTAATCCTTGCTGAAGTGAAACCATTTGTTAACGCAGTTACTGGGCGCGGAGAGCAATGACATAGACATCGCGCTCTCCGACATGATGGGGGAGCCGTTTGCCGAGCATCTAGTCAATTTTGCTCGGACCCAAGGCGTCGTAGCCTCAGAGGTCGCCAAAATCGAGAAGAATCCAGACCAGTCGAAGCATTTGGAGACGGCGACGTTCCGCATCTTAGATAGATCCATTGACGTTGTCAATCTTCGGAGTGAAGAATACACTGGGGACAGTCGCATACCGAACCAAGTTGTGAGTACGCCCGACCCTCGTCCGAGGTGTACATTTGCGTTCAATTCCTACCTTTAGACATTTGGCACACCGTTGCAGGATGCACTGAGGAGAGACATCACTATCAACGCGCTCTTCTACAATATCCACACGCGGTTAGTAGAGGACTTTACTGAAAAGGCCCGTCCATATTGGGTTCATCGCGTTGAAGTGAGCTGAACTCCTGTAGGGGATACACGATCTGAATAATGGTATTGTTCGAACACCATTACCGCCGAGGGAGACATTTCTCGACGATCCCCTACGCGTCATTCGATGTGTAAGGTTCGCCAGTAGGTTTGATTTCGCCATGGAACCCGAACTAGAAACTGCTGTGAAGGATCCACTCATTCAGGTGACTGAATGCCTCAAACAATTTTCCCTCCCAGTTCCTGACATATCTACAGGCCGCTTTGCGCACGAAAGTTAGTCGGGAACGTGTCGGAGAGGAACTAACGAAGATGGTGAAAGGTGAGCCATTCGCGTCCGACATCAAAATATTCGCTAGCTATAAATAATCTTTCAAGGTCGTAACCCGCGACGTGCCATACAACTTCTACACAATCTATCGCTATTTGCCTCCGTATTCTCGGTACTTCCCAACGAGATTTCCTCCGCTTTATCTAGCCCGGTACAAGATAACGCCAGTGGACTGAGGGCTGCCGTCCTCCTCGATACCCTCCTCCACCCTTCCCCCAGTAAACTACCCGCCGTTCACCCGACTATGCTCTCGACTTCAGAAGACCCTTCTTGCACAGCTAGAATATTCCTTGCCGCAGCGCTCACGCCTTACAAGGGCATCACCTACTCAGATAGGAAGGAAAAGCCCCATCCAGCAGTCGAAGCTGCCATCCGGGAGTCGCTGAAGCTTGGAACACAAAATCACTTCTTGGATGGAGTCCCTGCTTTGTTCGCCGCAGCAGAGATACTGCGGCTCCCAAGACTAGATGACGATAGATTTACCTTGCCTTCTGATCGCGTGGCAATTGGTACTAAATATGACCGCACAACTAACATTCAAATTACTGACTTCCTCCTCTTATGTAGGGCTACGCTTACGGGACAAAGTCGTGCACAACCCTAATACTGGTAGTCATTGGACGTCGTCGTTACTGTTCTCACTCGTCCAGGACCTGTTACCACATTACGATCTTGAGAATGATGTTTTGGACGGTACGTACAATGATCTGTAATTTGCTTCCACGAGTTAATGGCCTGTGGAAGTTAATCGCGCATCCGAAATTATCGCGATCTATAACTGCTTTGTTGACCGTGTGCTTGAGCTCAAACTCCAAGATGCAGTAGACGCTAGGCCAATCCTTGATGTATGCTCGACGCACCATTCTCCATTGCTTTGTGCTCAACGATTGCCGCGCGCAGGGTCGTGAAGTTAGTGCGGCACTTGGAGCGCAACGTGCTGGTCCCTGGCTGGGACAGGTTCTCGCCCGAGTGGTCGAGTGGCAACTCGGGCACCCACATCAAACAAAGGATGACTGCATCGCGTGGCTACGTATGCAGAAAGCTGAAGGCAGAGTTGACATTAATCAACCTTCCGAGCCAGCCACAAAGAAGTTGAGGACTAAATAGCGAAATTCTGGGCGATTGTGACTGTCAAAACGCTGTCAGATGTTGAAGGAATTTGTTAACCGGCTCGTTACGTGTTACATACAGTCACTAGAGTACAGGATGCAGTCTAATAGATACAGGGACAGAAGTACAGAAATTGGGATGCGGGACAGACGAGAGGTAAAGCAGATGATGTATGAGTCACTTGTAAGTACAATAGATGTTACGATAGAAAACATGTGTAGGATGTGAAAGGACGTGAAGTGATATGGGTATGAGTATGGATATGAATCAATGTTACATAGCTTAGGGGTTGGTAGCATCCTCGACGAACCAGTCATTGTAGTTGACCGGCGCCTCGTTTGAGAAGAAGTCGGCAAAGTTGTAACCGTTGTCGAACAGAGCACCCAGGTCCTCAATCTTCTCCCCGAAGGACGCGACTGGAGATGTGATAGGGCTGTATGGAACGGAGGAAGGAGTAAGTGCCCTGGTCGTGCTGGAGTCACCGCTCCCAGGCTGGTTATGCTCGGGGGCAGGTGTCTCCTGTTTGAATTTGGAAGGCTCTGGGGATGGTGCGCGTGCACGGAGGGCGGTGTGCGACCAGTCACCACCGAAGGTCGGTGCGGGCTCCGGGGTAGCAGCGTGGGCATCATAGTTGTAGAAGGTTGTGACGGGCTGGAAGGCTTCAGAGAATGGATTGCTCCAATGGAGAGGGAGGTCGAAGCCCGAGCCCTGAGAGCCGCAATTGCTGAGGGGATATGGGAGGGGCTTGAAGCCGGGAATGGCCTCGGCGGTATAGCATTCCACCGGGAGCATGGTTTCAAGTTCCTCGAACGTAAGCTACCATGGGCAAGTCGGTAAATGGATACTAAATAGAATATGATGAAACTAACCTGCGCCATATTTTCATTCAAGTCGAGGGGAGGGATATTCTCGGTAGGAACCCAATCGTCCGTTGGTTGCCAAAGGTCGGATAGTTCGACGACTGGAGACTCCTCCTTAATGGGCTGCGGTGACATCTGAATGAGAGCAGGGAGTTGGGCGGGGCTATCAACAGGACCATCTCGATCGGGCTCGTTGGTGGTCACCATCGCACTGGTCAACTCGTTACCAACAATGCCTTGCCTGACGAGACTAGCAACCTTGATGCAACGATCTTCTTCATCCTTTCGCTTGGAGGGCCTCCTCTTAGGGGGGGCCGCCTTCTTGAAGTTTGGGGCGTACTTGTAGTCGGGATAGCGACTGGCATGGAGCATCTTCTCGGCATAGGCGAGACGATGGAAGTCGGACTTCTCAACATCAGACATGCTACGCCATACCTCGCCTGCCTGTTTGCTGATGATGGCGTGGTTGTTCTCCGGGGAGCTCTCGTTCTTGATCTTCACGCAGTAATGAGAGCGAAACATCATGAACGCATTCGGAGGGCGGGGGATGTGGTCCGGCGCGCGCTTTCGGGAGTGGGATCCTCGCCGAATGGGAAGCTGGCTTGGTCGCGGAAGGGTGGTCCTTACGGAGGTATCGTCGGGCTCTGAGATCAGAGGTGATACGGGGGAGGGTGAAGGGTAGCGGAGGACCATATTGGGTGAGACGCAACCCGGTTGGGGCGAGTCAGGAAAAGCAAATTGTTCCCAGCCATCTTCTAAGTAAAAAAAATGACAATTAGTTTGACGGTCGAAAGGGAGTAATATTTGATATAATCACCGTTGTAGCTAGGGGGAGATTGCTTGGACAAGCGTCGAGAGCGACGAGCAGGGATGTTTCTGGTGGCTGGCATGATTGCTGGGAGGGAGCTGACGATGCAAGTAACTGTGTAGTTGAGTAGAGTCTCGCATCGTCAGCTCCCTCCTTTTTGACCTTGCTCACCACGACGAAGCTCAAGCAGCGGAAAACAAGACCCCCGCTTTAATATCACCTCAAGGCAGCCTCATGGCGAGCGCTCTCCCAGGCAGCGCGTCAACTCCTAATATGGTATACCTCGAGGATTTGCCCTGATCGACGGAGGCATTTCATGAGATGGATCGGAGTTTGAATGGGCCCACCACTTCACAGATTCACGTCCACATATACTGATAATCTTCAATCATGAAATGATATCTCGTCCATCGCCTCAGTATCGCTTCATATATTCCCAGTGATCCCCTCAATCGAGCAGCACGGCTCTCTGAGACTGTTCTATTCCCCCAATCTGTCTATTATGTCCATCTTTGTTGGGGACTCTGGCTTCTAGCTGGTCCTATTCAGGACTATTAAGTGTCATTCCCACTGCCTCATGGGCAAGCCGTCACGCGTCAGTAGCTGGCCCTCGTACTCGGTCACGATCACCTCAGGGCAATGTCATCATCATCTCCTACGTCCGACGGTTTGAGCAGCGTTAGCAGTGTAGCGCTTGCTCTTCAAAGAACTGCGTCATAGTCGAGACTTCGAGATGCTTTTCGTATTGACTAAATCAAAATGTATTAGGCACAGAATAAATAAACACGCGAACATGATTGGATAGCTACTAGGGAGCAGATGAGTCTTTGTCATTGCAGAATATGGTTCAACCATATCCCGAAGTCCTTGAATTCGTCGTCACATAGTTTATGCTTGAGGGAATCATAAACTCTAAAAGTTACCAAGGCAGACGACATCTTGAAGTCTGTGCACAGCGCATTGAGTCCGTCAGAAGCCATGGACAACGGAATCTCCTCATCAGCTCCTCCGTGACACCATAGGATCGGTGTAGTTGGTGCGGAGTGCAGCATCTGTAAAAGTAGAGTAAGCGACACAGGTGACTGCGACACTATATTTCGCTTACCCTTAAAGCCTTGCTAGGAAGCCAGCCAGATAGACTTGCTACCCCGGCGAGATCATGCAGCGACGTAAGGGCAGCTAGCATACTGGTTGCTGCTCCTTGCGAGAAGCCAGCTAGTACAATCCTCTTGGGATCTATCCCGCAATGGACTTGCCACAAGATAAAACGCTCGACGAGTGCTATCGAGTGTTCGACGGTCGACTCGTCAAATTCGTCGTTCCCTGGTGGAAGCTGATGCACATCGAACCACGCGGGGCGCTCGGAACGGTACATAGAAACATATCTAGTAGGTCTTTGATAAGCAAAGTTAGTATGCGGGCTATCTTCGGATTGTGATACGTCTTACGCTTGTGGAAATATCCACATTGTATGCGGTAGCTGGCTCGCTAACGCTTTGTGCATAGCAGCATGCCACGTAGCGTTGGAATTCCCGAGCCCCTGTAGGTAGCCGTCAGTAACCATCCAACCTCGCGTCGCGAAAACGTACATGCAGAAAGATTATGGATGAACTGTGGCTCGCTTGAGGTTCAATGACTTTAAATGGAGGTAGGCTTTCCATGGTAGGGCTGGGTAGGCGGGTCGAGTTTGTTGGCTACATCTTCCTCAGAGCCGCTCGTACTTATGCAGGGGTAGGCCTTCCGAAGAGATCGTTGGGCGCGACTCCCGCAGCCGATGTATCCTGTAGGCTATGTGGATTGTGCACGTCAATTCGGTGGTCGGATGCTGCGGAGATGCTGCGATACGAATGACTCAAATCACGACGTTTCGAGATCTGAACGCTATGCAATGTAATCTTCGGTGGGTGATAGATACGTGAAATGGCTGTCAATGCAGTGTGGCATTGTTCACCTCAGCAAATTTAGCTTGACTACGATCCTTGAAACTTTCTTCCTTAGATTATCCAGCGAGCGCCGGCCCAGCTTTTCTTGCTGTTGTTGGCTAACCTGAGGGTGGGAACTATTACAGTCGTTTTACAAAACCTTGAGAAACTGAGATCGAAATTTGTGAGCAAGAAAATGCGACTTTCCTTTTTTGGTGTACGAACACAGGCCGCGTCGACAGCTTTATATAACGCAACAAGTATGCTACATTACTAAGATGCGGTGTGGATTGAATATTGAGTACTTGAGTATGAACAAGTAGCTACATTCTTGGGCTCAGCCCATCCGAGTGCCGGTAACAAGAGTGCATTAAAAAGCCCGTTGGCAAAGCCGTGTCGACATTGTTCACACTCGCACCTTCGCACTTTAGGTCTTCAAAGCATGAGCCTCTTCCATGGCAACGATAGAAGCAAATCCTATAATACATGGTTAGCCTCGAATGACAGGCAGCAAAGGGCGGCTGGTTTGACATCACCGGCCTTCGACGTACCGTTTCCACTGGTAGAGGCTGCTTGGAGAAAAGCAAACAATCTCGCAAACGTCCCAGACACTCCATCTAGCTGCGAGAATATGTATTCCGTGTGCCTTGATATCACGACTGGGCTTTCGGTCAACATAGCAGCGAGCATTCAAGTACAACCAAAAAAGGAAAGTCGCATTTTCGCGCTCACGAATTTCGATCTCAGATTCTCAAGGTTTTGTAAAACGACTGTAATTAACTGTAGGGAAGCTGTAGTGGCTTCGGGTCGGGCTATGAAGGTCGCTTTCCGAACATCTTGCCTTTTCAACACTTTCATGATAATTTGTTTGTTGGTATTCACTCGATACTGGAAAACTGCGTAATGATTACTGCACTTCACTTCAGCGGGCTAGGATTTCCTCCACAGTACTCTGGTCGTCCTGAGGAGTGATGATGTCGCCATCCATATGTGCGGGGCCGGAATCGGTATTGTACACCCCAATCGGGTATTTGGCCATGGCCTGGCGTCCCGGCCAGTCGAAGTCGATGAACTGACATTCCCAACGATCTCCAGCTCGACTGAGAAAGATATTGTCATGTCTTAAATCACCATGCACAAAACCAAGAGCGTGAAAACGGTGAGGGTGCTCCTGATGGTGGGCTTGCATTGGTCGGAGAAAGGGTGAAACACACTGCATGGCTGGAATTCTGAGGTGAGAGGCTGCATTACAACCATCCACATACCACCTTCAAGCGGTGAGTGGCTGAGCAGAGGAGGGGCAAGCCCTTCACTGGCGGCACTTTGGTGAGCATCGATACCTTACTGGCCGCAGCCATATTTGACGATAATTTCATTCCCATCTGAGGTATGCGCAGAGAAGACAAAGCGAATGGAGCTGATGCGTGCCGTGTAGGCGAACGAGATGCTTTCATGGTGACCAGTAGGCGGTACATTGGCAATATACGAGTGTGGGTACGGAAAGTCTACTTGATCCGTGCAGGCGTCGAAGGGCAGTCAAAAATCGCAGGAAGTCCACCGTCATGCGGGTGTTGTACGGGCTGAAGTATAGTGGGATGGAGTGGGAGAGGACCTCAATGAGTCCCTGAGACAAGGTTACAGCACCAAATACTTGAATATTCGGTCCTATGGAAAGGATTGAGATTAGGGAGCGTAGCGGAAACGAGATAATGGGTACCATTATGAACGATCAAGATGGATGGAAGCCTTGTTGGTCACCATTCCAACCCCTTCATCGTCGTAAAGTATAACTTCATCCACAGCGTCCGACCCGCCTGCTGTTGTCTCCAGTTTGACTTCTGCGTTCATAGGCATAACAGGAAGGTTAGGTAGATCAGCATACACGATCCCGCCATTTGTGGCGTACGGACCAAGCTTGCGTTTCTCTTTTTTGAATAGACAGGAGGCAAGAAAAGAGAGTTCCTCCTACTGGATAATCATCGCCACGGATGGCTTCATTCAAGTGCAACCAGCCAGGATGGACATAATGGCTGGTAATATGTTCATCCAAAGGAACAAGACGGTCATACTTTATTTCAGCATAACTTAAATGAATTACATAGAAAGTTCAGGAAGTTGTACACGTGATATAAGCACGTGGTCACCGGCAGTTTCCACCAATCCATACGCTTGTCGACGGCGTTGAACGACTTGAATTTACCAGTCCTCCTCCCCCCCACTGTAATTCGTGACCTCGCTCCTCTTGCCTTTGACCCATCTACCTTCCTTTTTCAACTAACTACTCTGGTATCATGGGTAATGTCAGCAGTTGCTGCGAGTCTTGCTGTAAGGCCTTTGGTTGCTTCCTGGACTGCCCTTCACTTGGCTGAGTTCGGTTTAGTTCATTCTCGCAAGTCCCAGTCGTACGAACCGTTGCTGCTCGAGAACGAAAGAGAGGCCGTAGCGGACCTGTTGCAGTTCCTTGAGAGTGCGTTGCACCCCAATCTCCCTGGTTCAAGCTGCTCACGCTCAACGTCCTTGCAGATCGCACAACCACCAACTTCTTCGAGGGACCGCCTCTGGACGCCCTCACCACACTCTCATTCTCCGACAATGTCGACCTGCAGCGCAGCGCCGCTCTTGCCTTCGCCGAAATAACGGAGAAGGAGGTTCGCCTTGTCGGTCGTGACACCCTCGACCCGATATTATTCTTATTGGGTAGTCATGACACGGAAGTACAACGAGCTGCAAGTGCAGCGTTAGGCAATCTCGCAGTAAACGGTGAGGCAAACATGGGCCTGACATCGGAAATAGGCTTTTTGCGCCATCCTAACTTTGCGCCGCGTTCTAGTTGAGAACAAGCTTCTCATCGTCAAATTGGGTGGCCTCGAGCCTCTTATTCGGCAAATGCTCAGCCCGAACGTCGAAGTCCAGTGCAATGCAGTGGGCTGCGTAACGAATCTCGCAACACATGGTAAGCGTCTATGTGATTCCCCAAGAGTTTTGGTGATAAATTTCGTGCCCTTCGAGATGATAACAAGACGAAGATCGCGAAATCTGGGGCCTTGGTTCCGCTTACCCGTTTGGCTCGTTCCAAGGATATGCGTGTTCAGCGAAACGCAACGGGCGCCCTGTTGAACATGACGCATTCAGGTTGGTCACACATGCATAGCAGTCACCTTCTCCGTTGCATACGTATCTTATTCTCTTCTTAGATGAGAACAGGCAACAGCTCGTGAACGCAGGAGCTATTCCGGTTCTCGTCAGCCTTCTTAATTCTCCTGACACCGATGTCCAATACTACTGCACGACTGCGCTCAGCAACATTGCTGTAGATGGTATGCAGGCCTTCGCCCACACTTCTTAGTCCGCGGATAGGAATTCACATCGTAATAGGTGCAAATCGGAAGAAGCTCGCCCAGAGTGAACCCAAGCTAGTGGCAAGCTTGGTCGCTCTTATGGATAGTCCGAGTCTCAAGGTTCAGTGCCAAGCGGCGTTAGCCCTCCGTAACCTCGCCAGCGATGAGAAGTACCAGTTGGAAATCGTGAAGGCAGATGGTCTACAGTCTCTTCTTCGATTACTTCAATCAAGCTACCTTCCCCTTATTCTCTCCGCGGCCGCCTGCGTTCGAAACGTGTCCATACATCCCCAGAACGAGTCGCCTATCATCGAGTCTGGATTCCTTCAACCTCTCATCAACCTCCTGTCCTTCAAGGACAACGAAGAAGTCCAATGTCACGCGATCTCTACTCTTCGTAACCTAGCGGCTAGTTCGGAGAAGAACAAGACTGCGATTGTGAAAGCAGGAGCTGTACAGTCCATCAAAGATCTTGTCTTGGAAGTGCCGATGAACGTACAGAGTGAAATGACTGCGTGTGTGGCGGTGTTGGCGCTCAGTGGTGAGTTCAGGCCGTCTTTGCCACGCAACAGCCATGTTAATATGTTTTCCAGATGAATTGAAGCAGCAGTTGCTGGAGATGGGCATCTGTGAAGTGCTCCTCCCTTTGACAAATTCACCAAGCTCGGAAGTTCAGGGCAATAGCGCAGCAGCATTGGGCAACCTTTCTTCGAAAGGTGTGTCCACTAGTTCTTTTTAAGCGACTTACATCTCACTGCTGGTAGATGGTCGTATTACGAATGACGACTACTCCGCCTTCAACGACGTCTGGGAAAAGCCAGACGGCGGCATGCATAGATATTTATATAGATTCCTAACGAGTCATGATGTGACGTTCCAGCACATCGCTGTGTGGACAATAGTGCAACTATTGGAATCCGGCGGTATGGTTTTGCTTGATCCATTTGTTTGATCGGCTCTTACTTTTTCCCGGCAGATCCTCAACTTATCAGCAACATCCGCAGTTCCAACCTCCTCATTCCGAATATACGTAATCTCGCGTGCACTCCTTCCCAGTCGTCCTCCCCCGACGGCACGCCTGGCTCACATCATTCCCGTGCTGCGTCGTTCCAAGAGACGGAGACGGGTGATGGGCAGAGCGAGATATTACTCCTTGGAAGACGGATAATCGAGATCATTGAGGGAGATGCGGATCCTATGATTCCATCAAGTGCCTCACACTCTCATATGCAACCCGGGTCGTCCATCGCGAGCTCGGCACACGAAGAACTCAGGAAGAGTGTACGAGAGGCATTCTCTAGCGGTTCACATAGATGATCTTGCTAGGTAACAGTTTCTCCTTTTTTCATCATATCACATTATGTTCTGTTTATTATTCCTTCCTCTCCTCCTTCTATTCGTTCTTCTCTTGCCGTGGCTTCTGAGTCGTCTCTTGTGGGATCGGACACGTAACTTGTATAATTCGGCTTGTGTCTGGCGGTTCTTGTGTCGATTTATAGTCGGACAATGCCCGCCTAGAAGGCGGGTTTGGCGGGGCATTGGTGACTGGTTACGTCTGCATATATACATGTCCTATTACCCGTTACTACGGTTTTGCAATCATCTTATATGTATACGATTCTCGTCATACCCTCCATTGCACATGCAAGGTGCAGAGGCGGGTATCCGCTGAGAGACACCGAAGAAAAGTCCTTTCTTTTTTTAGCATGACCTTCAGTGTTGCTTCAACGTTACTTCAACGTTAAGAGTACTCGGCTCTATCCGTCAAGTCAGCCGAAGTGACGGGACATGACTGTCTCCCTTGCTCTGTATTTAATTCGGAAAGATGTTTTGGTGACACGTCGCGGTCAAATTTACAACGAGCGTGATGATATCGTAGTGTCCCAATCTAGATTTCAGACTATACAACTGGACACTGGTTCAATATCAATGTCTAGATGGCTAGATACGCATGACAATAAATCACCGCCGTCACATCAAGACCGCGGCGAGCATATGTTGCTCGCAAGTGCTGACGGGATTTACTACTTTGACTGAAATATCGTGGTGACACTGCAGGCTGCGTCTGTACCATTTACGGCCAATAATAACCCTATTTTACTGAAAGGGGTGTTTGATGAAAGCCGCTTTGACTTGGTTTCATATCCTCATGCATCGTACGCGATAATGAGGCGAGTATGGAGAACACGATGTCACGATGCTTGGCCAAGTAGAAAAAGGCTGAGTAAATGAAGGAATGTGTACCGCATCGCACTCAAGAGTGTTGTGAGCTGATGGTTTCCGCGAGTTGGAGATGAAGCCAAGTTCTTGACTTCAGACACCGCTAGCAATCCGTTCTCGCTGACAAGAGCAAGGACGATAGCCAAGACGACAGTGTAGCAACATACTTCGAATTTATGCAAGTCAGCCAGCAGAACTGCACAATGCCTCGTGTCATGGCCAAGATAAGCACGGCGGCTCTGCCCAAGCTTTGGCCTGAAGGTGAAAGGGTGAGACTGCGACTCACATTACAGAAGGGAGCACTTTCCGTCCGCCTGCGCTTGTGATTGACTTTCCTAGAAGAAGATATGATATTTTGTGGTATAAAACGACACCGGATTTCCGTTACCTTATTTTGGACAAGCTGCTTGCGGAGTTTGGAAATCGCTCGCGGCTGCCGAGAACAATGGTATCCACTGCCAGTGGTTTCCGAATCCTTCAAAATCGCTGCTGGCGAGGCCTGCTAGGACATTTCCTCCCCCCTTCGCTCTTGTTTCGAATTCTTTTAGATTTGTTCCGTTTACACGCACCTCGTTACCTCGTGGGCCACTTATTTCTTCCACGACCTCCGCATCACCCAATCCGAGGCCTCACCTCCTGCAGCTGGCCGGAACGACTTTGCCTGAGTTCTATAGATACCTCCCTTATAACCGGAAACCCATCTCTTTTCTCCCTTTTACAAGGTCACTCCCCCCTCTCGGACCTTAAGTTCGTCTTTGGTTGAGCCAAGACCTACCGCCGCCCATTTGCTACCATCTTAGACGACCTTGGGCTTCGCCACTTACGACATGCACATCACATCGCTGCCACTGTATTTACTTCTTCTCATTGCACAGGCGTCTTTGACGCTCGCCGGACCTCGTGCCGTCCTAGAACGCGCTCATCGCTTCGCCCTTCGTCGCAGCCATGGTCTCGCAAGCGATCTCCGCCTGGCATTCGGAGCTGTGCCACCCCAGAAGCGTCAAGGGAGGGTGTTGATGAAACGGGGTGTTTATTGCATAGCTGGACCTGGCAATTCAGGCTTGAGCCCCGGCCCCACTTCCAGTGGTACGGGGAGCACGGGAGACAGTGGAGGGAACGTGGGAAACGGAAATAGTACGTCTGTGTCCTCCGGTAACCCAAGAGGCTCCTCTACAAGACCTGCATCTACGGCTCGCCCCACTAATGTCGCCCCCTCGCCATGGAAGTTGGCCGAGTCACACGAGGGATCAGATTTCTTCCGCGGCTGGGACTTCTTCACCTCCGCAGACCCCACGAATGGTCCGCGACTCTTTCTCATCTTCATTCCCATTGACTTATCAATTTACTCCAGGCATCGTTGACTATATCAACGAAGCCGATGGCGTAAGTTCATCTCCAATCCGTTGAGATATACATTCATAACCGTCCTGTTCAGCGAAGCGCTGGTATCCTCTCGGTCAACAATAATGGTAACGCCGTCATGCGCGTCGAAACTACTCCCACTGTCGCCGCGAACAGGAAGAGTATCCGCATCACCACGCAGAGCACTTGGAATGGAGGACTGTTCATCATGGATGCCGTCCACATGCCCACCGGGTGTGGAACCTGGCCGTGAGTCATCCCCTCTTCCCTCGAGGGCCGAAGCTAATAAAAGCCTGTCGGATCAGTGCATTCTGGAGTAACGGTACGCAACTCCCAAATTTCAAACTTTCGATGAATTAATGGACCGTTGATAAATAGGACCGGACTGGCCAAGGGGAGGTGAGATCGACATCGTTGAAGGCGTGCACGATTACACGAACAACCAAGCGACCCTCCACACATCGCCCGGCTGCCGTCTCCCATCGAGCGACACTTCGAACCTGAAGATCTCGGGGTCTCTGATTGCCGGCCAGGACTGTGCTGCTGCCAGCACGAATAACGAAGGGTGTGGGATCCGCGCGCCGAACAGCAATTCTTTCGGGGCGGGATTCAACTCGAACGGCGGCGGCGTCTACGTTAGTGCGTACAACACCAAATATCTGATTTTGTCATGGTTGCTGATGGTGATCACGCAGTGCAATGGGATAACGATGGTGTGGCCATATTTTTCTTCCCTAGAGGCTCCGTGCCCGCCGATATCACCGCCGGGGCACCTCAACCGACGCTATGGGGGCTGCCTCAAGCGCGGTTCCCTGCGTCTGGCTGCAACCCATCGCAGTTCTTCAACAACCATCATCTGATCTTCGACACGACACTGTGTGGTGATTGGGCGGGGGGAGTATGGAATGCTGCTGGTATTCCCGGACAAGAGCAGAGCTGTGCGCAGCGCACGGGGTTCTCGACGTGTGAAGCGTTCGTACGGGCGAACGGTGCATCGTTTAGTCAAGCGTGTAAGTGCGGTCCCTGGAATCAATGTGTGCGTTGCTGATTGCGTACAGTCTGGGAAGTGCAGAGCGTCAAGATTTACCAACGACAGAATTAGACCAACACTTACGACTTATTATCGATATCTTCGACTTACGATCTGGCGACGACGCGTCGATGTTCTTTCCCCTTCATTGTACAACCCCGTCGTTTACATACGCACACTTGTATCATTCGGTGCACTCATACACTCACTCATTGGACCACTAACTATACTTACCTGTACTGTCTGTAGCTATATACTACTTACCTTATCTATATTTTCCTTTTATCTGGGCGAACCACTGCGGGCTGGCCACCAGTTCTGGCTTACGTGTAGATCTGTATCACTGGTATTTTTATGACAATAGATGGGATATGGATAGACTGATCGAAACCAGCTTCTCTTCGAGAGTATGACAATCGATTCTCTTAGTAATAAAGAGAGATGAATCAAATCCTCCTATTTGCTGTGCCACGTGCAACAGCAACTAACGCGACCTGTCACATTTCGGTCACGTCTAATGTCACATCTCTTGCATGTTGCGCTTCCGAGTGCGTTCTCAATATTTAAGCTTTAAAGCTTTATCATTCAATAACCCTCTTCTACGAGAAACTACACTAAATTTCTATGCCAAAGGTAAAGTTCTATGCTGTGAAAGTTGGAAGGGAAGGCCCGAAGATCTACGAGTCTTGGAATGATGTGCGTTCCTCTGCCGGATATCTCAGATCATGTCGGGTCCTCATTGTTTCAACGTCAGTGCAAAGCTTATGTAGGTCACTTGAGTGTGAGCGCGCGAACGAGAGGATGCTCACCGGTATCCCCAGACAGCTGGATTTCCGGGAAGCACACACAAAAGTTTTCCCTCAAGACGAGAGGCGGAGGACTGGCTAAAGGTTCCAATACCGTGTAAGTTGTCCTCGCCCCCTGTACTCCATGAAACTGAATACCTTTAGATAGATGCGCAAGCTGCTCCGAAGACTCTTTCGGGTACACAGCGATTCCACCCAATTACAGCTGGTCGAAGGCACTTGGGTTCCATGCCACCCAAGGCTTCGCCCTCTACTTCATCTGCGGCACCTGACGAGGGTGAAAGTATTGATTTTGGTGCTGACTTTATCCCATTGGAACCCCAGAAGCCGGATGTGAAGTTGTCCCCGGAGCAAGCAGCAGTGCTGAACAAGGTCAAGAGCGGAAAGAGCATCTTCTTCACTGGTTCTGCTGGTAATTTCTCCCGTCATCACTGCGATGTGTACTTCGAATTTACGACACCTTTCGCAGGTACGGGAAAGTCGGTCCTCCTGCGCGAGATTATTCGCACTTTGGGCGGGAACAATTCATATTCATTAGCAATAACAGCGTCAACGGGGATAGCTGCTGTCAATATCGGTGGCACGACTCTGCATTCGTGGGCTGGCATAGGGCTTGGACTCGAGCCAGCGAAGAATCTGGCAGGAAAGTTCCTCGGACAGGGGAAGTTTAGGCCGGTACTCGATCGATGGCGCGCGGTTAAGTATCTCATTATCGACGAAGGTACCGTACATAATTGCTTTGATTGCACACGATTTTGGTCGCTGAAGTGATGAAGTATCGATGCTGGACGGCGCCCTATTTGATACACTGGTCCGCCAGGTCTCATTTTATTTGCAGAATTCTGGATTCTGATTGTATACATGCAGGAGACTATAGCCCGCCTCGTGAGGAGGAACGACGAACCGTTTGGTGGTATACAGGTCTCAACTACTCCTTATACTAGGCGATCCTCCACTGATACCACTATCATCAGCTAATCCTATCCGGCGATTTCTGCCAACTCCCTCCCGTGCCGAACGCAGGCAAAGATGGACAGAAAGTGCCCGTCGCGTTCGCGTTCGAAGCAGAGTCTTGGGACAGATGCGTAGGCCGCCCGATCACGTTAACCAAGGTTTTCAGGCAGAAAGACCAGCAATTCGCGAATATGCTGAATGCGATGCGGTTTGGGAACCTCAAGCCGGAGATTGTTGAAGTCTTTCAGGGACTTTCGCGACCTGTTGAATACGACGATGGGATAATGCCTACTGAACTGTAGTAACGCAAAGCTATTGCTGATTGTCATAGGGATGCGGGATGCTGATGTTCATGCAGGTTTCCTACTAGGGCGGAGGTGTCAAACGCGAATCGAACGCGTCTGGACGCGCTGCCTGGTCGACCGCTGCTATACCCTGCGTGTGATATACCGGGAACGAACTCGAATGGACAGCCGGTCCACCCTGACGCAATGGCGCGCCTGCTTGAACGACTGGTCGTACCAAAGGAAGTGATCCTCAAAGTAGGTCGGTCTTTCTATATTTTGCGGATGACCAGACCTTAGCCCACTCTCTACAAGGTTGACGCACAAGTGATGTTGGTTAAGGTAATCAACCTCTTTATTTATCACTCATCCAATCGAGGATCCATCACCCTGATCGCAACCATGCTAGAACCTGCTGCAAGGCGAACTGGTGAACGGCTCGGTGGGCAGAGTTACGCGGTTCGCATCGGTGAAGGACACCGCGAAGACGAACCTCGGTGCGATCCTCAATCCCGAGGATAAAACTGCGAAGGCGGAGATACAGACTGAAAGTGAGCGCCTGTGGCCTATGGTGCGGTTCACGAGCGGCCGGGAGATGCTCTGCGTCCCGGCAGAGTTTACTGTGAACAACGCGCAAGGGGGGATGGAGGCTAGTCGAGTGCAGGTACGTAGATATTATGTTAGTCATTGAGGAGGGATGGCTGATGGATTGATGGATTAACCTGTGACTTGCGGAAGGTTCCCCTTATCCACGCCTGGGCTCTGAGCGTGCACAAGTCGCAAGGCCAGACCTTGGATAGAGTCAAGGTTGACCTACGACGTACCTTCGAAAAAGGGCAAGGTGAGGTCTTGAGCCGTGCTATAAATATCTGCCTTGACTCATACTATCATCTTACGCCTTTGTAGCCTATGTCGCACTATCACGTGCCACGAACATGGATCATCTGCAAGTGCTGAACTTCGACGCGTCCAAGTGAGGCTTGAGTCTTGACGTGGAAGTAACCCACTGATTGTCGTAACTTGTACTTTGTATTTGTAGGGTTGTCGCGCACCCGCGGGTTATCAGCTGGTATCAGGACCTAGAGCTCAAGCATGAAGCATTTCATGTGGACGAGTTCGACGAAGACGAGATGGACGACGAAGAAGCTATCGCGGCATATCATTCCTATTAATGGCACACTACTAGTCATTCTTCAATCCACTGCCATGCGTTAGCCATTATCCCATCCCCTGGATGTATTATACATGATTTACAATTAAGATTACCACAGACTATAAATATATTAAAGACCGCAGTATAAATTATCCTCCGACTTTGGTTCCACTTTGACGTTCCTGTCTCTCAGGTAAGCCTTGAGGATACATCCCCCCTGTGTCCCATCTTTGCTTGCATTGCACCCCTTGCAAGCTCTCCCGTGCCGTATCATTAGAACGTGTAGCCCATACTTGAGTTCGTCGGGGATTTTCAGGTCTAAGTGCGCTTGAGCAAGCACCCGGTTGGCCTTTGGGGGCACCCATCCCAACAACTTGCTCAAACGATACACGTGAGTGTCCACGGCGAACGAGTCCCGACCGAGGCAGAAAAGCAGGACGCAAGACGCAGTTTTGGGGCCGACACCGTCGAAGGAGACGAGGTCGCGCATCACTTCTGCGTCGGAGTACTTGGGTTTCCCGTCGACCATTTCCGCTAGGTATTGGAGCGAGTGTTCGCCCCTCTTCGCTTTGATATCCTGCAGAAGCTTCTGGATAGTCGCAGCTTTCTTGTTCGCCATTCCACCCATCCTGATGGCTTCGACCATATCTGCCTTGGGCGCGTCAGCGATCGCGGCGAAGTTATAACGCCCAAAGGTGGTGTCTAGACTCCGTTTCGCGGTCGAGGAGTTCTTGCCACTGGTGTTTTGAGAAAGGATGGTGCCAATCAGCGCGTCGATGACATTGTGGGAGTGGCCGCAGGTTTTGGCGGAGTTGCTCGGAGTGGTGGGAGAGGGGGCTTTGCGTATGAGATCGCGTCCGTTGTGCGCGTCCGCAAGGACGTCAAAGACCTGCCGAGCCTCAGACGGTGTGGGGTGCGCAAAGTCTGGAAAGGGCGAAGTGCTCGAGTATGCGTCGAGTTCTTTGAGCTTCTTGGATTTACGCGGGGATTCTGGAGGCTCTAAAGTGTCCGTGAGCTCAGGAGATGGCGAATGGGGACGCTTCATGTTCTTGAGGCGTCAATGCGGGAATGTCTGTGTGACTGCTGTGGAAATCAGCGAATTACAGCGCCGTCAATGTGGTCGTCGAACGTTTGGAGGTGAACTCTGGCACAGTGTGCGATGGTTTGAAGCCCCTTTTTCTATCACGTGAGGCCCTCGAAGTCCTATTGAAACTCACCGAACAACCCTTCGTCGTTCCTGGTCGTTGAAGGCATTGTATTTAATTGTGGTCTCTGGATCTCACTGCTTGTCAATGGCAGTGGTATTTCTCGTGTTGGCAATGTCATATGGGTGCTTTCTCGCGGCGGTCATATGATGCCGTATTCATGTGGAATCGTGACTCGAAAACTCCGAGGCGCCAGAGAATCGCGCCTTCTCGTAAGAAATTTGTTATCGCGACGGTTCCGAGCAAGATTGGTTCCATATAACGTAGAACCTCCCACTATTAGGTCGCCCATTACAGGAACGTCCAGATAATGCTCGGGGACTTTCTACTCAAGCCCAAGCATCCGTGCGTAACCTTTCCGAGTTATTTATTTTCCTCGGCTCAACTTGGCCTGGCAAATTTCGATCAGAATATACGAAGATACACTTCTCATCCCAGCGTACTTTGCCGCTTTCTCTGCGTCGCTCTTGCTAATTCACACATGCTCTCTGGTGGTGTCGCAACTAGTGCGTTCGTCGCGCTCCGACGATGATGCTCGGAACGAGATCGGCGAGCAGCAAATATCGTCCGGATTTGCTGCGGAGGTCAAGGCCCATGTAGCGTCGCACGGAGGCTTGAACATCTTTGCGTATAAGGTCGCCCGACTCGTAGGGTGCCTGTCGTTGCTTGGTCTTTCCGTTGCGACGTTAATCATGGACGAGTACGAGATGGAAGACAAACAGCAGCTAGACTATGGATATAGTGACCAGGTACCCTTCAGGTGGTTGGGAACGCTAGCGAAGTGGGGAGGGAAGAAGCGCAGGCATCGACGGAGAAAGGAAGTCGAACAGCTCACATATAACGAATGGCTCCAGTTTGCCATGTGCATGACATATGTGAGTTATATTTCGAAAATAAAGTGGCATAGGCCCTTATGTCGACCAGCTATACGCGTCTCTGCTGGCTTTATTGTGCTTAACTACGAAACCATTCCAAAGAGTCAAGTCCGGTTTATCCCCCCTCATTTCGTGGCTTCCTACCAACCTCATCCTCTTACTCCTGGTCACTTTCGGGGTCTACACATACCGTGATTTATATCCCCTATGCACCTACACACTCTCCCCAGTCGACTTGCCTGCCGCTTTCATCAAGGAGAACGCGGTCCTCGTTAACCTACTGTGGGCCAAGATCGCTGTTCTTTTCGTCACCGCCATAGTGATTCCGTTAATCATGCCCCGGACGTATGTTCCTGTGGACCCGAAGAATCCAAGCACGAATCCTTCACCAGAGCAAACATGCTCGCCGCTGTCCTTCATTCTATTTGGTTTCTTGGATGAGGTTATCTTCCTTGGATACAAGATGCCTCATCTCCCCGTCGAGAAATTACCCCCGTTAGCGGACTATGATGCGTCTAGTTACCTTAGGATCAGGAGCTTTAAGGTATGTATAATACTATATACACCAGCCGACGTTCGCTTCAACGATTGCTAATCTAACGCATAGAATATCGATCCCTTCTCTCCTCAAGCTAACAAGAAGCTCAGGAAGCGCCATCTCTTCTGGAAGCTGATGAAGACTCTTCGCAAGGAGTATGCGTTGCTTTCAAGCTTGCTCCTTTTATACGCCCTTGCTGGGTTTGCGGCTCCGATCGGTGTTAACAGGCTGCTTCAGTACGGAATATACTCCTCTCCGCTCCCTGATCTAACACCTCGTGTAGCTACATGGAAAAGAGGGGAGAGGACGCCTTCGTTCGACCGTGGACATGGTTACTTTGGTTATTCCTCGGTCCCATGGTACAGTCTGTCTCCTGGCAGGCTTATATCTTCGTCGCGGTACGAATAACTTCACTTTTCTTGAAAGTGTGCGTCTGATTTATGGGACCTAGACGCGTAACCTTGTTCGAGTAGAGGCCATGCTCACGCAACTACTTTTCGAACACGCTCTACGAATCAGAGTCAAGGCCGAAACGAGCTCAAGCAGCTCTGAGGGGTCCGTAAAGGATGCTTCAGTTGCCTCGTCGTCGAGCAACTCAGGTTCTTCTACACCTACTGCGTCAACACCCGCCCTACCTGCACAAGAGTGGACGGAGCCCGGGCATGAGGAACGTGACGTGTCGGTCGCAAGTACTTTGATTGCCAACGAAGACGGATCTCCTACACCGAGCACGAGGGATAGCCTCGGCGCGAAGACTTTAGTCGGAAGCATCAGGTCCAAACTTCGTTCTCGCTTCTCAAAAGACAAGAACGGAAAGAAGAGCGAGCCTAGCAAAACTGCTGCAAAGGCACCAGAAGCCGCGGCTGATTCCAGCGAAAACGGCGATGGTAATCTAGTTGGAAAGCTCAACAATTTGGTCTCCACCGATCTGAGCAACATCACCGATGCTCGGGACTTCATCTTCCTCCTTATTTACGTCCCTATCCAGGTGGTTCTTGGTATAACCTTCTTGTATGTGATTCTAGGGTGGAGGTGCGTGTCATTCAGATGGCGAGTCAGCAAGGTCTATTTGACTGACGAGGATGCAGTGCATTCGTCGGTCTCGCTGTCATGCTTCTTCTCTTTCCCGCCCCGGGATATGTTGCCCAAATCATGCAGAAGTATCAACAACAGAGAATGAAACGCACCGATGCGCGAGTTCAGAACGTTACTGAGAGTGAGCGGTTTCGTGTCACCTTCTCTGATTCCGAACCATTGATATCCCTCGTTGATTAGCAATGAACGTAATCCGCATGATCAAACTCTTTGGCTGGGAGCGCAAAGTGAACGAGAAGATTGCCGAATTCCGTGAGGCGGAACTCACCTGGATCTGGAAGAAGCAGATCCTCGAACTGTTGAACAATAGTATCAAGTAGGTTCTCGTCCCGCTATCGTGTATCTACGATTTCCTAAAAAGTGCGTTAGCAATGCCATCCCAGTCGCCATCATGGTCGCCACCTATGGAACCTAGTGAGTGGCTTGTCGTGTAAAACGGCGTCGCTCCTTGCTAATTCATATATTGCCCGCCCCCTTCAGTGTGAGTGCCTTCACCTTATGGTCGTAAGCACTAAATGAGACTTAACTTTCATTTAGACGGTCATAATGAAGGAAATCCTCACCGCTTCCGTCGTATTCAGTTCCATGGTAGTCTTTGACATTTTGCGGGAACAGTTGCACATGTCAATCTGGACCTTGTCCACGGCTGTACAAGGCAAAGTCTCTCTGGACCGAATCAACGATTTCTTGCAGAATGTGCGTCCTCATATTGACAGTTATACCCAAAATTGACAACTTCTCTGCAGACCGAACTCCTTGACGAGTTCGCTGAAGAATCTTCAGGCGATGGTGCTGCGTCTACGAACAACGCGACGGAGATCGGCAATTCGGATGTTTCGTACCTCTCGCGACCCCCCGCAGAACGTTCTCAGGATATCGGTTTCAGTGACGCTATGTTCGCTTGGTCTGTGGACGACAAGAGGATCAATGATGGAGCTGCGACTCCCTCGAGGCGTAAGTTTGTCCTAAGGGTGGACGGAGAGTTGATCTTCAAGCGGAACGCAATCAACATCATCATCGGGCCAACTGGCTCTGGTAAAACCTCCATGTTGATGGCCTTGCTCAGTGCGTTTTCCTCCTCAGCCCCTGTATACACCTGTATCTCATGTGATGACAGGCGAGATGCACTTCATGCCGTCTGGCCCGACTTCGTGGTACAACCTTCCTAGAGATGGGGGTGTGTCCTATGCCGCGCAAGAATCCTGGGTTCAGAATGAAACGATTCGAGTTGAGTCGCCCCTTTCTTTACATGCATGTAGACATATGTTGACCTCCTTCTGCAGGACAATATTCTATTCGGCGCGCCATTGGACGAAGAAAGGTACAAAAAGGTCCTATATCAGTGTTGCCTGGAGCGAGATCTTCAACTTTTCGATGCTGGAGATCAAACTGAAGTTGGCGAGAAGGGCCTTACGCTGAGGTGCGCTCGACCCTCTCTATTGTACAGACCAAGCGTCTTGACCTCGATACCGTTGATCAGTGGTGGGCAGAAGGTAAGGCGATCGTTAAGGTATAAACACCAATGAGCTGACGAATTGCGAAGGCTCGCATCACTCTAGCCCGGGCTATTTACTCGCACGCGGAGATCATCTTGTTGGACGATGTCCTGGCAGCTCTCGAGTGCGTGAGTTGTTTTCGCCCCGTTCCGTCTGACTTAACCTTCCGCTAGCGTCCACACTTCTAAATGGATCGTTGATAAATGCTTCCGGGGTGACCTCATCAATAATCGCACCGTCATCCTTGTCGTTCGTACTCGTCCGCTCCTCTTCTTCTACGTTGTGTCTGATGAATTCTAGACACATAATGTGGCATTGGCAACCCCCGTGGCTGGATTTGTTGTCTCTCTTGGGTCTGATGGACGAATCGTCAGCAAAGGTGGAGTGGCCGAAGTACTGGCCGACAGCGACGCTCTCAAACAAGAGGTCGCTGTGGAGCAAGCGGCTTTGGAGAAGGCTGAAGAAACTATCGATGACGCGAAGGTAAATCCGGAAGATGCAAAAATCACTGGAGGCAAGTTAATCGCCGCCGAAGAGGTCGAGCTTGGACATGTCGGATGGCCTGCCAGTATGTGGGACAACCTATGCCCCCTGCGCCTGAATTGACATCGCTATCACTTAGTCAAAATGTACTTGGTTGGTCTGGGCGGTAACCATCCATTCATTTTCTTTGTTACAGTTCTCGGCGGCTTGCTCATGACGGAAGGCACGTTCTCGTTCTTGACTTGGTTCTTGGGTCACTGGGCGACCCAATACGAGACACACGACCCCTCGGAAGTCTCGACAAGCTAGTGAGTGGCTCGTGGCCTACTTCTCCTCTAAAATCTGATATCTGCCCGAAGCTATCTCGGTGTATATGGTTCGTGCTTTGCTCTGCCGAAAACAGCAAAATCTCAACGCTTTCCCTGACCAGGCTGTATCACCCTCGTTTCGATGACCTTTTACACCTTAACGATCCTTGCGTATATTTATGGTACCTTGAGGGCTTCGCGAACCATCCACAAGCAACTTATTGAATCGGTCCTCGGGACTACGCTCAGGTAGGTTCTGACATTCTTGTTTTGTGGACACACCTTACATTCGAGACCCAGGTGGCTCGATATAACTCCAACATCCCGCATCGTGACTAGATGCACTCAAGACATACGAGCTGGTAAGCGCGTCCCACCAAGTCCCACGTCCTCCCGGGCTCATGTTTTTCTATGATTTCACTTCTCCCAGTCGATGATCGTATCTCCCAGAATTTAGACTGGTTAACCGAGCTAACCGTTGGAATGCTCATCAAGTTTGGCGCCGTGCTCCTGTTCACTCCTATTTTCATTGGACCTGGCATTCTCGTCGCCGTTCTAGGTGGTTGGCTGGGACAAGTGTATATTGCGTCTCAACTGTCGGTCAAGCGAGGGATGTCCAATGCCAAGGCCCCCGTAATAGGACAGTGCGTACTCTGATCTCGAGATCATTCAGAGACACCTGACTGAATTTTCTCCTCGCAAGCTTCGGAGCAGCCATGGCGGGCATAAGTATGTTCCGTCTTGTTTTTAGCGAGATTATGTCTTACATTCACCAAAGCATCCATTCGCGCCTACGGCGTGCAAGAGGCCTTCAAGGCCGAATCCCTAGTCCGTATCGACAAGTACACCCGTGCGTCCAGGACGTTCTATAATCTTAATCGGTGAGTATATCAGTATCATAACCGTATCCCTGTGCCCAACAAATGATAGTTGGATATGTATCCGCATCGACGCTTTCGGCAATTTGTTCGCTGTGGCCCTGGCTGCCTATCTACTTTACGGCGTTCGTCAAGGGGCAAGCAATACGGGCTTCTCGCTCAATATGGCTGGTAGGTCGTTCGCGCCCATCACTGTACTCCAGGCTTAGGCTCTCTTCAGTGGGATTCAGTAGCATGATCTTGTACTGGGTACGCGTGTACAACGAGTTCGAAGTCCAAGGCACGTACATTAAGCAATTGCTAGCTATGCACAGAATCTCATTAACGCTCAAATATATTTAGGAAATAGTTTGGAACGGATCCAAGGGTACACCAACATCGACCAGGAACCCAAGCCAACGCAGAACGGCACACCTCCAGCGTATTGGCCTGCTAGTGGAGATCTACGAGTTGAAAAACTATCAGCGAAGTACTCGGCAGATGGTCCCGAAGTCCTGCACGATGTATCTTTCCACATCAAGTCAGGAGAGAGAGTCGGAGTAGTCGGAAGAACGGGCTCCGGAAAGGTAGGGACTCATCACCTTTCCTTGCCCCCGGAACTGACTAGTCTTTCAGAGCTCCTTGACATTGTCTCTTCTCCGGTGTATACCCACAAATGGGGAGGTGTACTTAGACGGAATGCCAACGGGTTCCATAAACCTCGATGCTTTGCGTACCAACATAACAATCATCCCTCAAGTTGTAAGTTATATATTTCGACTTCAGAGTCCGTTGACTCATTTTGATACGCACAGCCCGAACGTTTGAGCGGCACCCTGAGACAGAATCTCGATCCCTTCTCGCAATTTGATGATGCAACATTGAACAGTGCCCTCCGCGCTGCTGGACTCTTCTCTCTCCAGACCGATGATGACGAAGGTCGCATCACATTAGACAGCCCGATCGCCAGCGGAGGCAGTAATTTGTCTGTTGGCCAACGCCAGATATTGGCACTCGCTCGGGCTATCGTCCGAGGTAGTAAGCTTCTTATCCTTGATGAAGGTGAGGGAGAGCCTCAGATGTTGTCCGTACAAGGCTTACCTAAGTGCGATTCTCTAGCTACATCCGCCATCGACTATAAGACCGACTCAGTGATCCAATCATCCCTTCGCCACGAGCTTGGCAACATCACATTAATTACCATTGCTCATCGTCTCCAGACTATCATGGATGCCGATAAAATTGTAAGCCCCAGCTCGCGTCTTCAGTGGTGGAGATTACTCAACGTGAAACTAGATGGTCCTCGACGCTGGAAGGGTTGTTGAATTTGATTCACCTCAAGAGCTTTTGAAAAATCCGAATGGCAAGTTGCGGGCTTTGGTAGATGAGTCAGGGGATAGGGAAACCTTGATCGTCATGGCGGAAGGGAAATCAACCATTTGAGGACATGATATAGATCTTGAACCGTATATACTCATACTTCGTTTTATACTTCTTGTGATTACCAGCTTCGAATCATGAGAGGATTCTTTCACTGTTCGGATATCGTCTAGCATCCCCTGTCCGTAAGTCGGTCACGTGACTTTCATCAATACAAGCACTTGAGCGACAGTGCACATTGCGCAACTCATATTTTATCGTCGGTGTAACCTGGAAGGTATGCCACACAAATCGCGTCCTGGATGATTTGCGCATTAACTATCACGAAGTCCAGGACCTAAGGTTCACCATGGATAACATCCCAGCGTCAAGGCCCTCTTCTGATTCGCATGCCCCATTAACAAATAATCAAGGACCAATACCGCTCTTCGATCTGCACTTGAAATTTCTTGCAGATTCATATGTCGCTTTCTTCCTGGAACGGTGTGTCTTTATTGAACTTATCGAAATGCTGGCGTTGATCTCGACTGTAAAGCAAACGTATCGAAGAAGCTTAGTGGGTGCTACACGTAACGCTGCGATTGTGCGCAAGCTGGCTAACTCATGATTTAGCGTCGACTCTCTCATGAGACTGCATAGGAAGGCGAAATCACTTGATGCGTTCCTCGATGATCGGTCTCCCAACTCCCCTGTGTCCCCACAGTCTCATTCAGTATATCACGACCAGTTGACCACGGCGCGTTCAGCATGGTCGGAAGCACGAGATAGTCTCGAGCGTGAAGCGCAAACTCGACATGCCTTTCTGAATACTCTGAACATAGACTGTCTCAATCCACTTGTCTCTCTCAGGGAATCTCAAGAGCGAACACGAAAGCGGATTAAAGAAGATCTCAAAGACTCGTCAATCAAGTACCAAGAATACGCGGAGAATGTTATACCGAAGCTCAGAGGACGATACGTCAAGCGATTCGCAGAAGTTGAGGAAATTCGAGGGGACGGTCGGAAACCTGGGAATCTGAACGGGCAAGGGTTGTCGAATCCCTATGCAAATCTGAGCGTCGTTCCTCCAACAACCGCGCCTGCGTATACTGGTTCCTTCCCTGTCTCCCCCACTACATCGCTACCTCAGCAATCCTTTGCAACCAACGGCGGTCGTCCGACAGTCACCTCACCCCAGCCCCTCCGTGCTCTGGATAGACGCCCCTCGGGCTCCGCACGGCCAAGCGCGGGCGGGCCTCGCAATAGATCTCCAAGTACGTCTACCCCCTTTGCAGATCTCGCCCAACAGGGCAAAAAACAGCTTGGACACTTCATCACATTTCTCGATCGCGATAAATCGATGAAAGGCTCCAACAAAGGCGAAGAAGTCAATTTCAAGGACCAGTTTAAAGACACACTCAAAGACGGACTAACTGCTGTCCGTTCTATGAATGTCTCTTCTGAAGCAGGGGCTTTGAAGCTAGTCAAAGCGAAGCGCGAAACCGAAGAGGCTGATAGAGAATATCGCAAGGGCGTTCATTGGCTCGAAACGCTGAGGCTACGGAAGCAAAAAACGATGGAAGCAGGATACCAGAGCCTGATCACTTTTGTGGAAGAAGAAGCGCAGATCGTGAAGAATGTTCTTGGCCGCTACGCGGACAATGTAATGTAAGGCTTCTACAATTGTCTCGCGCCGTCAACTCACCTCCTCCAGCGCCACAACCACCACTCAGACTCAGTTGTACACCCATTTGCGTATGGTGGTCGACAAGGTGTCCCCGGAGACAGATGTCAAACGAATAGCTACAAGGATTCCTCCCATCGAAGACATTGTGCCAGAACCGATTCTCTACGAGGTATTTCCTTACACCATCATGTTGTACATTTGATGGAATTCTATTCTAGCATGGCCAAGTCGGTGAATGCAAGGACCTTCTGTTTGGCTTCAGCCTTTCGGATTACGCGACGGCTAAGGGCTTACGTGATGGCGAAGTGCCCAAGATTGTTCGGATGTGCATTGAAGAGGTGGATCAACGTGGACTGGAGATGGAGGGTATATACCGCGTTAGCGGGCGAGTAGCAGTGATAAAGGACGTGAGTGTCGAGACCAGTAATGTGTAATTTTCATTCTGACACTATCTGTCCGTGGTCCGTGAAGCTTCAACATACTATCGAGAAGGATGAAGCTTCCTTTGACTTCGCCAAGAGGAATCCGCGCGAGGATATTTACGCGGTCGCTTCGCTGCTCAAACTCTATCTGAGAGAGCTGCCTGAACCTCTTTTCAAATTCCCTCTGCAAGACCGCATTCAACATACTGAGTCCCTTGGTTCGTACCCGACCAACCTCACGCTACATATTCTTTATTCTTTCCCCTTCAGCCGCGCATAAATCAAACAATTTTCCCCTTCTGAGATCAAAACTGAGGCGACTTCCTCCTGTGCATCAGGCTACACTGAAGGCCCTCTTGGAACATCTCGCTCGGGTTGCGGCGAGGCAAGAGAGGAATAAGATGGGCTCAAAGAATCTCGCCATCGTATTCGGTGCAGTCGTCTTTGGTGAGGATGAGAACATGGGTGTTGGAGATGGGTCCAAGGAGGACGGACCTGGGGGAGGACCTACCGTACCGATGGACAGCAAAGCCATGGGACAAATGCTGCTAGACATGTCTTCCTGGAAGGTAGGCTATTCATCCTGCCTCAAAGCTCAATATTGACCCATCCGCAGGATACACTCATGGAAGACATGATCACCCACGCGCATATTTTATGCTCAGATGAACACAGTCAACCGCGCACACCGAGGATGGAGCCAGCGAATCTCATGACGCCTCTCCCAACTGCGGTTACCCAAGATCCATATGATCCATTACCAAACCCCTACCCTTCTACTTCTACTCCATCCTCACAACCCTCGCCGAATATAGTGAACGATGCACCCCTACCTCCCACCCCCCTTGGTGATCCAGAACCTATCGCGTACGGGTCAAAGACAACGAGAGTCCTTTCACAACTGCCCCCGTCAACTCCACAGAAATCTCACCGAAAGACTGCGAGTACAAGCACAACGCGTGTTGAAGAACCTCTTTCGACACCTCAGAAAGCCAATATGAATACATCGGGTTCGGAGGATTTCACACCCAAGGTACCTAATAGACCCGCTGGCAGCATACATCCTTCCGCTCGCAGTGGGCGCGGAGAGAACGGTGGTAGTAATGCCGATGTGCCGCCTGCCCTTCCTGCTAGGCCGCCTCGTACACATTCAAGGAATCCTTCAACGCAGTCCCAGTCGCAGGTCACCCCAACACCTTCATTATTGACGACGGCACCCCCTGCAGGTATTTCGGCTCCCTTGGGCATTGACTTCGCAGCATCCACATCTTCCACCGCCACCCAGGGTTCTATTGCATTCCCCAGGACAGTTGATGCCCCTCCATCCCCTACTCCGCACCGAGTGTCTATTCAGCGTCGAAGTTTGCAGGATACCACTCCCGCCATCGAGCATGTTGGTGATACCAACAGGGCTCCTCCCGAAACACACTCAATGGGGCCACGGCCTCCTTCGGCGGTGACGCCTAGGACAGAATACAATCCAGAACTGCCACCAGAGCGGTCTCCCTCAGCGGATTCGGACGGCTCGTGGATATCGGCTGTTGACAACACTGGCGACCCGGATGATGTGTATGAAAGTTGGCCTTCACAGCAGCATTAATTCAACATTTGTGTTTCTCTTCGGTGATTGTAATTCTTCATAGTGTGTTGGGAGTATCATTGTAGCATTTTATATAATTTGCGAGCGGAGCAAGGATTCTTGTACAAGTTATAAACTTATTGAACTGTTTCCACTTCTTTATATACCACATACAAGTTTGCTGTTGTGTATAGTATTATTACTTTATGAGATACTGCACTAGGGAGGGTCAAGGGATACTATGACAGCATTTTGTCTATCCGCAAGCCATTTGTTATACAATGCCTTGCCCAGCTCCTGCCCTAATGCTCTTGATAGTGGCCACGGAACGGCATTGCCAATTTGTCGGTGCATCTACATTGGAGAAGTCAGTGTTTGTAAGTTAAAATATGATATTATAGCTGACAGTGATTATGTTATTGTCAATGGCCTTGAATTTGAAGTCATCAGGAAATCCTTGGGATCTTGCAAGCTCCCGGACAGTGACCATCCGCTTACACTAGTGTATTTACAGAGGCATCAATATCTGCACACAAGCAAGAGTCAAATAAGCTCCTCACATAGGGATTTAGCACTTTGCTTTGTTTTGCTGTGGGATTGATGTTTGTTACAGTTGTGGAAAACCATCCATCCTGATCTAAACGGCCATATAAGCCTAGAGTGTGATTAATATATTGCCTTGAACTGTAGAACTGCAGGCAAGGCTGAATTGAATTGAGTACCTGCTTTATAGCCACTCTTTGCAATGGCTGATACTGGATTAGACATCTGCCATTCATGCACATCCACAGGCAAATCTACAAAAGTATGCCAGTCAGAATGCAGCATAGAATGCCAGAGTAAAAGGCATGCTTACCTCGGTAATCAGCTTTGGCCTTTAATGGTATACTTACTACTCTAAATGGCATTAGGAATTAGAGAGGTGAAATCTTGAACATGATGAACATACCGTGCAACAGTAGCTGGGATGAATACCTTTGTATACTGCTGAAGGTTTGATGGTTCAGTGAAGCGACACTGAACCTGAAATGTGGTCCTTGCAGGATGAAAGTAGGCAGCTTCATGTCCCGTTGGTCCACACCATGGCTCTGTTTTCCAGCATGGTAGGGCAGGAATACCTAACTGCCTTCTTTCATGATCTTCAGCAGTAATCTTGTCAGGATCAGGGTGTTCCCTATATTCCTTGTTTAAGAAGCTCTTTAGAAGAGAAAGACAAATGAAGACGTACCAATCAAAGCGTGGTAGATCCGAGATTGCATCATCAACAGTGACAAATGAATGTGCATATGAGCCTACAGCTTGTATGATTGGAGATATCTTGACTCCAATTGGACAGTTGATGGTGAGAGAGTCATTGGAAGGAAAATAATGTGAAGGTTGAGGGAAGCCTGGTAAAGGATTACCCATTCGAGCGGCAATAAGGAAGAAGCGGACTCGTTGCTGTGGTGTTCCATAATGAGCTGCTTGAAGTAAAGCAAAATGATATTGGTATCTTTAACACAAGATGAAAAAAATAAGCATTGCATCCATCAGAATAACTGAATAAATTGCTCACCCAAGTTCATCCAATGCTCTAAGCAAAAACTTGAGCCCACCCATGTCAATGCCACCTGCTACAGTGTGCTTGCCAGCTTGCTCTGCTTTGATATTGAACTGGAGAAACCCCCGGACATTTTCAAAGTAACAGTATTTTGGCCGCAGAAAGTCAATGTAAGACAATGCAGTCAAAATCAAATTACTTCCGGGGTCATTCATTTTCTTGAACTTGTTAAGCCCAGAATGTGCCTGACTACAGGAACTATCATTACACACTGAAATTGAATGAATATAATCAACATACCAGGGAAACCCAATGGTCATCATGTCAATATCTCCAGGCTTGAGAGGAGCAGGAACTGGTGTTTTGCCATCATAAAGCTGGGTTGGTCTCTCCAACCCATGCCCCTCACTGTCTTTGATGAAGTAGTGTAAGATGAGGTTGGCACAATTGTTGTATATCTTCACTTCGGAAGAATGTTGCCTAATAAGAAAGAAGATGAGATAGTATCAAACTGTATAAAATAAACTCACATGAATGTTTGGACTGCACTTGGAGAAATCTCTACTGTGTGTGTCACTTCAATGAAGGCAGCCCCCTGAGTCATGCCAGCACTAAATGCACCACACCCTCCAAAAAGATCCAAGGTTCGTAATCGAGTTTGAAGTTGCGCATCCACAAAATTGAAGTACAAATCACTTCGCACAGCTCCTCCCTCAAGCTGTACCAGATCATTCGGGCATTGTGGACATACCCGACGTTCCCACCAGTTATCTACCTGGCCCTCTGTCCATGATGCAGGATGAAGAGATGAGAAGCGGTAGCGGACATAAAAGTGATGAGGGGAATTGTTGATGAAGTTTTGCCACTTGAGTATGGCAAACCCTTCATGTGATGGGAGGACAACACATGGCTGAATGAAGGATGTTACAGAGACATCCTTCATCTCATCACTGGTAAAAAGTTCTTTCTAACTCAAATCAGTTAGTCAAAATTGAGATAGAGAATTATTAATTAAGTTACCTCATCCTTGACATAGTTTGGTGGAAAATCCTGAATGTGAGCAAGGCTGGAAATACGCCCAAGGCAGCGTATACATGCAAAGACTTGATTTTTTTCCTTGAAAAAGCTGACAACTTGCCCAATATCACAAAGGCCAGATGGTCCTTCTGAAAGAACTTCAACAAAGTCACCTTCATGATATGAATGCCCCAAGTAAGCAATACCAGGTGGTGTTTCAAGATGTCGGATTTCCTTCCCATGTTCCTTCTCTCTTGCCATCATGCACACAAAACAGTTTTCAGGCGGTAGTTGTGCAGCTGCAGTGTCTTCAGCCAAGTTATCAACAGCAATAACTGTTGCTGTTTCATGTCGGTATTTTGAACTATGAAAAAGACAGTAAGAACAGCATACAAAAAGAGTTAGCATAAGTATGACCTATAGAAATAATCCTGTGGTGGTATCTGACTGGAAGGCTGATAGTGAACATTGATGGTTTCGATCAGACAGTTAATGTCAACTGAGCTGCACAAATCATTGAGGTACAATTGCTGGGGGTTTGCAAATTCCTCCATGACTGTATAGGAACCATGTTCAAACCATCGAAGATGCGCAAGGGCATCTTTGGCACTGAGGGAGATGATTCGTGCAAACCTAGACAGTGATTGCTTAGAATAGAGTTAGAAACAATGAATCATTATTTGAAAATATACCAGAAATAGGTTGCAATAGTTGCATCGAGTGGTACATCCTGGACATCCAGTGGTAATGGAAGTGTTTTCACCTCCTTTCCTTCACCTGGTACTACAAGAACAATATCGCCAACCTTGTTGAAAAGGATGTCAGTAATTTGACCTATCTTCAAATATTGGCTGGCACTTACCTTGAATGTGTCACCGTCAAGATCAATAGCACTCAACCAGCCATTGTCCTTGTCCATCCAGTACATGCTCTTGATCCTTTTCTTACGCCGTTGCTCATCAATCTGATGTGCCTTTCTTATCAGAGACTTGACCTTAGCCAATTCCTTCCTTTGGCGCCAGTCTTCTTCTTCCTTTGACGGGGGAGGGAGCCGAGAACCAATTACGACAAGGCCGTCACCAAAATTAGTTCCAGCTAGTTGTGCGATGAAAGGGGTAACATGAGTGGGGGTTTGATTCTCTGATAGCAGTACAAAGGCATCAATATTGAGAGCTCGAATTTTCGCGGGACGAGAGGGGGGTGGAGACGATCCTGCTGGCTGAGTGGCTGTATGTTGGCGGAAATGCTGGAAAAAAGGACCATATCCAGGTGAAGGCTCCTGGAGAATGTACCATGCTTGCGCCGTCTCTAGCCAAACAGCGCTGAGATATTTGTTAGTGGGGATTATAGTGCTGAAACTCCGGACTACTTACTCGTTTTCGGCATCAAGATAATACCTGAAGAGGGATCCCAGCCTCACGAATGGCATTTCCGGCTCCTTCTCCTCGTCCTCTCCTTCATCTTCATCATCCCCCTCCACGAAGGCGCTTACGAATCCAGTAGCGACGAAGTCCCGGTCTTTTGTCGCGTTCACTTCCTCCAATTCCGCGATGGACACCATTTCGGAATGGTGTCTTGGATCGAAGACCGAGAAATGGGCGAGAAAGCGGACTGGTTTATCAGTCGCACCAGGTTCAGGAGGTTCTTCTCCGCTGATAACCAAGTCCTGATCGTATTCGTCGATTTCCGGTCTATCGGCTTCAGACGAATAAAATGCCGGTTCTAGAGGCAATGTCAGTATCAGATCGTACTGAAATAAACGGGGTAAGGGACATAATAAATACCTGGGTGACTCTTCTGATTGGGGGCCATTTGGATTTGTCCCAGATCCGGTGAGGGTCGATGGAACGTTCAACGAACTATAGAAGATTTTGACATCATTACAATGGACCGAACTGCGATCGAAGTGATACTTACAGGCGGGCGCTGTTCAAACGTTCACACGTTCAATGTTACCGAGTATGCCGCCGGAGTGAGATCGTGAAGAGACAGCAGGCCGTCAGAAGCCAGAGGAATTTTGTAGATCAAGAGGGATAGTAGGGGTAAAACGGAGTCGATACGTCTAGACTTCGTAGAGCGGTCGAGTTGGATTTCGGTAATATAGAGTTGTTGGAATCTTCAATCTTGGATTTGACGGAGATACGCGTTCGTAACAGAACCGAACCAAGGTTCAAAATTGATTCAAATTCCCAGTGAGAAGTCCGAAATTGTCGGCCCTTGTTAGTTTGTGAGTACAGTCGACTCTGTCATAACCCATGACCGTCATAACCCATACTCTGCCGAAACCCATACATTTTCCCATCCACCAAGTTGGTTCGCAGGGAAATCCCATATCTCTGCGATACCTGATAACC
This sequence comes from Pleurotus tuoliensis, assembly GCA_036872985.1. NCBI lineage: Eukaryota > Fungi > Basidiomycota > Agaricomycetes > Agaricales > Pleurotaceae > Pleurotus > Pleurotus tuoliensis. The sequence continues at coordinate 3,514,449 of JAYMDH010000002.1, forward strand.
CATACTTTTTGGGGATGTCAAAACCCATATGTATATGTTATTTTTGTCATATATTCAATTAAATTCGTTGTAAGCGGTTGAATTATGAAACTAAAAACCATTATTTTTTCACTTTTGAGCCCGCACTCTACATGATTGAGCTCCCTGTACTTAAAAGGGGGCTAGAAATCCTCCAACGTGCCACTAGGAATTGGAAAGAGGAACTTCAAACTCGCATTCAGCAAAAGAAGCCTATTACGGAGGAGGAAGAAATATGGCTTGATGGCGAAGGGAACAATGTTGATGGCGAAGCCCTCATTGGGCTTCTTGAATCTGCACGAGACTACGCCACCACGTTCACAGCTCTCGACGAATCACAGCAGGCTGTCGCACAAAGACTTCGTGATGCAGGGACCGTGAAACCACCTGGAAACAAGCGCAAACGTATGTGATTGGTGATGCATGTTCAAAGGCTCGGGACTCACTTCCCATGATTAGGTCAATCATTGCAAAGTGCCGGGGACAGTGAGAAGAAGCTGAGAACTGCACCACAGCCGGTTTTTACCAAGAAAGAAAATGCCACCGTAGCGCAACGCATCGAAATTCTGGACTGGATGAAGAACAACCCGCGAGAATCACAGAAAAGCACGGCAAAACATTGGAACGGGATTTATCCAAACCTCCAGCTCACGCAGCCGACAATTTCATCGTGGCGAGTGAACGAGACAAAGTGGCGCCAGCAGTATGAGCAGAGCAAAGGCCGAGCTCACAGAGCAAAGCGAGTCTATCAAGTAGAGCATCCAGAGGTCGACACAATGTTAGAGTTATGGGTCGCACAGGCGTTGAGCAACGGTGTTGCAGTTCTGACCGGCGAGGTCATACGGCAGAAGTGGAAACAGTTTGCAAATATGGCAGGCATACCAGACAACGAGCAGTTGGTATTGAGTGAAGGATGGCTAACCAGTTTCAAGCGTCGGTGTGGGTTAAAGGAGTTCAAGCGACATGGGGAGGCGGGGTCAGCAAAGCCAACCGACGTTGAGGCGGAACAGAAGCGCATCCGCGACATCATTAGTAAGGGCAAATATGCGTTGAAAGACATCTTCAACATGGATGAGACTGGACTCTTTTATGCGTATGTCACTTACCTCGTTATTGTTCTGCCTGCGAAGGCTAACAGTAACAATTAGAATGCCACCTGACCGTGGACTGAGGGACCAACCATCAGCGGGAGTGAAAGGGAACAAGAAGCGGCTTACCTACGCACTCACTGTCAACGCATCAGGGAGTGAGAAGCACACACCGCTTGTTATCGGCCAGGCGGCCAAACCTCGAGCCTTTCAGAAGAAGACGGGGGCCCAGCTTGGCTTTTACTACCGCCACAATGCGAAGGCATGGATGGTTACAACTATCTACCAGGAGTGGATCAAGGAATGGGATAAGAGGTTGCGGCGAGAAGGTCGGCAAGTACTATTGCTGCAAGACAACTTCAGTGCGCACAACCCACCTGACGATCTCACCAACATCCGTGTCGAGAATTTCGCTGCCAATCTTACGGCCCACGTGCAACCAGACGACCAAGGCATCATCCGATGTTTCAAAGGACATTACCGTTCGCGATTTACCAATCGAGCCATCGATCGCTATGATTCTGACGTGCCCTCAGCTGACATTTACAAGATTGATCAACTCGAAGCGATGCGCATTGCAGATGCGGCCTGGAACGACGTCGATGCATCAACGATCCGCAATTGCTGGGCAAAGGCTGGCATCCTTCCAAATTCACTTCTTTCTGGCGCGCAATCTGCCCCTCCCCGTGTTCCTGTTTCCTCCCTCTTAAATGCAAACCCGCTAGATCATGATCACTCCCTCGCTGAGCAACACCTTAATCAATCACTGAAGGAGCTTCAAGCCCGTGGAGTTCTTCGTTGGAAGAACATGATGAATCTTGACGAGTTACTTAACCCTTCCGAGGAGCGGATTCTGGTCAACCACTCCTCGGAGGAGGAGATCTTCGATGCAGTCATGTTCCAAAGTGCAACCAACACGCCAATTGATGATGAAAACACATCAGATAACGAGCAAGTTGTCCCCAAGCCCTCCCGAAAGGATGCACTCATGGCCGCGTCGGTTCTTCGTGGATATATTAGTGACCTCGATTCTCCGCTTTTCCGTAGATTGGAGGACTCCCTCGCGTCGTTCGGCATACAGACTCGATACGAGGTTTCTCGCACCATGAAAGCAACAAAGATTTCCGACCACTTTGCTAGCATTTGACATTTTCATGGCTTTCCTCTCTAACTATAGTAGACTTTAGTCTTGCTTTAATCTTTCCTTGTCATATATATTATAGTTACAGCCGTAGTCCTGTAAATAAATCCACCGACTAATTCGACGGCAATTTTTCTTAGACGCCCAAATAGGCGCTTTGAGTTAACCCATACTCTCTCAAAACCCATAGCCCAGCACGTCCACCGAGGGTCATGGGTTATGACAGAGTCGACTGTAGTTGAATCCACAGTCGGTCCAAGTTGGTGTACCGTATCAGTTGTCGCTGGCAGTGTATCCGAATTGTAGGCTGTCGCTGAAGAGATTGTTACAATAAAGTGTTGAGAGGTTAGGCGCCAACACAGCCACAATGTCCAGCCGTCCAATACTCAAGAGTTCCATCCGAGTCACTCTCTGCCCTGTAGATCGACTTTCAAGAAAGGGTATGGCTCCAACAGAAGCGAGCAAATACTACAGAAAACCACCGTCCCAGCACATGGCGTATACTTCGCGACGGTTCATGTAGTCAAACTGATAGTGTGGTAGCGACGCCAGCCGAACGTCAGACACCCAACGACATTCAGTCTTCATACCTGTTCATCGACACTCTGACCCTCAGACAGAACATGGACAATCGCTGATAGTTGATATATTGTTCATTAGTATATTAACCTTGTTCTTGAGTGGCACCGTCCCCCTAATCATTGCGCAAGCGCGCTGACCTGATCCGTCTAGCTTCTGACTAAAAGAGGATCGACTCACCGTCATCTCGTATATAGGCTGGTTTTTGAGCTTACTTCCGACCAATCTCAAGTCTCAACTTGCATTATCACAGTCATGCGGATTCTTGTTTTCGGAGCTACTGGAGCGTCGGGCATCCTCATCGTTCGCGAGCTCCTCGCTAAACTGCAATCACCAACCGTTGTCGTATACGCACGCTCGCCCGAAAAGCTTTCTGAAGACATAGCTACCAACCCTCAGGTCATAGTCATCAAAGGCGAATTGGATGATGAAGATGGACTAGACAAAGCGCTCGAAGGCATCGACGTGGTTATCTCAGTCTTGGGACCAATCGTGACCAAAGGCCCCTTCCATCCTTCGGGAACGCCCTTAGCTAAGGCGTACGAACGAATCATTGACGTGATGAAGAAGAAATCCATCAAGCGACTTCTCGCTCTTGGGACTGCGTCGAACGTAGACCCCGCCGATAAATTCAGCCTCAAGTTCTCCACTCTGGTGCTAGGCGTCGCCACCTTTGCAAGAAACGCCTACAAGGATGTGGTTGCATGGGGGGAATTGATACGCAAAGAGGATGACTTGGAGTGGACGCTAATGAGGGTGGCTATCTTGACGTCGGGGGAATCGAAGGAATATGCTGCGGGTTACATTGGGGCCCCAAACATTGGAACTTTCTTGTCTCGAGCTGCGTACGCTTCATTTGTTGTCGACGAGATTGAGAAGAGGGAATGGGTTAGAAAGGCTCCTATGATAGCCTCGGTTTGAATGGTACGTTTCACAGTTCACCCATTAGTGGTTGTATAACGTGTAGATTCGGCCCTCAGAACGCGTATAATCATTGCAGATAGAATTATATTAAGAATGAGATACTGAGCAGATTAATGCGAGCCTGGCGTCCAATCAATCGTTTTCAATAGATCCTCCCATTTGAACTGCTCTGGGTTTTCATGAAACAGTTTGAGCAAGCGTTGGGGTTCGCTCTCCCGAGAGCCACTCGCACCTCCCCATAGGTAGAAGCGCTGCAATGCCATGAGCAGCAGATGCGCATCTTCCTGTGAGATCATGAAGTTCCCCGAACCAGAGCCAGCTGGCGTGACTTCACCCCGAAGGAGGACAGTCCCGTGCGATCCAGCCAGGTCCGTATAATTCGTAGCAATCAAATACGGAGTCGCAAACGACTGGCGAAGCTTGTATTCTTGTAATGGCGTGAAGAGGACCGTTGAAATTGGGGGGTTTGAAGGCGGTGGGGCATCTGAAAGTTTCCCGGCGAATGGGTCGATAGCCACGGCAGGATGCGGAGGAGCGTCGTGGAAAGCCCATTGGAGGTAGTAGAACTCGCATGCACTTTGCTCCTCAGCCCCCGGCTCTGTGGTTGCTCCAGTGCTAGGGCGGCATATTGGCACAACGAACGAAGGGTATCTGGAACCTACGTCGGCCATTTTCTGGTACAGATCCAATGGCACTGATGCACAGACATAGCCACGGCCAGTACCCCCTGACCGCGATGCATGGTACGCAGTCCATAGAGAGGCTATTTGCTCGGGTTTATGAGGAGACGAAAGTAGCTTCTCCAAATTGAGGAATGAATTCAGTGGCTGAATATTAACCTATGTCAGCTCCGCCGGTTGTTTCCCCATAACCAAGGGTATAGTACCTTGATCGGAGATTTATCCTTTCGTTCCGAGCTGCTGGGTTTAGTCGCGCCCGAGGTCTTTGAGGAACTCGCAGAAGCAGTCGACCCCGACCCCGACGCCTGCGCCGATTTTTGGGCAGCGCGTTCCTCCTCTAGCTTTTTCCTGAGCTGCAGTCGCTCCGCTTCCTGCTTCTCCTTCGCTTTGAGCTTTAGTTCAGATACACTCAGACCGCGTCTATCCTCCAGCACATAGTGAAAGATATCAAGGCGAACATCAGCTTCCCGCCAGCTTGAGATATAATCCATTACTCACTCCGACGCGCGCTGCCGTAGTTTTTCTGCATATTTAGATTCGAATGCAGTTGTGTCAACGTGTAGATTCCGTCGCGAGTAGTGGGTAAGAGGTCGGGAACAGAGACGGAGTGACCGGAGCATCATGGACAGCTTAATGAAGTGAACAGAAATGAGCGCCCAAGTCCAGCTCCCCTTTATCGCCCCTCTATGGGAACTTGATCGAAACCCCCGTGGAGGTCACTAGTGTAAGAGCGAGTTAATGAAGTTAGAAGGCTCATTTGGTATGAGCATTGTATATACAGTTACAAGATGAATGGGTGTATGTGGTAATTACGAATTATATCCCTACTTCGCAAAGATTGAACCCATGGGAACATGCTTTGCCTGGGTACGTCCGGCGGTTCCTCGCGCATATAATGCTGCAGGATGAGCGAGGCTCGGTGCTACGATAATTCACGCCTCAAAAGGAAGCTCAGCCAGTCCAAACCAAGGTGAGCGCACGTCTGAGAATGCGGTGTCGGCGGTTTCATAGCTTCCATCGCTGGATCGAGAGCACCGAAGTGCGACCTCCTCCGCATCCTTGTTGACCACGTTCGCTTTGGCTATTGCGACGAAGGAAGTGTGTCGGCTTTCAATGTTGTACGTCTCGCCTAATTGTGCAATGCTAAGTTTGTTACGCATTGACTGCTCGTCGTACTCGCGAATCAATTCCCGCGCGGCCAATGTGTGTATGGGTGGGGTTCCTGGGTCCGTAACTTCGAGGCCCGAAAGATGAACGAAGGCTACAACTTCAAAGTGCTCGCCGTGTTCGCCTAGTTGCCCTGTGATCGTGACTGCTTGTGGGATGGAGATTTCCTTGACGGAGACGATGGCATATACACAGAATCTCGAGCCAGCATGCAAATTGCATATCAACGTCGGCGATTGCTGAAGGGCGCTTGCCGCAACATCCTGTCGAACGCTTGCCATGCTACGTACTTGGGACTTGGATTGTAAGTTCTCGAGGGGGATTCCCCAGTCGATGGTCACGCCTGTGATAATTGGAGCTTTGCCGGCGTGGAAAAGGCGGGTGCATTGACTCCATATACCATCCGCGTGGGGCGCCAATAGGCAGACGCCATGACCAGTCTTCGCTATGGCCATGCACAAGTCCTTGGCTACAGTGACGCCTATCCCAAGGGTGAAGACACGTATCGGGGCTGATGTAGGTGCTGCTTGCATAGCAACCCGCACATCTTCAAGTGTCGCTTCCCTGTCCGTAGCCTTAGCCTGTACAGCGGGGATTGAGTGACATCGAGTTCAACGCATGGACACATCATAGCATACCTCCCCATCCGTAAGGAGAAATATTGACGTTGGCATAGCTCTGTCTGAGTACCTGAACGCAGCTTGAAGCGCGTCTCGGATGTTCGTACCACTCTGGTAGGTGGTCAAACCTCGCACATACGTGAGCTGCCGGTTTCCAGTAGTTAGCAAGGTCTCAGTATCAGCACGATCGGATGCTTACTGCGTTAGACAATGTCTGTGGCTTAAAGACAACGCTCTGCAGGCGATGCTGATCAACATGTTGGGCGAAGGAGAGTACGTTGAACTTCGTGCCTTCGGTCGGAAGAGACCGCAATAACTTGCACAAAGTCTCTTTCGCTATCTCAATGCGAGACCCACGCATGCTGGTGCTACGGTCGATGACAAACAAGTATTCTTGCGACGGCAGGCGCGGGATAACAGATTTCGGCACCGCAGTTAGGCAGAACGCGACTGTATCCAAGCCATGGTGAGAGTACTCATCTATGACCAAGGGTTCTGCAAAGCAGCGTGGCGCATCCAGACCTTCGGCTTGAATACCCAATACAAAATCCTTGCTGAGAAATTTTGTGGACTCAAATACGATTCTTGTCCTTTGACGGCAGAAAGGGTTATCATGATCGCTGGCGGTATATGGCTGTTCGCTTGTCTCTAATCCGTGGCTGGGGCTGACAACTTGGATGAGGTGGCCGGCCGTTTGAATGTCAACACGAATGCGGAGAATAGGCCTTCCTTCAGCTTGAGTGGAATGCCTATGAGAGCCAGAAGATTTTCCAGCGTGCTCAGGGATGATGAATCGAATATCATCGAGATTCGCAACGTTGTCACTAAAGAGAGACTCGACATACTGGATGCACTGAGTAGCGATAGGGTTGGAACCAGGGGAATATCAACGTACGTTTAATTTGATTTCAATAGTTCCGTTAGAAGGTATTGATCCAACAGGCATGATAAATGCTGGACAAAAAACGCTGATTAAGAATTAATATACGTGGAGAAAGGAAGCTAAAAACCAACTGTTTTGGCCTTCAATTTCGTGTTCGTGGGGCCTCTCTTCCGAGACCCTGGATTTCCAACTGGTAACTTCGCCATTGTTTTTCCGTGTTTCAAAGGCACATATAGTCGCATTTTGCGGAACTGAGAACATAAACTTTGCTGGACCCGTAGCTGATGAAGCCTCGTTGCAGTAGACTCGAGTGATAGATACTCGTGAGGAAACTACAAAAGCAATCGTCGATCATCGCGCACAGCTAGTTCAGAATGGCAACTTACCGTCTAAAACCATAGCATTTATTTGGGCGTCGATCAGAGGGAGCCACGCGAACGAGTTGGTTTGAAGATCTTCACTAAACACAACCTGGCTGACGGGGAGGCGACTATGTGTGGATCGTGGCCACACGACAGCTTGTGGGGGAGAGGTTGTGGGTGGGTCATGGAGCTTGCGGGGAAGATCTTGAGCCACCAAACTCCTGGCTGTTGGCCGATCATGGATGTCGGCAGCGTGATCGGGAAAGTGGGCCGCAGTTGAAGGTCGCGGCTCTGTTACCCTACTACCCAATATACTCGTCTCGGGTGGGCCGGGCGACGTCGACATCGCAGGAGTAATCCGGGGAATCTTTTTGGCGTAGTTGAGGGGTCGCGTTGTGGCGATAGGCTGCGGAGAGGAGATAGAGGCATGCCTAGTAGGAGGATGACTATCTGAGAAGACCCCAGCAATCATGGGTGTAGGTCCCGGGCCCACAGCATTGGGAGGCGTCATATCACTTTGATAGGGAGTTCGTGACACGGGTACGCCAGAGTGGGATACCGATCTAGGGCGTCTCGCCAGTGGTGCACTGACGACAGAGTCGACCTCCGGATGAATGTGGGCTCGAGGCGCTGAAGCAGGAGATTGATCAGAGGTTATTCTCGGCAACGAGATAGAGGCACGTCTAGACGGTGGACGTCCATCTGAGAGCAAACCCGTTTTATACGCAGGACCAACATCATTTGGAGTTGTCTGATCATTTGCAAAGTCCTTGCTCATTATGAGTATGCCGGACCGGGATATCGACGGAGAATGTCTCGGCAATGGCGGACTGAGGGGTGATACAGCAACAGTAGTGTCAGCAGCCGGATGAGCGGCGACGTGGTCTGAGCTAGCGGCGAGAAACGGCATGCGAGGGTACGATGTCTGGAACAAGCTGTGCTCTGTCGTTGGGGTTGGGATATTCCGTTGCCACGACGTTTTGTCGCGGCTGACTCTAGGTCCTGCGACGAGATAGCGACGCCGATAGCAGCGCCACAGGAAAATAGTGATAGCTAGCAAAAGCAGAGCACCAACACCTCCTAGAACGCCTCCTACGATTGTTGGAGTTCTGCTGGGGGGTGTTGTACTAGGTGGTATTATGTCAGGTGGTGTTAGTCCGGGGGGACCCGCGATGGGTTGTCCAATGTCTTGTCTAAGAAAAGCGGTGAATACACGCAGACAAAATATGAGCAACAATGAACTCACGTATATAAGACCGCGTCGAGTAAAACTAGAGAGCGAGTGCCATTGACGTGCCCATTTTGTATGGTAAGGTTATGTGCGCCGGGCGTTAGGTTCGTTTGAGAAAATACAGTTACGTTGTATTCGTAGCCGGCAGGCCCTGAAAAAGCACGAGAAAAAGCCCCGGCAACTTGTCCATCGAGAAGGAACGTCATGTTGGAATTCGTAGGGTGACTCCGGCCGAGTTGGGCGATTGCACACAAGACGTACACCGCCGTCCCTTCGTAGGTACTAAATAAGATGAGGGGATGGGAAGATCGAACCAGATACGAACCATTGAAAACGGCCGAAGCGGACGGTATGATTGTAGCGTCGTCACCACAATCAGGCAATGGGTCAAAGAGAGACTCAGTCCAAGATCGCTAATCCGTAGTCAGTTTCGAAGCTCTAGTGCGATCGATTACACGATTGAAACTCACGTTGTATACATTACTTGCCTCTAGATGTGCAGTGCAATTTCTACAGCTCACTCCGTCTCTCCAAGCACCCTTAGGGAAGTATGTGATGTTTCGGTTGGTCGTCGGATCCCCGTACGTGTCGTCGATTGTGATATTCATGAGGGAAGCAGCAGTGTACCTGCAAGGCAGTAGAATAAAGAGCCAGATCAACCGAATTTTGGGGTTCATTCACCTTCATATTTGATGCTCTGGGCTGTTTTTATGAGAAGGGGCCTACATCGCAGCTGTACAAGGCGCCGGGGCGCTGAACAGGCCTCATGGGAAGCCTCAAGGCCAGCCGTGGCATCTGCAGAAGATTAAGTTAGAATCAGACTCGGAATCACGTATTCGCCTTGAATTTCAATATTCCGCAGTCGCGTCGAACTGGAAAGTACATGTCTGCGATGTATCACTGTGTGTGGAGCATGTCCACGGATTTTTGGTGCCGATGGTTCCGCGACCCTTCCGGTCCGCAAATTGCCGCCAGTCACTGGCATTTGTCGCTCACCAACGTGCCGAGTACTTACGCGCATCGCCATCGCAGAGGCTGGCCAACCTGCTCACGACTCCCATCTACCCCCATAACATAGCTCTGCCAGACTCCAATCGTGCTCCTGCGCGTAGTCGAAGGCAATGGGTGGCAATGTCCCTTTCTGGTGAGTGACAAAATTTCTCTGCAGTGGTCTTCTCCTCATGGTTGTCCTTACGTAGGTTTGGAGGTCAGCACGCGCTCAATATTACGGCAAAAGGACCTGACCTAACCCGACTACCATGCTACTAGGCGTGGCGGCTTCGAGTATGTACACTATGTCCGTCGCCGAAAGAGGATGCTCATTTACCGCGATAGTGGCTGCCAGCTGCACACACCCACTGGATCTGACTAAGGTGTAGGTTCTTCGCGCTCTGTAGCCACTTCTCCATCTTAAATCCTGCCTGATCTAGTCGAATGCAGACTCTGGATTCTACAGGAACCAAGCACCCCTCCGCCCTCGTGGTGCTTCGAACATCTATTAAGAAGTCCGGTATCCAAAGCCTCTACACCGGTCTGTCGGCTTCTCTCTTGAGGCAGATGACCTACTCTCTCGTTCGTCTTGGGAGCTATGAGGAAATGAAACGTCGTATCTCCCAACGCGGCAAGCCTTCGACACCACAGCTGCTGGCCGCGGGGTGTTTAGCGGGTGCACTCGGAGGCATCGCAGGGAACCCAGCCGGTACGTTGGTATTGCTTGCTGATCGACGCTTCTTATTCAACCCCATGCAGACATAGTATTAGTCCGAATGACGAGCGACTCCGTCAGACCGCCTGAACAACGGTATGGCTACTCAAATGCACTCACGGGTCTAGTGGCACTTGTAAAAGAAGAAGGTATCAAGGGTCTGGGAAGAGGTCTCGGTACCAATGTAGCAAGAGCTACTTTGATGACCGTAAGTCAGATGACCATCTTGTCCAAGTCTGCTCCTGAACAACACATAATCAGGCATCCCAAGTTGGATCGTAAGCAGACCCCAACATTCTATTTTACTGGTATGCCACCCAGAGCATTTTCAGGTATGATTATTTCAAGAGCACGTTGTTGAGTCGACCTATCCCGATGCTCGACTACCAGTTTCATGATGGGCTGCTTTTGCATTCCGTAGCCAGCTGCCTTGCTGGTACGGTAGCGACGAGTGAGTCTTCCATCAAACCACGACTAAAGAATTTAACATGAGTCGATCGTAGCCGTCTGCTCGCCTGCGGACGTACTTCGGTCACGGCTTATGGCTGCTGTTCGTCCACTAATATTGGAGATGCTCTTATCACGCTAACACCTATTTATCAGTCCGGCAACGCGACATTCTTAGAGGTTCTGAAGACATCCCTTCACGAAGAAGGACCACGGTTTTTGTTCAAGGGCTGGACTCCAGCGTTTATCCGATTAGGCCCGAACACTGTCCTCCTATTCGTCTTCTTCGAGGTTAGCATTATTACCTCAGAGTGCCCCCTCTCTCGTCAATGATAGGTGTCTTTTAGCAACTGAAAGCGGGCTGGAAGAAGATATCATAACTCGACCCGCCCTTTGTCCCTTGGGCTCTCCTCATGTAGACTTCTCTACTGTCTTGCCTTACATAACTTTATAGATTTCGATCTCTAGATCTCTCAAAGTATATCCATACGTTACATACCACGCAAACTTTGTTCACTCATCAACCCAATCTGTAGTTGCTTAGACAACACATCCTCTTAATTATTCAATGTACATGGAACGATATGATTGATCATCGATCAGCCCTCCAACCGTGCTGGACGTATCAAGATAGATCCATTCTATAACATCTTCGTGGTCTCGACAGATCGTTCACGTTTGAGTGTAGACAATGATCTTGTCCAAGTCAGCAGCGTAGTCTGTAACACCAAGCCGATGAGTTGATCGTAGAGAATGCGTCACGGTTTGTAACTTACTGCTTTGTCCGGCGCTGAACGTAATCGAATTCGCTCCGCTGCGAAGGTTAAGCTTGACGGGGACAGACAAGATGACGTTACCACCACCCGTGTTTGGCTGGTCAACCGATACTGCAGATTTCAACGTATCAGTAGGCAGCCAGCACTCCGGGAGTAGATGAGTCCACGTACCTGCGGCACCTCCGTTGACGCTGGCAAGTCATGTTAGTACAGCGAAGGGCACACTACACAACATATTCACCTCACAGTGGTGTTGCGCCAGCTAGAGTCACCTGGTTGTAAACAGACGAGTAAGGATCGTGTCCTATGGGGGAAAGAGTACACTTACCATTTGCGTAGTAAAGTGCAACCCATTGGTTCGCACCGATGCCCTGAACATTGTTGATGGTGATGGACCCTCCGTTCCCTTTCGTTATACGTGTCGGAAGCCCAGTATATCAACGAGCTAGAAATTTACCTAGCCATCCGACTGCACGTCCGCCAGAGAACGAGCTACTTGAAAGAATACTCGCGGAACCACTGATAGCACCGTTCTCAGCCTCGTATGAAGTTCCGGAGGCAACTGAATATGTCCCTAGGTTATTTCTTATCAGTAAGGTAAGACCAATATGTCGTTGAAACGTATACTTACCCGCATTCAAGTCCAAACTCCAGACGTCTGCTTGCACGAGCTGAGGCTTCCCACTCGCCCAACTGAGTGGTAGCCAGATGTATCGACTGCTGCCAAGCAAAGAAGGGCGCCAGCGATCGCCCATGTATATACCATTTTGACCCAGTGGTAGATCAAATGTATTCTGGGAGAAGTATGTGCGAACGGCTTGCGGGCCGATATCCGCTTTGGAGGACCACGTTCCAGAAAGTGACTAACCTACGTGTTAGCTGATTCGTGCTTCGATAGGAATTCATAGCTGACATTAGCGGTAAAGAACTTGTTAGGGTTGGGATCCCATCCAGACGTGTGAGAGGCGAATAGATAATATACACCGCTGCGTTTGATAATACCAGGTGCCTCGAGAGTGGATCCTGGAATGGTGTTCACCTGAGCGGCGATGTTATAGTAATCCGCGTCCAACCTAGAGATCTTGAAGTTCTGGTTGTTGTCCGATGCGTACAAAAGATATGCAGTGCGAGCGCCTGATGTCCATAGATAAGATCACGAAGTATAGGTGCGGATTTAGACCTACTATCATCTACAAACAAGTTAGATAAGTATCGAAAGATTATACGTGATGATAAGGAAAGTACCGTCTTGGAATAAGCCCATGTCTCTGGATTCAGCCCCGAGAGGCTTGAAACTTGAACGAAAAGTGAACGGCCCGCAGGGCGACTTTGCTGTCGCTACACCGACTTGTGCGGCTCCATAGCTGGAGAGAAGGGATTAAGCGGTGGTCAAGCGTCACGGAAGAGTGTTGATTACTTAGAAGAATCCGAATGAAACCACATTACATATTCATTGTTCTGGTGGTAGCTCAGTCTCAGTCAGCTTATCAAAGAAGTTCGGCTATATGGTCCAAACCTTCTGATTGAAAATAACTTCCAAGTACTTGTCAGAATGATCCGCGCCTCACAAAGGCCAGTCTTTACCTTTGGGACGTTCCACGATGTTGGAGGGGGATATCATAGTCCCGCTGACGGGTGTGAGAGCGTCATTTTGTCTGGACCAGTTGACGAGATCGTTGGACTGTTGTCAAACAGTGAGGTTTGATCAAAAGCTGGGTTAGGGAGTAGGATACCGTGTAGCACGAAACAGCTCTGAACAGAGCACTGTTGTGGGCCTTGTCTTCTCCGTGCCAGTACCAGGTTGAGTCAACCTTAAGGAATCCGCCTCCGTGGGCTTGGATAACGTTGCCACTGATATCCGTCCAAGTAGCACCAGGAACGATGACAGCCGAGTGCGCCAACGGTAAGAGAGATGCGACAGCTAACAGCACATAAGAGGAGAAAATCATCATGTAGCTGAGGGACGTACAAGGTCAGACTTAAGCACATACTTTATATGCGTGCGGTCGGTAGAAGTGGCTAGTGCCACCGGAACGAAGAAGGAAGGACTCCGGTAAGAATTGGTGACGAGCTTGGCGGGAGTGGTGAATAAGAGTCACGAGGGGTCTCTGACCAGCAGCGATATCCAATTCAAATGGAAGAGACGTAGCGTTGAGAAGCACGATATCTGTGCGGACCGGGAAAAGCGCGTGGAATTATGTCCAGTCTTTGCAAGTCACATCCAATCGGTGATATCATGGATCATGAGAGAAGTCATACTCCCGCGCAACATGTGTCGCCACACGGGTATCTGTTTTCCCCACCGCGGTCTGTTGCGGGTGATGTTCTGACCACATAGACGGTCCGTTGGATAATACATGTTCCTTGAGAACGATAGAAGACCATGTATACGGTATAACTGAGCAGGATTGAAGGTCAGAACATATCTTAGGTCAGAGTTTAGGGACAACATACCAGGAGTTTGAATGGCAACTGAAACTGTGGCATCTACCGTCACGAACGATTCCTAGGATCAAACCCGCGATCGGTATAAAGTCGCAGTTCGATAGGCATATGGGATGGTGATATTTTCATAATGTATTCAGAACAAATTCAGAATGACTACGTCTCAGCCCATAGACGGCGCCAACTTGGTAGTAGTTCAAGAAGACTACGCGTGATCGGTTGATTAGGCACTTGCTATCAGATAAGATCAACATGGTTGTCGGGCCGTTGAACTTCGCTTGTCCCAGGACTACATACGTACAACAAGGTAGCTGTAACAGGCCAGCATTGTATATCGTGGACCCACGCTGCATTGATTCCTGGGGTGATTCACTGCTCGAGGCAAGAAGGCGACTCCTTCTGCTGCGGCGATGCACAAAGTATCTGTATTTGGTCGCTGGTGATCAATGTTCTTTAGCTTAATTCTGATATTCTTGTCAATCTTGACCTACAGCATCCCAAGTATGGTGTCCGTTGGTGCCTCAAGCTCAAGCGCTTCACCTGGCGGTGCAATGCTGTTTTCTACACAATGCATGCATATAAAGAGATGCCTCTCCGCGACCAAACCATTCAATTCCCGACATGAATCGCTACAGTGGTATCGTGCATAATGCTGGCCGTACAGACGGAGCTAAGGTTTACCTCCCCCTCGAAGAAGTCCGTGTTCACACTCTTCTCCTCGACGGTGAGCTTGACAGAACTCTAGGTCAACCTTATCACTAACTTGGATGATGGAACAGTTTCCGCGAAGGTCACAATTGACCAAGTATATTCGAACCCATCTAACACCGCTACGAGTCGAGCAAAATATTTGTTCCCTGTCCCAGCAAGCGCAGCTATATGTGCGTTTGAAGCGCGTAAATCAGATGGCACATTTATCGTTAGTAAATGCATGGACAAGGACCTGGCGGCGCAGAGACATGAGCGTGCTATTCGTGATGGGAAGTTTACTGGCCTACTCGAAACAGTGACTGATGATGGTCAGTTTCTCCATCGGTATATCTCGCGATGTCATACTTATTCGACTTCCCATCAGTCTTCACTATCTCCGTGGGGTCCATCCCAGCCCAAGAACGTATAGAAGTCAAGGTCGTCGTGAGTGAACTTGAAGCGAGCCCAAAGTGTCATAATTACTCACTTTAGAACAGTATGTGATGACCCTGCTGAATGATGACAATGTCGATGAAATCCGCTTCCAACTTCCTCAACATGTCGGCGACCGTTATGGGATGCCATCCCCCGCTCTTAACGATGCCGCCGGAACTTCCACATCCACCCGCATTCGCATCAGCGTTGACATCCAAACGTCAGGTCGCCTCCACAGCGTTATTAGCCCTACTCACGGACATGATATCAAAGAAAAAAGATACCCGACACATCGAAACCGTACATCCCGACGCAGAACAACTGTGACGTACAGATCCAAGACGTATCTCAGCAAGGACTTTCTACTCATTATTCACGCAGAAGGACTTGACGCTCCCCGCTGTTTCGTAGAGGTGGCTAGGAAAGCGTCCAGGCTGGGCTCAGATACGATCGCTTTCCATCTCACAATGGTACCCAAGTCCATGTTACCTCCATTGCCTTGCCAAGAGTACCTATTCTTGGTTGATCGAAGTGGGAGCATGACTGGTAACCGCGTGGAAACAGCGAAAGAGACACTTGTCACGCTCTTAAAACTGCTGCCTGCTCAGGGCACGCAGTTCAACCTGTATAGCTTTGGGAGTACAGTGCGTAGATCTTATCCTCAAAGTTTGACATATGATCAAGTAACGATGACCACGGCAGTAAGCACCCACTTCACAGATTGATTGTCACTTGACGTTCGTTGGCTTTTCAGGTCACCGAAGTACGTAGCATGGACGCGTCCTTTGGGGGCACGGAAATTCGTTCGGCTCTCAAAGAAGTGTTCCAAACCCGTAACCGGACAATGCCCACCGCAGTTTTCGTGCTCACTGACGGAGAAGTAAGTTTCAACGTCGTTCATTATCACTGCTTACCCTAAATCCACCATTAGGTTCACGATACGCAAGTAGTGATTCAAGACGTCGGAGAGGCAGTTCATGCTGCAACGACTCAAGCCCCCCTGCGCGTATTTGCGCTGGGCATAGGCAATGGTGTATCTAGTGCTCTCTGTGAAGGAATTGCCCGTGCAGGCAACGGGGTTTGCTTATTCGCGACACATAACGAAGACATCTATGGGAGATGTGCACGCCTCTTTCAGGCCGGACGCACCCAGTTTATCAAAGATGCCACGGTCGATTGGGGCATTCCTCCCGAGGGTCTACGCTCGCCTAATGTCAATCTCGCATCTAACGACCTCAAGGGAATAGTCCAACTCCATACCCCTCCGACATTGCAACAATCGCCTCCAACCATCGAGAGTTTGCACGCCGGTACTAGGATCAGCATAACCGCCATCCTCACTGTAGAAAGCATCTCCATCCCGGATACGGTCCGGATCGAGGGTCGGCTCAGTGACACGGGGAAACCGTTCCAGATAGTTGTCCCCGTACGCGTTGCGCAAATCGCAGATGTTGACCCAGGTCAGCCACCAATTCATACCCTCGCTGCGCGCAAGTTAGTGCAGGATCACGTCGAAGGACGTGCACCACTTCCTTTATCAGTGACTCCCGGTGTACCTCACGATGCTTTACGAAAAGCGGCCATAATCAGGCTAGCCGAAAAGTATCACATTGCCAGCCGCTATACGTCCTTCGTCGCAGTGCAAGACGGGGATGTGGACAAGTTCGAGCAACCAGTACGAACGAAGGGGTTCCCCAAGACAAGCTATAGACACAATACGACGATGAACGCAGCTGATCGTATCCCGACAGATAATTTGCAGCCCAAGAGTAACATCATATCGATTCTCAGCCATATGTTTACAAGATGGTCTTTTGTTCCCCTGTCCCTTTTATCCGCTGGACAGGGGACCTCTCCAAATCAGCCGCCTCAACACCAGAACGAGGATGGACATGGAGATCACGACGATGGTTATGAGTCCGACCAGACCTTCTCAACCATGAGTTCATTGGAATCGCGCTCCGGTTGGAGCTCGAGCGACTGGAGCGAAAGTCGACCTTCTACACCCCCTCCTTTATCTGAGGCAGATCAACGCATGCAACGTAGTCCTTCGCCAGCATTTGACACTTCCACACAGGCTCAGCCCCATTCAGCCCCGGCCCCAGCTCCACCAACGTCACAACTCAAGACCGAAGTCTTGAACTTGATTCACATACAATTCTTTGATGGCTCCTTCTCGAGCGAGCAGCTCCGTCAAATCGTGGGAGAAGAGGCACTGAATGATTCCAGAGGGCAAGGCGTTGAGCCCGTAGTGTGGGCCACTGCGCTCGCTGCAGCGTTCTTAAAGAAATATGCCTTGGGCCATACAGAATTGTGGACCAAGCCCTTAGAATTTTTACGCAGGTATTCGGGATCAGAGCACATTCTCGCTAGAGCGACGGAGGCATTGGGATAAATTAGAAACAGTGTCTATATCACACTGCATATGTATTGATTACAGCAAGTTTCATAACGATAGGCATCCGCCATCGCATCGAGGACGGCAAGGGACGGCAGCAGCCCGGCAGCAGTAAAACGGTCGCTCCAGGACCAAATAATGGATACTTATCGTTATGAAACTCGCTGTAATGCTCCCAGCTCTGACCGTTAACGTTCAATTTCGAAGTCGCGTAGCTCGCACGATCACGTAACTGGTCCGTGCGCCCGTCGCGGTCGCCAATTTTGAACCACGCCACATTCTCAGCGCTTTTTGACTCGTGCCTCCACAACCTTCACTCTTTCTTCTTTTTCTGTGCCCCGTTCAACTCACCCACTCCCCACATCTTTGCAAAATGAGCGCCAATGACAACGAGGATCTGATCGACTACGAGGATGAGCACGATATCGTCACCAGCGGTGCTGGTTCTGGTTCCGCCACAAACGGGGCTGGAGCAGCAGATGGCGAGGGCAAAGAGAAGAAGAACTTCTCTGGGATCCATTCAACGGGGTTCAGGTACTTTTATCTTTGAGTTGGTGTAAAACGCGTATATATCATTTGTTCAAAGGGACTTCCTCCTGAAACCTGAGCTTCTCCGCGCTATCAGTGACCTTGGTTTTGAACATCCCTCGGAAGGTTTGTCACAACCTATCTTGATTAGAGCGATGGTTTAAACGCGTTACTTAGTCCAGCAAGAATGTATCCCTCAAGCTGTCCTCGGAATGGACGTCTTGTGCCAGGCCAAATCTGGTCATGGAAAGACGGCTGTTTTCGTCTTGGCCACGCTACAGCAACTCGAACCAGTCAACGGCGAAGTGTCCGTTCTCGTCCTCTGTCATACTCGTGAATTGGCCTTCCAGATTAAGAATGAGTACACTCGCTTCGCCAAGTACATGCCAGATGTTCGCGTCAGCACCTTCTTTGGCGGCACACCGGTTTCAAAGGATGCCGATCTCCTCCGCGACAAGACAAAATGCCCTCACATCGTCGTCGCCACTCCTGGTCGTCTCAATGCCCTCGCCAGAGACAAAGTTTTGGACGCCAAAAACGTGAAGCACTTCGTCCTAGACGAGTGTGACAAAATGCTGGAACAGCTTGGTTAGTCATGCGATTTCGACCCTGTCCAATACCATCCACCATTTAAGTTCATGGCTCTTCGTCCGACGACATGATTGCTCGATTGTTGCGCCTGTTTGAGCGACCACTGCTGCGGATAGGAAGTCTCTTCTTTGGTTGGACATCAGTCTACGCGGGAGAGGGGTGTGCTCCGTTTGGGGTTGGGATTCCAGTTCAACAAACTACAGTGCCTATCACCGACAAGGCTGTTTTGGCGGGACCTGGAGACCACCGAAGCACGTCTGCGTATCAGGAAACAATCGAGGAAGACCGCGACCGAATTCGCTCAGGGATTGGACTTTTGCGTTCCGTTTTTCACGATTAGCCCGCCTGTCGTTTTGCTTGTTTTATTTTCTGCTTGCCCCAATCCGTGTCGAAGCAAATATCTGATAACGACCACCTCCCAATAGACATGCGCCGCGACGTCCAAGAAATCTTCCGGATGACTCCCCACCACAAACAAGTCATGATGTTCAGCGCCACTCTCGCGAAAGACATCCGTGTAACATGCAAGAAATTCATGGCCAATGTACGTGATCAATAACATTACTCACGTCCTTAAAGTAACGAAGATGTGTGTAGCCTCTGGAGATCTTTGTTGACGACGAAACGAAGCTCACCTTGCACGGTCTGCAACAGCATTACGTGAAGTTGGATGAGAGCGGAAAGAACAGGAAGCTAAACGACCTGTTGGATAACTTGGAATTCAATCAAGTACGTGACCAGAAGTAAGGCAGCTTGCAACGTTTAACATTGTTCAAGGTTGTCATTTTCGTCAAGTCTGTTGCTCGTGCCATTGAGCTAGACAAACTCCTTGTTTCTTGCAACTTCCCTAGTATCGCTATTCATTCAGGTCTGCAGCAAGACGAACGGTAGGCAACTTCCAAGTGCTCATTCATTATCCAGGATTGAACCATTTTTCTCCATTTTTCTAATTTAGTATCAGTCGGTATACTGCGTTCAAGGCGTTCGAGAAGCGTATACTGGTTGCCACTGATATCTTCGGTCGTGGTATCGATGTTGAACGTGTCAATATCGTGATCAACTACGACTGTCCTCCCGATGCTGACAGTTACTTGCATCGTGTTGGGTGAGGCTTTTAGACCCTGCTCTCCTCATGGAGTCCCTGACACCTTTCACAGCCGTGCCGGCCGATTCGGAACAAAGGGTCTTGCAATCACATTTGTGACTTCCGATAGCGATCAACAAGTCATGGCTGCGATCCAATCGCGATTCACTGTCGCTGTACCAGAACTGCCGGATCACATTGATCCTGCGAGTTACAGTATGTGTTTTCCTATTTCTGTCGCGGCATTAGCTGATTCTTGGTGTAGTGACGTCTTGAGGAAGCCGATATCGTGTTTCTATGTTGCTATTGCTGATTTGTGTACTCGTACATCGATTTTTAACCTTCTGAAAATTACATCTGGGCATTCCTGATTATGAGTTGATGCCAATGAGACAATGACGGCGGTTGTTTGCCACGGTACACAAGGTCAAATAGCTTTGAAATAGCTTTGAAAGTTATTTCCAGCGTGCACACCGTTCCGCCGCTTTGCTTTACTTACCAGGTCCCTGTTATCCCTCTGGCTCTGGCTCGGGATACATGAAGAGGAAGTTCGCAACCACTCTTCCTACGCTTTACTTTCGCGACAATGTCCTTTCAATTCCTGGCTATACTTTCGAGAAGGTCTGGGATCTAAACTCCTCAGTTAGTACGGAACGCACGCAATTTACAGTTAATTCAGGCTACGCCATGGGAGGACACAGGAAGCATGACCCTCCTCGCCGAGGGAAGCAGTCTCAAGGATGGATCCAGCATCATTGCGAAGATATCACCGGCCCACTCGAATGGTTCCATGTGTCTGGAGCGGGAAGCTCATATGTGCGTTCATTGAGCTTGGCCATTGTTAAACCCCATTGAACGGCATGGAATAGTCTGTCCAAGGTTGCGGCGTCGCCAGACGGGCATGCTGTCACTTTGCGTATGATAGACTACCTCAAGATACCGCCCAGTGGCGGAGATCACGTTGTACTCCTCCTTGCCCACCCCGGTCTCAACGTCCTTGGACGCTATTTACCGCCCCCTAAAGTCAACGACCTCCTCCTCGCGGACGTGGACAGAATACGACCGACCTCATCTCATGCCGACGTGTATATGATGGGCGTAGAGGAGCCAGATGTATTTGAAGAAATTGAAGCGTTCGATATTATGGATCTGGCCACATTCCTCGAGTTCGTTGGCCACCTTTTGGTCACCAATCCTAACTGTCGCTTGCTTTGAACAGGTTCGCAATCCAGGCTACTCACTGTATTGAGACCATGCACAAAGTCGGTATCACGCATAGGGAAGGTGAGCTAGTGGCAATACCTTTATTGGACTTGTTGTTTTACGTTGCTTTACAGTGCGTGCCAATGCTTTCCATCTCAATTCACATTCCGGCCTGGTGCGCTTCGTGCACTTTGGTAATCGCGCCATTTCCTTGGAGAATTTCGGTTCCCCTTCATCGCTAGTTCTTCGCGCCTTCGATGAACGAGAGAAGCTCAAGGTCAAGGAAGCTCTTTGTTATCTAGCGCCCGAACAAACTGGCAGCATCGAAACCATGACACAGGACCATAGGACAGATTTATATTCTTTAGGTATAATGTTCTGGACGTTGCTTGTGGGCCGAGGACAGATGCCTTTTGAGGGTGGACCCCTGGAGTTGCTGCATGCTATAGTTCAGAAGCGAGCCATGCCGGTACACGAAGTAAGAAGAGACGTTCCTGAAGTGCTAGCTTCCATTGTAGACAAGGTCAGTGTCAGAGGCGTCTGACACCCGCGACAAGATCGCTAAATTTCAAGATAGCTATTGGCAAAAAACCCAGATAATCGATATCAAAGCGCATACGGGCTCAAGGTGGACCTTCTCGAATGCCAAAGAAGGCTACTCGCTACAGTCTCAATGGCTTCGGAAGAGGCTTCGGAAGTAAGTTTTATTCTATCTTTCTGTGGCGTTTTTTCGACCCAGTCATTTTCAGCTCATTCCCTCTTTCGACATTGCTATCAGTGACCGATTCATGGTATGTACTTGCAGCAATTACGAGTAGATACACTCTAAATGAGTCTGTAGGATTTTACAATGCCGATCACGCTGGTGAGGCAAACCCGTATAATAATCACCTTTCCCTGACTCGATGTTCACAGTTCGGAAGAGACAAAGAACTCGAAACGATCAGGAACGTCAGTGAGTAGCATCGTTCTCTTTTAACTTCCCTCTCGTTCATAAGCCTCTAGTCCGCAATGCCTCGACGAGCTTTTCTAGATATCATGCAGCTTCAAGAGGTCTAATACAGATTTCTTCCACTGGTAGCCTAGATACAGGGACTGGCCTCGGGACTGGACTGGGGACTGGTGTCGATAGCAACGAATCCGTGTCATCAAGTGAGTCGTCGACGCAACGTCCTGCTGATGGCAGGCCCAGACAGCCAACTTAGATGGGTCCGCAGCACACGACAGTTCACTGTCGACAAGCTTGAGCCCCAGCTTAGGGCCCAGCGACGGATCTGGCTTGCGTCGGGTCGGCATATCGACTAAACTCCGTGTCCCCAGGGTTCAGACAGTCGTGATCGTGGGGCCTCCAGGGTAGGTTTCCAGGGTACACGCATGCCATCATACTAATTGTGACGTATAGAATTGGAAAGAGTTCCATGATTCTAGCCAACCAAGCAAAGTGGAGAGGTACGTGGAGGTTTATGTTCCTCTAATTCCATCCACTCAATAGCCACTTGTAGCCCATGGCCTCTGGGGTCAAGCAAAATTCCAGAGTGCTGAGTCCGCCCCTTTCGCAGCGTTGGTCAGTGAATGGCCCACACTTTTGTTACATCTGCTCACCTAGTTTTTTGTTATTATAGCTCAGCTGTTTATCATCAGTGTTGCGACAGCTGATGGTTTTCCATACCGATTTGCATCGCTTCGTTTCTTCGCTCAAAGAGCGCTTAGGTCCCCAGCTGCAGAATATTCCCCTCTTATACCACGGAGTCCCAGAGCTGCATGATTTGCTTGCCCAGTACGATATATCAATTGAGACGCCGAACGAGTCCCTCTTGACGCCCGAGCTGCGGGCACGGTTTCAATCCCTCGTAGAGAACGTTTTCAGCGTGATTGCTGAGACAAGATTATTTGCTCTCTTTCTGGACGATCTCCACGAGGCTGATGATTCGTATGTCCTCATAGATTTTATTTTATTTCTCAGTGCACTGATGCGTACACATAGGACATTGGATCTCATCTCAACGCTAGTTAATTCAAGGAGTAGGATGGTATGTGCAGGCTCTAATGTCGCATAGCTTCGCCTGATGTCACCCTAGTTGGTGCTTGCAACATTACGATCAGATAAAGAGTAAGTCAGATAATATCTTCGCTATCACGTCCTTATATGTTCGTTCAGCGACATCGTGACCAAAGTGAAATCGATGTTTCATAGTCGAGCTAAACCGACATGGATTCACCTCGAACCACTTAACTACTCCTCAGTCCTTTCCTTGGTCTCCAAAACATTGCACCGAGAAAAGGATGACTGCGCGCCATTAGCCACTTTCGTATACTCGGCTTCGTCTGGTAATGCATTCTCCGCGCGGAGCATCCTTACAACATTACAGCGGCAACATCGTGTAGGTCACTTTTGGCTTAGACCATTTTGCATTCTGACGTGGCTGTTGTAGATTGAGTTTGACTGGGAACAAAACTATTGGAAGTATGTTGGTCGGCTATGGTCATTAATGAAATTAAGCCGTTATTCTAGATACGACATGGAATCTATTGAAGCTAGTCTTGCCGATCAGAAGATATCCGATCCTACCGATTTGACTTTCCTTACCTCACAATTCCAAGAACTACCAGAAGAGGCGAAGAAATATCTACACTGGGCGGCCTTCTTCGGGGAAACGTTCGTTTGGTTGTCTTATGTGTCTAGCGTTTTGCTGACGGAATAGCAGTTTCAAAGTCACCGAGGTCGCTCTCATGATGGATTGGGAGGATTCCAGTGGGAGCAGTGGCAGTGACTCTGAGGCTGACCATAAGTGGAACCCTCATAAGGCCGTATCCAAAGTTCGCGATAAAGGATTGAACGATGGCCTGAGGGGGTCTATGAAGGGTCTGAACCTTGCTCTTACAGAAGGTTGGCTGATACAGCGAGCTAGAGATATGTGCAGTTTTGCACATGATCGATACAGACAGGCTGCGCAGGCAGAGGTGGAAAAGTTGGATCCTCATACCGTAGCTATGATGTCACTACGGGTGGGCGCTAGCTTGCCTTTCGTTATGGTGCGATACTTATCCTGTTTTAGATCATCCTCATGATGCTCCACGAAAGTCCCATAGACGTCTATCGTATAGCGGAGCACGCAAAGCGGTATGTAACGGCACTCCCCCTTGATTGTGTGTATTAACCTCGATATTAGTTGTTTACCCCTCCTTCATGAAAACCCCAAGCGGGACGAACTTCTGGATGTCTTGATCGATGCAGGTGAATCAGCGTGGGCACGCGGGGCACATGAGGTATGTTACCTACGATGGAAGAGCTCTTTTCCTCACCTCGCCCCTTGTCAGCTTGCCTACCACTCGTTCACCAACGCACGGTCATTGTTGAGGCCCAACTCATGGGAGAACAATTATCAGCGGACGTTTTTACTGCTCATACGAATAGCCACGTGCGTACATATCCGATGATACTTGCCTCCTCACTGACAATCCAACAGACTTTCAACCTGGAAAGGCGATTACGAGGCATCTACGAAGATTATAGAAGAATGCCTCGGCCGTTGCCAGAGTAATGAAGACAAAGCGAACGTTTTACGATTACGATCTCGCAACAGTTTCCTAGGAAGTCGCTTCGCGGACGCGCTGACTGACACCCTGCAAGCCCTAAAGCTGCTTGGCGTGGAGGTCAATCCAACTCCCACTAGAAGAGAAGCAGACACCATGTTTGAGAAGGTAAAAAATGAGATACTCGCGGTTGGATTTGATGAGATCTTGAACATACCTCGCGCCACGGATGCCAAAACCGAGTTGGCTATTGCGCTCTTGAACGACGCTGGTATGTCTTGCACTCTAGCAATCATTGATTGATTTCTTATTACCGGGCTTGCAGGGATCAACGCCTATTGGCATCCGTCCCAGCATGCATTCATGGATGTAATCGGCCTGACTGTATGTTGAACCATTCTTAGACCGCTATCAGAAGCTGATAATCAGCAACAGACCATTCAATTGGCGCTTAGGTAATATCGCTCTCTGACATTCATTACTGATTTCTGAAATTTATGCTTAGGTTTGGTATGTCCCCCGGCACGGCACTCGGATTCTTCTGGGCCTTGGGAGGTAAAGTCGTTGCATCTTTATTCTTTGGCCGCACTTAATTTGTCCAGCTGCAGCTGAACAGCGCGAATTATATCGATTTTCGTCCGATATGGCTAAACTAGCTTTACGAATCGCGGACCGTCACGGAACCAGCGGTGAACGATGGCGAGTTATTATCAATTTGTTGGCCTGATCTGAAGGTCATGTATATGTACTAGTCGAGCGCAAGTGCTTTATTGTTCCATGGTGTCAGGCTTCGACAGCTGTCATATACGAGCAAATGTCGCCGTTATGGACGAAGCTATCCGCTTAGGCAATAGCGCTGGTGATAGGTACGTTGCTTCAATTCACCGAATCCGTTTCGCAGCTTACCTAAAATAGGGTGTATACGGGATTTGCCACCATTCACTCCATCTTGACTCGCCTGTATATTTGCGAACAACGTACGCCTCGCATTTCCAAGTGGATGTTGGTCATACTGATCTGTTCCTAGTATCTGAGCTTGTTATAGCCGCCGAAGAGGTAGGCGCATCGTCTTGGTTTGAGAACTCGTATTTGACGTGGTTCCTTTTACGCTAGTGTGTCACTGATGTCAAATTATTGACTCCCGGCAGTGACCAGAATATTCTAGCCAAGGGTAGGTCAAATTATCTCCACGTTCTATTCAATGATGATATCGTATATGTGTAGGCATTCTGAACTGCATTCGCGTCCTTGGGGGTTATACATACTCTCAGTCCATAGATACTGTCTTCGATACTGAGAATTTCAAAGAAAACGAGTATGCTGCCTCCATCTCTACGACTTCCGGCAATGTTGCAATTTCTTTGTCCTGGTTAGTCCTTATCTTTCATTCTTGATTTGCCATTGACGGGCGCATGTAGGTATAACGCCTTCAAGGTATATCCAAACTCATTCTTTTCTCTGTGAAATATTGACGCCGGTACCAGGTAGTTGCTTTCTACTGTGTGGGCTTTGTCAGAGAAAGTGCCGCATTAGGATTCGAAGTTTACCGTACCCGTGACAAGCACCCAAAGTAGGCGAAAACCTCTCCTCTCCTTTACGTCCCACTAAAATATAGCCAAAGTCACCGCCACGTGCGATACTCCCTCTTCTTCCACAGCTTGGCCATGATTGCCTGTATTAGAGGCGGCCAGTTAGATCAGGACGATCGCGCCACTTACTTCAAGCAAGTAGAACTCAATCAGCAATATATTCGAAAGTTCGTTGCAAGCGTGGGTATCGTTACAAGTTTGACTCACCAAATACACAGGTGGCTGTCGCCAAGTCCGGTCAACACTAGTACCTGGGTTGCAATTGTGGTATGTTCCCGAATCCCCCGAGCCTGACATCATTCACTACTGAAACATATATTTATTGTCAGGATGCAGAGATGGCCGCCATTCGTGGATACGCGGATGCGTTCAAGCTTTACGACATTGCGGTGAAGTTAGTCTTTCGATACTAAAATCTACGCAGCACGCTGACTTTTACGGCTTCAATCAGGCTAGCCGTTAGTAATGAATGGCTGCACGAAGAAGGATGGGCATTGTACTTGGTTAGTCCATCGTATCTTCGTAAAAGTTATCTCACGTTTCCTTTAGCAAGGTTGTCACTTTGTCAGGTGTGGGGTAGAAGGATTGGGGAGCGAGTTACAACGCCGTGGGATATCACGCCAAGCTCAATGGGGAGCTCAGGGTATCGTGTTGGTATTTTTATCATAGACTGCTTTCCATACCTTATCTTTGGCTGAAAGGAACTACCTGAACTCCGTTGTCGGCGCTCGCTCGCAGTACCCACTCAAGCGGCCAATGTTCTCGTCGGAGGTTGCTGTCCAAACTGAAAACATTGCGGCCGGGATCATCAATCAACCGTTGGTTATCTATGGCAACCCGAAGCCCGATTACGGCGATGAGCAAGAACCAACCCTCAGCGAGGCTGATCTTTCGTCCATTCTCAAGTGGAGTCAGGATATATCTAGAGACATCCAGCTTTCCTCCGGTTGGCCCTATGTCTAATTTACAAACACTTGCCTGATTAGTTGTTTCGCAGCTCTACAGCGACTCACCGAGATAGCAACAGGCATGTACATCATTCACGAATTCGTCAGCGCTAACTAACAGACGATCGGTAGAGGCCTCAGTTTCTCAGAATACTTGCGTCGTTATGGCAAGGGAGGCTGGTGACTACACAGTGGCTACGAGCATGTCACCCCCTCAACCTTGCCAAGTTCATGAGTGAGTCCCCCAGAACGGGGTACATCAATGGACGACTCACAATTAGCAGAAACGCTCGACCCCTCAGAACTATCGCTGATCCGCTCCAAAGAGCCATCATTCAGCACAGTGAGTCCGCTGCTGAAATCGTTACATTACAAGCTTGTTCAACCATCATAGCGCTCAATACTAAGGATCAAATATATTTGGAGGACGCCTCTACGGATCCCCGTTTCTCTGCGGAGGCCAGTCAAACGCCGCAGCGTTCTGTCATCTGCATTCCTATCTTCGGGAATCGTGGGCAGACGTTCGGTGTTATCTACTTCTCCTCAAAATATCCTTTCTCCAAGAACACGCTGACTATACTGACGCTGCTCTGTCAGCAAGCGAGCGTCAGTATCTCCAACGCCTTGCTATTCAAGTCGGTGCAAGCGGGCACAAGGGAGAACCTCAAGATGATCGCGGCACAGCGAGACGCTCTCGAAGCCGCGCGGCGGAGCAGAGAAGATGCTTTGAAGGCGACAAAGGTGAAGAATCTCAGCGCGGATCCGCAACTACCGAGTTCATCTATTGCTAGATCAAAAGCAACTTTTTAGCTTCGATGAGCCATGAACTTAGGACGCCTTTCAGGTGCGTGCCCGCGCCACTGTCGAAGTAATTTACTCAGAACCATGCACAGTTCATTCTACGGCCTCTTGGATCTGCTGAGCGGTACGGAGTTGAACCCAGGGCAAGGAGAAATCGGTAGGTGTACTTGTCAGGCAATCGTTCTCTTGCTCTAATCAAGTACACAGTTCAAACGGCGAAGCAGTCTTGTGAACTTCTCCTCAAGGTGAGTAGCAACAACTTTGCGTGCGATAGGTCTGAAACCGTTTCAATGCAGATAATAGACTCCATTCTGGATTATAGCAAACTGGAAGCTTCAGGTAAGGATCGACGTCTCTGATAAATTAACGTTACTAAACCGCACAAAGCGTTGAAACTGGAGCCCAGTGGATTCATGGTTGAGGTACGTGAAACACGGACTGTAACGTCACAACTTTCAACTAAACTTTCCCCTAGAATATCATTGCCGTAGGCGACTTCTCTGTCTTCTGCGCCTTTGTCTATTTAATAATTTTAGGACTGTATGGAGCTTCTCCTTCCTATGGCGGCCAGGAAACTAGATCTCTCCTTCAATATCGAACTGGATGTCCCAACCTGTATGATCTTTTCCCTGGCTCCTGAACTCGGACTTACTCCTATTCATATAGGGGTGTACGCTGACTACGCTCGTATCAGACAAGGCGAGTACATACTACAATCACTAACGTACAGCATCTCACATGTCTGTAGTCTTGATGAACCTGATTGGAAATGCTGTCAAGTTCACCTCGGGAGGATCAGTGAAAGTCATATGCTCGGTTGATCACACGCATCCGTCGACAACGGAAGAGGCTCATTTGAGATTTTCTATCCAGTTCGTCCATCTGTCTGTAACCTTCTTTCGTCCATCCATCTCACGGTTGCGTCCTCAGGGATACTGGCATTGGCTTGTCATCAAGTGACGTAGAACTACTCTTCGTGCCTTTCCAGCAAGCAGATAATTCTTCCACTCGTCGCTTCGGAGGAACCGGGTTGGGCCTGTCTATATCAAGACAATTGGTGAAGCTCATGGGTGGCGCTATCGGCGTGCAATCCGAACTCAATGTTGGCTCGACGTTTTGGTTTACTATTCCGGTTAAGATATATAACGCAGACGAATCGCGTAAGGTAAGTATTCATCAATCTCACCTCCAGCTACTTGGCTGATGTGTGGCAGGCGAATCTCGAGCTCGAGGAATTGCGCTCGTCGTTAGTGAAGCCACAACCACCTCGCATCCTACTCTCATCGGCTTCAGAGGCAACACTGTCGTTTTTCAAGAATATTTTCCAAAGTTTCAACATCATCTCCGCTAACTCAGTTCAAGAATCCGAAGCGCAGATACGAAATATTGATAATTTCGATTTTCCACCTCTGGATTTCGTTATCCTAGACGACCAGTCGGAGACCCGCGTGGACGAGTTCGTTCGGTTACTCCACTCAATAAAAAGCAGGACCTTGCAGAATACGAAGGTCATCCATATGTATACCCCGACCACAAGTCAACCTGGGGAGTCGATATTCAGCAGCAATACTCCAGGTGTCCATAAAATGACGAAGCCACCCCGCAAGGCGCGGTTGTATCAGATCCTCGCGAGCTTGAAAGAAGGGGGGAGCCCTGTACAACCGAACCCCAAACCTGTGCCAGAACTTGCTAGTGCTCCGCGGACGTTGTACGGCAATGTACTGGTTGCGGAAGGTCCTTCTGCTTTTGATTTTGACATCCCATCGACGCTGACATAAAGTAGATAATCCAATCGCACAAAATCTGATTGTCAAACAACTACAACGATACGATCTGACCGTTTACCCGACGAGCAACGGCGAGGAAGCTTTGAATGGTAGATTTCGATATCTGCTCACGTCCTAGTATATTCACACTTCTGACGGTCCTGTCTAGAATGGCAGGCGCACCCACCTGGTTTCTTCAGCGTCGCTCTATTTGACCACCGTTCGTATGTTTGGTCAGCTTTCCGATCGCGCCCTCATCTTTGTTTCTAGACATGCCCGTTTGTGATGGAGTAGAGGCAGCGAAACGACTGCGCTTCCTGGAAAATAAACGGGACGTACCGACGATGTTGCCTAGTAAGTTATGAACCTGACTAAATAGACCCTGTCATCTAACTCTGTTCACTAGTCGTAGCGCTCAGCGCAGATTGTCAAGAGTCGACGAAGCAGCTATGCCTGAGTGCAGGTATGAATGCCTTCTTTAGCAAACCTCTACGCAAAAGTCAGAAATTCCACACGCCCTTCTATCACGCTTAAAGTGCTGAGTTGTACTTTTTCAGACGATTTGCTTTCCCTGCTTTCTATGTTCCCATCACCAAGTTCCGTCGCTGGGCCAAGCTAACCCGCAGACAAATCATCTTACGCTATATTATACTCGACGCGACACAATCCTCCATGCCCCGCACATACACGGACTACACTCTCCCCGCGACAATATGTATAGAAAAATATCTTGTAGAATCTCCACCTTGTCTAGGCTTGCTATCCCAGTACTCTGTCCTTGCATTGCTATCCATTTCTAAACTATTTTTCATTTTATCATGTTGTCTCATCCAGGAAGTAAGTTGACAGTCGACATGACTAATCTGGTTTGGTCAGCACAAGGCGGAGAAAGCGCTAGAACGTGCTAGAACATGCGCGCGTCCCGACGCGTCAGCTAGAACACCATGGGCTATGCGCCGCGCGTCCAAGCCAATCCGTCAGCTGCTCAGCTTCTCGAACGTCCTGGTCGCGATTGCGTGGTCAAATAATACGCGCGTCCCGTTCCCCCATGACTCATGCCACAGCAGCGGATATATATAAAAGGCTTCCTTCCGAGGGCGACCTTCAACAAACCCAACTCCTAAACAACAATGTTTCATCAATACCCATACCATTCCTCACCTTATGCCGCCTACCGGCACCCGCAGGTCGACTTCCTGGGCAGCACTCGTCGCACCGACCCATCAACCTTACGGGATCGCTACCTGGCGGCGGCGGCGGAGGCCAAGTTAGCCGAAGTCCAGTATTTGGCAGCAGAGGCCGCTTCGCAGCGCCTTCACGATCCATATGAGCCGATTGCTTACGCTGCTCCTTATCCTGACCATCCTCGAGTGCCCTATCTCGGTTATGAGGAAGAGTCTGCCAGGCTTCAGGCAGCTTTGGACGCTCAATTGGCTCAAGCTGCCCGTGCGAGGGCACAAGAGCAAGAGCTCCTCCGACAGAAAGAGCAACTACTTGCTGCACTTGCTCTCAAGCAAAGACTCGACAAGGAAGCCGAAGAACAACGACTTGCTGCTCTTCGTGACGAAGAACGCAGGCGAGCCTTTGCTGAATTTATCCCTCGAAGGCTGGCAAAGGTAAACATAATGAATCACATCACCAGGGCACACCACTTACACCCCCTTCAGAATCACTCGAGATGCGTTTGTCCCGGACATCATGAATTTAAACGACATCCTCATCTGGAGTACCACCACCAGGTGCATCACGCGCGACAAGCGCTGCCATCCGACGATTTAGGGTCCCTTATCGGACCATCCCCCCAGTCGAGTAGTGGAAGCTTTGATCCGTCTGAACTCCTTACCGCACTGCTCAACGCTCACGCCCCAGACGCTTCTCGTCGCTTGGCTCCCGCCACTTCCGCCACTTCCCCATGCGCTGCTCGCAGTGGCCAGCCCGAATTTTCAGCGCCGGCCACATTCAACGGAGTCCCCTTCCTCGACCTACTTACGCAGCGCATCGACAATGCCACCAATAGTAGCGCTTCGGAACTGCCTAAACCCGCACCCACGCCCTCTACTTTGCCTGTCGAACGTCCTGCAGCCGATGCTCAGCATCGTGAGGTTCAGAGCTTGCCAGATCTCCTGAGCCTCCTCTTCCAAAAGCCAGCCGCGCCAGCCACTCAGGCCAAGCCTGCTCTAGAGCCCAAGGTTGATGACAAGCAACGTCCCCAGGTCCAAAACCTCCTTGAGCTGTTGAATCATCTCTTCCAACCGGCTCAGCCATCCGCCCAGACTCAGTTTTATGCTGCTGCCCCCTCGTCGCCTTCAAAAAACGAGGCGTCCAATTTCCCAGCAGGACATCCAGTAAACAAACCTGCTGTCGAGTCCAAGGCCGGCCGTAGCGAACGCACTCAGGTTGAGAGCCTCCCCGACCTATTCAACCTCCTCTTCCAGAAGCCAGCTCAGCCTTCCGTCCAGGCGCAGTTTTACGCTGCGGGCCCTGCCTCGCCTCCTACAAATACAAACAAGGCGGAACAGGTAGGCATCAGCAATGTTATTATTTCGTTGTCAAATACTTATATCACGATTCTTCAGACCAAGGAGCAACCCCGCACACAAACCCCATTGCGAGATGCGACTCCCAAGCCCACAACGGAGTCGCTGAAAGAACAGCTTGAGGCCCGTTTAAACAACGAGTATGCTACCGAAGTGAAAGACACCATTCAAGCGCTTCTTGCTTCTCTTTCCGACAGTGGGCCTCGCCATGGCAAGGGGAAAGGAAAGGAAGTGGCCAGCGAGGCAACACCAGCCCCAACCGTGTCTGATGTTGCAAAGTCCGTTCAAACCGTTCACAGCATCGAGGCCGCTTTCTCTTCCCTCGAGGGCGAATTCGTCTTCCCCGCTCAGTTGGACTTCACCCCTCCCTTCTCGCCATCCACCCTTGTTTCCCCTCTCCCTGACACAGAGAACGCCACTGTTAGCGATTCTGCGATCCATCATCTTGCTTTTACCGCTCGTAACCAACCTTTACGCTTCTACGAGCATGCTCTTGGCGAACTCCTGTCGCAGCTCGATCGCATAGACAGCTTCGGCAACGAAGAATTGAGAGCAAGGCGCAAGGAGGTTGTGGGCAGGGTGGAGAGGGCGCTGGAAGAACTTGAGAGAGAGGTCGATGCTCGATGGCAGATCAGACAGAAGAAGCTATCGAAGGAACAAAAACAAGTGACAGAGGTGGCCAGTGCTCCTACTCAGGAGGAACATCCGGCAGACGCTGTTGAGCCAACTACCGCGACAACTGAAGACTCGCAGACCGAAACACCCTCTCTCGTCGTAGTACCTCCCTCCTCTCCTTCGTCTCAGCCAGCCAATACACCAGACGACAACTCGCTGCTGCCACCTGTAGAATTGGATGTGAAGCAAGTCTCTGACGTCCCTGCACAAGATATTATCCCCTCTATCCTTTCCCAGGTCGACGAACGTGTCGCCGAGTCACAGGAACTTCCTGCGCCTTCGCCTTCTGAGGCTCCCCTTTCGCCAGAACCAGCCCCTGTCGTCGAGATCGAGACTATTGAAGACATTGCGCCTCCCTCTGCAACACCTACGGCTGACTCATCTATCGCTACTACCAAGCCCGCCCATGAAGAAGAAGAGAAGGTGGCGCCCAATGATACATTTCTACTCCCCGCTCAGCCTGCATCTCCGACCACAAGCAAAACTCAGAGTGTAATCGACGTTGACTCTGCAAGCGAATGGTCGGAAGTAGAGGCATAGACTCGAAAACATGGACCTTCTCATTTATTTCTCATTTACTTCCTTCTCATCACTCCATCATGTATAGATATGATTCTTCATTATATTGTGTATAATATAATAATAGCATTCTAAAACCACATTTGCAACGTGAGCTCAAGCGACGGTCTTCCACCACAAGCCACACAGTCGGATTGAGCACCCCTTGCCATACATTCCGTTGGAGTTGACGTGCTTATGCTGCGCCTGCGCCGCTAGTGAGGAGTATGACGAATGTATGATTACTGTGCCCTTTCTCCCCGTCAGTCTTGGCGGGTTGATAGATTCACGGCTGACGCGACGCGTACCCTTGCGCAACTAGATACTTGACTGCCGCTCCTGCATAGTATGGTGAAATATTTTACCGTTGAATTTTGAGCCAATACAACGTCAGTCTTCAAGTAGGAGCAAAGCATGGGTCAGAAGGTGACTCGGAGGAGCTCGAGTACCCGGGAACGGGGCCGACTCCGGAGGCGGAATCGGATGGGGAGATCATTGTACTGCCTCTACATAAGCCTGCCGAGTTCGCAACGGCACCTCCTCTCTTGCTCATTTGCATCCATGAAGCTGAACAGTCCTTTACCACAACCACTTCCGAAGGAATGCGAGAAGGCTGCGAAGATATGTGAGTCACCTCAGGTCGGCTCGCAACTCTTGTGACTAACGACCCAGCGATCCAGTTAAATCCTTTGTCGATAGCGGGAATAACGGGCTCGATGGAGTTATACCCCGACACATCCTTGAGAATGCGAAGGGCTTTGCGATATTCACGATATTCAAAGCGGGGTTCCTGTTCTCTGCGCGAGCAGGGAGTGGGATTGTGATTGCAAAGCTAGATGATGGAAGTGCGCAGCCCATCGGTCTGCATGCAGCTGCAACGTACTGAATTCGAACTTTAGCGTGGTCGGCACCAAGCGCCATCGGTACCGCGGGTGTAGGTGTAGGGGGTCAGGCAGGGGCAGAAGTCACCGACTTTCTGGTGGTGTTGAATTCGCGCTCGGTGAGTTACTACCAGCACCGTAATACAAAAGCTAATCACTCGCGGCATCTAGGCTATAGTATGTTTGATCTTTCGTTGCAAGTGCACGGCACTGATAACGCTCATAGGCTTCGTTCATGGCCGCTGGCTCTCTAACATTAGGTGGTAACATGAGTATAGCACTGGGGCCCCTAGGCCGCAACGGCGAAGCCTCAGGATCCCTCAACACAAAGGGCAAAGTCGCTGCCATGTGCGTCCCATCCATCTCCATGTCCACGCAACTTGCGCACTCACCCCTTCCCCAGGTACAGCTACTCCAAAACACGGGGCCTGTTCGGGGGCGTCTCAGTCGAAGGGTCCGTCATCGTTGAGCGGCAGGACGCGAACGCGCAGGCGTACGGGTCATCCGTCACGGCGAAGCAGCTCCTGTCGGGGTCCGTCGACCCCCCGCACTGGGCAAACAACCTGGTGAAGACGCTGGAATCGTGCACGGGGCTGCCTGGGAATAGGAAGTGGGTTGACGAGGGCAACACGCCGCGCGGCGACAGTGGCTACGCATTTGGCTCGATGGGCAGTCCCTCCGTCGGTTCGAGGAGCCCGTCCATCCAGTCAAAGAAGAAACCCGCGAAGCCGGCGTTCCCGCCTGCCGCATGGGGCTCGTCGAAAGACGAGGGCTCGTATTTCTCGTCTGAATTCGAACATACCTCGCCGACCTCCCAGCAACAGAAAGCAACAGACCCCTTCGCAGAGTCGCCCGTGACGAACCCCACCGCGCGCTTCGAAACTCGCTTCGACTCGGATTACACAGTCGAGTCGCCGCCAATGAAGCACCCAAGACTCTCATTCTCCTCCAATTCCGCTTACGACTTCGGGCAGGGTATGCCTACCCCCAACCTTGGGCACAATCGATCAACGAGCGTCAAGAACCCCATCTCCTCTCCGTCTTTCAGCCCGACATCCAAAACCCACTCAAGGAGCTTCTCTCACGTACCCCCTTCCTCGGGTCCTTTCTTCCCATCTAGCAACTCGGGCGACGATTACGGCGAGGATGAGCAGGACAATCTCAGCACTACGTCGCCAAAGCCGTACATTCAACCAAAGCCGGAGTTGATGAGGCCTTTGTTACCAGGGGAAGGCGTAGCGAGGGCCATTGCGCTGTATGATTTCAATGCCGTAGAGGCAGGGGACTTGTCATTTGCTAAAGGAGATATTATAACTGTGACTAAGAAGAGCGATAGCAGCGATGATTGGTACGTCGCCTGTTCCCTCTCTTTCTATCCACCACCGCCGCCATATTGATGTATTGATATTTTGATATTCATTCTAGGTGGACGGGGAAGACCGGTGGAAAACAAGGCATATTCCCTGCCAATTTCGTCGAACTTGCTTAAGTGCTGTGATCTGTTTCTATCTGTTCGTCATGCTCAATGTATCATCCGCACGCTCGTGTATTTTTGAATAGCTTTATGTCCTGTTTGTGGAATATGTTCTCTGCTTGTTGACTAGACGTAATGAGCGCACTTTTGCAATATGGGGCATCTTGGATTTTAAGTATACAATTTCACATCCGATGACTAGTTGACTAATAAACAAATCCCCAGCAAACTACAACTACGACTGGGGCGCTGAAGCAGAAGGTACGTAGATTGACTTCAGTAGCCAATGAACGCATCGCTGTCTCAAGGCTGAATATTTCTGAATTAGATAACTGCATTTGGTTTTACAGTGGCCCAGTCAACAGCTGATTGCGAGAATAAATGATGCAACACTCATTGTACATGGCAGCAAACAACATGCGAAGAAATAGGACGGTCTACGGTCTGTAGAGGTCGACGACAAGAGTACAAAATCCCTACATCAACGCATCCTCCGAACACTGCCCTTGCGCTGACTGCTATGGACCGGATAAAACACTCCCAGCCAAACAGCCGTGTAGTTAGCATACGGTCTGGATTACCACGAATGAGCGACGTACCGGGGACAACGGTCCCCCGCGCATCCCCCCCAACTTCTCCCCCTTGCGGCAGTCGCGCTTAGTCTTGAGGTCTTGAATTCGAGGCTCGACGTCCTGTGGAGGTCGACGCGAAAAGCACACCCCTGTTGATCATCAGCATCTCACAGTCTATCTGAATAATCGCGACTCACCCATCCTCCCCACATATCCTACAAACGCTACCCTCGCGCAAACTCACACTGACTGCTACTGACACGCCGAATGAACCTCCCCAACGCAAGGCAAGGCCAAACAGTGATGCACGGTAGGCCAAAATGTACCCGAAGGCCACGCCCGCTGCTGGTACGTGCTGGTACATGGGAGCCGCCTCGCATCCTCAGGATACGATCGGCGAAGCGCGAAGGCGGTGACAACGTCGCCCTCCTGAAAGCGGAACACTAGTCAGTATACAACCTGGACAACAGCGGTTGGGCGACTTACTGCGTACGAAGCCACCCGAGCTACGACCACCCGCGCACCCTCCCCAACCGTTGACAACCCACGCCGGGGAACGCACCGCATAGTGAACGAACCGAAGCGTGGACGACAAAGGCGGGAGGTGGTTGCTTGGCCCCATCCCCAGGCAGTACCCAAAGGCGGGATGGTGGAATAGAACCGCAACCCTCTCTACACAACACGCTGAATCCGCGGTCGCCTCCACCCTAGAAAAATGTCAGTTGTCTTCTCATCCTCCCGCCGAGCTATGGACAAGACGTAAGCTATGGCGAGGACGGTGAGAGGGGCGTGTACTTACCGATGAGCGAGACTGGGCGAGCTAGAGGGAAAGGGAAAAGCTAGTCAGTACTTGGGTGGAAAGGAAGGGATGGTAGGGGTACCTGCAAAGAGCTGCTGAGGAAGGATGGTGAAGCAGCGAGGTATTTATATGTTGTCGCTGGCGGGAATCAAACAAACCATCACAATGGCTCGCCATGCCAGCCTCCCCGTGGTTTGACCGAAAGGAGATCATTCGACGTCATTGATTCGCCCCCGAGCAGCCATCAGTAATCCGAGGCTGACCAACTCCCAAGCGTTTGCAAGTCTCCTCGTCTATGGCATCTAGCTACTGAGAAGGCTTTAGGATGGTGAAAGGCTTGTCCCGCCTAGCAG
This sequence comes from Pleurotus tuoliensis, assembly GCA_036872985.1. Lineage (NCBI taxonomy): Eukaryota > Fungi > Basidiomycota > Agaricomycetes > Agaricales > Pleurotaceae > Pleurotus > Pleurotus tuoliensis. The sequence continues at coordinate 3,551,930 of JAYMDH010000002.1, forward strand.
CAAACTTGCTGCATGTATCAACTACAATGTCAGATGACTCCGCCTTTTTGTCCAATTTTCCTGATGGACGCGATTGGTGTTTACTTCCCGGAATACCTTTATCGACAGGAGCTGGGTGAATCAAACCCTCGCAATTCATCAGTGCCTCAATTAGACACGATTTCTCAGACATATTTATACCTTACTAGTGATTCCCCCCCTTGTCGCACTCCACAATGTTGCTTTCTCAAGCACTACTGTAGTAGTTCCCGGTTCAGGGCAGTCGAACGACTGATGGTTTCGATCGGAGTTTGATTTGTCACTACATAATGAACTCACAAGACACCCTCAGCGATCATTCAATACAACCATGTTCAACGAGTACCAGCACCAAGATTTCGATGTCGCGAGCACGGTCGATAAATTTGGTGGCGTCGAAGAGCTCACTCCCAAAGACAAAAACTTGACCGTGAGCCTATCATTTCAATTCCTATATCGTTTCACCATTATTCGAGGATCTAACGGTCGGCCCACAGCAGACTCGTTTCTTCAGAAAGTCCTTGAGGCCTGGAGATGAGGAAGAGTTTGCCAAACTGTAAGGCATTATTTGACCTCTCCTTGCTCTGAGTACTTTCTGACTACCGGATAAAAGGATGGAGTTTCAGGAATACATTATGAAGGACGGGTGCCACGGCACTATTCACCCCATGTATGAGCACGACGGCCTCAAGTGGGTACTGATGTCTGTACCCGCAGAGAATTTTGAAGCTAGCGGCCTATCTGGACTCTTCTGATCGGCTGTTACACATGTCTGTCGATGTGATTACAAGGTCATTATTTGGTGTATGTCGCATAAACGTCAAACGTGCGAACAATTATCCTGCCAGATGGTCAAGCTAGAGCGTTTCAACCAAAGGAAGTAGGAAACCCACGCATCGGGGGTCATGCGTGTAGTACGCACGGAGGAGTGTGTGCCCGTGCGTCACCCTGACCCGAAGAACGTCAATGCGAAGCGAAGTTGTTTCCATGTATGTGCCCGAAGCGTCGAGAACAATTATTATTAACTACAGTGCCCATGTGGGTATCTGACGAGACATCTAGACTGGTGACTTGACTGAATACTGCAGGCGTGCTTCTGGATGGGAAGGAAGCATTCTATTACCCCTCGCAAGCACCCTTGCCCAAATTCCGCCACGAGGGTATTAACTTCTGGTAGTTTCTACCTTCCATTAATTTATATCTTCCATTCTCCAACCCTTATATAACTCCAGGGAAGAGATGTCAACGTCGCGAAACTGCTACTACTACTTTGCACCTCATCGGTAAGAGACTCCTCGCAACTCAGCTCGCTCTAGCTGGCAGTAACGTGTTCTCTCTTATGTATCGCACAATAGTAACCATGTCGGATGTCACCTTCAGGTACAATTCGGGTGGCCCAAAGACTCAGATACTGCTCGCGAAGGACAAGATCAAGAGCAACGAGGGCCTGGGAATCTGGCATGTTGGGATTTATGCGTGGAAGGTCTACTCCACCACCAGCCAGCTCCAGAAGCTGAAGGATGACTATCAGAGGGCGGACGTGAAGGGCTTGCCCATGGGCAAGCCGCGTTTCACCCAAGGGACTGTCCAGCAGGGCAGTGGGAGGGCCACTGACGGCTTTGCACTCATCGTCAACTGGGTGGATGGCTCCCCGTTCAATTTTCAACAACCACCAAGGCCCTTCAAGAAGGCACTTGAAACACAGAAGATTTCCCATAGCAAATCCGACAAGGATTATACCAGGTGTGTAACTTGTCTTTCTTTTTCCTCTTTTGCTGATGGATACTGGCATGGCGTGTTGATATGTATATATCTATGCACAGAGTAAAGGGTGGATGCCAGAGCGCAGAGAATGTCGGCTTACAGGACTGTCAGGGGTTCGTGAAACAGGGAGCAGGGGAACCCCTCATATTCATTGATGTTCATACATCGTGGAATCCCCAAACCCAGAAATACGGCTTCAGCCAGCAGGCGGTCGATATGGTCACTGACATTACAAACTGGGGTACTAGTCCTTGACATACGTCCGAACATGTAGTGATATGAGATCGTCTACTTAACAAACTTGCGATGCATTACTCTGCTAAGGAGATATCAACGTCCGCAAATAATGCTATCCGATCCTTTTTCTGCTTTGGTAGCTCCTCAACCTCCAATGATACTGTATTGAACAGCTCCATCTCCATCTCTTTCAGCTGCCTAAGAAACCCAGCATTCGGCGAAATCTGCGGTCGAACGCGAACAATGCGCCCGAGTGCCTCCTTCAAAGACATGCCTTTTCTCTTCATCAAATACGCAGCAATTACGGATGGGGAGCGTGAGATGCCCGCTGAACAATGTACGAGGATCTTTCCCTGGCCCCCATTCGGATTCTTGGAGGCCAATGCAGAGTCAATGATGTCGCAGGCAGAATCAACTATCTTCTCTATTGAAGACGTGGCCGAGTCGGTCAAGGAGAGGCGGTGGTATGCGACGGATTCGACGGTGGCTGCGGGGGTGGTACCGATGCTCAGGACGTGTGTGATGGCGTTGGATGTGAGGAAGGGCTTTGACGAAGCTGCTGAACAAGGGCCGAGATAGAGAGGGGATAGGACAAGGGAAACAGCATCCGAGGAGGCTGTGGAAGTTTGCCGCTTGCCCATTGCAATCAGTACACAGTAAATGTCGGCGCAGGGTATTGATTTATTTGGAATTCCCAATGTGATTTCCCGTCAGTTTCAAGTCACAAAGTCAGTTCCAGATCCAGTCGCCGAGGGGATGTGAGAAGTCAAGGTCAGCTCAGCGTTGACGTTGCGGCCGTAAGAAAGCGACCCAACGATCTCGTCGTTGTGTACCGAACGATATGATCTTGAGGTACGGAGTTCATTCTCCGCGCTAGTTGCTCTGGACAAATAGGGGCAAACAATCATTACCGCTGCTGCGCCTGCTGCACCTCAAACAATATTTCTGACATTTCGTCAGACTTTCTACTTTGTGGAGGTCCAACATTACGGCGCCAGTGCATCTTCTTGATGCAAATGTAGTTTTACACACGATTCGGGGAAATCAGGTTCGGCCTTGGTTGAATTTATGGACTTCAGTTAGGTTTTGGTGCGTGTCACGTCCTCGTCACGCTACTCAAGTACTCGTATTATGCGCAGCTCGTGTACCCTACCTACTGTCTCTCCAGCATACCCCCTATCCAGAGCATCCGAGGCTGAGCGCTGAGCTGTCATCCTTTCAAGGCCGCAACCTCAATAGCAATACAAGACTCGGCTAGGGGGATTGCTCTGCCTTGAAGTGAAATTGGTATGTAAATGACTGACTCAAGGACCTCCTTTGTCGCGAGAGCAGTAACATCATTCTATGATATTTGTCGGCTGCGGCGTGGCAAGGTGAGGCGTTGGACGGTTCGACCAGCACAACACTTGTCTCCGTTTGGTAACAACCGCCTTGACCATAGCATGTGCGGATCCTAGTTGCCAGCATGACTCGACTCCGTGAGGTGCGATCTTTTTGTTTAATTTGGCGTTACGATATATCCTTTCTTGGGGTGTTCGTGGATTTATGCGAGCCTGCGTATCTAAGGTATGCTTAGTGACAGATTGCCTGATCCTTTTGTCATGGACGCCTCAAAGCCAAATTCTCTGTTTCGGTGATTTAGACATCGATATTATTGTATAGATTCCAAGATCGTGGCCTCTGCAGTCGGAATCCGATGTGCCCGCCGTTGACTTTGACTCTCGTTAACTTGCCTGCAGAATGATTGCGGTACCGCTTGAGCCGTCAATGCATCAATACGTCAACAATCACTTAGTTTTACATGGAGCTCCATGATTGAGACGGGCGGAATGGTGAATTTTCGACAAATCAGAATTCTTGAGTATATTGCCTAATACGGAAGCTTATATATAATTGTGTTGTTCATTCAGTGGGCGTAGTCGCCTTCCGTTATTCTTCTACAGCAAGATAATCGCAACGCAGAGGTATATAACAGCGTTGCTTCAACCCGCCGTCCAAACACTTTATCTTACCCCTTCTTATCATGGCCCAGCGTGAAGAAAAAATGAATTATATACAAGTGCGTCTCTTCACAATCTCCATGCTCCGTGCGGGGCGCTGATATTGTTCCACAGCTAGAGAAACTCGGTGCGTGCTTGCGCATCGTAGGGCGTCGTTTCGCAGGACTGACTTCTAGCTGCTTTAGGCGAGGGTACCTATGCAACCGTCTACAAGGTGCGTATTTGCTATGCCGGAATCGCCCAAGTCGCATCGTTGACCCTGGCGTAGGGGAGGTCGCGGACGACGAACGAGATCGTCGCCCTCAAGGAGATTCACCTCGATGCAGAAGAGGGCACACCATCCACCGCCATTCGCGAAATCTCGCTGATGAAGGAACTCAAGCACGTCAACATCGTCCGCCTATACGACGTCATACACACAGAAACCAAACTCACTCTCATCTTCGAATACGCCGACCAGGATTTGAAGAAATACATGGACCAACACGGCGACCGAGGCGCGCTCGACCCGAACACCGTTCGCAGCTTTATGTTCCAATTACTTAAAGGAACGGCGTTCTGTCACGAAAACCAAGTCCTGCATCGAGATCTGAAACCGCAGAATCTGCTCATCAACCGAAAAGGAGAGCTGAAATTGGGCGATTTCGGTTTGGCGAGGGCGTTCGGTGTACCCGTCAATACCTTCTCCAACGAAGTGAGTGAATCAATGCTGGCCATCTGCCGTGGTTCGCCGCTGTTTTATTCACCGCTCATACACTAGGTCGTCACCCTTTGGTACCGTGCTCCAGACGTACTCCTTGGTTCCCGTACCTATAGCACTTCGATCGATGTATGGTCTTGTGGCTGCATTTTCGCTGAGATGATCTCTGGGACGCCTCTCTTCCGAGGCAGAGATAACCAAGACCAACTTCTCCATATCATGAGGGTCATCGGTACCCCAAGCGAAGCAACCCTACGAAAGATCGCGCAGGACTCAGTAAGCCTACACCGTTCGCCTCGCTCTGACAGTAGTTAATCATGCCCAAAGCCTGAGGTTACGTTGAAGCAATTCCCTCGATACCCTAAGATGCCTTTCCAACAAATCTTACCCAAGGCGTCACCACAGGGTACTTTGAATCTCCTCATACTTCGAATCGGTCTGATAGGTAATGCTAGCTATCGATCTCCTAGAGCGTCTGCTCAAATTCGATCCCGCCGAGCGTATTAGCGCTTCAGAGGCCCTTTCCCATCCCTACTTCACCTCTACTACCAGCCAAATTCCTTACAGCCTTAACACCGTCCCAGGAGCCATGGCGCCTCCCAGCTTCAACTACGTCCATCCCCATCCACAGCAGCAGCAGCAACAGCAACACATACACCAGCAACCACAACAAATCCCTCAGCAGATTCCTCAGCACCAACAACAACGAGCAGCGGCGATCCCAGTGACTACGATATACCCCCAACAGGCCCAGATGCAGGCCCAGATGCAAAATGCGCAAGCAACTCAGCAACAAGCGGCGCTAGCCCATGCGCAACAGATGCAGGCTCAGGCTCAGGCTCAGCAACAACAATCCTACCAAGCCTACCCACCACAATACGCTCACCCCGGTCGGTAGTGTGCTGTCATGATTGTCGGATAAAGGACTCTTCTGTTCAGGGAATAGTACATATTATTTGCCGGTTTTATAGTCTTCCAGAGAACAATGCCAACGGTACTTTCCTTTGTGAATGTACTTCGTGTAATCTTACTACATACAGGCTACGGTCCTCTACTGCATTTCAAGGCCAAATTTCTTGTGGTTACCAGTCATGCAAGGATGAACTTCGGCGTTTCAGACGATCAAACAAGTTCCCCACGATGAAGAGGTCGTGGCAACATGGAGGAGTCGCCGTTTGCAGTAAACCTGGCGTGGGCATATTTTCGTCAGATTTTGTCTACCGATCTTCCGCGGCCCATATCTCACAAACGCAGACACATAGAAGTACACTGTCCATACAAATTATGACCGTATGAATATCCTTTAGAGCACCCCGGTGCTTCTGAAGCAATGAACCAATTTGAGATATCTACCTCAGAAATAGATGGTGCTGTGGCACTGATCGGGGAACTACCATTTTGGAGAAGCATCCTGATCATCTTTAAAAACCGGGGGGGGGGGGCTCTGAAGGACATTTATGCAGTCATAGTTTGTATGGACAATGTGAGACATGGGTCGCGGAAGATCAGTCCCTGACGAGACAAAAATCCGACGAAATATGCCCACGCCAGGTTTACTGCAAACGGCAATAAGGCTAGGTAAAAACAAGAGTGAATATTCAGAAGGCTATAAATATGTGTAAAAGCTAACTATCGAACCTTCTCTTCCTTCCTTTTTCGGAATTTCTTTATTTAATTTAATTTACTCCCCCCCTTTGAATACCGAGCCAAAACTATTAGATCTGACATCGCTAAGTGCGCAAACAAAAAACAAAACCAGAGACCAGCCACCTCCGATATACAGCAGCTCCAGCTCCAGTCCTTCGAAGTATCGAAGCAAGAAAAGATACATAGTCAAGATAGTGAATGTACTTTTGCGTCATCGAATCAGATCGAGGAGATCAAGGTCGTCGATAGTCAACTTCGCGGCCTCGAGAAGGTGGGTAGTCTCGCGAGCCAGCGCGCGGAGGAGCCCCATAGCCGGCAGCATATGGATCCCGAGGAGGGCCAGTCGGATACGGAGGTTCGTACGCTCCACGAGGAGGGGGGCTCTCCGAGCGGCGTCTACAACAAGAGCGTCAGAGCCTATCATCGGAGAAGGATTGGCGCCATCATACCTATATCGAGTGCTAACCTCCACGCTACCAGTCCTTGCATAGTCAGGAGGGTAACGCGGAGGTGGAGGAGTGATTGGTCGGCCACGATACTCGGGGTAGTCCCTAAATGTTACATGTAACTAACAGCGTCTTCGCCAGAGGCGAATGTACATACCTTGGAGGAGGGGGTCGGTCGTAATCGTCCCGAGCATGGCGAGGGGGCGTACGCGGGCGTCCTACTGAATGAGGAGGAGCAGGAGGACCTACATAGCGGTCCACAGATCTTCTCTCATATCGGTCATAAGGGTAGGACGCTGGAGGGGTAGCATAGCCACGGTAACCGTCAGGCGGAGGAGGATATCGGCTGCCACGATAGTCAGAAGGGGGAGGGGGAGGATATCTATCACGATCATGTACAGGAGGAGCACGTCGATAGTCATCGTAGTCCCTACCGCGGCTAGACGGGGGAGGCGGTGGATAGTCTCGATAGTCCCTTGCGGGTGACACTGGCCTACGGTAGTCCCTCGAAGGAGGAGGAGGAGGATAGTCATAGTACCTAGAGTCCCTTGGAGGAGGCGGAAGTCGTCCAGATGGTCCATAGTCATCACGATATGAGGGATGGTCTCTAGGAGGCGGATAGTCCCTTTGAATCCGGTCAATAAGAGGAGGCTCAGAGCGACGGCTATGAGATTCTCTTGCGTCGCTAAATACCATACGTAAGGATGAGGAACATAGGGATCGATATCGGCTACTCACGGAGGCGGGGCGTTGGGACACTCCCTGTGACTGAACGGTCAGACCAGGATGAAGATCATATAAACGAGCATGTTACCTTGCCCAATGACCATTGTCACCGCAGCGGAAACACGTTCCGGCTTCAGCGGTTGAACGTGTGGCCCTGCCACCATGGGATATTTCAACACGAATTTTGTTACCCATAAAGTAGCCTTCGTTGTACTTCGCAACGCTTTCTTCTGCGGCTTCGGTGCTATCGAATTCCTACAGCAATCAGTGTCAACAAAGGTAGTAGTATAGCATGTTAAGCATGGACACTTACAACGAAGCCATAACCAATTCTATTATCAAAATATAAGCTGCATAATTTGATGGGAAATCTGGCAACTTACTTCAATTCAATTTGGACTATTGTCCCTATTTTGCCAAAGCAAGAACGCAAATCCTCGATTCGGGTATTCGTAGGTAGGCCACCAATGTAGACCTTGTTGGGCTGTATGCGAAACGATGAACACCTTGAAAACTTTGGACAGACATATAAAATAGTAGCGAAGTGTCAAGCCGTTGAATCAGCTGGAGAGATCGCCGTCCAGACCAGCATGGGTGACGGAAAAAGGTCGAAGAAAACTTCGCAAGGCCCCTTTCAAGCAACAACTGCGCGAAATTCAGACCTTTTGAGAACGCGCTTTTCTGCTTGTGCTGGCAGCGAGGGCACCCCGGCTCGACGCATAGAACTATATAGACGACTCCGTGTAGGCACAGCGACTCGGACGAGACAAGAACAAGAATAGGAAACAATAAGAAGAGACCGAGTAAGCACCTTGGCCTGTCTGTCGCGAAAAGAGTCGCCTTTGCCGGCACCACTGGAGTCAGCAACGCTATCGCCTCGAGTATTGGACTCTTTAGACTCTGGCTCCTGGACAGTCGGAGAAGGAGATGCAGTAGTGGGTGGGCGTTCGTTGTCAGCAGCCCGAGCATCAGCACTAGACCCATTCAACGCAGAGTCGGCAGAGATCTTGAAGTTTGTGGTTGCATCAACAGTCAAGGGTTCTTGCTTGATGGACGGAGGAGATCCTGACGCCCGAATAGCGAGCGTTGGAGAAGCAGCCATGGTGTGGTGAGGGTTCGAGCAGAAGGTATAAAGTTTCCAACAGGGGTCGGTGCAAGCGGAAATTTGCAGCATGCAACTCCGACGAACTCCGACTGAATTTCACCGACTGAGGGCGTACCGTGCTGGGAGAGGTGCTTCCGATTATCTTATTCTACCATCAATATATCTATCTGTTTGTTGACATTACAACGGCTATACACTGTGTGGCGCACGATGCCATGGTCCTGCTGCGTTGGCCTCTGCTTCCAGGTTGGCGATCTCCCGAATGATCTCTTCATCCTGGCTTACATCCAATGGCAACATGCCCCGCTGGTACACTGTTCCAAACATCTTCACCAACGCAGGTATTTCCCCTGTCACCGTTACTTCCTGCCGTTTTGCTCTTTCAATGCTTCCAGCCTTCACGTCCGTGAGCCCGCATGCCACGACTTGGTTGAACCATGCCAAAGGCTCATTGGTCACATTGAACGCGAACCCATGAGTCGTTAATCGATGCCGGACTTGCACGCCAATACTTGCGATCTTGGTGTGCGCGTCGAGGAACACACCCGTGTGGTCTGATGGGACATGTCGTACGCCGTGGCTCTCTAGGAAGTGTCGTTCCATTGTTTTTTGCATGAGGCAGATATAGTCGCGAATGCCCATCGCTGGCGAGTAACGCGAGAGATCGAGAAGGGGATAGCCCACTATTTGCCCTGGACCATGGTACGTCGTCTCCCCCCCGCGCTGGATCAACTGGAAATCAGCCCCGAGCTGGGTGAGGCGAGCTCGGTCAGATGCTGTTTGCTCGGATGTCTGCCGTCGTCCGCCAGTATATACTGGACGATGTTCCAGAAGGAGTAGGAGGTCTTTATGCGACGGAAGTGAGTTTTTGCGATTTCGAAGCTGGATGGTGTGGAGGCGCTCCTGCAACGCGAGTGTCTGGGCGTACGGCAGGGGTTTGCGGAAGTGGTGATAGAAAATGGGAGGAAGAGACATGGTCGCCAATTTGATCACTGAAGACGGTAAAAAAGGTTCCTAGTAGCCCACCGCGAGGGTCGAACTCGCAGCCTTCAGATGATCCCGCCTAATGTAAGAGTCTGACGCTCTATCCGATTGAGCTAGGCGGGCTTGCGGACAATCAGTGCTTCAGACATTCTGAATGTCCTTCGCGAGCGCTAAAATAGTACGGCCTGGTTACCCCTTTTTTCTCACGGCCGACCTGGGCGATGGCTGGGCGGCGATGCCCTATTTCTTTCTTTCCTAACTCTCAACTATCTCCCACTCCTTTCACTTTAATCCTCTTCTTCCTCTAATTCAGCACCCATCATGCTGGGTTCTTTCCGGGCTTTTACTGCCCTCGCCACAGTCGCATCTATCCTTGTCTCTCACGTCGATGCGATAGCAAAAATCTCCCGCTCAGGCAGGTACCTCTACCAGGACGACGGAACAAGATTCTACATCAAGGGCATTGCCTATCAGGAGCAGGGTATGCCTTGTTTTCTGGTTGATTTGTGGCCGCTAAATTCACGGGCGCAGGTGCTGTTGTTGAGAGCGCCGACAACGCATTCGGAGAGCCGTCGACCTTCATCGACCCATTGGCTCTGCCGGATGCCTGTAGGCGTGACTTGCCTTTCTTACAACAATTAGGCGTCAACACAGTCCGGGTCTACAGCGTAAACTCGTCGCTCAACCATGATGATTGCATGCAGACCTTCAGCGCCGCTGGCATCTACACCATGTACGTTGCTTCTCCTCTGACGATGTCTGCCACCTCATGCTCGACTTTTTAGCATCGACTTGGCACTCCCTCTCAATGGCTCCATCGACCGCGTGTCTCCTTCATGGTCAACAAATATACTCGATCAGTACATCAGGACGATTGATACGTTTTCCAAGTACGACAACGTCCTGGCTTTCAACGTCGGAAATGAGGTTGTTGTCCAAGAAGCAACCGGTGTCTCCCCCTACGTCAAGGCCGCTGCTCGTGACATCAGGGCTTACCTGTGAGTAAAGTGCATCGTGGTAGCATTGCCTCCAGACTTATGTCATCCGCAGCTCGTCCAAGTCTTCCTCGGCACTTGTTGGCTATGCAGCTATTAACGGCGCGTCTACATGGCGCGATGCATTAGCCAGTTACCTCACCTGTGATGCGTCCGGTGGCAACTCTGATGCTACGGCTATCGATCTTTACGGCTTGAATGACTACGAATGGTGTGGGGATTCTTCTTTCGAAAGCTCATACGCCGGTACAACCAGGAACTTTGCCAACTTTAATGTCGCTGCTTACTTCAGCGAGTTCGGTTGCATCACCTCGCCCCCACGTCTCTGGACAGAAACCCAGGCCATCTTCAGTTCCCAGATGTCGGACGTTTGGTCCGGTGGTGTCGCTTTCTCATACTTCCCGGCTGCCAGTGTTCAAGGGCAATTCGGCATGGTCACAGTCGACGGCAATACTGTCACCACGAGCGATGACTTCGACCGCTTGAGGACTCAATACACCCAAGCCAGCGGGCCCAACTCCCCTGCTCGCAGCAGTGCCGCCACGACTTTCGGCTCTTGCCCCGCAGAGAGCGAGACTTTTGCCGCTTCAACCACGATCCCGCCAACCCCAAATGAGGCTGCTTGCGGTTGCTTGCAAAGCACTCTCAGCTGCCGTTTCACTCCTCAAACATCCAACTACAGCGCCATCGCTGGTGAACTCATCGGCACCGCCTGCAGTCTCCTTGGTCAACAAGGAGGTAACTGCAATGATATTGGTGGAAATGGCACGACGGGCACTTACGGCCGTCTCTCTGGTTGCGACCCTAGTAAGACTAGCAACCCCTTTCCGCTCACCACCGCCCCTTGCTGATTTTTTTTCGTCAATCAGCCGTCAAACTTTCCTTCGTGATGAGCCAATACTTTGAAATCAACAACCGCAACCCACAGTCATGTAGTTTCAGCGGCAACGCTACCGTCAACAGCGCTGCTCCATCGTCAGCGTCCGCTGCCAACGCTGCTGCTTCCTCGTGTATCTCCAACCCTTCGGCCACATTCACGCCCAGTGCCCCCGCCACAACAGGGGGCTCTGGTGGAAGCTCAGGGGGAGGAGGTTCCAACGGCGGTGGTTCGAGCGGCGGCAATAACAACTCTAACGGCGCTGTTCCTTTGATCGCCGATGCCCGTGCGCTTCTGGGCCTGGGATCTATGGCTGCCGTTGGTTTCGCCAGTGCCTTCTGGGTCTTGGTCTAATTCCTCCATCCACATCCGAGCACAATACAGGCTATATCTATCGCCTTTGCTACCTCTGGGCTATTGCATAAAATTGTCCGAAGCGAATGAAATCGGACACTAGTTAGTGCAGCTATTTCTTTTCGTTGTTACGTGGGGAGTATGGAGCTCGAGAATCAGACTATCTACGTTAAATATATATACCACCATCTTACAATCTTATACACGCTCCTATATATTGTTACCATTTCTGATGATGATACTACGTATTTTGTTCGGCCAGGAAAGGTTCATTTACGACAACGCTCATTTAAAGTGTTCATGTTCACATCAATCTTGGTTGTGTGACTTACAGATGAAGGTGATAAGCATCACCAACGGCGTAGACGGCCGAGAACCAGTGCTCACTTGGGTATCGACCGGAACAGACGCCTATAGTCATTGAATATTAGGGTGCTATGAAAGGCCTACCTGGGTATAGTCGAAGCGACGCTAGACTCGATGTAAGGCGACTGACTAGACGCAAGATCCAGGACGTTATCGAAACCGCACTGTGGCGACGCGTGGAGGATGCCCCTAGATCCCTAATAAAGCAACAGGTGCCGAGGAAACATAGGACATCGAATGCAACAAGAGGTCTCAGAGAAGAGGCACGCTGAGAGTGCGTGGAACACAGCTTAAAGGTAATATTGAATTATCCCAAGATACAATGTTTCAAAAGGTCTAAACAATTCCCTTTCGGTGAATAATTTCTAGCTCTCCTAACTCCCGTCGATCTTCCAGGAAGTAAATGCGGAAACCATTGCACAGCAAAAATCTGGAAAGGCGGGACCAATTTGACATTATAGCTGCTACACGCCGCAATTCTTCTACAAGGCGGGAACAAAACTGGAAGAGACATGAATATTTCCCAATATCCAGGGCGCTACAAGCTTCGGGGCGCGGCGGTAAACTATCGGTGGCTGGGGTTAATGGCGTCGAATGATTCCCTTCCGTCCAACCATTGGGAGGCTGGCATGGCGAGCCATTGTGATGGTTTGTTTTGATTCCCGCCAGCGACAACATATAAATACCTCGCTGCTTCACCATCCTTCCTCAGCAGCTCTTTGCAGGTACCCCCACCATCCCTTCCTTTCCACCCAAGTACTGACTAGCTTTTCCCTTTCCCTCTAGCTCGCCCAGTCTCGCTCATCGGTAAGTACACGCCCCTCTCACCGTCCTCGCCATAGCTTACGTCTTGTCCATAGCTCGGCGGGAGGATGAGAAGACAACTGACATTTTTCTAGGGTGGAGGCGACCGCGGATTCAGCGTGTTGTGTAGAGAGGGTTGCGGTTCTATTCCACCATCCCGCCTTTGGGTACTGCCTGGGGATGGGGCCAAGCAACCACCTCCCGCCTTTGTCGTCCACGCTTCGGTTCGTTCACTATGCGGTGCGTTCCCCGGCGTGGGTTGTCAACGGTTGGGGAGGGTGCGCGGGTGGTCGTAGCTCGGGTGGCTTCGTACGCAGTAAGTCGCCCAACCGCTGTTGTCCAGGTTGTATACTGACTAGTGTTCCGCTTTCAGGAGGGCGACGTTGTCACCGCCTTCGCGCTTCGCCGATCGTATCCTGAGGATGCGAGGCGGCTCCCATGTACCAGCACGTACCAGCAGCGGGCGTGGCCTTCGGGTACATTTTGGCCTACCGTGCATCACTGTTTGGCCTTGCCTTGCGTTGGGGAGGTTCATTCGGCGTGTCAGTAGCAGTCAGTGTGAGTTTGCGCGAGGGTAGCGTTTGTAGGATATGTGGGGAGGATGGGTGAGTCGCGATTATTCAGACAGACTGTGAGATGCTGATGATCAACAGGGGTGTGCTTTTCGCGTCGACCTCCACAGGACGTCAAGCCTCGAAATCAAGACCTCAAGACCAAGCGCGACTGCCGCAAGGCGGAGAAGTTGGGGGGGATGCGCGGGGGACCGTTGTCCCCGGTACGTCGCTCATTCGTGGTAATCCAGACCGTATGCTGACTACACGGCTGTTTGGCCTGTCCTCTCCACGAGGAAAGTTTCATTCGACGTCCCTGCAGCAGACAATGTGAGTCTGCGCAGGCGAAGGGTGAGTACTCGAGTCGTCATGATCCGTACGGCCTATGGACTTCGAGATGCTGACAATGAACAGAAGTTCATTTCGTTCGCGTCGACCTCCGCGGGACATCAGGCTCGGGAATATCGTCGCAAGGACTTCAAGTTGAAGCTAGCGACTCCTAACGTCTTTCTTCGAATGTTGCCGGCCGCCATGTATAATGCCATGTTTCACGTCATGTATCCTCCTGTCGTCCATGTCCTTATGAAATCACTGGGCGATAAGACGATAATTGCAAATATCTGTTGAGAAGAATTTAGTTACGGTTCTGCGTCCGAGTAGAACGGCTAGTAGTGCAGTAGTCTGACTCCGAGTCAACCATATATCACGTGATCTGCCGTGGCTAAGTAACCACTGCCCGACTTTCTTGGACACTTGCATACTTGTTTAACGTTCAATGCCAGAACTCCCAGGTAAGACAAAGAGCGGTGCTTCTCAGGGATTACTGACCATTAGTAGAAGTTGAACGGGCCGCTGCTCTCATACGCGAAATTGGCACAGGAAAGCGCATAGACCACGTTGAGACCGTTCAGGACGACATCGTCTTCTCCGGCATCAGTCACAACGAATTTGTAAGGAACATAAAAGCCCCTCGGTATACGCAAACTCTTTAATGGAAAACTCAGACTCATGAAATCACTGGCCGAACCATTCAAGATGCAAGGCGCTATGGTAGAGCTACCCCTGAATCAACTATTAAGTTCTGACTACGGAATGTACTCCTATAGGGAAAGTGTTCTACGTTCAACTCGATGGCGAGGGCAGACTCCCTGTTCTCCACTTTGGAATGACGGGAATGCTCCAAATCAAAGGTCAATTAGCGACATATTATAAGGAAACACCACGTTCAGCTTCAGCACAATGGCCGCCACGATTCATGAAAGTAAGAAGGCAGTCCTACTACTTTCACGACTCCACTTAAATGGGAATTCTTCCGCGTAGTTCATCTTACATCTACACGACCCCGTCTCTGGAGAGACAACCCATCTGGCGTTCTTAGATGCTCGCCGACTTGGTCGCATCCGTCTCTGTGCTTCGCCTCTGGAGGAACCTCCAATATGTGACCTTGGATACGATCCCATAATCTCGATGCCCCCTCTTACCGAGTTTCAAACCAAATTGTTGAAGCGCACATGTCCGATAAAGGCGTTGTTGCTTGACCAATCGTTCACTGCTGGTGTTGGGAATTGGGTTGCTGGTCGGTGGATTGTTGTGTATTTCATAGTTAGGTGAAATTTGATGACAGACCTACAGATGAGATTCTTTATCACGCTCGCGTACACCCCGAGCAAAGGTGTAACACATTACTTGAAGAACAGATAGCTGCCATTCATCACTACACCGCTGAAGTCTGCAGACTAGCCGTCGCGGTTAATGCAGACGACACCAAGTTTCCCGAGGATTGGCTTATGAAACATCGATGGGTATGTTTGAATAAATTTTAGTATTATTGGCATTCACCCTCGTGCATCCATTAGGGCAAAGGCAAAAAGAAAGCTCGCACTCTCAACTTGGTACGCCCGGCATCGATCTTCTTAGAGTCAGCAATTCATTTCTTCGCGGCTATCTAGCCTTCAGGAGGTCTGGCCACCATCAAATGGGTGACAGTTGGAGGGAGGACTTCAGCATACGTTGAGGAGCTTCAGACACTCAGAAAATCAGGTATAAGTGTGAAGGATGCTGAAGAGGGTAGTGAGAGTGATTTACCAGACTTAACCGATTCGGACATGGAAGACCCTCAATTTATACAACAAGCAAAGCGCAAGGTAAATCCTATGTTCCCTCTAGATCGTTCACTCTCACTAGGAAGGATAGCGACAGCCACCTCGTCGTACGTCTCGGCATTTCAAGAACCAGGAGACCTCCAAGCCAGATCCTGGGTTAAAGAAGCGTGCCAGACAGTCGTAATATTTCATTCCTGAACATACAGTTTATGCAAATCACAATATCAAGTACCGATGTGCACGTTTTAATTTATGTAGATCAACGCAAGTGGAGGAAACATGATGCCAGAAGAACAAAGCAAGATAAAGCATCTTCCTCATTTTTGTGGAGACTTTTAGTCACTCTCGTCGTCCTCGTCGTCCTCTTCAGCCTCATCATCAATGAAACCATTTAATGTCGGTCCCTCCTCCTCCTCCTCATCGTCGTCATCTTCGCTTCCATCGTCCTCGCCCTCTTCCTCTTCTGATGTTTCCTCCTCCTCGTCGCTACCACCGCCCAACTCTACATCCTCTATACTTCCACCCTCGTCGCCGCTGTCAGCATCCACTACAACATCCATTTGTACATCTTCCTCCTCACTCTCGCCCTCCACGTATTGTCTCGCCTTCCTCGCCCTCTGCTTCGTAACCTTTCTCTCTCGTGGGATACCAAGAGGTGTAGGAGCAACCGATGAACGCATTTCGATTTGTGTCAACACCATGTCCAGTCGCCCGTTTAATGACAGAAGGCTTTCTTGTAGTGCAAGCCGCCGTGTCAAGGTCGCGTGGAGGCCGGAGAGTCGAGCAATCAAGTTTGGCATCTACAAAAATTGGATCATCTATCTTTTAGAGGAAAGGAAAGGACCAACAGTCATGAGATGGGCACTGTGGATGATTAAAACCGTTCTTATCCAAGTTATGAGTGCCGCGCCACGTTGTGAACTTGCACCACCCCCACGTCCTTTCACATTTGCCCCTCTAGCTCCTCTGCCCAGCCGTTCGACACACGCGTCGATAAGTGACACGGCCAATTGAGGGGGCAATCGTCGAACGGTATTGTTGATGAGAATTGGATCGGAATGAGATAGACAGGTCTCGGTTAGTTTAGCGTCCGAGGAGTGCAGTGCTTGAATGAGTGTACGTGTCAGCGAATTCGCTGGCACTAGCGGCTCCGCCTTTGCTTTCGCATCGTGACCTGACTTGGGGGCTTTTTGGCCGCCATCGCTGTCCTCGTCTTCAGATGAAGTGGTCGGCTTTCCACCTGAGAGTGCTGTCAGTCGTTGACCAAGGCTCAGCTCGGCAACGTCAACATCTAGATCCCCTTCGACAGTTTGCGAAAGATCGTTGTCGGCTTGTTCGTCGTGACCGACTTCTGCACCGAACCCAACAGAAGCCGTGCCTTCTGCATATCTCCTGATTTTAGTGGCCTAAATAGGCTTTATAGTTGTGCAAAGTGACTAGAATGTAAGAGGCTTACCGGGGAGTTTTTAGTTACACCATTGACTGTGATCTCCATCAGTGTCTGCTCTTGGGCGAAGTCGCCAGAAATTAGAATTACCTTCAAGGCTCTTGATGGTCTTTTTCCTTTTTGGTTATGACCCATATAGGATTGGAATCATGTGATCAGGGCGACAATGCTCGTGGGAGGATATTGCTGTGGTTGGCCAGTCAAGTTCCCTGCCATGTCCGAGTTTAGTTGAACGCCGGTGGTCGCTCAGTTGCCTACCCGTCTGTGTCAAAGCGTCCTCGTCGCGGTTTCTTCTTCACCGCCACGACGTTGCAATCGCCGGATGGCATCCGACTCGCGTAGCCGTCCATCGTCCGAAGATGCTAAACCACGACACGAACGTCTTCCATTGGAAACCTCAAACAATTCAGAGTCAAGTACAAGCAAGTTGAGCCTTGTACAAAAGGTCTTTATGGCTCCTTTCAGCCATAGGAAGCACGATTCTACGCGAATATTATCAGACCGTGCGTGATTTTATTTGTTATTACCTAGAAACCCCACTTGACATCATCATATTCTCTCTGTGGGATGTCGTATTTGCAGTAGCGCCTATAATCATGACACCGCGTATGATGAGTACGGTTTCGTCTTCCAATCGACCGCGAGCTTCGGTGGGATCCTCGACTGCACGTATGGATTTCGCGACTCTGGGCCGTGCTCCACTTCGACTTGGAATTGGGACACGGCGCATCACTTCGCGTGACCTTCAAATTGTTGAAGCCACGGATGAGCTTTTGGAAACCGAGGTCCCTGAGCCTGACGGTCTGGCAACTAGCGTTAGTTTATTGCGTGGTTTCAAGGCGACGATACCCAGTGCGGAGCAAGGACGTTCGCGGCGACGGCAAATGCGGAACGTAGACACACCGAAGCTTGGGTTACGCAAGATGGGCATGAGTGCCAGAGGACTATTGAGGGAGGGGGATGACGATGACGGGGACCGTGCTGATCACGAGGGCCAGAGTGTTGCTAGCGAGGAGGATATTGTCGTCGTGGGGAAGGCTGGCAAAGGGAAGAGGGGGAAGAGGGGGAGGGAAAGCTTGAGTACGGCTAAGACGCTTGGGAGGGATGAACTCAGCAGGCAGAAGAAAGAGATCATGAAAGACAAAGAAAACATACATGTCAAAAGGGTCAGTAGCCTCCACTGTTGGTTCAGGTGGTGCTAACGCCAGTTATGTTATGAAGAGCTTGATCAACAACGAAATTGATGAAATCACTCGCAAAATCCAAGCTTTGGATTCAATACGAGTCAAGCTCGAGCAAGACCTGCTTAAGCTGCAAGAAGAAGACTTGGAGCTTGACGATGAATGTGAGTTTTTGCATGTCTAGAACCATGACACGCGTCTCTAAGCGTTTGCCATAGTAGAAGGTGTTGGGGAGAGACTTGAGTTCGAAGGGTCATCACATAAACCCCAGAAAGCCTCTGCTCAGCCGCTGCAGCTCCCACAGAGTTCGCGGCGTCGCAAAGGACCTGCATTTCTCCCCTCTGAACACGATGAACTACCCCCAGGCGTAGCTTTCATGGTACGTCTCGTCTACTATCTCTGCTATTTAAAGTTCAACTGTCCTATAAAGACTCTGGAAAGCCACGCTACTCCCATCACATCCCTTGACTTCTCGGAACCCTATGGTACACTAGTGAGCGCCTCGCAAGATGACCCGCAACCACGCGTTTGGGACCTCTTCTCCGGTACCGAGATAGGGCGGCTGCGGGGTCACGTTGGGACGGTGAAGTGCGTACAAGTGGAAGATCATGTGTGCCTAACTGGAGGAGAAGACGGCTGCGTACGATTGTGGGATCTGCGGAGGGTTGATGAGGATGAAGAAGGTTGGGGTGGTGAAGGGGAGATGGTAAGTCTGAGCGATGTAGCAGAGGAGGAGGAGGAGGAAGGCGATATCAACGAGTTTGGGGTGATCGAAAACTCTAGCGAGGGCGAGAGTAGGTCAAGTGGCATTAGAAATGGGAAAGTGGGTGCTGCTCCAAAGGACAACAACCCTTGTGTCCGAGCACTAGAAGGTCACAGTAAGGCAGTCACTTCGTTGTATTTTGAGGACAACTGCCTGGTAAGTTTCCCTCGCTTTCGTTTTGCTACGTACCTGACCGATTGCGCTTCTAGGTGACTGGCGCGTCGGACAAGACACTTCGTCAATGGGATCTTCAAACCGGGCAGTGTGTGATGACTATGGACATCCTTTGGGCTATCTCACATCCACCGCCGACATTCCCGGGCAGCTCTAATCCCCTCTTTTCTGGCGCCGCCGCCGCCGCCGGAACATTCGCTGTCCCCACTCCTCCTTACGCCGATGGAAGTTGGGATATGTACCAGGACTTCGTTGGAGGAGTTCAGTTTTGGGGCTACGGTTTGGTGAGCGGAAGTGGAGATGGTGCTGTCAGGATGTGGGATAGTAAGTTTATGGACTATCGTAACGTCTGTCCTTATTTCTAACCGATCATTTAGTGCGCACCGGACAGTCACACCGCACGCTGGTCGGACATACTGGACCTGTGACTTGTTTGCAGTTCGACGAGTTACACATTGCTAGCGGTAGTCTTGATAAGACTCTCAAGGTCCGTTCATCAACCTTTGTACGCCACTCACACTCTGATCCTGTCCAAATAGATCTGGGATTTGCGCACGGGAGGCATATTCGAGACGCTTAAATACGATCACGCTGTCACGGCCCTTCAATTTGACAGTAGGAAGGTCGTTGCCGCCACTGGGGAAAATAGCGTGAAGGTGAGTTAGGCGCTGCTTTCGCTGAGCCTAAGACTGAGCCGGAACCTGTAGATTTACAATCGGACTAGTATGCAGCACTCAACGCTGTCGACTAATGGACACACCAGGCCTGTCGAGCGCCTTCGATACATGGACCGGTACCTTGTATCTGGGGGCAAAGACTCTACGGTAAAGGTCTGGTCGCTGTAACGATCGCGCCTCTCTTTGATTAAGAGCTTTCGATTTGCTATAAAGAATACCTAGCACAGCTATCCATAAACACAATCCCAGATGTACCATATCATTCACTTATTCACTTACATTTATGGTTTTCGACATCATATACGTAGCGATAGATCAATATATTTATCTTCTAGAGCTGACATCTTTGGATCCAAACAATGCCATGTGCTGGCGCTGGCAGATCGGAGTCTA
Source organism: Pleurotus tuoliensis (assembly GCA_036872985.1). NCBI lineage: Eukaryota > Fungi > Basidiomycota > Agaricomycetes > Agaricales > Pleurotaceae > Pleurotus > Pleurotus tuoliensis. Next base: position 3,572,241 of record JAYMDH010000002.1, read on the forward strand.
GCAACTTGTGCTTTCGATCACCTTCATAAATGTGAGTGTCGCGTATTTCCTGGCTGCAAGAATCGTATAGATGACATATAGATGCCTCCAAGTAGCCCACGACAATTTACTATTCGCGTGCCTGCTACTTCTGCAAACATTGGACCTGGGTTTGACGTTGTCGGCCTCTCGCTGTCACTTTACCTGACGCTTTCTGTAACCGTATCACCCCTTGACGAACAACCGTACACACTCCCAACGATAACTCATTATGGCGAAGGTGCTGATGAAGTACCCTTGGACGCTTACAAGAACCTCACCACCCGCGTGGCCCTCTATGTGCTACGGTGCCATAATATCCGATCATTCCCATCTGGCCTGACAATACACTGCAATAATGAAATTCCATTTGGACGGGGTCTTGGGTCATCTGGTGCTGCTGTTATAGCTGGGGTCCTTCTTGGAAGCGAGCTAGGGCAGTTAAGCCTCAGCACCGAACGCCTGCTTGATTTCGCATTGATGGTCGAACGACATCCGGACAATGTTACCGCCGCACTAGTTGGCGGATTTGTCGGCTCCTACCTGAAGGAACTCAACAGGGAAGCAACAGAGGCGGCGAGTGTGCCCCTGAGTGAAGTTCTGCCTGAATATCCACCAGACGCTGGCGAAGAGTGGGGTTTACAGCCTCCTCAACCGCCGCTTGGGATCGGCCATTATATCCGGTTTGGCTGGGCAGAGGAGATAAAAGCTGTTGCGATTATTCCCCAATTTGAGTTGAGCACTGCAAAGGCTAGACAAGTCTTGCCTGAGCAGTACTCCCGCAAAGACTTGGTATGACCTCAAGTCCACCCTAAGGCCAAACCAGCTAATACGGTCTCAGGTTTTCAATCTACAACGTCTGGCGGTGTTGACAACGGCTTTGGGGCAATCGCCTCCTGATCCGGGATTGATATACGAAGCCATGAAGGATCGCGTCCACCAACCATATCGCAAAGCACTAGTATGTTCCCAAGTGGCTGGCTTCATGCCAATGATGCGTTAACGGCGTATTAGATACCTGGTTTACCGGAGGTCACATCATCCATCACACCGTCTACCCATCCAGGTCTATTGGGAATATGCTTGTCTGGTGCAGGGCCAACGATATTGGCCTTGGCTACCAGTGGCTTTGAATCCATTGCCGAAGATGCTCGTGCTATTTTCAAGGAGAAATCGGTCGAGATCGAATGGAAGCTACTAGGAGTGGTTGGAGGTAGCTCTGTATCCCAATCATAAAGCAACATTTTGTGTACTTTCCGAGATTCAGGTCCGTAGATATTAGCACGTTCACAAACAGTGACCATCGCGGGTAAATTCCGGACATCAAAGCAGTGGGTGTATAACCGTTTCGTATGTATCGTTACATAAACCGCAACATATCGTGAGTAAGTCATTAGATAGGTATCGTGATATGGGTATGCAAGTGTAAAAGAAAGATCTAGTAGTGGGCGTGCGTCCGTATTAATAGTCGTCGATAAAAATTAACCGCCAGCAGTCAAGCAAACTGCGCGAGTGGAAACCAAAGCGCCAGCACTAAGGGCGAATGGTAAGTCTACGGTGAACAAGACGTCGCTCCTATCTGCGTTCAGATAGACCGGGAGATTGACAAGATTCTCGTTGGATGAGGGGTCGACCTGAACCCAACGGATCTGCGAGGCATTCAGTCTGACGGCAGCTCCATCATTGAGCTCAAGCCTATCGGACACCCAAGCAGCCCCTTCTAATGCCAACCCTAGAGAAAATCTTGAGAATACGATGAAGAACGATAGCACGCGAATACATACCATCAATGATGAATGCCTCAGGGTCGTTAACGCGTTCGATATCAAGTCGCATATGTAATGTTTCGAGACTCCATCTCTTTCGATGAGCCACAGCCTGTCGAGTTGCCGTGATGTAGGCTTCCGGGAAGAAGAGACCTCCGAGCCAGACCTCTACGTTGGCAAGATTTTCAAGGCCGGAGATGATGTCCAACTGTGAAAGTCTGCGAGCAAAGTCCGATACCCAACCTGATGCAGTCATCGCCTTGTTGACCTTGTAACGACGCCAATGATCGGGGATTGTACCTAAACAATGTTAGTTCATTCGGCTGACCGTGCCTCGGTACAGAGAACTTGCCTTTAGTAAGGGTACTCATTAATGTTCGCAAGTGATTCGTCTGCTTGAGGTCCCCTTGACAGACCTTGGTGACGTCACTGAGGTCTTTCTGCACTTGATCGAGAAGTTTACGTCCAATGAAACCTTCTCTAGCAAACAAGCGGTAGAGAGGATCTTGACTTTCAGCGTTCTGACTGGTGAGAGTGTTGAATTTCTAAAGGCACTAGTCAGTCTAACTTGCAGGCTAACGCAACATGAAATACTCACCGTTGGCAGCACTCCAAGCCATTCACGGCAACGCTCATATAATGTTCTCATCCAAGCAGGTTGTTGTGATGATTCCGCCTTTGAAGGCCCACTGACCGTGGCTCCATCATCATCATCATCAGTCAGCATCCGCATTTTACGAAGTTTCCCCAGTAGCTCGTTGCCTTGGAAGAAGAGAGATTAGTACGCTCTTTTCTGTAACGAAGTGGGCTCACCTTGAGCGATGGCTATAACTCGTTCGGCTGTTGGAGGTAAGCTAAGCCAGGACGGTGGCTCGCGATCTGGTAAACCGTGAACCCAAGTAAGGAAGTGCTCCATTTTGGTGCCATCGGGGATGCCCAACACTTCGTCTCTACCCAGGCTTGGTACCAAAGCGAAATCAACATCGTATGCTGATGCAGTGAATAGTCCGTCAACGAAGGCATCCAGGATTCGCTGATCGAATTCACTATCTACTCGGCCTCCGTAGACGGACTGCTTGATGAGAGACCGAAGAGCATCCCACGGTATTGTGGCTGGATTGATGTTTGCTCTACCCTTTGACACAGAAGCGAGCCAAGTGTCGATCATGCCAAAAGCAGCCGACATATCGGAATCATTGAAGTCGTAGATCTTGCTCCACCCTAAGGGCGCATAGCGTAGTCGTTCTTGTATAACGGCATGGAACCAAGCGAGGAGGAAGTACAGCCGAACTTTCTCAGCAGGTCCTTGAGACAACCGCGCAGAAGGAATGGACCGCAACGAGTCAACCAAGTTCGCTTTGATCCCAGGAGGAGGTTCGTTCATGATTAAACGGGATTGACGGAGAATGTTGACCGGAATCGAAGGGTTAGCTTCCATGGTAATGAATAGACGGAAGTTGCGATTAGGGTTAAGTGTCTGAAGCTTCTTCTCAAGTTGACCTAGCCAAGAAGGCGCGAGGTGGACGTTCTTCAGTAAGACCCAAGTTCCTTGTCGAGATGCAGTAGCAATAGCCTGATCAGCAAGCGTGAACCCTTCTTGAGAGCCCATGGCCACAGAAGCAGAGCGGCTTCCTGTGTTTTTGATGAGATTCTCGACTTTATAACTTGCATCATAGCCGGTGACAGAGACCAGCGCTATTGGCGATGAAGGGGGGACCTCATCCATGACCATATTGCCCAAGTCGAAGCTGGCTTCAGCTGAAAGGTCGAGGTCGAACGCTACTCGAACGAAATTTGCTGTAGCTTGCAGCAAGCGATCGGGCCTAAAGCATTTGATGATCAGTAATGCGCGTATGGCCTCCATGACGGCTGATTTGGGTGTTAGTGTCAACGTGGATTGTGAATGATAAACTGACTACGTACGAGTTCCAGGCGACCACGGCGTTGGCACACAACTCTCCGGTACGGCGGAAGATAAGAAAGGGAGCCAAGCATCTTCGTTTTCAATAACGTGTGATTGTACGGGCTTGAAGATCGAGTGTTTCGCATAGTTATCAAGTCGGTGGATTTGTTCAGTGGTAAGGACGTTGCTTTGAGTGGAGGAGTTTGAGGTAGTTGCGACGCTTTCCCCACTCTCTAGAAGGAATTCAAGCTCGTCACCGATCTCTTCGATGCCGCGAAGTTTCACTTGTGCCAGCAGTACTGCCAACATCACCTGGTCGCGGTGGAGAAGCGCTCTTGAGGTGCGCCTGTATAAGACCAAGAAGAGGTCGTTGAGCAAGATATCCCGGCGCTGACCATAGTCCGAGACGTTCTTGAGATTTGGGTTGTGGTGGAGGACGTAGTCGAAGATGTCGAGGAAGAAATGTAACGAGAACTGATAGAAGTGGTTCACGAGGTTCAGCTGTTCCAAGACAAAGAACACCGAACTGCAGGCTTGAGCCAATGGAAGATACTCCGCCGTAACTTGTTCTACTTCTTTCATGACAACTTCTGTTTCCTCTACTTTGGCGGTGATATCCGCTGCTTCGCGTTTGAGCGTTTCCAAGGTGTCAATGACTTTGTCGTCATCAAGGATGTTCCCCGACGATTCGTTGAGGGCTTGCAAAAGCAATTTCTCGAGAGTCCGAAGACGTAGCTTGAATTCACCTTGAACCTTCATGAGATCTGTTCGTTTGCGCTCCGTGTCTGGCCGCTCAACCTTGAGTACCTGATCCAAGGACTGACTCTGGAGGCTGCTACGCGTCATGGTGAAATTGACAAACGTCACGCGACTGCAGATATCTGGCGAGAACTCTACCGATGGGTCCCTAGTGGAGAGGAACATTGTGAATGATGGGGAGAAATCGATGTCTTGGTTTCCTAGTCGAATAAGGACACGACCGCCGGTACGTCGGATCTCTTTGTTTAGAACGGCATTGAGGATAGGGTCAAGGTGCTCGACGTCTTGGATCAAGAGAGGACTACCGAAACGAAGAGCACTCTCTAAAACCTTGAGGAACGCGTCGTCCAAGAAGCTGGTGACAGTGATTTTGCGGCCCTTGTATTCGTTAAGCAAGAATTTCGTCGCTTGGCCAGTAGGATCGATAATGAGAGGATATCGGTTGAAACGTTTGAGCATGATGGCATTTTCGGTGGTGAGGTTATCAGAGGGTAGGGACTTGGATTGCCAACTTAAACGATCGTCTGCAGTGGATAGATATTCCGTGAAAGAGAGTTCAGGTTTGAACTTGACGTTCGCCTCGACCAAATGGTTAGACCATTCCTGCCACATGACTTCGCGATAATGCTGGTCGAAGAAGCCGCCGTACGCAAGGAAAGCAGCAGAAAGAAGGACATCTCCGACGATAGTGCTCATCTCAGCATCGAAGGTACGACTTCCGGATTCCCATCGGCCACGCTCGGAAGACAAACTCTCTAGAAGTTTCATGCTGCGGTCTACTTTGCTCTGTACTCTCTCCATTTCCGACTTGATAGCTTGCGTTTCGCTGATGAGAAGCGCGTATTCCTCTTTGTATGTCTTGATCTTCGCCTCTAGCTCAGCTATCATCTGGATAATGGCAGCAGCTTGTTTCTTGGTCGTCTCCGCCTGTGTTTCCAATGATTGCACCTCATTGCGTAGTGGCTCCACCTTATCCAAGATTTCGGAGAACCGAACTTGAGCGATTACCCATTTGACAAGAGGCCCACATGCTCTACTTGCGCGCTGGACTGTCTCGAAGTTGAACGATGGCCTACTGAGGAAATCCTTCTTCATCATCTCGCGAACTTGCCTGGTCATTTGGTTTGTCGTATCGAAATTGACGATTCGTTGGATGAAGTCGTCTCGACGAATAATGCCTTGCACGGTTCGCCAACTATCGATTTTATGGCCGAGGACGGTGCAGACAGATTCCATAGCAAGCTTGACAGCTTCTGGGGGATTGGCCATAGCACGAACCTCTTGAAGGTGCTGGCGCTTGATGTTGCCGACGGCTGATTGAGCATCCAGCACTGCAGGCTCCGCATCGGCCAAGTCTGCCATAACCACGGCCCGTCGTTGTTCGATATGACGATCTTGCTCTACCAAAGCTGCTTGGATTTGAATGGAGGCAGATTTCTTTTGCTCAGCTTCCTGCTGATCGGCTACCATGCGTTTCAGCTTCTCATTAGCTTCAGCATCCTTGGCCTGGAGTTGGGAGCGCTTCAAAGCAAGACTCTTCCGCAGCTCTTCAACCTGAGTCACAGTATCGCGTAGCTTATCCAAACCGACATGTAGATGGCGTTGTTGCTCTTCTAGCTCGTCGCGCTTCTCATTGTACAGTCGTACGTAGTGATTGATGCTATTGACGGTTTCAGTTACTCGAATTTCAGATAATGCGAGACCCACAAATCAAGGTAATGCCGAGGTGTAACATAGTTGTACCGGCCTTGACGTCGACTGAGCCGTTGGTTAATCGCGTGTAGCGAGGCATGTACGTGTACGAGAGCATTGACCACGGCGGTACGGTGGGTGGGTGGAATTTGCAAGCCCCTGTACGCAATAGGGAAGTTGACAGGGGGGTTGTAGGACGGTAAATCCATATCAAGAGTGTGGGTGAACTCCATCCCGACTTGATAGAACGCCTGGTCGGACCAATCTCCGAACCAATCAAGAACACAGCGATTGAACAGAGCTGGCGAAGTCGCGGCTCTGGAAGCTAAGCCATTGGCAGGAGGGTTCATTGTAAACACGACGTGCAGATTTTTTGCGACCTGCTGCGTGAACCAACGATACAACTCTTCGTGCGAGTCTAGCATCAAGCCATCACGTTGTGATCCCTCTTTGCACGCCGTCATGAGCGCCGCATGTTCATCCCCTTCGAATAGGCCTGGAACTTCTGCGTTCGCCAATAACGTGTTCATGCGTTCTAGGAAACCAGAGTCGAGCACGTTGGACTCGTCCATGATGAAGCATATTTTCTCGCTTTTGCATCCTGCACGTCTAAGAACCGTCCGAAGATCCTCGTCAAAGTCATCACCGGTATACTTGTTGGAAACCTTGATTTGGAATATGCTCAAGCCGTTCATCCAGGCTACGAAACGGGAGAGCGTTGTCTAAGGAAATCGTCACTACCAATGATAGATGAGACATAAAGTTGCTTACCTTGCCACTTCCACTGACACCAATTAGCAGAAGATGTCCTTGTATTTGTCGGAACACACGATCAATTCGCAGGACATGATCCAGTACGTCGTTGAAGAGTACCAGAGGTACGTCCAATTCCTCTTCATAGAACACTCTGAGGCGGGCTTTCGTATATTCTCGAAGCGTCTCCCTATCGACTGGGATGTAGTGTTTAGATGTCCAGTTGGAGAAGAGAATCGGTCGTCCCAGCGCTTCTTCACGGTTGACCGTGGGGAAATGTTCTGTCGCGACTGAATCAATGTTTTCATCGGTCCATTGTTTCTCATCCTCGGTCACAAGTCGATCTTGGAAAAGACGTAGAGCCTCATGAGCCCAAATTCGGACCAAACCCTCGACCGAGAGTGTTTCAAGGGGTTTGATTGCCTCGTATATACCTCGCACCCACCGTGTCAGTTCACGAGGACTGTACACATAATGGGCTTGTACATCCGTGGTAAACCTCTTCTGAGATGCAAGGTAGAACGTCACCATGGCGTCTGTAAGGGGTTCCGCGTACGCCCTCAGAGAAGGTAGAACTTTAAGGGCAGCACGATTGTACGTTCCATAGATCTGTTTGAGAGAGATTTCGCCAGGATAGTCCACCATGACAAGAGGGGCGTGACGGAGGAATCGATGTGTAAGGGGCACTCGACCGGGATCTGTAGGAGGGTTACAGGCACCGACAAACTGGATTCGTTCGAGTTTCACCCATGCCATGTCGCTAGAGCGCCAAAAGCCGCCGCATTCTACGAGCTGGCGAATGAAAGAGATAACGCGTTGGGTGCCGTACTTGTCTGGAGCTGGAAGATTGATTTCATCGCAGAACACGACAAGCCATCTTCCAATTTGAACAGGAGAAAGGAGGACGCCGTTCGGAGTCTTCCGATACTCGCAGTATTGCTCGAATGTCTTCAAAATCAACTCCGGAGTAGTTGCACTGGAGAAATTCAGGCCAACCACCTCCATGTCTGGCAGCTTTCTGAGAGCACTGAACAATGTCATGGTCTTCCCGGAACCCGGTGGCCCGCACAACATGAGGGGCTTGTGTTCAGATAGCCACGAGTATAGTACCTCCTCATGTCTGACCGTGTCGATCGTAGGTACGACGACGTCTGAGGCAGTAACTGCATGGGAGTCGATTTCGATGCTGGGTACTCGAGACTGCCAACCAGCCCATTCTCCAGTGTTAACTTGAACGTCGAAGTCGATGAGAGAACTGCCTGAGGCCATTGGAGGCAAATCAATGCCAGTCCGAGTGCGTAGAAACTCGCCCATTTCCGCGCGGAGGTCCAACTTCGCATCCCCAGAAAAGGCCCAAATGATGCTGATCAAAAGCCTCTTGGTAACGTATTGTTCAACACGCTCAGGAGCCAGAGGGAAATCGGAGTGTTGGATGTTGTACTCGATGACATTGCGAACTGTCTTGTTGATCAGCGAAAAGAGGGTGTTCAGGGCGCGTGTCACGGTGAAATCCATAATATGTTCAATCGATTCTGCAAATTCGAGAGCCGAGCTAACGAGATCGCCAGGTTCGAAGTATCGCTCCAAAATAGTTGCGATGAGTTTCTGCGTGTTGAGGTGCGGGGATGACGCGGCATCGGCGGCGCTTGGCTCAGTACGACGGCGGAGAGTATCGGCAGCGTCTTCGTCGTCTGCATCAAGAGGGTTCGTGGACAATGTGGCCAGATAGTTTTGATAAACCATCGACGGCGTGACCACGTCGTCGCTAAACCAAATCATCCCGCAACGACTGACGGTGGCGAGGGTTGCATATCTGAGATGCTCGACCTCGAACATGATCCGTACATTAGGAGGAAGATTCAGACGTTCTCCGTTGGGTAACGTCAAGAGCTTGTTGTCGTCCAGAACACTATGATGAACGAGTTAACTTGTAGCTTTTGACCCCAAACCATTCATGTACCTGTTCAGATTCTCGACCCATTCTGGATCAACGTCGCCGTCAAAGATAATCCAATGACGTTTGCTGCTTTCGCCACGGACATCATCGACGATCTTGCGTAGGATATGCGTGAAAAGACCATCATTCCATTCTCGCGTAGTTGGATCCAATGTTCCGTAGAGCGCATCCTTGTGCATGGCCTTGGGATCAATGACATATGACACGCCCTCTGTTCCATCTAGTCGCGCCAACGCCGCAAGCAAAACCTGCCAAGCTTGGGTCTTCCCGCTTCCAGACGGCCCAACCATCATCAGTCCATGTTGGATCTTCTGAATCTGATATAGCTGCAGAATCTTCGCAATCCAACGATCTCCCGTCTCCAAACGGCGGTCAGCGCAGACCTTGAGGATTTCTTGCCTGAGGGCATCTAAATCCACGGGCTCGTAGTCAACGCCCGGGAACACGTCCGCTAAGAGACTGGGAGGAGATTAAACATAGATAAAACACTTGCTGTAGAAATAGTACCTTGTTAGAAGAGGAACATCGTCAGCGACCAGCTTCGGAACGATTGTCTCCGTGACACTCTGAATAAGGATAATTTGCTCTGAGATGATGTCGGAGAGGCCGCCGAAATTGGGATCTTCGGACTCGGCAGCCTTGTCACTTATCAGGCGTTCACGTTTAAGGATACCAGCGCTGGACAAGACCGCTTTCAACGCTCGCAAACCGAAGTCGTAATGGGGCTGAGGAGAGAGTTGTTCGTCGCAAAGGTTGAAGAATGGGACGATCTTCGACGCGAGTGATTCAGCGGTACGGAAACCTTGAGAGAACAACATGACCTGGGCGATCAATTCTCGATCGGGTCGTGTCATGGCCATTCTGAAGCGGGATTTAGAGGCTTCGCTGACAATTCGAATCGTGACTTACGGTCTGAAGAGCTTCGTAAGATTTGGAGGGAGTTGCGAACGACCGGCATAATTAGGGTTAGTCGTGATGAATATACCTGGTTAAATATAAACACTATGTCCATGGCTCAAATGAACTTGCCCTTACCCATATTCTTGTTGAGTTTCAAACTCTTGCCGACAAGTTCGATCTCCGTGTTAGGATTCTTCGCTACCAAGGAAAGACCTTGTTGGATAGTCTGAACCTGCTGCGAAACGGCACTGAGAATGCGCTCTTCCAGTCGATTGAACTCGTCGAAACATCCCCAGGCGCCAACTTGACACAAGCCAATGAAGATTCGACCCATGGCCTGGAAATCGAAGGTTTCGTCACAGCAGAACACCAGCACGAACCGACCAAGTTGAACTCCAAGAGCCTTGACGGACTCGGTCTTGCCTATTGTGGAATATGTCGGACAATACAACAGACAGAAACATATTACAAACGCACCAGTTCCAGCAGGTCCGAAGGGCGCGCCTCCGAGTTGAGTATCTAGTGCTTGCGTCAGCGTCAAGTAAACACGGTCCGTCAACGGGGTTTGGACGAGTCGGTCGGGGACACCAAGATACTCCCAGCCGTAAGGGAACGAAGCATCAGCAACCTTGATAGCGAGTCTTTCCAGAGGGTTCTCATCGGACTTGTTCAGGTAGAAGCGCATTTGGTACAACCAAGTGAAGTTCTTCGAGTCAAGGACACGTTGTTGGATAAGCAACCGAATGACATCACGCTGGTGGACGAGTTCGGTAATGACATGTTCGCACTTGCGGCGGGTGACGGCGCTCAGCTCTCGGAGAACGATATCAGCCAGGAGGTCGAGTGCTTGATGGGTAGTGTCGAGAGCTCCCTCCGGGGGTTGAGAAGCATCTAGCGATGCCTCGACAGAGGTTGTCCAAGCAATTTGGATCGCCAACGTGACAAGTTGAGCGGGATACTTCTCCATCCACTCGATCAACGGTTCCATTTGTAGCTTCGACCCATTGCCAAAGAATGTTTCCAGCTCAGCGACGGCGTCGGTCAACAGGTTAGCGAGTGAAACCTGCATCATAGACTCAATCTTGGCTAGCCAGTCATTGATCTTCGGGTAATCCTTGAGTAAGATGGGCTCCGTGAACTGCACTTCTTCACCTTCCCTCGAGGACATGCTTTGAATCTGAGTGAGGTCCTCGTCGAGCCTGACGTTGGAGATACCCGCGAACATCTTCTTCAGATGTTTCATGATGCGCAGGATGTCTTTGCTGTTACCGATGATTTCGAGAAGGTCCTCGTCACCAACAAAGTAGAAGCGGGGGAAGGAAGAACGCTCCCGCTCTAGGTATTCTCCAAGAGCCTTCTGGATTTTGTTGAGCTGGTCAGCCAAACGTTCGAGACTCTTCTGTATGCCTTGGATGTTCATGACATCGAGGATGAAGGGAGACTTGTAAACCTTCTTCATCACAGTGAGGAATTCAGTGTTGATGTTCTGGAAACGAGCGCTCTCGACGGGAAGAAGATGCTTGATATCGGCGCTGCCGGAGAAGATGCCTTCGAGGTAAACCCACTGGCGTTGCACGTCGATCCAAACGTCGAAGAGGACATGGATCCTGTTGAGCTTCTCTTCCCATGAACTTGCCTCTTCTTCGAACACCTTGTAATAGGGCGAAAGCTTCATCGCCGTCAAGGAATTCAAGTTCTCGCCACACTTGGTGAATAAATCATCCCATCCGCTAAGGGTAATGTTAGGTACTCGTATTGAAGTACGACGGATTGGCTTACCGAATCAAACGACACTTGTTCTGGTAGTTGACCAGGTCGAGAGTGTAGTTCGTCCAAACTTCCTTGACTTGCTTGATGTACTCTTCGAGGGCCATCTAAACAGAGTCACTAAAGAAGTTGACCACAGTGACAGACGACGCACCTCCCCCTGGGCTTGGATGATCACTTCTTTGATCAAAGCCTCATTCCTCTTCAGATCCAAGTCGTAAACGTTTCCCAACACCATTCTACGCTAGCCTTTCAGTAACATTCGAAATAGTCGGGGAGAATGACGCACAAGGTCAGGCTGATCTGAGCAGGCAGCTTCAACACCTTGAAGAGCTGCTTCCAATGCCTATCCTTCAACGCCTCGCTCTTCAGCTCCGAAATCAAGGAATTCGACTTCAATAAACCTCTCAACACATCTTGCACATATTCGAAAGCGGCATACTGCCTCATCCGCGTTGGCATTTCCTTCGTCGACGAGAGCAGGCCATCAATCTGCTGACGTAGCTTCCTCGGCTGCACCGTCGCCCACGCAAGTTCCCTCAACTCCCCAATCTGGTTCCATACACCCGACAGCGCTGTCCAGACGGCCTTTAAGTCGCGTAATTCCTCAAAGACTGGCTCCAAGCGGGTGTGGCGCGTTAATTCGAGATCAAGGGCCTCTTTCGCGCGGCAGACGAGGTCATACTCTTCCGCGACGCGAGCGATCTTTCCCTCGAGTACGTTGATAGTATTCATAGCCGTATCTGCGCGCAAACTGCCTTGCACGGGCCGACTCTGCTCCCATTCGACGATGACATCGTTAATCTTGTTCTCGACTATCTTGTCTTCGGCAACAATCTTCAGTTGTAGCCCAGCTATGTTATTGAAAAGGTTTCATATTATGCGCTTGTTCATATTTGAAAGAAACACACCAAGCTGTTCTTGAATGGAGTCGTTCTTGCGTTTCAATATCTCGTTGTATGCACTCCATTCGCCTCGAAGCTGGTCGCTATACAGCCAGTCGTCCGGAAACTGGTATCTGAAACGTTCTAACGTTTTCTCTCCGCTGGCGCATAGCTCTATCATTGGGCCCCATGCTTTCGTTTTCTTCTTGAGGTCTTGAACAAATGTGATGAATGTCACGGCGGCTGCCGTCGACGAACTGTTTGAGGCGAAGGCCTATCAAGCAAGGTATCAGCGCGTCTGTGACCGAGAAGTCTGCAACGAGCCGCTCACCTCCATGTTTACTGCACGCGGACGCGTCTGGCAGAAGATGAGGGGGTGTGTTAGCAACGCGCCTACAAAAGTGGCATATTTGCATTACGTAAGACGTCTCCTCACCCTTGGCAAGCAACCTGCCCTTTCGACTCATCACTTTCGTCCTCGTTCCGTTCAACATAATCCAGCCATGTCGGGACGTCAACAACGCGTGATGGTTCAGCCCATCGTATGTTTTCTGCAGCTTTTATGATACATGATTGGCTAATCTTTGCTTTAGAACGTCATCTTCAAAAATCTGCAACAAGTACGTCCGACGAATCTTTACCCCAAACACGAGACTGACCATCGATCGTTGTCTGTAGAGAACCAAAGTTGTCATATGGCTGTACGATAACATCGAGATGCGTATTGAGGGGACCATTATCGTGCGTCTAATCTCTTCGCGTCTGGCACACCAACAATGGTGTTGAATTGGTTTATTGAAGTCGATGCCCGGTTGACACCATCGTCCCATACATATGCCAGTGGCATTTCCCTTTTCTACGTCGGGGGAAGGAAGGGCCAGTGCTAACGGCCTTGGTTCATCTAGGGGTTTGACGAATTCATGAACCTAGTGATAGATGATGCCGCCGAGGTATTCGTCAAGGACGCGAAGCCCAGACGGGACTTAGGTCTTTGTTTACCTACTCTTGAGTAGACGCGATCACTCACAGTATCTAGGTCGTATTCTACTCAAGGGAGACAACATCACGCTAATACAGCAGATTGTGTAAATTCCTGTACCCTTAGTATGAATTTGTTCCATTCACCCGTAAAATGCTGTAACAAACTACGTTCTTGCCTTGCAAAATCACCCCCAGTACGAAAGGAACTGTCCGAAGTTTGCTCATGTTCACGCGCAAGTGAGAAGTGGACATAAAGATTAAGTATCAGGGCACAGACGGACGTTACGTTCAAACGTGAAGGTCACGAAGGGTTTTGTTGGTGTGATGGCCGTGTTGCAGTAGTTGCAGCATCCGCGTCGCCTTCCTTCAAGCCTCGCGCTTCCTTTCGGCCTCCCATCTCTCGCGCACTAGCCTCGCGCCGTCCATTCTCGACCTCAGGACCATTGCAGGCGTTAACTGCATCTGGACGGCTTGAAGATGGGGTGGAATTAATGTGTCCGTGCGAATGACCTATTCAACATAAACCGACCGGCTCCACTAAACGCAGGAACTGGACCTACCGAGCCAATAGCCAGGAAGAAAGAAAACGTGGCAGCACTGCTAAGCATGTACTGCGACAGCGTCGAAAGTGCTCCTCGTGGACCTGCTCCCCCTCTGCCATACCATGATATTAATAGAGGTTCTTTTGGGAAAACCTGCACGCACTCACCTCAGGATGCTATATGAACCAAAGATGAAGCCTATGGTCAATCCGACACCACTTCCCATCAATGCACCCATCCTGTGACGGTCCAGTGAGCAAAATAGGGTCTGCACGACCCAGAGCAAGTACTACCAACTTTACTATAAATAACGAAGTCAGCTCGCGGTTTTCTTGGGATGATTGGGTTTATTGTACATACGTTTTTGCCATACTGACGGTTCGTTTGAGTGGGGAACCATTGATGGAGGCATACTGAAGGAGGCAGAATTTGTTGGAGGTACTGTAGTTGTTAGGTGAACTGAGAGACTTGGGAAAACGCCGCAACTTCGTTTCACGCGCGCTCCGGCTCGGCCAAGTGCATCCTTCCACCATACCCGCTAAATGTCCCAAAGCGCACCCTCCTCGTTCCCTACTGCACAACAAGCTCAGATTAGTCCGTGAGCCATTTCATAGTGATATATTCCGATACTGAAATCGTGTTTAGTTCGTGCCAACCAGAGGGACCTGATTCATGTATCATCATTCAAGAATCAGACAGCTAATGTCCTGCGTTCATGGCTAGGCAGGAGCTTCCAAGGACCACGACTGTCGTGATGACTGACGGTGAAATATAGGCAGTCGATGGCTTACACGTTGGGACAAGGAGGTTGATCTACTTGTCAATTTGGCATACTATGGATTGACCACCGGACGAGGTGAGCACCGGCACCATAGTATCGTGTCTAACTTCACAATACGTTAGCCACTCAGACGCTGGGCGAGGAGTATACGGATATTTGGCAGCATTCAGCATTCACCGAACGAGCACCAACTGCACGGGCACGCACCGCTCTGATCCTCTTTTCGACACTCCCTTCATACCTCGTCGCCCGCCTCGGTTCACGGCTAGATTCACTGCCATATAAATTCTCCAGCATGCTGAGAGCCCTTCCAATATACATTGAAGTTGCCACGGATCTCAACCTGGCCATCTTCTATCTTAAGGGGTCTTACCATGACCTGATCAAGCGGGTATTGGGCATACGACATGCACGTATATCGTTCATGGTCCTGAACCCTCAAAACTGATTCTAAGGTAGTTGTCATCTATTCCCGAGAACCCACACGTCCGACCGCCCTCTTATTCCCTGCTTGGAGTCCTTATCCTCATCCGCCTGGGTTACAGGCTCCTGACTTACATTCGTTCCGCTCGACCTCAACCACAAACAAAGGGGAAAAATCAGGCATCGCACAGGGACAACGAACTGTACATCGACGATCAACCTGTATCATCTCTCCTGGAATTTGTCGATCCAGAAGCTGAGCCGGCACGACCCGCGGAGGAAGATGAGCGTACAATGCTTGACATACGCGCAATTCCAGCCGAGCTGCGGGCATCGCGGAACTGCACACTTTGCTTGGAAGAGCGGACGGATAGCTGCGCGACGGAGTGTGGGCATCTGTTTTGTTGGAGTTGCATTGTCGGATGGGGACGGGAGAAGGTGAGCTGAACATCTCTCTTGATGTTGTTTATTGACCTCGTTGCAGCCCGAATGCCCACTGTGCAGACAGTCGCTAAATTTGACACGTTTGTTACCTATCTATAATTTGTAGCCGTTGTGGTTGTATTGATCGAGTCTGCGCAAAGTTTGACTGCAGTCTCAGGTAATTGCTTTTTTTTTTGCCATCGTCCTGCGTGAGGGTGCACTGCGAGGATAAATTCCGTAAGATATGAGGGGGTAAATTACAAGTTTACAACTGTGGTCTGTCTGCGTGAAGCCCGCTCCATATTCCCCTTGCTGCCTCCGTTGTACTTTCCACAGTTGAACGCTTCAGTGATTTTATCTTCGCGCCGGACGATTCGAGTAGAAGCTGGACCTTCTTTTGAATGCCCGTGACCTCAAACTCGTTGAGGGGGATGACTTTATCTCGACCGTTGACTATGAAGTAGACATTTGGATAAACCGGAGGGCGTAGGAGAATACGGCCATTACTTACGATAAAATCCACGGACAATAGGTTCATTTTGATTTCGTTGCTTTACAACCACTTCGACGTGCGGATTTTCGCGTGCAAGGTCCTCAAGGTGGTTGAGGAGGTAGGTGCGAGTATTTGCAGAGGAGGGCCACTTGTCGCAGAATTCGAAGACGAGTTTCCGGACTTGTGGGATGAATATTGAGTGTCCGTTCGCCTGCCGAGAGCGCAACTGGGCTCTGAAGATGGGTACGGCTGGTGCGACTTTCCTCGCTGCTGAAGCCATGTTGTAAAGACGAAAGCCCAAAGAGACTATAATGCCAAAATCACTAGTAATCGGAGTTTCAATATTTGTGGTGTCCCATTAGAAATTTACAATCTCCGCTTGTGAAGTGACCTGATGTGTGGCCGTTTGCGGTCATCTGCCTGCCAGACCGTCGAATCCAATAGCGTCACTCGCAAGCACGGCGTTTATACTCATCTCTACAGACGCGTCTCGTGGATCGACCAAATAACGCGTCGGGGCCTCTTCGACTTGCTCTCTCATTATTCCTCACATCGGCTCATATTTTGGGCGATAATTTCGCATAAGGATGGCTCGTGCAACCCGGTCGACCACCCAAAACCAGGAAAAGGAATCTTCTTCCACAACCACCATCACACCTGCGACTAACACATCACCTCCTCGCCCGAAAACGGGCTCAAAGAAACGCAAACGTCCCAATCAACCGGATTCCGATGAACCTGTTTCGAAGCAGCACAAAACTGACTCCGCAACGATAAAGGAGGAGGATGACATTACAGAACCTCATCCAGACGAAGAGCACCCCGAAGCTCGGCCTCAATCGAGCCAACGACTGGTGCTTCCACTTGCTGGAGACACACCAATCACACCAGAAGATGCACAGAAAATAGCAGACATATTGGAGACGTGAGTGCTCAAATTTGTCATGAAATGTAGGCTGTTCTGATTGGCATAACACCAGGATCGATACGCAGGGGCTGCTCGACCGGGTCTTTCCTTCTCCAAGTGAAGATGGAGCATCACCATCACAGTACCGTTCTCTGCGTTGGCTGCTGAAGGAAGATTCGCCACATCCTAAATTATCCACCTTACGGGTACGTCGCCAAAGCTTGAATGATCGACCTACTCTCAATATCACGCCTTTTCTAGTCTGCCATTCAATACCTGGTTCCAATATCATCGCAGTCGCGTTCCAAACCTTCCAAACCCGCCATCCAGCAACGCCGTTTCTGCGACATCGCGCTTTCTCTCTTTGAAGAGGCCTCATTCCATAATGTCACCATACCGTCAGATCTGGTCTCCCTCCTACCGGAGACTCAGTCGGACGAGGAAGATATCTCGTCGTCACCACCGCGCCAACAAAAGAGATACGCATTGAAGCAGCGCCTCCCCACGGGGGAGTGGTGGACGTCATTAGCCAACAACTCTTCGGACCCTCAATCCCTCAAGGCCCTGTCGACTGGACTTTCTGAACTCGTTGTCAGTTTACCAACACCGTCTGCTCCTACTTCAATATCCGTCGCACCCTCTTCCGCTTCGTCCTCCAAGCCATCAACTTCCTCCACCACATCAGTTGTTCCAAGCCTTGGCTCATACACCTATCTCAAAGCACCCCCATTGAAGGCCAAGCCATGGCCCATTCGTCGAGTGAAAACGACAGGCTCATTTCTGGACTACGGCTCAAGTGCTAGTTTCGCTCCAACGTTCAGTCAAGATGGAGCTGAGGTGGGCCGACAACAGCTCGGTGAATTTTTATGGAGAAAGGAACGACGGAGGAAGGAACGCCAGTCCAATATCCTAGAAGATATGGAGAGCAGGGCTACGGCTATAGAAGTCGACGACGACGATAATATTGACCCCGAATTGCGCAAAGCAGGCCAGTCGAAGGACTCGGAACTAGAGGAAGCTTTGACAGAGTTGTTGCCCCCGGAAGAGGTCGACGTTATCAAGTCAGCTTTCGATAGTCTCGAACTTGAGGCTGCCGTCCAAGAGCTACTAGATCGAAATGCTCGTGCCCTGGTACGATTGCAAAAGCTGCAAAGAAAACGTCTGTTGAAGAGGGAGTATGTTGTGGCCGAGGGATCAGAGGAACTCGATACAGGTGAGTCCAATGATTCGCAATTGTGATCACAGGTGCTCAATCGCTGCACAGCGAAAGCTATAATGGATTCGTTAGAATTATTAGCCTCATTAAGACCCAGGTCGTCCAAATCAGAGTCAGCACCTTTGATTCCACCACCCGCCCTCCTCCGAGTGTTGTATAAAACCATCCCAATTTCCGCTTCACCCGGTTGGTATGGTACTCTTCCAGCACAGAAGACGATGGCGTTGCATGACAATACTACCGTGAAAGTCAAAGTCGGGGCAGGTACCACAAACGCTACAACTGTGAATCCAACGATAGCCACCCCTGCCGCACCATCCACTCCCACCCCTGCATACTATCAATATGGTGCTTATGGCGCCGCAGCTCAACAGTATCGACCTCCTCAAGCCGCAACATCGTATACCTTCAAGCCTCATGCATCAAGCGCCGCTTACTATCCGAGCGCGTACGCCAACCAGCAGCAGCCGGGTACTCAGCAACCTCAAGCATATGCTCCCCAGAATTACCCCTATGCTGCGACAGGACAAATGTCTTACGGCTCCTGGTATAGCTATGCCCCTCAATATACGACAGGCGTGGCGGGTGGATCGAACTCTGGACGGGGCCGGGGCACACCTACACAAACGCCTCAGATACCGACAGCGAATTCTTACGGTAGCTTTTTTGCATCAACATCGGCAGCACCGGTTCAACCTGTGAGAACCCCTGCTGTTGCGAATACCGTCACGAACAAAGGCTATCAAACCCAGCAGCCGGGCGGCCAGCCTCTCTGGCCTTCCACCGCTAATGGATATTCAGCACAGAAGCCTCCTGTTGCTGGACAAACTGTCGTTCAGCCCACGTTGCCCGCGCACCTTAGGAGTTCCGCCGCCCAAGGCGTTCAACCCTCTTCCACGCCAGGAACACCTGCTCCTGGGACACCTACTCCTGGGACGCCCGCGCCTTTATTACCTGGGGCTTACCAGCAACAAACACCATATTACAACGTGTACCAGCAACCCGCGGCGACCCCAGCACCACGATAGCCCTCGGTTCCTTTCTTTCTTTTTGTCGGTATTTTCCTCGCTTGGCAAACTCATTTCACCTTCCTTCGTTATCATCACTTCTGCCTCGTTTGATGCTTGTACATTACGAGGCGGCGATCCACCAACGTTTTGATGGCATAGACGCGTTACATTATGATACAAATCACAGAACTATTTGTGTACTTATTATCCTTTGATTCATGTCATTATACAGTTTAATAGTAACTTCTGTTGTTTCGTAGGAAGGACTTGGCGTGTCCTTTGTGAGTCATTAGTTTCTGGGTGAGTGTGCTTTGCAGGTTTCATTTCGGGACGCTACTCACATTCGTCACCCTTTCAACAGTGGAATTGAGGGAGGCGACCGCAAACAGGTCGCCTAACCCCTCACGGACCGGGTGCAATCAATAAAGATCTAAATACTGGCCTCCGTTATCGATTGATGACTTATCGACATCACTTGAAGATCGTTCCTGCCGCCATTCACATACACCCGTTAATGAAGTGAGTTTTTCGATTTTCTTCCCTTCTCACATATGCCGGAATCTAAAGCACCTCTCTCAGGTGTCCAACATAGGCTCACCCAGGAATACTGACGCTTCTTCACACCTGTCAGGCAACCTTGGACTCGCCTCCATTCACCGGCCATCACGTGTAAGGCAAGGCTTCACACTGCAGGGGGGCGTGTATGCCATGATGCACAGAAATGACTCAAACCCTGTGGACCTTACCAGCCTGGACTCCCGCGACCGTGACACCAGCCGGGGGTATTGCATGAGTGAACCTTTGAACCTTTATATCACCCTACACGTGTGGAACGCGAGGTCTCACCAGCCAGTTACAAGTTCTTGAGGGTAAGAAAACTAATACCTCCTCCCCCTTTGCCCTACCCTCTATAGCTACTTCACCTACGTATACGACTTCGACCTCCGAACCATTTATTCTTCTTGTCGTGCGCGCTCTACAATTCAAAGATATGACGGTATGCTCTCCTCTTCCTGCTCTCAGCATTTGTTCTCAAGACTTTTAAAGGACGTAGACCCTCTTGTTATCCAAGAAATTAGCTGGCTGAACCTCGGAATCGATGCTGACATTCCAGTACCCATCACACCCGTCTCAGATGTGAGTGCTTGGATTCGTCTCAGTCAATGTCTCTCCTAACGCTTTGTGTGCTAAAGGACTGGTCCTCCAGGTCGTCCCCCATAAACATTTCCTCATCGGTGAGATTTATTTTCTTTATTCACCCGGTGTGGTCTAAAGTCAGTTAAGTCCGCACCAAGACCATTCCCCACCCGGAGCTCCATCGAGGACGCTAGTTATATACGAACAGAACTGACACACGTCACGGTGAGCACATAAACGACTGTATAACTTGGTCGGACCTTGATGGGAGTCTCAGTCATCAAATCCGATTCTTGTACCTGCATCCCCATCAAGGCCTCGACGGTCACGCCGTCCCACTCCTCCGTCCCAGACTTTCCCTGTTTCGCAATCTCTTCCAAACGACATATATATACCGCCCCCACCTCCCTCTTCTCTCCCTCTTCCCAAACCCGCTTATCCTTCTGAATGGCTATATCGTCGTCCGAATTATCCCCGCTCGAAACCAGTAATACCATCTCCCCCGTTACCCCCGTTACCAATCCCTCCCACAGCCCACCACATCGAACACCACCAGACCTCCATGCAACTACATTCTGATGAGCAACAGGATTTGTGGAGTGCAGGGATCCACCCACGGTCTAAACTTGAAAGATCAATTCCTATGCTCGAAACTCGACTTCTTCCGAAGCCCCGCTCCTCCTCAGTATCCTCCATTTCTTCGTCATTAACAACAGCTGCGTCGTCCTCGAGGCCCGCTACGCCAGTGTCACCGGGATCTCGGGGTAGACATAGGCATACAGGTCCTTCGCGATCGATTCTAACTCGCACATCATCCAACGCCACCAAGAGTTCTTCTATGTCGGCTTCCTGCAATAAATCCGTAAAATTCGTGGAAATGCCGACAATACACCATGCAAGCGACAGTTACTGGGACATGGACGAGGACGACGTGGATAGCACGGATATTTGCACCCAGGAAGATGTGATGATAGATGAGAGAATGAACACTCCATCAGTGGTCAGAAGGTCCTCGCTGCCGAAGAAGAATACAACCGGCGGCATGGGCAAGTTCCTACAACGAAGATCGTCTCCGATATCCTCCCGCCCATTCATATCGGGGCCTTTCGCTCTTGGCAGCATGAAGCTCCAATCAAAACCTGAACAGCTTCCTCCCCTCCCCTACGCTAGCGACTCATCAAGCCTTAGGTCTGTTTCTTCGTTGGCTTCCGTTTCACGAGCATCTTCGATATCCTCATCGGTTCCTCTACGCACGGCACCTTCTTTGGAAAGCTTCAGGAGCGTGAGGAGCACAGGCGGACGCAGCACGAGGAGTTTGGGAAGTGTGCGAAGTACTGGAAGCACCGGGAAATTCAGATCGTGGTTATCCCGTATGGGATTGAACTTTGGCACCGAGATGGGCTGCGCCGTCGCATGACTCATATCATTGGCTTGTTTCTTGTGTGTAACAACGACAGAAGTTGAGCTTCTAGTCTGCCCATTCCGCGGACCATCTTCTCAGTACAACTCCTTCGGTCTCATGGCATTTTTATTTCTCCACTTACATAGACCTTTGACTTCAAGTAGATACAAGCACAATCTGCACGCAATTTGTTGTTTATTCACTCATTTATGTGTAACAATGCAAACAACTACTACAGACCACCAAAAATTTCCTATGTGTGCGATGTCGTCTAGTTCCTAATGCCGAGTAACATGGATTTCGCGCGTAGGACTGACATCCAACATCAACAATCGATCTGACACGCAAAACCACCTCTTTAGATCCTAGAGCGCCCTACCATGATGGTCGGTACCCTACTAGAGAGGAAAGCTTCGAACGAAACGCCTTGAATACCCTGATTGGAGATAGAGAATAGCAAGACTGAACGAAAAGCGTGTGTAGTAGGAAGAAAGGGAAAATCCTGGAGATCCGTTTATACAACCAAGGTTATTTGGCTGACGGTGGGTTACCAAACAACCGCCTTGCACCACTACACTTCGCTCAGACCATTGACCAAGCCTAGTAGACGTTGGTTCTAACTTCTTCCTCTGCGTGAATGACAACTACATTGTTGCCACATCGGCTTCGAACCAATTATACCGAGGGACTTGGCCGCTTGCACCATCAAAGCGATGTCCCCCCTCTGTGACCTTTTGTATCGGGAGACCATTCGGCAAATCCGCTTCTTTACCCATAAGACCAGTATTGTTCCACGCCATCACTGATAAGCCATGAAGCGGATTTGGAGAGGCCCAGGAGCATACGGTCTTCGGAGAGCCTGTAGGCTATTTTCAGCTATCTTATAAGACCAATGCGAAGTACCTGAACGTAGGATTTGACTCGCTCCAGTCGTCCACCATGGGTTCCTCTGAGTCTGACTATCCAGATGAAAAGAAGCACGCCAATTTCGTTTCTGTTTCGACGCGCGAGGTTGATACCGGAGCGGCACTGGTGTCTGCTGGGGACGCCGAGCTTGACCCTGTGGAGGCTTTGAGAATAAGGTAGGTATCATCTAGTTGAGAAGGTAACGTGGCCACAGACTGACTTACATCCAGGAAGAAGATTGATCGAAACATCCTACCGTTAATGTGCAGTGAGTACGTTCGCCAATACCCAGAACTGTGGCTGAACCACTGGTGGATATGTAGTACTTTACTGGTAAGCTCCCTGCTTTGCTTCACGCGCTGTCAACCATCTCAACGGCGGACTAGGATCCAATTTATGGACAAAACCACTTTGGGTAGTTCCGCAATACTTGGCATTCGGTTTGTTCAAACAAACTTTGAGACTTGGTACCGTCGATCTTACCATTGAACACAGCGAAGCAACGCATTTGACTACCAATCAGTACGTACATGTTTAACATCTTCCACAGTCACTCAATATCTTCCTTCAGATACAACTGGTTTGTGCTACCGTCTCATGGGACTTTGTTACAAATGTTGATCTCAAAGCAACTAGGCTTGGGACAATATTTTATCTGAGCTATCTTGCCTTCGAGTACCCCCAGAACCTTGCCTTGCAGCGTTTCCCAGTCGGCAAATGGATGAGGTCAATTATGAATGTTTTCACCGTCTTATCACCGTTCTGATGTGCTATGTAGTTTGAATATTTCTATATGGGCAGTCGCATTATGCGCTCATGCAGCCTGCAAGAATTTCGGTGGGCTGTTTGCCGTCCGATTTGTGCTTGGCGTATGTGAAGGATCCATCACGGCTGGATTCATGATTGTCAGCTCCATGTTCTACACAAGAACGGAACAGACGTTACGGGTTGGATACTGGTGTAGGTTTCTTTCTTATCTCGTTCCCCCGGATGATAATAATCATGCTGTACAGTTTTGATGAACGGAACCGGCATGTCGATCAAGCGTGTGTAGTCAAAGTCATCTTGCTCAACCGAAGTTCTACAGCACAAATCATCTCCGGATTTATCAGCTTCGGTACTCTCCACATCAAAACCGGAGGGTTTGCCCCCTGGCAGTGGTAAGAACCACGCTTCTCATCATCCTTACCATGATACTGACTAACATTTTCTAGGCTTATGATCATCACCGGAACTCTAACGCTATTTACAGCGGTTGCATTCTGGTTCGTAAATCGCATTCAGCATAACAAGACTGGTGTAGTTTAATATCGTTATTTCACAGGCTGTTTTTCCCGGATTCGCCAACCAATGCCTGGTTCTTGACTCCAGACGAACGGATTAAAGCTGTTCAACGTATCAAGGTAGTACATCAGAATACCTGGAATTGGACGTCGGCTAACCGCAAATCCCAATAGGAAAATCAAACGGGAGTAGAGAACAAACATTTCAAGAAGGAACAGTGAGTTTGGCCCCTTATCTCATTGCGTTTCACTCAGCAGGATCACGTCTAGGATGGTCGAAGCACTGTTGGATCCCAAGACATGGCTTTTCGCGCTGTTCTCAGCTCTGGACAACATCCCAAACTCCTTGACTAACCAACGCCAGATCATCGTCACTTCCTTTGGTTTCTCGCCTCTGCAAACCACTTTGCTGGGGTGCGTAGATGGTGTGGTCGAAATCGTCACCATCTACACCGGTGTCAATATCGCTGCTCGCATTCCAAACAGCCGTGCATACGTTGCCGTCATATATATGGTGCCCAACCTCCTGGGTGTCTTCTTGATTAACTTCCTGTCCTGGGAGAATAAAGTTGGCCTCCTCTTCGGCGTCTGGCTTACGGGTTCGCCTTCAAATCCATCACACTCTGTCGACCAAATTACTGACTGCCTACTGCTCTAGGCGTCGGTACCACTGGATTTGTCCCGTCGCTTTCCTGGTTGTCCAGCGTTACTTCTGGTCACACAAAACGAGTCACGACCAACGCCATAATGCTCTCCGCATACTGCGTTGGCAACTCGGCTGGCCCCTTCATGTGGCAAGCCAAATATAAACCTCGGTAAGTATATCTATTATTGGCATCCTATTTGCGCTTACCTTCTCTCTCAAACAGCAACCATATCCCGTGGATAATAATCGGCATCTGCTATGCCTGCTGCATGGCTCTCATGCTGATCATCCGCCACCTTTTGGTAGCAGAGAACAAGCATCGGGACGAAGAACCGCGCGACGACACATACGACGAGGTGTACATCGAAAGCGTCACGAAAGAGGGCGAGAGCGTGAAGATTAAGGTCGACAAAGAGTTCCTTGATCTTACGGACATCCAGAACAGAGACTTCAGGTATGTGTTATGATGTATATATCCTAAGTAACATCTCTGTATTTTATGACTCAATGCATGTCTCTTGTTCGAATAAGACATTGAATGGTTACAAAATGAATACATATGTTCCAACCAAGTTCTATGGTCAAAGGATAGAGGAAGTATAATTTAGACGAATGGAGGACCACTACACCATAAAGGAAAACATATCCGCCAACTTCTTGAACGGTTTTTTGGGCTAATATATTTGAGTGCGCTGAAAGAAAATAAAAGAATGGACGTCACAACAGGAACATGGCAACGATCGTTCATCTATCATCGAGCGTTTGGTTCTTTTTGAGGACAAACATCCGCCTTCCGGTCTGTGCCGTTGCCTTCGTAGGCATCATCTTGACAAGTGGCATTGGCAAAGGGGAAGGTTTGAAGGGTTCATAGCCGACTTCACCGATGTCCAACAACGGGACATCATTTGCACGGGACTTGGGCTCTGAGTTATACCGGCTGCCAACAAGGCGACCCATTCTGTCGTACGCGCGCTGTATGTGGATAGATGGAGTGTCTTCTGCGTCGTTGGAACCTGTCCGTCGTTCGCCCGACATAGCCACTTGCTCCGCCAATTGGGTCAAGCGGGCGACATTGTTCGCTCGAACACGTTGTTCAGAGCGCAAACGTTCTAATTCCTCCTCTTCGTCAGACGGTATCTCGTTACCGTCCGCATCCAAACGGGCTACCAAAGACTGACGTCAGTAAGAGCACCTGTGTCATCTGTGAGAAGACATACCCCAGCCTCTTCTACGTGTCCGGCTATGCGTGGAAGCAGCACCGCCGCTGGATTGCCGAAGCTCTTGAGTGGTATCTGTGGGGGAAAACGAATTGAAGTCTGCTGTGGCGCCCATGGTAGGGGAGATTAATCGAGGGAGGACATAATGTGAAAGGTCCTGCTGAAGCGTCCGACCATGACTGCCATGTCGACCATCAGTGCCTTCATTGCCATGAGAAAACCAATGGACGTACTCGCGAGCCTCAACTGTCGACTGCCTTCGCATGATGGCCCTTCTTGCCAGTGTATCAAAGCGGTCTTGCAATGCTGCTTGGGATGGGAACAACTCGCCGGGTTCGTAGCTCATCGGCTCGTCAAATAGTAGGGGACGGTCACGGTTGACAGCGCTGGAGGGTGTCGACATGTTGTTGATCGAAAAGTTAGACAACATCGAGAGACGAGTTGCGTCTGAGCGAGAAGAAGAAGAAGGCGATTGAATCGAGCCTTGTCTGATATCCGCACGACTGAGCCGGGGCCACCTGCGACCGTTGGAGCTTAAGCGGGGTGGCATAAGTGATGAGTTAGTTTGTGAAGATTGGACAGCTTGATTGGTAGCTTGTAGGACGTTGGCATCCAAGCTTCGACGAGAGAGGATTTCAGCGGGTGTTGGTCTCGGATACTCGAGGATTGGTTCCATTGAAGATAGCTCTTGCAAAGGTGGAAGCTCTGGCATGGAACCTAAGCGCCGTTGGTACTCGTTACTTATCCTCTCCAGTTCGCGAACTGTTTGTTGGGCCTCGCGGAGATACTGTTGCTGAGCCACAATATCGGCAGGAAGTGAGTTCTGGGAGGGTGAGGGTTGATTAGATTGCCGAGCTGCAACCTGTCTTCCGAGGGAGGTAGACGGATCATCGGATTCTCTGCGCTGAGAAGAATTTGCATCAAGCAGGGAGCGGCGTGAAGGTAAGCTGCGATGAGGGCTGACTGGGGAGTTAAGACTGATAGATGAGGCAACACTGTTACGAGTAGCGAGTGGATCTGTTGGTGCAGCAGTGAATGAATCAGGAAAATAAGTATCCCATCCTGAGGGCGCGGGCGCATTTGAGCTAGTAGCGGTTTCGAAGTCGATTTCATATTGAGAAAGTTGGCCTGCGGGTGACGGAGGTTCTTCAGAGGTGCTATCTCCAGTGAGGACGATCGCGTCGTGGTTAGGCCCCATAACTTGGTCTGGGAACCTTGATGCGAAGCTATTGTAGCTTTCTTGTAATTGAATGAGGCTCAGTCGAACTTGTCGAATGCGATCATATGCAGCCTCCAAAGAAGCAGAGGCTTGAGCAAGACTCCTTTGCGTTGCGGAAGGGTCCCTCGGTGGCGCACCGCTCCCCGAGTGCTCGCGGACACGGGGAGAAGGTCTCACAGAGACGGGCGATGGATATGAACTGTTGCTCATGATCACTGCTAGCCGGTGAGTAACTAGACGGTCTCTGCCAGCACACGCACCGAGAAGATGCTCCCTGATTTCCACGTACTGTCGCAAACGATATTGGAGAAGTGGATGTCGGGGAGAAGAGAGAGGGCAGTAAAGAGGGCACTTGACGCTTCGGGACAATGCCACTATATACTTACGTAACCTCGGTCCCAGGTCCTTCGATCATGCGACGCCCTTACGATGATGAACAGATTTGATCGTGCTGTCATCCGTTTCCAAGTTATGGGTCTAAGAGGATCATTTGCAGAGCAGGGATTTGTAGATAGAGTGGTGGCTATAGCCCTCAGTTTCGGAAATTTTAATGCGCTACTTGTGGTGTAGAGGAAGGCTGTGGCCTTGGCCCCGGGTACGCTAGTTTATTCCTCAATCTTCTCCACAGTGGTAAGTCACCACTCCACCAAAGGACGAGAGGGAGGCTGACAACTAAGATGCCTGCAATGAAGACGCAGATGATGGTCCATCCATAATTCTTGACATGATCATAAAGTTGACCGCCGACGATGGGTCCGACTTCACGAACGTAGAAGTAAGAAGTAAATTTCAGTGAGTGATAGATTAAATAGCTTACGGGCAGAGCCGACACCGTACGCCACGTTGAAAGCGCCGTATACGTGGGCAACTACGATGATGCGGTCACATAAATGATAATCTTCGGAACAAACTGAAAGGCTTGCTTACATCCTACACCTTTGATGTGTCTTGAAACAGTGGCAAGCTCTGCCGTGACGGGTGATATCACCGCAGATACCGAGAAGCCTATCAGGGTAGTTAGAAGGGGGAAAAAGCCACAAGAGAACCAGTGCGTACTTGCAAAGACAAAGAAGGCTATAAACATGCCAAGTTCTTTGCGAATGATCAAAAGTAGCCACCATGGTATGGCGAGCAGCAACGCAAAGGGCAGTACCCATTCCGGTCCCATTTTATCCGACAGATATCCCGCAATAGGGGCCGCTGTTTATGTGAGGATTAGTCTTGCTGATGGGGTCTTAAGTGGGGTTAGACAACATAATAACGAAGGTGCAAGGCCAGCGATGAAAACTACTCCAACGCGAGTAGAATCCAGGTGCCTTACATCCTGGAGACGCAGAGGAAGCGCAGGCTCTATGGTTGCATAGACAAGCCTGATCGTCAAAGACAACATATTAGTATCCAGCGGTACGGAAAACGAATCGCCGCAACATACCCGTTTGTCAGTGTTACAAACAGCGCAGACAAAGCGCGAGGTGACTTGGCTAGCCGGACCAAAACTTGCCACAGAGATAATTGCGCTTTCTCCTGGCTTTCCGAGTCGATGTCGGTGGGCTGACTCGCTCTCGACGATGCGCGTGGCATCATATGTATAGAGTTCGCACCCATTTGGTCGTTGTCATCTGTAGTGTCCGGGAAAACGATTGTGTCTGGTATGGGTATCGGTGGTGTAGTTGTAGGGGCAGGGGCAGGGGCGGTAGACTCAAGAAGGCCTACTTTGGACTCGATGATGAGAAGGCGACCGACGAGGTCAACAAAAGCTACGGCTATCCCGAAAACGAAGGGCCCGCGAAAATCGAAGTGATCGTAAAGCAAGCCGCCGAGTGGGGGACCCAAGATGACTCTAAATCATAGCGTAAGTCGCCGCAGTTCAACCAACAATGGTACATAGAGCCTCACCCTATGGATAGGCCGGTCATCGCAATCCCAAGTTGACCTATCGATAATATAATGGACACCGATGTTTTCCCATAACCTGGAACACTTACGACCAATGACTTCTTTCGGAGTGCAGTCGCACCTATGATACACAACCATTAGCCGAAGTAATCGGTGGCAGGAGAGAGCCGCTTACAGCAGTGCCAGACCAACTACCCAGACCATGGACGAGCTCAATCCTTGCAATATACGAGCAACAATCATTACTGGGTAATTAGGAGCCTCCATCAGCATAACCTGCGAGCCAATAAGGAAGAGCAAACCCCAAAGTAGGGGAGCCTTTCTGGAATTATAACGCTCGGACAGCATGGCCGTTGGGATCGTCGCTATATGACATCGTAGATCAGTATATGACGACGAAGCAATGATAATGGGAAAATGCACGTACAAACCACTAAGCCTCCGGACTAACGTAGGAGATGAAGGAAGCATCAGAATCGTTACCAATAGTCGTGGGTTCTCATATACCTACATATGCGAACAGGAGCCACCCAGTTAACGAGGAAACATTGGTATAACCCAAGCTTTCCAGATGGAACGGCATGACCGGAATTACTATAGAGTATACTAAAAGGTCGGTGGCGATTCCTGGAATGATTAGGAGATAATTAGATTTTGGCTGTAAAATTAAGATAGGGAGTACTACGGACCCAAGCCTACAACGGCCGTAACGAACCAGTAGGAGGATCTCCAATTCGCGCCCCACGATGCTAACATATCGATCTATGAAGTCTGCATTAATTGCAATCCAATGCAATGTTCGGCCTCGATGGTGAATCTAACTCTGAAAGAGACGCGAGAGGTATAAACTTTCAAACCGCTGGGGAGTCTGACAAAAAGGGGATGTCGACCTTCCGAACGGCTGAAGCTAAAACTTATATGTGGCACCCTCCGGGTCCTGGGAGTCATATTGCGGCATACGAGCCCATGCCAAGGTGGTCTGAGGCAGTCCGATCTCATACCATGAGGCCGGTCGGAATAGTTACCATATAAAAAGAAAACATCATCGGAGCGAACGTTCGTGTACCAGCCAAAGGAAGGCACAATAGTACACCGACACTCCTTTTATGGGCATGATGGTAGGATAGGCTGCAGGGCAGGAGAGATTTACGGAGCTTACTTCGGGGCCAGAAAAATAATTTTACTAATAAGTACTGTCAATGAAGTTCTGTAAGACCAAGATAAAGCCTGGCATTGTATACAGGTGTTTACATATACTGCTAGTAAAATATTCCACTTATGCTGAAGAATTATGGCATTGGCCCCAGCACGCTAGTTGGTTCTTAATCTTTTCCAAAGTGGTAGATCACCGCTCCACAGAAAACGACAGACAAAGAAACAAATAACATGCACGCAATGAATGCACAGATGATCGCCCATCCATAGTTTTTGACGTGATCGTATACTTGATCACCAATTATAGGTCCAACATAGGTAGAAATGAGACACCACGATCAATCACCGATTATTAGATGACTTACGGGCGGAGCCAACGCCATAAGCAACGTTAAAGGCACCGTATACATGGGCAACTACAATATAATTCAAAAACATGTTCAGAACGAACTTGAAAGACTCGCTTACATCCTACGCCTCTAATGCCTCTTAAAACAGTAGAAAGCTCAGCCGTCACGGGTGACACCTACCGCGGATACAAAGAAGCCTATCAAACTAGTTAGAAGGTGAAAATAACCATCTAAAGCGATGGCGTACTTGCGAAGACGAAGAAGGTTATAAACATGCCAAGTTCTTGGCCTATAAGCATGAGTAGCCACCATGGTACGGCTAACAACAGCGCAAGTGGGAGTACCTATTCCGGTCCTATTTTGTCCGATAAATATCCCGCAACCGGCGACGCTGTTTATGTCGAGGTTAGCCTAGAATACCATGTTGGTTAGTTGACAGTAATGAAGGTGCAAGACCAGCGACAAAAACCACCCCGGCGTGAGTAGAATTCAGATGCCGTACATGCTGGAGGCGTAGCGGAAGTGCAGGCTCTACAGTCGCACATACAAGCCTGAAAAGGACAATACATCAATGTCAATTCAGACCAAAAGCTAGCTCATCACCCCGTACCCGTTCGTCACCGTCACAAATAAAGCAGAGAGTGCGCGAGATGCCTTGGCGAGCTGAACCAAAACTTGCCACAAAGAGAGCTGAACCTTTTCTTGACTGTCCGAGTCAATGTCGGTGGTTTGATCTGAACGAGATGTCATAGGAATGGAGGCTGCGCTCGTTTGGTTATTGGTGATTTGAGCGACCGAGACCTCCACAGATTCGACAGATCCCGACTTAGGCTCAATGATGAGAAGGTGACCGACGAGGTCAAGGAAAGCGACTGCGATCCCCCATACGAAAGGTGCGCGATACCCGAAACGGTTCATATAGCAGACCTCCAAGAGGTGGACCAGGACGATTCTAAATTCGGCATTATATGAGCCCCGGAAATTACCCACGGATAACCCATAGAGGGATGTCAGAAGCCTTACCTTATGAATAACTTAGCACAATTACGACCAATTACTTCTTTCGGAGTGCATTCACATCTATGGTCGACCGTAAGTTGACGCAAACACGAACGGTCTGGGAGGAGATCCACTTAAACAGCGCTTGGCCGACTACCCAGACCACGGACGAGCTCAATCCTTGCAGTACTCGAGCAACGACCATGGCAGGGTAATTGGGCGCCTCCATGAGCAACACCTGTGAGCCTATAAGGAAAGGCATCCCCCAGAGAAGAGGAGCTTTTCTGGAACTATAACGTTCGGATAGCATGGCCGTTGGGATGGTTGCTGTCTCGCGGCGTGTATCAATATATAGCGAGGTAGCAGTGAGAATGCCGAAATGCACGTACAAATCACGATTCCCGCAGACTATGGGGGAGGGGTCAGCTCTATCGCTAGCATTTGGAGAAGAACATCTACTTACATAGGCGAACAGAAGCCATCCTGTCAATGAAGAAGCGCTACTATAGCCCAAACGTTCCAGGTGAAATGGCATAACCGAGATTACTATGGAGTATACCAAGAGGGCGGTTAGAATTCCTGTAAAAAATGGTGGATGCTGAGTATCCCTTTGTTATAGACCAGAGTAGGACTACTAACCTAAGCCTACGACAGCCGTGACGAACCAGTAGGATGACCTCCAATTCGGAGTCCACGATGTCCACATATTGAGAGATAAGACTAAGCGAACACAACCGCAGCCCCCGACTTTGGACCTGGTAGAGAGCTGAGTACTAATTCAAACCGTTGGGGAGTTTGGCTTTGGCCGCGAAGCATCAAGGCTGCTTGAACGTAACTTCGCCAGAAGCCCGAGGCCGTCCACAGTCGCCTCTCTCTCCTTAATGACTACCGAGGGGTGAATTGTTTACGGTGCTAGTGATGGGGCCTCAATCCCACGAGTAAGTGCTGCACGATCCTTACTTGAAAGTTCATTCCCAAAAGTGGTGATTTCTGGCGTGCGTACAGTATCGAAGTGAATCATCTGGAGGAACGTGAACCAGCATTAAAAGCGCGAGTTTACCATGTCCGTCCTACGAACATAACCCATCCATCAATGTTCGGATTGGGCTCGAGGCCTCGGAACATGATATTATCCCCAAGGTAATCCACGCGTTGTATCCCTTCTACGAACCCAGAATTATGATTTGACCGGGAAGAAAGTCTTGCTCTGTAAGCCTTACTGACTTGAATCTGGCGAACCTGCGGCCAATCGTAGTACTCCGATTGAGAGACGTATTGCTGAAAATTCTCGTATACTGCGTTGTATATATCTTCGCATTTGATTCCTTCAGGATTGCGGACCATGAAAGGCCAGAGGAAAGGTTGGATGGGGTCGTCGCCGATAGCGTTGATGAACATGTGAGTGAGAAATGGGTATGTCGCTGGTTGTATCCTGTCCGCCCGTGAGATGGGTATCACAGTTTCGACGGTGCCGTAGCAAAGCATAGAAGGATCTTGACCTATATCGAACCACAAGGATGTAGGACCAAATAGCTGATGTTCGAGGAAAGGATTTAATTGGCATTCCCATGGAAAGGGAAGCGGTTCGTGTGGTTTCGGCACCTTCCATCTCGTCGGACGCGGAGGCAGCGCAGTATGCTGTGTCCCCGAAATCCACCGCTCCGGATGATCGCCGTCAACACTGCGTAAAGAGTCAAACATCCCTTGGATATCGACATCAGGGGGCACCGGCCAAGGGGCTGCTCCCTATAGACCCAAGTCAGAACTTGGAGCACACGGGATACGACACACAAGTTCCTTACCGTGACGCCGTCGATGTTCGGACAAGCATAGTAACCGTATGCTTTCCATTCAGCAAGAGGGACTCGGTCATTCACAACCAACTCAGTGGCTGGAACCGACGACGTCGACGACCCCGACGCATTGCGTTTCGACGATCCTAAGCAAGCAATAACCATTAGTTTCGAACGGCACATTTTGGATGAGCGCTGGCTTGCTTACCTCGAAAACGTTCCAGAAGCCCCCATCCTTTACGACGCTTATTCGTTCCAGGACTACTTCCACCGCTATCTATCGCTGACTGTGCGATGGGGATCCTCGAAAATGATGAACCGGCACGATGTTCAACAGGTAGCGCGGATTTGGTTGGTAGCAGAGCCTGCGGTGTGGTGACAACTGGTGAAGCGACCCACGGTTGACTGAGGTCATTGATTGGGCGGTATAAGCCACCAAATTGCATCCATGGCTCTCGTTGGTCGCCGCCAGGAGCGATGGGCATCGACGAGGACCACTATACGATTCGATTCGAAGATGGAGGTCGCCTCTTTAACGGTCAACACGAGGCCTGCATGTCTTTGGAGGTTACGTTGCAGATCCGCCGAATTATGTTACAGATTGAGGTACACAGTAGCATTGCTACCGTCCTACAGATTGGTCAGGAGCAGGAGCAACCCTCAGGCCTCAGCCGCGACGAGGTGTGGAGTGGCGCGAAGTGTTTGTCTTCGAATATATGAGTACAATGGTAGGGGGAATACATTGTCGGAAGTGGTATATTGCATTATGAGTGTACTACGCGCGTAAATTTGGTCATGGAACAGCACGCGACCAGCCAAAATCTATCGTAATATTTAGTCCGTACGGTCGGAGATCGTACTCTTTTCGGAGCAGTGGCAAGGATTTTGGAGACTCTGTTGAGAATATTTCGGGGGGGAAAGTCGCAGCAGAAGCTTCCGAGGGATCTGGCTGAGGAACAAAACCATGGGGGAGATGTAGGGGAACTCCGAACTCCGGCTTTGGTACCAAGGGCCATAAAAGAACCCAAAGGGCCTGCCGAAGGAAAGTAGGTCTATTTGAGTACTGGGTAGGCGTTTGCGAGGCGGGATTGGGGGCGGTGGTACGGGGCATGTCTAGATGCGATGTAGTCAGCGAGGCAGCCGGCGACGCAAGTTCACCATCTTGGTCTTTCTCCGCAAACTCCAACATCAGCGTCGCAGCGGCCTGCTTCTCTAGATCTGTCTTGAGTTTGTCTACACTGTTCCATTCCCATTGCGTGACATTGTATGGCTCGAAGAAGCCGTTGGTGGAGAAGTCACACCAGCAGCGATCGATTACGCGGATAGTTGATGGCAGGGTGATATTCTGCAAGTCTTTGGATAGGGTAGCGTTGAGGGCTGAGCCGAAGGTAGTGATATTCTCCGACCAAGGAATTGCAAGAGGTGTGTCGAGGGTAAACGGTTGCCAGTAACATGAGGAGATGAATAGGGTGGTCAAGAGGATTATGCAGTAGAAACTAGAATTCTGGTTCCAGTCAGCTCTTCATTAGGATTCAAGGCGAACATACCACGGCTTTGCATGCATTGTCAAGGACAGTATAAACAGAACCAAGAAGTAAGGTGATGCTGTTGGGATTGGGAGGAACAACAATGGCAGAAACCACCTTGTGCACCTGTGAGCATAAAGAATTCAGGAAAGCCCCGGTCAAGACATGAATTCACGTACCACATGTTGCGCAACAGTGCTTGTCGTCGTAGAGCACTTCGGAGAAGTTTTGCGGTGGATACCACGCGGCGACGGAAACGTGACCGGGGAAACTCCACTGGCGAAGCGCCCTCAGGTGAAGCGCGTGAAGATTCTGGAGAATTCCAAGGTCTTCCCCTCAAAAACCCATCCGAGCAACATCGTCTGTCCCTCTATTACTAGACACTATGCCTTCCCATCCTGAGGTTTTGTGGGCACAAAGAAGCTCAGCAAGTGACGAGACTAAGGTCGGTTCACTTTCTGGTCGCGATCATTCACTGATTGCGAACGCGTCGTGATTTTTGCTGCTTGAACAGAATGTCATCTACCTCACCGTGAATTTAACAGAGATCAAAGAATTTACGTTGGTTTGCGAGCTAGAGCCCACTAAACTCTCGTTCAAGGCGACGGCTGGAGCGTATGTGTCTTCGTTTACCCCTTTGAACGACGATTTACATTCACTACTCCGCAGATCAAACAAAGGCATTGAAGAAAAAGACTACGAATTCGCTCTCGATCTTTTCGAAGAGATCGATCCTGAGGTGAGAAACTAGTCACCTAGCGATCGCATAGAATACTGAGAAGCTTTTTTGCAGAAATCAAGTAAGCGCTTGACTACGCGTTCCCTGGTTCTCGTCCTCCGCAAAAAGGAGGCGAAAGAAGCATACTGGCCTCGTCTTACCAAGGAAAAGATTAAGCATCCTTTCATCAAGACTGACTTCAGCCGATGGGTAGATGAAGATGAGCAGGACGGCGCTGAGGCTGTAGACGAAGATCTAATGGAGGGTATGGGTGGCATGGGAGGCGGCATGGGAGGCATGCCAGGAATGGGAGGCATGCCAGGAATGGAAGGCATGGGCGGCATGGGAGGTATGCCGGGAATGGGAGGCATGGGTGGCATGGACTTTGAGAAGGTGCGTTCGTCGGGTTCTCCCTTCGTTCTACATTAAGACTTCCGTAGATGATGGCTTCGATGGGTGGCATGGGTGGCGCCCCCGCCTCCGGGGGAGATGATGATTCCGGTCCCAGCGTGGAGGATTCCGACGACGACGACGACGGCCCTCCACCACTTGAACAAGCCGAGCCCACCAAGCCATAATGAACAGGCTGTCGAAAATTCGAGCCATAGAGATTCGTGCAGAAGGAATGTAAACACTGTAATTATGGACGTTCGGTAGACCCTTAATGGATCAGCTAAGACTCTATTTGCACAAGCCAGTGAGCCATTTGTGATCATTCATATCATGGCTTCGTCTATGGTAACTTCCAGTTGCCCTTCCACTGCTTTAACTGATACTCTAGAGATAGTCGTCGAGGTCAGTGACCGGTACCATGGAAGGCGCATTACAAGGCGGACCTTGTTAAGTCCCTCACACAATAATCAAAGCCAACCTTGGAGTCAACAATCGCCTCACAGCCGATACCTGTGCCAACCGCGAGAACCTTTGAACCGCAGGCCCGACCCGCTGCTAACCCAGAAGGAGCATCCTCTACAACAAGGCCTGAGTGTGGCCGCGGTCAGCAGACGTGCCTGCGCGCACAAGATCGTTGGACTGAGCTTACACCTCGTCGCGTCAACACCACACTTCTGTGCCCCGGCAAGATAGGGATCGGGGTTCGGCTTCCCTTTGTATACATCATTCGACGTGATATAGCCGCAGAGGGGTAGGGGAACGCCGCATCGTTCAAGGGCAAGCGGAGCATACTTGTTCGTTGCTAGTCACGGAGGAGGTCGGAAATTAGAGTCATCCAAACTCAAACAGATCGTACCAGAGGTGACTATTGTCCATTTCGAAGCGGACTGTGGTTCACTGAGCAGCTAGTATAGGTATTCAAGTTTATAAGCGCCTGTATCTTCGAGAGATGTCAATCTACCTGCGTAAGGAGGTTATGGACGCCGGGAAGTTGTATTGGTCCGCCTTGTATGACTAGGTCTTCAAACCGATCAATCTCGTTCTACGCGACCCAGTCAGATGTAACAGAAACGTTGAACCACGGAGAATACGATCGAGCGCAATCGTTGCCAAGAGACGACATGATGGTAGACACTGGTATGAGAATCCTACCTGGAGAGTCTCTTCGTCGCTGATGTGACACAGCTCCTTCAGAGTATCGTACAATCGCCTTCCGTGGGTAGCATGGGACACTTCAACATAGTTGCCGAGGTTGTAGTCATCGCAGAATCGCTCCCATGCCTTTAGCACACCGGGTGTCGAATCGATCAGTGTCCTACAACGTTGCCCCGAAGCAACCGAGCATCCAAGCAGAAAACGTTGGAGAAACGATTTTGATGTCGCGGATGGGGGCAGACCAGTACGTCGGTGAGTTCGCCGACACGCGAGTTGATAAAAACCCACAGACCCATCCATATCAAACAATATCTATTTTGCATGAGGCTTTGAACCATGAACTATGGGGTCCAACACTAACCACATCAACGTAGAGCTTCTTGATGTCAGACATAACGCATGTACTGGCGAGCAAGCAAAACAATCGGATAAGGTACTCCTCGAAGAATCGAAATGCAGTAGGATGGGAAGCCGGACCGCCGGTGCGGGTTTACCTCTGCTTTGACCATGCGGGGGAACAAAATACCACGTGGATTGGTATTTTTTTTTTTTTTTTTTTAATTCTGCATTTATATACCGCAACAAGTATGCTAAGCTACTAAGACGCGGTGTGGGTGGATACAGGCAAATAACTACATTCCCTGCTCAGGTGGGCATAGCCCTCCTGAGCGTTGGCAGCAAGGGTGCGTTAAAAAACCCATTGGCAAAACCCAGTGGGAAAAGGCCGCTGGGAAAAAGCTACCTGCTGTATCCGTTTACGACGGACAGGTGGGGGACTAGCACGGGGTGGGGCCGTTGGGGAGTGGTTCCTAATGGCTAACGGCGACATTAATCTGTGGGTGGTGGCGTCAGTGAGGTTGGGACTACCATAGCAGAAACGGAGGGGGACCGGGTATATAAGGGGCGTGGGGTATTGAGATGGGGGTGTACTTAGCTGATATCCATAGTATGCGGTCGGAATGCATTTGAGTGTTGGATGAACTTAGCAATAGCTGCTAGTCCCTTTTGCGTGCCAAGTAGGAAATCGAGAGATAGTGTTGAAGATGCCTCCCTAAGGAGGTGACGGACATGCTCGTGTAGAGGACATTCGGTGAGGACATGTACTCTGGTTTGTAGCAGAGTGTCATCACACGGACACGATGAAGGTAGCCGAGAGACGAAACGGGAGAAGTATTCCCCGATAAACGCATGGCCGAGAGAAACCTGTATGGTGTGGCTGTATGTGCGACGGTCACCGGTAAATGAACGATGGAATTTGGCAAGTCGAAGGGATGGGGGATGAGTTAGGGATAGAGCTGAGGGCGATGTTTTTGGGAATTCCTTCCATTGCTTCACCCATCGTTCCAGGGCTGCAGCTTTGGCATTCGCTTTCGCCCAAGCAATTGTCGAGCCGATGAAAGGCCTCTGGCCAGCTGCTACTTTTGCTAACATGTCTGCCCTTTCGTTACCTCGAATCCCCGAATGTCCTGGTGACCATGAGACATTGATTGAGAGGTTACGATAGGATGTTAGTAGCTGGTCGATGTTCTCGCGAAATATGACTGATGCGTCTTGTGACGGGTGCGGGCCGGTGTCGTAGATGGACGTGATTGCTGAAGTGTTATCAACGAAGATGCGGACGTGTTTCACAGCCGGGTTGCACCGGATTACATCCTGTAAGCGCTGGGAGGCGCGAGAGAGGGCGAACATTTCACCGTCGAAGTTGTCCGCATATGCCCCCAGCCCAAGGAGGCCTTTGGCAATTTCTCTTCCTAAATAAAAGACAGTGAACGCCCACGTGGATTGGTACGTACCATCTTCGTTCATCATCATCGCATTTACTGATTGCCCCTGTTGTCGTCTCCCAACACATCAGAGTATCGGAGAGAGCTGATGAAACACGACTATCGCGTCGAGTGGCGAAGCGCAAAGTTGATGCCGAATGGCCCAACTGCAGAAGCCGTTCGTAGGTCACCTTCGGCAAGCCGATGCGCACTATAAAACAAAGGGTGGGATGGCCTTTGTGTCTTAGGGCTTTTTTCTTTCGTTCTCTTTAATACTTCCCCACTTCCTTTTCGTTCTTCTCCACTTCTTTCACCAAGGGCTAGGCTCCCTTGATTTGTTTAACTTTATCCCTTCTTTACTCGCTTGACCCGGAGTCCCGCCATCGCTATATCCATTCCCTGAATTACTCGAATCCTTAATCAAACCTCGTAGCCATGAAGTTCAACGCTTCAATCGCCATCTCCGTACTTGGTGCAGTCGCCTCTGCACGCCCTTCCTTCGATCGCATCCGTCGCGCCGCATTCGACTTGAAGAATGGCCAAGATGCCATTGCCTTGAAGTAAGTACACCTCGATCACGTTTACATAGGCTAATGCTAATGATGCACCGCCGCAATAGCAATCAGTTCAAGACCATTAAGGAAGGATCACCTTGTCAACAAGGCGAACTCAAATGCGTAGGCGACAGGTTCGCACAATGTGTGAATGGCAAGTTGCTTTCGCAAGGTTGTGCTCCAGGGACGAGGTAAATTGGACACCCTTCGCTCTGTGTGGACGCGGCCACTTACGCGACTGCCGCAGCTGCGCCGCCATTCCTCTTGATAACAAACCTGGAACATTGGTCCAATGTACTACAGCTGACGATTTGGCTACTCGATTGGCTGCCACGGGTGCCGTAGACGTGAGTTCATCCGCCTCCTCGATGTTGATATTTAATCTCTGAAACGTCTTGTTCACAGGCAAACGCAGGAGGCAACAATGCGAACAACGACCCGCAGACATCATTGACTCTGGATCCCAAGGTGATTGCGAAAGGCTTCGCGAATGACGGTCAAGATGTTCCTGCTGCCGGTACGATAAACATACTGTACCATCAGTGATCCTTCTCATTTCCCCTCGATTTATTTTTGGTTCTAGGTCAAGTCGCGTCCCTTACATCTACGAACAACTTCATCAATTTCTGTTTGACCGCTCCTAACCTCCCCATCACCAATGGCCAACAAATCACGAGTGGATCATGCAACCCAGCTCCCATTGGTGTCATCCCCAGTGTTGACCTCATGCCCTCATCGAAGTTTACGTTCCCGCCCAACATGGGCACCGTCCCCGCCAATAAGGCTTTCACCATCTCCATGGCGATCAAGAATCTCGAGACAGGCAACTTCGTCAATGCTCAAGCGAACTACTTTGCTGCGCCGCAGCAGTTGAACGGACAAGGCGTGATCAAAGGACACTCGCACGTCGTGGTCGAGAAAATTGATTCATTGACTTCGACTCAAGTTACCAACCCGAAGCAATTCGCGTACTTCAAGGGTTTGAATGCAGCGGCGCAAGGTGGTATTCTGACTGCAGACGTCGCAAATGGGTTGCCAGCAGGCGTATACAGGCTCTCCTCTATCAACAGTGCGGCGAATCACCAGCCGGCTATCGCCCCAATCGCTCAGCGTGGATCTTTGGATGATATCATCTATGTAAGGCATGCCCCCCATAGTATTCGAATTTCCACTGATTTTCTTGACGTATAGTTCATTGTGACTGACGACGCACAAGCCGCTGGGGCTGATGCCCAGGCTGCTGATGCCAACGTTGCAGGCAACGGCATTGCAGTCAAGGCCAATGTTCAGGCTGCTACTACTAAGGCTGCTGGCAACGGAAAAGCAAATGGGAAAGCAAAGGCTGCTGGGAAGTAATCATCTGAAAGACCATCACATATTGTTCAAGTGATATACCCGGTGCCTTCATGACCCAAGATGATCCGTATTCACGATTATTTATTGCCGTCGCTAGATCAGCACGCACTACTGTATCCATACTGCTCCAGCCCTCCTGTTCTGCAATCAGTATACTCTTTGCTAGATGCCAACTTTCACCCGACCGTTAGGCATGGAATGCACGCAGCGTAAATCAAGTGTTGTCTAAATATGGAAGCGTTGCGTACAGAAGGGCGAGTACCTTCTGATCTTGTTCATCCTCCGTCAATTAAACAAG
Organism: Pleurotus tuoliensis; assembly: GCA_036872985.1. NCBI lineage: Eukaryota > Fungi > Basidiomycota > Agaricomycetes > Agaricales > Pleurotaceae > Pleurotus > Pleurotus tuoliensis. The sequence goes on from JAYMDH010000002.1 coordinate 3,613,182, forward strand.
ACGTAGGAAGCTGTGGTAGAGCAGCAAGCAATCTTGCCACGTCAGCCATCCTGATCCGGACCTTCGAGCTTTCTGATTTCGAGCTTGCTGATTTCGAGGGTCGATGTGCATCTGGTTGTGCGCCAGGCAATTCATATTCTCTGAGTTTCCAACGAGACCGGACGCGTGTTGAGCTTCGACTATGTCCTCGGTCATACACTTAAAATAAATGAGCTATACTTATGGCTTTGGGGTTGGAATTAAGTCATTCACTACCAACCGCGGTGAGGTAACGACTCGAGTACACAGACTACAAGAAGCGGCTGACCTCGCAGTTGTCCTGTGGTTACTTGTAGCACGCATGGCGAGTAGGAGGTGAGGGGGTGTTTAGTTGAGGCGTAGTGACGAGATGAAATCTATCTGGGTAGGTTTCGTACCGAAGTTATTCCTACTCACGGGTAGTGTGGAGGGCCTGCGTGCCAAGACCCGTCGCTGCTCATAGATGATGCGCTGGATGCACAACTACGGCGTTGATGAATCCTCTTGGGGAGGTGGGCTTGATATTCCCCTATCATGGGACTGATCCCGGCGTAGCATTAAACTTGAAGAACCCTTCGTGCTGGTTTTCGCCTTTAAGTGAGGTTCACGTTAGCGTGGGCTTGGAGGTAATTTAGCGCAGGGTAGTTGATCACAACGGATTCTTGATCTCCAACCAATATTCTGGTAAAGGATTGCATTGGCTATGTGGCGTGAAACAACGCAGACACGAAGGAGAGGGCATCATTCGTGCCAATGAAGGGCGCTATGCGCCGGCTCGACAAGGATCATGACACGCGGGCGGAGTGATATGCCGTTTGATGTCCTTCGTTCATCCTATAGTATTTCCATGTCAGCATCATCAGGACAAATGTAGTGATAATCTGTCACCGGCGAGATTGAACAAACTGAAACGTACGGCGGTAAAAATAGCGATATTTTTCATAATGCTGGCGGGCTGAGAGTGATATGTAGATGTTCCAACCAAGCACGTATGTTGCGCAGATGGTGCCTTGAGTGCAAATCCGGATGCCCTCACAGCAAAGAGTCGCCGGTAGTATCCTACTTACTGCTTGGTTGAACTTGAATGAGGGGTTCAAACGCGCAGCCTATTGGCAAGGCAAGGGAGGGAGGGTATATCCCCTCATCATTGATGGAATAGAATCCATGCAACCGCTCCACCCTTCTGGAGGCGAGTTCACCGAGCAGGTGGTAGAAATACGTGTTTATTTTAGAGCCATCAGTTGCAGGCGTTCATCATCACAACCACTGATTTCCCAGGACGTGCCTTCAACGTGCTGCCACTGTACTGGGTTCCTTTCCGAAAGAGCGTCGATGGTCGTGAAGGAAATCTCCGCCGTTGATAGGAAACGAAATTTTGTGCAAGGCTTAATGCGTCCTGGGTGGAGCCCCTCTGAGCGCGCGTCTCTGATTGGCAGATGGACAAAGTCTTCCCACGCTCTTCACTGGCCCCATTCATGAAATGGACGAAAAAAAATACAGAAAAATTTGCTGAACACACTCATCGGCGAGGGGACACGAATGGTATGCACCGAAAAATAACAGGAGAAATCTCGCCTCTTGCGAGGTGAGAAAGAGTGCGATTGGACACTGTGGCCGAAATAGCTCTTCTGTAAGTGACGGTTGCCACGGCTGGAATGATCAGTCGGCAACAAACAAGAGCCAAGGTCCCTATATAAGCTCTTTGTATCATGCACCTTTCTTTCTTTCCACACCTCCACCCCTTCGTCCTTTCCTCACTTTACTTTTCAGAATCGCTCATTCCTCCGTGCGATCAGTGATCGTAGTACCGGCTAGTCCATTCCCACTCAACGACCTGACCTGGTGTCCCCACTCTCGTTACAACCTTGAAACTTTCATTCTTAACGTCGAAATTCTTTAAAATGCAATACCTTTCGCTCTTCGTTACGCTCGCGATCGCTTTGGCTGCTTCGGCTGCGCCCCAGAACCAGAACAACGGTTTCCGAGGAGGACGGGGTGGCTTTGGCCAGAACAGGGGCAACCAACAGCAGAATGCTAACCAGGGCCAGAATAACAACAATGTAGGCGACTCGTATTTGAATGCATTGTCTTTCAACTTAACTTAAAACTTCAGGGCGGAAACAACAACAACAATGCTGGTAACAACGCTGGTAATGCCGGGAACAATACCGGTAATGCTGGTAACGCCGGCGCTGGTGCCGGAAACAACGCTGGTGCCGGTGCTGGTGGTGCAGCTGCAGGCGGAGACCCTCAAACGTCGTTGACGCTGGATCCCAAAGTTATTGCTGGCGGCTTCGCTAACAACGGACAGGACGTTCCCGCTGATGGTCTGTGCCTGAACTATTCATCAGTTTTCTGTAGCTAAATAAGTCGAATTTCAGGCCAAGTTGCTTCGTTGACATCTACGAACAACTTCATCAACTTCTGTCTCACCGTTCCCAACCTCCCCATCACCGACGGTAAACAGGTCCAGGGAGGTTCCTGCAACCCTGCGCCCATGGGTGCTCTCCCCTCGACTGACAACATGCCCTCGTCGAAGTTCGTCAACCCCAAGAACGGCGATACTATCCAGGCCGACAAGGCATTCACCATCCAAATGGCTATCCGTGGAATGCAGACCGGTTTCTTCGTCAACGCAAACAACAATTACTTCTCCGCTCCCCAGCAGCTCAATGGTGGAGGCCAGATTCAAGGCCACTCGCACGTCGTGGTTGAGAAGCTCCAAGCTCTCGACCAGACCACCCCCACCGACCCCAAGGTCTTCGCCTTCTTCAAGGGCCTCAACGCTGCCGCTCAGGGGGGTATTCTCACTGCCGATGTCACGGACGGTCTCCCAGCTGGCGTTTACAAGGTCTCGTCGATCAACTCCGCCGCCAACCATCAACCTGTTCTCGTCCCCATTGCTCAACACGGTTCTCTCGATGATGCAGTCTACGTGAGTATCTATCCCGGTATCTCTGCAGTAAATGCAGTCCTGACAAACTATCGATTGTTACTAGTTCACTGTGACGGCTGATGGCCAAGCAGCCGCTGGCGCCGGTGCTGCTGCAGGTGGTGCCGCTGCTGGAGGTGCTGCAGCTGGGAATGCAGCTGGGAACGCCGCGGGCAATGCTGCTGGTAACGCTGCAGGCAATGCTGCAGCTGGTGGTGCCGCTGCCGGAGGTGCTGCTGCTGGAAACGCAGGCGCTGCCGGTAACGCTGGTGCCGCAGGACAGAACGGACAAGCAGGTCGCAATGGACGGGCAGGTCAGAACGGACAAGCTGGACAGGCTGCTCAAGGGCAGAACCGCGGCCAACAACAGAACAACAACAACCGTAACGGAGGTAGGGGCCGTCGCATGCTCTTCACCCGCAGCCAGCTGTAAAGTGCTTTCTTGCACTTGAAAGCCTTTCTCCCTCTTCATCGTTCCCGTTCTGTAGCATCTGCATTAGTATTTATATGTCCGCCCATTGGCCATACCCATTGTTGTCTTGCATTAGAGCCCCCATTTTCGAGTTATTGTACTATATAGTTCATGACGCACTTCCTACCACACTACCTCTGGAAGTTAGGTAATTCTTCTTTGTCCGTCATTGACGTTGACTGTTGTGACGTTTGGGTAGTCATTTCTACACATGGCGCGTAGTGTAGACGTTGAGTAAAATGACAATTCGGATGTTTGAGCGACTAGTAGCTTCCTCGTCACTCACGTGGTAATATTTAGTCACCAATTGCTGTGCAAACACCGTTCATCTACTTCCTCGAATCCGAGCAGCGAACGCAGAAAGCAGCAACCTTGAGCTTGATTGACCGACCAGGACTCGGATCGCATTGTTTCCACGTCGGGAAATCATCAAGAATTTTAGGGAACTGAGTAGCTCAAAACGTTCATCATTCGCACCCTCGGCACACTCGGGGGTCGTTGCTTGTCAACGGGCTTGAATGGATTTGCAATGATGGTTTTGATGCATCATTGAACTAGCTCAATGCATCTACTCCATTCGTTGATATGAATGATGCCAATGCGGCGATGAAGCTAATAATACCAACGTATCGTCGTCGAATGATTAATGGCAAGGGAATATGGTGCGCGCGATAGGGTTTCCTGTGGAATATTCAAGCGAAGAATGTGGAGGACGCACAAGAAACGGGAGTCGAAAATGCTCATGCGACCTCATTATGTACACAGTTGTTGTACAATGCCATATATGTTATAAAACGGTAGGCTAGCAAAACACGCGAAGTGTATATATACCAATGTAAGCAAGCCGCTTGTACGGTAAGGAGATAAAAAATGGAGTCCCAATCCAATCGAGAGTGTAGTCCAATCATTGTGCAAAGTAATGAAGGTATTCAATATGGTCGTGGAACTATGCGAGTATCTTGTCTCAGTCAATTATCCATTCAAAGAGTCAGAATGTTAGGGGGTACTCGAGGAGATCGTGTACTCGCCTAGTCAGTGTTCGGCCTCGGGCCTCTACTGAAGGATAAAACCAGCAACGCCTTCTCTTTGGTACCCGAGTGCGAGAGCAGCGTTGTTGGCTTCTGGCTCGGAGGTGGTGTAGAAATGGTTCTTGGCACCGGGGTTGTACAATCTGTGCAGCGGGACACTTCCACAGATCTGAGTCTTGAAAATATGCCCAGTGACCCCTTTGCTCTGATAACCAAGCTTCTGAACGGCATTATCCCGCTCCTGTTCCGACGTGGTATAGAAATGATCCTTTGCGTGCCCGCTGAACATACGGAAGAGTGGCGTCGTATTCTTCTCAGCGGTGGGGTATACCTTGCCAACGTGGGCTTCCTTCGCGTACCCGTGGGCTTTGCTCATTTCGTTGGCATCGATGGTGTAGAAGTGATCCGCCGCAAGACCGTTGAATCCACGTAGAAGGGGAACAGACTTGGATGCAGCTGGGCAATCGTCAACGGGCGGTATTGGCGGAGTCTGAGTGGATACTGGGGGAGGAGCGACCGCAGAGGTTGATGGGGCAGGAGGCTGCGTAGAAACTAGCGCGTCCGAGCTCGCAAGTGGGGCGGAAGGTGAGATAGATGTCGAGGCGGGCGGAGCCACAGGGCCAGAGCTCGCTGTGAGAATTGACGAGTCGGAGATGGCGAGGGTGGGTGCCTGCGAGGATGCTGAGACTGAGGCCTCAGAGGTGGCAGAGGGGTTGGGCTGCGTAACTGCAGATGAAGCGGATTGTACGTCACTGCTTGCGGCAGGCGAAGCGTCCGTAGATGCAGGATACGGCTGGGAGACTGCTGACGAAGCTGGAAGTACCTCGCTGCTTGCAGGGGGCGGAGCGTCCGTAGATGCAGGAGGGAGAGCAAAAGTGTTAACGGAAGTAGAAGTGGTCGATTCCACTAGCGTGGTTGAAGCTTGCACTGGCGCAGGATGCTTCTAACATAAATCGTGCACATTAGCTTGCAGCTTCAACTAACAGCAACGAAGTATGTTTACCTGATAACCCCGAGCTTCGTATCCGGCAGGAAGCGCAAGAATTTCCGAGGCGCACAGCACAGCTGCAACAAGAGTAATTGTGAACTTCATAATGAATTAAAGAAGTTGAATGAAAGTAGATGAAGATGCACGAAATGGGAAAGAGGATAAAAATAGAAGGGAACGAAGTCGAAGTGGTAAAGGGCTGGGAAGTGAAGGAAGCGAATGAAGATTTGGGGGTAGGTATACCAGCCTTTATACCCGTCCTGAGGCTTGAAGGCTTCGTTGGACCTCAGGGAAGCTTCAGCCAAACGTCGGGAACGATGACATGTTGATGTTGGATGAAAGCTTGCCACTCCGCTAGCAACCGACCAATGTCGACACTTGTCAGGTTGCGGATATCACAATGTAAGCAAGCCTCGTAGTCTGTACATTGTAGCGCCCATGGTATATGTGCGTTCAAAAGCAATAAGACCGCGCCCCAGTGATGCGGCACATCTTCCCGACCATCAAGCAACGGTCGAGTGCCTAGCACCAACAAACTGAGAAGAGAGGTAAGTACGGGTGCACGGGCGACAGTAAAGCACCATACCACCGTTGATATCGTGATAATGCATCATCAACCAGAGCTTTCAAAGGATTTCTGTCATAAGTACGTTTTGAACAATTGCTGTCGACTAGCTGAACCACAGTCGCCTTGTTCTAGAGATGCAATGAGTACAGGTGCCACAAGCCCTGTAGGCTTGCAGCCAGCGTGAAATGACAGGTTCTTGACAAGCAGGATATCGCAACACACCGACATCAATGATCATCACTGCCATTGGATTCCCTGAACTACGTTCCATGACGAAGACCGCGAATGTATAACTTACCACATTATTAGAAATTCCCATGATCATTTCAGAGTTCTCACAGTAAAACGGAAGGAACAATATAAGTCTCTTTGAAATGTGGCATAGGGTTAGGGTTAGCGCAGTAGAGAACCAAAAAATAATGGCCTGCCCAGCCAGAGTGGCCGATGCAGGACAGGAAAATATAGAGACGGTGCATGAGCCGAAGTCCATACAAGCCGAAGGCATCCCCTGTATGGACAAGGTCGCCGTGCTATGGAGAATCCCCACGGCCCGTAAACCCAGGTAGTTGAAGGGATCTACGCCATCAAGGTAAGTATGAGTTGCTCACAAGTAAACGAAGGGTTTTTATACTTTGCTACCGCGCACGGACCATTTGCGTTTATTTTGATCAGGTGTATTTGAGCAGTTGTATGCCATTTGGACCTTGCGAGTCGTCGAATACAGAGGTAGAAAGTGAATCTATGCATTATTATCATTATGCACTAACAGGGCAAGTTTCTAGATACTATATACTTCTAGATAGCATTGCAGAGAGATATAAACACGAATTGGTGCGTAAATTCGATGCTACGGGAGGAAAGCTTGTGCTTGTAACATCCAGATACGCGCGTACTCTCCATTCTTCTTGATGAGCCCATCGTGGGTCCCTTCTTCCACAACAACGGAGTCGTTCATATACCTAGACATCCATGAGTCAATAATTCGGGAAAGGGTATGCGGAAGAGCTCACAATATTAGATCGGCATGCCGAGTAAGATTCCCAAAGCGGTGTGAGGAGAAAATCATGGTTTTATTTCCACGCAATTGGCGTAATCGTTCAAAGAGATCTGCAGGAATGTCTAGTCGAAGGTCTTATCCGGAATACGAAGCACTTACCATGTTCTGCTGTTGGATCGAGTGATGCACTAGGTTCGTCAAATAGAAGTAACCCGACCTTGGACTCTGAAGCAAGTGAGCGCATGAACGTCCGGGACCTGTGATTATTTTGTTGCGTTATTAGGTATCTCTCCTGCAAGCTTACTATGCGGACGACTCACAAAGCAATACGTTGCATTTGGCCGCCTGACAAACCAATGGACCCGCTCGAACTTATGTTACCGAACGTCCTTACTGAGCTATAATCCACCGGCCTGCCGAACAGCGTCTTCGTGCCTTCAGGAAGGCCGCTGTAATAATCCCTGACAGGGCGCTCGAGATACGTATTGAATCCCTCGGGTAGTTTGTCGATGAACTCCTTCGCACCACCGAGAATAGCAGCTCGCATGATCATGTCTTCATCGTTGGCGTTATCTGGGTCACCCAGACCGATATTATCCTTGATCTATATGCGAAAGTAAAGTAAGTGAGTGCTTCAGGAAGCACCGAACATATAGGATCGGGACTTACGGATAAGGGAAAATGAGTATAGTCTTGGAACAAAACAGACGTAGCGCGTCTTAAGTCTGCGAGCTTGAGGGTCCGTATGTCCCGGTCGTCAATAAGGATCTCGCCCTCGCAGGGGTCATACAAGCGAGCAATTAATTTGAGGATAGTACTTTTCCCAGAGCCATTAGAACCAACGATAACCTACGTCCGTTAATTCCAGGATTTGCAGAGAAAGCATTATTCAAACCCACGCATAGTTGCCCTCGTTCAATCTTGAAGGATACATTATGGAGGGCATACCCTTCGCTTCCTGGGTATTTGAATGAGACGTTCCTGTTTGTTATTCCAGCCATTTCAGAAATATGCCAGGGTGCCACGGCGGTTGCGCACCTGAACTCAATAGCCATGCCCATCGTGAGGGTTTGTTGATTCTCCGGGTATGGCTCTTTGCCATCGGCAATTTTGTTGGGTATATTTCCGACTTCGTAGATATTCCGTATCCGAGAGAGCTGGTCCGCAACAGAACGGGTTTCGTCTAATAGACTAAAAAGCCCGTAGATAAATGTCTGTGTGGTGTTCATGACTAAGTGGAGGGACGTTATTGAAACGGGTATCGATGCAGGGTATTGCACGGCCCGCAAGGTGAATAGAATCTGCAGAGGAATACTCCATCAGGAACAACAGACATCGAGGAATTCTGACCTACGTGGGGGGCTTCCTTCAGAGGTTCGTGGAGGAAAGATGAGATACTGAGACGATCGCTAGTGCGGAAGTGGTGCAGTGCGTCATAAAAGTCCATGGCAGCTGAGTCACCAAGTTTCTCCAGGCAAGAATGATATACTGAAACAGATCGTTTAGTTGCGAACGAGGGATTATAGCAAGAAACACCCACAAGAAACACAGTATTCCCAAAGACCACCGGCAACGATTTCCTTGCGGTGTTCGGGGGCTGTGACTAGTTGCTTCAGACCTTGCATTTTGATATAATCGTCATTCTTCGTCGTGGCCGCCCAAACTATTGTTTCATCAATAACTTGTACATGGCTGAACACGAAGACAATATACCTCCCCCTGGGTGCATCGTCTTCCTGACAGACATCCATGCAGCCGCGGATTGCGCGAAACAAAGTGCAGCAAGTAACAACCCGTCCCGCTGCTCGTGGAGAACAGTCACAAGCACGGTCACCTCGGTGAAGAGACGGAGGAAAGTACTCGATATACGGGCGGCCAGAACGACCGTGTCCCAAGCAATGCTGGATCGAGAATTCTGGGGAGATGTTTCCTCCAACTGGCGCTGAACTGCCCCGTCATCGAAAGTCGGCACATCTAAGCGTACATTTGCGCGAAATACGTGTTGCGAGTAGAACAACTTGATTCGCGTATTCAATGGAGTCATGATGCGGAACTTCACGAAGAGAAGCAATCGGGTGACCACTGCACATCCAAATCGACCAAGAGCGACTTGAGACAGGAGTCGTGTGTCCACCATTCTCTTGTCCACGGCTGTTTGCACCTCCACGCGCACAACCATCAGGTATTGCCTCAAGTAAAGGGCCTAATCGACTCACTATTATCAGCATTTGGCTCGAGTACCTGATAACTCGAGTTAGCCAAACGTTAGACGCGGCCTCCTGTGTTTTCGACACGCACCACAGAGAAACCGCTGGCACCAAAGCTACAGCGAACTCGAGTATCAAGTACGACACCAGCAAGGTCAAGCACGACGGGATTGTCACGATGTCCTTGAGCATCCTCCAGACGTACGGGAGGTTGTTCACCATCTCCATATACGTCTCCAAGCTCGAGGAACCTGGAACGCTCGCGAGCTCCGGCGCGACTTCATCGTAGAGATCCCAGACGCCCAGACGCGTATGCTTGATGTTGGTGGTGTGTTCGGGATCGAATGTCCCCTTCCGTTTGGTACGTTTGTTCCCTTTCTGTCGGAAACGTCGCATGGTGGTGGTGGTGGTGGTGGTGGTAGCGGTCGAAGTGAGTGTGAAACGTAGCGCTGTGCAGAAGATCGCAGCTACCTATATATAATTCTTCAACGAAGATATCGGATCCTCAGAGATTATAGCGGGAAGAACCGAGACAAAGCAATTATTAGACTGTCCTGGACGTCATTGAGATATGATGGAAGGCGGAGAAGTGGCTGCAGTGTATCACGCGTCCGAGTCAGCGCGTCTTCCGCCACTGAAAGGTGACCCTGAGTTTCGGGAATAGTCACCTTAAGCTCGCGAAGTTTCAAGTAACGGCCTTGAAATGGGTTTCGGATTTGAGACACTTGGGATAATGCTACAGCGAGACCAGACCCCGAGATTGCTCATGTATTATAGCAAGGCATGCCCCACATTGGATAGTAGTTCGACTGGCAATGAAATATATAAAGGCCCTGGGACTTCCTAAGGGACATGGACAAAGCAAGGTCTCTGGGCACCGACAGCGTCAATGATAGGTCATGTTTATCCAGCATACAAAAAATTTATCAGTTCGGTAACGACAAAAACATTGACACTATTGCCAATAAGTCGATACTTGGACTTCGCAGACAAACCTTCTGGCCATATAAATTCATCTTGAGAGGCAGGTCGCAAGAAGTAGAACAGGCGGAGGAGCTCTGTCGGTGAGAAATAGCGTAACCCAAGGGGGCGAAGGATGTCCATAGCACTGGGGTTATTGGTTTGAGCTTCGAGGAATTCATCGAAGACGAATGAGGTCTGCTCATAGCGATGATATAAATTCGTGTTCAATGTAGAGAACCTAAAACGTACGTCCAAGTGCTCGTTCGTTTGTATGATAGAGCCTGCGCGTTCCACTAGTTGGGTGTAGCCTGACATTCCGAGAAGTCGTAAGGAACGCCCATGTAGAAATTAACACGAAGGATTTACCTCTTGTAAAGCAACACGTTCGTGTACTCGACGGTAGTACGATGTCGAAAAGTCTGCCCCATTTAGAGAGTACGCGGTCTGGGATTCCGTGTATCGGAGCACCATCCTGATCAAGAAATTGCCTCAGCGGGGCGACTGATGACTGGCTTCCAAGTGAGGAAATGGGGCTAGACGGCGACGCAGAGTCTCTAGAATCTACCCAATCGGAGTCATCGCAGCCAGGAATATGCCTCCAGATCTGCCCATCGCTTGGGCTTGTCGTCGAGGTAGGAAAGTCAAGAGGTGCCATCTTAGCAAGAAGATAGTATCGCAATCGCGAATTAGGTATGCTAAATTGTAACGGCGTAAGGAGAAACTCCATTGTATTGTATCCCAGCGAGCGAAGCGTGGTTAACAAGATTTGACGCGTAGTGGATGTCTTGAACCAGGATTATCGATTATTCTCCAATGATGACTTGATCCAAGAAACAGATGCACCTCAAATCCAGCGACATTCTCTATCAGGAGTCGTGTGGGATGGACTCCAGTACCCAGTTTGACCAACTCAGGAAGAATGGTCTGGATCAGGAGGAGAAATGACCGCGCTCGAGGATCTAAAGCACCCTTAGCTTCTGGATTTAGCACTGTGTACGGTTGGCATGATGGAGATAGTAGCCAGAGATCGGCGGGAGCAGCGCTAGAGGCCAGTACCGAAGAGGTCAAGGACGATACATCGACCTACATACAAGTCCACCATGAGTACAAATCTCACGGATAGGATTGAAAACAGACCTTTTGCACAACGTTTGGCCCGTGGTTTGCGCTGTAGACTTTACAGGCCGTCTGGTCCCAATCGAAGGCGCGAACGACGTTACCGTCGATTGTGCTTCTTTGGAGTGCTAGGTGGAGGCCGCCTGGACAATTGTTAGGATAGTCTGCGACATATGTACAAAGATCTCACCTATGCCACTGTAGAACTCCCAAGCGACGGTGGCCATACTAGTTTACTGCAACTTTGCAAGTGACATAGAAGACAGCGTGCTAGCGCCCACCGGGTCCGAATATAATCACGGGTAAGCATGCTGCATTCGAGGTACTTTACAGTAGACTACGTATGATTGGAGGGAATAAAGGAAATCCCGAGAGTATAATAAGTTACGATTACATACAAAGAAAGAGAAGAATTCCATGTCATTGATATTTCTCTTTATAAATCCAAGCTAGACCAACGTCGCTGACACCTTGGGCAACCTATAGATACTACGTCAGAATCGGGAGATGCTAATTGCAGGCACACGTACTGCAGCTCTATACCACTTTGCTGCCTCTTTCTTGTCTTTCTTACACCCTTTACCATTGGCAAGGCAAAAGCCCAAATCTTGCTGTGCATCGGGATCGCCCAGCCGCGCTGCAACTCTGTAATAGCTCTGGAGCAGACATGAGCACTACCAAAGCGTTAGATGACCAAAGACACTCACCACCGCCATCTTCTGATCTTTCGACACACCCCATCCTTGGAAGAAGCACTGCCCAACTTCGTAGATTGCCAGCACAAGTTCACTCTGCCAAGCAACTCTGTCAGAGGGATGCTGCATGTGATGGAAACGAGGATCGCTCACCTGAACTGCGCCAACATCCATCATCTTGCTCGCTCTTGCGCTTTCCAAGTCTTCCACCGCGCTCTCCGCAGCCCTTCGCAGCCACTTAAAGCCCACTTTCTCATTCTTCTCGCATCCCCATCCGTGCCTCAATGATAATCCATACATCAGCATGCCAACCCCGCATCCCCCTTGCAATTTAGCAGCTTGCTCGAAATGATCGAAAGAGTCGCGTAATTTGTTGGCTTCGTGGGCCTGTATACCCAGCTGCAAGTAATCTTGCGGGGTTTGAGGGTTGTCGAGGTTGGGAGGCTCAGGAGGGGCAGGTGCATGACTCTGATAGCTTGGTGACGGTGTGACAGTAATGGTCGGAGGGGGAGCAGGCTGCGGAGGACGCACTCTTGATGAATTGCCTTGAAATAGTTGGGGTTGCGGGAGTTCATTTGATGGAGTGGGGGGAAGTTGATAGAAAGAATAGCCAGAGTATACACTAGTGGGAGAGCCCGACCTTCCGTCAGGGGCCCCTCGAGAAAGAGGAACAGACTGTGGTGGTGGATTCGAAGGTCCCGCCATTGGGTTTAGATTTGGCGAGGATGGGACAGATCGAAGGCTAGCAGGGGCTTGCGTGATGATATACGCATTCGGTGAGGACGATCGATATGAATGAGAGCTAATTGAGTGGTCTGTGAGATACGGCGGCGCGCCATAATCTTGCGCCTGTGCCGATGAACTAGGATGACTACCCATGGATGATGTAGATGGCCCTCTGGGGAGTGGTGGCAATTGTTGAAGAGTACTGAATTGGTTTGGCTTAGGCGAGGGATTCGAGGGGGACCGGGCGCGCGCCGCATTTCTTTCTAGCACAAGCCTCTTTTGTTCTTCGGCGTTGACAGGGGGTAAAGTGGGTGGCCGCACAGGTCTTGAGAAATTAGCCGTAAGCTGTGCACTCGCAGCTATCGGCGCGCGCCCACCTTTCGAAACAGGTCGAGCCGCCTGGCCACCGCCTGGGGACGAAACGACCACTACAGGCATGGTTTCATTAGGCGATGGGGAACGAGGAGGAGCTCTTGCCCCAGGTATTTCATCTATCGTAGTGGTGCCAGTCTGTGTCAGCCTGGCGGTTGCTGTAGATTGCCATGACTCCCTCAAGGCCGGGGCGTCAGAATACACACTGGCATCATCGTCGTACTGGTATGGCGGATATACGCCGTCGGTTGCAGCAGAGCCCATCGACGACCGGTCGATGTAATACGAATTATCGTCATTGGACGATGAGGTCGCGGTCGAATGCCGAGCAAAGTGGCTATGCAGCAGTGGTGAGGTCGCCAACTGCTGCGAACCATTTCTCCCCGGAGTCAAGGGGTCGGGTGGATTATAGTCATAGGCTGCGGACTCATCGTACTGCTCGTTATAGCCTCCATAACCCTGGCCCCCTTGTTGATCGACATATCCTACGGCTGCCCGTTGCTTGAACCGTTTTGACGAAGTCCTACGAACAAGTGTATCTAGAGGGGAATGCTGCTTCCACAGGCTTGCGTCGTTGGACATTGCTGCTGCCCTCTTAGCCGTGTGTTCCTCGCGATGGAGTCGTGGAAGGAGAAGAAGAGCATGTTGCCCTCGGCGAAGGCGCGAACTCGGTCGTTGAGCTTGGCTTAGCTCACATTATATCACTCAATCCTTAACTAAATCAGATCAATGTAGATATTACCGCAATGGCAACGTTTCAGTTCGTCTTTAATGGGTACCGAGTCTACATTATAACGACTTGCAGCATCGGAAAATACAAACATTGCAAGTGTCCCGCAACTCACATAAAGAGGCCGGCAGTGTTCTACAAGAATATTTGTACTGGACGGTTATTTAGATTCACGCCTCAAGGCAGTATCAAATAAATGAAATAGCAGCATTACATTGCAAAATGACAAACTGTTCCTGAAGTGTAAATGATCGTCGATGCAACAGAATGTGCGTGGACGCGAACAATCTAACACAGCAAATATAAGGCATAAGAAGGTACAAAATAAACAAAGAGAGAAACCATTGTCAAATGAGGGGGATACGACGTTTTACTATATGCCCGCTCGTCTGCGTGGTGTCTGAGTAACCCTCGCGCCCGCTCCAATCCCCGTGTGCCGAGGCGTACCAGGCACAATGATCTTTGCGCTGCTCCCACTAGCCGCCTTCTTAGCAAGCGCCTCCTCTTCAGCTTTCTTAGCCGTCCTATCCAACCCATTCATTCATTAGCACACTAGCACGTTCGTAAAATATCAAACTCACTCTTCTCGCTGTCTAGCCATCTCGGTCTCCAGCTCAGCCCGCTTTGAGAACTCGCGATCAGCCTGTTTACGTATCCCCCGCCCATCAAAATTCTTCTCCTTGACCGAATAGAATACAGATCCCAGCTCGGCTGAATAGCGTTGATATTAATGTTGGAACACACATGGGAAGCGAGTGGGCGACTTACCAAGCCAGTAAGCATCGACGGCTGTGACCTGAGTCATGTACTCTTTCGACGTAAGTATGAGCTCATGGTAGACGACATAGGTCGGCGTGTCTGAATCGTCATGAGATCAAAAACAAGGATAGGGCAAGGGATAACGTACATCCAAGTCCGTACAGCGCGCTGGTGGGGTGAAGGTGGGTCGGTAGCCCGGACCTAATGTTGACGAACTCGCCAATGCCCTTGACACGGGCCGCTTGATGGAAATACCCAGCGGTAATCGCTTTTCTGGAAGCCTTGTTAGTCAGTGGGTACATCATACGACCGGCGTTCTCACTTACCTCAGAACATCGAAGTCCGTCCCAGCAGAAATGATCTCCATCTTCTGGAATTTCATGATATCTTCCAGCTGGACGCGCACTTCCCGAGCCTTACGCAGCAGCTTGGGGTGCAAGAAATGCCGTATCGCCCAATCATCTCGGTACCTGTACCACTGGTCAGCAAGTTGTGTGGCGGAGTAACGGAATACAAACCAGTGGCTCTTCCACTGGTTGAAGACGTTCAGCAGGGTCAAATGGTCGCTTTCGGGTACATTGAACTTTTCCCTCGCGGCATCGGCTTCTTCCATCCTTTCCTTGGGTCGATGGAACACGCTGGGCACTGACAGCATGGAGACGATAGTCAACATTTCCGAAGAACACTGATAGTCCACCGACACAATCAACATTTTGGCCATCGAAGGTTCCATCGGGAATTCTGACATCTTACGACCAACAGGTGTAAGATCTCCGACATTGTCCAATGCCCCTAGCACCCACAGTTGATACATGGAGTTCAGCATGTTTGCCTTTCGAACTTATCGTTAGTCGATGCAAAGGAGATGGCATAGTGTGCTTACTTGGGGAGGCGGGTCCATGAAGTCAAACTCTAAGAGGTTCTTCACACCGAGGGATTTTAGTAGAAGCACCGTATTGGCGAGATTGGTACGCTGGATTTCGGGGATGTTGTTCTCGAACATTTCATTGCGGTACGCCATCTCGGTATAGAGCCGGTAGCAGAAGCTGACAACCTTCCATTGAGTATTATACACCAACGTAGTAAGCAGGAATACATACCCATTTCCCGTACGGCCGGCACGACCAGTCCGTTGGTTGGCGTTGGCTTGACTGATTGGCGTGATTTGCAGTGCGTCCATACCAACCTTCGGGTTGTAGACCTTGAGCTTGGAGTACCCAGAATCGACGACGTAGAGGATACCGTCGACTACACTCATTAGTCCACGACAGGAGCTGCAGATCCACAGGTAAACTCACCAGTTAATGACGTTTCGGCAATGTTCGTGGCGACGATAACCTTTCGTCGACCGTCGCTAGTGGCTTCGAAGATTTTGGCTTGAAGATCAGCGGGCATTTGCGAGTATATGGGAAGGACCGCCAGGGGCGCTGGTTCATCAAGCTGATCAAGGCGCTCCTGGACCACCTGACAGGTTATTTCAATGTCTTCCTGTCCTGTCATGAAGACGAGGATATCGCCAGGAGGGAGAGATAGATGTATCTGTAGAACCTGCTTTACAGCGCTGTCGACATAGTCTTCACATGGTGATTTGGAATGGAACATCTCGACGGGGAACGTGCGACCAGGGATAGTGTAGCACTGCGCATTGCCGTAGAATTTGGAGAACTAGTGCGCAAGGTTTAGGGAGGGAAATGTATGATCAAAGGATGTCATTCACCTTCTCAGCATTCATAGTAGCAGATGTAACAATTAACCTCAGATCGCGTCGGCGAGACAGGACTGCATTTGGTTAGTTAGCTTAGTAAAGCGGTGCATGGAAGATGCATACTCTTTCTCAACAAGCCCATAAGCACGTCCGTACTCAACGAACGCTCGTGAGCTTCGTCCAAGATGATGACGCTGTACCGATCCAGATCTCCCTCGTTCAAAGATTCACGAAGGAGGACACCGTCTGTCATATCTGAAAGCGGGAATTCATTACAAAGGGAGTCCCGAGTCAGTGAGGTACTCACATTTGATCTTGGTTTCTGAAGATGTGCAATCTTCGAAACGGATGGCATAACCCACAGTCGAACCAAGTTTGCACTATTCACACAAGTTAGAAAGGCGAGTAGTAATGGGAACCAAACTGACCTCCATCTCTTCGCTCACTCGTTTTGCCACAGACATAGCGGCCACACGTCGAGGCTGAGTACATCCAATTAGACCATGTTGACAATAGCCATCTTCGTAGAGGAACTGCGTCAGTTGCGTAGTTTTCCCGGACCCGGTTTCACCAACAACGACAACGACTAGAATAAATCAGTATGAATTGATTGCATGACAATGGTACAGTAAATCCCTACCTTGATTGTCTCGAATAATCTTCATTAATTCTTCCCGGCAGGCGAAAGCAGGCAAATACTCTCTTTGCTCCTTCAACGTACGAGTTCTGGCGAAGTTGCTGACTCCGGCGGAAGTTTTGAGATGAGAGGCAAACTTAGAGTCGCCTTTGTAATCCTCCTTTTCGCCATTCTTCTCCTTCTCTTTGGCCTGCTTTTCAGCTTCGGCTGTTAAAACAAAACAAAACAAAGCCTTCGTGAATGTCCAACCCACGTATTCACGAGAACCCATTAGACGGGTGTAGGAATTGTACTTACCCTCGGCTTCCGCCTCTTCATCCTTAACACCCATAATGTTTCCGAGCGCAGTACCGCTCAATGCTGCTAATTTCGCAGCAGCCTTGGCTCGCTCAGCCTGCTCGCGCTTCTCCTTGACCAAAGCACTCCCTTTCTTCGAAAAGATAGCCATATCACTAGTTGGATCTCGTATAGGGTTGATAGGTTCCAGCTGCTTTGTGAAGACAGTACGCCCGTCCAAGAACGGTGGCTTCAGGTCGTGTACCATCACGTGTACTGTTGACTCCGATTCATCTTCGAAGTCAAGATCCACGCCCTTTCGTGTAGCTACACCGGATGTAACCATACGATTGGCTTCCCAAAGGTCGTTATCGGCATTATACTGAGCTTGCCGAGCTGATATTTTCCTCTGTAGGGAATTAGCGACGCGGTCATAAGGAAGTCGGGAGTTGATGCTCACAACTTGCTTCGTAGCAATCTCTGCTTCCTTCAAGGCACTCAGGTCTTCGTATTGTGCCAAGGGATTGTGTTCTTCATCTCCCGCAACGACACCTTCTTCTGCACCAGTATACCAATCCCTATCCAACCTCACTTGCTCTTCTTCCCACTCTCGCGCGTCCAAACCAAAGGCACCTTCACTGTCATCTGGACTGCCGCCTCTTGCGACGCGGGGCGTGGGTGCATCCCAGCGACGACCCCGGGCCCCGCCCCACCCACTATCCGCATCATCACCTCCCTTCAACATCCTGGGCGTAGAGTCCCATCCGGCGTTGGGAATACGGACACTTGGCGCATCCCGAACACCTCTTACTGATTGAGGGGTGGAGTCCCAAGACTGGCTGCGCTTGTTGTCGTGATCACGTTTGCCGCCCCATCCACGATCACGGTCACGGTTGAGACGACGTTGGAAGTCGCCGAGACCTTTCGGTGCATCGGGCCTCGGTTCTTGCCTAGCCACTATACCCTCTATATACCATGCGTTAAACATATGATGTCATGGAACAGGAGAGACACACCTCTTTGCTTTTCCCTGTTTCGTCGGTGCTCCTCCAATCGCTGGCGCCCCGTTTCAGAAAGACCCCCCGGATGTGATGGTGTTTCTTCGCCGCGTTGACGGATTGTATTTGAGCGTGATGCCGGAAGATTAGGGACTGGGTTGTTGCATTCGGTTTGTGTTGGCAAGGCAGTATTTTAGGCATACATACCTTTGAACATTGGGCCTTCTTCATCGTCTAGGCGTCTTCTCTTCCGATTGTCAGCATCACCATTGGCTGCTTCCAGTCTCTTTTCTTTAGCGAGACGATCCAGTCCAAGTACAGAAGTGCGCGGAGTCGGGGGTTCCAAGGGTTTGGCTGGTCGTCGGAAGGTATGCCTCTAGTGTAATAAATACGAGAGTACATGCAATCAGCAGGATACACTTACAGCATCGTTACGCATAAGTCCGCCCTGCCTAACGGGATCCGGTTCCAGGACTTCGCTATCGTGAACCGTTATACCTTCAACTGGTTTTGGAACATGTCCGCTAGCTTCCTGTTGTGCATGCGATAATATTTCGGCATGCAGCTCAGCAAGAAAGGAGTCTTGAAACTTGCCGAATGCCCTCGCAGCTAATACGTCCATGAGAAAGTTGAACATCAGCGGAAACGATACTCGACAGACCTTTCATGAATCCTTCTACCGAGTTGGTGTTGGCGATATCTACCACTCGTTGCGCAAGGAGGTCATTGGGGTTTATTATGTTTAGCGCGCGAGATAATTTGATGGCTATTTGGTGGAGAAAGCTATTCGGCTGATCTTCAGACATTCGGAGCGCCTCGAGTGAGTAGTGATATAACTGAAGTTATGACTGCAGTGAACGACGAGGAACTCGGGCGCTAAGCCGTGTCTCACGCTTATGTAAGCTCTAACCGAGCGCTTCAGTTACGTCCCAGTTTGAGCTCATGACTACTGCAGCTTCAGCGTCTTGACTTCCTGGACAAATTTAGTAGTGTAGCTTCTATACACCGGCTGAAATAATACAAGCCAGTAGTAATTCTGCTCTATTCTAGCGTTGTATACGTACTTCCGCTACAAGCCTATATACCGTGACATTGAGAGAGTCATACGCAATACGGGCTTATCATTTAGTCGACTCATGCGAACGGGGGCTTATATGGCTGTACAGGAATTGCTCTGAGGGAAGTTCTATGACCTCATACTTCCTAGTAGAATTATGATCTAGGTCATTCGTGTTCCTTATTTTCAAGCCCAATCAGCGCTAGGGATCGCCCTTCCGCCTCTGTCCACGCCTTCGGCCAACTATTCAATATCCTATCAACTCCACCGGTCACTTACTTTTTGAATGTTGGAACCTCTTGCTTCACTGTATCCACCGATGTTTATCCCGCGTCGGGTTACCCCCCTTTCACAAAATCAAGCGCAAATTTATGCCGTGGTTATACCGTCCTCGATGTACATGATCTACATACGTATGTATGTCCCGTCAATATGATCGAACGTACGAGATCCATCCAGAGTCCGAGACTTCTAGAGTGCAGGGCTGAGGTGTATTGTATCCGCCATATACATTCCGGCCAACGCATCCATACAACATGCGAACCTGTAAGTTGTCGAGAAATTACATACTATGTCAATGGAAAGAAAAGATTCTGCACCAAGCAATCGATGTGAAGGTACATACCGGCATTGTATTGATTGAACGGCGATCCGACATTCAGCCTTCCTCCGCCATAGCTGGAGCATGGTGGGGTGATCCAATGACAAGAAACTGTCCATCTTCGCGTAGACAATATGTAAGTCATGTGAGACTACCAGAACTGCAGCCGGCCTTGCAAAAGCGCTTGAGGGCGATAGACATCAGAGAGGATAGGTTGGTAGTTTCCCCGCTAACCACCATCGGGATCTGCGCTGGTCTTTGGCATGGCAAAGGGGCGCCATCAGGTAGACGTTAAACACGGAAAATCAAACGAAAACTCCTTCAGAAACTCCTAAACCACAGCATACCCGGTTTCTCAAGAAGAAAGCGGGGGCAACACCGAAGATGTTGCGGGCGTCGTAGGAAGTAGCGTAGACAAACGCACGTTCCATACGAACGTCGGGTCCTGAGCCTTGTGGACCTGAAGGGACGGGTCCGACGAAGCTCAATGCGACTCGGCGCATGCGAAGATGGATCCCATAAATCAAGAATGGTAAGTACAAGCATTGAGACTTTCCACTGCAGGATGATCGGCCGAGGCCTCGTCGTGAAGTACTTGGCCGGGCTCCCACGAATCATCGGCCTCCGCCTGAGAGAAATGATCTCCCCGAGCAACAATGCGGACTTGGTGCGGAGGGGCGTAAGCGACTTTGATGCGTATTGCAAGGCGGCCGCTCATGGTAGGAAAGTCCTTGCGAGTATTTTGGGTCACCGGAACATGGATCACTGCGCCATAGTAAAGGTTCGGAGAAGCTATCAGTCATGCTGTGTTGTTCTCTTACCCAAACTACCCCAGATGTTCCAAAACTCTCAAGAGTTACGAAGTCCAAAAAGGACGGACGAATGAAAACAACAGAATCCATCACCAGCTGAAGAACATCGTATGCGCTTTTAATGGCTGTGGCGCTGGTGGATAGAGGCCGTGGCAGCTTGCCCGAAGTTATAGCGCGATCACTGTAAACAAGCGGGGTAGTATTTCCGGGGAGAGAGAAACATACGACATATATGGAACATGACGCCTCAGGTGTGCGCATGGAGCACAACGGAACGGTGGTTGTAATTGCATCACATATGCTTCCCACAGATAGATACCGAAAGCAAAACATACGTGTCCAAGTGATCGTCGACGAGAGGTAGGGTCACGGTAGTAAGTATTAAACGTATTTCTTGACCTTTTTGACATCCGCATACCGATCGAACTTGGGTGGTCTTCCAAACTTGGGTTCCACAGCACCTGTAACCGATAACAATCAGAAAACAAGACAGAAACAGTCAAATGCATCCAAGTAAATGAATGTGGATGGAAGGAAGAAGACAGGTACGCACGAAGTACTCGAGAATAAATCTTTGATACATCCGTATCCCAAACTTCACGGAACATGTGCGCCCCTCCACCTTTCGCGCCGTCCAGTCCCCATTGCTGCAAAAAGGAGCGAGTGTCGAAGCCCAAGCGATCGGAGTCGGCGACAATTGGTATTTCCAGTGGCTTTGTTGGATCTGACTGAGGGAGTAAAAGAAGCACATAGCGATGATAGGGGGTTCCACGTTGAGGGTGGGGAGGGATATACGGAGTATGGGTATTGAGGTCCATTAGCCGTGACTGCGTAGCAGCAGAAAGGGGAATATTAGGCCTAATGTCAAGCCGTAAGCGTCTGAAGGGCTGGGCAAGGTGTTAGCGATTACTCACTGCAGCCAATGTAGATAGGTGGTAAATGACTGGGTTTCCACATGGGGAACATCTGTAAATCGGTAAGTAAAATGCCTTTATGACTCTGTAAGTCCTTACCTGGATCCACCATTAGAAGAGTATACAGCTTAGCTTCCGGATGGAATACGGTGGTGAAGACATTGGGGCGCTTTGTGGTCTATTCTCCACAAGGTTCGGGGAAGAGAATTTGATGCAGACGTCAACGTCAAAAGTCTGAAGTAGATAAGAGGAGACCAACCTGACGGGGGAACACAAAGGCGCCTGGCTCCACTGGAGCATGAACTTTCTGTCCCTCTCGCAGTTGTTTCAGAGTCGACGGAACGGTAAGACGCACATCAATGGAAGGGTGGAGGGCGGGGAGCACGTCGGGCACCACATTCATCTGATGAATACGCTCCATCTGTTACGGAAGCTCAACAACAATCATAACCCACAGCAACAAACCACAAACCAGCAAATCGAGGTCACCATCCTTCCGCCACCGTTGTTCTGCAAGGTGACGATAAACAGGCTGGGACATGTCGCCTATATGTGCAAAGTAGTTAGTTCATGAAATACCAGTACGAGTTGCAGAATAAGCACCCATGGCATTGACAAACTTCCACCTAACCTCGGGAAGATTCGCCCGACTTTGCACCTCCAGGATGTTCAACTTCTTCCTCATCTTTTCCAACTCTTCATCATTCCGCACCACTGCTGTCTCTGCCTTCTGGATGTCGGCCCGCAGCTCTTCAGCCTCCGCCATGAGCAACTCACTATCCTTCTGGATGACCTTCAACGCCTCATCGTACGCAGGAATAACACCCTTTGCTACCGGTCGATTCCATTCCTTGGGTTTCTCCAGGGAGATGTTAGGCCTTTGTCTTCTTCTGCGTACGTTCCTCCCCCCTGTCTTCGGTGCAGCCTCTCCCTCTGCTTGTGCGGAAGACTTTGGTGCTCCTTCAACGGCGGACGGCGGCGGAGGGGGGGTGGATGAAGGTCTAGTGGCTTCCGCGGCCGCTTGGGCCGTCGCATTGCCCCGTCTAGCGGTATAAGTGAGTGGCTTCGCACATACCCTCCGGAGCACGAACATGATTTCCTGAAAAAGTCACAAAACTTTCGCCACGATTTGCGACGCGTTCGTTGGTCTTGTTGTGCTTTGTTGATTTCAAAGGCTCAACATCCTGAAGTGCACGGCGGAAAGGCTTGAATCAGCGCTTGTTGATATCGACCTCGACGCGTCGTTGCATTGTCACCGTACCGTTCAGGATATGTGCAGGGTAAACTCATTGCGACCAACCTGTATTGGCCAAATTACTGGGGGTCTCCTTCAGGCTGTATCTTATCGCACGACCTAGATCGCCAATCAACGGAATACTAGCGGCATAACGCCCATCAAGTTTCGAATAGGTACACCTCCTGGATGCTTCCGAATATGATGTGCTGCCATCTCGTCGCGGAGGTATATCAGATATCAGGGCAACCATAAACTAGTTGACACTCGACGTCAAAAATCCTAGGGGTTGGCCGCCATCGCCAGCGACAGGTATCGTGCTCGATCACTCGCAAACGTTCAAAAAATCAAACATTCAAACGATCACTGTGACATGTTAGCAACATATTTCTGGAGGTGGCCCCTTGGTGCGGTGCAGTGGTGGTGCAGTGATGAAGTATGGTGGCTCACGACACACGCTAATGTAGGTGCTTCTCCTATTTCCAACAAATCATACCGTGTGTTTGCATCATGCCTCGGTTTCATATCCCCCATTTTTAGGTGTCTCGGAGCGATCTGAACATTCGGTATTATCCACCGCAGCCCGCGTCGGGCGTCGTGCATCAAACCAAGAAAGCCGCATGTTCAACTGCTTTCTCCATCTCGCCCGTATGGTCCTGATTCTCCAAGTAGGTTGTCCTGTTGATAACCTACAATAGTTCTGATATTGCTGTGCACTACCTGGCGCACATCCCCCCTTGCAACAATCTTGGTGGCGCCGAGTCTGTTCATCTCATCCGTTTACACGTGGCTGGTTCTGTCTTCATGTCCTAAGCGGGCTCGACATGTGAGTCCTCATGGTTTCATGGAGACTGCTCTTATACGATGCAAACAGAGCAACGCCACATAAGCACATTGTCTTGTTTTCGAAACTCATGTTCTAATGATCGAAGACGTGGCCCCCTCCTCAGCAGAGCACTTGGTTTTCCTAGGCCAGCTGATACCCCATCGTGTCCGGGCTGCAGTCAAGCACAGGGCGGCCCCCATACCGGCCCATATGTTTCCCCGCGCACCAAGATACTACAGCAAGCATCACCTCGTGTATGCTGGAGATATCGCCACATAGGAGTCGACTTTATTGTCACCGAAACGCAGAACGATTTCGGTCTCACTACCCCGGCCAAACAATCTCATTCTCCGTATGTATATTTAGACTGGCTGTGACTCAACCGGATCTCTGAACAACTGCCTTGAGGCTAGCCACCTCGCGCCAATTGCTGCCTGTTCGGGTTTATCGATTGATCGTCAGTCAGTCTGCCAAACATATGACACACCTTCAGTATGTTTTATCTCTGATCTCACTGGATGGCGCGAAGTCGTTGCCTCGAGGGCCCGTAGCTTGGTCTTGCTTAACCGCCAAAGTTGTATACAGGCGCTTTACAGCCTGCGCCGAACCGATGGAGTTTGGACTTTACAGATGGTAACCTTCGTGTCGTCGCTTTACTTCTCAATCCAACTACAGTAACAAGGCTAGTACTTACTCCACTCTCTTTCTCTTCAGAAGACATCGCTTAGCGATGTTCTATCGCATTTGAGACAATACAATGTGCACCCGCCCCGTATTCCTTCCTCTGGTTGCAAACTGATCGTTCTTCGTGATTCTGATCAGTAACCAACAAAATTACCACGGCCCTCTACACCGGCCTCGGGACGGGCAGCATCCTCAATGATCGATGATCCCACTGGCAGGTGATCAACCAACAAAGTAGCACTTTGGTCCCTGGGACGATACGCAATTCGGCGCGTGACCTCGGGAACTGCTCCCATACCAGTGCCTCCAACTACCTCCGCGGCTCGCGTCGCGTCGATTCTTTCTCGTTGATCATTCATTTCGGAAGCCCTCGTGCCCTCCTCGAAGCCCTCCGAAGACCTTCGAATTTGTTATGTCAGAAAACCAACTCAGACAGAAACGATAGCACAAGGTCTACGACATCTCAGACATGTCAGACAAGGCATGCGGCTGGACAGAAGCTGCTTCGAGGACTGTTTGTGCTTCTTCAACAGGCAACATGTACTTCCAGAAACACGGAACTGCGCTGGGTACTTGATAGCTGTCCGATTTGGCTCCACTCGCGCAGTCAGATTTGACACACTGGTGCCTTCTGTCGGTCTACAGTGTACACATCCGATCCAATTCATCATCCAGCTATCCGCCCCCCCTACCTATTCCAAAAAATAACATGGATTCTCGGAACACGTCGATGTCAGTCCCAAGAATCACTAATCGTCTCCTTTACTTCTCCCTCGACGCTCACTTGCGTACTATCTGTCAAAGATCCTCCCGCGGCTGGACGTCGAAACTCTCGAAGGTCGTTTTGGCGACGCTTGCTCCCAAAACGCGTCGAACAATCGACCAATCTGTCCTGAGATGCAGCGCACTCGTCTCTCATCCTGTACGTGTGCTTGACGAACCGGTAAGCGTAGATACCGAAGATCGATTACTTGCTTATCCGTCGTCGTTCCGGTTCTGATCACTGATCACTGATCATCCATCATCGACACCCATCACCCGTTACCCATCATTAATCAGCGTATATCGCGCAGAATCACTCATTGGGTTCATCACTGTATATATCTGGTATCATACCACCCATTTGGTTCTTGAAGGCTGACGCGCACACCCGAGGCGACGCGCAGCGATTTGGTTAGTCTCTCCGCTCCGTCGCTGAGATGGAAAGAGGACTATCCCATGGGGCTTAATTGAGCACCCGCACCGCTGAGTGGAAAGCCTCCCGAGTTTCCGAAAGCACTTACACGTTGACCCCCGAATCGGCCCAAGTTTCTCTTGGAGATCCAGACCACTACCACCTACGTCCACAATGACATGCATAACGCCTCACTTGTTCCCTCGCCCCCTCATTGGAGGCTCCCCTCGTTTCGTCAAGAACAGGAACACGAAAAATGAACACAATTGGAGGGTGAGTAAAGCGTCAGTCTTCTCTTCATTTCGGTCGTTGAATCCTAATTTCCATACAAAACATAAGCTATACTTCCGCTTCTACCTCCCCACTCCCCACCCTTCAATCCGAACATTCTATGATCATGATCAATATCAATCTTAACGTTCGCCTCGCCCTGCAGTCTCTAGCTCTCGGAAGTCTGAGCCAGGGACCCAGAAATTCCCAAATTCAAGGACAATAGTTACACGCTACATGCCCTAATTCTGCAACCCCACCCCAACCCCCCACGTTCAACCCCAAATTCCACTATCAATCCCCCGCTCCTTCCTTCGCTTTCTCAGTCAGCAATCAGCAATCGGAACTCAAGCTCTTGGTTCGATCAGTGATCGATAACAGTATACTGCTCGTGCCAGTGACTAACTACTTCTAATCGCCTCATCGTACCTCAACATAAACGCCCATCGACGTCTTGTGGCCTTGTACCCGTGTGGTCCTGTGCCTTCGTGGCGTTAAAGCCTGTTGAAGCCCTACTAGATACCTTCCTACATGCATCCACTATCTGGTATTCTAGCTGTTAACACCCTCATCTTACTCCAGAAGCCTACACAGAGTCATTCCGGTGGCTCGTGGACGTGTGGGCGTACTTCTTCAGGGATGGTAGGTGCAAGTGCAATCTCCACCGTTCGATGCGTTGGAGATGGGTAGAGATTAGTGATTGATGATAATCGCGTTTTTCGAAAACACAAACGAAGCCGAACGTAGATTACGACGCTTCAAAGCCTCGGCTCCACAGGACACCCAGTACCTCATTAGCATTATAATACAGTGTCAACTTGGATCTAATGTGTATGAGTGCACATAAATGATACGCATAGTGGCACAGGGATTGTGTGCGTTATCTGCGCCGATCTCCAGCTTCAAGCTCTTCGGTTCACGCCGTCTCACACTAAACTAGTGGCAATGGATATCTATGAATGAATGAATGAATGAAGATGAATGCCAAGAACAAGGAAAGGCAAAAGGATGGTATTACTAGCGTAAATCATGCACTGTATGACAAGTTCGCGATTTCATTTCCCTTCATTCCGTTTCATTTGCATGCGCGGTAATTAGCGTTGTATTACAGCAAGGTACATAATTATTGATATGGGTATCAATGTGCGACTGTGCATCTAGCGACTGTGTATCTAATGGTTCACCCTTATCTACGCGAAATAACAGTCAGATAGTCGGGGGCATCATTACTGGGACAATCGCGAATAATGAATAGTAAAGGTAAAGCCACGCGTTGTCGGCTACACGTCCCCTTCAGCTACGCTCACCACCACAGCCACCACCAGCACCACCCCACAACCTAGTACCACTCACATGAAGAGACCGCAGTATCTAGACCAGCAGAACCCCTAGCATCCTCCCCCCAAGAGGGCATCAAGGAGGTGAGACGGTAGCCCCTTATATTAGCGCCTCGCCCCTTATCCCCTCTCCACCCTCCCTGCTCCTCCTGTCACCCCTGCCTCCCAGCTACAGCCCAGATGTCCAGATAACCGTTATGTCGAGTTACAGCTGGGGGTGGTCCATTGTCATCGGACACGATACGCAGATGGGGGTGGTACACGAGGCTGATATCTCCAATCTACAATCTCGCTGAGGATAATGAGAAGATAGTAACCGTTACCGGTGCAATGTGACCATGCGAGGCGTGTAGGTTGCGGTGCTCAAGTAGCACTGCGGTATCGCGGGTGATGTAGAGGTGTTGTAGCGTGCACCGGGACCTCGACAAATGCGTATGTCACGCATCGACGATGATATGACTCAAGAACACGAGGCGGTCTATCTACTCGTGTTCACGAGTGTCAAGGGCAGCAATGTGTCTCCCATGGCGACGTAAATGGGTATACACCATTGTCACATAGCCGACTCGAGTGTGTTTCCTTACCAGCTCGCCTCTCTCAGTGTCCTACCTCATCCTGGATCGTGGGTAGGATAAACATTACGCGTGAATGAGTCATTGGAGAATTAGAGTCGAGGTCTATTCGCGGCTTAGATAGTCGAGATAACCAACGGCTATGGGCACTCGAAGAATCACTCTATGATTCATGATGATGTATGGTGTCCAAATGCATGAATGGCTCTCCTTCAGGACTTCATTTCGGTGGCTATAGTCCCATAGTCTTGTAGTCTTATATTGGCCTTGTCACATCTATATATATAGGATATAGGTTCTACTTACCTGAATTATACAGAGATTAGAAGGGTTGTACTAATTACCCGAGTACGTCTGGACGTAGGGGGCTTAGCCGTGGGAATCGACGCTTCGTTGGCGCCAACTCCGTTTCCCTTTTACCCTTTAATACTTTCGAATACTTAGGAAGCATGGGCAAGCCGTAATCGAGTTGTTTGTTCTGCGTCGTGTGCGCGTTCACTGATACTGCTATGTAAACTAGACTAGAGGTAGTTAGTAATCGTTTCGCCGTTCGTTTCTATATACATACTGATTACTGATGCCTGATTGTCGGATTCCGGAGACGAGAGAGAGACGCGCGATGCGATCATACTTTGCCAAAGCCTGTCTTCTTTCCTCTCGGCATAAAAATTGCGAGTACGCAAATACGGAACACAAAAGGTAGAGTATACGCAAAAAAATTGAGCAGTGGGGTGATAGTACAGTCGTCGTAGCAGGTACTGAGCAGTAGTGGTGACATAACCCCTTCTCGCCCCTTTTCGATCCACTCCTTCTAATCGCGACCTTCGTACCTTCCGCCGGGTGTACAGATTCTGCAAAGTTCACGATCAGCAGCCTGGTGTAGCTGGTCGTGTGCCATTCAGCTGTTTGCTATATTCTATAATCTGTTTTCTATATCCCGTTTTCTATATTCTGCGTTCTGTGTTCGAGTAGGACGTTCTATGTTCTGTTCTGCTCGTGTGTTTCTGATGAGACCGTCATATGATCAACGATGTATCTGATAAAGTGATATTCTGGTATTCTGTCGCGGCGGTTGTATTGGTGGGAAAGAGAGAACACGGAGGAGTCTCGTAGAACGTCACGCGACTCGCGTGCGGTCTACCACACCGTACCCGCATCAATTCGCACCACATCAACCACATCAACCCATACACGCATTATACATCGACCCACACATACACGTTACACATTAGAAATCAATACATACCCCAACGCAACCCCAACACCCCAATTCTTAGAGTTCGTTCGAATCCGAGTTCTGAAGACCATCTATCGGACTCTCCCTTAACGTTTAACCCCTACGCACACGCCTGTCCCAGTCTCCTCCAATACCAATGGCAAACTTGTGCGCATGACCAGTCGACGCACCCTATATTCTACATTCATTAATGATCGTATGCCATTCCAAGTTCTTCTCGCGAATTCCTTCTCTCCGTTACTCCCGCCGGGTCTGCGTCTCTGCCGCCATGTTAGTAATTTGCATGGTCCTCGTTAACTTCTCAAGCGTTCTTCTGTTCCCATTATTCTCATTATTCCTATTTATAAGTTCCTACACATTTTTAACAGCGCAGGGGTCTGGCAAGGGTCTGGCAGGGGCCAAGGGGTTCAGGAGAGGAAGGACGTCCCTCGTTCCACCAGCTTCCACCATGGGAGAACGATGGACTACCGGGGTCTTGAAAATGAGAAAGTGGGGTGTCAGTCTCCCTGCAACACCTGGAAGTCCTTCTTCGACCTTCTGTTGTCAGACACCACTCGTGACCAACCATTCAACCCATCCAATGCTAACTTCTTCATTATCAGAGTGATTATCATTATTGAATCGCATCGCATCCTTCTCACCAGACATGTGCATACGCGGTCCACCGCATCAAATTGCCCCATAATTCCATAAATTCAATACAAATATTACCCGCGCTTTGGAGCGCCTCACGGTGCGCCTCGAGGACCGTCCCCGTCGTACACCATCGTCCGCCAATCGCCCTAAGCGTGCGGCCTTGAGGTCTGCAGGAGCCAAGCCAAACGCTGTGCCCTCGCGTACCCGTATGTCCGCACGCGCCACGCGTACATGCGGGACTTGTTGGACGATGTGGGTGCTCGTTTATTCACGTTTATTGGGACTTGGATTTACGTGGTCACCGGTCACCTATGTAGTAGGGATACTTGATCGTGCGCGTGTGGATGACCTTTTGGTTGGTTTATCACGGCGACATTTACTTTCTTTTACATATCCTGACATATGAGTATACGATCACCTGTTGTGGTATGATATCATGGTACCCGTACACCACACACACAAGCACATTACAACATACATTACAACCCACATTACACGTAGGCCACCCCAGAATGTATACACATACCCCATTAATATTCGTCCTCAAGATACGATATGATATTCCACCTGTCGATAGGCATGTGAATGCAATGTGGATGATCTCTGTTCCACTCTGTTACTGTTCCCCTTTTGATCGCCTGTCCCCAGGTCCCCGCCGATCGTCTATTTCATTATTCACCTCGTTCGTACTCCACTAAACAGATCGTACTTACGGTCGGGCGTGTAACTGCCCCGCGCACTACCAGAGCTACTAGGCACCGGAATGTATTATGTAATGCTCGAGATTCACTTGGACTATAGCTGGTCTGCACTTAAAGCTTCTATTTTATATGTCATATGTCAATATTCCTTCGAATACTCTCGTCAGTGGACTTCGACTGGTGTTACTGAGTCCACTGGGCACACTGGGTACACTTGGAGGACATGTGCTGGATAGGACGAATTGTACACGTCGGCGGCGGCCGAGTCTGATTGAGGGCGGTGAAGGGGACGGGGACGGGCGATCGGGAGGGAATTAGGACGAATACACGAGCTGTATTGCTATATGTATGTCTCCAAGCGTACCCAGCGTTATGTAGGGTGTCTGTGGGGTACATCATATGATGGCAATAGGACGAATACACTTGCAGGACGAATCCAATCTCAGTAAATAGGACGAGTTGCGTACGTATGGCGCCTATGATCGTCGTGCCCGTCCGAATTCGCCTTCTCCTGGACGATCCCTCCTCGATCACACTCGGGCATACAGTTTGTTGGGATGGGATACCCGGGTGCCCCTCTCGCGTCGCAGTGTCCTCCGTTTCCTCTCTCCTCTCTCCTCCGGCCTCCTCCCCGAGGCCTCCGGTACCCCTCGATCATCGACCCCTCTTCCTCAATCGGCCACAGCCCACCCATGAGACCAGTAACAATCAGTGACCCGGTCGTCGCCAGACTGACCTACAGGATTGTGAGTTGCCGCTCGATAGATAGGGGGTCCCTAGTCCCTGTTCGCACTAGTCCCTACCGCCCTTTCCCTTCACCTCCCTAACGCCTATTCCTTTTCTAAGGAACCCCGTTATACGTCGAATCCCTGAATAGTAAATCATATGCTAATATACGTGCAAGCAAAACACGCCAGCGCTAAAGCGATAACCATTCAGATACTCCTCTCCTCTCCTCTCCTCTCCTCGTCACCACCTACCGCTCCCTAACCACTAATTCCTTTCCTTTCCAAGTCCCTATCCCTTTTCCCTCTCCTCCGAGTCCTCTCCCCTTAACTCCCTGCCTAAATCTAATCTTCAACTCCAAGTACGGGCTAACTCCCTCTGGTGGCAGAAACGCCCTGCGCAATACAAATGCATATACGTGCACACGGGAGAGCTCCGCGCCTCCAGACCCCCGACGTAACCCCTTCCTACTCTCCTACTCTCCATCTCTCCATCTCTCCATCTCTCCAAACGTCAATTTAAACTCTCCCACTCCGAGGATTCATGGATGCAGCTAGGCGTTCCACCTCGAATTTCGGTGCGATATTTGGAGGGCCCCTTCTCCGGTGTGGCTCTAGAGCGTGACGCTGCTACTACAGCTTCCGCCTCCGGCGTTACACCCGCTGTTCCATTAGTCGATTATTCGGTATTCGATTAAGATGATCCAACGGCGCTCGAGGAGTACCTTGGATTCGATTGGGGTTGGGGTTGGAGTGTTGGAGTGTCATGTAAAGCCTAGGCTTTGAGTTTTGAGGCCGAATAGACGTAGGGAGGACGAATGGAAGGATGAATATGGTTGAATAGACGTGGGGTGGAGGAGGAGAACATCCCGGACGTGCACCGTAACTCGCGATCGTGGGTGTGTCGTGCTATGTTTTGGTCTTGATAGTGCGTTTTCCAACGATTAGCGCTTGGCCGTGTCTTCTGTCCGAGTATGTCTTCATGAATGCGATGGTCCTTCTCCCGCATACTTGCTAGACGTCCAAAGCGATGTTGGACAGGATGAATGTAATATGTCACGATTGTCACATGTCATATGTCGAACATGAATTAGAACGCGTTGACATTAGACATGTAAACGCCGGATCCACGAACATTCAACTGGACGATCGATACATCGATGAATGTTCAGCGTTCAGCGTTCAAATTCAACCGTTCGTAACTCGATGCATATTCATATATTCACATGCAAATTCCACAATTCCAACTGGGCCCCTATTCGAGGAGTTAGACGTCGGTGGCGCGTAGGCGTAGACATAGACCTAGATCTGAGGTTCTCAGTCTCAGTCTCGGTGCGCAACATTCAGTACTCATGATCAGTATTCCGGGCCACCGGCACCGCACCCCGCATGAATGATTACATAATGATCAACGAGCCTTCGAACATGATGCATGCGTAGCAAAACGTCCAAGCTCGCACTCCCACAATACTAACGCTAACACTAACCATGGACAAGACGATATTCGATATACGATATACGATACACGATATCCTACCTATCGCGGCTCCGAGAATCTTGTCTACGGCCTTGATATCTACATTTCCAGTGCTCTCCCATTTACTCAGTTCAGACGACCCTTGCGCGATCAAGTCAACGACCTCGATAAATTGATACGCAACATCAACCGCGATGCATTCGAGTCGACATCTACTATACTACTGCCACTATATCTATCTTCGCACTGTACTGCCACGATGAGAGCACGGAGGATGGAGGGGTAACAACAGAACCAGGTATATACACAACATCAACATCAACCAACCTCAACTCCTTCTCCACCGCCTATGATGGGGAATGAATTACAGATAATACAAATGATAAAATGGTAAAATGATAACGAGCATGAGTGTAACAGTGCATATAAGGGTGCATGTAAGAGAGCATGGATGTAATGAGAGAGGAAATGAGGAATAATGAGGGAATGGACGGGGAGTGGTGTACAGCAATAAGAATAAGTAATATAACGGACTCGGATAAACTCAAGGATAACGTTCAATCTCGCAGAGTAAGGAGAGCAATGGGGTGGCGCGTTATGAATGCTCGGTTGGGCGTGCGGGCGAGGGATGTCGCTCGGAGTAGGCAAGAGGAAGGAGGTAAAGGCCGGAGGTTTGAAGTGGGCAAAGTGAGGAGATGGGGATTTTAGAACGGCCTGACCCCCTCCTGCTCCGCCTCCGCCTCCTGCACATGCGGCACGCGCCGATACCTAAACCCCGCCTCGTCGCTCACGATCTCGCCCAAATCAAAATATCCCCTCGTATTGCTAGTCGTGTGACCGTGCTTCTCGCTCCATGTGGTATTGCTTAACGGTGAGTTCAGCGGGGAGGCGCAGAGCGGGGAATGGAGGGGCGAGTGTGGTGAAGAGGGCGTGGGCGTCCACCGCCCCCCGCCCATAGCCTTGCAGACCGCCGAGTGGCGCGTGAGGGGATACACGGAGAGCTCGCCGAACGGGCGCGCGTCCTCCGAGATGGGGGATGTCGCGCGACTCGAAGCGTTTCCGGAAGTCTTCGTGTTATGGGAGGCGGCGTTGTTCATGCCCTTCAACGTATGATGCGGGTGTTGGGATAAAGAGGAGAGGGCGGCGAGGACGTCCGCGGGGAGGGTGGGTTGCGTGGATGTGAGGAGGGAGACGCGGCGCTTGCTCCTCGTACGCGTGCGCGGGATGGCGGGCGACGTCGGTGTTACGGGAGAGTCCAACGAGGAGGCGCTCGAGTGGGAGGACGAGGATGTGAGCGAGGAGATGGAGGGCTTGCCCTTCACGGACTTGACCAGCTCCGGGGTGTGCTGCCGCTGCGGGATCCCGTGGATCTGGTCGAAGCACCCGGCGCACACGCGTGCCTTCTCCACGACCGGGCTCTCCTTGGAGGCGTACACGGAGATGGGGGTGCGGTGGGGCGGGTGGGTGAAGGGGAGGACGGGGGAGGAGGTGTCGAGGAGGGCGGTGGTGTGCGCGGTGCAGGCTGCGCAGAAGATGGAGCCGCATTTGCGGCAGTGCTGGAGGGAGGGGGAGGTGAGTATATTCCTATTATTGGTTGGGTTAAGTGGGGGAGGACTCACGTGTCTGCGCTCGAACATGGAAAAGCGGACCCGGCAAAAGAAGTTGTCGCACACGGATGCGAGGGTGTCTTCTTTCCACAGGTGCTTGGGGAGGAGGACTGCGAGGTGCTCGTTTGCGCGCAGCTTCGTCGAGGTGTAGCCGGAAGCGGAGGAGGTTGAGTCCGCGGAGGAAGAGGTTGAAGAGAGGGAGGAGGTGGAGGAGGCTGTGAGGGTGGACAGCTGCGATGAGGAGGGTGATGACGACGGGGGCGGCGATGCGTCGGTGTCGATATCCTCGAGCACGGGTAGCGTCGGCAGAGCGGGGGGGACGGATGGCGGGGACGGGTGCTGGGCGTCGTATGCAGCGAGGGACACTGTTAGCGCAGACATCGTCATAAGATAGTCCCGTGATGTTGGTTGGGGGAGGATGATAATCGGAGGGGGGACAGGCGAGCGGAGGGAGATGAGATGTGCGGTGGCCTTTTGAATGGGGCGTTGCCTGCCTCCCTTCCCTCCGCGCGTTACAATCAATATCCCAATCCATCCACCCAACATCTCACCGGATCTCGATCCCCGGCCCTCCCACACTCCTCCAAATCCGAGAGATCCCATCGGGAGATGTTTGTGAATGCTTGTGGGTGTTTGGGCGAATGAGAGAGGGTCGTGTTTTTTCGTTTTTTCTTCGGAAGAATCGATGGCGATGGCCCGTGTTTGGTGCCACCGTTTGGTTTTGCGATTTCGGATTACTTCCGTGCTTTCCACGTGTCGGCCTCTGTTCTTCTCGTCCTTTGCTCCTTCGCTCTTTTACATTCTCCTTTTCGAAGGTTTTCCTGGTAGGCCCTTCCCCGGCGCTTCCTCGCCTCTCCTCACACGCAACTCACACGCAAGGATGCTGCGCGCAACCACCCATCGATGCATTCCCACACCCAGCTGGCTACGGACCGGTCTGCACACCGCGCACTACGACGTTGCTAGACCAACTTCTACCTCGAACATCCCACCACCGCCTCTCCATCAACATCATCGTCCTCCCCTCTATCAAGGCATCAACGCCGCCTGCCGTTCCCCACCGCCTACCATCGCGCTTACCGATTACCGTCCCCCCAACGAATCCGAGGGAAGCCATCACATACCCGAGCGAAGCTATTCGCTGTTTACGCTCTCGTGCAGAAGTACGTACGTACACTATCGCCAATCGCCAAGTGCGACGCGCACAGCGTACACGTACGTATACGTACACATGTTCGTGTGTCTGTGTACATGTAATAGCCTCTGCTTCGCCTTACCTCACACTCTGAATTCGAATTTCCATTTACATTTCTTTACCTTTACGCCGGTAACGTTAGCGTTAATGTTTTCGCGCTTGCCGACGGTATTAAGGAATGCATGTTCGCGAACTCCAAGTGTGAAGGGTGCTTGCCGTGGCTGGGAGCGGTTGTCTTCTGCAGTGCCCGTGCCCGGTTCGATGTCGAGCATCGGAGTCCGCAAGCAAGTGTTCCCGCTTGCCGACGCACAGCATCGATCGCGAGCGACGACCGCATAATGTTAATGAACGGCGACGGCCGACGACTTTCTCATGTCTCAAAAGCAAACGCTAGATGTGAAAGTGCTCGTCGTCGTCGTCGTGTGCTCGTGGACGCGAATGCGAACGTGGATGGGACTGGTCGTCGCGCGGGTGTTCAGACGGTGATTAAACGCTATGCGGATGTTATTAGACGCTAGAGTGCCCGTCGCCCGTGTCCGTGGGTGGTTGTCGTCGCGTGCATATGTCGCCGTGCCTTGACGACGCGCACATACGTGCATCGTGCACATCCAAGTTAGAGTTATTTAATCCCGCTGGTCCATAAGAACCTAGGTACTCGGCGTGTATACCCAGCTCCTGCATACCTGCGTACGTGCGACCCAGAAATTGTGGACTGTGGATCCTTCACGCGGAGAAACGCCGCAGAAAAGATGGTTATTTATTTTTCGGCGTTCAAATATCCAAATAGCCAAGGAGGAAAGAGCGGTGGAAAAGGGAAAAGGTACCGCAAGCACGGAGAAAAGGGAAACAGACGCGCAGCCGCGCGTAGCCTGTAGGAGAACGGAGTGTGAAACAGAAGGGGGACAGAAGGAGAAAAGGAAGGAGAAAGGAGTGGAAAGGAGGTGGTAGAAAGGCGGGAGGAGGCGCGTGCTTCGCTCCCGAGCATGGACGCCGGCCAGAGACATGTGCTCTGACATATGATTTTATGCTCTTACCACTCTTTCCTGAGCCGGACGAATGAAAAGGCGTGTATTGGGAATCACGAATGTAATACAGAGCAATCGCAAGAGAGTCGATGATTGGGTGCTTGGGTGCTTGGCCTTGGGCGTGGTGTACGTCTGTGAAATGCAATCGGTGACGTTGGAACGTTGTGAGTATGTGGCTGTATGTGGTCAGTGGATGATTGGTGGCGTCGAGTAAAGTTGGAATAACGTTAGCATTCTGGGAATTCAGATAACCTTCCGACAACCTTCTTTCAATTTCAGCCTTCCAACAATCTTCCAACAGAGTTCCAACCTTCCAACAGAGTTCCTGCCCCTTCGTATATCGCGTAGTGAGCATGGCAACCCTGGCATACAGTTCGAATGTACTATGTAACGTACTGACGTTTGCGGCGGCGGGATGGAGTTCGGTGGAGGATAGCGCTCAGCTTGACAGAGTTGGAATGAGAATGGATGCATTGTGAGGTGTTGACGTCACACCATTCAATTTTGAAATTGAAATCCACAGTATCATCGATTCATCTTCACGTTGAAAATGGAAAGTATATGCATGGTGAAAGTGTATGCTGTAATTATGACATACGCGTACACCGCCGAGCGTTGTGTTTAGTACGTTCAGTAGCAGGATCCGCCACCACAGCACAGCAACGATTGGCGTACCAGGAAGTACGTACGGGACGCGCCCACCAACACCGACGCCGACACCGCCAGCGTACCGGCTGAGTATATGCGCAGCGCAGCGGGTACTTCCCGTACCGGCACCTACGCGTCCTACGCGTGCACAGCATACGCGAGGAGTATTTATGCACGCGATCACCGACGTGAGCTCCTCAGGTCGCCGAGTCTGCGCCGGAGCAAGGGAAGAAAAAAGGAAGCACGACACCACGAACACGGACACCGAAACCGAAACCCATACCGATATAAAGTAAGCTGTACGCGTGCGCGTGCACATGGGAGGACGTACCGCCTCCAGGACCCACCAAGTCAACGCTATATCCGAGCGTAGTAAGCGCGAGCAGAGACCACGACCACCGAGTGTCTGAGTGTCCCGCCCTCCCCAATTCGCGCGCACTATCCTTGTTCCACGTCAAATTTACTCCCGAAGTCCGAGCCTCCTCGGCCACCACCAGCTAGGCTTGCACTGCGCGCTACCGTATACCAGGGCCCGAAGGTTCGAAGTGTGGGCGGTTGGGTGGTACGTAGGGCTTTGGTGGTGGTGTGGTGTGGTGGACCCGACTATCGAGTCTATTCTCAACATTAACGTTAGAACGTAAGTAACGTACCGCGGGCGTACATGTAGCTGGGTACGTACGCCTCCCGCGTGCGCTCTAATCAATATCAATACTCAATCAATATCAATACGAGATACGTAGATACGTACTTACATGTAAGGTACGATCGCCCACCTGCTTCCGTTCATCCCAGCGATCATTAGCTCGCAGCTCGCAGCTCGGATCCACCATTCCGCCTTAACGACCACCAAACCCTGCCTACGCCCGAGTGTGTTCCCGAATCACCGCGGACATCCTCATTAAATTACAGTTGGTACTTCCCATACGTATGCGCCTTTTTACGGGTTAGAGCGTTAGCGGGTTGGGCTCTTTGTGGATATCCCGGCCCACACGCGGTAGACTGTGCGATACGTATCTGGCACTTGAGTGAGTGAGTGAGTGAGTGATAAGACCACTAGGGGAGGTCGGGAGGCGGGGGTAAATCTAGAAATTTGACATTCTAACTGGGTGGTAGAGTCTCAGGGACTGGTTGATGGGAGAGTCATACGGACAGATGGTAGAGACACGAAGACGCCCGCCGGCCGCAGCACCGCTGATCATCTTGCTAAATGACTGAATACTGCAGGAGACCGGAGGAGGTCTGTAAAGGGAGGTGGATGTATTTGGATAGTACTGTGGTGGATGGTGGTGGATGGTGGTGGTGGTGGTGGTGAGCGCCGGGGAGATTGAGGCGCTCGCCGTTGATCATCTCACTCAGTTGCCAAATCGCTACATCGCCGTCACTAAATTTAAATTGGTGAGTTCTCCTGTACGCCTCCTCGATCTCCTATTTCCCGATAACGGAATCGTCCGATGTCGGCGCCTCCCGCTCAATACACAGCGCGCAGAACGTTAGGATTGGTGATTCGTAGTGTTATGATGTTATCCCATGATGCACGACTTGCGTCGTAGGTATACGAAAGCGAGAGGCGGACAGCGCCCGATCGTTGATGATTAACGCTTCAAAGCTTCAATGCTCCATGTATACGTGCTAACGCATGATGTGGTATATGTATGTGTTGGTTCGTGCTGTACGTAGCTGATGCGTGATTATCACTTGTCAGGCACCAGTTGTATTTAGGCATCTGAGATGATGGGGTATGGGATGGGTGGTGTAGCGCGTCGGCGGCTGGGGGTGGCGCACCATAGATGATATGATATGGATGATACGACATGATATGGATATGGATATGGATATGGGTTGCGCGGGACGGGTGAGATGGGAGAACGGGAATGGAGGGGAGGAGGTCTCCTCGATTGACTGATGCATCATTGAGCCTCGAAATATTGAATGTTGGGATGGTCTATTAATATCGTGTTCCTAGTTGTTGGTTGTTGGTTGTTGAGCAAAGAAGAAGAGTGTCGAGAGGAATGATGGCCGACGTACCAGGCGCGCTCGAGAACCCCGTCTCCTCGTCTCCCAGTCCCCAGTTTCCCAGCTAGCGTGCTATGCGTCTCCCACTTGCGCGCGGGTTCCTTGTCTTGCAATGATGACTGCGATACACGCACGCAACCGTTGCGACGTAGATATGTTAGGGAGCAACATAGAGCAGCATCTATATGGGTATAGCAGAGACTGTGATGCTCAAATACTCAAGGGAACGCACAAACGAACGACACACTATCCGGCGATCAACCTTGCACCCATTCGGGGAGTCGAGCGTAGGGGTATAGGAGTAAGGGGGTACATAGGAGCGATCAAGGAGTCCTTGATACTAGTCCGTGATGCTGATGGTGGAGGGTGGTCGATGGTTTTGAAAGCCCGTTTCGTTCGAAATTAGATGGGCGGGAGATGATTGAAGTAGGCTGGATTTAGGATGTAGGACGTGGATGTAAGATGTAAGATGTAAGATGTAAGATGCAAGTAAGTGGTGGTCAAAATTCGGCAGTGGAGATTGAGTGCTTGGTGGGCGGTGTGTATTGGTGTGGAAGTAGTCG
The DNA here is from genome assembly GCA_036872985.1 of Pleurotus tuoliensis. Taxonomy (NCBI): domain Eukaryota; kingdom Fungi; phylum Basidiomycota; class Agaricomycetes; order Agaricales; family Pleurotaceae; genus Pleurotus; species Pleurotus tuoliensis. The sequence goes on from JAYMDH010000002.1 coordinate 3,652,677, forward strand.
AGCGCTCGAGTCCTATCATCGGAGGAGGAGGATGAAGCTTTGAAGGATGAAGGAGAAGGACGGAAGAGGAAGTGTTTGGATTAGAAGGAGACTGGAGAGCATCTGCTCGGCGATCAACCACTCCCCGCCGTATCACCCCATACAATGCAATGAGCACTGAGTACAATAGCTGTACTGACGCAATCTATATCTCCGTCGCTATATGAAATTGCAGATATACCAACTTGAAACTCCAAGCGCACATCAGACTACCGGAATCGCAGTGTCCACCTACAGGAGGGGGAGGAACAGAATCTGCAGCGTGAACGATTTACCACCCACCTTACCACCTTACCTTGGAACTGTCCCTTGCTGCTCCTCGGCGTACCTGTCACGACGGATGGAGGAATGACAACGCCAATAATACCCTTGGCGCCACAACGTTGCATGTTAGTGTCCATCTTCTGCTGAACGGTATTCCGTTGTATGATAAGTGCGAAATGGCATAGTATATTCTCGTAAATATCTGATCGCGAATATGAGCGTGGGACGCGCCCGACGAACGGACGGATGGGCAGATGGGCATACGGGCGGAAGGGAATCCGGGGGCGGGCGCTCTTCGGTTATTAAAATATCAGGTGGCGTGGGATGGGAGGAAGTGGGATGTGACCGCGAGGAAATGGAAGCAAGGAGTTCGAAAGCCCAGCCTTCCGAGATGGTTGATTGGCTGATGCAGATGCAGGTCCTAGACTGGTATCTCTGTAGGAATAAGGCGTTGGGTATACTGGGTGTTGGGAAGATTGGGTGCCGACCGACGTACGAGGAGCGCTCGAGAACCGTGGAGTACGCCGGTTCGTTGACCGTTGATTGTTGAGAAGATTGTTGGGGGGAGACGCAGCGATTCGGACGTAACCACCCCGGATCCCAACATAACATCACGTAGCTTCCGAAGTTAACTTATCAGTGGCCAGTGCTAGCCAGTGACCACCCCTTCGACTTGCCGTTGGGCTAGATACAGGTAGCAGGACCTCCAGCGGCGCACAAACGATCCAACGTCCGATTACGATGCACCCAAGTACTGAAGATAACCGTAGACCACTGCTTATTGAACAGGATGGCGAATTCATCGGCATGAGTGCGGTAGGTGCTAGTACGAAGCCTGAGTCCCCCAAACATGTACTAGATTTCGAATCTCACAAACAACAGCCTCACAGCATGCGCAATGATCCGCAATTCATGAAGCTTGATCGATTGTTCGCAGCGCAAACAACAGCTTCACTCCGAGTCAGCAGCAACCTGATGATAACTTCAACACGCTTCATTATCATCAGCCGAAGGAGTAGCAGTGGTAGCAGGGGAGCCAGGGGAACAGGGATGGGGATAGGAGACGTAAAGGGTTTTAACGTTAAAGGGACGTAGCACTGCTCTCCATAGGAGGAAAGGGAAGAAGCCGATGATGACGCTTCATGCTTCATATATTAATGGCACCGGATGGGAGGATCGAACACAGAAGGAGTATGAGAGGCTCGAGCTACACGAGGCCTCTTCAGCCAACACGCCGTGCGCCACACCGCACCAACTTATAAACCATAAACTGCGAAGTTACTTCCTTCGGCTGATCACATCACAGCATCACCCGAACTCTATTCACTCAAACAACGTGTTTTGATGTCTGATCGGTCGCCGCGTGGGCCATGTCGAATTGTGTACTATGTGCACTCAGCGCTTTGTGTGTATTTCCGTATTCCCGTTTTACGTGGGTATACTTAGGCTATGTGGGTGTGCCTACGTGTTAGCGTGTGTGCTCCGCGGATACCGTATTACCAGCACATAGAGAGTTATATCAGCGGTGGCGGAGTGGCGCTACATCATAACTGCCAGTTGGAGGTGGGATCTTGAGAGGTAAGCTGAAGGGCGCACGGGAGCTCGTTGGTGGGAAGTAGGTAGTATGCATACGGTATATGTTCCTTACTACGTCCCTACGACGCTCGTGCGTTCATGCGCCATATGGTGGAAACGGGAAATTAAAGAGTATGGTGCGGCGTGTTCGTCGACACCGACGGATGGGGAATAAGGCCTTGATGTTTTATTCAAGTGGTAGTTCATCGCCGCAAGTATGTTTCCACGATGGTGATTGTGCCGCGATGGGGAGTTGCCGGTTACTAATTACTACTTAGCTGCCAGCTGGGAGGTTTGGATTTGGGTATGAGCATTTGGGTGCCTACTACTTGGGCGAGTACCATGGGGATCGCAGCGATGCGCGTATCATGGATGAAGCGGATTTGCTGAGTTTCGTTTCTGATCTTGATGCCCTGATGTGTTAACGCGGGGATGGAGTATGGAGTCAACATTCTGAGCGATTTGCTTGACGGAGACGGAGCCGCCAAAGAAGGAAGGTGTGCGGCTATATAGAGTCGAGCCTGCCGAATGTCTGAAGAAGGAGGGATACTTATATATGATTGGGTGATTGACCTAGAAGCAAGAGCAATAAAGGCGCTTAGCTGATTCGAGGATTTCGGAAACATCGCGACAGGCTCCAAGGCCCCGACGGTCTAAGAACAGTCATATTATCAGTGAGCTCACCCTTCTTTTCCTTCTGCTTCTTTGCCATCTGGGACTCGGATATCGATGTCGTACATAGACTGGGTGTTGGGTCGCGGGCCTAGGTTGCAAGAGGCTGGAACTCAGTATGTCTAAGCAAGGACGGAACGTACCGAAGGTGTACGTTAGAATAGTGGACATTAGACGCCTTGGCAAGTCGGAATTTTGCTCGTTCCTTGGGGTTTGGTAGAGTGGCATATGGGGATGAGAGGTGATTGTATGATATATAGGGTATGCGATTCTTGATGCAAATATGATAATTACAGGGACGAGTAAGAAGGCAGACAGGAAAATCTGTGGAGGATGGGGAACGGGGCTGAAGAAGGATAATTGGAAGGAGCAGGTGGGAGGGTGGGGCGGGCCTGGGGGGGGAAAGACGGTGTTACAGGGTGATGGATAGACGGAGAGTACGAGCGGGAAACATTCGTTCTCTTTGGCCGGTCTTTGGTAGTAATCATTCTCCCAAGTCTTCGATTAGCAAGTACCACTTCAAGTTATTCAGAGATGAGCGTTAACGTTTGAATAGAGATCGACCTATGAACAACTCGGATAGGTAAGTTCGGGCTTTGGAGTACGAGCGGGAAGCATTTCATTGTCTTTGGAAGCAGTCATTCGCCGAGACGGGCATCATTCAATGGCAAGCGACCTGCAGCTCAGATAGGGAAAGTCAAGCTTTTCGCCAAATCCGACTCTTACCTCTTTCACAAGCAAGTTGAACGCAGGCGCTCAAGTTGTCAACGCTCCATATGTGCCTACTTGTAAAGTTGAGTCTTCCATACACCAACACTAACTCCTGGATGCATTGATTACTGATCGTGGTGCCTATTGGCAAACCATTGGCTGGGACATCAGTAACCTTCATCAAGAACAAGAATCATATTGTGATCACTCTTCGCGTCCGCTTGATGCGCATTTTAGATCCCGGAGGACAAGTCCCGGAAGCGCTATGGAGTTACGGGTTGTGGGGAGTGTGGCTTATGTGCTATGGAACACCAAGTTCCAGCCTGTCATACCCACGACGGTTACGAACACATCACAAAATCTTCAGTGACATACAAAGGAAGAAGGATATACTTGGGAGTTGGCTGGAAGTTGGCGTTTTCTAACGCCGTGAAGCATATGCATCCGAGAGGCCGTGACGATATCGCGTTCTAATTAGGGTATATGTATGGCATCGCAGTATGATGGAGGCCGGACCAATGACAGTGACTACAGCTTCGAACAAGCGGATTCAATGCGTGAGTGTCTTTCATTATGAATATGGGTATCCTAACACAGCGAAAAATCACTCACAGGTACGAGCAAACTTTGTTTCTCTGTGCTGTGACAGACATGTCGTGAACATTCTGTCAGTCCGTTGAAGTATTGGACGCCCATATCCAGTATCTCTCCAGCACCACAAGCAACATCCCTTGCGCGACTTTATCACCATCCTCCCTCCGCCTCGACTGTATTTGCGGCAACGCACCTGACGGCCTCAATCCGTCAAATCCGGTTCCGTTGTTGTCATTACCACACTGCCCTCGCCCAAGACCATCATCGCCGTTATCAGTGGTACGTATACCGAAGTCCCTTCTTGACGATAAGTCGCCACCATCGCGGCCGCCCTTATTGTGAATATTTTTGACTTGACCAATAGAGTTGTTGGAAGTAACGTTATGTATATGGTTCCTCATCTGAATCGGCGAATGCATCCGCGTTCTCTCGTCATCCGCGGTGCTATCTCCCTCTTTCAAGCCACCACCCAATCCCAGTCCTAAAATCAAACCAATCATCATCGTAGTCCACACAACCAACTACGGCATCACTCCCACACTTACCTTTAACATCATCCGCATTACCCCTTCTTCCCGCACCTCCCTGCGCCTGTTCCTCACCACACTGTATCCCTATACATGTCCCTCCAGCGCCTCCAATAGAGTCAACTCTATCAGTATCACCACTAACTAATTCTTTAGCGTTGCCGCTATGACTTCCCGCCGGCTTTCGTCCCTTTACCGCACCACCCAGTCCGTCGGCATTTCGCGTGAGGCTCGGAAGCTGAAGGTGGTTGTTATAGGATAGGTGGGAGGATTGAGGAGAAGGTTCGTGTGCTTTGGTGAGTAGTGGTACCTGTACTGATGATGATATTGATGGTGGCGGCGGTGGTTGCGGCGGTGGTTGCGGTTGCAGTAGTAGAGGAGAGGGAGATAATCCTTGTGCACACAAACTAGGAGAACCACCAACTTGCCTGACAAGGTCGCATAGACTAGTCAAAATACGCTCTCGTATTCTAGTCTCTGCGTCACACCATATATGTCTTCCTCGTGGCACCTTCGCCAGCGCTCCGTTACTATTATTATTACTATCCGTACCATTTGTTTTAGCAGAGCCTTCTCTGTCAATATGATTGTTCGCCGTGTTTGTAGCATGAGTTTCAGGAGCCGAATAAGTAGTTGAAGATGACGACGGAACCTTCTTTTTTTCGACCTTGTGCGCTGCCTCCGTTTCCAAGGGCGGCTCGAAAACGATGTGGAGAAGCGCACATAGGAACCAGAGAGCATCTTTCCTCGCAAGTCGGGCGACCCTGAGTTTCCTGGAGTCGGGATTGGGACTAGCAGCGTCGGCAAACTTGAGGATGCCATATAATTGTTCCTCGGTCCGATTTTTGTTTGGGCGTCCACCACCCTGGGAGATGGAAGTGGGGATGTTGGCATTGGCACTGCCGATGGAAAATTTGTTTGGCACGTAGCCCTGGAGTAGAATACCATCCACATCGCCGCCCGCATTTGTCGTAGTATCCTGATGGAGACTGAGACTGAGCTCTGGATTCGGTTGGCATAAATTTGTACCGTCATTACTATCGCTGTCATTGCTGCCTGAAGACGTCTGAAAACCGCCAGGTTTGTGAAGATCGTAGAGTTCCTGGAGTTCGTGGATAGCTTCTAACGCAAGTAAATTGCACAGCCAGGAGAAGCAAGAGGGTTTCCCGTTATTGAAGATGTCGACGAGATGTTTCGAGCATAGGCGACCGATGGAAAGCAACACGACACGTACGAGGCTTAGCAGCTCTTGGCGGACGTCAGATTTCGGACCGACGACAACATTTGTATTGGTGGACGTTAGGCATAAATGGAGGAAAGAATAGGAGAGCGGGGCGAACGACTGGCAGATGGGTTTCAAGATAATCCGCATCAGATTGTTGATTACGATGTCGATGGGATTCGGTTGGTCCTCGACGTGAGCCTGAGAGGTATGATAATCCAGGTGATCATGCGACCGGGAAAGCAGGGGTAAGGCTGTTTCGATTAGATGCGAGAGGAGGACAGCTAGCGTTTGGAGTACATCCGAGGGTCGTTGATATTGGCGCTTGGTCCCTTTTGTCCATGGCGCGGACTCTGTATCCAGTGTGAGGAACGAGAGGAGTGTGGTTCCGACAGCTTCGAGAGCCCGATCCGTCGTTGCAAACAGAAGTCGGAAGTCATCCGCTGCCAGAGGTACAGGGCCAGTATTAAGCATGGAGGTAAGTTGGGTAAGGTCAGTAAAAGTTGACAGCAGAAAGGAAAAGGGATGGGAAGCAAACGGAACATCCACTGATGAGGATGAAGATAATAATCAATGCCTGCCATCGAGAATATTGAGCGACAGGTATGTACCTAGACGTTCAAGTACCGAGTCGAGCTCGGAACGCGTATTTTGTTCGGGAATTTGTTTCTTCTTTCCCTTTTTCTTCGAAGACGGCGGCGGCGGCGTCGGAGTGGCGCTCTGGCTTACCGTAGTCTTTGTTGTAAGCTCTAGGACCTCTTCGAAGCAGGCCCACTGAGACAATTCGAACGGTATGGCAACAATCCGAAAAATCACGCACTGGTACGTTCGCTATCGTACTTAGCCTGAAGCTCGTATACGTTCTTCTCCAAAGTAAGAGCGCGTTCGCGCCAGGGACTCTCTGATCTCTTCTCAGGGGTGTGATCACCACTACCGCGTTTTGGTGATCCGAAAAGAGACTTCAAGTCAAGCGTGTAGGCTATGCGATTGATTAGCTTCAGTTTCCATCCTCGAGAACGACCACAAGGCGCACCGTCATAAGATTGCTCAGATGGTTTGTATCTCAACGCGACTAGGGCCTAAATTGATTCAAGCATGGTCATACCCCGATACGCGTCGCGAGAACCAGCCAGACGGCTGGCCTTACGGTAAAATTGCAGGATCACTAACAATTGCGACGCGAATACGGTCTCCATCCCGGATTTCTTCGTTTAGCATCGACATCGTCGTCCACCCATCTACGTCTGGAGATAAAGTTCAAACTCTACAAAGTTGACTTTGTCCGTGCTTTACTAGTAATCGTAAACGCATATATCCAACTGGTTAGAACTTAAAATGTAAAAAGGCTCCGCGGTACCTCTAGTGCGACGTCGGCTTGCAATTATAGCTGAGTTTTGGTTTGCTTTTCTGTTGAGAAGTTCTGGTCGTAAACCTGGCTAAGCGATCGTAAAGGGAGGGACAGAAGGGTTGGAATATAGTAGGGCGCAGGCCTGAATTAGGCACTGTGCAGTGATGCTGAATTGCAAATTCGGTCACATTCATGTCAGGTCACGTACATCCCTTGTCACATTTGTCACATATCGCAGTCGGGCATCGGTCAAGTGGTCACCGGCGCCCGGTCGAGTTCAAAGCAGATCAGCCATCTCGACACGATCGACGCATGCTAGGTCATCTCCCCGAAACTATGTCTGAACTTTCAACGGGCGCACCCCGACCTTCAAGTACTATGCTTGGTCACCACTTCGTATCGGACCATCACTTCGTACCGTCACAAATGTCACGCCACTCTGTTTCAACTCCGACCCAGTAGTCTTCGCAAAGTTGTTCGCAAAGTGCAAGAAGTAAAGGACAGAAAAGTATCTACATTGGCCATACTATATTATTCTGATAGTGTATGTAGGAATTCCTAGGTAAAGCAAGGTAAGGTACAATTATACACAAAGCCAGAGAATTATGAACAGTGCCGAAGAAATGTTGTAGTGATTACAGTTCCAAGACTATAAAGGAGGTAGTGTTGAGCTGGGCATCGTGGCCAAGGGAAATTTGGATAGTGAGGATGAGGTTGGCGTGCCCGACTCAAAAATAAGCCTGAAAATCAGAGATCATTGACAAGGTTTGGGTGTGACTCAAGATGCTCCTTAACGCGAGTAGTGAGGGCAGGAATTGTGCTGTCGGTGGGGAGGTTGAGTGCAATTGCAATGACAAGAAGGTCATCCTTCTTCTTGTATGACGACAGTGGATGTTTGAAAACACAGGTGAATGCAGCCTCATTGATTCGACGTTGGCAGCTAGCTTCTTCAGCTACCTTCTGTGCCTCTTTCTCCACAGCAATCCACTCTTGTTGCTGTTGCTTTGCTTCCTCAGCCTCAAACACTGCTCTATTTTCTGGCAACGTTAGAAACCAAGCCTTCACCTTGGTCGATCCACATTCTTTCTGCTTCATTATGTTGTCCAATTGGACTCGGAATTGTTCGACTTGCCGACCGATGATTGTGAGATGAGTGTTCATTGCTTTAAGCTCCCCTGAATGGATGTTGGAAAGCTCCGTAAGCCGCAGATTGTCACATCGAAGTTCTTGTAATTCACCGACCAGTTGTTCAACTAGTTTCTCCCTGTCTTGCAAATGTGAACCAGTGGGCACTGATCCTTCATATGGTGTGGTCATTGCAGCAAATCCAGATTGTGTAATGTGAGGGCTATTCTCTGTTGTTTCAGATGCACCAATACACTTGTTGAACTCCTTGTCAGATGGAATGAAATTGGTATCATCTGAATCTGAGGTGTCATCTTCAGACTGAGACATATTGAGCGATTGCGGCTCCTCAGATCCATCTGTATCATCGAGGTTACTTGGAGCAAGAATGGGTGATGTTGGTACCTCAGCTGGAAAGTTTGCTGGAGTATGTAGCTTCGTGGATGATGCTTTGCTTGGTGCGAAGTCAGTGTCAGTGAAGATGTTGACATTAACGGGGTAAAGGCCAGTCTTTTCAAAGGCCTTTCTGATGAGATCAGGTTTGAGCTGTCAGAGTACATGCATGTATTGTGGGATGACCGTATAGCAGTTAATCTTGATTCCCTTGGAGATACAGAGATCAGTGTGCTCTTTCCATGCATGTTGAATTGACGAGAAGACCATGACATCCAGGGGCTGAAGTTTATGGGTGCACTTTGATGGAAAGCTTGCAAGGAGAAAAAGGCAATGATGCTTGTCATTTGCATCATAAAGCAGACGCCGAACCATGGAAGTCTCATAAGTTCCATGCCCATCAACCCAAAGAACAACTGGTTTCGAAAGATCGCAATGCTTGGGCGCAAACAGAATAAAGATCTCTTCAACCCATCGGACCATGATTGTACTATCTGTCCAACCTGACTTAGAGTGAGAAATTCTTATTGTTGGTGAGCAATTGTAGGAAAACAAGCAGAGAATTAAAAGTTCATTACCTGCCAACATCTGAAAGGTTGTGTAGCCTGAGATCAGGTAGCGGACCATCTTGTAATACAAAGAGAGGAGGGACAGAGAGTCCAGCCGCAGATACACATTTAAGAAGAGTAATGAGCTCAAGATTATCGCTACTGGCTTTGTAACAGTCCTTGTCTGCACGTGCAAAGACAGCTTTACGGCCGCTGTTCTTGCGACTGTAAGGGGACACTCCTATTTTCTCCTTCTCCCCTGTCTCTTTCCCTCTCTCTTCATTTCTTTTTCTTTCCTTTCACTCCACGGACTCTTATTTACTTTCCTTTCGCTCCCTTTCCTTCCTACCATCCATCCGAGCCTTATCCGTCACATCCGAGCCTTATCCGTCACATCCGAGCCTTATCCGTCACATCCGAGCCTTATCCGTCACATCCGAGCCTTATCCGTCACATCCGAGCCTTATCCGTCACATCCGAGCGACATCCGTCACATCCGAGTGACATCCGACTCATCCGATGCATTTCCCGTGCCTCGGCCGCACTTGGCCGCACTTGCACATGCCCGGATGCGCTTCGGATGCACATATACACTTCGGGGCACGTCCAGGTGACCCATACCTTCTTCCCACACATCTTTACTTCCCATTCCCACTTCCCTGGGTCACCGGCATGACTCTTGCATATTCCCTCCACCTTTCTATCACATGTGCCCGCTCGTACCTGTGATATTCTCCGGACTTGTGGCGGGTGTACTATACAGTTCTCCCATCTTTCTCTCACGCTTCTACAGTATATACTTCGCCTCCTAGCATGGAGAATCCTTATCTTGTTCTCTTTGGATTCTCCCTCTGCTAGGTGAGCAGCCTCTCATGTATTGTAGTAGCTCTATTCATTTCTTTGGATTCTCCCTCTGCTAGGCTTGCACTGTCGGCCATCTTGAGGTTGCCCTTACAGCGACCTCCCCCCACCTGGATTCCTTTCTCATCAAGATTGAAGATGTTCTGAGGGGAGATCCCGCTGTACTTCTCATTGAGCTCTTGCCATTTTGTAAGGTGGTCGATCACATTTGAACGGTTGAAGTTCTTTGCATGTTTCGGGTCAAGTTTTGATGGTCTCGCCACTTTCAGTTGATCATGATGTTTCTTTAGGAAGCGCTTCACATAGCACTGGCCAACAGGCTTCCCCATGATGTTAGAGATTGCAGTGTGGAGTTCGGCCTTTCCCCAGGGCTCACCCAATTCTCCAGAAAGCTTTGCCTGTAAGGGGACACTCCTATTTTCTCCTTTTCCCCTGTCTCTCTTCCTCCTTCTTCGTTCCTTTCTCTTTCTTTTCATCCCACGGACTCTTATTTACCTTCCTTTTCTTCCCTTTCCATCCTACCACCCATCCAAGCCTCATCCACCGCATCCGGGCCACATCCGATGCATCCGATGCATCTCCTGCAGTCCGGATACGCTCGGCCACACTTAGGCATGCCTGGACATGCTTCGGATGTACGTATACACTTTGGGGCACGTCCGGGTGACCTATACCTTCTTTCCCCACCTCCTTACTCCCTGTTCCCACTTTCCCGGGTCACTGGCACAACTTCTGCATATTCCCTCCACCTTTCTATCACATTTACCTCCTTGTACCTTGTGATATTCTCCGGACTTGTGGCGGGTGTACTATACAGTTCTCCCACCTTTCTCCCATGCTTCTACAGTATATACTTTGCCTCCTAGCATGGAGAATCCTTATCTTGTTCTCTGTGGATTCTCCCTCTGCTAGGCTCGCGCTGTCGGCCATCTTGAGGTTGCCCTTACATTGCCCAGTTGATGACGATGTCTTCTTCACCTGGGGTGAGTAAGTGACTGGCTGTGTGATAAGCCTGTGAGCTTTGATGCTTTCCTTGTGCCCAATCTCAAAGTGTAGTATACACCACCTTATTGAATGTCAGGCAATTGCATGTACAATACAGTCTGTTTAACTCACATTTTCCGCCTTGCTAGCTGCTTTGAGGTTTGGATACTTGCCTGATGACACACCATCTATTGCAGCCTGGATACGGTACTCATACATTGGATCTTCTGAAAGCCATTGGTTTTGTGGTCGTTGGGTTCTCGATATGTGGGGCATGAGGGTTAGACATTGAGGATACAAATTAATCATTACGACTGGGTGCGACATGTTGCTGAGTTGAATCTCCGCTTCGGCTCCTTTGGCAGAGCGTGACACCAGCGAGATTTCTTTCTTCTAAAATACAGTACTTAAGTGGTTAAAACTAGTATGAGATGATAAGCACACATGAAGGCTTCATACTCAGAAAAATCGTAGCAAGGAAGTGGTAAATGGCGGAGTAATTATGGTGGTATGAAGTGATGACCCAATACGAAGTGGTGACCAAGCATAGTAAGTTACCCTAAATATCTGAAGTTTCGTAGTCTCACACATTTTACATGTACTATCATTCCCACACTTCTTGAAAATGCACCCACATCTTGAAAATGCGGATTTGGTACTTTCCACAGCAAGTATGGATGCGTGAATTTAATCAAGTATAGTACATGGTATATAAACATGGTCTCAAAGTCCTGGTTGAATCAAATGAGCCGTTGGCATTGGGTATTTTAGATAGTGTCAATTTCACTCATTATATGCTACTAGAATACTGATGCAGTATATTCATATGGAAATATTGGTGTGATATAGTTATAGGTAAAATGGCCTCTTCCGCTAGTTATCAGTTGCAATGCATGTGGAGGAATGAAGTATCAGTGTGACAATAAGCTCCTATCATTTGTGGCTCCGACTGAGCTCTCCTTCCAAATTCAGAAGGGCCCCTGAGCGTCCTCATTCTCACTGTGGACGTTCGGCAGATTCGGCACGTTGCTCGGAAACTGAAGTATCCGTGACCATCCGTGACGAAACATCACATTTTTCAAGAAGTGGGTGCATTTTGAAGTCATCTGCCGGCATCGCATTTGACCTCTTGTGTGCATTGCCACCTACTCAGGAAAAATCATCATGATAGCTATACCTATGAACTAGCCTCGTGCTGAACCCGAGAGAGAACCAAGCAGTGGAAAGGCTATAAAAATATTCCTACTGAAGGGTGCCGAAACTTTTTTGCAAAATGTGTGGGAGTGATAGTATTGCATCAAATCTCATTGCCCTCTTTCACCAGGTGACGAGCGATGAGGTGCTCTCACTGATTATGAATTCCATCAGCAGCTCAAATACAAGCAAGTAGTGTTTCTTTTGTCTCGTCGTTATAGCGACTATCGCAGTACAGACTAAGAAGGAATTGTCAAAAACATGAAGCAGCTATGTACCATAACAATCAAAGCGCGATAAAAATTGGTACATAGAGCATGGGGCAAGGATAGATGAGACAACAGGTGACGCGCGGGTTGAGGTAGGGGGTGACAATAAAACAATAGCACAAATCGTAAGTTAACCTACAAGGAGGGTTGCAAAATTCAACTCGGTTGCATTTACATGTTCTGAGCGAACATACTTGGTGGTAAGAAATCGCGACGGAGACCGTTGATCACGTCCCTGCCCTTGAGGATCGGCGACTCCGCTAGCGGGGGCAGGACCCGTGGCTCCATTATGCGCCGCCCGTAGCTTTGGAGGGAGGGCTTCTCGAGTGTCCTCATAGTCGGTGATTCCTCGTAAGAGAAGGTGGGCCGAGCTGGGCTGGCGTTGTAGACGGTCTCGTAAGGATCGGAAGAGCGGTTTAAGTGCTGCGAGGGATCTCTCCCGCCGAAGCCCCGATTCGACCACGGGTTGTTCTTCGGCGTGGCAAAGGATGCCCCGAACTTGATGCCCCGAGATGGCGTCGATGTGGGATCGAAGGGCGACACGTCGTAGCCGAAAGGAAGGTCTGCCTGATGCGGTGAGGAGCCGTGGGCTGAGCGGCGCGGGGTCGATGGACCCGGGCGTGAAGACTCCGGCCACGTAGACGAGCTGGTCAGCGAAGCCAAGGACATGCCCGAGCCAAACTCGCTGGGGTCTGCCGTCCTCCGCGTAGGCGTCTTCGGTGCACTCGACCACGAAGGAACGGGCGAGTCATCGAGTGCGGGTTCGTGAAAAAAAGGCGAAGTACGGCTGAAGTGCTGGGCATCGCGCGGCTCGTCCTCGGAGGTCGCAAAGGTCGGCTCCGACATTAGCACAACCGCCATGTTGATGTCATCGGATCCCGTTGAAGCATGTTCGGCCTCACAAACTTCGCAGTACCACGGGTCTTCCTCACGCCCCAGCTCTGCGATGGTCTTGATACCTATGCACTGGAGATGATACCAACTCAGGCAACCGTCGCATTGTACTAGCTCTCGTCCATCATCATGACCGCGACAGACACAGAGGACCTCCTCGCCATCCTGATCTCGCTCAATCCTCTGACGCTTCTGCTGGCGGTAGGATAACATGCGGATGCTCTTCTTGGCTAGCAGCGCCGCGCGAGCGTCTGCTGGGTCGGTCGGAAAGAAAGTTCGCCTGCGAGTTTGCATATTCTCCGACGACGGGTTGGTCTGCAGTGGTACCCACTTCCCCCGCCCTCGCCTCAAAATCTCTGCCGTATCCTCAGATTCCTCAACCTTCAGCGGCTCCTCTACTGCTATCGTGATAGGCGGGGACCCGTCCTCCTCTCCATCCGAGTCACGATCCAAAAACCTCTCTATCCACTTCAACCGCTCCTCCTCCTCCAGATGCTTCATCTGGGACCGCTCATCCGTGCGCAACTTCCAAGGGAACTCTGTATCGGGCCAGTTTGGACCTTCGGCTGCGCGCCCCTCCTGAGACTTACCAAGCACTGTTGCCAGCTCCACCTTTACAGCGAGATCTTGGTCGGCAGCGCCCTTCTTCTTCCGTCGGGCGTTGCTCCGTTTCTTGGATGGAGTGGGCTCTGGTGGAGGGGGAATATATTCCTCCGTTGAAGCCTCCACGATTATCCTGCCCTTGCCCTCCACTTCCACCGTGAGTAGCTTCGCTTTGGATACGGCAGGACGTTCTCCACGGAAGGCGTCCAGGCGGCGTCTCTTTTGCAACTCTTTCTGGGTGGGCTCGGCTTCTTGCTCAAGTAGTGGCACAACATTCGATGGCCCAGCAAGTTGAGGCGAGGGAAGAGGTTGCGGCTGTCGAACCCATTCTGCGGTCCTCTGTTCTAAGGTCAGCACAAGAACGTCAGGTACGGTTGGTGACGCACATATCTCCCATATCCACCAGCCATCAAGCTCTCCTCAAAGCTCTCCTCTGACGTCTCTTGGAACAACTTCAATCGTCGTCCTTTGAGCGGGCTTTCGGTTATCCCAATTCCCACCCCCGCATGCCGCTCTTCATCAAGCTCGGGCGCATCGGCTTCCGAAATGGATCGCTTCACTCGTTTGAGGTATTCAGGCCTCCGAGTTTCGGCTTCTTGGGCTTGCGCGCGCATGGCCTGATGGATCCTGTCAATCTCGCCACCTGCTGGGGGTAGTGGGGGTGAGACTGGAGGAGTGTGTGCTGAAGAGTACCGGGATGCGGAGAAGAGGTCGCCTGGTTGAACTGGTTGGGAGGAGTGTGGGGGTGGTGAGCGCACAGGGCCTTGGCGCGGGGTCCTTGCATTGGAGTGGCGGTCAACAACACTAATGCGACTCATAAATGGAGAAGAAAGGGTGCTGCGAGTGGAGATATTTGCTGAGACAGGAGTCGCATCGCGCGAGGGAATGATGTCCGGGGGGGGCGCTAAGCTGATAGGTGCTTGGAGGCTGGCTGGGGAATTATAGTTGTTAGATGGTGCTGCTGACCTAGGGTACGGGGGAGTGTGAGGGATATAGCTCGACGATTTCGGCGTAGAACTACAAAGGGACGTTGTCAATTAGAATAAATGTTTAGCCGGAGGAACAACGAACACTCCAATATCTAGGTTTAACTCTGATATTCGCGGGAGGGTATTGCGTTGGATGACGGGACTATAGACTTGATCAACCAGCTATATGGATAAAGTTTAACGAGCGGCGCACCTCGACTCAGGAGTGATGAAACCATGCGCGCTGTGATTCGTCGCTACATCTTCATGTTCCTTACTGCAACAAACTGTCAGGAATCTCCCAATAATCCAAGCTTGGATGCTCACTTGTGTCCCATCATTGCCCTCTGACCGCTGGTAGAGGAACTCGAGAGTGGCATCGAAAGCAAACTTGATGAACGGTCAGCTCGTCGAGCCACAAAAGATCACGAATGTGGTCATACCCATGATTGAGAGGGGAATCTGGCTGGTAAAGGGCTCGGGGAGCATACTGAGCGAGGTTGTTCGGGCTGAACAATTGTGTTTCAATATGATCGCTTTTGAACTATGCCCACTGAGACATCGCTCACCTTTGCGGGGTCGGAAGATGCGAGTATTGTCTAGGAGGCTGAGGGGGCAGAATCTGCCGGTAGCTTGGTTCTCCTCTGAAGATTCGACAGGGAGTCAAAGAGTTAATTAGCGATCGCATGTCTCAATGGGGAGAAGCGCACCTCATATCCGTATCCTCTTGTGCTGAAGAACGTCTCTGTCGTCTGTATCTAACCGGTCTACTGCCTCGGGAGGTTGTAGGCGACGAAGGTCGTGGAACAGAAGGATCTAAAGGCAAATCGTTTGAACTTGGGTCGGTAATCTGACCCTGTGATGCGGACATTATAAGAGGCTCTTGATGCCTCGGTTGACAGACCCTTTCACAGCGACAAGAGATATTTTGAAGGGGAGTCTTTCAGCAGCCTGGTGTGGTCGTAAGGTAACGCAGAGAAGAGCACTGAGGATGGCTGCGAAAAGGAGGAAAACGTGACGCAAAATCGAACCCATATCTGTGCGGAAAGCGGCGATAAACAAGCCAACACAACTTTATTGACCCTGACCGACCTCTCGCAAAAAAGAGTCGGCGCCTGGCGGCGTTCTTCGTATTCGGATTGGCGCTATATGTCACTCCGTCATGGTACCTTACCGCAGAGTCCAGACTATGGTCCCTGTTGCTTGGGAATCTTGTAGCTGCATAGGTGAGTTTTTTTTAAACATGTAGATCACGAATTACTAACGCTCACCATCACTTAGTATCACACCATCACTTCGTACCACTCTGATTTCTCTGCTGTTTATGGCTCCCTTGGTTAGATTTTTTCATGACATGATGCCTTTGTGTATACCTACTCTCTCATACCACTTTCAACTGTCAAAGTACCTTATTTTAGAGGATAAGAATTTGGATGGTGTCACGCTCTGCCGAAGGGGAGATTGAAACCTATAACGCATTGCGACACACTTAACTTTCACTTTTAAGCATCATGCCACATGCGCCAAAGCCTCGACTTCCATGAAGCCAATGGTTATCTGAAGACCCAATGTATGAGCGCCACATTCAGGCCGCAATTGATGGAGTGGTCTCAGGGAAATATCTGAATCTTAAGGCAGCTAGCAAAGCTGAAAATGTGGGTTTACCGCACATGCATGCGCTTTACATTTATGCTTTCTTGCAGGTTGCGTACACTACACTATGAGATCGGTCACAAGGAAAGCATCAAAGTGCTTCTGCTTATTACGCCTCCACCTGCTTGCTCACTCTGGGTGAGGAGAGCACAATCATTGACTGGGCAAAGCTTTCCAGAGAGTCAGGCAATCCCTAGGGCTAGTGTTGCTGCAGCTTCAAGCCTCATTTTTTTGTTTTGCTTATATTTCATCCAATACTTTGAGCTACTGGAAGCTTCTGGGCTCCAATTATAGATCAATATGTGTAGCTTTGTGGACCATAAAGGAATTTGCACAAATGTCCTCAGGGAGCTCAGGATTAGAGGCAAGCCATTTGTCAAGCCAATGGCTTGAAGCCTGGAGCCAAGTCAAAGTTAGGACCACACAACAAGAACTAATGGGAGTCATGGAATGCCCTTTTGGAATATCAAACTATCATATTATATCTAGGTTTGACAAGAGGTATCATGAAAAAATATACAAAACTGATTGTGCAGTGTAGGTTACAAAGTTTGGAGCCAAGTTGAAGCTGTGGCAACACTACCTAGGGCAAGGCTGACCTTCGTGGAATGATTACCAACATCACCGGGAAGCCTGTTGGAAAGAACTATGTTGACCAATCTCTTCGCAACCACCGCAATGAACTGAAACTCACCAAACCATCGAAACTGGACCCCAAGCACGCAAAGTACTTCAATTGTTCAAACGTGCTCGACCACCTTACCAAATGGCAAGAGCTTGACAAGAAGTATGGCAGGATCCCCCTCGAGAATATATTTAACCTTGATGAGAAGGGGATTCAGATGGGTGGAGGCCGCAAGAATAGTGGTCACAAGGCAATTTTTGGACACAGAGATAGGGATCGTTATAAAGCTAGTAGTGATAACCTGGAGTTATTGACTCTTCTTGAATGTGTATCTGTGGCAGGACTCACTGTGCCACCACTCTTCGTACTGCAAGATGGCCCTTTACCTGACATATCTGAACTAGATGTTGGCGGGTAATGATCTTTCATTTCTTATCTTTTTGCTTCTGGATGCTGATCAACAATAAGAATTCCTCACGCTAAATCAGGTTGGACAGAGAGTGGTATCATGGCTGACTGGGTTGGGAAGGTCTTCATTCCATTTGTGCTGGAGCATTGCAACCTTTCAAAGCCGGTTATTCTCTGGGTTGATGGGCACAAAACTCATGAAACTTTAACGGTTCGGCGACTACTTTACAATGCATATGAAAAGCACAATTGCCTCATTATTCTTGCATGCTTTCCATCAAAGTGCATCCACAAGCTCCAACCGCTAGATGTCCTCATGTTCTTGTTGATTCAACGTGCATGGAAGGATCATGCAGATCAATGTCTTTCGAAGGGAATCAAGATCAATTGTTACACCCTCATTCCACAGTACATGCACATCAGACGACAACTCAAACCTGAACTCATTAGGAAGGCTTTCAAGAAGACTGGCATCTACCCTGTGAATGTGAATATCTTCACGGATGCCGACTTCGCACCTAGTAAAGCATCATCGACAAAACTGCACACCTCTGAAAACTTCCCCGATGAGGTTCCGACGTCACCTCCAGCTGTTCCAACTGACCTTGATGAGACAGAACCTGGATCGGAAGAATCAGACACTTCAGATGATGCAGACTTTATTCCATCTGATGTCGAGTCTGAATTGTCTAGCGGTCATGGGTCTAGCAGCCACATCACCTGATCTGCCTTCCAGGCACTGTTAACCCCTTCTCTGCCCATCTACTTGCAGCCAATGGCAGACAGGGAGAGACCCATTGAGCAACTTGTGGATGAAGTACAGAAACTGCGGCACAACAATCTACAACTTACTGAACTTTCCAACATACATTCGGAGGAGCTTAAAGCGATGAATGCACATCTTACAATCCTTGGTTGACAAGTTGAACAATTTCGAGTCCAATTAGACAATGTGATGAAGCAGAAAGAGCACAGGTCAACAAAAGTGAAGGCACATTTTCATGACTCTACCCAAAAACAGAGCAGTGTTCGAAGCCGAGGAAGCTGAGCGAAGGCAACAGCAGCAGCAAGCTGTGGAAAAGGAGGCCCAGAAGATGGCTGAAGAAGCTGATCATCACCGTTGAATCAATGAAGCTGCATTCACATGCACCTTTGAACATCTCCTATCATTGTACAAGAAGAAGGATGAACTTCTTGTCATTACAATTGCCCTCAATCTTCCCACTGATGGCACCATTCCCATTCTCAATACTTGCATTAAAGAACACCTGCAGTCTCATCCAGACCTTGTCAATAATCCTAGGTTTTCGGAGTTATTTTCCTGGGCTCGCCAAGCTTGTCCTCGTCATCCTGCTGTGTCTGGCGCTGAGATAGAAGACTCAGCAACTCAAGCCACCTCAAAGTAAACAGTAATCCCCTCTATAATCTACAATGTGTTATTCATTATTCTTTACCATACTTCTGTGTATATTCATAGTTTTATTCCTGCTTGTACTTATAGTTTTCTACCTAGTTTATATTTGGAATCTAATATAGCTAATAGAACAACTTCGTCAAGTGGTTGCCTACATGGTGCGCTGGTTCGGAGTCTGAACCAGAGTCTGTGACAATTGTGAAGGTACAAAGTGATGGTGTGATACGAAGTGATGGTGAGCGTTAGTATCTCTCACCTTATTACCTCCAACAATTAAGCATCACAAAGGACCGAGCTTACAGCGCAAATCATGGACTGAACATAGTAGTGAGCACAAGGGGTCTGCAGTCCAACTGCAGTCAGTTCTTTACACAGGATTTGCACTCAGGTTTTAGCTTTGTTCACGTCGATATATCAACCTTTACCCCCTCATAATCTGGCTTCCATCGCTGGTCTTGCCAATCTCTGGCTGTTGTCCCCATCAGTCCCCCATCATGCTGACCTTATTTAGTGTTGAAAATGGCGTCTTGGATCTAAGAGCCTGATCATTTTGACATCTTGCCCAAACCGTTCTTCCTGTACGAATCAACTTGTTGGGTGACAATCCTAGCTCAAGACATTCACTACACCACAAGCCTTGTTAGCCACCCTTCGCTCACTGGAATGCCATATGATGGAAGTCATCCTCACCTCATTGCGATTTGGCATGCCAAGTTTGAGACTGCAAAACTATTTTCTGATCAAGGTGCATGTCACCTTTTATCTCTCCCTCTTGCTTCTACAATAAATCCAGCTGACGGACAGATGTGGAGGCATATCCCAGGTCACCATAACTGAAAATGGTGGATCCTGGAGTCTTCATTACTCAGTCCCGTTTCCCAACATAGATGATAATCACTAGTATCTTAGCTCGTGTGAATTTCTTGATCTTGATTATGCGGTGGCACATAGGATTTCAGGTTGAGTATCCTCCAAAAATGGAGCAGGCTTCAATATAGCCAGACAGTAAGGTCCACAACATGCTGCTTTACAAGGGGGCAAATCACTCATGTTGGTTCTTGCACTGCCATTTGGGGACGACTTCGCAAACCGCCAGGCCAACTGAGCGAGTGGAACATGCAGAAGGTAGGCGAGCGGGCACTTGGACATAAGCCTTGGGCTCTCCACATAGAACACAAACTTCAACTTATATTTATCTGCATGAATTAGCCATGGATTTCTCAAAGCTCAGGCCATCAGTGGCCCCACTGCAATGGGCATTCTTTGTCCCCTGAACTGCTATTTATCACTCACAGAGCTCCTTTGCCTATCTCACTTCTTATGTTCTACTGATGACCTGTAGGTTTATTTATAAAAGTCAATGTTCAACTTATTGGCAATAGTGCCAATGTTTTGATAATCACTACACTGATACATCTCCTGTACGTTGTATAGACATACTATTGTTCCCATAGAAGTTCAAATTTTTCGAGATGATACTATCATTCCCACACTTCTTGAAAATGCACCCACTTCCTTCCACAGCATCCATGAGTGCGGAAATTTAGCATAGAGTAGGTACATGGTATATGTAAGATCTCTACATATCTTACTATGCTTCCCCTATCTCCTGACTCCTAGATACGATCATGTGACTATGGTATTTCCTTATATACAGAAGTCGCGTACCTATTTACTTACTTCTTCTTGTACTGTTACCCTTACCAGCTCCCTAATACACTCCCCATGTTTGATCCTTTCACCTAGTCCCGCCTTGAGTGTTGTCGCCTTTGGGCTTCTTCCAGTATAGAAACATGTTCTTGAAGTCTTGGTTGAATTGAATGAGCTATTGGCAGTGGGTATTTTAGATAGTGTAGATTTCACCCATTATACGGTGCTAGAACATTGGCACAGTAGATTCATGGGATGATATGAGTGCCATATGTTCATGGTATATATATAAGGAGACCAGCCTCCTCCATTAGTGATCTATGGTTGTATATGTGCTGTAATGAAGCCTCAAGAGAAGTAGGCTGGACTGTCCTGTCTATGAAACTCCTTCCAAAAAGGAGATTGTCGATAGACAGGCCAGTCCAAAAGTCCCAATTGGCTGGGGCGGACTGTCTGCCCTGCACCATTTCACAGACTCGTGATCGTGGAATGACTTTCCCTAGCGTCCCTGCGTGCCTCAGAGCTGGAACTGGCAAGCCTGCAAGGACCACCACTCCTGCCCTCACAACATAGCTTCAGCCTTCCGGAAGTGGAATGAAGTGAGTATCTACATGTCCCGTAGGTCCCAATTTTTTTGGCACCTAGGAATTCTTGGAGCATGCACCAAACACAAAGCAACAGCTACCTCCTGCAAGAGTCCTGAATATAATATTGATTAGATCCCCACTCTTATGTCCTTTTATGGATGCCGTTAGATGTTCCTGCTGTTCTTGGCCAGTCGATCTGGGTTTGAATTACTGGGTTGTGTGGCCTGTCAGCTAAGTTTCATACTCTGATTCGTGGAGTGTTTTGTTGAAGCAATGCTGAATTGACATTCTGGTAGAAGATCAAGGAGTATGAGTCGAGAATATCACATCATATAAGTAGCTGATAAATCTTACAAGTAAAGGGCAAAGACTGAGCATCATAACACCCCCATAGACTCAAAGAGCATGTCTAATGCGAGCTACATGAGCTCCTGTGCCCCTGTACATACAACATTGTAAGAAATTGTATCACATTCAATCTTGAAGGACAGCCATGTTATTGAGCTCATCTCTATAGATGTTATGTATGTATTCCTTCTATTCAAGCTCCAATTCTGTAAGTACTCACTGAGTACTCCTTATCTCACGCGGTGCAAAGTACGTTTGACCGATGTATATTTGTGGTACGTATTTGCGTAGTGAGTGTGATAAGTATAGAATGTGTAAAATATTAAAACTTCACGTTTGAAACGTGAGATGATAAATAAGGCACATGTGACAGTAGTCACATGTGGGCACTAGATAGGGGAAAGGGGTAAGGGGTTTACACCCGCCTCCCTTAGATTGCATCATGCGATCTACGAAGAAAAGGAGTAAGAGGGAATGGATATAATGAGGGTGGTAGTCTCAGATACGAGACAGGTAGGAGTGAAGGGTAATAATGGGTCCGCTGCTGTGGGGCAGCGGGGATAGAATGGTAGGTAATCCACTACTATAAGGTAGTGGAGCACGAGGACACTAGTCCATGTCGTCGTCAACGTCTTCCGTGATCACGGAAGGGGTACAGGATAATGAGACCTCTGACGGGGCAGCGCTGGAACCCGTGGCGTTACTGCTAAGGGAGGAGGCGGGCCCGCGAGGGAAGTAGGCTGGGACTGTAACGAGCCCTCCCAGGGACACGGGCGGGCCACCCGGAACAAGAGGCAGTTTGAGGGATGCCTCGACGTTGGAACTTCCGGCGGTAGCCACCGGGAGGTTCACGGTGAAGGGAGGAACAGGATTAACCATTCCCGTGGAACTGGAAGCCACAACAGGGGGTCGTGGAGAGGCATGAGGGCGGCCTGAGGAGGGCGCGAGTGTCGATAGTACGTTGCCGGAAGCAGCGGAGGACGTCTCTCCGGGATAAGCGGGGCGGGCGCGGGTGGCCCTGAGACCCGATTCACGTCGTGATGGTCGTCCCGCCACTGGTGACGGAGGACAACCGGGTGGCTGGAGAGCCATGAAGTCCACGAGCCTGTCAGGTTCATGGGGGAAGGACGGGGATCGATTGATATCCGATACTGACCCCAATAACTGACGGGTGGCTGTCAGATCCCAACCATCGTTGTGGTTGTCCATGACCCAGGCCTGGGCGAAGTCCCAGCAATCGTCGGCCCAGGCGGACGAGAAGCTGCACTTGGTGAGGTGCCGAGCGACTGCACCGATGGTCAGATTGTTGATAGACCCACCCAATGGGTGGAAGTTGTTGACATTTGTGATGACGAGGTGATCATGAGCGATGATACTGCTGTACTGGCCGGGAACGGCCAGTAATTCACAAAATCACTGATTGAACAGTGTTCGCTGCCGCCTGAAGGAGGCGCCCGCTGATTGTTCAGTGGGACTGAGTATGCGCATGGCGTGCCATCCCCGCACCTGGCGGAGGTTGAGAGGGTCCTGGATACCAGGTGGGGGCCTATGAACACAGCATTCATAGTGATAATATGCTGCCCATCGTTGGGGCAGATCGTCCGATTGTGGGGGGGCCATGCCTGGACGGCGAACATTAAACGAGGTTTACACTACAGTTGGCAGTGGGGCGCTGTTGATCGGAATAGGTATTTGCGGGTTGGCGCGTGCAGCCGCCAGAGCCAGATGGGTTGAGGGCCCTGCTGGGGGCTGGGAACGGTCCCCGCCTGCTCTCATTGGGTGGGAGCGTATATTGTCCTTCGCCCACAGGGGAACGTGCCACTCCCTAAGGGCAATTTGCTGGGCAGTGGTCAAAGGCCACCGCTCGTTGTGAATGCGATTGGCGGCATTGGCCAACACCTTGCACGCGTTTACCGCGTCCCGATTCCCCGGGATGTGGGCAAGCCGATTGGCGTGTTCCCAAGCACTCCGGGTTATGGGGATTCCAGCTTCGTTGAACTGGGATTGTGATTCTCATAGATTTACGAGACTGGGGTATGATGTTGCAGCTGTGGCCGCACTGGGCAACAGTGGACATGGGTCTTTGTCCGATTCTTTGTCACCCCAGTCCTCTCCTGAGTTGTAGTAGTCGTCTTTCATTTCCACGATCTTCGTCGTGGTCGTTCCCCCGGTGGTGGGGTCTCTTATCTTCCGATGCATGTCGCCTCGGTCGTCCAACTCGTCAATTTGGTGTCGTAGATCACAAATTTCGTTGTGAGCGTCGTCGAGCTGATCTCGATAGTATCGTAGGTCATCTTCTAACCTCCCCCTCCCCTCCCTCGAAATTTCCTCAATAACGCGCCACGAATTGTACATTCGTTCCGCGTACCGAGGTAGTTCGGGGTGCAGAATGGCAGCCATTCTGCGATCGATGGACCCCATCTGAGGGTCCATGTAGCCTTGCATGCGGTGCTGGCCGTAAGCCAAGCACGTAGTGCAGGAGGGGTCAGTGCATACGACACATTGATACCCCGGGTGTGCTACCCAGTTGCTGGGTGCCTCGGAAGTTCCCTCCACTGGGGGTGGGGAGGGAAAGGATGAAAGTTGACGAACCTCGTCGTCCGTGAGCTTGTCATGGAATGTGTGATCTGCACGCTGTTTTCCTTTTTGGCGTGCGGTGAGGTGCGCTGGAGATTTCCTTCCACCCGAGTTATCGGGTGGGTTGGGACCACCCATGGGGTGGTCTGGAGGCAGCTGACTGCCCGTAGAAGCTATGAATTGGGTAGTTGTTGGTGTGATGTGGTGGTGGGTTGGGTCAACGATTGATTTTTCTTTTCGATCCCAGACGTCACATTTGCAGTGTAGACTCCACATGCCTACTACCCGACGAGCCGGTCGCAGTACTACCGGTGTCTCCGAGCACCAATCTTATCGTTGATCCGTCGCGGCAGGTCCTCACATCGCTGGACATTCATTAGCTCGAGATACCTCTCGAGGGCCTCAAGTTCTTCACAATGGGAACGGGGTTTCCAAGTGGTGTCGCCCAAGTTCCACCGTACCCGCAGTAGTAATTGCTTGCCATTCCACTTATGGGCAGTGATTTCATCGACCACCCACTCCGCGTCATCCAGAGTGCCCCAATTGTACAGGTCGACTGGGGTGCGATTAGGAAATAGCAGGGCGTCGTTCGGCATGTGGGGCCAAAGTTTTGATATGTGAAACCTGGAATGCAGGTTCCGCATCTTCAACGACGCAGGTAATTCCAACAAGTAGTTGGAGGTCCCCGGGGAGGCCTGTAGCACCTTGTACGGCCCTATGTACTTGGGGAGTAGTTTGCTGGCCCTTCCTTTAGGAAGTGCTAGGTTACTTGTAGACAAGTAGACCATGTCTCCAGCATTAATACTGGGCTCATCGCAACGTTTGGTGTTAGCGTGATATGTCTGAAACACTCGACACTCTATGATCACGTCGTACACGTCCGATAGGTTCTGCTGTGCCTTTTTGGCGAAGGCTGCTACGCCAGGAGCGCACTTGGTACTGCGCCTATGGATGTTCAACATGGATGGTACGAATCCAGTGGTGGAGCTGGTGCTGGAGTTGAGAGCGAACTCCACCATGGGTAGCTTAGCCACCCAGTTGGACTGATTGGCGGTAACCACTGATTGAAGTATCTGGGCTATCGACCGATTAATGTGTTCGGTCTGTCCATCCGTCTGAGGGTGGAACGAGGTAGACATCCTCAATTTAACACCCAGCAATCGATGGAGCTCAGTCCACCATTTGGAGGTGAACTTCAAGTCCGGTCAGACACGATACTGGACGGCAGCCCGTGTAGGCAACAAATCTCTTTTAAATATATCCACGAGAGTTCCATGGCGGTGGTGCGGGTGGTGACCGGAATCAAATGTACCATGGAGGTCATTTGACATATTGCTACCCACAGGTAGTTAAAATGATCAACCTCGGGAAATGGACTGATAAAGTCCATGCCGATGCTGTCCCATGGTGCCGTGAGGACTGGTAGCGAGTGTAGCTTGCCAGGGGGAGGCTGGTAGTTTCCCTTGGCTTGTTTGCAGGGCACGCAGGAGTCGCAAAAGGTTGCAATCATCTTCATCATTTTTGGCCACCAGTACCATCATCAGATATACTCCGACGTCTTTTGGCTACTGAAATGTCCTATGATCAAGTGCGCTTGCTCGATAATGATACCCGCCAGAGTATTATCCTTCAATGCGCCTTGTGGTATGCACAATACCACCCGAGGTTTCAGGTCCAAATGAGGTGGTCCTTTACAAAGAAAGACGAATAATCCGTAGGTTTAGCCAACACCTTCGATAGCAGTGGGTCCCGCAGGTACGATTCTTTCACCGAGGCAGTGAATTCATCCCGTTGATGAAGTAAGTCATGCAGATGCGTGCCTTTGGAGCATGATTCCAGAATGGTGAGGTCGTCTTCACCAGTTGGGGAAATTTCTCCTTCCAGGGCAGGGCCGAGGTGGTTTGCCTCAACATCCCGCTCCTTGCTCCTGTCCACCGGGCGTTGAGCTAATAAGCCCACTCCCTGTTGGCGAAGCTCGCGGATACGTTCCCATGACAGGAGGTCATGGTCGGGGTCTATCCGCATGGCAGCGTTCACGTACTCAGATATAGGATGGACGTCCTGAGGCGTGTCCTCTGAGTAGTAACGAGAGAGGCAGTCGGCTACTTTGTTGAGTACGCCCTTCACGTACTTGATCTCGAATCGAAATCGAGAGAGATATTCCATCCACCGCGACTGTCGTGGTGATAACTTCTTCAGCTGGCTGAAGAATTTGAGGGCACGGTGATCCGTAACAACCGTGAACTTGTACCCTAGCAGTTTATCCTCCCATTTGAGGAGTGCCTCGAGGATGGCCAACACTTCGTGTTCGTAGACACAATAATTGTGTTGAGCTGGGGTGAACTTCTTGGACATGAAGCCTGCCGGGCAACAGGTCATCCATTCGGGTCCCTGTCCATACATTGCTCCAAGTCCCGACGTGGAGGCGTCACATATCACCCAAACCATGTCCAATTTAATGGGGTCAATTGGCTTGAGTATGGGGTGTCAAGCGCATAGCTCTTTGATCATGGTGAAACACTTGTCGTGAACTGGTCTCCAGACAAAGGTCTGGCCATTTTTCTCCATAGACTGCAATGGGCCTGCATAGGCAGACAGGTCAGGGACGAAATGTGCGAGATACTGCACCAGCCCCAGAAATCGTTGAATGTCATTGTACGACTGTGGTGTTCTCCACTCGCATATGCGGGTGATTTTATCCCCATCGGGGTGTAGTCCATCGTTGTCGATGATGTGTCCGAGGCAATCTACGCGGTCGGCGTACAGGTCGCACTTCTCGGGCTTAAGGTAGAATTCGAATTCTCGAATTTTGGTGAAGGCCAGACGAAGATGCTCTTCGTGTTCCTCGATTGTATTACTGTATACGAATACATCGTCTAAGTAGACGTGAATGAACCTTCCAATGTATTCTCGGAATACCAGGTTCATTATCCGCTGGAATGTTGATGGAGCATTACAGTCACCCTGTTGCATGACATGGCTTAGCAGGGTGCCATATATAGTGGCGAACGCAGTCTTCCACACATCCCACAGTTCTACACGGATTTGTTCGTATGCGTCGGAAAAATCGATTTTAGACCGATATTTTGCGCGCGCTACGTCCAGGCAGATATTATCCTGGTCTGGGAAGGGGGTAATGTCAGGACAAGTGTTCTCGTTCCGTTTTCTACAGTCTACGACGGTACGTAGTCCTCCTGATTTCTTCAGAACACATAGCATGGGGGCTGCTTGGTCCGTCTGACAAGTCTCCCACCACCCCGATTGGAGGTATTTAGAAATCTTGTCCGATAGATGTGATTTCAGAGAATCAGGGCAGCGCGGCAAGTAATAATTATATTTCTTGTCCTCATTATAAAGAGGGATCGTGTGATTAATGACACAAAGAGGGGGGAGCTTGTTGGGCGAACCTTCCATGATATCTTTACATCGAAATAACCATCTCGATCGTAGATGAGGTATGTGCTCCTCCGTATATATTTCTACCCCAGACAATATGGCTTCAAAGTCCGGGCCCATTTGTCTCAGGTATTCAGGACTGTCTCCTGCGTCCTTGTCTCGAGCCATGCGAGATTGTTGGGCCTTGCCCGACTTCGTCGGTGATTTTCGTGCTTCCAGGATCAATTGTTCCTGGACGGATCGTTCAACTAAGTCTAGTTGATCTGGCGACATGGCCATCTCAGTCACATCGACATCGATGATGTCGCCCCGTTTTGACCTGGGCGCCTGCACCATCTTTGACTGGGAATCTAGTCATTCCTTCTTCCGGACGGAGTGTTGTCGTGCCATTTCGACAGATTCCTCCCCCTCCGTGAGAGAAGGGTATGCCTGATCTCCAACATGGATCACGCGACTGGCAAAGTCCAGCAATACGCCGTGCTTGTGCATCCACGGCGTCCCCAGAATGAGGTCGTACCTGTCGATGTTAGCAATATCGAAGTATTCCTTGGAATCAATGGTTCCAAATACGGCGCAGGTGTATGTGCCGAACTGTATGCTCGCGCTGCTCCCGACTGTTCCCAACTGTAGTGGGATGACATCCTTAAGATATCCGTATTTGACCTCCGCTACTCTAGCGAAGTCGGGGCTCATGCAATTGGTCGTGCACCCCGAGTTGAAGAGGGTGTAGGCTCGCACACCGTTGATAGTCGCGTATTGCACTATCGATTTCATCGTGATGTTCGCCCGTTTGGGGCGATCCACCGGATGGCCCGATGGTTGGTATTTAGAGCAGAAGGCAGCCAATCTTACTGCTCCGTGTCCACTCTCAATGGGTGGTTCAGTCGGCGTCATGCAGCATAGCCGTATGGGCCACTCCGTATCCATCGTGCCCATGTGCACGACGTCATCGTTCGCATCGTAATACCTATCGAAGTCGTTGTGCTCATCGTCTGGCGATGAATATTGTGACCCCTCCAGGCCGTCTTCATCATGCTGGACGATATCACCGTCACCTCCACGATTGCTCGTGGTTTCGGGCGCAAAGTCATTCGGGGTTGGCATGGTGCCGCCGGATTCATCGTCGACTCGGGCCGCGTTTAGGCGCGGTTGTCCATATCTAGGGCATCTCGGGTCAGTGGAGATGTGCCCGACGTTCCCACATGCGTAGCATTTCACCTTAGAGGCGTCAAAATGGCCACCACTGGAAGCGCGGTGGGGCTGCGCTCTCATAGTCGGTCGAGAGGCGATATTATGGGCAGGACGCGATGGTCCCGCTACGACTTGCCTGCCACTGTTATTGGGAGCTCCCGCGGTGACGCCCTGCTCGACGCTCTCTGGTCTACGCGTACCAGTAGGGACAGGCTTGCTATGCGCAAATCTTTGACCAGGACGAGGTACATAGGCAGTGGCCGTCGGCTTCTCGACCTTACCGTTGTTCGTTGAGGCTCCAGGATGGTTCCTGGCACGATTGGCAGCCGCTGTGTGAGTGTAGTGCTTAGCCATCACTCGACTTTCCTCCGCCTGGAGAGCGACCGAGTACAAGTCGGAAATGGGGTGTCGTTCGGCATTGTAGCCACGATCTACTAGCCTGTCACGAATAGAGGCAGGAAAACCGACGACAAATTGTCGTCGGAACATGTATGTGTCAGGAGGGTGTATCATACGCTTCGCGGTGCGTTCTAGGGCGTCCAGGAACCCACACACCCCCATTGTAGCCGAGTATTCGGTGGAGAGGAACTCCTCCGTAGCATCTTGAATAGCTGTGGGCTGCATGAATCGATCGTATAACCCGAGTACGACGCGCAGGAACGTCCAACACCGATCGTCGTCGGCATCCTCAACCTCTTTGTCGAACCACACCGCGGCTTCACCGTCGAGGTGAATCCCAATCATTGTGATGCACTCCTCTTCGCGAGCGGGGACGCTATATTGGTTAATGCGAAGCCACCTCATGAGCGAGTGGAGCCATCGGTTGAACTTGTCCACATCGGCGTCACCAGACCATTTGTCTGGTTTCTGCGTATGGGAGGGCGGTTTGGTCCCAGGGGGTAGCTCGAACGGCTGACCCAGCCGTTTGTGTATCATGTCAGCGTATCACTGACGAATGGTTCTGGAGTATCCAGAGACGTCCAGTTGATCTAGCGCACTGGCCATTCCCATGTCTCTATGAGAAATACGCAGCCCTTGTGCTCCATCGCGTTCTGGGACGTGATCATGATTGAATTCCACACGCCTTTCATCACGTGGGTGATGTCCTGTGTCGTCCCGAGGACTATTGTACCGTTGCTCGCGTGAGCTGCGACGACCTCGAGGCGGTCCCCGGTCGGAGCTGGGGCACCCGTCGGTGGACAACCCGTTCGAGGGGAAATCGTCGTCCTCGGCGATGTGCCTACCGGTAGCGGGAGGGGGGGCGTATGTACGTTCGTACCCCGGAGGCCTGCAGGAATTCAGCCTATCCTGCAGGGTTCGGTGCCACTTGCGATGCCCGTCGTCGTTACCATTGTCAGAGATTTGTCGGCGCGACCCACATTGTGAGTCATGGTGGTCGTTGTCACCAGCATTGCCACGGCGGTCGTTGTGGGCTCGCTTCGGCTCGCGCTTGTGCTCTGCGGGAACACGCTCCCATGGATTTCCTTCCGAATCGAAGTCGATGCCCTGATCGACGATGGTGGTGAGTTCACGGGCGGTTATTGCGGCATTATGCCAATTCTGAAGTATGACTCTATCGCGAAACGCGGTAGCCCTTCCTGGGATAGGCGGAGGAGGGGGAAGTGGTTCTGTGGGTGCGATCGAGCGGGTGGGCTGTTGAGCGGCGGCCTTGTTGTATACGAGCGTTTTGGCAGCCTGCTCGGCATGCACCTGCGTCAAAATATCCCGGATGGTATCAGGGTCCAGTGGCTGGCCGTGGAGGGACTGCAGTTGGGCCGTTCACGAGGCAGCAATCACTGCAATGTCATCAGTGATTGGGGGTAGATTGCTCTGGAGCCACTGCGATACTGAATTGCCGGGGACACTCATATGTTCATCCAATATTCCAGCATCCATGGCTGGCCGTTTTGCTGCACGCCGTTCTCGTCGCGCATTATCACTCATGAGGCTCACTGCGGAGCTTCGAGAGTGAAGTGTGCCTCGTTCAGCACGGCTATCGCCTTCTCGCTTCGGGCGAAAAGGATTCTCTTCGTCGTCACGAAGGGAGCTCCTAGTGAGGGAATGACAGGTTGAACCGTCGTGTCTCGCCGGCCTTGGCGGTTCAATTCCTCCCACATGGGTGGGGTTTTGACGAATCGTCTCGTCAGGAAGCCTCCGATAGTTCCGTGAGGGCAGGGGTTGTGAATACAACCCTTCGAGGTTGCTTGCTGGCGGATATCCCTGCCCGGGGAGCTCGAATCCATGATGTGGTCGTGGGCTGAGGGGGGAAGGCATGGTGGTGAGGAACGGAAGAGGGCCAGCGTGGCCTTGATCACTTCGCTTCCGATTTCCGAGACGGTGGGAAGACTGACAAGATCGAATGGATCTCGAACCGAGCTTGCTGGTTCTTTCCCCATGGGACGTGTCGGGCACCTGGGGCATTCCCACATGGGGAATGGAAGCAGGCCCTTCTCCAGCGTCCTCGGCTATCGAGGTGTCCCCCGCGTTGGGTTTATTTCGGCCTTTGCCTCCGTGTCTCATACTCATGAAACATGCTTTTAAGGAAACGTAAAAAAGTGTAAGTACTCACTGAGTACTCCTTATCTCACGCGGTGCAAAGTACATTTGACCGACGTATATTCGCGGTACGTATTTGCATAGTGAGTGTGATAAGTATAGAATGTGTAAAATATTAAAACTTCACGTTTGAAACGTGAGATGATAAATAAGGCACATGTGACAGTAGTCACATGTGGGCACTAGATAGGGGAAAGGGGTAAGGTGTTTACAAATTCATGGACTTTCAACACCTTTCCAGTGTCAAGGCAAGGAAAAGATGTACAAAGGGGCTTGGCTCACATGGTCAGTCAAGTCCAGAAACTTCCAAATCCAGCGCAGAGTCTTGACATTCTTGACAGATTTTTGGCAGGCCCCACATCTTGCTAACTTTTGACCAAACCCACCAGCCCACCTATCGGCGATTTCCTCTTTGAGCAACAATCCCTGAGGTGGCTGGTCATGAGCCTACAAGAGAAGAGTGTGATGACGAGCTCATATTCCAGCTCTGACACACCGAACCAAGACAGTACAGGACATCTGGCAGATTCAGCAGGGCCCTTGGAGACTGAAATACTCATGACCATCCGTGATGAAACATCACATTTTTTCAAGAAGTGAGTGCATTCTGAAGCCATCTGCTGGCATTACATTTGACCTCTTAAATGCATCACAAATTGCCCAGGAGAAATTGACATACTATAAACTAAGCTTGTGCTGAACCCAAGAGGAAACCAAAGATTGAGAGAGCTACAAAAATATTCCTGCTGGAGGGTCCCAAAACTTTTTCAAGAAGTGTGGGAGTGATAGTACAGTGCAAGGCATGACCTCTCATCAACTCATTTGGCAGATGGCGCTTAAATTTCTACCTTTTGATAATCAAATTTTGCAAGTGACCTGACTAACTCAGAAAGAGTGGAAAAAGGGTTAAATAAGTACAAGCTAGCCTTGGTGTGATTCCCAGGTTGATCTGACAACTTGTATTGTTTTCGACAGAGAAGTAGGGAAACAAACCCTATTATATAATAAATATCGCCATTTATGGCAACTAGACCCTGAACCCTAATTATATACTAGCCCCTAGTGCCCCCTATCCTCAGTTGATGACATTGACATCCATCATCACATTTTGTTCAAGGTGTCAGTGCGATGTGTATTTCTTCACTGCATATGCAGCTTGCTTGACATTAAGTCCTTTCCTGAACCTGCTCTCAGCATGATGAAACCAATATTCACATGAGTTACTTACCTGTATGCATCCGTATACCTCCAGCAATGTTGAAAGTAGTGGCGGATGTTAACTGTTGTAACAGCATCAAGACACTCAGGCACAAGCTTCTTTGCTGTTGGGAATGTTCCATCTGCCCTCTTGCGGAAGTCTGCATTTGCTTAGCACACCAGCTTAGCCAGAAATATAGAAATAATACTTACACCATTTCAGCTGAGACCAGAACATCTTGATTGGGTTAAGTTCGCAATGAAACTTTGGTAGAAAGACACATTTATGTCCAGCCTGCTCTATGATAAGCTGGAGCAATGGCTTCTCATTCTGGAAGTCAGATTGCAATGAAAGGACACGCTGCATGCAGCAATCAGATGGGCGGTCAATTTCCTCATCCTCACCACTGAATGCTCCGCATTCCCCAATAGCCTCTTCACCTGAACCCTCAATCTCATCCTGCTTTGCCTTCGCCTCACACAAAGATTTGTCATGAGCCTCTTGTGAGAGCTTGCAAGTTTTACATACAGCGACAAGTTTACTGCCATGCTTATCTTTCAGCAGTGCGAGTAAGCCATGTTCATCAAGAACCTGCTCTAAACCTTTGCTTGGCCAGCAAGGGAATGCCCATTCCTGTCAACGTCGACACAATTGTCAGAGAAAACGAGATATTGCACCTCACCTGTGGCTGTAATGGGACACTCCTATTTTCTCCTTTCCCCCTGTCTCTTTCCTTCTCTCTTTGCTCCTTTCTCTTTCTCTTCACTCCACGGACTCTTATTTGCTTTCCTTTTGCTTCCTTTCCATTCTACCATACATCTGAGCCACATCTGATGCATCCGACATATTTCTCACGGTCCAGATTCGCTCGGCCGCACCCAGCCACACTTGTGCATGCCTGGACATGCTTCGGATGCACGTATACACTTCGGGGTGCATCCGGATAACCTATACCTTCTTCCCCCACTTCATTACTTCTCCTTCACACTTTCCCAGGTCGCTAGCACGACTCTTGCAAATTCCCTCCACCTTTCTATCACATTCACCTCCTTGTACCTTGTGATATTCTCCGGACTTGTGGCTGGTGTACTATACAGTCCTTCCACATTTCTCCCATGCTTCTACAGTATATACTTTGCCTCCTAGCATGGAGAATCCTTATCTTGTTCTCTTTGGATTCTCCCTTTGCTAGGCTCATGCTGTCGGTCATCTTGAGGTTGCCCTTACAGCAGAACAAGATCTCCCATCCTGGCACCAGAGCCCTATGGAAAACGTCCTGCACCCCTCCGGACTCGCACCTGATGTCTTTCCAGTTTTGCAGACTTTCCAGACACTCTCCTGCTACTCCCACCCACCTCTGATGACACAAGCGAAGCACTCCCACTCTCTCCTGCTGACTCCGACATGACAGGTGCATCTACCGCAGATCCTGCCATCCGAGCAGCCAGTAACAGACTCCAAGACATTGCAGACCTTGTGGGCTCAGACGTATGAACACCAAAATCAAATCAGCACTATTCATGACACACTCACCTGCATCGAACAACTCCTCATAACACCCCATCCCTCTACTCCCAAAATGACTCTGGATCTTGGGCTGCAAGGCACTGCAGCCTCTCAGCACGACCTGGGTTGATCTGACACCAACCCACATTCCTGATTGAAGCCTGCATCTCCCCCGATCTTTGACGGAAACTGCAAAGATGGTCACACATTCTACAATGTGTGCTCTATCTACTTCCAGCTCTACCTGGATCAATTTCCCACTGAGCAAGCCAAAATCCTCTGGTGTCTCTCCTTCTTCCAGAAGGATCGAGCTAAGGAGTACACAGACATGGTGCTCTGGAGCAAGAAGGATCCATACTTCAAGTCCTGGGCCACCTTCGCAACTGAATTCCGGACGTGCTTCCTTCCAGATCGGAAACGCGAAGCCGCCATGCTCAAACTGGAGACCACCCAATACCACCAAGGCCGTCGGACTTTTCAGGAGTACCTCGACGAGTTCCGGGACCTTGTAGACCAATCCGGATACACTGAGGGCTCCAACATTACGATGAAGTTCCGCCACAGGTTGGACTCTACCATCCAGAGCCGTGTCGCCGAGTCCGCAGACTGTCCCAGCGAAGACGATTTCGAAGAATGGTACAGGGCGGCGCAACAGGTTGCTGACAACCATGCTGCCAATTACTCCTTCCACTTCGGCATCAACTCCGGCACATCTTGGTTGCTCGGCTGACCATCCATCACTTCTGGACCTGCTCGGCTGCCTGTGGGTATCCTTCCCATGCCTCGGACTCACTTCCCACCTTTGCAACCCTGCTTCCAGCCCCTACCTCTGTCAAAGGCTCTCTTGCCCAGCGTCCCTATGGATGTCGACCATACCCGCTCCCGGCCTGCCACTTCGCAGCTCTGCTACTGATGCGGCAAGCCCAGCCACATGTCCCGTGAGTGCCAACTCCAGTTTGACGTCTGGTTCATGACGGCCAAAGAGCGGACGTCCGCTTTCGAAGATCTCTTGACTGCAGCCGATGTTGTAGAAAGTGCTGGGACTTTGGAAGGAATAGACGCTGAGGGAATGGTGGCAGCCGAGGAATCGGACATGGTGGATTTACCTGGACCAACAAGTGACCTGTGTGGCCTCATTGATAAACAACCAATTTGCTTGTCTTAGCATAGACACAATACACGATGATGAACCCGAACCATTCGATGATTCATCTGATGCTAAGACACCCAACCTGGTTACAATCCGCACAATCCGAAGGTTTCACCTGCAGTGGGAATGGTGGCTACCCAGTAGCTATAAGATTTCCGCTTTGCCTGGCAGGCCTTCGCTAGATGTATCTGTTGAAGTGCTAAGCACAAATATGCAATACCGATGCACTCTGCAAGCCCTGGTGGACTGCGGAGCCACTGGAGTTTTCATGCATCCACACTTTGCTGACGCCCATGGTTTCACCCAATGTAAGCTGTCTGCTCAGATTCCGGTCTTCAATGTCAACAGATCACCAAATGAGAACAGATCCATCTCCAAAGTCGTGGACCTTGTACTCTGGTTCAAGGATCATATGGAGCGGATGCTTTTTGCAGTCACTAACATTGGCCAACAGGACGTCATCCTCAGGTACACCTGGCTTCAGAAGCACAACCCCAAAATTGACTGGCAAATCAAAGAGGTCAAAATAAGTTGCTGCCCATCCAGATGCGACACCTGTCACAAGGAGTTCTGCCATGACAAGCTGACCTGATGCAAAGAGTCTGTGTGACTCCAGGAGTGTCGTATGGGCCCAATGCTGACAGTTGAGGAACTCCACTCAGATGATCACCCGCAGCTTCTGGAGTGCGACGATGATAACGAGGACAACACTTTGGCCGATGAGGATCTTAAGGAAGGTGACCGCATCTTTGTGGCCATCCCTCTGCCATCTCTGGAGTACCTTCACAGTCTTCGGAAAGAACACATCTGAGCTTTGGAAACGGTCTCGCAGCATCTCGCACTGGCTTTCCAGCACAATGAACCCCACGATCCTCAGAACAGTGCAGTCCCAGATTTCCTTTACAAATTTGAGGACATCTTTGCCAAGGAGTCCTTTGATGAACTGCCCATGCCGCGTCCGTGGGACCACACCATTGAACTATTGAGCGGAGCTGAACCAACCTCTACCAAGTGTTATCTACTGTCCCTCGCAGAGCAGAAACAGCTGGACAAGTTTCTGGAGGAAAACCTCTGGACTGGCCGAATCCACCCAAGCAAGTTGCCCATGACTGCTGCCATGTTCTTTGTCAAGAAAAAGGACGAATCACTCTGCTTGGTTCAGGACTACCTGTTACGGTCCGACTTTCCCTTTTCTCTTTTCCCCTATATATCACATGATGGACATGTAGGTAGCTTACAAGACAGTGCTTACGACTATCGGCCCGTATTTATAATAACCTTAGTCAGAACCTCGCCATAAACACATGGGCGCAGCATATGACATCACACCTCAAGGTGATGTGCTAATTGTTCCATGAGCATGTAGATAGACATGAGGACTACACATGTACAGTAGTATATAAAGCCGAATACCAAACCCAGAGACGTTAACTCGTTCTCTTGGGATTACCGCTATAATAGTGTCCAAGTCATCGTCTTCATCTCTCGTCTCCATTTACCTCTTCTCTCCAAATATCTTACTCAACCAGTTATCTTGTAGAGCCTGCATACTCCTTTGTGGTGTATAGTGTTGCCCTAACAGAAGAACAAGTTAACAACCTGTATGCCTGCTCTGCAGTGTTATCTGCAAAGACTTGACCTCAACGCAGGATATGTTTCACCCAATACTTTCTACCCTTCTCTAACCTTTTGTTCAATTTCCTTCAAGAGCGCCATTTGCGTAGGGCATCCACCCGTACCATATACGGACACGGCTGTATATTTACAGGGGCAATATGGCCATTTCACGGTTATTGCTGTCCGCATATTTGCATTTTGTAGCTATGACACGGTATGGTACGGTATATATACGAGCTTACGGCCGTATTTACAGTGTAGTATTTGTTCACCCCTTGTAATTGATTACTATTGAGCTATGACCCCAACTTCCTGTTGCGGCGGAGGTGCTGCTTGTAAAGCATGAGTGTTTGGATGGTGTTGGGCTTTAGACTTGCACGACGAAGTGAGATTGTGTCCCGGGCACTGGAGAAAATGTGCTTGACAGCAACAGCAGAGCCTGAATCATATGTCAGATGAAAATTGATAAAGAAGGTTTGAAACTCTCACCAGGAATAGCTAATATATTGCGAGCAAGATGGTAGAGATTTGGAAATTGGTGGCGGCGGCTATACCACCATTGAATTGGGTCGCATGAATCCATATCCTCTTGTGGGAGCCGATAATACTCCTCTAGCTCATTGGTTGCAGCTCGTTCACGGCGCTGATAGCGCTGGAGCAAGTCCAAGTCACCTGAGGCCTCCGAAGTAATAGATTGAGTCGATGATGATGCAGACAGGGGGATAGGGGCGACAGGTCATTTGTATGTGCGATCAAAGAGTTGTTGAAGCTTAATGCGTGAACGCTGGAGGTCTTGTCTGGATCGTCCTTATAGTCTTCTTTAATAGCATCATACCCAATGCGAGGATCTAAGACTTATGCACAAGTTAGTTTAGACTAGAAAAGAGCAAGTGGTTAATGGACTTACTTGAAGACCATGTATAATAAGGTGTTTCATCTATCTTTGTGTAATACTCACTGAGTTTGAGATGTGAGCTTACAAGGCTGTTGCGGAGAACAGTAGGAGTATCAGTGGGAAGGGTGGAGATAATAGTGCAAAGGTTCTCTTGCAAGCCATGGAACATTGCAAGTGTTGTCGAAAGGATTGGATGTGACGTCGTAGACATCTGAACGGAGGCAGAGTGGAAGTTCTTCAGCCATTTCTCAACAGCTTCAATAGCATTCCAATGGGTTGGCGTGAGATCGTACTGCAACAGATCACGGTTACAATGCTTCCCAACGAAGTCATTTAGAATTTCCTTGTACATCAGGGCACGACCTATAGAACCAAGATTCAGTGTCATGTCATTTGATATCTAGATGTAGTATACGTAGCATTTGATGGGTAGAGGACCATCGAGTCTTGACATCAAGGATTAGCATCAGAGGAGTTACAGATGTCAGATTGATGTGTAATGAGGCAGCGACATCTTGAAGCCATGCCTTGCGCCGTTGGGGGCTAGATCACACAGTGCAAACAATTTTACGAAGCTATACACACCAGATTCATTTAGATATGATTTATTACACGGTGAAAGCCATATCTACCCGGTTGACAGAACTTGCTATATCTGCTGTGGGGTCTTCTTCCTCCTCGAAGAAAACTGCATCGTTTTGCTGATCTGAGTTGTCAGCTGTGGTAGCTGTTGACTGATAATTGCCAGAACGTCCTGCGGCATGGGTACTATCACTGGCAGAGATGGCTCCAATCCCTTCTAGAAGCTGGAAAAAAAACCCTCATTATCTAAGAATAAAAGTGGAAAGATATCACTTACCTTGAGCGCTGCAAGGTGAATAGTGTGTGGAACACATCAAAGTTGGGCATCTTGTGTGGAGAAGTCTAGATTCTCTTCACAGTGACGTGCAGCCAAGGCATTCATTAGAGTGTTATTGTTCGATGTGTTATCCATAACAATGCCGGTTACCTTGCATGCAAGTTAGACAATCACATTCAAAGGCAAGTGATACTACATACCTGGCCTTCGAGTCTGTAACATTTCAGTGTTTCCCATACTGCATCAGCCATATTGTCTTCTGAGTGCTCCCCAATGATCTCCTTGAAGTCAATCATTACCTCCTCTACATGACTATATTAGGCAGGAGTAATACCAAAAACAATTACTTACTGAGCCACCCGTCATTTGTAATGTAGTGGGCAATGATGGCGAGAAAAGCATGGACTCGAGTTCCTGGGAACAAACTTGCTTATTTATATTGAGCATAAGTTAAGAATAGAGACTTACGTCAAACATGGTTTTCATCTCATCAACTTGATCATGGCCAAATTTCATGATCTTCTTTTGAATAGTCGTGTGGCCGGGAATATGAAGGGGAGTGGTTGAAGATCCGCCATGATAGAAAATATATTGGAGGAATTTCCGGAGCTCTGGGCGATCTACTTCGCTAAACAGTTGATCACATGTGACCATCCATTCAGCAAGAAGCAGTTCAAACATGTCTTGGTTGAACTGAGGCTGATTATGCGGAATTAGGAAGGAAAATAGACCTCATAATGGTAGAAGTACCTTCTGCTTGTCCAATTGACTCTGGAACGCAGCAATGATCGTTGCAGACTGTTGTTCAAGCTCCGAGATATATTTTGCAACTGCCTCTGCATCCATAGCAGTACGACCTGCAGCAAGGTCAATCTCATCTTGGGACAGTAAAGTGTTGCCTCAAGCCTTCAAGGCTTTGTAAAAGCGGAATAACATGGGGAAGTTATTCTTGATATGATTTGTTAGGCCTAAAGGTATTTGAATTAG
Organism: Pleurotus tuoliensis; assembly: GCA_036872985.1. Taxonomy (NCBI): domain Eukaryota; kingdom Fungi; phylum Basidiomycota; class Agaricomycetes; order Agaricales; family Pleurotaceae; genus Pleurotus; species Pleurotus tuoliensis. Next base: position 3,692,085 of record JAYMDH010000002.1, read on the forward strand.
TTAAATGGTGATCGAGTTCATGATTCCCATACCGGTGGTGTTATTCTTCATGGCCGCGGTAATCTTCAGAGTTTTGCGGAAGGCACCATGGTAGCACTTGTAGTACTAATCGCTGCCTTGTTTTTTTCCATTGGTGTCTGTTGTTACATTTTCATAGAACAGATAGATCGGGTTCCGAACCTATCATAGATCAACATATGAAGAATAGTGGGGCAAGCAGTATCACCTTCCCAGGTTTGGAAAGCTGTGATGGTGCAGGGTTGGGCTCGCTAACCGTTGAAGATGTGGTGGTGGTCGCTCCAGCTACCTCTCATACATGTTTAGTTTTGGGTGAAGATGATTTTGAGTCTTGTTGCTGCCTCTTCCCCTGTCCTTTGCGTGACACAATTTTTGATGGAAGCATCCCTGCAATCTGGTGGTAGTAAAGTCAGGAAAGCGAGGGCCATTTGCTTGTCTACAGTGGCTTACCTCCTTGTTCGTCGGCCTCTTACTATCCCCTGAGTCTTCATCCTCATTGCCCAAGTCTTGGTCATCTAACTCTGGCATGAAATCATTGTCGTTGTTGTTGCTGATGTTGGTACCATTGCCTGGGATCATAGCAGCTTTGGCCTTAGCATTGCGAGGCTTGCTGAGGCGGGGTGGGCCAGTGAAACGGTGCTCCTGGTTTCTGAACTCATCTTGTTTCAGCACGGCTATCGCATGCTCTGCTCTCTTTGTGCAAACACGAGTACGTCCTCCTGCATCTATAACAGTAGTGTCATTCAAAAGGACGAAGCGAAGAATGGAATATACACTGACCTGGTATATCAGCGCCCAACGCTGGCATGGGAATAGGGTCATTGGGATCGTAAACGAAATCAATTTGAGAGGTGGGAAGGAGCTGTCCATCAGGACCAAGGGCACACTGATCAGCCATGAGAGTGTTTGAAGGTCAAGTGATGATACAATTATTGCTGCTTCACTCACATTTTAAACCTTGTCTTGAATAGCCCTACTCTTGATCCATTGTGCTTACACATGGGAGGTTGAGCAACATGTTCTGCAAGCATATGTTCTCAGAATCTACTCAGAGTGGATGATCCAATCGACTCACCAGTGTTGGTAAACCAGGAGATGAATGCGACTGCAACCACAAGGGAAATTGACACCACCAGAGCACGGGCAGAAGGTTTCATGTTGGAAGACACAACTGCAGTGAAGTTTTCGAAGCTGGCATCATGGACAGCGAGCACGTGTCTTCCAATAGATCAACTGTCGGGGTGGACACTGGAAGTAATTGTGCATCGGTGTGATCACGGAGTTTTCAAGTCAACCACCGCCGAGAGTGTCCAGCATGCTCTTGGTGGTGGTTCAGAGTGTTGGTAATCAGCATAATGCCCGCTGAGCGGGTTGTCTTTAAGAAGTCCCACAGTCACACTGTAAACACTGTAAACGGCCGTATCCCTTCACCATCTTACAGGGAATTCTATAGTAAAGCTATACTGTATATTCCTTTGTAAACAACTAACATGGTACAGTACGGCATCTGTACAATGGACCCGTATCCCTCGTATTTACATTCACAGGTGGACACCCTACATTTGCGCTTGATTGTATTTCACACACCCCTATAGTTGCACACCCCATTCGGACAACTGGTCCTATACTCTAGCAGGGTAACATTTAGATAACCCCCTGAGTGGACCTTTAGGTGTTGACTGATCACCAACCTTCGGGAAAGGGTCAACATGCAGGGTGCTGAGTGGAGAAAGAAGACTCTACCCTGTTTGTCCAGCAAGTTGGTGTGCCACTTCGCCTTTAGTAGCTGACAAAACCTACCTTGTCATCGTTGTCCACTCAAGTACTGGTGTGTACTAGTTTAAAGTTCAACGGTGATTGACAGGAACCATTACATGCCCCCTACCTGCTTGCACCTTACCCACACTCACATCTACATGGTCTCCCCATATCTCCTTATCCCTGATCCTACACTCAACCGACAAAACCAGAGAACTGCTGCCCAGATCTTGAGAAGCACGCCACAGCTTTTTGAGACAATCATTATCCCAGTCACACCTGCCGAACCCCGCCATCACCCCAGACAAACACCCACACATTATTTCATCCATGGAAACAATGTTGTACTCAACTGTGCAGCCAATCACTACCCAACCATATGACAGGCAGAGGCGGCCGGCAACAGCAGGGAGAGATATGTCAGAAGAGGTTGCAGGGCCTAGTGTGTGGGCAGGTGGCCTTGACCCCCCGTCACCAACAACCTATCCATGGCCCCCACAAGAAACCCCTGAAAACCCGCCCGCTACACCCACACCCTCGACACAGGGAGATAATGACCTATTGGCAGCAATGAGACAGATGATGGTGGATATGGAAGCAAGGATGGACGTGCACATCCAACAAGCGCTGATCCAGCCAAGCTGGCCAGTCAGTGTAGCAAGTCAGTCCAGTTGTCCACTTTCCAAAATACCCAGGGGAGCACCACCCCCGCCTGGTCCCCCAACTCCGCCACCACCCTCCATGCCCCTAGTAGACAACCCTGCCATGCCCCAAGCCTGAAATGGCCTGAAAATGGTGCGACCCAAGGTCTTCGACAGGGAATGGGCCAAATGCTGGGGATTCATCTGAAGCATCGAAGTCTACATATACGTAAATGCCTACCAATTCCCAAATGAAGCAACCAAGGTCCTTTACCTCCTATCATACATCCAGGGAAAGAAGGTAGAAAGCTGGAGGAAGAATGGACAAGAACCCGGATTCACAACAAACAGGTCTCAAGTTTTAGAAGGATATGTCGAAGTCTACAGGAGGCTTTTGGGGACCCGAACCCCAGGGACATGGCAGTCTCAACCTTAAACCATCTGCATCAAGGGTCGGATATGGTGGAAGACTACATCATGAAGTTCAACACATACAAGGACGATACAGACTACAACGACGTGGCCTTGGTCAAGATGTTCAAGCAAGGATTGAACCTGGGATTGTTAAATCGGGTATACAGTAGGAGGCCCCTACCAGCAAGCTGCGAGAAATGGCAGGAAGAGGCCATTGCCTTAGACCAACAATGGAGAGAAGTGCAAGCTTACACGAGGTCAGCACTGGCCAAACCAGCAGCCAGAACCACCACAATGACGATGACACAAAACCAGTGGCGTCCATATCAGTACCAGAGGCAAACCCCACCTCAACAAAATCAACAACAGCAGCAGCTGCAATAGCAGGCAAGACCGACACCCTCCGCCCCACAAATCATGGCTAGAGACCCAAATGCTATGGATGTGGATAGGTCGCAGAGGGCACCCATCCATTGCTACAAGTGTGGAGGACTGGGGCATATGGCCCGAGACTGCAAGAGAAGGTTGGATGTCAAGACAAATGTCATACGAAGACCAGCAGGAGTACTGGCAGGAGGAGCTAACCCGTTAGGGTTTTTCCGAAGGAACCCAGGAGGTGTCGACCTGAGTTCCAAGAATAGGTTTGCAGCACTTGTCTCGGAGCCGGACTCCACTTTTGTCACCAAAACACATGTACCAGTAGTTTGTTGGAATGATGTAATCTGGCACATGATCACCATTTGAATGGAGTGGAAAGGGGCATGAGCCCAGCCACTATTGATTGAATGATTGGGGTGGTCATGTGATAGGGAGAGCATAATGAATGTTGCACAACCAGTAACTAAGGCCAGATAGCTCAGATGGTAGAGCGTCTGGAAAGCAACCAGAAGGTCCTTGGTTCAAACCCTTGTCTGGCCATCTTTTCTTGCCCTTGATTTTAACATAGTTATCGAAAATATATCTATTACTTCATCATCAGACGAGACACCTAAGACGCAAGAAACACCAAAAAAATCAGAGAAAGAAAAATGTCTACGAAGAATGTTCTTGGACAAAAACTATGTACCAGTGGAGGTCACCCTATGAACCCTTGATACCCTAAACACAACGAACCCCGAGTCTATGCTAGACTGCGGAGCATCAGATTCATTTATTGACCAAGAATATGTAAAAAGAAATAACATAAAAACCAAAAAATTAGCAAACCCCACTATCATCAGGAACACTAATGGTACACCAAACAATGCAGGAAGGGTGACAGAGAAGGTAGAAATGAGGATGTCTTTCAGGAGCCACTCAGAAGTCATGATGTTCTACGTAACCAACCTCAGAAATGTAGCCGTGATACTCGGGTTAATATGGTTAAAAAAATACATACTCGGGTTAACATGGTTAAAAAAATACAACCCAGAGATCGACTGGAAGACAGGAAGTGTGATCATGTTGCGATGCCCAAGAGGTTGTTGGGCGATGGCCACAAAACAATGGATAGACTTGAAAAATGAGCCGTATCCAGGAGCAATAGATACGGAGGAGGACACAGAAGAAGTAGAGGAAGTATCAAAACATAAGCTGGGCTTAAGGAACATTTTAGTAGCAGGAGTCAGGCAGTGGAACAGGTTGAGGAGTGGATACTTGCGAGACCTGAACAACATTACCAACCAATACCACGAGTTGGTCGCCTGGATGTACGTCAACTGGATGTGGAAGACCCACATGCAAGTAGAAATAGGCGAAGAGGAGGAAATGCACCTGAAGGCGATAGTGAAGTATGATTATGTCATAGAACATAATCAAGAAGAAATAAACAACAAAAAAGAAAAACGGAAAAAGAGATGGTGCTGAATTATTATCACAACTTCATGAAAGTATTTAGAAAACGGAATTCAGAGCAAATGCAGATTGAAAGGCCATGGGACCACACAATTGAGCTGACCCCGGACTTCGAACCCAAGGCCTCGAAGGTCTATCCACTATCACCGGCAGAGCAGCAGGAGCTGAACGATTTCCTCAATGGAAACCTGAAGAAGAGGTACATCCAACCATCCAAATCGCCACAAACATTGCCTGTGCTCTTCATTCAGAAGAAGGATGGCAAGAAGTGGCTGGTACAGGACTACCAATATCTAAATAAATACACTGTTTGAAATGCCTACCCCTTGCCCCTGATATCACAATTAGTGGACAAGGTCTCCAAGGCCAGACTATTTACAAAGATGGACTTCAGATGGGGATACAAGAACGTACGAATCAAGGATGGGATCAGTGGAAGGCTGCATTCCAGACACCGAGAGGAGCGTTCGAACCTATGGTTATGTACTTTAGACTTAGCAATTCCCTGTCCACATTCCAGACCATGATGAACGAACTATTCAAGGACTTGATCAACAAAGGACTAGTAGTTATATACTTAGATGATTTACTTATATTCACAGACAATAATGTAGAAAAGCACAGAGAGGTAGTACAAAGAGTGTTGAAGATCATGGAGGACAATGATTTATACATAAAACCAGAAAAATGTTCCTTTGAAGTTGAAGAAGTAGAATTCCTAGGAGTGGTGGTAAAAGATGGCAAGGTGCAAATGGAGGAAGCGAAAATAGAGGCAGTAAAAACTGGCCGGTCCCGAAGAACATACAGCATGTACAGCAGTTCCTAGGGTTTAGCAATTATTATCAATGGTTCATTAAGAACTTCGCCACCATCACCAAACCATTGCACGAGCTCACAAAAAAGGAAGAGGAATTTGTATGGGACAAGAGGAGGAAAGAAGCTTTTGAAAAGCTAAAAGAGGTGTTCATATGTAAGGTATCTCATCCCTTACCTGTCCCCTAACCCCTTAGATATGATCATGTGATCATTGCATCCCCTTACATACCGAAGTCACGTACATATTTACTTACTTCCTCTTGTACAATTACTCCCACCTTTACCCTAATACACCCCGCGTTTGATCCTTTCATCTCTGTCTGTTTTTGAGTGTTGTCACCTTTGGGCGTCTTCCATCATGGAGGAACTGATCCTAGTACTACCAGACATGGATCGGGAAATGAAGATAGAGGTGGACTCATCTAATTATGCCTTGGGAGCTGTGCTCTCCATGCTATGTAATGATGAAAAATGGAGACCCTGCGCATTCCTTTCAAAAGGGGTCTCCGAGACAGATAGGAACTTACAATATCCATGACAAAGAAATGCTGGCCATTATTCGAGCCCTGAAGGCATGGCGACACTACCTTGAAGGAAATATTTGTCAATGTTCAATCTGAAAGAGTGCCATTAGGTGCTTGCTTACCTAATTATTTTCATACCTTTTTGTACATGTCGCGTCGACTTCTTCAGTATCTACTAGAGCTACTGAAGAAGTGAGTCCTTATTTCTACCTTATCTGTCATAGCTAACAAAGTGTAGTACATCTCATTTACTATAGGTATAGCAACCACTACTTTAGTATCTACTAGAGCTACTGAAGAATACATCTCATTTACTATAGATCCTGCACAGTCTTGTCTCGCACGCCCCGCTCTCATCCCTCTGCCGCTCTATAACAACAATAATATTCACCAATTTACTATCTGGATGGATCATAAAACCCTAGAGTATTTTATGACAACTGAAAAACTCAACAGATGCCAGGTGCGCTGGGCTTTATATTTGTCAAGGTTTAATTCTATTTTAAAACACAAGCCAGGGGCTTCAAACATGAAGGCGGATGTCCTGTTGAGATGACCAGATCTAGACAGGAGGGAGGATGACAACACAATGGTGCTTACAAAACCTGAGTACTTTCAAATCAAGGCAATGCAACAAGGGCATGTCCTGATTGACAGGGCAGAATTGCCAATTTTGTCAAAAATTAGAAAATCAAAAAATTATGACGAATCAGTCGTAAAGGCAGTGGCAGAATTAAAGAGGTCGCCCACCAAGGTATTGAGAGAAGCAGAATGGTCAGAAGAGCAGGATCTTGTATTATATCATGGAAAGGTGTATGTACCCAAGGATGTAGATGTAAGGGGACACTCCTATTTTCTCCTTTCCCCCTGTCTCTTTCCCTCTCTCTTTGTTCCTTTCTTTTTCTTTTCACTCCATGGACTCTTATTTACTTTCCTTTCGCTTCCTTTCCATCCTACCATACATCCAAGCCACATCTGATGCATCCGAGCCTCATCCAACACATCTGATGTATTTCCCATGGTCCGGATTTGCTCGGCCATGCCCGGCCGCACTTGCCCATGCCCGGACATGCTTCGGATGCACGTATACACTTCGGGGTGCATCCGGGTAACCTATACCTTCTTCCCCCACTTCATTACTTCTCCTTCACACTTTCCCAGGTTGCTGGCACAACTCTTGCACATTCCCTCCACCTTTCTATCACATTCACCTCCTTGTACCTTGTGATATTCTCCGGACTTGTGGCTGGTGTACTATACAGTTCTCCCACATTTCTCCCATGCTTCTACAGTATATACTTTGCCTCGTAGCGTGGAGAATCCTTATCTTGTTCTCTTTGGATTCTCCCTCTGCTAGGCTTGCACTGTCGGCCATCTTGAGGTTGCCCTTACAGTGGTAGGAATGATGGTGCTTCACATCTTCAGTTGCTTACTGCCAGGGTACCAGTTCATCTTATGGGCAAGCAGAGCATCAGAGGCAAACACTGCATGGGCAGACAAGCAATCGTAGACAAAGACAGCAGTGCCGTCTGGGAACTTGGCCGGGGAAATCTTAATGGCATCCTTTGTCTAAATACATAATGAGCCAGTCATCCTGCACAAGCTAGATGGCCCAGCTGTGCAATAAGCTGTGGCATATCTCACCAAGCATCATGCCTCATGCCAGGATATATGATATGGCGTGCATCAAAGCTCGCAAGCTGATATGAAGTGAAAGGGGCTGGTGGGGGTGGGGAATCCAGTCTGTTCCTTCGAAAGATCGGCTACTGGATGCGGCAGGTGGTTTTGGTGCTTCTGGTAGCTTTAGCTGTTGGCTAATTTCGTGTTCATCAAGCCGTAGAAAGTGTAAGGTATGTCATCCCTTACCTGTTCCCTAACCTCCTAGATATGATCATGTGATCACCTCATCCCCTTATATACCAAAGTTGTGTATCATATTACTTACTTCCTTTTTGTATTATTACTCTCACCTTCTCCTGAATACACCCCTGTGTTTGACCCTTTCTGTAGCGACTGAGCGCCTGCGGTTACCCTATATAGAAGTAGTTATCATGCCGTTTACGCTACGTACATTGAAACTCCAAAATATATCTCTTTCTGTCTACCATTACCACTACCGTGTGTACTGACCTCGCCCGTCCCCCGAGCGGGTCAGCCTCCCCGTAGCCTGGGTCACCGGCGATCCCCGTTCCCTGGGCCACGGGACCCTCTCGCTAGGGACACAAGCTCCCCCTCCGCTCGAGCAACCCGACATCTGGTACACGGTCGTCACAATGGTGGCATCTCCGTGGATGTCAGCAAGTCGCTCGCACCGGTTACTCAAGAAGTTTCACTTGCTCCGGCGCGACATGCTGTGGAGCCTTCATCAAGAGCAAGAACCCACGTCGGTTCCCTTGGACGCTCCGGCTCCCAGCCGTTGAGCTTGGGTGGGAATCACTCTGGCGCGACGCGCTGTTGAGCTTAGTGAGGAAACCTTATAGTTCCTGGTCGCGGAAGTGCACAAACATAAGGCGTGGAGGTCTCCAAGTTGGGGGGCCTGCTACCTCACGTATCCCTCAAGAATCCCATCCAAATTGCCCTTGTGAAACCTCAGTGCTCACGCTGTGAGTGACTGGGAATAGTTCGACGAACGGAGCTCCACGAGTCTTCGATACTCAGGAAGATTGTATGACGCCGAAAAGTTCCTGAACTACGCTCCGACCTGACGGTCGTCGAGCCATTCCTAATCTCTCGTCGCGCGCGGAATCCTCGTATCGACTTATTGTTAAGCTGGTCAGCGGACGCGCAACGAAGACTCAGCTACCGAGGTACCATGCGGATGCGACCTTCGATTACCCTCGTTATCAGACAATGAGACACTTAAGAGCGAGTACGGGCACCAGTCGAGCATGGGCACTCGCTCCAAATGCAAGGTATCGAAGTCAGCTCCTCCCCCTCCCCATTCTCAGGCAGTCTTCTCGCCTAAGGCTACCTGCTCGATGACAACGTGTAAGACTTCGGGAGTGAGCCCCCTGGCAGCAGGGGCGAAGACTGCGAGCCCGAATACAGGACCTCGCTCCCCCACCCCTCGCAACTCGAGTGCCCCTCCAGCTACTAAAAGCGACACAGCTTTACCTCCCTTGAATTCTGCTACGTCACCGCCTCTCCCTTCCAATGACGCTACTGAGCCTCCTCGAGCTCCGGATCACAAGGGAAAGAGTAAGGCCAGCGACATCGCTGATTCGCTAGGATCTTCTCCCTATATAGTCCCTCTGCCTCGCGATACGGTAGATCTGTCATACAACCTCGCCAACCCTACATCTCGGATGACCAAAGGGTCCGCAGCCGCGCCACCATCGCTTGCAGACACTCCTATACCTTCTATATCTTCCACCCCTTCCTTGTGATTGCTTGTGTGGGACAGGTCCTCTTCTCCCTCCATCCTTCTCGGAGTAGAACCGGAGAACCTTTTTACCAGCGTAGCTCAGGCTTTGGGCCTCTACGTTGAATCACTACATGCTTCAGTAGCTCGATGGCACGCCGTTCCTGAGTTAGGAGGTGCTGATGACCCGCTGAATGCCTTCGGAGGTCTGGCAGGACAGCTCCCCGACCAGGACGAGGAGACTTCCACCCTTCTACGGGATGTACTGCTGAGATGGCGGTACCCTCATCGCCTCTCCCTCTGGGAAAGCTTAGTGCAGCAACTACCAGGTTTCAGCATGAAGGAATTTGTGCTAGACGCTACGGACGTCAAGAAGGCGGGAACCGGGCTGGATGCAACCTTCGCTATCCGGCCAGCCAAACTAGAGCTCTTCACTCATACGGTCCTTGCCGTCCAACAGATTTTGTCCTCGCTCAGTGAATTAAGGGGAATTCCTCCTCGTCAGGCCTTCCATGTCGACCCCCGCTTTGGTTTCGTCCGCTCTCTCGAAGGAGACCCAAGCCCTTTCCGCTTGGAGCTGATGTGGGAGACTCTCGTGCAGAGGCTAACACGTTCTCACGAGAACATAGAAGCTCAGCTTCGCACTCTGTATCGCTTCTTTATGGAGCCTGATGCTAGGCTGTCCCAAATATTGTTCGATTCAACGGAAGGAGAACTGCATTCAGTATATGGTACTAGATCTCCGAGGACGGAGCTAGCTCACTTCTGGCACGACGAAGAAAAGCGTAACGAGCTGCCCGTTCACTTAAGGGAACATGCCGACAAGTTGGCGACTAGTCTGCTAGCTGACGGGTACTCTGTACCCTCCTATCGCTGGAACCCTACTCCTAAAGCTACGGCCTTTCCTACGCGACCCTCTACAGCTAAGCAGATTCAATTCAAGGAGACGCCAGATATAGTACTGGCGCACCCTATCAGCCGTATACCGGGGCTCCCCTCCCCTAGAGCTAGGACTGGGGGGCCATTGTCACGATCCGGGTCCGGAACTCGGGCTCTTCCTCCTCATTTTCCAGACGACAATCGAGCAGGGCCTTCTCGCGCAGTTACGCAACCAAGACGTCCTCCTGCTGCGGACAGAGGAGACAATAACAATCCACCTAACCTGCCTGGAGTGCCTCAGGAAGCTGGCAGCGCAGGGGAGCCCCCGGATGACAGAAGCGACGGATCAGGAGAAGGGGATGACCGCAGGCCAAATCGGCCGCGAGGTCGATGGCCACGAAGAGGCCGGGATCCTGAAGATCCTGGCGACCCAGGAGACAACCGAGGTCACGATCATCGCCCCAGACGTCGAGGTCCTCCTGGAGGACCGGACGACCCTGGTGATCCCCACAGTCGTTCCCCCCCTCACGCTGAACGATGGCAAGTCAATCACAAGATCCCGCTATCCTTGCTCCCTGAGTGGAACGGAGAAGGGAAGACTCTCATTGACTATCTTACGGACTTGACGTCGTATAGCGATCTGGACGAGATGATGAAGAGCGACATAGTGCAGATAGCGCCAACACGATTCACTCTTGCCACCAAAGACTGGTTTACCACTCTACCTTTTGAGGCTCGAAGAGTAGCCACGTCCTCCTTCGACGAATTCATCCTGTGCCTGCGGGAACACTTCATGGACGCGCACTGGATTGACGAGTGCACCATAGAATATGAGGAAATGCGCTTCCGACAGCCGGGTCATGCCAGGGAGCTTCCCTTGCAGTTCATACAGCGTCGCCTCAAGTACAGTCGTTTTCTGTTCTTGGAGAACGATGAAAACAATGTAGGGATGGTGCATCGGGTCCTAAGAGCGCAGCCTGCCTGTTGGGCCATTCATTTGAATACAGAATCCTGCAGCACTGTGGTGGAGCTCCTGCGTAAACTAAAAGTGATGAATGAAGGCTTGATCGCTGACTGGGAACGCTCGGAGTCGGCCAAGCATTCTCGACCTTCGACTGTCCACGACTCCTCGTCTTTGTGGCGGTTCTACTCGAGGAAGTCCTCCGTCCATAACGTAGAAGGCGAGACGAGCGAGGAATCTCAGTCCCCTTCCCCCACTCAAGACGCGTACGCCGTAGACTCTCGGCGCAGAAGCGAGACTAGAGACAAGTGGCCTCGAGGAGGAACTTGGGAAGGCTACACCTTCAAACGCGATGATTCGAAAGAAAGCGATCCTCCACCCCGAGATCAAGGGTGCTGGATATGCACTAGCCCGCGCCACGTACATCGAGATTGCCCTCACCACCAGAGATGGGAAGCGATGAGGACTTCATGGTTAGACAAAGGTTACGCAGGGAGGAAGTCCAGTACTCGCCATGTAGCTATGTGAGTGGAAGCTAATGAAGAAGACAATGTTTCCCGTTTGAAAGGTGCAACAGTCGAAAGGAGCCCTTCTGGCTCGCCAGCTACGTACAGCACACCAGGCCTAAGATCCGACGACTCACAGACAGATGACAGTGAGTCGGTATCATCAACAGAGGAAGTTTTTTACGGCGAGGCAACGGTCAATCCTTTCAGCACGACTCGGAATAGTAAACCCATCGATTGGTCATCGCTGGCCTCTAACGACGCCTGTGTCATTCATGCAATTCCAAGAAGACAATTTCCGGAAGGACGCCACATAGCGGAGTTACAATGTACCAATAAACACATCAAAGTGGAGTTATACATTGTATTGATAGGAACAGTCCGCGCGGAGTCCAGCGGAAATTGCCCAATATGGTAAGTCTACAATGTATACAATAAGAACCATCCGCGCGGAGCAGCTCGCACATCGGAAGGCCCAAGAGATTGACCGGCAATACAGCAGAATGCTGTGGAATGGTTAGTGAGGTAGCTAGGTTGTTTTCAATCATTCCTATACAGGTACACTGATGCAGCAGGGCTAAAATGTCAGCGAATCGGTCCAGCATCGGGCTGCCGATGTAAGCCGATTGTTTGCTATTGAGGCTGATGGTTTGAGCCAGCATGTAGCCGAGACCTACTGGCATGCTATCAGTAGAAAAATTGGGCCAAAGAAGCAAAACACCGGTATGTCGGACATCTGGTGAAGGCCGACGTTTTCCGAAACAGGCTGACACTTTCAGCCGGTGAGTAGCAGGTATGTACTGTATTGTTATACATGATACTCAGAACAAGCCCACTGGCAATTTAGGCAAAATGTCGCCACATCGGACGTTCGGTATAGGCCGACGTTTGGCGACACGAGCCGACGCTTTCAGCCAGTGAGTAGCCGGCACGTCCGGTACAGACCGACGTTTTGCGAAACAGGCTGACACTTTCAGCCGGTGGGTAGCAGGTATGTACTGTATTGTTATACATGATACTTGGAACAAACCCACTGCCGATTTAGGCAAAATGTCGCCACATCGGACGTCCGGGACAGGCCGACGTTTTCCGAAACAGGCCGATGTTTTTAGCCGGTGAGTAGCTGGCATTTCCAATGATACTCAGATCAAAGCAGCAGCCAATTTAGGCTAAACGTCGCCCAATCAGCCGTTCGGTACAGGCCGACGCTTGCCGGAACAGGCCGACGTTTGTAGCCAGTGAGTAGCCAGCATGTCCAATGATGTAGTACACAGTACCAAGTCCAAGACTTCAGCGAATCAGATGTCTGGTACAGGCCGTCATCCCTCCGAGACAGGCCGACATTTGTAGCCGGTGAGTAGCAGGTATGTACTGTATTGTTATACATGATACTCAGACCAAACCACCGGCTGATTTAGGCACAATGTTGGCACGTCCGATGTTAGGTGCAGGCCGACCGACGTTCTGCGAAACAGGCTGACACTTTCAGCTGGTGAGTAGCCAGCATGCCCTATGATATAGTTTATGATGGTAGGTCACAAACGACGCCATATCATACAGCCGTTACAAGCCGACGCCTTCCGAAAAGAGGTGGCGCTCTCAGCCGGTGAGTAGCTGGCACGTCCGATTGCATAGTATCCAAGGGCAAGTCCAAAGCCTCGGCACTTCGGACGTCCAGTGCAAGCCGATGTTTGCTGGGATGGGCGGATGCTTTCAGCTGGTGAGCAGCTGGTGTGGAATTTATTGCTATACATGATACTCAGACCAGAGTACACACCGATTGAATAAAGGCAATGCCACATTGGACATCCGGTGCAGACCGACAATTTGCGATTCAGGCCGATGTTGTCAGCCAATGTCCTATGATATATAGTATATGATGGCAAGTCACAAACCAGACAAGATGGCCATTACAAGCCGGCGCCTTCTGAAGCGAGCCGACGCTTTGAGCCAGTGAGTAGCCGGCACTTCCAATGGCATAGTATATAATACAAAGTCCAAAGCCTCGGTACTTCGGATGTCCAGTGCAGGCCGACGTTTGCTGGAATGGGCCCACGCGTTCACCTGGTAAGTAGCAGGTATGTACTGTCTGTACTGTTACATAATACTCAAACCAAATCAGCGACTTATTAGTGCAGGCCGACATTGTGCGAAAGAGGCCGAGGCCTTCAGCCGATGAGTGGCCGGCATGGCCTATGATAAAGTATATGATGGCAGGCCCAAGTAGGCAAGGCACCTGCATGTCGGTCCTCCGGTGTAGGTGACTAGTGATTTTGTCATTGTGTGAGCACATCGGCTACTACGTCGGCTCTGTCAGTCAATTCTCGCAGAGGTTGGCTTTCAATAGATGTTCCATTTCATATTTGACCAACTACAAAAATACTGTTCAAAACTAAGTACCGCCCCGCCCGACCTCAGTGCCGTCGGTTTGTCTCACTGATTAACCGACGAACTCGCATAATCATCCCCTTGAGTCGCTCAACCTCGGCCATCTCCGCCTGAACTTTCGCCATCTTTTGAAGATAGAGCCGGTGAGCAGCGTCCTTGTAGGATATGCCCCAACGCTCTTGCGCTGCCTTGACTGATGCGTGCAAGTCGGTAATTTGCGCCTGTGTGAGAGACTAATCATCGTTAGTGGCTATTGTCCATCGGTACACCGACGTCATACCGGGTTTGCCGGCACCTGGATCTCATGCTCGCCAATGAACGATGTATCCCCGTGAATCGGGGGGAAGCTACACGTCAATGAATTGAGTCAAATCATCTTTTGCATCCACCGCTAACAGCACGTACCTCGTCATCATTTGTCATGTCTGGTTCCATTGATGCCTTTATCTTCTCCTTCTCATATTCATATCGGATCAAGTCAAGGAGGGCCGATGGAACCTCCATTCTTTCATTTGTAGTTTCATCGCGTAGGGCGAATGTCGATTCTGCTTGGACAGTGCGGTTGTTGTTCTGCATATTGGTGGTAGTGGTGGTCGATGGAGAGCCGATAACGATTCGGCTGATCAACAATGTCATGTGACCGTGAGTACAGTGATCTTGTGATCTGCGAATGGTTCATCTGTCACATCAAAAACTTTTCTTCAACAACTTCCCTTCACACCACCAGCACGCTCAGCTGACACCACCCTTCGTCACTCCAACATCATGTCCGCTATCACCACATACGATGCATCCTCCCAACAGGCTGTCACCAACACTTTCACCGAGCTGCAGCGTCAGCTGCTTGCCCACGTCGCTGCCGGCACGGGGTTGACTTGGTTCATGGAGAACCGAAAGGAGATGGTAAGTGTATTTTCTGTGGCACCTGCATGACTGACAGAGCAGCGTACGATCATTACAGTACATGTTCGCCAAGAGGGCGTCAAATAGAAAATTCAAACAAGAGATAGACGCCAAGTGGCTCATCACGCGGACGCTAAGCGCGTTGAAGGAGAAGAAGGATGACATGGTGGAGGTATTCTTTGACAACCCGCGCACCAAGACGGCCACCGCCGTCGCCGAGGCCGCCCAGGAGCTACGGGAGCGGCAGCAGACAGAAGGTAGGGGAGCCGATCGGTCCGGGGTGGATGGCGGAAAGAAAGGAGAGCGGGTAGCTGAGGCCGAGGACGCAATGGAGGTTGATGGCGCAGCGCCATCGAGGATGCCGAAGGTACCAGCGCCCCAGCAGCAAGAGCAGCAAGTGCCGTCCACTCCGAGGCGACGCAACGTGAAGGAGCACAAGGGGCGAAAAGCGATTCGGGAACACGGCAAGGCGCAGTCCAAGCCGAGGGGGCCGCGACGATCGCCGACAGTCGATGAAGAGGAGATGAAGGTCATCAAAAAGGAGGAATTCGACGCCCTCATCAGACCGAGGATCGAAACGCTGGATGAGGCGATGAGGCGACGGATGGAGAAGGGCAAGGGGAAGGCCACGGACATGGCCGCATCAGGGTCGGGGAAGGCGTTGGAGGAGATTACGGTGCGGAAGATCGTTGCGCCGAAGAAGCGTGCTGTCGTGAAGTCGAAGGAGATGGTCGGTTCGGAGATGGATGGGATGGGGGAAGCTGGGCCACCAGTAGCCGGCCCAAGCAAGGTAAGTGCAGCACAGACAACCGCCTACAAAGCTGACTGAGCATCAGCCACGGCAACGGCCTGAGCCCTCAAGCAATGAGGGCGAGGAGTTCCCAGAGCCCAGCGACGATGACGACGAAAGCGACGTCGGCAAACGACGGAATCCTCGTCGGCAGGCGAAACCCAGAAAGGGTTCCATGGCCTTGCCGAAGGCCGAGATCGTGGAGAGGAACATGTGTGGAACGACCTGCTTGCTGTCGCTTGGGCCGACCGATGGTGAGTTTGAACCGGGATGTCGCCGCTGCTCCTTGCATTGCCAACTTGCTTTCCTGCGCTCGCACGCACAGCGCGTGCTAAGGAAGGCCTCATGCTCCATCAAAGCATTCATTACAATGCCGGCACGCGCGACAAATTCCTCCAAATAGTCACATTGGCTCTATTGCAATTCTCTTTGTCTAGCTTTGGCAATAGTGCATGAATTAATACGCTCACCTTCATCTTCGACGCAGCTGATACTGTGATTTGTTCGTCCTCTGGGTATTCCTGGTCAAGTACCATCGGTGTTGTCCCGTTGGGGACAACAGTCGGTGCACTTGTGGCAAACCGAATTCCACTATCCTGATGTGGGACATGATCATACACAGTGTATTCATGCTCAGTGCTATCAACAGAATCAGTCTCGAATTGAGTTGTTGCCCAAGTGGACTGAGAAAGCCTCGGATGGTCGAGATCCAACACTTGTTGGCGCTTTCTGGGAGGCATACTGTTGGGGAGCAAGCAACCTTCTTGTAACGTTCACACGTGTAATAAGTGACAGCTGCGATGCATGGTGGCACCTCGCGGTCAGGGCATGGTGCCATATGGTGTGCCTCACTGTGAATGCATGCATAAAGATGGGAAGTGCGGGTATTCATCACCCCGACTTTCACCCACTTTCACAATGGCGACAGTCACACAACTAGCGAAATACAATCAAGGGGAGAGAGCGGTTCTGAAATTGTGGAAGCCAGGCTACCTCACAGCAAAGACAACCTCAGAGCGCAAGGAAGCCTTTGCTGTAACCGCGTCAAAACTGTTTAATTACTGGATTGCACAAATGAAGACAGATGCGGAGAGGAAGAAGGGTTTTAGTAAGGAAGAGAAAGAACGGAGGGAGAGGGTGAATGTCATGGTTATCCTCGATCAGATGGGTATCTAAATGTCACCCCTTGCAAACTAGGAACTCCTTGTGTGGGTTAGGAATAATTGGCGTGCCAAAAGACATCGCAAAAAGGTCGCCGACGATGGCGGTCGGCTGCACCGCATTGGCTACCGAACGGTGCTACCAAGAATGGACAGTTACAAGGAGCGCATTGAGGAGTATGCCAATCAATACTTGGAGGCCGGCATGCTCGGTGAATTAGAAAAGGCGAAATCGGCATACATGGAGGGTCGTTCGCTTACTGAAAACATTGGTGAGATGGCGCAAGAGGAGGAACCAGACTGGATGGCTGTTGAGGCCAGGATACGGACAGCAGCCACAAAAAGCAATACACTCGGCTACCGAAGCATGGCGATGCGGCAGATTTACTTTGCCATGGAACCATTGGAACGCGATGCGGTGAAGGAGGAGATGGCAAAGCTTCAGGCGGAGAGAAATTCTGAGCCAGCGCGACGACAGTAAGCGACCGACGGCATTGACCGCGGAATGACCGGCATTGATCTTTAATAGATATGCGATGCTCAGTGCACTGAAGGCGTTGGATGCAAATTGCCGTGACATGTTCAAGAAGTTTGGAATGCTCACATACAGTATCGCCGTATTCTTAGACCCCGACGGAAACCCGAAGTTCACAAGGTACTGTGGTTCAGATCCCGTCGCTTCAACGCCGATCTAACCTTCGGCTAGTGCGGATGCAGGTCGGCTTATCTTTAAGGACAATTTAATCAAAGACAAGCGACTCGAGGAGCAAGTGTGGTACCATTTTACACAGCAAGTCGTGGCACTGAACAAAAAGAGGTTTGGGAAGGCAGATGATCCCACCGCTGGAGACAATGATATCCCAGTTGACGCATTGGACAGCCGAATCCAACTGTCCAAAAATGCCGACGGTACACCGATACTACCATCGCGTATTGTCGGCAATGTGCCGTTACATTCAAAGATTGTCAAGCAAACACTGCGACTCTTTCTCAATGCCCATTACTGTGAGTAGAAACATTGTTAGCCGTTGGTGGCTGACACCGATGTTGCCGATAGTCCTCACTTCGGGCCGACAAGACGCGAAGGTGCCATGGACAGTGCTAAGTCAGCATTGCGAAGAAGCGGTCGCGGCTGACTATCTCCCGACTGCCCCGATGTTCACCTTTGGGCAACCACATAACATGGTTGCAGAACTGGTGAACGAGTGGTATGACATACTGCTTGCTCAGCAGGAGATAGAACAACCATTTAAATTCAGGGCATATTACAACGCGAAGGAAAAGCAGATGATGCCAGCAAGGTACAGTGCCGACCGGTTGGTACGCACTCGACCGGTCAAGACCCCTGCACCCATCCGATGGAAGGTTAAGGCGATGAACATCATTACAAGTGATCAGACAACCACGGTCATAAACAGTAGTCCACCACAACCATTGACAGGTGATCGGTCTGTCCGCGCGGCAAGCGAGGCGAGCGACATGCTACCCACTGTGCCACCACCTGCAAGGGCGCGATTATCTCGCAACACATCCAGGCATGTGACTGTCAGTGACAATGGGACTCGTTCAGGATCACCCGCACCGAGCATCCCGCCGCAAAGCGAATCGCCGCCGCCGACACCCGCATCTCCTCTGAGGAAGGTTAAGAAGGGAGGAAAGACGAAGCCAGGAAAAAAAGGATTAAAGGCAGCAAGAGCCAATGTATCGGCATCATTCGCCAATGTATCGGCATCACTCGCCAATGAGCCGATTGCTATTCGCCTGAAGCCTCGCAGACTTCAACGCCCTGCCACAGCAGGAACAAATGATGCAGAGCTTCAATATCCACCAGTGCGTTCAAACACAGCCAGCCGCGTTACCGATCGGGCCGAGGCGCGTGAAATCAACAGTCCCCAGCATACCCATACACTTACAACCCAGACGAGTACAACTGCAAGGAAGAGAGTGATGGAGGAAGAGAGGCTTGCACAGGATGCAGAGCGGTATCGGGCAGCCGAGGGCAGCAAGCGGCAGTCCAAGAAGTCGAATCGGGCACTTAATCTCTGATCTCTGATATGAATTGAAAGCCAACAGAAATGTATTATATTAAAACGATGAACATAACAAAGAACATATTATATTAAAACAAAGAAAAACGATATTAAAATAATGTCTGTATTTTACTTCTTCATTCGCTTTGTCTTCGTCAATGCACTGCCAGTAGCCTTTCGCTTGACCGCCTTGCTATCATCAGGTGCGGGAGTCCGAGACGTCGAGCGAGTTGACCGATGAAGGGGCTCTGTCGGTGTTGCTGACCGTGCTCTTGTCATCCAGGGGGAAGGTACTTGAAGCTGAGCTAGTGCATGGGTTAGGTTCGAAAGGGCGGTGTTGGCATGTGGTGTTGGCTCTTGCACCGTGACAATCAGTGCTGCCACAGTGGGCGACGAGGCGAGATCCATGTTCACGTCCTCGCTGGCGGCTTGTATCTGCGATGGAGCTGGAGGCAAAGAAGCGGTTGGCAAATCATGCACCAATGACGGTGAATGAGTTGGAGACAGTGAATGTGGTGGCAGAGTCGAAGGGGATGCGGGGGCTTGTGATGGCGATAATGCATGATGCGGTGCCGGCGGAGGGGTGCAGGGAGGCGAAACTACGGGCGGGGGTGGGGGCATATCGGGGAGCGGCGGAGGAAGCGATGCGGGTGGTGCGGCCATGGCAATGGCAGGCTGTGCAGGCTCTGCGACAATGGGGGCAATGGGTGTATGTGAATGGCGTTGTGCCCATTCGCCGACCAGTGTTCTGTTGTCTGCTGAGCCCGCCGCCTGATACACCGGCTCGCTCCTTTGTTCGACCGAGCCTTCTGCATCTGCCAAGCCGTTTCGACCGAGCATGTCGAGGACAAGCTTGAGTCCTCGATCTATGTTTCGTAACTGAGTGGCGTTGAACGCCAACTTCATGTTCGTCTCTCGGCCCAACTCGCCTATTTGTCGCGCCATGTCGTCCATCCGCCGATTGGTCTCCTGCACAAACACTTGCCACTCGGCCGGCACCGGTGCGACCTCGTCCCTCTGCCTGCGCATTTGCGAGATGAGGCTGTTGGGGTCGTCGAGCTCCCGCACTCGTTCACACCGCACCTTCTTTTGGCGGCACCTTTGGCAGGAGCCGACTGGGTTCCTCACGAGGCGCCGACAGGGGACTTCTGCTCTGAAATGTTACCAGAGAACAATGTTTTGTCGCGAATGTATGCAAAATGCACACCTAGAAATGCCCTTTCATCGGATCCAGAAATGGACTGGCAAATACTTTCGTCCAGGTAGCCTCTGGGAGGTCGGCGTGTGCGTGATCGTCGATCACGGTAAGACAGATCGGCGATGCGAGTGGCTGAAGCACAAAGTGGACGAACACTCAAGGTTGCAGGACACATGTGATAGCCTGGATGAAGAGGAGGATGTAGTTGAAGAAGTGGGAGAAGAAGACCCATACCGCGATGGGCGAGCGGGCGCCGACGTTACCGTCGAGCAGCGCGACGGAGGGGTGGAGGAGTGCTTTGACATTGACGAAATCATTGAAGAGCTTGAGAAAGAGGAAGCTAGGCATGCACACGGTGGAGAAGAGGACCTGGACGGCGCCGACGAGGAGGACGAGGGGAAGGCCGGTCTTCCCGAGGCGCCAATTGACCACCCAATCACTCCCAGCATGGATCCCGACCAAAATCCATATGTTTTATTCGTCCACACGAATGGTCTTCACTCCTTGCCATACATACAATGTGGGTGTGGGGGCCCACAAGAGAGGATCGCTGGTGCCGTACGGATGCGACTGATGCCGGCAAGCTTCACCATATTCAAGACTATGTTCACCTTTGACATTCTGGAGGACTTCCGCTTGGCAAATCTGGAGTGTAAGACATCGGCATACCAATACTATCAGCTACTGAGGCGAAAGACTGAGCCCTTGGCACCTCAGATAGTCGTTGAGCGATATGTGGAACTCCGGCGCTTGTCACGATGCTGGCGATGGCTCAAGAAACTGAAATGGGGCGGCAAGACTGGAGAGAGCCATGGCAGAGCCATCGGTGATGTTCGCACAGCCGAGCTTGCGCTGTTTTGTCCATGTTGTCCACAACCAGGCGTGAACCTGCCCGACAACTGGAAAGAGGATGAAAACAAGTGTGTAATGTGGTTAGCTTCAGAATCGTGATTGGACAAATTGTTGCGTAGGTGGGTGTACCGCCGAACGCTCATGGCTGACGGAAACTTCAAGGCCGACCATATCCGACAATCCACTGGAGACAAGGATGTATGGCTATCACCTGGGTCAAGCATGTTACCACATCGTGAAGAGTATACCGAGTTTTTGAGGGCAGCAGAGAATATCAAGACGGTGTGTAGCGGCTTGACCGCGCCAACCGAAACTAACCGAGAGACAGAAAGCGCCTTGCGAGAACAGCTTTCGAGCGATAGAGAACACTCTTCTGTACTCCAAAACATGTGATATCAATGGCATTGTGGCGATCGCCTGCCCCCGGCATGGATGCTTCGCTCCTGGCGGTGTTGCCGACCTTTACAGAGGCGAACAGCAGAAAAATGTCGACTGGGTGTTACTTCAGTCACTAAAGTACTCCAACATGGATCCAGAGCAGGGGCTCCTATTCTTCTATGACATTGCCTGTCAATACAGTGTCCATTTCCAGAGGCAGATCGGCCACCGGCTCCCCATCGGCCTTGACACGGACTTTGCAATAGGCCAATTCCATGTCCACGGGCATAAAGAAGATTGCCTGTTTCGCTTCTCGTCTATGTTCATCCCACAATCCGGGGTCGTCATAGGCGAGATTTTGGAATCGCTATGGGCGAATCTCAATGCAGTGACACCCGCGATGAGGACGGCCACGCTCGCTCACCGAGCGGAAATGTTGGACAACCATATTTGCAATTCCAACCACAAGAAAGCATTGAACATCGGTGTGATCCATTTCCTGTGTCCTATGAATAGATGGATTGACTCTGAACGCAGTAAGAGTACTTTGTAAACGATATGTTCTCGCCGACAAGCGGGCGGCAGATGCAGAAGATACAAGGGATGAAATCGCAGAGCGTGTCGGCGCGAACAACATCACAGCATGGACCAAGGCAGTTGTTGAGGCAGAGAACACTCGTCACATTGATTTATCAGTGATGGATATCTATGGGATGTCTGCAACCTATGAAGACCATGTGGCGGTTCCTGCCGAGGATAAGCCGGTGGATGGCGAATACCAGTGGATACGTGAAGCGATGGAGGTTCAAGAGTTGCAGTAAGTACAGTTCTGATTGTTATGTTAATATTGCCCTCTCATATTCAAATTGTCAAGATGGCACGTCCTATGCCGGGCTAAGTGCGCGATGAAGAACAGCCGAGCAGATGAGGCGAGGCAAATCACGAATTTGCGGGAGAAAATATCCAAGGGCATAAGCGACATAGCCTTGCAGAGTCGTGTGTTGGGCATTGAAGGGTCCGACATTCGCACTGTTGACCCACCGGCCACAATGTCGGGGACCGAGCCGCTTCCTGGCGACGCCTTATTTTCAAGCCTGAATGATTTTGAGCCACCAGACGATGACATCGATGTTGACGATGAGGAAGCCTCTGATGAGGTTGATGTTCCTACGGTTCTCACTGCAACCGTCGCTTTTCCTCCACTGGCCGAGCATCCAACAACGGCATCACCGAGCAATACCGGCGCACACATACGTGCTGAAAACGTCATCATTCCTTTACCATCAACAGTGTCCGAGTGTGCGGAGCAACTCAGATCACATGAGCTGGCCCTACAAGAGCATCAGGCAGATGCATTGCTCAAGTCGCTTCGTGAGATCATTGCCGAGAAGTCAATGTTATACAGTCATACATTGTGTGGTGCTGGCCGGCAACTCATTAAAACGAGATCACGTGATCGAATTAACACGTTGAACACGAAGCGAAGCGATCTTGTGTACGCTTATGCCCGATGTCGGCACGCGATGATGACACTGAAGGCCGATGATACCATCCTCCGCAAGTTCAAGGAGCTGTTCAAAGCTGACATCAAGAGTAATACATATGTTGTTAACCCAAACCAACCTGGCTCTACAACCTTGAAGCTGTCCTGGATTTGGCACGTTGGCCGAGATGATGAATCGGCTCCGGCCACCCTTCAAGAAAGTGAGTACTGTTAACGACAATGGACAATGTATTCAATGACCGCATCATTGAACTAGGTAATCGCGTGCTTTATCTCAAATCGCGCGCACTCGCCTCCCGATGGTGGGAAGAACTTTTGTTGGTGAAGTACGAAATGGAGTGGACTGTTAGATATTTCAAGCACCACCATGACATATGGGTGGATCAGAGCTCCGTTAGTAGTCCGGGGGCAACAGCTTACGCCTGACGCAAGGCCGCACAGTACTTGCGGCAGGCTCGGGTGGCTGAAGCAGAATTCATCAAATACAATCAAGCACAGCTTCACTTTGTCACCTGATATCTTCAACGTCACATGCCATTCGTGTACCTGTGAATCAACAATCTTGTATTACCGCCCAAACTTACGTTGAGCAGATTGATCTTCACTACCACCCTACCACCATGCCGATGAACGCAATCCCTCTTTTTTCTTACAATCAACTCAATGTTGGACCCCTGGGACCCCAGGCCACAGCATGGGAGTGACAAATTCCATTGCAACTAATTCTTGATTACGCAGATCATCGGTTTCTCGACGTTTTGCTCGCTATGAGGCACAGCTGGGACACGGTCCCCATCGCGCTGTTGCACAGAGAATTTGTAAGAAGCTGTGGTGTCAGTGCTCACACACCATTGATTCCTTGATCCCTTAGGAATACGACCTGGGCACAATCGGTGCATCCGTTGCGCTGGGACACATTGTGACGCCAGGTCCAATTGTTTGGGCACTCGCCCAAGGCCTCGAGGACGATTTAATCACGCCCGCATCATTCCATGATTCACGTCAACTGGGAAAGGCGCTGAATCTCGCGCGCATTAACCGTCTGAAACAAGCTAATCGACCATTAGCTCATAGGTACGCTTGGTGGGAAACATCAGCGTCACGCCGAGCCGCCGAGGCGGACCGAACTTCACCTTCTCCCCTCATTCTATCGGCAGCAACGATCGCTCAATGTCTGGAGACATGGGGAGAACAGCTATCGGCAAGCGAAGGCGACAGAAACATCCCTTTGTACAAAGATGGAGACGGTGTACACCGCCCACTCAGCCTGCTGCTCGTTCGGAGCGTGGCACAAGCTGCCATCCCGATCATCTCGCCGCCTTGCAACCGATGTACCGAGCGTCTCGACATCTTAATGCAGATGATGTCGATACTGGAGGTCGCGATGAACGACAGGATGATGGCCATCGCGGCTGACGGGCAGGAGGCGGCCGCCCTGTTCGATATTTATGAAGCCGTCATTTACAAGGAAGCTGATAACGCGGACGAGGCCGAGACCCAACAAAACGCAACCGAGCTGGACGATGAGATCCAACGCATTGTGGACGACAACAAGCCGGCTCCCGAACACATGAACCGAAAGAAGACGACCAAGGCCATGGATGATCATAGGCGCAAGATCCATTCTCTCATTGACCTTGTCAACAAGGTCGCTCGTCAATCGCTCAAGGACATCCCCAACCGAACAAACGCGTTTTGGAGTGAGGGCCCGGACTTATCTTTGGAAGAGGTAATCGCTGAGTTTCACCCGGTCCCCAAAGTCGGCTCTTCGGAAATGCACGACGGATACTTCCGCTCCCTGCCATCCGGGTCTGAACGCTCGGGTGTCACACTCGACCAGGCAGCGAAGATTCACAACGCACAGTTCCCACTTATTTTTGACCTTCAGCCACTGACGCCCATTCAACCGAAAGACGATGGGGATATACCACACATAACCTCGGCCAATTGTCCGCACGATCGTCTTGCATTGGTGTTCCGAACACCACAACTTTCAGAGTCACTGGTAAGATTCCTTCATCTCCGTTGCAGATATCTACTCATGCTCCACGTTGGGCTAAGGCGGACCTGACTGGCTTTGCAGCACTTGACCGTGCCCAGTCATCCTCGCGCAGGTCTGAGCCGGCTATGTACATTTCCCCTGTCGCACATCCCGAGCCCGAGTACATCCCATCCGGCTCGGATACCCCGATGCCTCCTCCTGTAATACCTGCCGCCGACGTTGTGCAAACCGACAATGAATCTCTCCAGAGCCTTGGAGGCACATCAGCAAGCGTCGTAGCTACGAAATTGGGCAGCCGACAAGCCTCGGCTCAGCCGTCTGCCGGTTCGGCCAGTGGCTCGGATGCCTCTCTCGGCGGCGAATCGGCAACAGAATTTGCAGCCCACTCCGTCTTGCGGCCTGATGTCGATGACACCGACGATGCCCGAAGCCTTGGCGGATCCTCCTCCGATGACATCCAGAGCCTTGGTGGTGGATTCACCAACCTAAATACCCCTCAAAACGTCATTCGCCCTCATATGCCACATCACACGTCGCTCGCATCCTCCGATGATGAGGCCAGCTTGGGTGGCCAGTCGACCGAGGACCTGAGTTCCGACGACGAGATTGCTGATGGTCACCCCAATATACCACATCACGCGTCGCTCGCAACTTCCGATGATGAGGCGAGTTTGGGTGGTCAGTCGACAGAAGAACTGCTTTCCGACAATGAGATGGCCGATGATGGGAGTGACCGGCGCATACCCCTTGCCGCGCGAGAGGCCGAAGAGGATGATGATGATGCAATGTCCCTTGGCGGCTATACGGACGATGAAGCCGACGACTTGCACCCATTCAGCATGTTGGAGATGCAAGCCAACATCTCAAATATTCCTTCATCTCCCAAGGTTGGTCGCATGGGTTCACCCATTGAGGAACCAGATGATGCCTACTCGGAATACTCGGATGACTCCAACAGGGATGACGACATTCCCGATGATGTTCGGGCTTATCTACTGACATCCCATACTCCGGGCTTTCAACGTATGTTCCTTCGTTTCTTCATTCACATTGTCAACTCACCCCCCCTTCCAAGCACGCTATCAACATGTTCATTTTGAACATATCCCTGATGAGGAGTTCGCTGATGATGTCTTGTGATGCCGGAGGTCCGATGTGGACATTATTTTGACGTGATATTGTATACTACAACACAATATAACATGCCCCCTACTCATCGTCTGAAATACATTGGCTGGTACTGCAAAATGTTGGGCCCACTTGAGCCGACATTGTGCACTTGCTATTGTGTACTTAACAATCGGACAAACCCGATACTCACCGGCTGAGGCCATTGGCTTGTTTCGCAAAACGTCAGTCTCACCCGACACCCGATATGCAGTCGTTCTGGCTACATCCATGGGTGCCTTCACCTGGGTATTAAGTTTACAATACGGTACATTCCCGCCACTTACTGGCTGAAAGCATCGGCCCAATCCGGCAAACATCAGCCTGCACTGGACGTCCGAAGTGCCGAGGCTTTGGACTTGCCATTATATACTATGCAATTGGACGTGCCGGCTACTCACTGGCTGAACATGTCGGCTTGTTTTGGAAAACGTCGGCCTGTAGTGGATGGCTGATATGGCATCGCTTGTGACCTGCCATCATATACTTTATCAAAGGGCATGCCGGCCACTCATCAGCTGAGGGCCTCGGCCTGTTTCGCACAATGTCGGCCTGCACTAATAAGCCGGTGATTTGGTTTGAGTATCATGTAACAATACAGTACATACCTCCTACTTACCGGGTGAACACGTCGGCCTGCACTTGACGTCCGAAGTGCCGAGGCTTTGCACTTGCCATTATATACTATGCCATTGAACGTGCCAGCTACTCACCGGCTCAAAGCGTCGGCTCGCTTGAGAAGGTGCCGGCTTGTAATGGCCGTCTTGTCTGGTTTGTGACTTGCCATCATATACTATATATCGTAGGATATTGGCTGACAACATCGGCCTGAATCGCAGATTGTCGGCCTGCACCGGACGTCCAATGTGGCATTGCCTTTATTAACTTGGTGTGTGCTTTGGTCTGAGTATCATGTATAGCATTACAGTACATACCTGCTACTCACCAGCTGAAAATGTCGGCCCGTCTCGGCAAACGTCGGCCTGTACCGGACGTCCGATGCGCTGACGTTTTGGACTTGGTACTATATACTACATCATAGGACATGCCAGCTACTCACCAGCTGAGAACGTTGGCCTGTCTCAAAAAAGTCGGCCTGTTTCGGAAAACGTCGGCCTGTACCGGACGTCCGATGTGGCGACGTTTTGCCTAAATCGGCAGTGGCTTTGTTCTGAGTATCATGTATAACAATACAGTACATACCTGCTACCCACCGGCTGAAAGTGTCAGCCTGTTTCGCAAAACGTCGGTCTGTACCAGACGTGCCGGCTACTCACTGGCTGAAAGCGTCGGCTCGTGTCGCCAAATGTCGGCCTATACCGAACGTCCGATGTGGCGACATTTTGCCTAAATCGGCAGTGGGCTTGTTCTGAGTATCATGTATAACAATACAGTACATACCTGCTACTCACCGGCTGAAAGTGTCAGCCTGTTTCGGAAAACGTCGGCCTGTACCGGACGGCCGATGTGCTGACGTTTAGCCTAAATCGGCTGGTGCTTTGGTCTGAGCATCATGTATAACAACACAGTACATACCTGCTACTCACCGGCTAAAAGTGTCAGCCTGTTTCGGAAAACATCGGCCTGTACCGGACGTCTGATGCACTGAGCTTTGGGACTTGGTATTATATACTACATCATAGGACATGCCGGCTGCTCACTGGCGTACCACATCGGCTGGTTTCGCAAAACGTCGGCCTGTACCGAACAGCCGAGGTGGCAACATTTTGCCTAAATCGGTGGAGGCTTTAGTCTGAGTATCATGTATAACAATACAGTACATACCTGCTACTCACCAGCTGAAAGCGTCACCTAGTTTCGCAAAACGCTGGCCTACACCGGATGTCCGCTGTAGCGACATTTTGGACCCAGAATTATATACTACACCATAGGACATGCCGGCTACTCACCGGCTAGAAACGTCGGCTCGTTTCCCAAAACGTCGGCCTGTACTGATTCTACTGAATGGCTGATGTGGTGATGTTTAGCCTCAATCGGCTAGTGCTTTGGTCTCAGTATCATGTATAACAGTACAGTACATATCTGCTACTCACCGGCTGAAAACATCGGCCTGTTTCGGAAAACGTCGGCCTGCACCAGATGTCCGACATACTGATGCTTTGCTTCTTTGACCCAATTTTTCTACTGATAGCATGCCAGTAGGTCTCGGCTACATGCTGGCTCAAACCATCAGCCTCAATAGCAAACAATCGGCTTACATCGGCTGTCCGATGCTGGACCGATTCACTGACACTAGCCCCGCTGCATCAGTGTACCTGTATAGGAAAGATTGGAAACAATGTAGCTACTTCTCTGGCCATTCTACAGCATTCTACTGTATTGCCAGTCAATCTCTCAGGCCTTCCGATGTGCGAGCTGCTCCGCGCGGATGGTTCTTATTGTATACATTGTAGACTTACCAAATTGGGCAATTTCCGCTGGACTCCGCGTGGACTGTTCCTATCAATACAATGTATAACTCCGCTTTGATGTGCTTATTGGTACATTGTAACTCCGCTACCTGAGGATGCAGCTCTCTAGGCATACGAGCGTTGCGAATGACCGCGCATATAGGATCCTTAGAAAACCCAGAGATTGAGGCGCGCCTAGATTCAGGAGCAGACGTCACGCTAATATCACGAGACTTTCTAGACTCTCTCGCCGATCCTCCCAGGATACAGGAGGGAGTGCGCATGAAGTTGTATCAGCTGACAGGTTCGGCTCGAGTGCTCGGCTACGTTCATACTAAACTGATTGCACGCACTACAACCGGAGAGGCAGTGGTTTTCGGATTGGAAGCCTATGTAGTCCAGGGGATGAGAGTACCTCTGCTGCTAGGAGAGGACTTCCAGACGACCTATGAGCTATGTTGTGAGTAGGGGCTAGAACCCTCGAGCAACTGCACGGGACTTAACCGTGCTCCGCAAACTTAGCCTGCTGCGCGGGAACATTCTAGATAACTTAGCTTATTAATTACTTTCTTATCCGCAGCATAGTACTTTGTAGATAATTCTAGTATAGTTTACCTCTGTGTATTTAAGCGCGCTCTTTAGGAGCCTTGTACAATAATTAATACACATTCATATTCCCATATACTGCGCACAACAAGCTAGGAGTCGCTCGTCAAGCATCAGGGCAATGTGAAGTGTCTCCCTCGGACCAGTCATACCACATATGCGCATCGACAAACAGCGACACCGATATAGGGTTCAAGGTATGGAAGGCGTTTACAGGACAGGCCTTCCTGAAAGGGAAACACCGCGTCAGGACTCGCAGGCAATTGAAAGGGTCATTCAGAGACGCCCCCCCAGTATTAGTGCAGCACACAGTGCACATATCACCTGGATGCGTGTCGAACATACTAGTAGACGCTCCGTTTGGGATGCAGGACACCTGGCTAGTAGAGAAGATGCTCATGTCAGATGAGTGCAATGAGTTCGCGTCGACACCGACTACAATCATATCCGCCGACAACCCATACATTCCGATAGCGAACCCCACGGAAAGGCCAGTCATGATACGGAAAGGCGATGTCGTCGGGCATCTCTACGACCCTCAAGCTTATCTCGATGCGCCTCGCGACGAGCAAACACTAACTAAGTGGATAGCAGCCGCCGAAGCCTTGAAAACGGTAATCAAGGATAGCTCAAGCCAGAACGCGTCCGATCCTCTGCCGAAGCCCGAGATATCGGAGGACAACGAGTCTTGGGGCCCCAAAACTACCGCCGTTCCTGAAGATTCGAGCATAGAAGACGTTACGAAGGCAGTTAACCTGGGCGCGGACATCCCTGAAGAGATAAGGCCCCATCTGGAGGGAGTGCTGCGTAAGAACGCTGCCGCCTTTGGACTAGCCGGCTGTCTAGGGAAGGTAGCTATCCAAGCCACCATACCCCTCTCTCAGGATGCCAAACCTATCTCTATGCCTATGTATGGCGCCTCCCCAGCCAAGAAGGAAGTCATCAACGAACAGTTAAATAAATGGTTCGAGAATGACGTTATTGAGCCATCTCATAGTCCTTGGGGTTTCCCTTGCCTGGTCATATACCGGAACGGCAAACCTCGCTTGTGTGTGGACTATAGGAAGCTGAACGCCATCACCGTTGCGGATGAGTTTCCCATTCCTCGACAGTCGGAAATCATACAATCGCTGTCAGGATCACAAGTGATTTCGTTGTTCGATGCGTTAGCAGGCTTCAATCAGATGGAAATAGCAGAGGAGCATCGGCCCAAGATGGCCTTTTGTTCACATCGAGGGCTATTTCAATTCAAGCGGATGCCTTTCGGACTGCGTAATGGGCCATCCATCTTCCAGCGTTTCATGCAGGAAGTATTGTCGCCGTACCTATGGCTATTCGCGCTTGTCTACATCAACGATATAGTCGTCTACTTGCGCTCTTGGGACAAACATTTGAAGCATCTCGACGCCGTGCTAGGAGCCATCGCTAAAGCAGGAGTGACTCTAGCCCCTTCGAAATGCTTTATAGGGTACTCGTCCATCCTTTTGCTAGGTCAGAAGGTGTCCCGATTAGGCCTATCCACGCATAAAGAAAAGGTGGCGGCCATCATGGACCTAGCTAGGCCCACTAACGTGCAGGAGCTGCAACGATACTTGGGCATGGTCGTATATTTCTCAGCGTACATTCCGCATTACTCGCATATCGCTGCTCCTTTATTCTCGCTACTAAAGAAGGGTGCTAAGTGGAGCTGGCAATCAGAACACGACGTAGCATTCAGGAATACCCATGATGCCTTAGCGCGAGCGCCGGTATTAGGGCACCAGGTTCAAGGCTCTCCGTAATGACTTTACACCGACGCTTCTGACTACGCTTTGGGAGCCAGCTTGCAACAAGTGCAGCCCATGAAAGTTCGGGACTTGCGGGGTGCTCCCGTCTACGAGTGTCTTCTCAGAGCCTTTCGAGCCGGAGAGACGGTGCCGTCCTTAGTAACCAGGCTGCCTGGTGGGAACAGTGAAACTCCCGTCAAACCGCGCCCCTGGGCCGACACCTTCGAGGACACCGTCGTAGAAGTGGAACGCGTTATAGCTTACTGGAGTCGAACTCTTAAACCCACCGAGAGGAATTACAGCGCCACTGAACGCGAAGCCCTGGGTGCCAAGGAAGCCCTAGTCAAGTTCCAACCGTTCATAGAAGGAGAGGTGATTACCTTGGTGACTGACCACGCCGCACTTCAATGGGCGAAATCCTACGAGAATGCCAACAAGCACCTAGCCGCTTGGGGCGCCGTCTTCGCAGCATACCCTCAGTTGCGAGTAGTCCATAGGCAAGGTCGCGTTCACTCCAACGTAGATCCACTCTCCTGGATGCCTCGCGTTCCCCCGCACGATTCTCCCGTACTAGACGTCCTGGATGCCATCATCCCGGATGAGGATAAGCGGCGGCTAGCGCAAAACGCGGAGGACCGCAAGAACGCAGCAGTAAAAGCCGCCTTCTCCTCTTGGTGGTTGCATGAGGTGTTAGCGTCGAAAGAGGAGGTACTTCAAGATTCTGAGAGAATAGCGTTAGCCGTCCAGACTTGCAGGATGAGGCGCGCTGATAAGGAAGAGCCTCTGGCGCAAAGCGCTGTTGAGGGCCTCCCTGGCGACGCCTACACGTCGCCGGACAGCCGCTACCCCTCTGAATCGGGGAGGACAAACCCAACCGAAGAATCAGCGATCGCTCGTGTTCCCCAGCCGTCCGAGCTCGAAGATCGATGGACGTATCCAGAGGGAATTAGTCCCTTGAATCTTGCTGATGAGGAAGGGCTTACTAAATCTCATTTACTCGTTGCCTTCACGCCAGACGCTAGAAAGGAATGGGAAGCCACTTACCAGCTAGACGTCTACTTCAAAGGCAAATTTGAAGCAGCAGATATGGCTAATCCAGATCGAATCCTCACTCCCTCGAGATTCCAGAAGGGTTCCAACGGGTTGCTGTATTTCATAGACGCCGACTGGAATTACCGTCTCTATGTTCCCCAAGGACGAGTACCGTTTGTGTTGAAGCTCATACACGAACCGCCTTATGAGAGCGCCCACGAAGGCGCTCGCCGATTCATCAGCCGCCTACGAGAAATCTTCTTCTGGCCAACACTCGTCAAGGACGCTACCAGCTACGTGAGATCATGCGACATCTGTCAGAAGATTAAGATAGATCACACAAAGAAAATGGGAGGCTTACGTCCCGCGCATATCCCAGCGTATCCGTATGAGACGGTATCCTTGGACCTAATCACGGGGCTGCCGACCTCCGGTAAAGAAGCATTCACCGCGATCCTTGTCATCGTAGACAAGCTCACAAAATACGGACTATTC
Organism: Pleurotus tuoliensis; assembly: GCA_036872985.1. Classification (NCBI taxonomy): domain Eukaryota; kingdom Fungi; phylum Basidiomycota; class Agaricomycetes; order Agaricales; family Pleurotaceae; genus Pleurotus; species Pleurotus tuoliensis. The sequence goes on from JAYMDH010000002.1 coordinate 3,724,478, forward strand.
CTTCCTACGCACGATACCTTGGACCAGCAAGGATTCGCCAAGTTGTTCTTTGACAATGTCGTGCACGTCTACGGGTTACCGTCGCGCATAATTTGCGACCGAGATAAGTGGTGGACCTCCGTCTTCTGGCGATCAGTAGTCACTCGGTTCGGGAGCTACTTGGCGCTCTCCTCGGCTCATCACCCGCAGACGGATGGGCAGACCGAGATCCTGAATGCGACCTTGGAAACGATGTTACGCACCTACGTAGCCACCGATCGATCTTCCTGGTCGGAATACTTAAGCCAGTTAGCTTTTGCGTATAACTCGTCAGTGCACTCTTCTACGGGCGAGCGTCCCGACTTGCTACTGCTAGGGTACCGACCTCGACTATCAGCCGCTCTACTTGTTCCCAACAAAGATGACACCGAACGACCATTCCTGCCCAGCCAAGCTGCTGAACAGTTCATCGAAGCCACGGAACAATGCCGTGCGGCGGCCAGGGACGCTCTCGTACTCGTGCAAGAGAAACAGGCACGCGCCTACAACGCGAAAAGGAGGCCCGTGGAAGAAATCAAGCTGGGAGACCTAGTCCTCGTCAATCCCCATACGTTGCAATTAGTAGAAGCCGAAGGTACGGGGCGAAAATTGATCCAGCGCATGATAGGCCCTTTCGAGGTATTAGAGAAGATCAACCCCTTGGTCTACCGTTTGCGCCTGCCCACAAATTACCCCATGCACCCTGTCATCAACCTCGCACACTTAAAGCGCTACACGCCCTCGGAACATCGGTTCGGCGAGCGAAGCCAGCTTCCTGCTACGCGCGATCTGCTGCCTGCTGCGGAGGAATGGGAAGTAGAGGCTATACTCGGCCACAAAGTAACTTCTCGCAAGTCGGGGCGCAAGCGTCTATACCTAGTACGCTGGAAGGGTTTAGACGCGACTGAAGACTCATGGTTATCCGAGTATGAATTACGCAACGCGCCCGAACTCAAGCGTGAGTACCTACGTAGATTACAAGCCCCTAAGAGATCCAAGGATCGCATGTGATAATCGATGAAGATGCTTCGCAACGATCCTGACTCTGTCTCCTCATCAGCAACGAAGCATGAATACCTACCCCGGCCGATTCAGCGCACCAAGACTGCTTCCCGAGGCTGGCTACGCTGACGATCCCGGTCCCATTCCCTTCTTATCAAAGCTGATCCTACCAGACGATCAACCCAAATCGTCCGGAGATGTCAGCATCGCCGGGAGACGTTTCGAGCTGTGGTCTCCCAATTCGCGGAGGCTGCCCTTCTACCTGGGAATCAAGGCACCGGGCGTGGACTTGGAAGATCTGGCGCGCGGAAGAAAGTGTTACGATGGGCATCTAGGCCCGCTGGATCCAACTTACCATCCTCAACACTATCAGCCTAATCGGCCTTATCTGCCGTTCGTGCGATGCCATAGCCACTTGATCCCGCCTCGCGACTACCCCGAATTCACGCCGGTCTTCGACATACAAGAAGTGTGGCAGCCGGATCCTACTTCGAATCGCAACGGAGGAAGAGTACGAAGCGCGTACATAAGTAAGCTGCGGAAGCGCAATAGAGCTATAACGGAGGATATGCTCGCCCAGCGCGACAGGTTGCGGAGATTGGCATCGGAGGCGTTGAGACTCCTCTGGAAACGCCGACCCGTATTCCCTTTAGATTCGGATATATGCGATCTCGATCGAGTCGATACGTTCGAGGAAGTGGTAGACACGATCACCAGTATGCAGAGAGGGATCAAATACCGAGACGCGTGGACGCGATACGCCCATATGAAGGATCAAGCTCCATTCAATCCGGAAGACACGCCCTTTACGTTTACCATTGAAGTGAATAAGCGATTCATGGGGATATGGGTTTCGGACGAAGCCTGTGAGGACGTCATGCTATACCTGACGCGAGAAGGAGTAGCTTGTTTCTTCTTGTACGAATATTGCACGGGGGAAGAGTCCTACCATCATCGGACACACTCGACCCTTCCCCTCGACCTCATGCAGAGCTACTCTCTGATATTTGCCAGGGACGCCCCATGGAGTCGTGCCGAGAGGCAATCAAACCTGCACGCCCTCACGCTAGGAGAAGGGGAATCGGTGGGTCGCGTAAGATCCTTACCCGGCTACGAGCCCTTCCCCGGATCGCTGGCTCTCTCCAATAGACAAGGCTACAGACAACCGTCGCTATGGAACCCGAACGCGCTCCCTTCCGCGAGAGCGTTAAAGGAACTGACGCTCAGACCCTCTACTCCCGTCTGGACGATGTTCAACTTAGACGGCCTAGAGACGGGCACACCAGAAGTCCCGAGCGTACAAGAAGCTCAAGCGAGGATTGAGCGAGAAAAGGCCACTCCACGTAGGGAGTCTACATCCAAAATATCGGTTCGAGACACTATAGGAGCCTTCGGAGCAGCCCTTTCGGATTACCTGACTGGGCCTCGGGCAGCAATCGAGAAAGGGAAGCAGCGAGCCCGTTCCCCGCCCTCCTCATTTAGTAGTTCCTACGACGAAGGGCGCCCCAAGAAATCGGCAGCGCGATCGCATGAGGAAACAGATGACTCTGCTTCACGTGCCGCCGTGCGGGAATCGTTGCAAGCCGAACCTTTGGACGGGCCTTCTACCTTTCCCCTTCCGTATCCTCGATCTCGATGAGCAAATCTTCCAATACAGTGGACCGTTTCGCGTCAGAAAGGCATGTAGAGCTATACGGCCCCTACTCCTTTGTGCTATCCGAGTTCTGGAGAGTGGATAGGCTACCCAGCGGCGTGCGCTCAGCAGATGATTTTCTTCATCTCCTGCGGGGAACGGCTAGGAAGATCCCGTTCGAAGTACAACAGGTGTTGCGCACTTGGAAAAACGGCCAAGCGTGCTATTGGCCTCCAATTCAGATGGGTGCGACGGCCCCGCCGTTTCAGAAGCAACTTACTTGCTAGCGCTAGATGAAGTGCGTAGTCCAGAAGAGCGTTCTCCGTCCCCTACCAGCTTCTGGAATATCCCAGTGAAGATGGACGCTCGATTCACCACTAATTTGCTTCCCCGTCCTCTCGCTACTCAGTCGGTAGGAACAACCTTCCCCGCGCAAATATACTCCTTGCATGCAAGTCTAGGCGGCGAGACAGATACATTAAAATTAATTACCCCAGATACAAATCATTCAACTAGTCGGCCCCCGTCATCTTCACCCAAAAGCGCCCTGCTTTCGAAAAGGTCTCGAGTTAATTCACCACCCCGACACTTCGTAGCATCACGAGCTACTCGCACAATTCGCGAAAACACGACTCATCAAACTACCAAACGAAACGTACCTCTTGCACTACGATTGTCACAACCATCCGACAACAAAGGAGAGAGCTCTCAATCATTGCACCCCAAAGGCTCTGAAAGCCGCTCACTGCATAATCATACGCGATATCACAGAAAATAGCTCTTAGCTCCACCCTCTAGAAATTCAGTCAGCACTTCTCATTTTTTCTTGCTCTCTATGCTCTTTCTTTCTCTTTCTTTCTCTTTCTCTCCTCAAGCAACATGTCGTTCTATTCACTACGGTACTCATCTGGCACTTTACGCTATGCAACTCCTATTCTTGTCACCCCGATTAATATGGCTACACGCGCGTAATAACGACTAGCCTCGTGACCAGTCTGACGATGTAGTCTTGAACAAGAGACTGACGATAGTCAGCCTGGTCAATCTGAGTTTGAATTCAGTATAGCTGCGGAATGTTCAAAAAAGGAAGGAACTCTCGCATGCGCGCTCGCGTGCGCAACGTCGAATGTGGCAATTGGTGATCAAGGTTTGAAACACGTGAGCGACGAACAAGCCTTCGTGTTGCGTTTTCCACAGGCCTAGGTACCCACTCGCTGCGCCATTGATATGGGACCTAACCAAGCAGGATCACCATCTTTATCACTCAATCAAAGTGAATCGAGCCCCACACACGGAGACATCATGATGGTCCAAAACAATGTCAACGGCACGCATACGCGCTAGCTGCACACGACACAATGGAGGTGTCGTGGATGATAACACCTAACTGAGAGCTCTTCACCCCGTCGCGTGCCTACAACACCTCTGAATCCTGAACTCCAATAGAAACGCAGCAACTGGGATTGCGTCTCCTCCGCAAGATTGGAGACAGAAAATAATACATATTGAAAGCCACGAACGACACTCAGTACTACTCTATCCCATCGACGTGGCACGTGGCAGCGTCCACATTGCAAACACGCGAGCACGCATGCGAGATTCACTTCCTTTTCTGAACGTTCCGCAGCTCTAAGGGATTTAAACTCAGATCGACCGGCCTGTCTATCGACAGTCTCTCACCGAGACTCCATAGACAGGATGGTCACCAGCCTAAATAACGACTGGGGGGCACTGTAGCGACTGAGCGCCTGTGGTTACCCTATATAGAAGTAGTTATCACACCGTTTATGCTACATACATTGAAACTCCAAAATATATCTCTTTCTGTCTACCATTACCACTACCGCACATACTGACCTCGCCCGTCCCCCGAGCGGGTCAGCCTCCCCGTAGCCTGGGTCACCGGCAACCCCCGTTCCCTGGGCCACAGGACCCTCTCGCTAGGGACACAAGCTCCCCCTCCGCTCGAGCGACCCGACATCCGGTACATGGTCGTCACACTTTCACCTAGTTGTGTCCTTGAGTGTTGTCACCTTCGGGTGTCTTCCACTTTTTTTTTGAAATCCGTCAAACGCCTTTACACTCTAAATCATACCATCTATGCGACTTCTCCATCAGACATCCTTACCTGCTGCCTACGCAACCCTGAATGATGATCCCACCTAATCTCCGTACAAACTCTGTACTTCACCAAACACCTTTACTGGCAGATCCACACGATCCTCACGACCCTGACTGGTGCTCACCCGCGCCTGATTTCCCAACCATCCCAGCTCCCCTTCCAGTCCCCGCATCAATCCCAGTCTCAGTCCCACCCAGTCCCCAGTATCCCCAGAACACCCCAAGGACTTCGGTTCAATTCCCAGGAACTTCGGTTCACATCCCAGGAACTTCAGTTCACATCGGATGAACTTCTGTTCACTCAACACCCCGACCCTTCCCCAGATCACCCCAGGAACCTCGGTTCACTCAACGCTCCTGCACCCTTTCCCGAATTCCCACTGCAGCCCCAACCCTGCCTCTTTCCAACCTTGGAAATCTGTCTTTCCCCCATTTTTCCCCTGCTCCCCACTCCTACACCTGGGCTTTTCGTATGCCTCCACTTTTTCCCTTCGCTTGTCGACACCTCCCCTATGATTACTTTTCCGACTGTGCCTCCAACCTGGCCTTCTCGCATTGGGGACACAATGCCTACCTGTCGCAACCACCGCCCCTCGTGCCCCTCGTTCTCTTACACCTACCTGGCTCTTGAGCGCCTTTCACAAACTGCCTACACATCAACTGTTTTGTTCGCTCTTCGAAACACACCTGGCCCTGGCATTCCTTTTCTGACCGCCCCTCACCTGTGTCGTTCTCGCATTGGGAGTGTACACACGTGCCTGGACCACCACCTCTCGTGCCCCTCATTCTCGCATCGCAAAGTGCATACATCTTTTGCAAACCATCGCTGCTTCTTTATTATCACTCCTTTTCCCGCCCATCCCACTTTTTCTCCCTTCGCCCGCGATTTCTTACTGGCATCCAGCACCTGCTGCGCTAGCGGAATGCCTACCCCATTTCTCCCCACCCCTGCCGTAATTGTCCCAATTCCCATATTCCCTGCCCCAATTCTTCTGTCGCATACTAACCTCACGTATGCCAGGGATTTCATGGCATATTTCCTCCATGCATGATAACCATTCAGCGCCACTCGTCCTCCTCCCTTCCTCACATTCCACACGCTGCGTTTTCACAAACAATGGCCCTCACCTCTGCCTCCTCTGCCTGCTCTCAACGTACTCCACACCCAAGTATCTGACCTACACACACGCCTACCTCCACCCCCCAAATGCTTCCTTTTGCCCACGTGTGATGCAACTTTCACCCGCTGCACTGGTGTTATAGGCGCATCTAGGAGGCCCCTCAGGGCTACTAGGGGCACGATCACATGCGTCTTTGGTTCAAGACTTGTTCCGCGAATACACGCGGATGCTCAGACACCTCGCATTACGAACCTCGTACATATTCGTACTTACTGTATCTACTATCACCAGACTCATGTCTGTTTCGTGAACGCGCAGACACCATGTGTTCCCCAGTATATAGTCTTGTCTCGTACTTACAGCTACCTTAGTTTGAATATTAGTTCCTTTACCGCACTTGCTCCTCACAGCACTTCATTATGGTTGTCTCCCTGTAACCCTCGCCTATGCTTGCACCCTCGGTGCCCACGCAGGTCTCTCCCAAAATACAGGGCACGCAAGAGTGTGGGAGGCGCAGCTAGTAGCTGAAGCCAAGCCCATACGTCCTCGTTCTCCCTCGATCCCTCTCCGTATCTACAAGAATACCACGCGAACTGTGGATCCGCATAGACCGGAGCCCCCCACAAGTGTGGCTCTTAACAACTGGTCAAAACACCTGCCCCCTCATCCTCGCCTGCTCCGCCACCCCCATCATCCACTTCCAGCCACCCTCCTTGGCACCACTGAGTTTGACCTCTTCGTTGATCCCAGCTGCATCTCGTTCCGCGTCGCTGACCTTTCCCAAGCACCAGCACCAGTACCAGCCCCAGCCCCAACAACAGCTACATTCCCTGCCCCATTCCCCTGCTTCGGTCTCGCATGTCTTACCCCAACCACCCACACTCGATGTTTCAAGAACGACAACGCATGTATAGCCACCAATTTCCCATCCTCAACCAGTTCCCTGTCTGCTCCCTTGCCTTCCTCTCCCGCTCCTCCGTGTCTTCAATGCTTGAGTGTTCCACATACCTGCTCTCCGCCTTCCTGTCATGCTCGGATTCAAGGTCTGATTAACTCGACGGCTCCCTCTTGTTCAGCGCTCATGTGCCCCTAACTCCCCGCATGAACTTTCCCATTCCTCGCAATTCTTTTCCCCGTGCCCGACCAACCTGCTTTTCCTCTGCCTTCTTTTTTTGAGAGTGGGCAAGTGTAAGGTATCTCATCCCTTACCTGTTCTCTAACCCCCTAGATATGATCATGTGATCACCTCATCCCCTTATATACCAAAGTCATGTATCATATTACTTACTTACTTTTTGTACTGTTACTCCCATCATCTCCCTAATACACCCCACGTTTGATCCTTTCACCCTAGTCCTGCCTTGAGTGTTGTCACCTTCGGGTGTCTTCCAACCATGGCCCTTTGCTGAATTGCTGTGCAATCGTCTTGCTTGCCGTTTGCATAGGGCAAATCTTCTTCTGCTTTTTTTGCTGGAGCCCACAGATCGCAGGGCAGGTGATTTTGAGGTTCGCTGTTTGCTGGTCACGCTGAATTTGAAGACTGTGCATGAGGCTGACATACTGCCCTAGTGCGTCAAGATCCTGCAGGGCCTTCGTAATGGCTTCGTGAGACAGACCTGATTTCTTTGACCGAATCTTGGTTCGCAAGACCTTGATAATCAGTGGGAGTTGTCCATACTCAGCTCAGGTGAGAGTGTTATGGTTCAATGTTTCTTTCTATTATTCACGATTATCTTTTCTTATCTTATTGGCCATGTCACAGATACACATGTGCCTGATGACGTGTTCTTTTACTAATCAGTATTACATACTTATAGATAGCCTTACTAAGAACTGCACCGAAACCATATGTCCGCAGCCAATCCGCAGCCATGATGAAGCGCCATGCACAAACAGTGTGCTTTCCATGGAATGACGGCAGGTTACGGTGTGCAGTAGTACATGAGGATATCGCCTGTACAGTAGTATATATTTGCCAATGTAACACCCAGAGACGACAGCTCGTTCTCTGGGGATTTCCACTAGTTGTAGTGTGTAATCTAAGTCAACCAAGCTTCCTTCTCTTTTCCGTTGCTTTAGTATTCTTGTGGGAGCCATGCTGGTGTAGACTAGTGTCGCCCTAACAGAGAGGTTGCTGGGAGTTTCTTTCTTTAGCTTCATCTCTGGATGCCGACTCGACCTCTTCATTCATGGGTGAGACTTCAGAGCCTGAAGGTGTCAGTGCAGTAGATGCCATAGTGTCAATGTTGTCCTCTGTTGTGGACTTCGGGGATGGGGTTCATTCAGTGCCCAGTATCGTGGCACTGTCCTCTGGTGTGTGCAGCGGAGTGGACTGACAGATGCTGTTGGTGCTAGGGGATGGTGATGCCGCAAAATGTGGTACAAAGGGCTCAGTTATCTAGTATTCTTGAGTTTTTGCAACAGAATGATGTCATATCATGAGACATACCTCATTTACATCAGAATCACTTGCTTCGCTGTCCTCGCACAAACTGATCATAGGTGGTGGCGGGGCAGGCTTGGAATCTGGTAAATTCGGGGTAGGGATAGTAAATAATAGTAAGTAATACCTTAAAAAGGATGTGATGTTTTGCAACATATTCGCAGCACACGTTTTTGCCGTTTTACCTGTCCTGTCATGCCATCTGGCTGTGCGACTCTGTTTGTTAGCATGAAGTTGAGTCGCGCATTCTGTGCTATCGCTTCGACTTCGCTTCGGTACCGCAGGCTAATGCGAGTCTTCAGTACAGGGTTGATTACAAGGAGGTGACTTACTTGATGGTTCAGAGGTTCAGGTTCAGAATCAGATGACAGTTCAAGTTCGTACTCATCGTTGTCGTTATTGAATGAAGGCAGCTGATAGTGATTGTGATTGTGATTGACCTCATTGATGGCCTCACCACGTTTGGCAGCTTCGCGAAGTAGTGCCGCGTCACGCTTTCCGTTGTTCTTCTTTCTTCCCATGTCAAAGACGTCTGTGGGAGTTGCTTTACTAGGAATTGTGATAGGGTCCACCTCAAACCAGGGAACCACCGTGGGAGAATATGCGGTCTCAACGTAAAACGCATTTATTTCCTAAGTTTCCTTCCTAATACAATCAGAAAAAATCCACAAAATTTTTGCCGGCCCTACACGGCCGTTGATGAAAGGTCATGCCTCGCACTGTAGTAGTCTGCCATTCGTGCTGTCGATTTCCGGCTATATACAACCCCGTGAAGAGGCAGGACCCCGGAATATGGTAGGAGAGGCCATTGGGGGAAGCGGACAAAAGTGAAGAATTTTTGGCGTTTTGGCTACTTCAAAATCGGACAAATTGACCCCAAATTGGCCAAACAGCTACTTCAATTTAGCGGACAAAATCCTTTGAGATCCATTTAGGCCATTGGTAGTTTCGGACAAAATTAGTCGTTGGGATTTCCTTGTTCCAAAACATTAACTACGGGTGTGAGAAAAAAACAAACAAAATGAATGATAACAAAATAGACGCCAAAAATGGCTCTGGTTAATGTTTAGTTAGTTGAAAAGACATAGCTAGTGATAAGTCAGTATGTACTGCCCATGATGTGAGTTAAAGGGCTTCAGGTTTCTATATAAACAAGAGATTAAAGTATGCATATGGAATTGGAGGTGTAGCGGTATCTCGTAACAGAGTGATAATTGGAAACCCCTGAGGTCGCGGGTTCGAACCCTTCAGATGTTAATATTGTTTCGCTCGCAACTAGGGTCCTAGCAGGCTCCTAAAACCAGCCTCTCGTATCGCGAGACATTTTTCAAACTGAGCGCTAAAGCGCTAGACAAACAAGTACAACGTCAAGAAGTTTGAAAACTCTCGATAGAGAGGCTGGCGAATTGTACCCCCGGCGTCCCCGAGCGCGTTCTCAGGCTGCTGAACTCGTCGTTTGGCAGCGTCGGCGAATCTCCAAGTCACAGTGTTATGCCAACATCTAAATGCGGACATGATAAGGTTAAGTCTAAATATGGATGTAAATCGGTTAGCTTGTACTTAGATGCCACAGACCGTACTCGTCGTTCATCAATTGCGCGAATTAGACCTGATTTGAGAGCACACGGAAAGAGATCCGATGTAAGAACCCACTGAGAGATGTCTCTCCCTCTCAGCCAACTGGACCTGGTGCTTGACATCTTACATGCAAAATCAACAACTCCGGCAGAGGTTATTCTAGCATTACTTCGTAGCAGAGCTCACGACAAGCAGCACACGGAAAGAGATCTGATGTAAGAACCCACTGAGAGATGTCTCTCCCTCTCAGCCAACTGGACCCGGTGCTTGACATCTTACATGCAAAATCAACAACTCCGGCAGAGGTTATTCTAGCATTACTTCGTAGCAGAGCTCACGACAAGCACGACATGCTGGCCGATCTCATCAGCAACACGGATGACATTCTATCAGAAATGGAAGCGCACCCGTTGCTTTCCGCGGCAATAGTGCGGCGCGCAAATCGAATTACGTCGAAAAAGTGTACTGCAGAGGTCGCGGGATTGGCATTGAAGTCAAGGGGGTTTCATTTCGCAGCGAAGACGATGTCGGAAGAGCAAATTCGAGGATATGAGATTGCAGACATGATCAAGAGACTGTCAGAAGACGCACCCGTATTATGGAGCCTGCTGAAGATGCTTCTATCTGCGGAAGAAGGCATCAATAGCCAACGCGAGAAGGTGATGCTACGGCGACATAAGCGTCGACGCGAGTACCTGCAAGAACATCAAACGAGTGAGCAGCCTAGAGCGTAAGTGAGCCGGGGTGAAGGAACATTGCCAGTTGGTGGTGAACCGGTGGAGGAGGAAAGGGATGAGGATGAATTTCCCGAAGACAGTGAAGATGAGCCGGAAGATGGTGTTGATCAATCGCAAACATGGCGTGAGCAGCTGACAGATATTGTAAGTCTTCAAAATGGTTAATCAACGGAGAGAGCTTACCATGTAAACTAGCGGGCCCTTGTCTGCTTGAGTATCATGATGAAGAGCACGAATCAGCAATGTAATTCATTTCAAAGCATTGTTGGAATATTCCTGATGAGGACTTGATAGCGGCCTCGCTCGACCTCCTGATTGCGAGGGGTAAGTCAGCGACCAATTCACATGACTTCTAATCACATACCTTCCATAATTTAGGTGACACCGTTTCACGACTGATTGCTACAGCACGGATACCGGCCTTCCCCAATTCCTCTGCATTCTGCTTCCCTAACAGGTTCAAGGGTGTCACCACAATGGTGATTCGCTTCAATCCCTCGTCCTGCGCCATGAGAAGCGGTAGCCAGAACGATAGTGTCTTCCCGGCCCCTGTTAGCGCACATGCAACAATATCTTTTTTTGCATAGAGCGCAAGCGCGACTTCGATCTGGAACAGACAAGCCCGTTTGCCGAACTTCCTATCGGCTAGTTCTCTGACACTTTTGACGGCCCATTCGCGCGGTACGGTAGTCATTTGCGTTTGGATGTCGAGGCAGCAAATGTATTTTTATTAATTACCAAAAGTAGATGTAAATAAACGCGGAAAGATTTCCAGCTAATTCTAGCGTGACAAGAGGCCGACGCTGCCGAACGACGAGTTCAGCAGCCTGAGAACGCGCTCGGGGACGCCGGGGGTACAATTCGCCAGCCTCTCTATCGAGAGTTTTCAAACTTCTTGACGTTGTACTTGTTTGTCTAGCGCTTTAGCGCTCAGTTTGAAAAATGTCTCGCGATACGAGAGGCTGGTTTTAGGAGCCTGGGGTCCTAGTGGGTGTCTAGTGGTCATGCCCTCTATATTGGGGTGTACTCTACAGTTAGGCACTTTTTTTTGCGCACTTAAAGGCTACTTTCGAAAATCGGACAAATTTAGAGGCCAATTAGGCTAGTTTACCTTTACAGACAAAATGGAAATTTTGCTGGAAGGCTACTTTTTTTTCGGACAAAAATCAGAAAATCCAGAGTTCTTTTCGGACCAAACTGCAAAAATCTCCCAATGGCCTCTCCTACCATATTCCGGGGTCCTGAAGAGGCGTGGAGTCTGATATTCTGATATGTCGATCAGGGCAGAGTCTTAACCGGGTCCGGGCAAAAATAACCCCGGCATATTTAACCCCAGTTTCCCCTCTTTCAACGCTAGTGACCCACCCCTACATCTTCATTACTTACACCCAATTTGCAAGCAAGTCTACACTGTTATGGCACCCGGAAAGCGTTCTTTCATTGTAGGATGCGGTTGCACCGCGTTCATTAAGGCAAGCCCCGCCCCGATGCCGACCCTAATCCGGAAACTCACCCCGACGTCAATAGCCCCGGGCGACGAGGACCACTGAAGACGTAAGTAGTGCGTAGATTATGTGGGGAACATGTCATGACTTGAACACGATAGATGGGCCTTGAGGCCGCCACGAAAGCCTTGCTCGACGCAGGTTTGTCCTCTAATTTGTCGCATGTTAATTCCCACTGAAGCTCTACTATAACAGGCATCACATACGATGAAGTTGAGACGGCCTTCGTTGGATACTGCTATGGTGATTCAACCAGCGGCCAAGTATGTCACGACGCTTCACAAGAGTACCAACTTCACACTAAATTGGTAACACTAGCGCGCCCTGTACAACTTGGGCATGACTGGTATCCCTATCACCAACGTGAACAACAATTGTTCGACTGGTTCCACTGCTTTGTACCAAGCCAGCAATGCCGTGAAGGGTGGCCTGGTTGACTGTGCTTTAGCTTTAGGCTTCGAGCGCATGAAGCCTGGCAGCCTTGGAACAAACTTCCCTGACCGCCCTTCTCCTACACTGCTCTTCAACGAACGCGTCGTTGATGCAGAGAAGAAGGCTGATGCTATCAACCATGGCCCCGGCGCACCCAGGATGTTCGGAACCGCAGGCTCAGAATATCTGAGAAAGTACGGCGGCAGCGTCGAACATTTGGCCAAGATTGGTATGCTCAAGCAGTTGATATGATCCTTCGTTGGTTCATGTTGGCCCGGATTTTTAGCTTCCAAGAACCACAGGCACTCAGTAAACAACCCCTATTCGCAGTTCCGTGATGGTTGGTCGGTCGAGGAAGTTCTCAAAGCCCCCAAGATCTCCAACGAGCTCACCAAGTTTATGTGTAGCCCTACTTCGGTTGGTATTCCTATACGTCCAGGAATTCGCATTTTACTGATATTTTCTCTGTATAGGATGGTGGTGCTTGCGCCATCATCGCCTCTGAGGAATTTGTCCACAAACATGGTCTTGAGAACCAGGCCATTGAGATTGTCGCGCAGTCTTTGGGCACTGACTATCCTTCGACCTTCGAAACCACCAGCGCCATGGATATCGTTGGCTACGACATGTCCAAACGATGCGCCGACGACGTCTTCGCAAAGGCTGGCTTCCGTCCTGGCGAGGGCCGTGACCAAGTTGGTGTTGTTGAGCTCCACGATTGCTTCTCCGCCAACGAGGTAGTCATTTTTGCTATCTTGAGATTTTCATAGTCTAATGTCTGCTGTATAGCTGATTACCTATCCTGCATTGGGACTTTGCAAGGAGGAGGATGCCTGTAGGATGGTGGACGCTGGTGATAACACTGTAAGCACTCGGATATGCATTCCCAGTTGAGGCTAACCCTTGACGTTCTGTAGTATGGTGGAAAATACGTCATCAACCCCAGCGGTGGTCTCGAAGCCAAAGGGCACCCCCTTGGTGCTACCGGTATTGGCATGCACTTCTACATCGCCATGCAACTCCGTGAATGTAAGCACTCCTAACTCTATTCCAAGCCCGTTGTAACGAACTCCACAACGCACATCAGGGGCCGGTCCTATGCAAGCTGGCCATCTCTTCGACACCGCCGACAGTCGTGGCAAGTATGGTCTCGTCCACAACCTCGGTCTTGGTGGCGCCGTAGTCATCTCTCTGCTTCGCCGCCCTGAATTCTACAAAGCCGGCGGTCGCGACGGACGCGACAGGTGAGTGTGTTCTACTTATTTAAGCCAGTCACCAACATTTGTAACTGCAGGTTGGGATACAACCACGGCCATGAGTACCGGCCTATCACCATGCATGATGTCGATAAGGTCAAGGCGAAAAAGTATTCTCCTTACGTCTTGCAACACGCTAAGCTCTAAAATACTTCGAAAGAGCGGTTCATCTAAAAGGTTGGAATATCGATGTTGCCTCCGTGTGTACGATTAGTCAGGTCTTCGAAACTTCATTTGCAATGCATTCTTTGACTCGGTGTCTTGCCATGTGAGAAGTACGAATCAATGGGAGTCACCGCCTCACGAGGTGCGTCGGGAGTCGGGCAACCCGCCGATTTTCTTGCTATGGTAATAGCGGAAGCGCCACCATCAAATAACGCGACCCCATATAAACTAAGTCTCCAGGGATTTGTCTTCTTACAAATCCTTGCAACCTTCCCCTCAAGATGCCTCCTCGCAAGAAAGCTGCCGCCGCCGACGCCTCTGGGTCTTCTGCTGATCCTCCCAAGGCTACCAGGTCTAGCTTTCGAACCAAAAAGACAGCTCAACCACCGGCAGCCCCTGCCCCCGCAGCGAAACCCAAGGCCAAGCGCGGGAGAGCCGCTGCGGCTGACGATGCGGAAGACGATGAACCCAAGCCCAGTCGAAAGAAGAGCAAGAAAAACACGGACGACGCGGAGGATGACGCGCCAAAAGTAAAAGATGCTCCCGAAGCGGATGAAGATGAAGGAGCGCAAGACGACGCGCCGGCGGACGTGCCACAGAAGATGGTACTATCATTCACGATGCTGCTTGATCCTTGACAATAATGCTACTTGTAGGTCACTGTGATCAAGCGAGGGGCCGCTCCAGTGGACCCCATGTCTGGCAAAGTTGGTAGGTGGATAGGAGGTGCTACGAGTATAAATTCCAAATTACTCACACTGTAAATGTAGATACCCATCAGGTCCTGGCCAACGATGAAGGTATTTGGGATGCTATGATGAACCAGACCGATGTCAGTGGAGGAAGCAATAAAAACAAGTTTGTTATAGCTTCTTCCTCGCTGCGTATGTTGTAATAACGCGCCTCTTCTAAGGTTCTATGTCATTCAGTTGTTGCATCCCATCAGCAACAATAATACCTGTGTGCTGTTCACTCGCTGGGGCCGTGTCGGTGAGAACGGTCAAACACAGGTCAAGGTATCTGGAACACCAAATTTCAAGCAAGGTATCGTAACTTACACGAATTAGGGTCCTTGGGACGCTTCCGGCGCTGTCCGTCAATTCAAGAGTCAGTTCAGAGCGAAAGCGGGGGTGGCATGGGAAGACAGAGTTGGTATGGTCGCAAAGAAAGGTGATACATATGGTCTCTTGCCTTTCTGACAACTACTAACGCTGAGAAGGGAAATATATGTGGCTAGGTATGTCTCGTGCATACTGCCGATGGACCTGCCGTGACATCCGTGTTTCGCGTTAGAGCGCGACTTCGACGACAAAGAGGAGGAAGAGGATGCCCAAGCAGGCCCCAGCAAGAAAAAGGATGAACCCATCCCCGACTCGAAGCTGGCCCCTGAGATTCAGGTCAGTTCTCCAATTGGCTTGTTCTGTTTTCAACTACCACTGACTGCTTTTGTAGGATCTCTGTAATTTGATGTTTTCAACGTCGTTGATAGATGCCCATCTTTCGTCTATGAACTATGACGCTAAGAAGCTCCCTTTGGGTATTCCCACTTCAAGCTGTTTCCCGTTTCTATCTAACGCGATTTCAAGGCAAATTGGCCAAAACCACAATTTTAAAGGGCTTCGAGGCATTGAAGGTCAGCCGGCACTTGTAAACATACACAAGCATAATCTCAACGGCCTTTCGCTAGAATCTCTCCGAGGTCATTGACAAACCGAACAGCGAATTCGCGAACCAATACGGTTCCGTTCAAGCAGCCTGCGAGCATCTTACCAGTGCTTACTACTCGTTCGTTATACATTACCCACCTTCTCTGTGCTCTCTCTCATCTTGTGACAGCATCATTCCCCATGACTTTGGGCGAACGAGACCGACAGTCATCTCTACTGCAGTCGCCTTGAAGAAGGTAAATGATATATACTCTATTGAGATTATATACTTATGTCAAGTCTAGGAACTTGACCTTGTCGACGCGCTTGGTGATATGGCGAGTCATATTTTCTCCCGTTTATAATCTTTCGTCTGATAGGTACTCCACAGGAAATTGCTTCGAAACTCATACAAAGCACCACTTTGGTCGATGACGATGGCAAACCCCTCAACCCCATTGACTCGCATTTCCGTTCTCTTGCTCTTTCGAAATTGGAACATGTCGACAGAAGCAGCTCAGAATTCCTCTGCTTGCAGAAGTATGTCCATGACACCCATGGACACACCCACCAAAACTTGAAAGTCAATGTGCAGAATATTTATCGAGTGGAACGGTACGAGGCAGAGTTTCTCCTTACGCGACAGTTATATCTGATGCTGCCTTCGCCGCAGCGATTCCGAAGCAGAATCCTGGAATAATGCTGGGTTTAATTCGCTTGGAGATGGCGAGCGGTTCCTTTTGTGGCATGGCTCTCGAACGACGAACTTTGCTGGTACGCGATGACCTATGATTGCCAGTTACACGAATTCAATCTCATGTTTCCAGGTATCCTAAAGCAAGGCCTACGAATTGCTCCTCCAGAAGGTCCGTTTTGCTGAATTTATGGCACGGACAACCCATAAAACGCTACCCCATCTAGCACCTGTCACTGGTTACATGTTTGGAAAGGGCGTCTATTTCGCTGATGTACGTTCGTTGCATTCTCTGCGTTTGACGTCCACCTAACCTCTCTTTTAACATTGCGCAGATGATGTCCAAGGTCTGTCACGCCAATAAATATGCATTGAGATAACATTTCACGTCCTCTTGTAGTCTGCCAATTACTGCTTTTCTTAGTGCGTTGCCTCTCTTGTTGTTTTTCACTGATCCTAACTCTCGTCTCAAGCTTGAGCAATAACGTCGGTCTGCTGCTCCTGTGCGAGGTTGCAGTGAAGCCGTTCTACGAGCGAACCGATGCGGTACGTCTTCATGCCGTCGTTATGTGCTCGCTCAAGTTAACAATTCAAATCCGATAGCAATATGACGCCGATATTCACTGCAAGTCTGCTAATGCTCGGTAGGTTTCATCCACTATGTCCTTCAGTCCATAGCCAACGTGCTTTGTCGCGTAACCTAGTGCCACCAAAGGTATCGGCAAAACTCAGCCACTTCAGTGGAAGGACGCCGGCGAAGCCCTCGATAACGAAGAGTTGAAGGGTTGCCATATGCCAGATAGCCCGGGCCAAAGTGTGGATATTCCAGGTGTATACTTGCAGTACAATGAAGTAAGCGTTCGCCTCAAATACTGCCTCACCTACTAACACTCTTGCGCTAGTATATTGTTTATGACCCCTCGCAAATTCGCTTGAGGTACTTGTTGATGGTACAGATGTAGATTGACCACCAATTAGTTGTTTCGTATCTTTCGCTGGTGTAAACACTCCATGCTCGTCTCTCCCCCGTCAAGGGTTCCTTTGCTTCGTCGTTTGGCTAGGAAGGCACTGTCGCGGAGGCCGCAATGGTCGTGAATGAGAGGCTAGATGTGAATATATTCCTATGATTTACTTTCAATAGGCTAGGTTACTCCTCCTTCTCAATGGTTATCTTAATCTTCACCGTTCTCGTTGGCGTTGGCGTTGGTATTGTCAAGTCCGGAGTAGTGAAGGTGGCAGCAGCAGGAACAGTCGAGGTAGCGCTGAAGCTAACTGACGACGTTCGTATGTTGATTATCGCTGGAGCCTCGCCGTTCCTACCAGGATGAACCGGTTGTGGACTGGGGTCAAATGGCTCGGGAAGCTCAGGATCTTCAGGCCCGTCAGTATTGTTGTCCATGTCATCCTCGGGTTGATGATTTCCGTCATCTTCGTCGTCGCCTCCATTGCCGTTACCCGCCGCCGCCGCCGCCGAGGCTGGGGGCGGCCTTCTATCAACGGGTAGCGGGGGGTTCCCGCCAGTGTCGAAGCCGCTGCTGCTGGGATCTGGGCGACGACTGTGTGCGTTGTCGTCCCCATCATCATCATCACTATCACCGAACGGATTGGTGACAGTGAATGGCGGTCGATTATCATCTTCACCGTCATCATCATTCTGCGTCTCCTCAGTAAGGTCCGCTGCAGTTGTTGGGGTGGGGAAGAACGGAGTGAACGTTGGTCCTGGTGCGCCCGTGAGCTGCTGGGGTTGTGCAAGCTGACCCAGCAGCGAAGGTAGTGGGCGGAATTGTGTCGGCATAGGAGGTTGACCCGGTAAAGTCACCGCTGTTGTGGGCGAGGCGTCATCATCGGGATCGCTATCATCTTCTATATCTGAGTCCACATTAGCTCCTACTCCGGTAGAAGTTGGTGCGATGCTTGTGGTGGCGGTAGGCTGTGCGGGAGGAGTGTCCGTCGGTGTCTCTGGAGCCCCGAGCAGCTTGTTGATGATGTCGTTAAGGTCTTTGTCACCAATTGCATCGCTCAAGCTTTGTCCAGGAGCAGGCGTGGGTACCCCAGACGGAAGGCCGAGCGTCGCCGTATTACCGTAAGTGAGGATGATTGTTGTGCCTTTCAAATCATCGGTGGTCGTAGTGGAGACTGTGGAGACTGCGGGACTCGTAGAAGACGATCGAGAAGAGGCTACAGAAGACGCGGGGGAAGCGATGGAGGAAGAAGGGATGGCTGACGAAGATACGGAGGGAGAGATCTTCGAGGACGTCGAGGGCGAAGAAGTGGCCGTAGAGAGTGTGGAGGAAGAGGAAGCAAACGTTGACGTAGATACAGAGGCAGACGCAGACGAACTTGAGGTTATTGACGACGCCGACGTGCTGGTAGATGACAAGGATGAAGTGACCAACGCAGACGTGATGGTCTCTTCGTCTTCGTCTTCGTCTTCGTCATCTTCACCTTCATCGTTGTTTGTAGGAGATGGTTTGGCTGATGTAGATGACGTTGACGCAGATGATGTAGACAAACCGGTAGATGTAGATGCAGTAATCTCTTCATCTTCAGCCTCGTCGGCTTCATCTGGGGCAGATGGGTCGGTCGGCGCAGCTGTGGGCGGTGAAGATGAAGTTGTCGATGTGGATGAATTTGTCTCCTCGAGTTCATCGCTGTCCTCACCAATCTCGTCCGCTTCAGTTGCGGGCGGGCTGCCGAATTTAGCGCTACCAGGGGGAAGCTGCGTAGGTTCGGGCAGTCCATTGCGTATGGGGGCGGTTACATTGCTCCCGGCGTCGTCGTCGTCCGATAGGAAGTCTTGCACGTCCTGCGGTTTGCGCACCAACATCCGATTGCTACCAAGATGCGGTGAACGAACACTGATACTGGCTGCCCCAGGGTAGCTAGCAAGGGAATGAACAACGGGAGGAAAGGGGGACTCTCAAAACTCACAATATTGGAGCCGCCATCGCATGCAGTGCAGCATTCGCCACTGCTAGGACAAAAAGCAGGACGAAGCGAGTAGGAATGATAGACATATCAAGGGAATGGATATATAGAGTCTATAGATGTAAGCGTAGCCTATGTTAGTAGAGCTTAACAGACCAGCTGGTGCAGCGAAGGGTTCCAAGCAAACCAGTAGCTTGGGGGTAAGTGAGCGCAGCTGGGTTGCCCGAATGCGAGGTACCCCTCTTATATAGTGATACATGTGTAACAAGTACACTGAAGCGCCGTTCCACAATCAGTGAAGCTGCGCCGGTGACCATGGGGATTGTTTTGAGTGCAAACGGTTCAAGTAGTGTAACGTCCCCCAACTTGGCCGGTACGCAGCGATAGGTATTGTAACCAGCATAGTCGTAGGGGATAATCTTTTCATGTTGGAGTAGCTTTGGTAGGAGCTCTGGGAAGCACATGGCATATGGCATCGTTGGGTTTTTTGGATTCGGGCAGTGGCCAAGTGCCGCAAGTGGTGGTTTCAGAAATGGTGAAACCTGGTTGATCGTGTTGCGATCGAGGGCTGATCGAGGGCGTCTAAGTCAAATACGGCCAAACAAGATAACATTGGCGACAGTGACTACCGCTCGTTCAACTCTGTCTTACCACCATCTCGCCGCCCCGAAGCCACAGTTCCCACTTTCCTGAATTCGCAGCAATGTCCAAGTCGAAGTCCAAAGGAAAGGGAAAGCTGCCGTCCACCACACTCTCTGGAAACCGACCAGCAGTCCCGCCGCTCCCAAATCCTGCCACTGGAAGTGCAAACCCTGCTGCATCGTTTTCTTCACTATGGTCCTACATGCGACCTGCCCTCGACCACATAGTCTGCTCGCCTACAAACGAGACACTCAAGGCCCCCGCCATCGATGTCAATTTCTACTCGGGCATTCACACTGCGTGTTACAATTAGTAAATTTGTCTCCTACATCCAAGTTAATTCATTGTTGACAACAGCGAACGCATAATTACAGTTTCACGGCACAAAATGAACTCGCAAGTGCCACTGCGGACCCACGTGCAAATGATGCTGTTCTTGCCAGCGGTGCAGAACTTTACGAACATCTCGATCGCTATTTCTCCGATGTCGTGCGCGAGCTTTTCCTGTCTGCGCCTCAAGATGACACAACTCTTATACACTACGTGATCCCATCGTTTACTCGCTACTCTGCCGGAGTCCACTCTGTGAACCGCTTGCTCAACTACTTCAACCGACATTACGTCAAACGGGCTGTGGACGAGGACATGGGCTGGCTTCGTCTCCGCGATGTCCTTGATCCTAATTCCACCTACACCGAAAGTATTGCACTATCTCCTGCCAACAGCAAGGCACAGAGCATTGCGACCTTGATGAAGGGAATGGACGCGATCCCAGAGAAGATAGCTCTCAAAATGAAGGAGAGACGAACAGAGGAACTAAAGAAATGGGGTTACCTTGATGATGGATCGCCTGAAGCGTTAGCGGAGGCGGAGGCGTGCGCCGAAACTGCAAGCTCGCTAGACCGTGTGGTTCCCATTCTCTCTCTCGCGCACCGGCGCTTTAGGACCGATTTCTTTGAACCGCTTCTCATCACTCCCAAAATCGGTTCGGGTGCCAAGTCAAAGGTAAAGCATAAAATTCCGAAAACTCCAACGACGAAACCACCCAACGGTGTGGCACCCTTCATGGGCCCTAAAGGACGTCTAGCTCGATCCGTGGAACAATTCCTGTCTTCTAAAGACCATACTCCAGAGGAAAAAACACAAGTGGTCACGGCACTTTCGAGGGCGCTCAAAGTTACTGGTGTGAAGCCTAGTCATCCTCTGAGAAGGAGGCTGGAGAAATACCTTACGGCTATATGAGCCTTCATTTGACCACTCCAATCGACCTCTGCCAAAATGACTCGTTCATGTTGGTTTTGCGATGATGCGGGAAGTTCCAGCTACTAGTCATCTTGGCCGTAAGTTGCGCTTCCGGTTCAAATGCTCCATTCCTTAGGCGACATGTTACAATCCCATCTAACTTATTCTTTCCTTGTTACCCTCTGCCTCTTGCGACCATTCGTCTGAAACCAGGTCCTCCGCCAGGTCCGAATATCTGACTCCTCGGTACGGGGGGATTCGCATCTTTCAACGTCCCCCACACCTCGTCCTTAACCCAACCATCATTCATCGCTGCCACGTCTCTGAAGTATGTTTCCCCCCTCCCATCACTGTATGCGAACAACTGCGTCGTCTCCCCCGTGCCGTTAATTGCATGTCTCAGCCCAGGCCAATTATCCATCCTTATTTGACCTTTGGCGTGCTGAACCGAATGTATACTTCTCTGGGAGCCAAATGGGGGCTGCAAAACCCTAGTGTGGTTTTGATGAATGTCAGAACCATAACCGCCTGCGAATGGGGTAGTTGAGTATTGACATAACGGCAGAGACGAGATTTACTGACCGAATTCCTGAGTGAATAGCGAATAATTCGAAAATACGGCCAATGGGTACGAGAACGCATCTCGAAGAACCAGTCGTGCACCATGCCGGGCCTCTGTCGTCCCTATGGTCGACTGAGCTCCTCGCTGGTCGCGTTGAGTTAGCCGTAGCTTTTCAGACACGTTGAAACAACATACTTGAACCCACCCTTCGTCCTCGTAATCTGCCTCGTTGCTATACTCCAAGTCCTGTGTGAAAGTGACCGTTTGTCTCCCATGGGAGGTCTTCAATTCCGCTTCCACCACAAGTTTCCTCTTCGCAGTGACCCTGGTGTGCAGCTTCTTCTTGCCAGCTGTCGCTCCGCCAGTCGTTCTGATTTCCAACGGACCGACTTCGTGTTTCGACAGCTTACCCGTAACCTTCCCCGCCCCCGTCCGGATGTGCACACTACCTGAAACAAACCAGTTGGAATTGATTGATGGGTTGGATCCTTGGCCTCGGACTCGTAACGTGATGCTATGGGATTGGTTTGCTATTAAGAGTTGTGGGATGAAGGGTGTAATTGATATCCAGTATGTGGGCTGGTCGTATGTCCCGAATGAGGTCAACGGCCGCCAGTTCGACGGTGTTATACCACCCGTATAGATGACTGCATGGGGCCAAACAACGCCTGCCAACTGCCCATCGACCAGGACCTGGACTTCGCGAAAAGGTCCTTTGCCTATGAGCCCTGCATCAGCAGGGAAAGTACCGACGAACTCGTCTGGCGTATCTGACGAAAATGTTAGGATCTATTCACGCGAACGATGCAATGTAACTTTGGCATGAACTTACTGAGATACCAAAATTCTTCTGCCGAATTTCCAGAGCAGATTATCTCCACGTACGCCTCCTCGGACGTTTCTGGTATGTCTATTGCCGCTGCAGCTCCTGCGTCGTTGTCGACTGTGAAAAAGTTAGGGAGCGTCGGTGACAAGTTGGACAGGGGAATAATGAGATCAGGGGTATCAGGGGTTGGGAAGGCTTCCGTAGGAGCATAGAACGTTGCCGTCATAGTTACTGTGCGGACAATCGTGAGCTAGAGAAAGTATGGTCAGATTATGGATTACCGTCAAAGGCAGCATCTAGAAGCCTAACCATTACTAGTCAGTGGAAAGCCACAGGCAGATGCTAATCACATACAGGCTCGTGTCGACGATGTTACTAAAGTCCATCATCAAGTCGCCTGGTTTGGCGAACAAAGGTGTATATTTAGTCATATCCTTTATGCTATATATATATGTATCATTAGCTTCTGTATGGTATATGTTGGTGGGCATCGTACGTAGTCCATATCGTTCCGGTCTTCGTAGGCTCAGCACTTGACGTGCGCCAAACTAATTGATGAATTAGCTTAGAGCCTGAGTGAATTATATTTGATACGCACTCTCCGTATGAGATAAGTAGATGGCCTATATTCAGTGAATATTTCAATAGTGACTGACACTAATTTACCACGCACACCCAGTCGATCATACTGTGTCCCTATCCTACGAGGCAGCGTCATATTTTTATCTCTAATCAATGCAAGAATGCCCACGAGAACACAGAGAGGTTTAGGCTTATAGCTGCCCATTCTCCGACCTTCCCGCACTGTGGCGACACCGGCGGGAGGTAAGACACTATAGCCGGTTTGTCGAATGAATCCACGCCGAATGGATGTTCAAGAAGCTTGACTGTGCAACTTGTCCCGCCTTTCGGTACAACGGGTGGCGCAAAGACTTGAAGGTCGATGAGAGGGGCAACCGTACGGTCATCAGTCATCAAGGGAACTCTCTTCCGCGGATCCGTGGCAGTCCTACTAGCCTCTACAGTGGGTCCGTCAAAGAGACCATCGAGTAACGGAGCAAGTTCTTCGGGACTTGGCTGTCCGTTCACGAGCAAAAGTGCGGCCCATATCAAGAGCAGGATGCCTGCTTTCTTGACTATCATGGTGCCAGCGGTCGAAGTAATGGATACTAGCAGACATTTCTAACATCGTTGATAAGAGAGAAGCTTTACTCTTCCACGATACATGTGCTCGTGCTTATACCATACCAGGGTGAGAATATTACGAGCCGAGATCAAGTCTACGAGGCAGGGAGTGCATATCCGAACGATACAACGCATCTGGGAAGGTTTGTACATGTGGTGCTGTGGAGTAAGTGTTGGGTTTTCATGGTAGATTTGTGGCTCCGTCAAACAACACATTGAGCCAAGCGGCTAAGCGGAATGCTTGCTTTGCTATTTGTAACTCAATCTAGTGATATTTTAGTGTAGTCGGCAACGGACTCGGTACGTCTTACCACGGGGATGGCGCTTGTGAAATAACTCCCAGTGCATAGATCTTCGCCAGTGTAAAAGGTGAAAACAGTAGACTAATAACAAGTAAGTTCTATGATGAGAGTTCGACTCTGAGAGATGGACTTGCGCATACGAATTTATTCGATTCACCGCCCCAAACCAAAGGGCATTCAAGTGGGGTCACGGCTCGTGTACTGAGGAACTCGTTAATCTGGACGTCCAAGTCTCGTCGCAAAGGCTGCGTCACAGAACTGCAGCTCAACCAGCTGCTTGTGAGGGATTTAAACGAGCCCGTCTGTATGATTGCTACGCAGTCAGACATGGGCTTGTAGTAAGAAGTGCTCGCTGACCTTGATGCGAGCAACGAGATCGTCAACCCAGTTTGCAACCGAGCTCCCATGGCTTTGTTGAAGCAGTCTGTCAATTATCCCAGAGTCTGCAGGAAAGAAAACAGTTAGTGAACGCGGACGCTTTGAGGGGGAAGTGTACTACCCCCACACCTGTACGTTGTCGTATACATGAACACCGTAGACGAATAACAGATACTTTCCATAGTACTTACAGAGTGAAGATTTGTACTGGCACCATTGCATCTGGCAGAGATTCGATTCCCGCCTAGGGCGTCCGCCTCGACGTGCAGAGGCTGCCCAATGTCGCCGATAAACTATCTATACTTTAGCTTAATTGTAGAGACCTTCTGAAATGCCTACGTGATCTAGGGTCATTTAGTATCAAAATGATACACCCGAATGGTAGACACATACCGAGGAACTTCAAAGCTTCCTGGCGCTGCTCGGCGTCAAGACGCGTGTCAACCACTCTCGTCGTGTAGTTCGCTATGGCAGTCACTGTTCGAATTGCACTTTAACGGATTGTGTTTCGACCGTTGCCCGATGCCACCTACGGACACAGAAATCATTCGCACAATCTCTAGTTTCATTCAGATTGCAGGAGGATGGCGGGTTATCTATAAATCAAGTTAAGGGTACCCAACATACGTTATCCCATACAGATTGGATTCTACCTTCAGCGTCGACGAAGTGTAGATCGGCAGACCTGTCTCAGGAGTTATTCAGGGGCACGCTTTGCACCAAGCGAGAAACTCGCCATGCAAAGTCCCGCATGGATCGCACTTCGTCTGCCCACTTGAACCACGGGTTATGGTTGCGAACTCTGTTGAATTGTGTCGACTTACAGTCGCAGCTGGTCCGAGAGACCTATTGTACGTATCGCCGAGGGAATTTTGGACGAAAGAGAGGGCTCTAGGAGATAGGAACTAGTGTCCATTGTTACTAAATTTGACTTGTGTGTCAGGAGAACTAGCACAAACCTCCATTGCAATGAAGCTAGAATAGAACATCATGAAAGTAAGCTACGAAATCGTCACAAATATACAATGTACGGGCACATACCCTACGGCTTGGTGTCCTGAAGCGCCCCACGCGTGTGCGCCCGCAGTGGAAAGGGCGATTACGGCCAGAAAAGAGGAAATAACCATGTCAGTCGGTGCCAATGCGAGGGAATTGGTGCTCTTGAGCTACCCCCTCCGCAACATTCTTTATACGCAACCAGGACAAAGAAGATAAAAATACAAACCGATGCCACATCTATCTACTGTATAATCCACACTTGACCATGCGTGTTGATCATTATCAAGCACAAATTAGGTCGTAGAACGCGACCGCATGTTACTGACAAGGACATACGACGTGGAGCATTCATATGGAAGAATGTCTCCACGATCGAGGGAAAGCGTGATTTATTAGTGGAGCACTGTATCGGCGGCTTCGCGTACCATTGAGTCTCTTTGTTCCTAGGTGTCCTTGAAGTTGAGGAACGAGTACTATGCTTGCATTGTCTCAGGATATCAGGAGGAACGTGGACTGTACCAGAAGATTAGGGAAGCCCGCTAACGATTTGCGCTCGCGCGGATTTGACTGGGGCAGCAAGTGGGAATGAACGTGCGCTGTTAATGGTCAATGCCGATCGGGAGTTCCGAGAGTTGATGTACATTACAGAGATGCGAACATACACTATATCCCACCACGAACTGCACCGTACTTTCAATGCTTGGCTTCTTCATCTGTCTGCGTCTGCGTCCCACCGTCTTGTTCGCCCATGGAGCTGAATAGGTCGTCAAGGTCTGGATCCTGCGTGCTGGCAAAGAACTCGGGATTCAAGAAGTCGAATCCCCCATCAGGTATATTCTGAGCGCCTGGGAGAGTAGGTTGGTCGAGACCGTCCAGATTGGCTGCTGCTGCTTCGAAGCTCCGAAGCATGCTCCTAGGCGACTCAGCAGCTTGATTCTCCAAGTTGGTGGGGGCATTGGAACCGTCGCTAATCACAGGATTCGCGTTCTCGTGCGAGAGGTCCCCGAAGATGTTGTCAGGATCATGGGGCGCAGTGGCGGTAAGAGCGTCCAGAATGTCAGCATCAATGTCTTCTTCAGCTTTTACACCCTTGCTAAGACCGTCTTCCACCTGCATACCGTCCGTAGAAGAAAAGGGGTTGTCGTTGACAGTGGCATCGCGGCCTTGACCAAACAGCATATCCTCCATGTCGATATCCATAGATTCCAGATCAAGCTCGATAGGTTTGTCGGCTGAATTGCCGATGTTGGCCAGTTCCTGACCTCCAACTACCATATTGTCGGAGTCAGCGAGGGTAAGGTCGATATCGACTCGTCCGTCAGGTGCCGATGATGCGAAGGCAGATAATAGCTCGGGATTAAACTCTGGCGGTGGACCGGCACTCATCAGCGGTCTTTGCCCAAGGGCAATAGGCGAGGCCAGACCCCCTGAAAATGACGCTACATCTTTTGGCGATGTCCGTAAAGAGGGCGAAGATAGATCCAACCTGAGTGGGAACGGAGCGCGATGGAGGGAGGAGATAGAGATACTAGAGGGCCGCCTGTTCAAAGGATTGGCTGTAATGCTCCCGGGCGAAGGCCTTGTAGGTGTCTTCGGTTGACTTGACTCTCCTGCATCGGCAGAATCTGCCGTGGTGATGGAAGTGAGCAATGGCTTGTCGTTCGCAGCCTTGATCGCAGCCGCAGCCGCCTCCTCCTCCTCCACGCGACGTTCCTCCCGGGCTAGATCTCTCTGCAGAACTGAAACTGCGCGAAGCTTGGAGGGCGGGGCCATACTTAGATATAAGTACGTGGTCACGAGCTGCAGCACTCACTAGTTGTGTCTCGATAGCATCACACAGCTGATCATACTTCTCAATCTCGCGGCCCAGTGAGGCCGTGAGAGACGACGGCGGACCAGGCGTATATTGTTGAACGCCACTACAACCAGGACCGTCGCGTCTGAGATCATGTCAAGCATCATCTAGAGTGACGCACAGCTTATGTGTATCCGCGTAAAACTTGTATATTTGGGCAGTCTTGACAGCAGCATTCTGTACAAGCCATGTCAATCGATACTACCAAACATTGTCGAGATTAAATTCACCTGTAGGCAGGAGGACAGTGCCTTCATCTCAGGCTCTAATATCCTTGCTGGCTTCGGCGGGTCGGGGGGAGGAGGCATGGCTTTGGCTGCTTCTTCCTCCTTCAAACGTGAGGAGGATATAGACGCAGAGTTCTGCTTGAGGATGGGTCGTGGTTTCGGAGGCATATTTACGCGAGGTTGCGGTCAAGTTATGGTCCTGGATGTGGAGAAAGGCAATCGCAATTCAACAACTTGGGATTTGCAGCGAAGAGTCGCGTGATGCTCGGAACGTCCGAAAACAATGCCGCCACTCCGATCAACGAAGAATAATCCCCCTAATGTTAGGAATCATTTACAAGGATTTCATCGCCAAGTTCGATAATCCTGGGTATGGATGCATATCCATTGTTTGGAATATCGATGATACTCCCACCATTCAGCTATGTTCAAGAAGAATGCACTTGCAGTAAGTGCCCCCTCCTGGTCGCACCGCACACACCCCACTTCAAGAACGTGAGTGTGTATATCTGCGTATCTCTCGGGTTCGGCTTCTACCAGCTCTACATGCTGGCTAGCATACGGTGTAGAGCTGGCTAGCATACGGTACACACGATAAAATTACATAACAGCGTCACAAATGTTCAATCTATCGTCTTCTATCGTCCACCTTCTGTCAAGGACAGATATTATGTCGGTAATAAGCCGGGCGACGAAACTCATAAGACCCATAAAAAGTAAGAACGAAAGCACTGTGCAGAGGTCTAGTTGGATGTTGCGCAATATTTCAATGTTCTATGCCGATGCTCGACGGAGCCAGCCGCCTGCTTCCCAGCTACGTCCCAGCTCGTATACATCCGACCGCCGCTGACGAAGGTCCGTCAAGCCTTTCATAATCGTCCTGAGCCGCTTGAAGTCGATGGGCTTCAGAATCCACCCGTCTACGCCGTAATTAACGAGCTCGTCGTGTTGGCGCCTAGTGAGCGTCGCAGAGACAACAAATATCGGCAGTCGGCCATTCAGTTGGTGGGAAACACGCATGGGGCGTCTCATGCCCATATCTTCCTCCTCGAGCGCTCGGATCCTCTGCGTAGCTTCGAAGCCGTTGAGGATGGGCATTCTAGTATAAACGTAATTAGAATCACTGGACAGGGGAAAGGATAGCCACGGACTGGATATCCATTAGAATGAGATCGAACTCGCGGTCAGCCTCGACTTGATCAACACCTTCGCGGCCATTTGTAGCATCCACCACGGCGTGGCCATCATTTCGCAGGCGCTTCGAAAGAATGACGCGATTTATATCGTTATCCTATTCCGAAGCGGGTGAGGATCCGTTCAGAAAATTTGGTAGGATAGCAAACCTCCACGACTAGAATTCTGAGTTGTTCTGGCGCTTGAGATAGCCTGTGCTGCTCCTTGGGGGCGATCGGCAGTGGTGCGGGCAACGATTTAGCATTGGGATGTTCCACAGGAAGCGTGACGATGTCCATCTGTCCATTGTCAATCTTCACTGGTCGAGGCAGGGAGGAATCTGGTACAGAGCTGCGGGGAGACAACGATTGTGGGTGCATGTGATGTGTTGATATAGCTTCGACAAGACGTTCTAGTTCGCTGCCCTTCGAGCTACGGCTTCTGTTTCGCGACCTAGCACAAGATGACTGAAGAGACGACCTTGACGAACCAGAGGAACTGGTGTGTTGATCGTCGCCAGCGAATGTAGATGGCATCAAGAAGGAGAATCGACTTCCTTCGTCTACCTTGGAATTCACCCGCAGTTGGCCGCCTAGCTGCTCTACTATTCTCGCGACTACCGCCAACCCCAGCCCTTCAGTTCATGTGAGTGAAGTAGATCTACGTAGCACAGCGAACGCTTACCAAGAGCAGCGCTAGACTTTGGTTGCTCGATTTCAACTTGCTCAAATTCCCGTAGCATGGACTCGAGCTTTTCCGGAGCAATGCCACACCCTGTATCAGACACAACAATATTGACTGCCATCTGGCCCGCACTCCGGAGACCTTCTGGTTCCATATATTTTGCGCAAGAAACCTCGATGCTTCCCTTCTCAGTGAATTTCACTGTGAAATGATTAACGGAGAGTCTAGAATAAATCGATAGGCTCACAAGCATTAGCAGTCAGATTCTGGATGACAGTCTTGACTTTCTTTGCATCTCCAATGACAAATGTTGGGCATTCGGAGACATCAACGGCAAAAGAGATACCACGACGTTCCGCTTCCTTGCTATATAGGTAGGCGCCGTCCTTCACAACTTCAGACAAGTTGAAGACTTCGTGGAAGGAGGTCTCGTTGCCACTCTCCAGCCGTGTCAGATCCTGCAGAATCATCAACCTCAGCTTGTGGTATATCACAGTTTATTCACTTACGAGAAGGTCGTTGATAGTGAAGAGCAAACTCTGTTGAAAGCTTAATATTAACACCGATTTATCACAATGTCATTTCACCTTCGAAGCAGCATGCGAGCGACTTAGATTATCCCTGGTCTCCCCATCTAGCTGGCCATTCATCGCCATCTCTACATAACTGATAGGAACGATGAGACAAAACGTTCATAGAACTACAGCAACGGAGAGACCTACTTTATGATATGGTTCAACGAAGTACGGGCTGTCGAACAGAATCCGTCAGTGAGTGATGGTTAAACTGAAACACTTATTGACATTCATGACTAGCATTCGACAGCAGGATGTTGGTTAACCTCGTTGCGTGAAGAGCCTCTTGTTTCTGCCTCCAAACTTCGATGAACTATTTGGTAGATGCGGTCACCTCAAAAAGGTGATTCCTTAAGGAAGAAGACACTTACCTTTCCGTAAACTAGTGCCAAGACGCCAGCCGTTTCAAGTTGTTCATCTGTCCATGCTCTGCACTTTCCAGCGACCGTTTCCGACCATATTTTGAACGAGCTCCTAGGCTCAAGGGTCGGGGTCAAGTCGTCCTTCGTCCGGGGCTTGCCTGCCCAGCGTACAGAGCGAAGCTGGCCCTTGCGCAAGAAGGCGACGAAATCGTGGCCACTGGTAGACAGAGGGACGTAGAGAAGCCCTGCGATGATCTCTAGACCTGGAGTAGACTGAAGTCAGTGACGCATTGGGGCTATGATTCCTAATAGTCACCTGTGGAAAGGTTCAAGTCTGAGAAATCGCTGTGAACGGATTGAGAGGCTTGAATCGCACTGTGCATCATGTTAGTATCCAGCCGGACGGGGAGGCCAAAACAACATACTCGAACTGCTTTAAGCGCAAATACTCGGCCACAATGAGTATGTCTTGCCCGTGTTGGTTAGGACCCAGAACTTTAGCGCCATCTCCGACGACCAAAACCCCATAGTCGGCGTCAAATAGCCTCAATAGGTCGTCTGCATCGCTGACAAGGTAGCCAGTCTAGAATGAAGCCTATTTCGACGTAGTCCGGGAACAAGAATAGAAACTGATCTCACGCTGGGGTAACCGGGAGAGGAAAGATTATTGATCTATATCATAGTGTAGAATCAATGCACTGGTTCCCAACGGGTGTAACGAGTCGCCGGGACATACCAGTTTTCTTGCCTGGAACCGTTGGGCGTAACTCAGGCGCTCGATATTGCGAGATATCGACTGGCTAAGAAGGCGGAGTATTTGGCGCACGGGGAAAGACACGCGCATGCCGTGACTACCAAAAGAGTGACAAGCCACCAAACCCCAAAGTGTGCCAAAAGCCATGATCGACTGTCCTCACGGTGAGTGTGCAAACAATGAGCAAGGACCAGGACCAGCTTACGATAGACATTGATGCTCTGACTCCCATATTGGCGAGGTCTGGTATGGGCCACACTCATCAGTGCCAAGAACTTGGGCCGCATAACTTAAGCGACTCACACTTTATATGAATGGGGCTC
The DNA here is from genome assembly GCA_036872985.1 of Pleurotus tuoliensis. Classification (NCBI taxonomy): domain Eukaryota; kingdom Fungi; phylum Basidiomycota; class Agaricomycetes; order Agaricales; family Pleurotaceae; genus Pleurotus; species Pleurotus tuoliensis. Next base: position 3,755,846 of record JAYMDH010000002.1, read on the forward strand.
ATTGCACGCAAGTAACAATGGGTCATGTCCTGATAAACAATGTCGCCAATTCGGGAGAGATAAAGTTGTGGTGTAACTCACGAGAGGTTCAAGTAAATCATCCGAACTCCGTACAATGATCCTAGCGGTGGTTTGTGCACGATCATACAATAAACGAACCTTATCTGTGCAAATTCAGCCATGCGTTCGATAACACAGGCGTCAACTCACTGGCTGCGTAGAGGGTCCTCGCCTTCAAGGCATCTATCACCATTCAGACGGAAGAGAAAGGGGAGACGTACTTGCGCAGGTATGTCAGAGGCCGGGAAGTGAAGCCCGCGGTACAGTTGTTGCACCTTGGACGAGTCCACGAGTTCCGCAACTACAACCCCGTTCCAAGATCCATCGAATTGGTATGTCATTACCCGATGGAACTGGGTCAAGTCCTTGATCACTCCTACAAGAACATTCAAGAACATCAATAGATCACCGGCAGCTCCTAGTTGCTCGTTTATCTGTGAGACGACAGCAAACACGTCCATCATGCCTACAGAACCTCTGCCAGGACCGTCTGTATGTCCACGTCTTCCTTGACGACGCGAGCGACTAGTTTCAGCAAGCGGTTTAGTCAGTGCCATTCGCCGCAGACGCTCCAAGGCTGGAATAGGCTTCGAGTAGGTTGTAGTACTCGCAAAGATGTCATCAGCGCATGTTGTGTTTGGTGGGTCATCGGCGTCGTCGGAGGGGTTATGGTCGTCCGACGTGGGCTCCAACGATATGCTAAAGCTGCTGTAAGAGCTTTCCGAAGTGAGACCACCCATGCGCGACGATGAGGTAAGATTCCAACCATAATCGCCTGTTGAATTATTTGATGTCGACTCCATCGGCGAAATTAGGTCGGGATCACCAGGCGGATAAAGCGGGTTAAGAGTGTCCCTCTCGAGTTCGAATTCCATTACGATAAATCTCTTGAATGTCGTCTCCGAAACCTTGGGGGGATGTATTGCACACCAACATGTCCAGGAGCGCCTAGTGCCCTCCTCGGAACCGGGTGCACCAAAGCCACTAAGGAGGAATACATGGGGCGAGTCATTTTCGTCGGATTGAACGCCTCCTTTGAGAAACTGAATGTTATCCCAAAGGAGGCTAGCTTGCGAATCGGGTAGTGTATCGGTAAAGCATTCTAAGGAGAACAGATATTTGGCAGGCAGACCCAGAAGTTCATCTGAGTTCTAAAAAGCCGTCAGTCTCGCAAATTGGAAAACGCGAAAAAAGTCCGTGGAAGACTGCGAGGTCTTTGGAAAAGTAAAGGGTCCAGTTTGTGGCGTATGGATTCACTGGTAATGCACTGACCTCGGAAAGCTGACGTACTACCAACGCGTCTTCCGTTTCTTCAACAACAATGAGAACACCAAATCCTTGAACTGCACCGGGAGTTCGGATCGGCTGAGTATACATAAGACAACGGCGTCATAGGGGATTCCATGGGCAAACGGTATCGCAGGTGTAAGGAAAGAACATACCTCGTCCTCGCACTTGTACAGAGTACCTTCTCTGCCTATAATAACGTGATGGCCATCTTCATCTTTCTGGTGTTTATATCGAAAAGTTGTATGGTGATGATAAGGCGTATTGGAAGGGGTTTCCCCATCCTTAGAGGAGGGGTCAACATCATGATTGGCTTTCGTAGCAAGCGCTGATAATTCCAGAACAGGTGTTGCACCACAGTCGGATTTTGTATCGGCGAGGGCAAGGGACAAAGGCAACGACTCGGCGGTTGACAGAGCTTGTCGCGGTGGGTCAAATTCTGCCGGCGAAGGCACTAGACTAGGGACCGCGGATGAATCTAAAAGAAATGAGTTAGGCTAGTGATGGTTGCGTATTACAGAGGGCAGGTTACCTTGACTGTAAGCGGAGGATGAAAGGGCTAGATGGGAGGCCGCTCTATCTAGGGTTTCTGAAACAAGAAGCAAGCCTTTCGGTACATGCTCGATGAGTGCCGGAGACGCGTGACCAGAAGCCGTCTGATGTGTGGTTGCACTATAGTATGTGGATGGTTTTGAATCCGACGAAAAAACGGAACCAGGGCCGGGATACGAGTGTGACGAGTTGCAAGAATGGCTACTTTGCGAGGTAGAGAGTGGACCCAGATGGACCAGTCCGTATTGCGAAAGGTTAAAAGGTAAAGTCGGTGTAGGGGTAATCGGGCTTGAAACCTTGACCTTTCCGCTTGATAACAGGGAGGCGTCCGGAGCAGCTTCCGGGACAATGTTGCCTGTGTCGGGAGCATCTGTTTCGGCAAGGGAAGGCGACATGACCTCGGTACTCTGATTCATCATGCTCGACAAGGTCTCCATAGTGAGGGTCTCCCGCGATATATGCCCATCCTGTTCGATGAAAGAACCTGTGGTAGCAAACGTACGAGGAAAGTCGGTAATATCTTCAGCAGGATAGTGACGGTAGTTTGGGGAAGGTGTGCGTTTTCGATGGCCAAGGCTGCAGGAGTGTGCCGTAGTAGCGTCGAGACTATTCGAAGAATGGCGCCGTTCAAGTACAGGGGCAATCCCATTGCGATCTGATGTTGGTGGAGCAGTCATTAACGCATCGTGCCAGGAGTTGCGCGACATATAGCCATTTTCAGCCTGCTTGTAGGACGTTCAGAGATACGTAGATGTTAGTAAGTGATAGCATACAAAATAGTGGGGCCTCTCATCCAGTACACCGTGAATATTGTCTTCCGAGCGGGAGCGCGACAACTCCGTAAGGCCTGCACCACTGCTTTGGCGAGTACTCTGGAATTTGCCGGTCAGTAAGGACTTGATGGGATAGACAATGCTCGATGTTGGTGAGGTTGATGTTGGTGATATTGGCGGGGACTTGGAGGCTGGCCGCTGATCCAGCGACGACATGGAGGACAAGGTCCAAGTCCCAATGCCGCTCAGGGAGCCATGCCACGGAGTTTGATTTGAGAGACCCCGCGGCACGTGCGCGTGGGATGTGAGTGAAGCATTATGATTATGCCATTTGCTAATGCTCTACTTTGCTCGACATGATGGGTTTAATACAGTGCCAGACGATCACCAAGACAGTACTAAATATGGATCCGCGGGACGCGCCGGCGGTACGCTCGCTGCGAAGTGCTATTTGTTGAATCTATCTAGCAGCTACTTATAAAAAGTCCTGACTGTGTAAGCAACAAAACGAACTGGAAATGGCAGACTGTCCGCTCAAAGGCTCCTCTCCAGCGTGAGCCAGATGCGCGGACACACAATGAGACTTAAGCAAGGCCGGCGAGTGTGGGAATGTTTATGATGGCTTCGTGCCAAATAGTGAGCTAAATGGGCGGTCAGCTTGTGGATCGTGGTGACCGAGGACTGCGGCCACAAGCTAGTACGGCGTTCGATGAGCGCTGGGATTTTGTTTCAACGGCATCGATCTTAGGTTATTGTCGCTAACCACCGTATTCAGGGACAAGACTCGTATTGCGGACAAGATCTAAGGTCGTTGGTGGTCAGCGCTCTCTTCCAGTGACTCGTTTATGTAATAAAAGGCGAACTTGCTGTACGCGGCAGTTATGGTCGACTCGAGGGTGTTATCTTGGCACGAACCTCGACGACATCTACCCATATAGCGCTCAGCCGAAGATGCTCGGAGCTCGGGGTACGGGGGAAGGAACATATTGTGTGGGCACGTACCGAAAGTGTGGTAGTCTGACTATCCAGCAAAACTTACTGCTCCTCCAGCGAAATCAGGTGAAGCCCCTACATTTCGACATGAATCGGAAGCTAGGGTGAAGGAGCATCTAACAGACGTATTCAAACGACGCGTACAGACAGGAAATAATGAAAAATTAGCGTAATAACGGACGCGACGAAGACCAGACGCTGCGCGTCTCTCTTTGTCATTGTTTGTCCGGGCCTGGCACCCCCTTTAGAGAAGGATATGCGAGCTACGCTCGCAATTAAAAACCTTGTTTGACGTGATCGTGGCTACGCTGCGCCGACGAGCGCAGCTGCGGGGGCGGGGCGATGGCGGGTATTGGGGGTCCAAACACTGCGGGCATAAGCCCATAACCTCACCGAGGGAATCCAGAAGTTAGCTTGTAGATTAATATAAATAATTTCTTGTTTCCATCACCAGTGGTATTAAGATGTAAATGTAAATAACAATTACAATATATTCTCATTTACTCCATTGGGGATAATCAAAATACCGTCTGCGATGGCAGCCAGAAGTTATTGAAAATAGTAATCTAAATATCTTCCGGTTATCTTCTAATTACCATCGACGATGGAAATCAGAATACCTTCTGATTTCCACGCCAGATGATTGGCTGAAGATAATCCTATTACCATCAGGATACCCTCGTCGAGGTTATCCTGATGGTATCCTGATTTTCCTTCATCTTATCTTCAGGCTTCCCTCGGCGATGGTATTTTGATTATCCTCAATATCTATATCGGGAAGTCTGTTATCTACAACTCATGTGACTTTTGAAGTCGGCTATCGCCGGGTCACTTTGGCCCATCACACCGTCGGCTGTGACGCGGGTTTTTCTTTTCTGCTTTCTTACCATCATGTTCGCGTACGTAGTAGGAACTATATGTAAGACATTTTAAACAAGTGTCCCAAGTCGCTTCACGACTCCGTGTGAGCTTAACATCGAAATTGTGCATAGTTTGCTCAAAAATGTGGGATTGAGGGCGGGACTGAAGCTAAGGCTGGTGCACGCGCGTATACTCAGCAATTCCCTTCCTCATTATTGGGTTTATTTAGCACAGGTCAATCAATCTAGCTACTATCACTGTGTGACTCAAAGTCCCCGTTGACGAAGCGACAAAGCTCACCATCAACCGCGAGTATTCCCTTAAAGAAGCCACGGACTGGGATTGATGCGTAAGAGAGTCAAAACGTCGATCTCGACGACGCCATCTACCCAAGTCCTGCCGCTTCCTCGCAAGCAAAAACAGTAGATACAATTCCTTTAAGTACGACTATATTGGTACCATATGCATTGTTTTCGTTTTAATACGCTTTAATAGTAATACAGTGGTCGCAACAATGTGACATAGAATCATGTGAGTTCAACTACAGATACCTCGGAAACCGAACCCACCTCAACTTACGTTGTAACTCCGTCTCCTCTTGCCCTCACTGTTCCAATTTCCGTAGCACGATGTAAGGGGTAGCTTTTCCCCACTGGGGTTTTTAATCCGCACCCCGACCTAGGGTAGTCTTATAGAAGCCACTCCTTACATCCTAAACAACCTCGCACCGCGTCTTAGTAGCTTAGTGTGCTTATTGCGGTATAAAAATGCGGATTCAACAAGAACATGGAATCATGTGACTTCATTGTGGTAAAAAGCCTGCGGACCTCCTAATCAACTCTCAGCACAGACGTTAGCCCAGCCATGAGACCATACCGAGACGTGCGATGCAGTTTGATATCTTCGATCTCCGTTCCGTATTGACACATTGGTACAGATACTTGCTTTCCTTGACATCGAGGCCGGGGTGGACAACTCGGATGATGACGATGACGATGACGGCGTCGATGCAGATGGTAAGTGCCTCATTTAAATATATCATCCCTAAACTAATGTTTAGCTTTCCAGACCTTATCTCAGATGCACCAGAGATATCCTCAAGCGTCTTGATTACTGACAGACATCACACTGACCAGCTGGAACACTGGAATACCGATGCCGAGTCCATGGTGAACGCCATCATGGATCGTTACAGAAGTAGCCAGGGATCCGCTTGGAAAGCTCAACATACGGCAGAACGAAAGAAATATACAGAGGGGTGGAAGACTACCGTGGCGTATCTCCCCTCTGTTACCGACGGAGACATTTGGAAAGTCGCTGTGACAGTGGGATATTTCCTTTGCATAAATTTGATACAACGGCTTATTCCCTCTTCAGCCTGGAACTGAACTCAACGTTGTTGCAACCATATTCAACAAAGTCTCGGCTCTGGAGATTGATGGAGTTGAAAGTGCCTTCTACAGAGAAGGTATCCCCGGTGTTGTCTACGTCGAGGCTCGAAACTACGGCGCTGCCTTAACCGTTCTCAAGGGCATAAACAATGTCTGGCTCCGGTATTACAAGGCTGAAGGTGGTCCCGTCGACTTGGTACCCATCAGCGAAAGGTTGGCGCTATTAGCAATGGACAACAAATTCGTCAACGAAGTCGAAAAGATGGTGAACGAGCAACAGCGATTCGTCCGAATCCGTGACCGTACTCGATATCGACACAACCTCGGTATCATCGCGAACTACAATATGGACGCAAGACACGCCCTGGTCCTTGTCGTACCGCGCGAGTTGATCGCTGTCCGTGGTCGGCGTCGGCGCCTTGCTGCACCCCCAGCACTCAAAATGGATTATTTCGTTGAAGGAGAGGAGGGTCACTCCTCTGACCGGGCCTTGCTCACTTCAGACGGCATCAGGAATCTAGACTCGGTGAGTTCCGACGGGCAATACCTCTCGGGACTGGAAGTCAGGAGAGTGGACGTGGACAAACTCGTGTATCATGATATACACCCTGCTGCTCACGAACTGGATCTGTTTGAGGCTACACGGGACGACGAGATCTGCAAGTTCGTTAATCATGCTCGATATCTACAAATTCGCCAAGGAGAGAAATTTGAGGTAACCCAGGGTCCTTGGAAGGGATTCAAAGGTGTAGTTGGAGAAGCCATAGTTACCGAGCCCACCCTATCAGTACGGCTGAAGGGTAGATACTGCTGGGAGGACATTGAGGTGCCGAAAGAGGATTTGGCTCATACGGGACCGCAGGGTAGTATAACAACGGTGAAAGCAGGCCCTTACACTGGATTGAAAGGGAAGATACGCAGTTACCTTCGTCATACGGCGGTCATATCTCCCGACACCGATGCAGAACAGACGATCGATGTCAGGGTGTCGGATATCCAGCGTACCATTGATCTTGGCGACGAGGTGGAGATCATAATGGGCCTTCTTAAGGGACGCTCGGGATTTTATGTTGGGGTGGACGAGGCAAAAGCCGAGATATACCTCGACGACCCGGCCTCCGCAGAAGGCAAGGAAGCACCACAGGTTATAGGCAGGATGGTGAGATACTCGCAGTATCACGTATGAGGCGCTCTCACATGTTCCCGCAGGTCAGCATACCGTTCGCGTGTATACGAACTCCACCGGATACTCGGAATGCACGAATTATGGCACAATCCAGTCAATCCGGGCCCACCCCTTTCCAGCTCCCACCAAATACCTGGAATTCCCAAGATTCCCAAGCTACGTATACGGGTGACCCTTTTCGAGGCCTCGAAGTGGTGATCGTTGACCACGCGCTCAAGGGTTATGAAGGCTACATCGTTGGCTCTCGTTTGGTTAACCCGTACATTATTGACAATCCCAATGGCGGTGACGACCAAAGCACGGAAGACACGGAGGACGCGGCCATACTCGAGTTCGAAGTCAATAAACTGAATCACATCACCAGTTATACCACTCGACTGTCAGCTCGACATCTGCAGGAGAAACAGTACGTCTATTACACGATTCTGCATCCAATGTTGATCCCGCAGTAGCTCCAAATTACCCATCATGGAAGCGATCCATCTACCACCACATCTTCGCCGTCCCAAGGCAACTGGGACTGTCCCAGATACCCAGCTGCCTATGGCAATGACCCCGTGCGATGGTGATTCCACGTGGGAAGGGGCGACACACGAATATACGAGCGATCTCGACGTCACCTTCGCAGCACATGATCGCTTCACTCGTATGTAGATTAGCTATTTTTTCACCTATATTCCGGCACTAACGCTGTCCTGCAGGCCATTGGTTAAGGAACCCTGTGATGATGCACAAGAAGTTCCAAATCCTGATTCTAGACACCCTTTTCGATGACGGCTCTTATCGGACTGACAATGCGGTTAGTGGATACACGGTTGTGACGGAGGCGGTGGATCGCTGGGCTGAGCGGGTCTTTGTCAAGATGGGGGAACAGAGGAACCTATCAACCAAGAAAATTCTGCTGAAGAAGATCATTCCCGATAACCTCTTCTTGAGACACGGCGAACGAGTAATTGTCATCGGAGCGGATGTGGTCGGCAATGATCAGATCATAGGTATGGCCGGTTGGGTGAACGAATCTCCGTACTCACTAGACAAGGGCGTTCAAATGGTCGCACTTGCTGAACCACCAGGGTTTGTGTATGTTCCTGAGGTCAATTTGTGTAGGACAGGTGCACCAGCGCTATGGAAGGGAGATGTTTACAATTGAACACACATGTACACGCAATCATCTATATAGCTCTGATGTTCCTCTTATGCTAAATAATGTGCGACTCCTTCCCCTTTCTACGATGCTTTGACACGAAAAGCTACAAAAAGGCGCGTATGCATTGAGTAAGTCAGGTGTTCTGCAGGGGCAGTTCCCTTATCACTCCGGATCCCCTGTGTGTGTTAAGGCATAGAAAAGAAATGTCAAAGCTTTTCAAGAGGTGGAAGTAATTATGCCGTTCCATCTGCACAAATAATAATGGGCGGATTATGGGTGGTGCCGCCCCCGTTTCTTGAGGTGCCGCTGATTTTCGAGGGTGCCGCTGATTTTCAACAGTATTTGCGATAAGGCGCGACTTATTGATGTGGGCGCGACTTACTGCTGGCGGTGTGGTGCCGCGACTTGGACGTCGATCGAGCAGACCATGGGCGCGGGTTTTGGTGGGTTTGTGAACGGAAACTTGCACGTGCTCAACAGGGGTAAAGTACAGAAACATTTATATCATTGTCGATTTCGGCCTGCAACATAATTTTTGCTAGTGAATGAACGATTATATATTATAGCTCAAATTCTACCGCTTCAAATAGCCTTAGAGAACTGTGTAGCGACACGTAGGAGACAATCAAGAAATACAGCCTTTGGGTCACATGACTTGCTTTGCGCTTGTGTGACGTGTACAATATTTGATTCCGTTCATTCATCCTCTCTTCTCCGCCTCACGACTCCTGCTACGACAGCATCTAGGACAACTCATCAAACATAGTATATGCATGGAGTGCCTGCGCCCATTGTTCTGCCCGTGGCTTCCATGTTTTGATAGGTAAAGTAACCCGAAGCTCTTTCCCTCCTTTCTTCCCGCTCGTGATAATTTCTTCTGAAGGATATCCATCGTCGTCCCATTCGTCGGGAAGAACACCGTAGCCGGCAGGCACAACATCGTGCTCTCGCGCAACCGAAACCGCTGTCTCAAATAGCTGCCTCCCAGCCTCGTCGAACGGGCAGACGCTATGGGGGACTTTTACTGGTTTGTGGCGGACAGTCGTCTCGGCGGAAGCTGCAGTCCATTGTCTATCGGATCTCGGTTTGTTGTGTTCATCGTCATCATACCATTCACCATCGTCCTCACTTCCCGACTGCCCATCTGTGTCGACATCCATCCTATCTTCTTCACGCATTTCAGAGCCGGACCATTGAGCCGTCTCTTCACCTTGAGGCTGCGTGTTTTCGTACATATGTGCACTAGCTGATTCATTCTTATAGATGCCATGCTGGAGGCTTCCGAGGAAGCGTAGGTCCTAAGAAGTCCCACTGTTATGTTGGTAGTAATTGAGGAGAGTGGTCGCAACTCACATCAGGACTTTGGTCATGTCCTTCACCCGAAATTGGGTGAGAGTTCCAATTTACTCGAAACTCCTCGCAATCATTGTTGATCTCACCCAGAAATAGGAAATGCAAGATCCATCGGTGGTGAGGGTTTTTGCGGTCAAGGTGGTGCTGCCGCTCGAGCCGAAGGAAGAAACCTCGCCATGCTCGGGCAAACTGCCCTCCCACTTCCCCCCATACCCGTTCGATACGGGTGTTGTTCGTAGATGGCCCCCATACAAAGCTGGCACGGTTGGGACCTCGTGACAAGATCATGAACATGGAAACATCCCTGTTCTCACCGCCGCGATCACCACGAACCCGCGATGGTAACCCATATGCGATTGCGGCATCAAGGAACATCTCTAGGACTGTCTCAGCACGGTTGTTGGTACTGGCACGTAGGCCAGTAATCTATGCAGGAGTTAGTTTGTCTTTCAATCGTCTCTCTTGTAGTATGGTAGTATGTACGTACAGTACGTGAATATCCGTCTGCACATCCGTGAATCACAATCCCCCAATGAATCAGTTTATGATGCCCATCAATATGCCAAAGTGCATTCGGACGAGATACGTGGTACTGACGTCGTTGTATTCTGCGTGATTGTTTTCGCAAAAGGCATCCAAGTCCATCGACACGGTGCGATGATGTGATAACTCGTTTGCGTTGAATACGCAAACCATGGCTGCGTATGTATCCACGAAGATACCGTAGTCCAGATTCCGGATATTTATCACGAAAGGACCTCACGAGAGTATCTAAATCACTGACTGAAACATCAGAGAACTTGCGTGAAAATCCATACTGCTTGAGATAGGATTGAATGGTATTTCTGTGCACGCCTAGGCTTTTGGCGAGTGTCGTGAGTGTGATGTTCCGTGATGGCTGCGTTGCTTCAAGTATGAAGTTGGGGTCAATGACTTTCCGGGGTCGTCCTCGCTTTCCAGTGTGCTCAACCGTAATAGGATTGATATAGCCGATATTTGTTGTATCACTGATATTGAGTGACATCAGCCATTGTCATGAATCAGATAGCAACCCTACGTTCCACTTGATGTCCGTTTAGCATCTTCCAGTTGTGCAGATAGTGTCTCGAAAGCATCTTTCACAGTTCTGAGCCATTCAGGGGATAAACCGTAAGTAATACCATTATTCTCAAACACATCGAGCAATGGATGTGCATCTCGTGTCACGATATTGTAGTGATACTGAATGCGAGTAAGATTTAGGGCATTGTCTTGAAGTGCAGCTAGTGCATGGTCATAGATGTTGTCCAGAGTCCTGAAGGCTTGTTGTATATCCAATGGCCATGGTGTCGTCCGCAGTGGGAGTCGAAGGAGAGGCGACATTACCCCTGCCCACCCCTGTCTGCTGTGTCTATTTAACGTGTTGCCCATTTTTCTTCTGTTTCATGGCTACCATCCCAGCGGACGAGTTCAAGGTCATCAAGCATAGTACATTCTTCCTAGATATGCGCATGATGGTCTTCCAGGCACGTACAACCAATTCTCATCACTGAGAATATTTATGTCTAAATCATGTTTAGGTTCGGAATGTCCTATTCCGGGTTGACATCGCCAGTCTCCAGAACTATTCAGAGACATTCAAGGACATTTTCAGCATCCCTCCATCAGGGCCTCTGAACGAGGGTTCTGAAGAGAACCCCATCATTCTTCAGGGTATTTCGGTGGATGAGTTTGAGGCATTCCTTACATGGCTATATCACATGTGAGTTACACTCTTTCCGGTAGTACATGACCTCGTTATTCATTCAAGCTTAGTGCCTGGCGTTCATTTCCTACCTCGGAGGAAACTCTGGTGGCCATCCTGTCCGTCTCTCACATGTGGCAGGTCCAGGCTGGCTTTGACTACGCGATGGACCGTATCATTGAGCTAAACCTTCCAGCTGCAAGGATGCTACATCTGGGTGCTCGCTTTCGCATTCAGGATTGGGTTCGGAACGCGGTTCCAATCCTGTTAGCCACATCTGCACGGCAGCTGACTGATCATGATATCGAGCTAATGGGTGTAAGGGTCATCAGCATCATAATCAAAGCGAAAGAAGTTGTCGATGAACAGCGCAAGACTCTCGCAGCATTTCCTCCCCCTCTTTCCGACACACCTTCCTGGGGATGTGAAACCCATGGTTCGTGCCACCGAATTTGGAGGGATACGTGGTGGAAAGTTGTCGCTAAAGCCATTCTACACCCCAAATTTCCACGTCCATTGACAGAGTGCATTGGGCTAATTGTTGAGACACCATACATTGGAATGAATGCTCAGTGCAAACAGGAGGCCATTCTGAGTATTACAGAACAAGGAAACTTCTCAGTTGAGGAGGAGATTGGGCAGCGCGCATTGGACTCCATACTTAGCTACCATGGCCTTTAATTTGTCTGCTATTACTACTTGACTACTCTAATTTTGCAAAATTAATATCAATTTCTCTAGTAGAATATCGGCCCTTAATTTGCGGTGACAAGATATAATATATTTAAGCACTCCGTGCATGATTTGTTACCTTCATTTTCTCTTCTTCTTTACCATGGTGTTTGGCTCGAAGTCAAGGCGCTCTTCCCTCTTCACCAAATCCCGAGCACAGAGCAGGAATACATCCTCTTCATCACGGCCTAAGGTCCAGCAAAACACTGAGTGGGTCTCTTCCGACGACGAGGTGCCAGCTACACAAGGCTCAGCTTCAGGCAGTCGAGATGCACTGGTCAAGACGTTGAAAGGCTGGAAGTCTACTCGAGCGGGCCTTCTTGGAAAAGGTGATCAAGAAACTCGGGATGCTATTCAGCATTTGATTGGATCAACGTCCGGTGAATCGGTTTCGACATCCGAGAGCCATGAGCAAGCAAGGTCCGAGACGAACCGTGGCCTAAAGCAGACAGCAGGAAAGGGTGCTGTTGTTGGAAAGCGACAGAACTCAGTGTCCAAAGGCAAGGGAAAAGAAACAGACAAGGTGAGTGCCCATCATGGCAAAGAGTGTATAAACTTACTGGATCCGGTAGTCAAGTCAGTATCTGTTCCGCGTTGGGACAGTTATTTTGCTTCCTGGAGGGGTAGTGGTAAGTAACGTGCAAACTCCGCAATTTGTTAAGGAACCTAGGAAGGCTCATGCATGTCACCATTACCAGGACCAGGACGAGGGCAATGATCAAGGAAGCGAGCCCCTACTTCAACTTCCTGAAGATAACAACCGAGTTCCCGACAGGCTCAAGCTCCTTGTCCTCAAACAACAAGGCCTTGCCCTTGTCGACCGAGAGAATGGCATCTCCTTCCAGACGGATGAATCCTGGGTCGCGGTTGATAGACGACTTCGAGGATACTTCCCAGTGGTGTGGGAGCACTTCGACGACCTTGAATATGGCCCTGAAGCTAACCACAGCGATGAATTTCGGTCACGTTGGCTAGTCTGCATGCGAGTACAACGGCGGGTTCACGTTATGCCAAACATCGACTTTCCAAAAGGTGCCGACCTAGATGAAAGTTCAAGGCTGAATCGATCAGGGTTCAAAGAGCGTACACTTCTGCTAAGTATGTCATGGCTGCCCTGATGGTAGAATTTAGCTCATTATTGTTCCACAGCGACAAGGGATCCCATACCTCAACGTCTTATCCAGCAATGGACACCTGGTCGGCGGTCACAAATGAAGATCGAGACAGCATTGAACACGGTGGCTGCCTCATCTTCGACCATCCCATCGGAGACAGTAGCTTCATCACTGAAGCGGAAGGCATCCGCAATATCGGTGAGCTCGGACTCGAGCACAGTGAACCAGGAATCAGGCCCTCCTCGGAAGTATCATACCAGATGTTAGTGCTTTGATTCATACAGACAGCGATTACTTACTTGTTCATCCCGGCAATGTAGCTCGGAGTGCTGGCATCGTCTCCTCAAGCACTAGCACAGTGGCAGTAGCTGCAGTCGTTGATGTGGAAGCAGAACTAGCCACAGATCTTGGGTCTGATGACGACGATGATATGGCTGATGCCACTTGGCATAGCAATCCCACACAGCCTGTAGCACATTCCCCTCTGTTGCTCGCTGAGATGAGCTCGTTCACCATAGATGATTCCATTCCAAATCCATGGGGTACAACAGCACTTGACCTTGGATTCTAGCGATGGCAACGAACTACACCAACGATCTACACGTACCTATCCGCAACATGCATCATTGTTTATTCTGCTTTTCTTTGGCTTTTCTTGCTTGTTTTCTTTCGCTTTCTTTTACTTTAAACATCATCAGCTAGAATCAGATAGACGATAGCTTACTACATGTATACCCGCCTTTAATCAATATCATAGTTTTTTCGTGTAAATGTCGAGCCGATCGATGGTGCGACGTTGGTTGAACAGAACGAACATGTCAGGTCACGTCACAAAAGTCACACAGCTGAGCATAAGTGCTGTTTGTCCGCTCAAAAGCACTAGCGGATATCTTTTTCTTCACAGTATACAAGTTGAAGTACACCTACTACTCATCTATAACCTCCCTATGCCTTGGTGATACATCCCACCTATTGAATTTACTGACTTTTGCTCAACACGCCAGAGTTTCAGTACTCCGAAGCAAGTCAGGTGACTCGAAGTCTGTATTCCTTGAATGTCTCCTACGTGTTGCTACACAGTTCTCTAAGGTTGTTCGAAGCGGTAGAATTTGAGCTATAGTATATAGTCATACACTCACTGTCTAATATTATGTTGCAGGCCGAAATCGACAGTGATATCAATGTTTCTTCACTTCGCCCCTGTTGAGCACGTGCGAATTTCCGTTTAGAAACCGCTCCGAAACCCGCGCGATAACCACTCTTGAAGACTGAAACTTGCGGCACCACACCATCTGGAGTAAGTCGCGCCCACCTCAAGAAGTCGCGACCTCTCACAAATACCGACGAAAACCGGCGGCACCCTCAAAAACCGGCGGCACTTCAAGGAACGGGGGCGGCACCATAAGAAACCCGCCCATTATTATTTGTGCAATTGGAACGGCATAAGTAATATCGTATATACACACACGCGGTTCATGCGTACAATCCAGCCAAATCATGACTGGAGAAAATATGTAAATATGTACATGTGCACGTAGTGCGTGAACTGGCGGGACAATTGAAAACGGTAAAAGAGACGACGCGCTATGAGCATAAATATTAATATTAGGTCTGGAGGCGCTTGATGAACTAGGCTGTCGCAACTTCCGCAACTTCAAGTGCCTAGTTGCACGCTGTTTCCTCACCACTTGAAATTTCCCAGTCAAAAGTCCCCAGGCTGGGGCAGGTTCTGATTGGTTGTCGAAGGTTCGCGCGGTTGCCGTTGGTGCGTGTAGGGCACAGTCGGCGAGTACCAACTTTGACCGACTACAACATTTCAAAGATCTACCACAAATCACAGGTTTCGTCGCTTCGCACCCCGTCCTTCGTAAGTCGCCGTGGGATTATGACGCAGGCTAGATTACCTAACGTTGTCACCAATTTGCACGAAGTGATCCCCAGTTGTGCCCGTACCACCATCTCCAAACACCTTGCACCCCAGCATCGACAACAACGACGACGACACCACCAGGACCTCGCTAGTGTATCTATGCTGCCTATGTGCATGCGCCCGGCTGCCTGAAGGTAAGTAGGCCCGTCTCTCGCGTTGTCTGGGGCCACAAATGCTCAATCTCTTTACGTAGAATTTCGCTGGAACGACTAGCTTGCGGAAAGCGCTCAAAAGTATCAATAAGTGGTGACCTACATGTGGGTAGGCTATGATATATAGTGAGTCCCGTTACCACATCGGTATGACTGATTCGCGCGCATATATTCGTCTACCAAAAGAGTATCAGGCGACACAACGGCCGGCATGAGTCTTGGACATATGGTAAGCTCGTGATTTACATGATTTACATCACTCACTTTTAGGCTATCATCAGGCAGCGTGTGGGACCATGTTCAAGGCGACGGCGCGCCGCGATATCGACTTCGTCGGCGCGAAACGCGTCGGAGTCGCATTTCGTGAGTTCGCACTTGTACCCCCCCCCCCCCCCCCCCCCCCCCCCGACGATTACCTACCCTTCTCTCATCCATACTAGTAGTGCCAGCACATACTTACCCCCCGACCATTCGGAAGGACAGATGCGAATCGTCCCGAGGCACGAAGACACTGGGTACGTAAATAACGGCAGTTTCACCCCATATATGTTTGATGATGCCATTGCCAGGCTGCCCAGCGCACTAGTATGTCTGCATTCAATAGAGTGCCCGGGAGAGGGGGAGAGGGGGCAGGAATAGTAATTACCATATATGACCTACCACAACGAATATATCAACCTTTCCACCCCCTTATCGACTGCTCTAAACAAATGGAAGAAAGCACCAGCCACGCGTAAGTGTGTGGAAGCGGATGTATTGACGATACATCAGTTACAGCTGGTTCAGACCTGTCGTGACCTACATCCACCGAAATCTGTAGGCTATATTCCGATTGACGTAGCGCTCATAGCTCGTCGTAGGTCGACTTTTCTCAACCTTTCACCACCGACCCTAGCCTAGGGACTTTTCACTGAGCTTGAAATGTCAACGATGTTTGACTTTGGGGGTTTATGCATATGGCCGTTCGTTCTGCACTTTTAATCTCCGCGCAACACTTTGTGACTTAGCGCGCAAATAGTCACAAACTTTGACTGAGCGCAGCTTTTATTGGAGCGCAACGTTTCTAGAGTAGATTATAGAGCGGTCCGGGAATAGGTATATAAAGCAGAGCATAGCTTTTCATTGAAATGTGCATCCTAGAACGAGGAGGAACACTAGTGCAAATGGTATAGAGGATCGCCGAGGTACCCGCCCACAGAAAGGGGCATTCTCACGGTCACAAAAATGAGATTGATCACTTGTAACAAGGCATATCTTGGTCCGGAGAATTGTATTGAACTACCTAAAGTGTCCCGGGGTCCATCTGTACCACAAATGGACACTATAATACTCTTAAGTCATTTATTTTAGTATACAGATTGTTCTAAAACTTGTGAATGGTCTAATTCCTCGTCGCCGTTGAAAGACTGGTTCAATCATTCAATGGAAGGAATTGGTGTTGTAGTCTGACCGTGTGAACGCCCCTTTTTGTGGGCGGGTACCTCGGTAATTCTCTACACCGTTTGTACCAGTGTTCCTCCTCGTTCTAGGGTGCACATTTCAATGAAAAACTATGTCCTGATTTATTTACCTAATCCTAGACCCTCTACAAGTTGTTTTAGAGGAGTTGCGCTGTAAAAAAAGTTGCGCTCAACAATGAACACCATAGAGGAGTTTGTCTAGGGCATGGTCACTCGTTCTGAGATGGCGCTCGTGAGCGCAATCCCCATGTACATGTATTGATTTCGACACGCGCTTTCTTTTCAAACTCTTCTTGCGTGCACAGATCTAAGACGCCACATTGCATTTTCGATCGTAGATGACTTCTTTGGAGACGCTTTTGCCTGGTGGACCCACAGTGTCTACCCTGATCATATCTGGGACCCACATAACCATAACCATGTGATGGACCCACAAGATCCTGCTATATATCTAAGTACTTGTACAAAAATGCATTATCACTGACGATCAAAATCTAGATACACCCTTTCCAGTATGAATTTCGTTCTCGCTATGTTTCATTAGCGCCCGTAGCGCCCAACACCTTATAATTAGTTCCTGTTGGCCTGCAGGTCAGATTAATTATAATAATACCAGCTAGTACTTTATGCCCACCCGCGGTGAGGGGACACCTTGATCACCACCCGACCTACGGCCGTGCTCACTCGGTATACATTTTCGTGCTTTGCGATGTCAAAGAAATGAGATTTGAATGAGATTGGGAGCAAATAGCTTGTGGGGAAGCGTATGGACACTTACCGCGTGCATTGTGCGATATGTATGATTCAAGTAAAGCTTAAGCCGTTATTTTTTTACCATGCCAAATCCCGAGTGCATTGCGAACAGGCCGCGGCCGGGCCCGGGTGAACAAGTCAATGAATCCCGCGAGTCATCTTATAACGCACAGACATGCCATGGCCTCAGATATATAAGTTCAATAGCATATACACCATATATTTAATTCTACCTGCGGCCGCGAATTGGCCGGTTTCAAATGGATATCAGCGCTAGCGGATAATGATCGACGTACAATGAATACATTAAAATATACCATCCCTGTTAAGCTCGAGCTGTAAGTTCCTTGGAATTAGTGGTGGCGTAGGTTCTTCAACGAGAGGGACATTGATTCCCCCTTCGTCGTCAAGCATCCCCCAGACGCTCCGATAACCCACCAAAATGACCTCTACAAGATCCCGATAACAGACACTGACCCACGGCGGCACGTTCGCAGATATCAAGTTCGTTATACGTTGGTGGTGCAGTATAAGTCCTCCCAAGGGTGCGATTATCAATATGACCATGCTCAAGTATGCAGGACCACTATTATCGGAGTGAGGGGAATAGATGGTCGGGCTGTATGTTTCTGTGATGGTCGCCGTGGCCAGCGATGTTTTTGTCACCGTCATAGTTGCCGTCTCGGTGATGACAGAGGTATCGACGGAAAGCCCCATAGGGCAGGCTACCGGGTTTGCCATGATCGTCTCTCGATTTGAAGTGATTCGGCCACACCAGTATGCGAGAGCAATTACAACCGCCCCCCCCAGAATCCGTGGCTCCCGTAATATCGAAAGTGTTGAACGACTTGACACATGTCTATTATTTGTGCCTTGACCTTGGGGAGTATCGACATATATTTCTGCACGCGTTCTATTACGTGGAAGTGGTAGTGGTGTCATAGGAGGAGGAGGAGGAGGAGGGACCAGGGCCGGAGGATCTGCTAGATCTGGTACAGCCCGCGGTACGGGTGGTGGTGGTGGTAGAGGCGGAGTTTCTATAGCTATATACGGCGTACATTCAGTTAACATTGGGTCGTTTCATTTTGGCACTCATTTGTGGATGAAGAACTCGTACCTTGATTGGATGAATCGGAACTGATGAAAGCAATATCTCCATTGCGGGCTTGAACACCCTCTCCCGCGACTATTGCAATCCTTCCTCCAGGGAATTCCGCGCAGTCCTATGCCATGATGTTAATTGTCTCTCGCATTCATCTCATCCGAATACCTTACCAGACGTGACATCGCTAGCGGGTTTCATATCTATCAGTCATGGCAGGGATAATCCAAAAAACAACCTCACCTTCCATTCGTCCAGCTTCCTCCAGATCAAGAACTTCGGCCGTGATCCTGGATCCCACCAGGCTGGCAACAAAAATCCGTCGGGCTCCGGCATGACCAATGACGAATCGACCGTTATTGAGGAAGCAAACGTCCACAGGAAAATTCTTCTCAGGATTGATGAGTAAAGGTGTATAGGCGGTGAGGAAGTTGCCTGAGGAGGTGTCATAGATCTCGAGTCCGCTGAGGGCGTATATTATAATGCAGCGAGATTGGTCAGGAGACATGGCGAAGCTGAGACTGATATCTCAAAATAAGTTATGAATGACGAACTTAGTCTCTTCCAAGGGCGGCTTACATGTAATCCTGCCGCGTTTCGGTTTGCCATAAAAAGATAACACGATCGTCTGCAACAGATAAGCGTACGGCCCTTCGAGACTATTATCACGAACACTGCACATCATATCATATTATATAGTCACTTACATTAATCCGCACTCATGGTCGCATGGGTCGTGTGCCGCCATCATCATAGCGACAGATCCTTCATGTTCAAAAAAACCGAGTCGCCAAGGTGTGCTTTGGTTACAGTCGATGGACATCATCTTCGATATGCCGCCTATCGATGTTTATAAGCTCTTCGATTCGGTTTATCCATGGATGGAAGCATCATCTTACCGGTCAAAGCTCTGTGGATCACGAGGACCTGTTTGTGTATGATGGCTCCCATGATGGAACCATCTCGAGACAGTGCTAGATGATGGACGCCACCATTTTGCATTTCATCCTCTGTATCTCTCCCGAGGATGGTGGTCTCGTACTGAGTGTTTCATTAGTTTGGATCTGTTCTATATAGTCGGGTTTTGCTTACGTCGCTGACGCTTCCGCGATGGTGGAACTTGTAGGTGATTATGTCCCCGTTGGAGAAACCCGCATGCAACTCGGTATTGGTGGTCGGATTCCAGAGGAGAGTTGCGACATCACATGGTATGCTTTGGGATACTGGTGGACCTTGCCAAGCGACACATTCGAACGGGCTGTCAGCCTTGTAAACCTACGAAGACTCTTAGTTACAAAGCGAGAAATGTCTTCCAGAGGAAGAATTACCTTAATCCACCCTCCCACTCCTCCAACTGCAACAAATGCATGAGGGTGAGGTGAGAGTTTCATGCTCATGATGGCCATGCATTCGTCGTCTGCAACACGGTGAAGGAAGTAGAGATCAGTCATATTCTCAGAGGAAAGTGGGGTTCCGACTGCGAGATATGGCTTCGAATTCCATGCAATACATATGGCCACGAGATATAGAGACACATCGAGATCGTTATTGCAGGCACAACGTGTACATACCATTACAGGCCTAGGGAACGTACGCGTTATGGATCTAGATCTCCACGCACGCACCCCCCACGTTGCATCTGACGGCGGAGATATATACTAGTTGCGACCCGGCGAGTCCCAATTGCGAAGACGTAAAAACGACGTCAGTCATTGCAGATACAGATCGCCGGGATTAATCAGGCATCGTCAGCACCTAGCCGCATGTACCCACCCTGCAGTGAACGCGAGGAGGCGATAATCGTGTGGTCGGCGGGTGCCTCGTACGTGAAGTGAATGCATATTGCAAGTCATCAACGTTGCCGCCAGTTGTGCTCTTTGTGCAATGACTGAAGCGCAATCGGGAGGAAGCACGAGGACGAAGAAACGAAGTAGGTCCACACTTACGTCCTTATGTACATGTAGATAACAAAGACGATACTCTAGTAACGCCACGGCCTGACCCACGCCTTTTTGCACTCGCAAGACCCGGGGGGCCACTCGCCAGCCGTGCTAGTGACCGACGTAGTGCTAGCTATAGCAACCAAAGTAAAGAGGCATCACCACTATCCACCCAGACACCGGCGTCGCAGTTTCACATCCGGCGCGGCAGTCCTCACACATCACCGCCGATATCCATCCAAACACGATCATCGCAATATCACAGTATGCACAGCAGTGGTGCCGGTAGTTCCAGTCAACGGTCACCCCCCCAAGCTTCGCGTTCTTCTTTGAGGCCCCTTGAAAGACAACAACACGGGGATGATGGAGGTGCTGAGCAGCGACCTCGCCGTGAGTACATACGTGTATGTATTCTGTTTCCAGAACACTGATGCCCAACTCAGCCAGGTCCCCGGTAGCGTATCGAAACTTGAAGACGCTCCCATCGAAACCCAACGAGGCCGTATTCAGGTTGCATGTCAACCAATTGGAGGTCAGAGAAAATACCAAGGAACCCCCTGTGAATACAAAGCAGGCGCAAGGTAATTGGCATGCCCCCCTGGTATTGGAAAGGTATGGCATGGGAAATACACCGGGACCAAATGCACCGACGCCAATGGATGGAGTGGAAGGCCTTGAGACTCCTCAGACAAGCTACGTCCCACAAAGAGGCGAGGTAAGCTTTCATATCGCTCGGCTCCGTAGACATACATAATCCTTTGCCGAACCATGGAAAGTCTCTGTCGCTGCGAGTTGCGCAAGTAACGCTAAGGACCCCGCCGGCATCGTCACGCCCAGAAACTAAACCGGTACCCGCGCATGCCACTGTCAGCCCGAGCGACGAAGCTCCCTCAGAAGTGGCTTCCACATCGCACTTAGGCTCTGAATCATCACGTTACCACTCACTACTTGATGAAGTAAAGGAGGTAGACTAGTCAGCAGCTCCCGCAGCATTACACGCTGACAAGCCGCAAAGGAGGATTTCGGGCGGCTCACCGAACGGTACAACAAGCTGGATGATGTGGCCGACGAGATTCTAGCATTGAACGACAAGCATGACGCCTTATCGGACAAAGTGGACGGTGTTTTGGAAGGAACTCAAGAATTGTTAGAAGAAGTACAATCTATCAAAGACAATCTCTCAACAATGATGGGTAACATGAATTCGTGCCAAACTTCCTCGGATTCATCTTCTCGAGCGCCAAATAATACCGGGATCCCAAAGCGTAGGAGAGAGGAGTCCCTTGTTCTCGCAGTGCGGTCATTTCGATCAATAACAATGAATTGACGAAATTAACGCTATATATTAGAGGAGTATCCGAAGTTATCTAGCTTTTCTCCTTGGGCTAGAAGAGGCATGCGAAGCACAAATCTTGACATCCGTTACTGTCGACGAGGCCAACGCATTTGCGAAATCACGGGATGTCGATTGCTGCACCGTTGACAATTTTAGGATCGACTTAATTGGCCCACCACGGAGTCCTTGGAACATGTCCGCAGCAAATGTATTTGTCGCCGCGTTCGAGCAATTCCAGGGCTTGGAAATGGACCTGAAGATCGTGAAGGATGCATTTTTCACGCGATTGAAGACGCTGAAGCAAGATTTCAAGCTAGCCAAGAAAACGAAGAACGAACAGAAATTCAGGAATACCCAGAAGCGCCGGCAGATGAGGAAGAGAACGGTAACGTCCGATTCGCGTTAAATCAATCCACACCGCGTCTCAATCTTGTCAGCTCTTCACGCAGCGCTACGACATCGCGCTGCAGGATCCCCGCCTCCAGAGGCACCTAGAGTTGTTGGGGCGTCTGGGCGTTGATGGGATGTCTAGTGATGAATCCGACGAGGAGGATGGATCCGGACCAGTCTTTCGCGTGCGAAGGCCTAATTGGAGGGCTCCGATTGTTGGACGTTGGCTGCAGGTCTTCGATTCCGTAAATCTGAAGCGCAGACAGACTACGCAAGACAAGCGGGGTTGTTACCCACGCATACGCGTTCGAAACAGTTCGGAACCAAGTTGTTCAAAAGGCTTTGTAGAGGGATTACCGATGAACGCCTACGACGAGTCATGGATGGCGAGGCAGTCCCAGGTTCTCGCCTCGAAGGATTATGGGGATTTCTCTCATGGCATTGACTTCGAATAGGAATTTACCACAGAATTTGCGGGTCCTGTTGTACATATGTAAAGGAATGGATGTAAACTCTGAAAATATCCGTAAACTTCCAAGTTCCATTGACACGCGTCCGTCGTCCGTCAAATGGCCATTTGAAACCACCCGGTACTTCCAGGGCTGCTGTACTTTATCTTATCTCTGTCTCATGTGACTTGTAATTCATCTTATCTCTGATCCATGTGACTTGTAATTTATCTCTGATTCATGTGAGTCGTGATTTATCTTATCAAAACCCGCTTCGGCCTTTTCTTGAAGACACATGGCCGACAAAAGATGGAGTACGTACGTAATATGGAACCGCTGGACGCTCGCTGCGAAGTGCTGCTATTTGAATTCAAGGTTACAAATGTTTCTAGCGGCTAATTATGAAAAGTCCAGGCTGTAACTGGGAGCGCGAGGACTTCTTGCTCTGTCTGCATCGAAGGCTGCCTTCCGGGGTCTAGTACAGTGTGTACACCCGAGTAGGATGACGACCTTCATATCGTTGCACGGGTGCTCGTAAACCCCTCGGTCGCGAACTAGTCGCGAGCCAAGGAATCTAACCAACTTGTGCCTCTGCAAAGTCATGTCAATAATGTGGCCAAGGATAGAGAATATTATGGCGTTCGTTCTGCACTTTTAATCTCCGCGCAACACTTTGTGATTTAGCGCGCAAATAGTCACAAACTTTGACTGAGCGCAACTTTTATTGGAGCGCAACGTTTCTAGAGTAGATTATAGAGCGGTCCGGGAATAAGTAAATAAAGCAGAGCATAGATTTTCATTGAAATGTGCACCCTAGAACGAGGAGGAACACTGGTACAAACGGAGTAGAGAATTACCGAGGTTCCTCCTCATTCTAGGTCGCACATTTCAATGAAAAGCTATGCTCCGCTTTATCTACCTATTCCCGGACCGCTCTATAATCTACTCTAGAAACGTTGCGCTCCAATAAAAGCTGCGCTCAGTCAAAGTTTGTGACTATTTGCGCGCAAAGTCACAAAGTGTTGCGCAGAGATTAAAAGTGCAGAACGAACGCCATACGAACGCCAAATGGGACCCCTCCCTTTAGAAAGGAAAGGATATGCGAGCTACGCTCGCAATAACACATGGGCCAAATTAAAAGCTCAACGAATTTGGTCCATCTCTTTATAATTAACCATATCAGCCTCCCTCCGCATCGGCCGTCCAAAGCCTCACTGACCTGCAGGACCTGCCAAACGAAAGGTGAGACATGGACCAAACAAAACCTAACGAATTCGGATGAATTATTTAATAAAATGACATATAACATGAGTTACAAGTACTATAGATCTATAGCTAGCTAGCACGGTAAGAATTCATTCAGGTTCTCCATATATGATGGGTTAACGCATACCGAATTCGAAAAATATTTGCCCGTCATGATCATGATCAGGTTGGCACAAAGCCATCCCGATGATGCGCACTCAGTTCCGCCTGACATGGGAGCGAAAGGGAGGATAAATGTATTGGTTATTGTGACCCGGCATATAGAAAGAAGAAGAAATTTGTACAGTTGGGATAGTCGACGCTAATTGCAATGTGTCCGTCGGATTCGACGATGCTATGTTTCCTCCTAGTGAATGACCGTTGAAGATTGAAGACAGCTCACATATATGAACGACTTACAAAGATTTGAGTAGGAATTCTCTCATGTGAGTCCATGGCGATAACGACTCTCGCCAAGAACCTTGACAAGCTGTGAGTATTGGATAATAGCGATGTGAGAGAGATAGGTATACTCACAGTCGGATGACACGGTGCATGTTCTTCTGTGAACCCCCCGCGAGGACTTCAGGAATGGGACCCGTTCGCCCAAGGAAAACACAACCAATTCCCCTCTCCACACAATATGAGGGGAGATTCGCTGAAGCCCTTCGTTGATGTGTCCTTTTTGCGAAAGATAGCCGTATACCTTGAAGCGAAGCTTAGGCGAGCTGGATAAGGTGACTGTCGCTTGAAGCAATGTGGGGGAGTCCAGCGCCGGAAACATCAATGATGCCTCCTGCACATTTACTACGGGGAGGCCGTAGCGAAGGATACGAGTGGTGGTGAATTCCCTTCGCCTCCCCGCAGCTGAATGACCGTACAATGGAAAAAACAGCCCTTCGATTTTTGGCTCATCGTCAAGTGTAATCAGTTCCACATTTTCCCTCTAGCCGAAGATCTCAACTTACAGGGCTTGGTTGCAGTGTTAGATCAAGGACGGCGCCATGCCTTCGGAGCTGCCTTGTGGAATGATGTGAGGAGTTATGGGTAACAGGGCGCATCGCGCAGTAGAGGCAGTACTTGTCAATATCTGTATACGTAGGAACTGGAAAAATTTGTGCTGATATTTATGTGTTGTAATTACGTGCTTGAAATCAGAGTAATATCTAACGAGTACAAGTATTTGACTTGTGCATGCACTTGTTGTCCGCGTTGTGGCTGGCCACGAGCAATCGATTGTGTCCAGCTTGTGCGCTAGCTGAACAGTCTTGGCGCGATGGCTGCATGCTAGCCACCGCATGCACAGGGTCTGTAGATTGGGGGTGAGGGCATAGTCCACGATGAGAATCAGATCGCGTCGTTTTGGCCTTTCCTTTCACCAAATATTGCAATGTTCAAATCATCCAGGACTCGTGTTCAGGGCCTCGCCTAGAAGTCAAGTGCGTGGGGCAGAGGGTTTGAAGGAAGTCACTGCCGCGGACGGATCGAGGATAACGGTCAAAGCGTTGGAAGTTCGGTGACTCCGAAATGAGATACATTTGTACCTCAAGCCTCGCATGTGACGAGAGAGTTGTACTCGGTTCACTGAACGTGCCTGGTTAGATCCCGGCCCGCCTTCATTGATAGCTGATAGCGGCCCATCTATTCCATGGTGAGCAGGATCGTGTGTCCTACCCCTGAGCTAGACCGAGTACATGATCAATCAACACGTTGTAAATGTTCACCCCATTTTTTGTCTCATGATCTACGACGTGGATATTCCAAAAGAAACGGTCTGACATCGCTGAGCTTTATTGTTGTCGGTACGGTATACATGCACTTGTGATTAATATTGTATCAAACCTAGGAAGTAAGTTTATCTGATCGGATCGAAATTGTGGGTCCGCGAATAGCATCATGGAATAGCGTGGAGCGCTTACAATTGAGTTTCAGATCACTAATTAGCTTGAATATATGCGTCAAAGATATCAATATCATTGTGTATATGCATTCTGGGTCTCATCGGCTGACTTGATCCGGCGAATGTACGCAACCGCGCATGCAGTGATGGCTAACCCATGGACAATAATATCCGTTTTCTCGGCTTTCCCCTTCCTTCCTGTGGTATGCACGTTCTGATATTCACGATGTCACATGTACGAGATCTACTAGGATCTACTGACCTCGAAGCTTTATAATGGGTCAAGGTTGTGGCCATGGGACCATAACCGGTACCAGGACCCCGGAATAGGAGAGGCCATTGGGAGATTTTTGCAGTTTTGTCCGAAAAAAAAGTAGCCTCCCAACAAAATTTCAATTTTGTCTGCAATGGTAAATTAGCCTAGTTGGCCTCTAAAATTGTCCGATTTTGGAAGTAGCCCTTGGAGTCAAGGGGCATCTGGAACTGTAATCGACTGGATGTACCCACCCAATACCACTCAGTTAGACACCCACCCACCCACCACCTTATCCTGGTCTTTAATTAGGCCCGTTTGGGGATTGGCAAGTCGAACGGAGCGAACACCACATCGATTGCTAACCCAGACTTCGGTAGCCGTGGGAAGCAACTCCGGGTGATGGGCAGTTTCTAGCGGCGACTGGTCAATTCAATGGTGATCAGTTGTAGGTAGTAAACAATCCTTGATTGGCTACAATGTGCAAATGAATATGGATAGACCAGGCTTGGTATACTCTGGGAGAAATGGCGAGTTCTGGTAGTCACCGAGGCTCAGGGGGCTATACAGTAGTTGGATACACTCTAAATGTATTGCTGGTTAGCTGACCGGTAAATTGCGACTGTGGTTTGCCTTTTTGTTTTCACTCGCGAAGGTCGCTGGTTCTAACCTGGCTACAACCAAGTAGTTGAAGTGCCTGGAGCAGTACATTCAGAGTGCACGTACTAGCTTGGGTACCATTGGGTGGTAAATACTTATTTTGAGTGCTGTTACGAATGTTGGACTTGCGCGGATTCGAACCAGTCGATTACAGTTCCGAATGCCCCTTCAGGAAATCACAACAACTAATTTTGTCCGAAACTACTCAACGGATTTTGTCCGCTAAATTGAAGTAGCTGTTTGGCCAATTTGGGGTCAATTTGTCCGATTTTCAAGTAGCCAAAACGCCAAAATTTCTTCACTTTTGTCCACTTCCCCCAATGGCCTCTCCTACCATATTCCGGGGTCCTCCGGTACCTCTACTATAATATATGCGGTGAATCAATATATAACTTTCGGACTAACAACACCGAGAATTGTTGATAGAACCCTTCAATCAGAAGGGTTCACTGTGATCACCGCCCCACAATATATATAGCTGCCGACGCGCCCTGCGCATGGTCAGGGTTTCTTACAGATTCGACTTCAAGGAAGTCCGACGGACGGGGCTGGTGTCAAGGTGTTTTGTCCAGAAGTAGACATGTTGATTCATGTGACTTGAAGCGTACATCGCGTGATTTATGATCTGCCTCATTGGATTGAGATAGTATCTAATGTCATTATAATTCATAGACATATTTCATTAATATCCTTTGGGTATTGCCGGACACAACTCGCACACCCTGGCCAGGGCCACCCGTCAGGATGACCGACTGGCCATCGATTGGAATTGAATCACTACTTTATGGCGTTCATTGTGCACCTTTAGTTTCCGCGCAAATAGTCACGAACTTCTCGATGGGCTGAGCGCATCCTTTCTTTGCAGCGCATTGCTTTTAGAAAGACCCGCAGAATTGATACCATACTTTATACTCGACTTAGGTACTTGAGAACCTCATTCGGTGCCTCGTGCTAATGTCTAAGTAGCTTATGCTGACATGTATTTACCGGTGATGTCTCAGGATCTTTTCCCCGTTTCCATTCGATGATTAGTGCTGAATTCGCAGCCAAGCCATGTTTTCTAGCAACTTGTATGGCCGTTCAATTTATCATGATGTTCTATCAGTTCTCTCACTCAGCACGCTTGACAACAACCGTCCGCCGAGTGCACCGACGTTGTCTATCGACTTATCCCTTGCACTTAAGTATTCCTTTAACTTTAACCCCTGGCTTTATCCCGTGGGAGAAAATACGAGCTATGGTGCGCTTCACCTAGTCACCGCTAAGTTGGAACAAGCGCAAAATCGGTCAGTGAGAAGTTTTTTGCGGTAGTCAGGGGAGCTGCTCAGAGTATCAAACCTCATATATTCAAGTAAATTGTATCAAATAATGTCAGGATACACTAAAAAATATAGTACGTAGTCTGTAAAACACAACTTTCAACCATAAGCATCCAAATGGCCTGTAAAAAGGTCTCTATTCTTGTTGCTGCCGCTCATGCTCGCAATGCCAAATTTGCAAAGAAGCTGGCGGAGAAGCCAGTTGAGATTTCAGGCTCAAGTGACTCTGAAGTCTGCCGCTGGGATGGGGGTGTCAACCACAACCCGAAAATGGAAACACCGCATGCATCGTTGGATGGATGCTTACAGGGGAGGATTGGGGGCAAAGGATGCACAGTTCCAGGTCCGTAAATTCAGCTTGAGGACACATAAATCACATTGTCGCATCTCAGAAAGACTGGCGCAGCTATATGATCAGTGGTTTATCATCTCTTATCTTATCATATCATTACCATATCTAGCTACCCCTAACTACAAATTATCCGTATATGGCAAGTGCACGTGATGACGCAAAATCGATGCGACTTAAAAAAATAACTCCCTCAGTTTTGAAGCTACCAAAAATCGGTCTGGGGATCTTTTTCTCCTTGCTATGTAGTGTATTTTGCCCAAAGGAATAGTGAGTTGAGTAGGATTTGATGTCTTCATTTTTCTTGTTCCAACTTAGTGGTGACTAGGTGAAGCGCACCATACAATTGAGTCGGAAGTGTATGTGCAGTCTGACCGTGGGAATATCTTAAAAAACATGATCATATTCAAATAGTGACCGTGAGAGTACCCCTTTAATACAAATGACGGTACATTCTACACTGATCGCCGTACCTCCTTGTTTTGAAATTATCAGATGATTATTCAATTATATTATAGTATACTGAATCACTTCCGGAGACTATGCAGAGCAATCTAGGAAGATTGCGCTGCGAAGATTGTTGCGCGGATATCAAAAGTGCATAGTGAACGACATACGATACCAATCAAATGAGGCAGCTAACGGTGATCATTACTTGTTGAAATCTTTACTCGTGGTTTCAGCAATATGCGTGGCCTAGAGGAACATGGAAACCGACCTTTTCCAACGACAGAATATGGAAAATATCGTCTTCATCGTCGCTCGCCATCTTCGTGATCGCACAGTGAGAAACAAGCCCAGACGCGGTGACAACGTGAAATCGACGAGACGAAGTGCAGAGATACCCTGCCGCCGGTCCATAACGTTTGTAGGGATCTGAGGCAGCTTCCACGGGTGTAAAAGAGCGTATGGCTAGAAAAACACCAGGTTCGGAATAGAACTGCGCGATATGGTCAATCTGGCCTGCTTGAGGCTCGGCTGACGGTGTCGGGCGAAACATGACAGAGCTATTTCTCCATTTACTCGATCCTGTCCGACCATAGGGGATCCCTCCAACGTACACGTCGTCGTAGAAGAGTGCATGATCGAAGTCCACAGCCCCAGAGAGAAGTTCGCTTAGAGGCGCTTGATAGCCATCTTCAACTGATACATCACCTGCAAGTCTTGAGCCCAAAGTGTACTCTGCCACTCCAATCGTGACGCCAAAGCCATGTGCAGCATCAAAGTCATCAACACGATGATAGCCTCTGGCTGGCTCACCGGCGAGTGTTGTGAGTCTGTGCATCATTTCAGTGATATTTCCGTGCTCGTCTTCGTTGGCAAGGAGGGCACGCATATTGGCACTGCGGGCAGAAGCTAGCATAAAGGAGACTTCCATGTCGCCTATGACCACATTATTGAGCGTCATAAAAAGCCTTATCATGGATGTCTTACTTGGTTTCCTGTTTATTTGAGCACGGTGCATAAAGTTGATATAACGTTCGTAGTAGGGGGCGCTATGAGCGTGGACGGGCCCAAACCACTCGAGCATCGTGCCAACGTGCAATGCAGCATGCTGATGTGGCTTTATTCCTTCGTCTTTATAAAGCTTCTGGGCTTCAACCATGTATCGATGCATATATGTGGTATATGATTCGACATCTCCAGGAGATGTGGTTCGCATATTGGCGACGCGAACGGCGTTGATGAGATCCATGAAATTTGCCAGCAGCGCTTTCATCCTATCGTTGGCGTTGTGCCATAATCGTACAAGGGTGATCGGTAAATGAATGGTGCATAAAACGCGTGCCTGGTCTGCAGATAATTCGGAGGTAGTTGACCATTCGCGAGATACACTGCAGACCCAACTCGGGAGTTGAGTATTATGCATATCCGTCCAGATTTCTTGCATTACGTCCTTTCCTAGTACGATACGACGGTGTTGACGCTGGCGCTGACTCTCACTAGTGTTCATGTTCTGTATATGCATTTTTAATGTAGCGAATGCCGTATCATCGGCGGCAATCTGAGTGCAACGAATCATAAGCATGGCGAGAGATTGATTGATTGCTTGGATCAAACCTTGCGCACAATAACCTCTGCTAGCATCGCCTTTCTTGTTCGTGGCGCAAGTTCAGATGTTTCAATGTTTAACAACCGGCAACACGCTTCTAGCCCAGTAGCCGTTACCCCACGAGCTCGGGGTAGGCCATCCCATTTATCGTCGTCAGCACCGCAGGCTATGATAGCTTTCGCCGCTAGGCGAATTGCTTTGATATTCAGATTGGTAGCTTCATCCGCGGACTGACCGGAAATCGATGGCTCTCGAGATCCCTCACGGAGAGTTTTTGATAAGGTTTCTTGCCCGAGGCGATTAAGCTACGCACATGAGCCGCGGCTACTCTCCTTGACGCTGGAAATGAACGCACCTCGCCACGTAATCCTTGTGCCAACAACATCTTCATAGTCACCTCTTTTATATCAGTGGGATCGATGTCGAGGAGTTGACATATGGTCTCAAATACAGGTACAGTAATACCTGCTCTCTGCGAAATCTCGTCAGCCCTGTTCTGTTCGATAGAAGTCTCAATGATTTTGAGGGCTGCGTAGAGCTTGGCGGCGGCGGCGGCAGCAGCAGCAGCAGCAGCAGCAGCGTCAACATCAACGTCAACAACAGCGTCACCATCAACGTCAACATAAGCATTATCATCATCAGTATCGGCATCAGCGTCAGCGTCATCGCCGATAGCAGTGCCACCGATGGTCTCTGAGCAAAAGGCAATAACGTCCGGATCCTCCTCGTTCTGCCGCTAGAAAATAGTTCAGGTTGTGGTTGAATCCTAGAGAAATAAGACGTGCCCAACGCGCTATATTCTTCGCCAAAATCCACCTTGTACCAAGGACCACTTTGCTGGTTTCACCCGTTATGCTGAGTTCGCTGGATATGACGTATAGAACCGACCGGTGATAATCAAGAAGCTTGTAGAGTAGATCGAGCTCGTTTGCCAAGATCAAACGTTTGCATTGATTGACGTCTGCAGGCTTAACGTCGTGACGCTTGATAACTTTTGCGGGCCCTGATCCATCTCCTCCTTGTTTAGTCTTGAGGTTCAAGCGAAATAGATTTCGTATATGATGCTTCAATAAGTTGATGTCTAGAGCGTGCATCGTGTCTATCACGATAAACTTGACTGGGTCCCAATATTGCAGCTCGAGTAGGGGAGTCCAGCGTAGACCAAAGGCCTCAAATATTGCGGTCCTGTCGTCGGCCGACCTTGCGGATTTCCACAACTCTGCGATACGCCGCACGTGTTGTGCGTCGCGCATAATCCATTCTTTTATATCGAGAATGTCGATGTCGTCAACGTCAAGGTCGCACGTCGTGCAGAAATAGTGGGCATTTACAGTTCCGGGAAGACCTGCCACCTGGCGAGCACCGAGCATGTCGCAGATGAGGGGGACAAGTAGAGCTTTCATGGTCCTCCCAGAACAACATCTGCGCGTGCGTGTGAAGAAGACACCCGGCGACCAGAAGAAGGCTTGAATTCATTGACAAGTAGCTGTATATATGGGTTGATATGATGAGTGTCCGGCTTATGCGGGCCAGCGATGACGCCTACGAGATAGATATTCTCAGGGAGATAGCGTAAATGAGGCGGGAAGTTGTAACAAATGACCCATATTCCAGTAGAGGAGTAGCTTTTTTTGCCTGGTTTCATCCCGATTGGCTCGAATGAGTCGACGGAGAATCCAAACACCAGACGGCCCTCTCCTTTCCCCTCTAGAAAAGGAAGTCCGTCGCAATCTTTTAGCTCCTTGAATACGGCCGCCAGCCAGATGTCGGTTATAGGATGTGTTCCGTCGTTGTCTAAGCTGGTAGGATAAGCGTCGAGGATGTCCTCTACGCCTTTCCTCGACAACAAACGCCCCAGCCAATGCTTGAAGTCTTGATGCAAATATTTAATTTGCGGCACGAATCTGGGACGTAGCCCAGTCGTCACTTCTTTGAATAACGGTGTGCCACAAACCGGGCTCTCGTTCGGTCTCGTGATGCGTGCAAGATCGAGCTCCACCATCACTTCGGTCGTATGGGTAGAGTGCGTAACACGTCGGGCAGCTTACATAGGCATGGACTACGGGATCTAGATGCAAAGCAGAAATTACAGTCTTGGGGTCTTTCGGAAGGTTGTCTAGTGCTGATGCCGCTGGAGTGCCATTGAATTCAAGAATATCTTTCAGGCCGGCCAGATGTACCTGGAGTGCTCGTCGTGGCCCGAAATACAATGTGTGTAGGGTGGCCGATAGAAGATACGCTGCCCTGTTTGTAGGTTCCTGAGGACCCATTGGTTGAAAGTATACATCTGCGCGCTGTTAACTTCCCATTTCGCTTGCTATATAGAACTGACACTTGCCTGTGTGAACAATATTCTCTCGATCTGATGTGTCACCGCGTTGAGCGTGCTGTACCGTCCAATGAAGTGTTTTTTCATTATTCAGTCGATAGTGTGCGGCTTCCAGAAGGGCAATGACAGACGTGCGTTCTCTCGATGGCCTCATGTTTACGGCAGTAGACATGAGATAGGATAGTCGATACTCTAAGTGTAAAAAGGGGACGTTGGAACGCGACGCCTCTTTTAAAGCGTGATCGCCTTCATTGGGTTTCTGCCAGTCCATGCCAGGGTTCTCAAGGCCGTCCTTCGGATCCTTACGAAATACGAGAGGGTGGATAAGGGGGGCAACAGGATGTTTATAAACCATAGCTAGCTCCATCTCGACTAATCTCGCCCAATGCCTTCTTTCCTGAAGCCTTGATAGAGGCTTCAAGCTTGTCGAAAGGCGATTGGGTGCAACAGGCCCACTCGAACTTTTGTACAGTGCTGCCATTCGACGATCGTCTCGAGTGTGGTTATGCTTGGTCCCTCTTGTAACGTGCCTCCCTTTACCGATGCGAGTCTGAGTGTCCGGATCCCATACCGTGCAATGAGTTCGACATTTGCAGACAACAATCCGCTGCGAGCGACCCATTGATGGAGAATTAGGTGTCTATACTCAATATCGATCTACCTCAATTTATAATCATATTGATCCTCGTGTTGATAACAGAAGCTGATGGTACGGGATATATACATGTACACGTGTACATATGTTCTGTATACGCCATGGGTACATAGCTATAGCATGTATATAGTCGAGATAGTTTAGCTAGCGGATTTACCATCATTTAAACGTGACAATCGCTCCCGTTCCTCCCGGGCTGCGGCGAGGGCTTGCTCAAGTAGATCGAGTTTGAGACCCTTGGGCTTTACGTTCATACTCTTTAAAAATTCCTTCAATCTCACCACTGTCATTTCATGAATGTCGTAGTCAGACGGCGGCGATGCAGATGCTTCAAATTTGGACGGCGGTGCAGCTGACTGAGACAACTTCCGCGGTCTTACAGGACGTTTCAACGGTGTGTCAGGCAATCTACAGGCATGACCAATCAACAGCTTTCCGAGTGTGATTGAAACCCTACCTTCCATCATCGGATGCGTCAAACTCAATTACATTGGCTTCCACCTGGACACCAGAAGTAGTTGCTTCGTCTACGTTTACATCGATGCATGGGGATCCGTGAGAGCCCTGCACCTATGGATAGAGATTGGTAAGTCAATGGACAGGTGCGATGTCGTTGGCGGATCTCACGGGTTGAAGTTCATCTTTGAGGCGGGCATTTTCGTCTGTTAGCGTTTCGACTTCTTTGGCGCTGGCAGTGAGACGTGATTTATAGTCACGGATCTGGAGATCATCAATGCAATTGTTGGGCTAAAGAATGAATACAACAGACCTGAGACCGCGAGTCCCCCAGAGCCTCTTCCAATGACTTGACCTTCAGTGTTGTCAATGGTGTGCGGACCGTCAGAGCGAACAAACTGGGAGACAAACTTGGCTAATATAGAGTTGAATGTCGGTTTCTGCCTGCTCCAACTTCTTGTTTAACCTTGTGGCCTACGAGGATATTGATATTGCCTTGGTAATGAGAGAGACAGATAAAATTAATTGACAACAGACCTCTGTCTTCGCTTCGTCCCGTGCTTTCCGCACGTCTTCGATCTAGCGACAGGCTTTTTTATAACTGACCATTCGAAGGAAACCGTCGCACCTTCTGATCATACTCTGACAAGTCTTCTGCATAGCTATCGACGGTGGCCGTCAGGTCCTTGCACTATTCGAGCGGATGTTCATAGCAATGCGATCTAAACAACTAATGAAAGTCCTACCTGCTGCTCCAGATCGGCACGTATCTGTCGCATATTGCTCAACTTGAGGAGACATTGGTAGAGAGCACTAGGTGAGAAGACTTAGGACGTACCGTATTCACCAGTTCGTCATTTCTGCCCTTCAGAAATTTCCTTTCAACGCTTAGCCTCGTGGATTCCTCGACCATCGCTTTCGATGCCTCTGCCTGTGGCATACATAGTTTTTCAAATGGTAGTTCGTGAAAATAATAGCATCATATACCTCTGCGAGCCGAGTAGAAGTCGACTCTTCGCTAATAACTTCCGTGGCAGCATCTGTGCGTAGACGGTCGTTCTTTGGCCCTTATGATTTAGTGCGTTGTGGGATGGCAAGGTCGTTGTTTACCTCTCCTTCGGATGCATCAAGGGAAAGGCTTTTCGCGTCTAGCTCTGCGACCTTCCGCTTTATCTGTTTAATATACTCGAAATCTTGCTCATTTTGTACCCGGTATGGGATTACCTCTGATTCTAGCTGATCGACCTGGAGAGAGTGAGTGAAAAAACGAGCATGTCGAATATGACTTACTTTGTTTTTGTCCGATAGCTGAGTGACAAGCGTAAGAACGGATAGGAGGGCAGCAAGGTCCATTACTGAGGGCATCTTGACGCGTACGATCCACTGAATATTCATAGATGAATCTCTATATATATATGGACAATCTGATCACATGGCACACGCATACACAAAGGCATCTAACTGATCCTAAGGTCGTGTTGGTACAACAAAGGGAAGGATATATGAAAAGTTCCCGATATGAACAAGGACTTGGCGCGATCAATCCTCAATCACTCCGAGTTTTTTTCGTATCAGCTCGCTTCTGAGCTTCCCGTTGAGATTCCCGTTCCTTCTTTGACTGACTGTGTCTTGCGAGCTTGCGTTTCTGCGACTCAGAAAGGATCCAGGTTGGCTTGCCTTGATTCTTGGATAAGAAGTGGTCAAACATGGGGCTTGACTTTACGTGACAATCAGGATGAGGGATGCGGGCGGCGTCCAAGTCATCGATCCAATCTCTGGTAATGTCTTCCCAGTCTTTCTTGCGGTGCCAGACACGCTGGGTATTGCTATCAGCGGACATTGCCGAGTCTTCGTAACGAAGGATAAATGTGTCACCGGGGTGGGTTGTCCACACTGAGGGTATCAAAGGGACTGGGCTCTCCAGGCTCTTGATTAACGAAAGGTTGTCGGAGGAAGCGGTGATACAACGGAGTCTGTGCAATTTTTGGGGTGTGGTGTGATCTCGCGTTACCACGTTCCACGTGCAGTTGCGATAGGTGCAGCTGCTCGTGGAATCCACCTTGGACACTGACGCTAAGATTTCTTCTAAGGTGAGAGGCGCGCTTTCGGAGGGTTTGTTCCTTTGTACACGCAATCAGAGGATGCGATTAAAAAAAATCAAAAAAGAACATACTTTGATTGTCCGTCCGGGGTCGATGAGAGTGGCGCGCGCGCGAGAGATTCCCTCCTTTGTACACGCAATCGATCAGATTAAGCAATGGGAATGGATATACATATGAACTGTACTTTTTTGGCGGTTTGTCTGTCGAGGTAGAGACTCTCTCAATCTTGACACGGACCGATATAGGTTTGCGTGCTTCCGAGTTTGAATGCTTCGAAGATGAGGCCTGGTTTGAAGATGAAGCCTGGTTTGAAGATGAGGCCTGGTTTGAGGAGCCTTGGATCGGCGCGGGAGCACTTAAAATTCATTAGTTGTAATGAATAAGGTACGTAGAAAGGCGATACCGTATACCTTTGTGCGGAGGCATTGGATCCATGCTGAGAAATCGAAGGAGCGTCAGAAACGGGACTTATATTAGGTATGAATCAGTATAAGGTCATGAACACGAAAATCCGAAAACTAACGGAGGGACACCTAAAGCCACTTGCCCATCGATGATGCACGCAAGATGATCAGGCTTTGCGGAGAACACTGCTGAGTGTTTCGAGAGGATGGCGGAAGCAGTAGCGATGAAGTCGTCGCGATGGAAAGTTGAATGCAGCTGGGACAGTGTGTCCGCCAACTGTTCCATGGCCAGTTGTCCCGCACCGGTATTAGTAGAATAATCAGAGAGCAGATGCAGTATGATTCTTCGAGTGTCGTTGTCAATCAAGCCGCTAGTTGCCGCCGCCTTGCCTTTGGATTCTCTGCGGTAAGTCGTCGTATCATTGGGCTCCGATTTACGGAAATTCGTCGTTAAAATCTGAGTTATCACGTATATGTTAGACAGTGATCAATGGGTAATCATGGTCTACTGACGCTCGGCCTGTCGACGGCTGGGCTGCTGAGCCTATAATGGCTTTTGTGAACACTGGATGTAGACATGTTGATGAGGTGGGATATCCGAGTTAACTGAGTGTTGATGCAGCTACGTATACGTATAAAACATATGCATGGTCTATACTATCGACCTCCTAATCCGATCACGAAAACGTGCATCGATAGCATCTTGATTGAGTCGTGCCTCTGTGGTGTTAACCTTGATCATGAACATGAGGACCCTAATAATCAAGGCTATGTAGATAGATCTTGCTTCCCATCGACCATTCCATTGCTGTCAGCCGTGACACTGCAGGTTTGAAATGTACCTGTGGAGCGGCCACAATCGTGTACCGTTCTCCTTATATAGCTAGCTGATTTCTTTGTCCGAATTTGAAGGTTTTTTGCTTCGAGGAAATACAAATGTGGTTACATATATGGCATGGATCAAAACCCGCACCCAACCGGGGTGCATGACCATGCGCATCGCATTGCACGCACGCACGCGTAAGCGCATGCAATTGCAACCTATAGCTACACGTAGCCACAACATACAATGTCATCGACCGATGCGGCATCAACAATATTGATGTCTTGTATTTCAAGAAAACAACCTGATATTGCAATGCACCGTGCAGTTTTAAACATGTTGACGCTAAAATGATTATCTCTTCTTTCACTAGGGATCGCCTAGCGGTGCTAAAATACCTTACTTGCATTTGGGCTGGTGATGAAATTTACAGTAAAAGCACCTCGTCGCTTGACCTGCGGTCGAGCTCACTCAGTGGAAGAGGGCAATCAGAATTTAGTGCAATACAAGGAAAAATACGTATGACTGGCTACAAACATTTAGGGTACGGATCCGGAGCCATGTACCACAGAGGCAGCTGTGCCTGTTAAGAATCCAGACGAATTAATCAATGGGCGGGTTCCGGGGGGGTGACCCATGGCCAGCTGCTTTCCAAGCAAGGTAATGTCTACTTAGACTATGTGTCGCGTTTAACACATGCCGACTGAACCGAGGTCACATGATTTATAAGGAAATTTATTCTACCGCACGTACTATTAGTCTGTGTATGTATACTTATGAGTGGTAAATCTGTCAAAGTCGATATGTGAATGCCATGAAGTCAGTTGTGTCAGTCGTTCTTTCGTATTTACAAGGGTCTTCTACCATATCGACCGTCCCTCCAGCATCAGCGACACAAAATCTCAATATAGGACACCCTGCGCGACGCCGGCCGCCTAGGATGGTCTTTAATAAGGTATCGGTACTTGGAGTAGTGCTACGGAAGAGGAATCGTAAGCTCAGAAAATAACGTGCTACCTGGCGAAGGGCGAAGATTACTTACACCTCGAGTGCGAGCGTTGTTAACAATGGGAAGAGGGTTCGTCTCCCCTCAACGATCAAGAGTTCTGCTAGCAGATCACTTGGGTAGCTGAGTCTAACCTCCGTCACGTAGTCGAAGGAGTACAGGAAGCCGACCCAGGCCTTGGAGCACATGAAATCGCCATGAATAAGGTTCAATTTGGTGATTTGTTGGAATGGGAGTGCCGACATGACCGATATAAACTCGGATAGTTCGTCAATCCGAAATTGGAAGTGCAGGGGCACCATCCAGAAGCCAACATCGCCGGCATTCACAGGGACCGATGAATCGTGTACGACTTCCAACTCGTCTACGCTTGAAAGGGTCTGCCATACAACTGCGAGCAAAGCTTAGGACCGGCTCCGGGGGCGATCCGGAATACAGCAAACCAAGGTAGCAATCGCCTGGGAAGGAGAACGACGCTAGTATCTCGCCTATTGCTGGGCAAGAGGTGTTGATGTCCAGGAAGCGCAGCTGCGTCGCGATCGGTGGGTGCAGGAGCACAATCGTGCTGTTCTGATCGTGAGGTGATGTGGCCCATGTCAGCCAGCATGCTTGGAGCTGGAGGTCGGCGACCAGAGATGACAGAATGACCTCTGTGGTGGTCTGGACGATGTCCAGCTTCAGAACCGTCAAATTCGGAAGGAGTGGGATGCTTTCGACCATGATGAAGTTGGTCAAAGTGATCGTTGTGATAGTATGTAGCGAGTTCATCACAAATAGCCCTCTAGGTAGTGGCCCTGGTGTTCTCTTCATACCCAACTCGAGGCGTTTCAGATTTGTTAGGAATCGGGGGTTCAACTTAACTCGCATCTCCACCACCGCTTCATGATTTCTAAACGTCGCTTGTATGGCTTCAACCCGGTCCAACGAAAGGTATAGACGCTAGGGAATCGTGACGGTGTGAAGGGCGTGTATGCAGATAAGATCAAGGTTGTGATAACCAGCTCGTTTGACATGTGTCGCCTTTTTGGTTTCCGGCCAGGAAAGATCGACAATCGACCATAGCTCTCCACAACTAAGCGCTACTCTCCTCCATTGATAGGAAACCTGGGTGACAATCAACCACGGCTGCTGCCCCGAACCACCTCCCGTGGAGGCAAAGAGCGTCATCAAGCAGATAAAAATATGCCTGAGCATTTCGTCTGGTAAGTTGGCGCTCGGCATCAAGGTTTTGGGTCTAAATGGCGTTGATGAGTGAGAGGAGATACCGGTGTTGATGTCGTGAGAAGAGGGGAGTATCTGAGCAGTATATGTACCAGCAGGCAGCGCAATGGCGGGTGGCAGTCCTGCTCGGATATTGATGGCTTTGTTGAATCATCGAGGATGGTCAAGCCTTTGAATTGCTCAAAGGCCTCATTGCAACGAGCAATCGATATCTCTATATCTCTATATGTTATCTCTATACTTTACAGCTCATTGCAAAATCGTAGACACGCCCCAGAAAATTAGTGAAAGTTCATTGGCATACCAAACATGGAAATTTAATGACAGCCATGCGGGACTCTCCGAGGCGACCCCGTTCTCGACATAACCAACGTCCACACGATCTAACCAGCCTCCCACCAAGAACTTGACTATATTATCATTCCCTACAGTGCCCAGTACATTCAATACGCTTACAATGCTGACACTTGTTACGGCATGCCTTTCTACGCCGCCCTCCTTTGCACTCTGGGAATTCTTTGCCGCATTTCAGACACGAAGGTTCTTTCTTCCGCCGTTTGCGGGGTAAGTCGGGTAAGAAGGGGCTACTCGGTTGAAAATAGGTGCCACTGAGAACAGGACCACTCCCATGAGCGATGGTGGATGAAAGGATGGTAGAACTTGCGGCAAAATGGGCGAGGGGCATGCATATGCTCTTCAGGTCGCCTGTCGCTCGCAGAATATCTCTTGGCTCCCCATCGAAGTCTGTCGCGCTGAGGACCATATCGTTGATTTCCTCTGAATCACCTGGTGTACCGGTACCGGAGGCCTTGGTTTCCTCTGAGTTAACTGGCCACATGGGTGTATCGGAGTCCGTCGCGGTGAAGATCAGATCATTGGCTTCCTCTGAGTCAAGCGCTGTACCGGAGGCCGTCGCGGTGAAGATCAGATCATTGGCTTCCTCTGAGTCAAGCGCTGTACCGGAGGCCGTCGCGGTGAGATCGTTGGCTTCCTTTTGATCTGTGTCAACCGATGTACAGGAGGCCGTCACGGTAAGGACCGGATCGTTGGTCTCCTCTGGGTCTGCCGAGGACGGATCAATATTAATCTGCAATTCTGACAGTTGTATGCCGTCATCGGAGGGTGGCGCTCTAGTCAAAAAAAACTTTGAGTACAGTTAGCAGCGGGAAGTTAAACACCTACTTCCGCTTGAGATTGGTAGATGAAGGGGATAACAAGTCGTCCATGACCGTGACTGACATCCATGCGTACAGCAAGAGCCACGTAAATTCCAAGCATTCGTGTATCGTCTCGCAATTGCGGAAGGCCGTTGCTACCTGAGCACATCGTTCCAAGCTCTGAGGAGACACAAAATCAACTGCAATTTTGATGCAGGACGTGATGTTGGACACCTGGGGACATATATATCATAAATAAGAAAGAAGGGAGAAGAAATGCATACCTGGTGGGCACACCCTGCTGGAATGAAGACACAGTCACCTTGATTTTGCTCGAACGTGAATGGTTTAATGCCTTTGGTTTCCAAGACGTCCAGCAACTCGGGCGTCACATACAGCTGATGCGAATTAATGGGGTCGGCGAAGTCGCAATGATGTTTCAAAATTTGTCGGATCGCATCTGCGTCTTCGCTACGGAAAATGTGCCACAAGGCCCTGCCAGATGCCATGATGTTTACAGCGTCTGCCATATCCATATGCAAACGAGTACTGCCGTGGTGGTGGTTGTCATGCTTACTCGCAGTTGCAGCGTAGACCTTCGGACCTATATACGCATTTGCTATCAGTCATCTTCATGTTTCCAAGAATCTGATTACACATTACCGATGTCCGGTCTGCAATCGTATTCCAATGGATACATGGCCGCCAGGTTTAGTGGACCATCGTCGTAGGTGTACATCGGGACAGGGAGAGCACTTTTGAAATCACGAGCTAATATCGGTGATTTATCTTTGAATAGCATGTCTTCTGGATAGTCCTACATATAGGCTGTAATGAAGGCGTAGGTAGACGATGAAGGCGTAGGTAGACTCACCTTGAGCTTCAAGGAAGGCCCATCTACCGTCTTTGATTTCCCCAAGTTCTGCAAGAATGTATTTACTGTCGTTCTCGTTACACGATTTGTTTCGCAGTCGACAATGTCACAAGCGTCGTCTCCAAGAAAAGAAGAGAGCCCCGTTGGAGACCAGTCGTACAATAGTCCAGGCGCTCCACGAACCATCAATGGCAAGCCCTGGGACCAGATGATCTCGAAATCGTCTTGGGAGCATTCACCCTCTATGACATGGATGCCGCTCTCCGTAGTAATCCGAGCGGTATTAATCACCTTCGCCAGCGGGGCACTACCTGCAGAGGTTTCGAGGCGATTTCGTGGCATGCATCTTAAGTCCTGGCGCAGACGTCGAAGGTCGGGAATGGACATCATCGATGCAAGCACCATTGGGGAGCGCTCGCAGCGATCGTCGCATAGCGGACTAGACGAGTGGCATGTCAAGCAGCACATTGCGCCGCAAAGCTGGCAAATCCAAGCTACTAGCCCCATAGTCCACTCACAGCGATCTGCCACTTAACATAAGAATCATGACAATCCCATGAACCTGACGCAGCATACCACATGTAATCGCCATGCTCAAGGACTTCTGTATTGGGACTATGGATTCCTCGGTCGAGTGCTCCTTAATAGCCTCCAGCGCCTGTGAGACTACTGGAAGTAAAAGTGGAGCAATTGCAGACTATATGTGGTCAGTGACAACGAACTCGACATCGAAGTGAACCCACTTTCATCATGCCGACGTGCTGACGGGTCATTCGAGGGTTGAAAATGCGAGGGAAGTCAACGTCAGGTCGCGTGCTTGCGGATGGATACCAATTAGTAAAATTCCCTCCCCTCAGGTCGGGGAGGCATAGCGAGTCCCTCGCGATCCTTCTCGTCCCTAGGGTGAAATGAGATTGAGATCGCAGCCTGCATAGAAATCGGGCAAACCTTTGAATCGACATAAATCTGGGTGAGCGCCCGCTCGACATTCCAGGCACTTGGGAAGGGTTTTTTTTTGCTTTGAGTTTGCGGGAAACTGGGCACAAGGGCAATCTTGAAGGATCCATACGTCCGCTTGGGAGTCTTCTTCGAAGTCAGTTAAGTCAGACAAAATATCTCCGTCGTCCAGCATCTGTGAAACTTTGTAGAAAGGACTACACGGCCAAGATTAAACTAAGTGACTGACTATATATGATACTACTAGACCTATGTGTTACGCACGATAGAAGTTTGCGAAGGAGGAAAATGTCAAAGGAGATTGCGGCACAAAACGAGATTGTTACAGGCACAAGTTTGAAGATATTTGTATCAGAGAGGTTTTTCTTTTTATTACTGTTCTTTTTAAGCTTGCTACATGACGGAACTCGAACCCACTTCCAATTTCAACTGTCAAACTCTGACATTGGCACTGAAGCTATTTTACATCCATTTGTACCTGTTAAGATATGCATCACATTAATGTGCGTTGACCGTTACATGCATGTGTGTATAATTAGATGTAATTATAATCGGGTGTCTAATAGACTGGTAGTTTAATGCAAGAGGCGAAAAAACTTCTGCCGTGTTACCCTGAGTCTTTTTGGGCGAGACCGACGCGGGGGATGCCGACTGAGCAAGTCACATGATTTACGATAAGATCAGATCCCCTTGCTTAAGACGGTCAAACAAAATGTTCCTCATTGTTATGCCCTGTTTGCTTATTTTCTTTACAAGCCATTAACCTTGCCGCTGCGAGAATAGACGCCTAACCCCTGTTTTCTGGTAATGATGCCTTTTGTGTCGCCGGCGATGGAGACAATTCAACGACATTGGATGTGAGAAGGCGAGCCACGGGTCGTAAAATAGTTTTTCAGTATGGGGAAGTCGGCTATGGATGCGTTAATCATTGAAGAAAAGGGATTGTCCTGGTATTTTGTGACAATAATATAGCCTCGCCAGGCTGATCTCTCCTTGAACGCAGTTCCTTGAATCTCGCGGAGGAGCCTGTTGGGAAGAATATAATGTAGGGGTGGGTGAACTTGCGGTTCATGCCATCCAACGCCTCCACCAGCTGAAAGAATTCACGTTATCCAAGTAATAACAACTTTAATTTCAAGAGGCAAGCAGACAACTGTTAATCGGTGGCCAGTTGCCAAATCGTCATTCTGTTAGCAAACCACAACGACATCGTCTCAGAACTCACACACACGAACATACATTACATACTTAGCACAAGCGTAACATCGGTACACTGTAGGAAATCAATACTTATCACAAACGTACCATCAGTATACTGTAGGGAACTTTAGATAGTTACAAATGATGTACGTAGTATAACATGGCAACAAATATTATAATTTCTGAGCGCACTCCCAAGGCCGGCGGCCGGCGGCGACGCGCACATGAACAACATGGATTTTTTTGGGAAGGAGAAGAACTGCCGTCAATAGAGGCTGGGTATGATTCACGGGCAATATCACGAATAATGCATCATGATGGTAAATAAACCTATTATAAATAAGAGGTAGTGATGAATATAGGCGCAGGACGGTAGTACTTAAAAGGAATGATTGTATCTGCTGTTTTTGCTTGCGAGGAAGCGGCAGGACTTGGGTAGATGGCGTCGTCGAGATCGATGTTTTGACTCTCGTACGCATCAATCCCAGTCCGTGCCTTCTTTGAGGGAATACTCGCGGTTGATGGTGAGCTTTGTCGCTTCGTCAACGGGGACTTTGAGTCACACAGTGATAGTAGCTAGATTGATTGACCTGTGCTAAATAAACCCAATAATGAGGAAGGGAATTGCTGAGTATACGCGCGTGCACCAGCCTTAGCTTCAGTCCCGCCCTCAATCCCACATTTTCGAGCAAACTATGCACAATTTCAATGTTAAGCTCACACGGAGTCGTGAAGCGACTTGGGACACTTGTTTAAAATGTCTTACATATAGTTCCTACTACGTACGCGAACATGATGGTAAGAAAGCAGAAAAGAAAAACCCGCGTCACAGCCGACGGTGTGATGGGCCAAAGTGACCCGGCGATAGCCGACTTCAAAAGTCACATGAGTTGTAGATAACAGACTTCCCGATATAGATATTGAGGATAATCAAAATACCATCGCCGAGGGAAGCCTGAAGATAAGATGAAGGAAAATCAGGATACCATCAGGATAACCTCGACGAGGGTATCCTGATGGTAATAGGATTATCTTCAGCCAATCATCTGGCGTGGAAATCAGAAGGTATTCTGATTTCCATCGTCGATGGTAATTAGAAGATAACCGGAAGATATTTAGATTACTATTTTCAATAACTTCTGGCTGCCATCGCAGACGGTATTTTGATTATCCCCAATGGAGTAAATGAGAATATATTGTAATTGTTATTTACATTTACATCTTAATACCACTGGTGATGGGAACAAGAAATTATTTATATTAATCTACAAGCTAACTTCTGGATTCCCTCGGT
Source organism: Pleurotus tuoliensis (assembly GCA_036872985.1). Lineage (NCBI taxonomy): Eukaryota > Fungi > Basidiomycota > Agaricomycetes > Agaricales > Pleurotaceae > Pleurotus > Pleurotus tuoliensis. The sequence goes on from JAYMDH010000002.1 coordinate 3,800,788, forward strand.
GAGGTTATGGGCTTATGCCCGCAGTGAAAGGGACAAATGACTATAGGCGGGCTTGGTGGCGCTCGATCAGTGGCCCTGATTTTATCCAAGTATTTGCGGAATTCCGGACTCCTAGACCACCTTTGATTTCGCGGACCATTGTACTTTCCAGGGACCTATATCGGGTGCTTCGGCGAAAACATAAAGCCATGACATGCTTATTGTAGATAATGAGCCGTATATTACAATTCAATATACTAGAAAGGAAGTTTCATCTCGTATGCTTATGTAATTCAATGACAATCGTCGGATAGTTGTTCACATATGTGCAGAATCCTGATAACACCCATGAAGAAAGATGTAAACAGCAAATTAGTATACAAGCACCGTCTGTCCTACGGACGCTGTGTGAGACCTTTCTGCTAACGTAGGGCTTCTGCTAACAATGTTTATGTCTACTGTAGTAGACTGGGAAGTATGTCACGTAGCGCTCAGTGGAATCTTATCTGATCTAATCTCTACTGCTCGGCGTCTAAATCATATATTGGGCTTTGGGCCGACGAGTCCGAGTCTCGCAGTTCAATTATGTCTTCCATAGCTTTGAAATTCTTGTCCGTCCCAGCCGTTGCGAAGCATACTGCTACGATCATATTTGTCCATGCAAGGATTCAGTTTCCTCCAGAAGTGCGCCAAGCTCATCATCTCTTATAGGGCCTTGGAGACACTGGCTATGGCTGGGAACCTGTTGCTGACGACGCAAGCAGTGATTCCGCTCTCCAGCATATAAAGTGGATTCTTCCACATGCGTAAGCAAGACATCTTCATCATTCTCATCATCCCCCAGACAATGTGCCATATAACATAGCCCGATTAAACCTGTCACGGCGAACATGGGTATGGCAATGCAAAGTTGGTGCGTGTCCTTCCTGTTTCCATTCTATGACTGCACAACGATCTCATCTGAATCTCTTACTTAGGTTCGACATCAAGGCCTTCGGTGCAGGTTTTAGCCATGGTGAAGACGAGAAGGGGATGCTAGAGACTGTCAGGTTGCTTCAAGGCCTCATTGACGCGGAAGTGGCTGCTGGCATCGACCCCAGTCGAATCATCTTGGGTGGTTTCAGCCAAGGCGCGGTGATGACCTTGCTAACTGGGCTAACCACACCTACCAAGCTGGGTGGCTTGGTCGTTCTGAGCGGCTGGCTTCCGCTGAAGGAGAAGATAAAATCGGCAAGTTTATATGATCTTTCATCCACCTCATTGATTGACAAAATGTAGATGATATCCCCTCACGCAACATCGTTGCCCATATTCTGGGGGCACGGAGAAGCGGACCCTTTGGTCAAATTCGAATGGGGCACCTTCTCCCGAGACTTCCTATCCACGGAAGTTGGCATTGCTTTAGCATCGTCGAAAACAGATGCCAAGGGTCTCAATTTCAATGGATATCGTGGTTTAGTCCACTCGGCTAGTCCTGAGGAAATAAACGATGTCAAGGCTTGGTTGAAGAAGGTTATACCTGGTAATTAAAGTGGATTTTGCTAGGTGCCGAGGGCTGCGGGATTAACACCGTCTTGAATTTAGTTGCGTACATATGCTTTACATTCGTTGTATTATTTTGGAACCTCATGGAGGTTTGTGGACATGAAGAACGGTGTGGATGATGTAGAATCGTCATATTTCTGTTAGGCTTCGTATAAAAAGTCGTTAACTTTCTGTGAAGAGAGATGTTCCAAACGAATCATCTCTCGGATGCGGTGTCAAGTTTTCCCCGCTTTACCGCCTTTATCACTGAAGAAATTGGCTAAGATCGTCTCGAGCTCGAGGGAAGCAGTGACGTAGATCACTCACGGCTCCGGAGCGGTGTGCTTCATTATTGTCAGTTTGCCCGCTGAAGCAGCTGAGACCATCTGTTGCTCTATTGACTTGTTGATCTTGGCACTGAGGGCCTGTTCAAGCAGCTTCAGCTGATTAGCGTACTATCGGCATTGATTGTACAAACTTTATGCATGGCGGCTTGCTTCACAAGGATCGCTTTTTTCGGAGCGACATATTTTTTCCCTTTCTTTGTGTTTGCGGCGGCTTTGGCAGCATGTCTAGATGAAGATGCTTTGGCCTGGAGCCCTTTGGTCTTGCCTTGTACCATCTCGATTTCTAGGGTGCAATTCGTGGATGTAGGTTTGGGTGGTTGTGGTGAGCGCTTAACTCAATAGATCACCTTCGACACAGCCACCGCCTTAAAGTTGTTTCCCCAACCTCAGTCTGTCACGAAATTTCCCATATTCGCGTTGCACCCTCGGAACGCAGTGCCCACTGGCGAAAGTGTTGTTTGCCCAGAAAGCCACTCGAACGGTGGCCCTGACTTGAACCACCGTCGCTGGGCAGTTGGTTTGCTTGCCACCGACCAACACAATGTCAGGAGGATTGCAAGTGAGTGCAACGCTTGAGTCTCGAAGTGCCTTATTGACTCCTTTGTAGCCACGGATTCGCCATGTATCCTCCATTCAAGTCCGCAACTTCTCCCCATTCCCCACACGAGACACGGTTGCTTCAGCACTTACTCAACCCGCTGAACGGTCGCAGTTCACTCTCCATGGTCATCTTTCAGATGACTCCGACCTTACTTTGAATAGAAGGCGAAGCAGGAAGATATCGTTGAGCTCGATTAACTCTGCGCATACGATAAGGTCAGACGTTGGCGGAGATGCGAATGTGGCAAATGGTTCACCAAGCGAAGCAAGAGGCCGGAAAGGCAAGGGTGTAAAGGTCGGTTCCCCGGCAGGTGCATCCCCAATTCCAGCTACTCTTGAGCAGAGCTCACCCTCTCGACCTGGCCGTACTTCTGGATCGGCACCTACCATTAGACCGCGGCGTCCCCGCACAACATCTAACATTTCTACCTCGTCCGCTGGCAATGTAACGGGTGCGCTGTATCCGCCGGCCGTAATTCCCTCCTCAGCGGCCTCGGGTTCTAAGTCGCTCTCCACGATGTTGCCAGACAACTCACAAATTAGCCTCGAGAAGGTCATAAATTCCCGACTTGTGGAGACATTCATTACCATTACTGTTCCACCCACCATCCCAACTCTAGACGCGGGACATACCCCCACTGCGTCCAGTTCGCGTCCGTCGACTCCGCTTGGTTCTCCTTCTCCGAAAGACAAGTCCCGTGTTACCCCCAGGCAGGCGAAAGTACCGAACGGTGTTGCCACGAGAAAAGACCCGAAGTCTATCCTACCGAATATGCGCACGTCGGCCCGCTCTGTGGCCAAACCCAACGGCAAAGCGTCTACCTCCTCACACAAGGCTTCGTCATTATCGATAGATGCGCATTCCGGCTGTACTTTTCCTGCAGCAGCCGCTTCCACCCCCAATTACTTCTCTGATATCCACCGGCCCTCAACAAATCCTGTTTTTCAGACCGAACAATTCGCAGAGTGGACTAACTTAAGCGGGACGGAGCTTAATATCCAAATGTGGGCTAAGTCTGCTAAGGTCTCCCCACGGAGTACACTCGTGGAGGGCAAAGGCAAAGCGAAACAGCAAGATGAGCCCTTGACGAATTCGGAATGGAAAATCTTCCAAGAATGGGAAATTAATCTCAACTATCTACTTCCCCTTCCATCGGAGGTAGGGCGTCCTCTTGGTCACTTGAACCATCCACTAATAATTTCTCCAGGTCAAAGATAACACTGAACTACTACCCCCAAATACGCTCGTATTCTTGCTCTCGCCCCCTGGTAACTATTACTACATCCCTCCGGCGACACCACGTGAACGATCATCGTCTCCTTCCGCGGGTTACAATTCCGATCCTGAATTTGAAGTTCGCCAAATCCAACAAACCAGCGCGATTTCGCCGCCTCTGTCAGCTCATCCGTCCGAAAGTACCGCCCCATCTCGACGACGGCACCGCAAACAAACTGACGATGCACACGATGACTCGGCGAAGACAGCGAAATGGCAGGATCTGTTCAAGTGTGTCCTATCGCTTGCTCGTCTCATTAGCACTTCTAATACACCATGTAGACTAGTATCTCTCCAGTCTTGCATCATTGATACGGAAGCGTCACTAAATGAAATTGTATCAAACCTTGAGGCATCGATAGACTCGGATGTCCTCTCCAAACTAGTAAGTCAGCATCTTCGTTCCAATCCACTTCAATCCACCACGCGGGTCCCCGTGCCACGCTTTCCTTTCTATCAAATTCCGTCCTTCGGTGCCACATGAACTCAATGACTGAAAAGAAACGCGAAGTGTCGGAGCGAGAAGCCTGGGTTGATGATCTAAGATCCAGTTGCGGCTCGTTGAGGAGACAATCCGACGAATGTGAGTAATGCCAATCCATGGCCGGGCGAACATAGCATATGCTTTTAATTTGGCTCTAATAGTACGATATCAACTTCGCGCACGGCGTAAAGCGCTGGAAGACCGTCGCAATATCCTTAATGCCGCGAAAGAACGGCTCAAGGACGATATCGTATCGTACAGCGACGCTGCAATGCAGGTCACAGAAGAAGAGTTAGTACATTTCTTTCTTTTATTTGTGTAGCTTACGGACTGGACTTACTACAGGCACCATCTACAGTCTCTCCGGTCTCGGTTTGAACCTACTCGGACATTCCTCATATCCACGCTAGCGTCAATTTTTCCTATCGAGCTTTCCTCTCCTCCTGATCTTCTGTATACGATACTTGACGTGCCACTCCCTATTCCTCTGGGAAACAACGACCCTGCCCCTCCGCTCTTCCTACCCAGCCATAAGGATATCAACGAGGATGCCGTGGCCACTTCCCTCGGATATGCAGCGCAGGTGGTGCAGCTACTGGCTACCTATCTCGGTAAAGGCCTTGTTTATCCCATAACTTGTATAGGCAGCAGGAGCTTAGTGCGCGACGGAATTTCTGCTATGGTAGGCCCGCGGATGTAAGTGGCTGAGCTCCCAGTTGTGTATTTGTGGTGCACGTACTGATAACGACATATTGCAGGTTCCCCCTTTTCTCGAAAGGCGTCGATACGTATCGCTTTGAATACGGAGTGTTCTTACTCAATAAAAACATCGAAATGGTAAGTTAAGGACATCTGGCTGTCTTCTCTTGCTCATGATTTAACTAGCTCATGGTGGATCGTGACCTACGTCCAGTCGATATGCGACATACACTCCCAAATCTGAAGAACTTGTTACTTACACTGACGTCGGGCGACGAAACACCACTTCGGTAACATTTATTTATTCTTCGCAACGTTAGCAGCCGCTTATCCCAATCCGTTTCAAAATTCAGGAACATCCATCGGCCGCCTTCCTCAGTAATATCGATATCGAGTTTAGAGTCCCCTCCGCCTGAGTCTCCATCCGGAGTGGATGGAGACGCTACAGTCGGGGGCACGACTCCAAAAGCTTCCACTCTCATAGAACTACCCGCCGAAAATACTACACCGCCTGCAAGTGGTGCGAGCACGCCGACGGTACCAGCGTCCCTGAACGGTACTGAGAAAAAGACTCGGCCATCATATCTGAGCCTTGCACCCTTGTCGAGTTTCCTTAGGTTGCACCTCCCATCAACAAGTGTCAACAAGCCCACACTGAAAGAAATCTTTGAACCCGGTTCCTCGACGCAGGATGGTGACGACCTTTCCGCGCATCCGAACCCAGAAGTGGCCGGGGAGCAGTCGGATTCGAGTGAGGATCGCGAGGACGTCGATGCGGATGATACGCAGGATGAAGGGGATCGCAGGACTATACGTGGAGCCCCCGTAGGTTTAGGCATCGAAGTAAATGGAGCAGATAGTAAGGAGCCAGAGGGCTTGGGGAGGGGCATCGTAGCGACTAGAGCAAGCGACAAGATGGAGAAAGTTGTTCCGACCACACCTTCATCGACGACGCAACCTGCGCAGTCGGCTTGACTATTGACGTGTATTACTGGTCTCTAAGCCAGGTTAACCGTATATCCTTTCGGTCCCCGTCGGGCCCGCCTAGTCGTTTCGTTTCGTTCTATTCTCACATATACCAATCCTACATGCATCTACACTTTTGTACGCGAAGGACCATCATTGATCAATATCACCACGATCGAAGTGCCGTCGAGGATGGATCACTGCGAATGATTGCTCATGATGCGCATTGCATATGTAAAAGTTCAACGTCTGATTAGCAAGTCGGCCCCTTCCGTGTTTGATGTTTCCGAGACCACATGGGTGTACTGGGTCTTTACAGTCGACGGTGACCGATGGGATCATTCGATGTTTGATTGTCCCATGTTATCTGGGCCGAGCTTGCAACGGCCGATGTGTATACACCGTACACGAGCATCTATATTCATGAGCTATCAGCACAATGGAACAATGTGTCTAATAGACAGCTATCCTCAAGGCCTCATCACATAAATTCGCTACGCCGAAATCGTTGTGTATCATTCCTTGAACGCCTAATATTTTTCAAGGCCAAGTAAATCGGGGCCTGATCAACGTCGTGCGCCAGTCGTTAGTCCTGAATCTCTGCCGACCAAAAGCGCGAGTCGCGACCAACATATAGTAATTGTCGTGCTTAGATCCTTCTCAGAGGGTTCCGTTGTCAAAATTATGCCAGCTACTAACTCGATATGGTGAGTTGATCGAGTCGGTACCAGGAACAGTGCAACCAAAAAGCACCAGTGGAGGCAAAAAATTAACAGATCTAAGTGACCAGGGTAGCGCTTCTGTTACTTCCTTCGCTAATGTGTATCTGAGCTCGCCGTCTGTGATGCTCGTGGCATAGCAACATAGGGAAGAGTGGTACAATACTCACGTAACTAAATTATTATATTATTATAACAGATAATAATGGTGGACCCAGTTGCCATGTACTAACGAAAATAAAGTACACAACCTTGCAGTATATGTACGATAGCCTTCATTGTTCACCTCTGAATTTGACCAGCGTACATAAGTGAAATATGTGAAAGTGGGGGAGGGTTATTGATACGTTCAAGGGTGGACGGAGTTGTAAAAAGAAAGGGATTTCTGCCGTGGGAGTTTCGTTATTCAGGGACCAGAAGGCCAGACTACGCACCCAGTGACCGTCCCCATATAATACTCTTCCATACGCTGAATCTCCCAACTCTTCAGTTAGCCTCATTCTGAAGTCTTTAAAAGGGTCTGTCGCTCTGCCTTCCCTTCTCGCTCTGCTTTCACCCATTGCTTTCGCTGCTCAGCCTATATCTGCCGCATTGTACCAACAGTCCTTAATAGAACGGGCTCAAAACTTGGTCAGTTCCCTCGATGTTCGATGGCAACGAGGACGCTAACAGTGCAGCCACCATAGTATCCTTGTTTCAGGCGTTATCTTACTCATTCGCTTTCTGTTCTGTCATTCCTCGTTCTGGAAGAAAACCGCCTCTTTCGGATAATAATCACTCAGAATGAACGCCTCGTCTTTGGAAAATGGGATTGCGTCCTCTGATAATCGTTCTGCTTCCGACGATAGGAAGCAAAGCCCCCCTGCGTTCTTAGATCTGGCAGACTCGGTACGTGTAGTCTCTATACTTGGTGAAAGCGCCCTACTCCCCATCACATTGCGCGAGTGGCCGTTCTTTACTTTATTTTTTCCCGGTCGTTCGGGATGATGATTATAGCTAATGCTATCGATTTGTAGCGGGTTGAACTCAAGCGTCTCGAGCATGAGAGGCAGCGCCTTCTCCAACGCAAGTTCTTCGAGGATCAAATGCGTGCGTTGGAGGTGCAGCAGGCGCAGGAATTGCTGAGCATCCCGTACGACCCATCCGTCAATGGTAACAACTTCGCCGTCTCTGCCCCCACAACGCCGCCCCGCGTTAACGCAGTTCTCAACGGCGACGCTAGCCATGGATATCGTTTGGGTCGGCAACTGCCTTTGGACGCTGAGAGCCTCTCGCAAGCAGTGGGGACTGCAGTTGCTGATAAGCGCAAGTCGGTCACTTACGCACCCTCGGTCAACCTCTCGCCCGACCTTGCGACCACGACCAACGGGTTCACACGGAATCCCGGTGCTAAAAGCATGCCTGCTAGTCGCCGAACGTCCGCTAGTAGTCACGATGAAGAATTGGCTAGTCAACTGCAGGGACTTTCTTTCGGTGGCGATCGCTCCAACAGAGCTTCCCCTGTTCCAGGATCTATCTCCACCTCCATTCTAGCCAAGGGAAGCAGCCGGTTCATGGACGATGAAGGTGCCCGATACGCTAGTACCTATAATGCTGGCATGATGTTGGATGAGCAGCTTGACCAAGAGATGCACAGTACGTCGCGCCACTGCCAAACCTTTGCTTGATTTTTCGTGACACTAATCCTTGTTTGGTAGATGCGATGAGACACCTCCCTACTTCTGATGAGGATAAATTTGGCAACTCGTATCCCCAGAAGGTAGATCTGAATGAAATGCGTGATGATTTTTACTGATCCTGGTCCCTCTGCGTAGACATCATCAGCAGCTCTTGACCTCGCTCACATCTCGCAGTCAACGTCTCCTCAGGCATCGTACTCTTCTCGGTCAGCGGAGCCACGTGAGAAATCATCCGAATGGCCACCTTTCCCAAGCAACCCTCGTGCGCCCGAAGGGCTTTCATCTCGCAACGAACGTCGGAATGTCACTAGCCCCAATGTTCCGTTACACGACATGAAACTTGCTGGAGTGGTATCTGCATCGGCAACGCCCCTTCTGCAGCAACATTCGCAGTCTTCTCTTCTACCATCGTCTCGTCGTGGATCTCCACCTTCTTTCTTGGATACACTTGCATCTACTCGATCCGTCCCTGCAACGCCGCTAGGTATCCCTAGTGCGGTGCCTCACATTCTCAAGACCCCGGGAACCCCACGCACTCCTGATACAGGAGTATTGAGTGCTCGCATTACTTCGCATGGTTCTTCCTTTGGTGACCATAGCCCCATCAGTGCAAGCGACCTAGGTGCTTCGTTGTCCCGCCTTCCGTCTGGCCAGTTTGATGGTAGCTATAGTCCTAATGGCTCGGCCCTTGATGACTCCATGCAGGTATGTCAAATTTCAGAGGTTTTTGTCTATTCCACGAGCTAATCACGCCACGTAGTATGGCGTTGATTCCATGTATGGTATGAACGGCGGGGCGTACGGGCGTGCCACCTCTGCGAACAGCACGAAGAGTGGTTCAACGGCATTGTATCACCACAATGGCTCGCGGTATGGTCTTAGTGCTCCAGCCAGGCCTAGTGTCAGTGGCCCAGATAGCAAGATGGGTGGGCTTCACGGCCCTAAACACAAGCGCGGAGACATCGACAGGGAATGTAAGTTCTTCCGTCGCTTATTCCCAGCACAATCAATTAACGCGGACCCCAGTCAACCGCTTTGCAGGCACTCGATTGGAAGACCTCCAAGGGGAAATAGCGACTATGTGCAAGGATCAACACGGCTGCCGCTTCCTACAGAAAAAACTGGAAGAAGGCGTACCAGAGCACCGGGATATGATCTTCCGTGAGACTTTCAACCATTTCCCGGAGCTAATGACTGGTAAGCATATCTATGACAAATCGTTCGCATCCATTTTGGAGGCTAATTTTCTTTTGCTACCTTAGATCCATTTGGTAACTACCTCTGCCAGAAGCTCTTGGAGTATTCTACGGATGAACAACGCAACTTGATTTGCGAGTCCGTCGCACAAGACTTAGTCAATATCTCACTCAACATGCACGGAACGCGCGCTGTTCAGAAGATGATTGACTTCCTCTCCACTCGACGCCAGGCAAGTCTCGTAATAGTTGTATCTCACCTATCCCACTTACAGGACTGCGCAGACTGATCACCGATACAATGCTCAGATCCACTCTATCATTCTTGCGCTAAGCTTGCATGTCGTTGTCCTGATCAAGGATTTGAACGGAAACCACGTTATCCAGAAGTGCTTGAACAAGTTGGCCCCAGAAGACAATCAAGTGCGTCCATTTCTAGGGCAGCAATCGCCGTGTTTGCGTCATGTTTCGACTAGGTGCTGATTGTGCCTTTCCTGCTCTTTGTAGTTCATTTACAACGCTGTTGCGGCAAATTGCGTCGAGGTTGCTACTCATCGTCATGGATGCTGCGTTCTTCAGCGCTGCATCGATCACGCCTCGGAGACCCAACGAATTCAGCTCGTCAACGAGATCACTTTCAACGCCTTGACACTCGTCCAAGACCCTTACGGCAACTATGTATGTCGACGTCTTTTCGCGTGGAAGACATCGGCTTATCCCGCTATCAGGTTGTCCAGTATATCTTGGACCTCAACGACAGTCGTTTCAGTGACGCTGTCATCCGTCAGTTCCAAGGCAATGTCTGTGCCCTGTCCGTTCAGAAGTTCAGTTCGAACGTTATCGAGAAATGCGTCCGTGTTGCAGAGCATAGCACGCGCAAGATGTTGATCGAAGAGTTCCTGAATCGTTCGCGTTTGGAGAAGCTTCTCCGTGACTCGTATGGTAACTACTGCGTACAGGTCAGTAGCTCATGTGTTTCACGTACGGTTTCATCGTGCTGACTAGCTGTAGACTGCTCTCGACTACGCCGAACCGAACCAACGCGCACTCCTCGTCGAAGGCATCCGACCTGTCCTTCCCCTAATTCGCAATACACCATACGGCAAACGCATTCAGAACAAACTGCAACGTGAGCAGATGGATCAATTACACGGTTTCAATCAACAGGCGCTCACCATGGCACTGGGCAATTCAGGTATTGCCGGACACGGCGCAGCGCGCCACGTTTCTCAGGCGATGCACCCTTCGGCGGAGCTCTATGCTACACAAAACGGCATGTACCAGATGCAGCAAGGGGCCGCGTCGTATAGCCCCGTCCATTTGACGCCGCAGATGCACTCACTCCAAGCGCAGGGCATCGACGGCTATGTCCTTCAAGGCGGGTCCCCGCATGCCTCTGGGCTTCCCGCGCCTGCTCACCTCGGGGGATTCTCGAACTCCTTTGCAGGCGTAAGCCCCTTCGCTGGTGTTGGCCTCGCTGGCCCTATCGCTGATCCGTACCAGAGGTCCTCCTTTGCCTACGGCATGTAAAGTGATCATGCTTGACACCCCTCGGCTCGCGGCTACAAAAACGGCACAGACACTGACATGGCCGTACTCGCTCTCCCAACCCCTCTTCGTCGATCGTTAATCAACAATCGCCGATTATACCACTCGTTCATATCGACCCTACCTTACTCGACGCAGTCATTGCTTGATATTCCGCCATTTCCTCAAGATTTCGGTCCTCCCTCGTACTTTGACTCCCCTTTTATTGCTCTCTCGCTCGATCTCTCTATTCGTTCGGACGGTCCCAATTGTATCCGAACAGTTGACTTCAGCTATATCATACCCCACACCATGCATTGTATTCTTCGCAAGCATTAACTCTCGTCATCAAAATCCTCTGCCTCTATCTACCTTTACACCGCTTTTATAACCTCCTTCCCATCCCGGACACGTGATGTTTGCCACCTACGCTTTCATGCTTCAATTGTGTTTTTATTCGCCTCATTCAAATTGTTTGTTATATAAAAATCTTCTTGGCCATTTGTACAGGTTACTTTCATTCAACTCACAAAACCATACATATACACCTATGACGCCCGCCTCCCCATCCCCCTCTTATACTCGCACGCAGTCTGTCTGTCTAATACTAGCATCTCCATGTCCTTGCCGCATTTGCACTATTGCACGCCATCATTTTGTAGTTATTGTCCCCCTCCAAACTACCTTGTATAAAGTGGCTTTATTTAGATTCGTAGCCAAATTGGATTTGCTGTGTCGTTGGATTCATCCGTTGGGGTATTCGTACAACTGAGTGCGCAGTGTAAACCTGGTAATCAATGAATCGCGACTCTGATACTCGCGATTGATGAAGCGAATGAACTCGGAAGATCGACGGATGTGGGATTTGGAGACTCGCGCATAGCATTTCATTTCACAGTGATGGATGCATACAGGAAGCCATTCTTTGGCCAAAGATAATGTAGAGAAAGACGACAGCTTGGGAAGCGAGCGCATGGACGTATATTTATCGGTTCTGAACGCAAAGTACTCTGAGTTGGGGGACGCGGGCTTGATAGCGGATGGTGAACATACCTTGGAGAAGCCGATAGCAGCAGACTTCTCGCGGAAGCACTGACGGCAGAGGTCAATACCGTACTTGCGGATGAGACCAGCTTGATGGGCGCAGAGGCGGCTGGAAGGGATATGATTCAGTGAGCGTGGCGAGTCGCGCGGATTGCCACGCATGCGTACCATTGGCGAGCACCCTTTCCGTATTTGCGGGGACGAGAGAACCAGACGGCGTCGTGTGTCATTTTGAGGTTTTAGGGATGCGGTGGTCTGGGGCGACGTGAATAGGCAAGGGAGGAGGACAGGAGACGGGAGGTGATTAGTTTACAGATTCGGAAAGCGGGGGAGCGTGGACTCACCGTTGGCCGGATGTACGCCTTCACTGTTTGTGACGATGATCTCGAGACGTAGTGGAAATTATTGGTTGAGTGATTACATAAACAACTGTACAGTTGATTTGAATATTTCAAGGTCCGATGATTGCACTTGCTGGCGATAAATTTACTAGAATCATAATTTATGTTGCCCGCCTAGCTCAATCGGATAGAGCGTCAGACTCTTAGGCGGGATGATCTGAAGGCTGCGAGTTCGACCCTCGCGGTGGGCTTTGAGTGGAACCCAAGGATTACTTTTTTGCTTTTGCTTCCGCGCCGGTAAATACGCACTACAACAGAGTACCCTTGTACTTGAAGTTGTAAAATGGATTCACATAGTACACAAGGGATCTAGGCAACCTTGACTACCCACCCTAATGTACTTTGTGGCCTTGTGCCCATGAACTTGTCGCCAGTAGTCCTTGTGGCCTCCTTGTGGTCATCCGTGGCAACTCTGCTAACGGGAATCTCAAATCTGGGGAAGGGAGAGGCCGATCAATGAGACTTACCATATGTGGATGTTCGTTAGTACTTCGACGCAGGGTCCTTCTCTCCCATCCTGAGCATACAAGATGAAGCACGGAACAGCCAGCTTGCCCCCACACTTCTCCCAGCGTCCCCCATCTCAGGCGGGACTCGCTTTTACTGACCATCCATCCCTTTTTCTTTCTAGATACTCTGGTGCTGACCCCCGATGGCAGTTCTCAGTGCTAGCACACTCCTACTGCTTCTGCAAGATGCAGTCAGAGTCGGTACCCTAGTCGCCCTGCTTTTGCTAGCTAGAGGCGTACTATGGCTCGCCAATATGATGGTCATTGCACCACCATTCGATCCATTGAGGAAGCTCCCTGGACCCGATGCACCTGCGCTCCAAAATCACTTTCGGGAAGTCATGGAGTGAGTCTTTTTGCCCGCGGTACTGCTTGTACCAGTAAATTTACTGATTGATTTGTCTGGCAGCCCGAACATCAGCCCCGATACTCATCATGACTGGGTCGGACGGTACGGCAAGATGTTTCGCTTCCATGGTTTTGGCAGAGTGAGTCTTTTCTTTCCAATGAACCCGTTTTGCTTGATATTAACCTCGACCGACGCACAGCACGACTACAGATTGATGGCATTCGACTTTCGTGCTCTGTCCCACATCCTCAACTCGCCGATCTACGAAAAACCATGGCAAACGCGTACTTTCATTGCCCGTCTCCTCGGAAGAGGTGCGTTTTTGCTCATCAACCCGAATGAGATACTTACGCGTTTGCTCCTTCGCAGGCGTATTCTCTATGGAAGGCGAGGAACACAAGATCCAGCGTCGTGTGATTGCTCCCGCATTCTCGACCTCTTCCGTAAAAGCAATGGCACCCATCTTCTTCCAGAAGGCCGAAGAACTCAGGGACCGATGGCTCGCCCTCATTCACACCTCCTCAACATCACCAACTGCCATCCAGCAACAGCAACCCACTCCTTCAACAAACAAGGCCGGTCAATCCGTGATTGACACATCCCACTGGGTTGCCCGCGCAACTTTCGACGTTATCGGCCTTGCGGGATTCGACTACCACTTCCACGCCCTCCAGGATGAATCTGAGGATGTGTATTTGGCGTATCGCAGGATGTTTAATGTGCAGGATAAAGGGCCCGGGCTCAAGGCCATTGTGTCGCTGTTCTTCCCTATCATCAACACGCTATTCGTACGTATATCGCATTTGATACTTCTTTTAGCTAACTTACGTGGTTGTTTAGCCCGACGATGGATTGCGCACGACGAAAGAAAGTCTACGGACTATCAACGAGGCTGGCAAGCGACTCGTAGCGAACAAGAAAGCCGCGATCTTGGCAGAGAAAGCCAGCGCACAAGAGATAGACGACAAAGACATCCTGAGTCTCCTCAGTACGTCACCTCCCCTAACATGTCGACGGACACCAACTGACTTTGCAGTCTAGTTAAACAGAACCTCTCCGAAGAATCCTCTAAGCGGCTCTCTGATGTTGAACTACTAGACCAACTCTCCACATTCCTTTTTGCCGGCTCTGATTCGACCGCTCTCTCCATCTCATGGTGCCTGCACCTCCTCTCCCTCAACCCAGAAATGCAAACACGACTGAGGGAAGAAATAGCCTCTCTTTCCATCGCCTCACCGACTGGGGCTTCTACTACGGGTAGCGCACTGAAGGCGGATTGCATACCGGATTCCGGGTTCGCGGAAACGTTCTCCCCTCTTCCCGCTCCGCCTACGCACCCACCCTCTACCATCTTGAGTGATTCATCTGCCGTTCACTGCGACGCCATAGACGCGCTCCCCTTCCTCGACGCCGTCGTGCGCGAGACCTTGCGCCTGTGCCCGCCCGTGCACGGCATCATCCGCGTCGCAACACAGGACGACCTCATCCCCGTCTCGAGCACCGTGCACATGCGCGACGGCCGCGTCCTCTCCCAGGACGAGCACATTAAGATCAAGAAGGGCAGCTACATCCATGTCCCCATCGAGGGCCTCAACTTCTCGGAGGACGTGTGGGGGAAGGACGCGCGCACGTTCAACCCGGAGCGGTGGACCGCCCTCCCGGCCTCCGCGCGCCACCCCGGGCTCGCGGGCGTGATGACGTTCTCGTTCGGCCCCCATTCGTGCCCCGGGTGGAAGTTCACGATTCTGGAGATGAAGATCTTTATCGCAAGTATACTGCCGCACTTTGTGTTCTCGCCGGCGGAGGGCGTGGAGATCAGGAAGTTCAACGCTATTCTGACGCGGCCGTACGTCAAGGATCATTGGGACGAAGGAACCAAGCTGCCGATCACCGTCACGCCCTATTGTGGATGAAGACGAGATCGTCACCTTTCTGCTTATTATGATTAATATCTCTGGATTTGTGGCCCAGGATGATACTTTCTTTTATCGTATATAGTATATTCATCATGATACCATCTCCTTCATTGACACTACTTACCATATTCTTACTGTGTAGCTGTATTGTCCAAGTGTTGTTACCTTGTATATGTAAGTAGGAACTGTATAGAGCCCATATTGAGCATCTTTTGATTGACAATGGACCGATCCAACACGAATTCTTTCGCGAGTGTGGTGCGTAGATAGGCAGATGTGATGACGTTGATACTGTGAGCAAGATCAGGATGCCTGATACATGATGCGGATGGAGAGTAGATGGGTAGACATAATGATCGTTTAAACGTAGATTTCGTGAGTCGTCGTAGGACGTTGGTTGCAAGAAATTGGGCTCCCTCCATCTAGCCTTGTGTCAGCGACACCGACTCCACGATCGTCGCCAGTATTTCGACTTCATCCTCCTCTTCCTCGCCCTCTGAATCAGACCCATGTTGGCACAATATCTGTTGCTCCTTAACAGGCCTCCCCAAGGCTCCTCCGTGAGTGTCGTCACCATATGATTCGGTGAGATCGATGAACAATGAAGATGTAGATAGCTTCAAGATGGAGCGAGGTAGTGACCTTGGTGAATCTGCGGGCGAAGGATTGAGAACTGAAGGCTAGTGGAGGGTTGGGGTTAGCTTACCTTGAGGTTTGGCAGCCGCCATTCGAGCGATCTTCGGCGTCCTCGGGGCCCTCTGGTTAGTCTTGAAAAGCGGACGCAGCCTCCCCACTCTGCACGCGCCGCATACTAAAAGAGAAACCCCCGTCCAGTCGATTGGTTAGATTCCGTGGGGGAGGACGGGGGTTAATTGACTAACCGCACTCATCAGGACGGATGGATTTGCTGAATCGACCGTAGCTGAAGTGGTTGGTTGCATTGTAGTTAGCTGACGTTAGGAATGGATGGAGGACGTACATCTTGGCACATTTTTCGCATTCTGCGTGAAGATTGTTAGAGTCGGATTGATGGATTTTAAGCTCCCGAAATTTGGAAGATACACGTACCCCATTGATATGGATAAGAGATCTCGTAGTCGTGTCTCGTCTATTGGGTGTCGAGGACCATTAAGAACACCCAACCCACTAGTTAGAGTCCAGAGCTTACCGATATATGAATGTCAGGACAACGCAGCATCACCTTCGCGGACCTCGAGTACATACTTCTTAGCCTACAGCACCTCCAAAGGTAAAGCGTGCATACCATGCTTTGAACAGCTGACCGTGCCCTTCTTTGGGGCAACCGTCGATGACCCAGCATGCCAAATGACACATTTCATGTGAGAGCGTGTTGCGGATGCGTTCTTCATAATGTGTTAAGAACGACGATCCCTTGAGGTGTGTTCTAATACATCAGGAGGCGCACCTTCGCAATCCAAGATCTTCTCAGCGAGTTCTATTTCCGTCGTATGCACCCCAGCAGAAGACCTATAGCCAGTCAATCTAAGGGGGTCAGTTTTGTTATCGTCGTGGCTGACTCACTTGTGCCATTTAGCCCTCCCGGCCGTGGTCGTTAAACGCTTGCTCCATTTCAATTGCGTACTAGGCGGTAATTTCCGATCGAACACCAATGCGTTCAGCTCTTCGAATAGATCCTCCGCGTAGAGTTTGCGCTTCGTCAGTTCTGCGGCGGCCTGCGCCTTCTTCGTTACCCGGGTTGCCTGCAAGCCCGTTCGTGTGACGGATGCGGATGATGGCGTCGAGGTAGAGCTAGAGGCGGACTCAACAGAGGGATCGGTGCGTGCAGCGGGCGTTTCGACTAGTGTAGCATCCCGCCGGGTGGTCGATACACCCTTGCGCTTCTTGGGGCTGCTAGGTGGGGTGTCGGCAATACTGAGCGTGCTGAACTTCTCGAGGGGAAGCTTCAAAGGCTTCCGCGCTGACGGGGGTTCGTCGCTGGTGCAATATAAAGGCGAGTTGATTAGTGGACATGTTCCACTCACAATGTCATGATGGCACCATCATCATCGCTGCTTTCCTCACTGTCGTCAATAAAGAGCGGAAGTTTGCCCTTCTTGCTGGGGCTTCCTTGGGGCTTCCTCCGGGCACGAGGTGGTGCTTCAGGAGAGCTATCAGATAGTTCTATTACCTCTGGTACAACCCGACTAATGTCTTGTGCCGTCGTGCTACTTTGGACTCGCCCGGAAGGTCCTTTACGTGGACTCGCCTGCAAGAAGGCATCCTCCTCTAGAGCCGTGCTTGGCGCAGAGCTGGACGAACTGAGAGAGCTAAGGTTAGTTGAGGATCAAATTAGATTGGGGTTTTGCAACTCGCTCTTCTTCATCCGAGGACAATATCTCGATTATCTGGCGAACGCGGCCGAGTGAGTTGTTCCTGTTCGTACGAGAAGTCTGTCAGTGACGAGCTCACTAATCGAATCAGTTTTACCACGCTATGACAGCAACATACCCTTGAGTTCCTTCCTTGAGAGTAAGTTTGTATGACAATGAACCAGTGTTTACGAGCTCGCTGGTCCGCAGCTTGAAATCGCTTGCATTCGATTGGAAAGAGGCCGTTCTAACTTGTGGATTTGACATCACTTTGCTTCAGCCCCAGTGCGCAACGAGTGGCAAAGGATGATGGTGGTAAGGCACAAAGCTTATAATTTTGCTCCCGTCAAGTCGAACATGTTCAAAAGTCAGACTGTCACACTTTCTCCGCATAACACCACGTGATATGTGACACAGCGTGTTTCATTTGGCTCGATCACTTTTCACACCGCGACGCCCATAATCTTGAATCTGTTTCCTGCTCCGTGCAGAGAATGCCTTCTGCGAGTTCATTCAGCGGCTACAAGCGCGTCGATGCGTTTGGAGCCGAAGAGGAATACGAGGAAGACAGCGAAGAAGTTTCCTACGTTACCCTGGACCTTGGAGTTATCGAGCCAACTCTTGTGCCGAGCTCAGCGGAATACAGATTGATTGTGAGCTAGTTGCCCTTGCAGTGTACTTCATTCAAGATCATCTGCGTTTAATAGGGTCTCGATACACCAACACCATTCCTGCAGTTATCTGGTACAATATTTAAGGGCCAACATGACTTGTTACTGGGGACGGAACTGTTGTTCACGGAAGAGAAAGGTTTGTGCCATCGCTTCCCGCACCCGGCGTATGCTGACTGCCACTTTGATTGAAGACGCGTCCGGGCGAGCTCTTCATCATGTCGGATCGACAGATCAACGCATCCGCTTCAAAGAAGTTCAACTGCAGCGTAAAAGCGTGGTAGATGATGCACAGCCTGAACAGACCCAAGATAAAGGCAAAGGCAAAGAAAAGGCTTCGACGAGCGCTCTGCTTTCCTTCCTGAGTGGTTCTGATAACGTGGATCTGCTCGACCGCATCGCGGGAAGTGACGTTCATCTTGGAGACGAACCTCTTGAAGGTACCGATCCTGACGATGGTCCGAAAAGAGCTCGGAGAAAAGGGAAGAAGAAAGATTATGAATCCGAACAAGTTGGTAGGAGAAGATCTACGAGAAAGAAACCCGACGAAGACCAGCTTGTAGCCATGGATGGCAACGAGGAGATGGATGTTAGTTGAACGCGTCTTCTCCCCTCCCAGTTGACTTTAGATCCCAAGGCTCGATCCAGGCGATAAACATCATTATTCTCTTGAAACAGATATTTTCGCCGCCCAGCTAATTGATGCAGCCGTCAGTGGAGTCAAGGTTGTTTGGGAGACATGATTATGTCGCTTCCTCGACGGCTCAGAGTCGCGACGAAGTAGATATAAGATCAGAATTGGCTGGGCTTCTCCAAAAGAGACTCCTTCAAAGTGCACCGATGTACAAACCAGTCCTTTTCGGATTTTGGGTCGATGTCGAGCCCCTATCTGACCCGAACCAGCGCCTTGTGAAGAGCACCGTCGTGCAAAGCGGCTTGCTCGCGAGTCGCCACCCTCCGTGTCGAGCATGTCAGAGTTTCTGAAGAACAATTTCCCCCTCCTCTTTGCGCTTCTCCTTAGTGGTCATGGACTTCGAAAGCGCTCCCTGTCACCTTCGGGCGCATTCGCCGCTTTCATTGTTGGATGGGTGATGATGAACGTGAAAGTCCGCGCTGTGGGCGTGAGCTTGATAGTATTCTACTTGACGGGGAGTCGTGCTACCAAATGTACGTACTACGGGTGGCCTGTCGCGCGGGTCCTTGAAACGTGGAGCCGATTGACTTGATGGTTTGCGCAGACGGCAAGCAAAAGAAGAAGCTGCTTGAGGACGGGTACGAGGAAGCTGGGTACCGAAGCAGCTGGCAAGTGCTGTGCAATTCGGTGTGGGCTTTGATTGCCAGTATCGCCTGGACGGTATCATTCATGCCCGACTCCTTTGAGTCTGTCCTGGTGAAATCCTTTGAGGTCAATAGCGCGTCTAATACGGTGTACGACGGTACATGGTGTCCGCTGGACAAAGCCATCGAGGTGGGCTGGAGTAGAGCCCTACTCATGGGTGTTCTTGGGTAAGCAACACCAAAACATCTTGTGACCGTAAAGCCCGTTGCCTTACTACTTACTTGCAGACATTTCGCTTGCTGTTTGGGTGACACCCTCGCCTCAGAACTTGGGATACTTTCCCAATCAAAACCCGTGCTTATCACGACGTTGAAGCCCGTACCACCAGGTACCAACGGTGGGATCTCCTTCGGGGGAACGCTTGCCTCGATTGTCGGTGGCGCTATCATGGGCATTACTATGGCTGCCAGTGTCATTCTCCAGAACTCCACTTGTGCAGCGAATTGGTTTACCCTAACCGCCGAATGTATATTTTGGGGCGTCGTTGGGGGTGGGGGAGGAAGCATGGTTGACTCGTTCCTTGGGGCTACAATACAGCGGACGGTCTACTCAGAAGAGAAGAAGAGGATCACTGAGCATGGTCAAGGAAAGGTCATTAGTGGGTTGAACTTGTTGAGCAACAATCAGGTTAATCTACTTGCGTCACTGCTGACTAGCATTTGTATCGCGTATCTAGCATGATCGGTATAGACCTCTCTTTGTCTCCCCTCCCCGCTGCTCAGTCACACAGGCAAGATCATGACTTTGTCTGATATCCTTCCTCATCGGGAAATTCAGGATAATGTTGGAGAAATGCTTCATCGAATTGTCCTGTTCTTCTCTGCTGGATACTACAAACACAAGGATGCGCGTTTGCCTTGTCGTGGTTAATGTTATCCCACAGATTCTAACGTTTCCGACCATCGGGGGCTTCTGGTCGAATATCTCAACCGTTAACAAATTATAGCTTGCGCGTCCCAGACCACGCCCAGACTTGTGTGCCCTCACCCTCCATGTACAGCTCCCGGTTCTCGAGTTCGCTGCTCTGCCCGACGGACCGAGCCCGTACCTCGTCGTAAACGGCAAGAAGACGGTACGTGGTATATCTTCGGATCGCAACATATAAGCTAAACCATTCTTGACCATCTTGATATTGGTTGCTGATGGTGGGCGTGGGTGCCAGTTCAATCGAGAGCCACACCCACACAGAAGGCTCGCCACTCACGCGGAATGGGGATTTTCGCTCACATCTGCTT
Source organism: Pleurotus tuoliensis (assembly GCA_036872985.1). Lineage (NCBI taxonomy): Eukaryota > Fungi > Basidiomycota > Agaricomycetes > Agaricales > Pleurotaceae > Pleurotus > Pleurotus tuoliensis. The sequence goes on from JAYMDH010000002.1 coordinate 3,821,578, forward strand.
TCCTTCCCTGCCTCTACATAGATCATCTTTTAGTATGTGACCATCTGCGCCACTTGTCGGCACTCGTGATCTATCCATCTTTATTCATTCCTAGGTATCGGACAAGTTCATTGCGGCAATACGTCTGGAATAACATTGAGCAGTTATTTCTTCCATCGTCCAGGCGATGCGGTGGTGACTGATGATGGCGCAAGCAGAATTGATGGACATACGAATCTTGTGATTTTCTCGCGGTCAATCGCAGACTCCCTTGAATACATTGCACAACCTGCAGTTTTCATTTCGGCCTACACCTGCCAGGGAAGATGGTAGAAGTTGGGACTGAAGAGGTACCCCTGTATCAGGGAGGCGTTGCAACGGAAACGTCATGCTCTCATTCCGAGGCGGAACCGCAAACTCTCGATCTCGTCGCACTGAGTGCTCCAAGGTCCCGATGTCGCGACAATCGACAAAAATAATGCGGTTGCGACGCCTTTCATAGCGTTGGTACCTGTGCCTACCTCTGACCTCAATGCCAACATGAAGGAGCATGAAGGGCGCACAGCCACCGGGCATAGTTAAATTTGACGAAGTAGGCAGTTCATCATACCATAGGCGCTGGTACTTACGCCGACGGCGGAATTACTCCAGGTCTCCCGCATCAATCGGCTGATTGGCATGACAAGGAAGTCCTAGGGCTCCATGAACATATGCATACGCGACCAGACCCGACCACGTATGTGAGAGAAGACAACTTTTATTCGTATATATTGAACAGAGAAATACGAGAAATCGTGACAGCCCAGCGACAGCGGCGTAAGAGTGGAAAATTGATGCGTCTTGTAACTTTAGTACGGTGTGTCCCGTAATAATGCTCAGGACTGTTTACCGGCTAGCAGGTCTTGGCAAAGCTACTCAGTCGCCAGAAGCACCAACCACTACAACACAAGTATCTCGGAGTGGGACAAGGCATCCACACGCAGTTCCAGATGTCGATGAATGGACCAGATGGATGGTTGCTACACGCTGGTGAGCTGTATCAAACTCTTATGAGATCAAACGAGTTGTGGAGTGGGAAGAGATAATGATTGGTCGGGTATTCAATTGTGTCAACGCCCAACTAGGCGCGTGGTCGGTGAGGGTAATTATTTCGATCACACACAAAGCTGGATCCTATGATAGAACAAGGATTTATGGATTAGCAACGGATATTCTCTTTTCTTCTCCCTTCATGCCCTTCGGGTGAATACCATATCCTCCCTATACCTCTCCTCTCGTCCTGTAAATTTTACGGCGACCCACACTCCTTTGTACAATCACCACTCGTTTCGTGACCGTAATATTCTTAGCATCATCATCATGCGCGCCGCACGCGAACCTAGAAGCCATGCCCACCCAATGCGATCCATCCGAGGCGGTGGAGGGGATCTCGACGCTCGAGAGCCAGCTTTAATCAAATTACCAATACCACTACCATTACCTTCGATACCCTTATTGGCGCCGATCTTGACAAATGTAATTGCGGGGAAGCCAACGACATCGAGCACACCAGCATCAACACCAACACCAACCAACACCAGCAGCACAGGCGGAAACCAAAATGGAGGAAGCACCGGGGGAAGCACCGGGGGAAGCAATGGGGGAAGCTCCGGAGGCAGCACAGGAGGTAGCACCGGAGGGAGTAGTGGAGGGAGTAATGGGAGTAGCGGAGGAAGTGAGGGAGGAAACGGTACTGGCAGTGGAAGTGGCGGTAGCAATGGCAGCAGTGAGGCTGATACGGGCGCGGTCAGCGGTGATGACGGAGGGGGCGATAACAACGGCGGCGGAAATCAAGGGGGTACTGGTGGGATAGGCCAGTCGTCAAATGCCAGTACCGCTGGAGGGAGCCCAAGCGGGAGTAACAACGGAGAGAGCGCACACGGGGGTAACACAGGGGTTGCGAGCAGCGGGGGTTCCGATGCTGGAAGAGGAGGAGGCGCGCCGACTTCGTCCAATGGCGCAGGTGGACAGTCAGGCAGCTCCTCGGATGAGGCAGGTCTCCCGGGCGTTGTCAACGTATCCACAGGCTCCTCAGATGCCGGCGGCGGCAGCTCTCCGGAAAATGGCTCCAATTCGGACTCTGGAACAAATACCAGCGGCCCGCAAGCTGGAAGCGCTTCATCCTCCTCGATAACTGGTTTAAGAGGACCGAGTACTACGGTGAATGGGAACGGGAATACAGGAGAAAACGACGCTCCTTCTGCTTCCGGTAGCATTGCTGGATCTTCTGGGTCCAGTGGAATATCCCCAGGTGCGATTGCTGGCATCATAGCCTCGCTGGTGATTGTGCTCCTTTGCCTGTTGGTGTTCTTGCTTCGTCGTCGCTCTATCGCCCGCCGAAGTCAGCGCAGAGATCGTTGGTGGCAACACAGACAAGCCACTTCCCCGGAATCGACGCAAGCCACAGCTGGGGTTGGGAGCGGAACGGCTTCGGCTCGCAGCAGCTTCGTGACAACTTTCGACCATGGTTTGTCGCCTCATCTCACGCTAGATTTCGATGCATCGTTGATACCCGAGCTTCCGCTTATGGCCGAAATACGCAACTCACCTAATAGTAGTAGTCCTCTTACTGCACGAGGGCCAGTATCACTTCGTCCGCTACTCATCAATGTTGGAACCGAGCGCAGAGCATCGGTTTATAGCGCCCACAGCGACAGCAGCGAGCAAGATGGGCAATGGCTTGTCATCCATCCTACCAATGTTCCAGCGAAACCGAGGACCGATTTACTAGCGCCAGACACAGCAACACCAACTGATATGCCCACGCCTATGTCCGTTCGGCCCTTCTCTCCTTCAGAGTCCTTCTCGTTCCCCAAGCCGCCTATCAAGCGTTCAAGCAAATGGTCAGAAAGCCAGAAAGATTTTACTAGCCTACCGTCCAGTATGAAGTCGACCCGGTACAGCACTGTGACACGCAAGCCGGTACCGACAGACGAGAATCCGTTCGCCGATCCATCGGGAGAAAAGAAGGTAGCTGGAATTGAACAGGGCGAGTTCGCTGAAGTCGAAGTCATCCAGAGACCATTCTTCCCCACACTCGGTGACGAACTTGGAGTCGGCCCAGGCGATAAGGTCCGAGTTGTTCAGTCATTCGATGATGGCTGGGCGTTTGTCGAGAAGCTCGTCGATGATGCGCAGACACATTCCGGTTTAATCCCGATAGACTGCATGCGAGCAGAACACCAAGACCTTCCTACCTTCCTTGCTACGAAAAGAGTCAGCAGTTACTCTAACTTTTGTAGCGTTTTAAAAGGTGACTAGGTTGCTCGTCAGATTATCTTTTTTTAATTTACAGGTTTGTCGTTTTGTATGTTTACGGGTAGGATAACGCCCTGCTCACTTATACCACCGTATGTCTGTTTCGTAGTGTATCCTTTTCGTCTTTCTTGAGCCTTAATTCTGTTGTACTGGACGTTCGTTTGACAAATCTGATTATACTAGTAGTACAGGGTTTTCAATCGAGTACAAAATGAAACTGAGACAATACGTAACTAAAAACAGTGTCTCGCTACACATTCCCTAATACCTCCCCCAATGATACCTCCTCTGAGGTCCCAGTGCTCCCCTGAGACGAGTGCGACGAATGAGTCTGACTGTCCGAGGTGTAGCCGCCCTCAGCTTCGGATTCCGAGTCCGTGGCAGAAAATCCATCGTCGTAGGAAATATCGTCGTCCATGACTAGGTCTGGCTTGACCTTCTTATGCTTTCGCTTCTTGGGGGAAGCGACCTTCAGGATCCCTTTGACACCAATGTCCAGGTCGTCCTTCACCCTCCCTGGGATGTTCAAGATTGCAGCAGAGTTCTGAACGATGTCTTCACATTTTTCAACCGCCGCCTTGATACCTTCGATGTTCGCATCTTCCTGCAATACATTTTTAGGATCTAAGACCTTCTGTAAACGTTGGACAGCTCGGAAGGTAGTGCTGCACGGGGTTACATTAGCGTTTTTTAGATTAATTATTATAGACCCACTTGATGAAGGTGAGACGAGGCCCCAAGCTGTCTAGTTCTTCGTGTTGCGCGATATGCAGGCGAATTTTGGTCTTCTCTTTATGAAAGCGAACGTACGTGTGCAGACCTTCGAGGCAAAGTCGGATGTGAACAAGGGGTCCTAGGAACATCTTTCGATGTAGTGTACTATTCCACTCCTTCTTCTGTGCGACTTGTAAACTGGCCCGATAGAAATGTTGCAAGGCCGCGTTTGACCCGTCATCTGTGGTCACTTTGCGTCGACGATTGAACCAGTTGCGACAGGCAGCCTGAATGATCTTCGCAGCCTCGGTTTCTTCCAGCGGATTCACTACATATTGCTCCTCCGTCATCTCCTCCAAAGGCTCATTATCTGGTTCTTCCATGGCCTCACCATTATCGATATTCACATCGTCCTGGTCCTGGGGCTCAGGTGGCTGGGGATTAGGATCTGAGGTGGAGAGGTTGCTGATCAGAACTGTTTGGTCTGCCTCCATTGGGGCTGGCGCAGGGCGGTCATCTACGGTTACAAGAGACTCTGGGGTTTCTAAAACGGTGGATTGTGGGGCAGGAATTGGGCCCATTTTTCGGGCGGAGAGGTTTGCTACGGCTGAATTGGATGGGATGAAAGGTGCCGCGGCAGCGTATAGAGCGGAAGCCGGGTAGAGGCGAGTGTGCTCAAGGAGCTTCCAGATTTCGTCCTCGTTAGCATAAGGAACGTTGCGAATGGTTGAGAAGACGTGTCCAGGATTTTCTTTCGCGTGCACTAGCTTAACCATTTCATCCATAGGTGAGGTACTGATTGATTGCCTGAAAGCTCGGGCCAGGTCATCCCATGAGGTAGCGTTGACATAGCTTCGATGGTTTAGTCAGACATGTTTAGCGAGGGAAAATCGAGAGCGTACTGAGCGTATAGCCATGAGAATCGTCTACCGTCCTTACGCAGGGCAGCGATCCCTTGGAGAATTGGTTGTCGACAGTCCACACCTATATTGTAACCAACTGGAAGGGTGGTTATCAGCGCCATTGATGCACGCGAACACGGTTCAAGTTTAATACTAACACAAACACAAGGATCTACATCTGTCAAAGGATTCGTCAGACGGGACACTCTCCTACAAATAGACGTACTTACATACGAGCGATGAAGATATTGCGGCTACCGGAATGATACCAAATGTCTAGCAGGTTATTGATTATCTAGAAGGAGCAACAGAAAGACATTTGCTAACCGCGATTGGCACCAGCGAACAGAGGTTCCAGGAGGGATATCACGGAATCGGTGTATATGTTGAATGGTACATCCTGCTTTGGTTCTTGTTCCCAGATTCTGACTTGTAGTGTTTTGGCGATCAAGCTGCGAGGGAGTACAACACCGTGCAATGTCCGTCGATGCGCGTATGCATCGTGGATGACTAAGGCCGCACAGAGTGTTTCGATGAAGTCACATAGTACGTTCAGATTGACACGGCACTTCTTTTCAACGATAGTCCTGGATGGGCGTATGAGACTGGAACACATACGAAGACATATGGACCCACTTCAAAAAGATACATCCATTATACAAGGACCTTGTTCCCCGCCCTTGTTTGTACTCTAGAAAATCGACCACAATTGATTTCAAATGGGTCGGGCTGGTTGGGCGAACGAAATCGCTCGGTGTCCGATCAATCGATGTCATCAAACATTGGGCGCGAAAGATATAGGTGTCTGCTCGATGCCTGTCCAACGTACATGCAAGTTCGACGTTGCGCATCAAGTTTGAAAGGAACTGCGGGTCGGAGTAGCGCAGAGAGTAGACCAAATCACGAGCCCAGCTTCTAGCCACTGCAAATAACCTATCAGCGTCCGTCATGAGAGTTTTGTCGATAGCAAAGGCGGTCCCAAGAGGTTGGTAGGGAAGGTTGAACGCCTCGTATAGGCGATTAATCCAGAAGCTACGAATACGAAGGTGAATCAATCAGCTGACGCCGTATTAATTACGGAGGAATACATACCCTTTGATATTTACGGAAAGATTTCCCTTCTCGACATCATCTAAAAGATTACAAATAGAGATTTGTAGTAGGTGCATTCGTAACCGCTGGTTGTAGGTCTCTGTCGTGAACATGTCGGCTGACCGATGCTCATCAGTGCAATTGGGACGACGACATTCATTGTTGATGGCAAAGGATAGGCACGGAGAGAACACGGAAAGGCCACGACAACGAGTTTCTTCGACCCGTATCCTGCTGCCAAGTCTCTGGCAAAGTGCCGCTCGGAAAGCTGTCGACAGGATGGAATTGTTGATCAGGTATCCATCTTTCGTAGATTGGAGGACCAAGATGCGACCAGCAGATGCGTGAGATCCAAGAAAGGTGTGCCGGCGGACGTACACCACGTTCTCGTTGGATACTTCAATACCAAAAAGAGTTTGAACTGGTTTCGATCTGCAAGGGTCTCGATTGAACGCAACGTCGTGCAACTGTTCCGCGTATCGCTGGAAATGAAAGAGGATTTCCGCGACTGCGTGGGGTTTCAGACCGTCAAACGAATACGAGCCCTCGGAAAACCAGTGGTCGAGGCACAGTACTGCCGCTCCCGGCCGATTGTCAGCAAACAACTTAGCACTCAGATCCCGCAACTCTTTTGAAGTGGAGGGTGATCTCGAGGTTGCATGGCGGACGATTGTTTGAAACATGGAGATCTAAATGCTGGTTAACCTAGTGTAACGCCATGAAACCCCAAACCAACTAACCTCTAGCTTTTCGCCATAGTTGAGCACCGAATCATCAATTTTATTAACAAGGGCTAGTAAGGCGTCCCGTTCTTCGTTGGGCTCGTTAACAGGGACACCAATAGACATGTACCGCCACAAGCCCGCCAGGAGTGAGTCAAAAGCCTTGCGCATCGCGGATTCGCTTCGTTCGTCTTGGAGGAATAATCGTATAGCGTCCAGGCTTCGCCCCCCCGCTAGATGGATTTCGGCGGCCTGGGACAATTTACCGGGAATTGAGGCCATCACTGTCGCTCTGGCTACATCCAAGTCCTGGTCTTCTAGGTACTCTAGGCCTTCCTCCGCAGATGAGAATAGATCACTGGCTTTCCCGAAATGTTCGCAATGTTCGTCAGAATCGCCTTGTCTGCAGGAAAGGTGACCCAGCACACAGTTCAGGTCATGTTTGGTGAAATAGAATAAACGAGCAACGTCCATGATAGTGTCGGCAATGCCCGTGTCCATCTGTTCCTTGTGAGAATTGATGATATCGACGGCCTGGACAAATTTGCCCGCTTTGCGATATAACCTACACGATTTCGTGAACTCTTCTACGCGGGCGTAGCATTCAGCTGCGCGGAAGTAGTCGCCACCTATTTCAAAACAGTCGGCAGCGTTGAGGAAGTACTGCCTGCGATTCCTCGGATTCGGTGAATCGAACGCGCACCCCTGGAACCGCTCAGCTGCAAGACGGTAAGCGAATTCAAGGGCCAATATCTCAGATTTGGTTGTCGAATGGGATGGAACCTTCCGAGCCTGGTCCCGCAGAAAATATGCATCTGCAACTGCTGCTTCGCGAGGCATTTCGGCACGAGTGTAGCAGTGTTTTGCCTGGTAATATCTGCGATTATCGAAGAGGGACCTGCCTTGGTTGGCCCATTCAGTCTTTGTGGACTTAACTGCTAGACGGGGGACGTCCTCTGGAGTGCAATTCTGAATCAGGTTGTTGCTCGTCCAATAAACCTAGACTCTTGTAAATTTGGAGAAGCCGTCATGGACGAACAGGCATCACATACCCTCAATGGCTCACCCTTATCAGAACAATCCGCGATCCAGACATTCTTCCGTGCGCGAGTGACCGACACGTATAGGCTTTTCAGCTGTACCCTAGTTAGGCATCATGAAACGCGGAAGAGTCGAAGACTGACTTCTGCACAGACACTGACGTGCCTAGCTTCAACGTCCGGGGCAGATTGACCTTCCAAGGCATTCAGGACAACCCGCCAGCGTGATAACTCCACAGTGGAGTCCTCAAAGAAATCATACAGAAGCACCTTGTGCGGACACCTCAACTCAGTAGTACCTTGTCGAGAGGGTGTACGTACATCATTGAATTCCAGACCTTTGCTTTCGTAGATCGTCCTAAAGCAGCAATCATTACCAGTTTAAAGGTGTCGGCTGCTTTCAACCTACATTATGATCCCAATGTCGCCGACTTGCTCCCTTAGACGTAGTTTGGCATTTTCGTCGCGAACGAGGATACCTAAAAAGATGATAAATACGTGGACGGGCTCGGGGTGCTAAAACTCACATTGCTGCGCGCCGAATTCAATGGATTGACCCCTAACATGTCGGATCAGTAGATGTGGCACTTCACCTATAGCCTAGTACCTACGACGCGCCAAAAAGGAATTGTTCATAGCGCATCGTGTCTCTATCCCATCCGTTGAAAAACACGGGCTTTGGACCATCAATAACACCATGTTCAGGTTGCAGGGCATCAATCGCGTCAGGCCAGAAACGCATGATGAGTTGTACCACAGAATGAGCACAATTGACGATGCCGCCGTGAGATCGGTAGTTGACAGCTAGTTGAAATGATGCGGGCTTGTCGGGTTCCAAGCGGCTGTCCTTGACGCGCTTTTTCTAAGCAGAGAGTGAGAGGATTATCTAAACGTCGAAGACAGATATACACGTACCTCTATTCGATATAAGAGTGCTTTCAATTCGTTGAATTTGAACGAGCTTCCAACCGAGATTGTCTGGGCAGTGTCCCCTGCCCAGAACAGACCGTTTGGATTTGAACAGATTGAGCGGAGCACTTAGGCGAGACTATGTCAAGATCAGCATGGGTGTATCACAGTTGACACACCTAGGGCATCAATAAGGAGATTGTCTTGGACTTCGTCGACATATCTAGCGTTTTCGTGTTAGCTCTACTTTGAGGACCAAAACGACAACTCAACAGATAGTCAATCTTGCTCCCGGGTACATCATGGTTCCGAATAGCCTGCAGAATGCCATGCGACCTAGATACAGAATATGAGACAAAGCTGGTATTGTGATTTGATCCATCGGACGGACCTGTCTGCGGCATCATAATCGCCATTCGCGCGTTTCTGTTTAGTGTACGCAAGAAAAATTTCATAGACAGAGGCTCGATTATCTGCAAATGTTGAGAACGCGCGATGACCTAGATCCTTGTACGCGGAATGATCGAGGAACCACTCTGGGCATGTCAACGTCTTCTCTGAACCCTTGATTATCCCTTTGTCATAGCCAATCAAATCAACAACGAACATTAGACTAAATGTCAGGTCACTAACCCATGATTTCGCTGAAAACCAACGCTGGATCTACATGCACGCGTTAGCTTGGTGAAAAAGGTGATAGCCCTGTGCAGACTCACCTAGCCGCTTGATCAATGTTTGTGGGAAATGTGCCCAGTATTCCTTGAGGAAGCGATCGTATGTTACGAAAGTGCCGGAGCGTTTCGTGAAGAACCCCTTCTCAGTATAGTCGGCTTCCAACATGGCACACAACTGGTAAGGTCGATTCAGGAGGCAATGCGGCATGGGGGCGAGGGTAACGTACCTGAGTATACGTGATGAACAGCGGGAAATGTCGTTCCTCGAGTTGGCTGAACAAAGGGGGCAAGTCGACCTCCGCAGCTTCTTCCTCCGTATCGATCATGCCAATATCTTGGCGAACAGCATCCTTGTGCAGCTTCAACTCTTGAAGCGACCGAGAGGCGAGATTCAGAGATGATATGAGCTTGGAGAAGTATTCTGCAACTTTGGTGGCTAAAACACGTGAGCGAGTAACAAAAAGCTGGCGAGGTTTCCGAGTTGTCGCCTTCATAACATCGTAGCTTGCCTCCACGCACACCATTTTGAACAACATCGTTGTCGTCTTCCTGTATTAAAGGAGTCAGACAAATTAGCGATGAGTTTTTGCGATGGCACTAACCCGGTACCGCTTCGGCCAAGTACGTAGCAGGATGCTGGGCACTCAATAATTTTCATCTCGCGGGGTCTACACGAATGATTTAGACATCTTGAACGGTGCCCATTGGTTAAATGTAACATACGACAGATCAAAAGGGAACGTCGTATCGAGATCCGCGATAATACCTGCCGAGTTCGTTAATAATGATCAATGGACCAAGGAGGTAGCAGACTCACTGTTCCACACGGGCTACCATGGACGATCAGCAAAAACTACTCGAGACGAAGTAAATTGCTTACACGGGAGAATGTGATGAATTTCCCTAAACTGTACAGCAATCATTCTGTGAGCCTGATATGACGCACGTAAAAAAGAATGAATACCAACACCATTAAGGAATGCAGCTGTGCGAAGAACACAGTTCACTGTCGAGGATAGAACAGGGCATGCGATCATGGAAAGACATACCTCATCAAGATCTTCCTTCGGTAAGTCCAAAGGATCGTAAGTAATTACATCTATCTCCTCACGAGGAGGAAATGATGCCGGGTCGTACACTCTGTCCCGTTTAGAAGCTTGAGGCAATCGATACACGCATCGCTCTCGATACTCCTTGCCTTTCTTGCCTATGTGACGCCCGAGGGAATCCCAAAATCGGGAGTGGCCTAATTGCGCGTGGGTGTATATGCCAAACACACGGATGACTGTGGAACGCGAGGTTAGTCCTGCACTAGGACTAGCGGCTAGCCACGAAACATATACCTTGTATTTCGGCCTTGACGATACATAGTTTAGTGGCGTGTAACCAGCTGACGAGCAGGACTTACGTCGTGATCAATATCACTGATACAATCGATTTGGTACTAGGGTTGTCATAAGCCGTAGGATCTTACAATATGAGCCTCTTGTAACTTGGACGTACCACTAATCTCGAATCACGTGTCATTTTCGCTTCGAATATAGGCACTTCAGGGCCGGCGCCTGTCAAGCGTTTCTGGTTGTCCTCCGAGAAGTGTCCGCGCGAGAGCTCCCTACAAAACAGGGATATTGATTTCCTTTCAAAGGATAATCGCGTTGTGCGCACCTAATCTTCTTCATGATGATGCGGAACGACTCTCGATCCTTCTTTCTGGCTTCTCTCAGGTCACCATCTGCTCGTCCTGATATGAGGACGCGCCAATTGCCAAAGCCTTCCACGTTCTCGGGTTGCAACGCGCTGTAGCATCGAGCCATGAGAAGAAACGATGGTCTCAGCAGAGCGACAGAACTTACGACTTCAGCGGCTGCACCTTTGGAATCGCAACGGGAAGTTCACCAGTTTGAACATTTGTCTGCCCTTCGTTGAAAGTAGAAGGCAAGGTATTACGTGCAGGAGAGGGGGGTTCGCCAGGGATGGCGGGAAAGATAATTGGCTTCAACGCCAGTTGGAAGGTGGGCATCATGCAAATATGTAGATAATCCTAGGTACAACCAGTCGGTAAGGGCAATTTATCAGAAAAGATATGAAGACCAACCACCCAAATCCCCTTCAGTTCTTCGAGAATTATGTTTGCGGAGTCCTCAACATCCTTCTGGGACTTCGGCACTGGCAAACGCCAATCCTCGAAGACTTTTGTGTCCAGGACGACCGTCCCCTTGATTTTCTTGTTCACTTGCTTTCTCTGCCTTTGAGTGAGCTTGATGCCAAACTCTGGTTCTGGGGTTTGAAGGTCGCCATCCCCTTTGGCATCCGGAATTTCGAGAGATAAGAGTGTCGCAAATTGATCGGGCGCATTCTTAATCATGCGGCATGTCTCAACCATATCCTTTCTGTCAACATCGTCAAAGTCATTGAAACAAAATAAGTCCCCGATCTGGGACAAAAGAACTGGGAATATGGATGAGGAATAAAGGTGGGGTTTAGCGGGAAAGAGGTCCAATAGCCAAGCGCTATGGTGGGTCTCCACAGCTTCACAAATGATATAAATGTCAGCATCAATGTGCACGTCCACATCAGATGAAGAACCTACACGATAGAAATAATGCAATGGCTGGAACGCCACAAACCAAGAGACCCTCGACGACTTCCTTGATATTGTTTTTTGTCGCAATTATCTTCAACTCTGCTATACAATTCTCAGCTGCCTCCAGCGAACAGAAAGAGGATGGGCTGGAGAATTTGGGGTCGAGATGTTTACGAACTGGGGCCATGCTTGGTCGGATAGGGTCCATCATGATAGGAAAGCTCTTTATATGATGCTAGAGGGTGAGAAGTCCTTTGTCCAGCTGCGGAGGTCGACACGAGGCTATAAGGCTATACGCATGAGAAGGGGCTCGAAAGATAAAGAAAGGAAAGCTAGTGTGGCGCGGCCTTGAGAAATAGAAAGTCGAGCAAGCGCCAAGTGGCCAGATCCCGATCGCCCGGCAACCTTATTGACGCGTTTGGATCAACCTACCATTCATCCAGAGACAAGGTCCATTGAAGGTGTATTACAGGTAAAATACATACGGCAAGCAACAAGGATAGAGGGAACAGACCGTCGCGCCAGAAGAAAGAAGTATGCATGTTGATGTAGTTTATTATACATCCACAAAAGTGAAGGCGGCAAGGGATACAAATATACCTCTGATGATGCTGTAGGTTTATGAGCAGCAGCCTTGAGATTGGGCAGCGGGAGCGCCAGGTTTAACACTCCCGTCGCTTCCGGACGCAGCTTGAGGACTCGAGTCGCCTTGAGAATCGATGAGACGGGCCTTGATATCCCTATGGAGTAACATTAAAACCTGGTGTGAATGTCCGGAGTGTCAGTGCTAACCTGGCCAAAGTGAAGAAGGCCTCTTCCACTCCCTCGTTTATCTTGGCAGAAGTCTCCATGAACTTGATGCCCAGCTCGCTTGCCAACTCTCGCCCTTGCTCTTCGGTCACGGCTCGCTTGTCTGTCCAGTCTGACTTATTTCCAATCAGAATCTTGTTGACGCCCTCAGAAGCGTGTTGTTCGATATTGGCGTGCCAGGTGCGGATATCTGCACATGTGTTAGTGCAGCGTGGAGTGTCAGAAGGGCTGTATTTACGCACTATTGAACGAACGCTCATCTGTAACGTCATATACGAGTAGAATACCCATGGCACCCCTGTAATATGCCGTGGTAATCGTTCGGAATCGTTCCTGACCAGCGGTGTCCCACTGCGAGGATACAAGCAAGAAGCGACGCCATACTGAGTCAGTGATTGGGGCTGGAAGAATGGTGGACTTCGCACGATTTGTAGCTTAATCCTCTTTCCGTCAAGCTCTATCGTACGAATCTTGAAGTCGATACCAATTGTCGTGATAAAGGAAGGCGTCCATGCATCATCGCAGAACCGTAAAAGGAGGCAAGACTTCCCAACACCTAAGAATCACAGTTATCACAACCCGTTCAAGAGCCTAAAAAGCACAGTCGTACCAGAATCACCAATCAACAACAACTAAGAGAATACAAGTTAAGCGTTGCTGCGCAGAGAAGTCATGAAGAATATGGACAGACCTTGATGAGGAAGTCATAGTGTGGAGGAGGCATTGTGGATGTGCAAGATGTTCGGGAGAAGATAAGCTGGTCAGCAAGAGTTCCTTGCAAATGCTGTAGGCCTTTGCACGACGAGATGAAGGATGGAAGAAGGTGACCAATGAAGCTGAAGTGTAACAGTTAACTGACGTGAAATGCCTGGCGGAGCGGAACACGTGTGTCATGGCCTTAGTCCATGGACCGGCGCCGCCCTGACCGTACATCTCAATTGGTTACGAACACGCTGCATTCTCAGATTAAGATACACCATACAAATGGACTGCGTAACAGCATGATCATGGAACAAAGCTTGAAGACCAATTACCACCCCACCATTTCTTCACTCGTTCACCTCCCCATTCCTCGTACTCTTCTCTCGTCACCGCAAAGTTGCTGTTTTTGAAATCATCTGTTTTGCCGAAATCAGCCATGCCTCGCCATGTATCTAAACCTGGATCTCCTGCTTGTTTAATATTGATGGTCATTTCGGGTGCCATGATAGGGCGCAGAGTTGTGTGTAACCTTGGCACTAGCCCTGGTAACCGAGAAGGATTCCCAGTAATGAGTATGTTCTAGGAAACGAGTGCATACGTCAGGCAAGAAACGGAATATCTCACAAAGTGGGTTCTACTCACATTCACCAGACGTGCCTTCTCGGCCTCAGAGAATGGAGCGAGAACGTTCTGCACCACTTCACCGAGACCAGCAGAGTCCACGCCTGCCATTCCGGGAGAAAACCATGCTTCGCAGACACGCCATCTCTCGGTGTTAAGATGTATTCGAGTATTACCTATTGAAGATAAGCCTGAGCTGGTAGTGGACATAGATAGATCGGTCCATCGCACCTTCGATGTCGCCCTCTTCATAAACGGGGCGAAATGCCAATAGGAGTGCTGAGCGTTGGGACGCCAAGGAGGCGTGGGTGTGTTTGTTTGTGAAAGTAGGGTCGTGTTCAAGGAGCTTGGCCTCGACAGCATGCAGTTGGTTCATATCTTCTTCCTCGTCAGAAGACGCAGCTGCGGCATTCTAATACAGATTAATTTACTGGAATGGCAGTTGTGCGAATAAAAGGTTCTTACTATTTTGCGGTAGATGGCCCAGTCGGCATCATCAGCGCCGAACATATCCTCTGATGAACGTTGTGAGATTCTAAGTCAGCAAGACTCTTGCCTAACGGCGGCACGGACTCACCCCCTCCGGCCTTTCGCTTCTTCTTGGGCACGCGATCGTCAGCAGCAAGGTTTGCTATACTCTTCATCCTCGCCTGTGCCGCAGCACTTTTCCTGTCACTAAGAGCCGCTCTCCTCCGGGCGCGGTCCTTGATCCGCGTCATCAAAGTCTGCAGAATAACTGTCAACGGGGGACACAACAACACATGCCTTGAACTTACTTCATGTTCGTGTCGCTTTTGCCTTGCCCATGCTGACGGATCATTCAACCTCTCTTCTTCATCCTTCCTGCCTTCTCTCTCTTTCTCCTCTCTTTCTCTCTCTTTCTCTTTCCTAGCCCGTGCACGCGCTTCGAAGCCAGCCTTCAGGAGCTTCTGCTTCTTCTTCTCCTTGATCTGTTCTTCGTCTAACTGAAGACATGCCGTCAGACAACCGAGGGCCACTGAAGCAGAAGCAGGGGGACATACCTCAGCATCAGGAACATCAACAAGAGGGAACGAAGGCTCTTCCTAGGGATCCATATCAGTAGTGATAGCGAATGCATGTCTTCATGGACACACCGATGGGTCATCTCCATCGACGTCTTTCTTCCTCGCTTTCTTGAGATCGGTCTCGAGTTTCTTTATAGTCTCGTCTAGACTAGCCTCATCCTCGAAGCCCTCTCCCTGGAGCTTGTTCTGGCGCTACGGTTTAGTCGAAGCCCTTGGAATATAGAGGATACGCACCACCCATTCTCGTTTGTTCCTTTCCGTTCGGCTGTCTTTGAGATTGATAAGATACTGCAAGTCAGATTCTTTTTGTACCAGCTAAAGATGTTCATCGTAAGCTGACCCCGAGAGAAGACAAGCGTCTCAACTACCTTTTCCATTCGCTTCGTTGCAGCCATTTCCTGCAGTTTCCTTCCTAGTTCCTTCCTTTTCTCAGCGATACGTACAAGCTCCTCTTCTGTCTTCTCCTCGGTTGCCGGTTGCACAAAAGGGAATTGAATGATCTGCCCAGCGGAACGCATGTTCAGGGGATCCTTAAGTTTGCGCAACAGCGCTGTGTAGTCGGTTGCGAACTTGCAGAAGTTTTGCAGCATCCACTAGGCACTATTCATCATCAAGATCCTGTGTGGAGGGGGATGGGACGTACATTGGACTGAAGCGTATTTACTCGAGTAGGAAAGTTGGGATACTTTAATTGTATGAGTTTGAGGAGGTACTCCGATGCTTGAGACGCACCCCAAGGAATGCTGGGATCAGAAGAGTGAGAATACTCAATGGGCTCAGTAAAGAGTAAAGGGGTAGCTCACCGCTTGGCATGGCTCATAATACCCTTCCCGTCGAGAATTGGGATAACAGAAGTTGAAGCGGTGTTGAAGGAGATTGCAAGCCCATCAGAGGTAGTCGAAGGTAAATTGTTATGGTAGAAGGACATGACCGCGTCCACACAGTACGTCAGTGAGGGCACGGAGTATTGTTCGAACATTAATTCGGACGTCACTAGAGTCGCATCGTGTCAACGCGTGCGTTCGTCGTTGTTGATAGGTGAACCACGTACGGCCTCTGGAGTGTAGTGGCGAACATAGTCTCTCGGTCATCAATACTGGATGATCTACGGTCGGTGTGTCTATTCCGAGCTGTATGAACGCGTAATCCAAAGAGTTTTCCTAGATCTCGAGTTTCAGCAGAGTAAGCATCCATAGCCATATGCCAGTAAGTGGGAGCCGGCCCAGAAACACACCAAGGCATCAAAGTTCAGCAAAACATCTCCTTCCCATGGCATCTTAGCCTGACTCCGTGCGCCGCTTTCCGCATCTATCCCCTCTCCGAACAAGAGCAGTGGCTTGTTGGATTTGCGTTCCTTGTATTTAGCGACTACATTGAGACCTGTTCGCGGAGTGGACGACGTCGCAAAGCCATACCGCAGGTACGTTGACCCATTGTCAATGATCAATGGTGTCTGTTGGTCGCGATGGTCGTCGTAGGAGTAAGGAAATGAGACTAAAGGGGGCACTGGGGTTGGGAGGCGAATTATATTCTGTAGCGAATCCTCTGAAGCCAGGCTGACAGGGTCGTCGACATCCATCATGGCCTCAAGATAATGAAGAACAGACTGACCTTGAGACTGACCTTCTGTCACGGTCGCCTGCGCAGGCGTCTAGGCTTAGTGTGACACCGTTGTGACGCAATCCAACTTCGGTATGAATGAGTGCGATATGGCTCCAGAGAATACATTTCATGAAATCCAACAGAGTGAGATGTACATTGGTAAATTATATGACAACAAAGCACGTGCAACGCGATATTGCTTCAGCCAGCCTTGGCCACGAGCTCCTTAACAATTTCCACTGCGCGCGCGAATTTGGCCTTCTCCTCATCACTAGGCTGAACCTCACTTGAGCCTCCCACACAGCCTTGAGGGCTACCATTGCACCACATCAAATCTTCACTGCCCCAAGCAATGCTGGTATCCAGGCCGTAGATATCTTCGCTGCCAGGAGGCTGTTCAGTGGGGATAGACTTGAGGATCCCATGAAGCTCTCCAACCAGCGCATCGACGGAGTCGTCGTGTGCGAGATTCTTTGGGAGAGCATCCTCAAGATGGGGTGTGCCGTCAGCGCGCAGCGCAGAGGTGATTTGTAGGGACGTCTGGTTGCTATTGGCTCTGGTGACAGTGTGAATGGCATTCGGGGTCGGGGGAGCGAATCCGCCTTGAATACCTGTGATGAGAAGGTTGGGACGTGAGATCTCCTCTAGTTATGTAAGTAATCGCACCATGCTGGAGCCTCAATGAGAATTCTGACGGTGCCATTGTGCAGTGACTTCCGATGATAGTCGATTTAGAAGAGTCAGTGGCTGCATTGATCAGATAAGAATAAAAGCAGAAGTTACATAATATATACTTATGTAAGAGTGTGCCTGAGCGATCAATCGATCAAACACTACTCAAGGGTCGGCCAACGTCACATGATTTAGCGTGACAATCACCGAATCCGGAGGACCTATGCTTCATATGCATGAAAAAGTCCATAGAATAATGAGGATAACAAGGATTGAGAATCCACAATTACAATGTGTAGATAAATGATGTAGGAAGATTATGTACTACTTCAAAATTTTGTGTGAGTCACGTCCAAAGAGGAGAAGGAAAAATATATATGGAGGCATGTTGGTGGCACGTCATTAACTCTTGCCTAATGTGTTGAAAACACAATTCGGGCTTCGTTTCCATGCCGAGAAAGCGGGAATACCTTCTCAAACGTGCACAGAACCTTGTTGGTAGTTCACCACCTGCGGTAGAGAAACTAAGCCATTAGGAAAAGAACTTGAAGAAGCAACAAGGGAACAAGGAAAATGTATGTACCAATGATGCTAGTAGTACCTGGGCTGACATGACTGCCATAAGCCCGTTGTCCAGCACAGGCCTGAGGCAATAGATATCTACCATTCTGACACTGAGATTGATGTCTTCACTGCCACAGATGGAGTGTGTCCAAGTACTGGCTGTCCGGGGTTGCAATCACTTTTCCACACCTGCCCGCATATGCATGTGTATCATCTCGATGCCAATACACCCCTGGAACCCGCACATGCACTGTCTGGTGATTCTAGCCACCTGCATGCATTTCTGGTTAAGGACGACAGTGGCTCAGACTCACTCTCAGGCTCAGATGATGAAATCTCGGTGCTCGCTTTCTGTTCTCAGACAGAGGCATGGCCTAGCCAACCCACACTTGAGAATCCTGAGGTTCCTGAGGGTGAAGGTTCTATACGGCAGGCACCAATGACAAGCCAGGCTTCTGCAGCACTGAAGGACCTTCTGGAACTTGTCTGTGGACCTTCTCGAGGCAAATCAGGAGGCTTTAATCTGCCAGATTTTGATCCTTTTGTGCGGCATAGGCTAGAGGGCATGAGTATCATGCTCAGCTTTTATATCAACACAGCATCAAAAACTTATGGCACGTGGGGAGCATCTTCTTTGCAGGCTGCTGTTGCATTGAACAGGGGCCAACATTGTTCTCGCCAGCTGCGCTTGCTATCTCGCCAATTCATTGTTGATCATGAAGTGCTTCCGATAAACCCGTACGGCAATTGGAACGAGTCGATGCTGGCAGATGAAGACCTCGTATCTGACATATTATTTCATTTGCAACAATTTGGTGACCAGATTACTGCTGCCAAGCTGGAGACGTACCTAGCTCAAGATAATGTCATGGAGAAGCATGGTATCACACATGCAGTTAGTCTGCATACCTGTGTGCGTTGGCTCGACACTCTAGGCTACCGGTTCACATATGCAAAGAAAGGCCAATATGTCGATGGCCATGAGCATGCTGATGTTGACCTATACCATGACACTGTCTTCCTCCCATGTTGGAAGATAATTCAGGCGAGAATGCAAGCCTGGAGCAAGGAGAACCTACTGGAGTATGGCTCTCAGCTGGAAGGTCGTCCAGTGGTGGTCTGGTTTCATGATGAGTCTGTTTTCTATGCACACAATCGTCAATGTAAAACATGGTACCATAAAGACTCACCTGCCAAGCCATATCCCAAAGGCAATGGTGCATCCCTCATGTTTGCCGACTTTGTATCTGCAGATCTTGGTTGGCTGTGCTCGCCTGATGGGACAAAGAGTGCACGGCGCGTGATGAAGCCAGGGAAGAATCGGGATGGCTACTTTGACTCAGACAACATTCTTGATCAAGTTCGGAAGGCAATGGACATTCTGGCAGAGTTCTACTCTCAATACGATCATGTCCTGGTCTACGATAATGCTACAACACACTTGAAGCACCCAGATGGATCCTTGTCTGCATTGAAAATGCCGAAGAATCCATCAAAGCCTGGAAAGAACTGGCTAGTCGAGGTCTTGCAGCGTGATGCAAATGGAAACCGAGTCTATACCTCAGTAGGAAATATTGCAAAGACAAAAATACAAATGCATGGTGCCCAATTTGATGACTTACATCCACAATCCCTCTATTTTCCAGCTGGGCATGCCGATGCTGGACTATTCAAAGGAATGGCTATCATTCTGGAGGAATGTGGATACAGCGGCTTCACTGGCAAGAAGTCAAAGCTTGCTCAATGCCTGAAGTTCAGCTGCAAAGGAAACCTCACTGCGCCGTTCGACTGCTGCTGCTACCGCATGCTGTATAATCAACCGGACTTCGCTGACATTGATTTCCTTCTGGAGGCAACTTGCAAAGTGCAGGGATTTGAGGTTCTGTTTCTTTCCAAGTTCCACTGTGAGCTCAACTTTATTGAGCAATGCTGGGGGTATGCCAAATGGGTCTACCGATTGAACACTGCATCTTCAAGAGAGGATGAACTTGAGAAGAATGCTGTGGCTGCCCTAGAGGCTGTTCCTCTAGAGACAATGCGACAGTGTGTTCTTGATGTTTCATGTCATGTCTCCGGGGCTGAGGAAAGTTTACATAGCTTTGCAAACTGTTCTCACCGTTTCATGGACGCCTATTCCTGTGGACTCAATGGCCGTCAAGCTGCATGGGCTGCTAAACAGTACCACGGACATTGTGTGCTACCGGAATCAATTTTAGATGACCTAGAGAAGTCCCAGATAACCTAATTGCAAACAAAATCTCACAAGAACATCTAAAAATATAGTATAATGCCTTCTTCTTCTGTAAAACTTATTCATAGAAGTTATAATTGTTTATACTACATTCTGATGTATATATCTGTAGATTTGTAATAGCTGTTTTGCACGTTACCTACTTCTCGATGCTCTAGTGCACAATCTTGGGGTGAATATCTTACATCCGTCTTCGATTTGGACTGTGACAGTCACCCCACATGACATTGGCCGACTATGTATGGCACCTACCTTACCTTAAATGGGATCATTGTACAGCAGCATCGAAAAGGGTGAGGAGAACTGTATATTTATCTCCTGTAGTATCCTAGCTGTACAATGCACTCTAAATTTCAGCTAATATGGCATGTCCTTGGGCTCGATGGGCAGAGAGTAAGCCACCTGTACCCCAGCTTGTTGTTCACACCACATGCCCTGCAGCCCACTCTTTGCAACGCTTCACAAAAGCTTCATCAGGTCCAGGACAGACGTAATCAAATAGCAGGGGTATGATAGATCAGAACTGTATATCTGTAGAAACACACTTGAAATAGGCTGATTTTGTACTACCAGTTTTACAACACCACTAGAATTCACTTGATCTATGCAAGTGCCATTTCAAGTGAAATCTGATCTATTTGAGTAAATCTAGAGAATATTATATAGTCCGATACAACTCGAAACTACTCAACCCAGGATTGAGAAAATAGACAAAAATGGGGTGAGTTTAGGTGGGATCGAGAGTTTATGGTATAGTCAATTTGGCCTGATTTTACCTGATCTGACTCTAAGTGTTTTTCACTGGGGCCTCACCCTTGTACTCGGCCTCTATTAACTCCATGAGCAAGGCCTCTTCTGAATGTGTAGTGTGTGGTGGTTGTGAGACAGGTCGTGCAGTGGTTCTGCTGAAAAGTTTTACTAGAGAGGTGGCAGCACTGCAACGTAGGTGAGTAGGAATTAATGATTTTCTTTCTTTGCATCTGATCCATTCTCCTCTCCTTTTCCACCCACCTTGCTAGCTCCTTCCTCCATAGTCTTGGTGTGGTATTAAGCACATTTTGTCATTGTGTATCCAAGTCACTTCTGTCATCTATAACCTCCAGAGTGTCACCCAATAAGTTAAGGTTATCAGCATAGCAAGGAACTTGAAGGAGAGATGCGACAGTGTCCGAAAAATGATTTTTGTGATGCTCGTGGGCATGAACTTAGAATCAACCAGCCCTTGTAAAAATTGTCAAATAAACTTTTAATTTATGCTCAAGTGTAATTACATCTTAATTACTCCCAGGATTGATAATTGATGCTACAGTGTAACATATGGCGATCTTACACCGTAACGTAACTTACACCTACAGCGTAAGGCCAACTTGGAAAGCACAACATTAAGCTGAAAAACAAGTGAATAACTTATCTAGTCAAATTCTCACGAAAAAACCATGGTGGCACTGGAATGGCCAAAAATTTCAGATCAGAACAAGGCGAAATCTATTGAGCTAAAACAATGTTCCTACAAACGGGCATCCTACAAATGGGCGTTGAAAGAATTCAGCTTTTATGGTTATGGCCTACAAGTTTAAGCACTGACTCGTAAATATCAAGCGTGATTACAGCTGAAAAAATAGAATGTATGAAGTGTGGCGTCAAGCTACTATAGAGCACGACAAAACTTCCTCAGCCCTGATCAACCGGAAACACTGAAGGAGTCCAACATATTTCTTCGTCCCATCCTTCAACGGAGCTTGTTGCAACCTTGTTCTTAACACCTATAGAAAACACACATTAATCACTTCGCAATAGAATGATAGGGGATAGCAAACTACTTCATGAGGATATGTGATTAAACCAGCTACCAACTTCGCAGAACCAGCAGCTCTGCCTATACCAATCAAAGCATGCCAAGCCATGCCATCACGAGGATTGACCCCAGCTAATGCCTGTTGATAAAACTGCTTGAATTCCTCGTAGACAACGAGGTGCACCATGGTTTTAACTGTACTGAGGTAGCTGGCACTCAACCCTTGGTACAGCTGCCAAGACCCTCCTGCCGCAAGATTTGCTGCACACATTCCAGTGCGCTATTATAGTGACGCCGTGAATGCTGACCACCTGGGGGTTGCAGAGCAACGATCTGCATCCTTGTTTTGACAAGCCAGATGGGGTTTGTCATGGTTGCTGTTGCAATCCCTGCTGCAACGGCAGCTTGCGCATGAACAATGGCCGAATCCTTGTCCTCATTCAAAATGCTCGCACTCAGCCGCTTGCAGTTGCCATAGACGTAGAACTTGATCACCGTAGCAGGGACAACACCAAGTAAACTTGGCATCAGACCACGAAAGAAACCGTGTCAGCCCTCGTGATGATATATGGAACTGACAAGGCACAGAGTCTGGCTTCTATGGGGTGAGGCAAGGTTGACATGATGATGGGGGTGCATTAGATTCAGGCTGTACATATGCACATTGGAAGAAAGATGATATTGTCCGGATTGAAGCTGAGTGCACAAAACGTCAAGCGGTGACGTTAAAAGGGAGGTGACCAACCTGCCGGTGCTAAACAATGGAAACATGAGACACCGCATAGATCAGATTGCAAATACTTATGTGCCAGCCAAAAGATGCACCCAGGAAAGTGGATTTGTGACAGTTGGCTTCAATGCCATCATTGCATGCAGTGACATTCAAGAGTTCGGATAGTTGATATGGCGCAGGCTTCGCTGGAGTTCAACGTTCATTGGAGTTTGAAGAAAGTGAGTCACATGTCACTTTGATGCGGAGTCCAACCGTGTCCAACCGTTTATCCTCAAGTTGTCACGGTCGCCCAATGTGTTCCCTACTGTGATTCTACTGTTACATGATGCGAGGGAATGTGGTATCTCGCTCAGTGACCCAGAGGTAGAATTGTACCGGAGTGCAGCAAGCGATTCTGTTACTTCGAACTGAACTGGAAGACTGAGGAAGTTGTGGTGAACGACACCAAACAGCACGAAACACGGTCGGTTGTAAACCCCTTACCCCTTTCCCCTAATTAGTGCCCACATGTGATGGTAGTCACATGTGCCTTATTTATCATCTCACGTTTTGAACATGAAGTTTTAACAACTACACATCTTACACTTATCACACTCACTATGCAATTACGTACCACGAATATACGTTGGTCAAACATACTTTGCACCGCGTGAGATAAGGAGTACTCAGTGAGTACTTACACTTTTTTACGTTTCCTTAAAAACACGTTTCGCAAGTATGAGATGCGGAGGCAAAGGCCGAAAGAAACCCAACGCGGGAGACACCTCGATAGCCGAGGATGCTGGAGAAGGGCCTGCTTCCATTCCCCATGTGGGAATGCCCCAGGTGTCCGACACATCCCATGGGAAAAGAACCAGCGAGCTCAGTTCGAGATCCATTCGATCTTGTCAGTCTTCCCACCATCTCGGAAATCGGAAGCGAAGTGATCAAGGCCATGCTGGCCCTCTTCCGTTCCTCGCCGCCATGCCTCCCCCCCTCAGCCCACGACCACGTCGTGGATTCGAGCTCTCTGGGCAGGGATATCCGCCAGCAAGCAACCTTGAAGGGTTGTATTCACAAACTCTGCCCTCACGGAACTATTGGGGGCTTCCTGATGAGACGATTTGTCAAACCCCCACCCATGTGGGAGGAATTGGACTGCCAAGGGCAGCGAGACACGACAGTTCAACCTGTTGTTCCCCCACTAGGAGCTCCCTTTGTGATGACGAAGAGAACCCTTTTCGCCTGAAGCAAGAAGGCGATAGCTGTGCTGAATGAGGCACACTTCACTCTCGAAGCTCCGCAGTGAGCCTCATGAGCAACAATGCGCAACGAGAATGGCATGCAGCAAAACGGCCAGCCATGGATGCTGGAGTGTCGGACGAACATATGAGCGTCCCTGGCGATTCAGTATCGCATTGGCTCCAGAGCAATCTACCCCCAATCACTGATGACATTGCAGTGATTGCTGCCTCGCGAACGGCCCACCTGCAGTCCCTCCACGGCCAGCCGCTGGACCCTGATACCATCTGGGATATTTTAATGCAGGTGCATGCCGAGCAGGCCACCAAAACACTCGTATACAACAAGGCTGCTGCTCAACAGCCCACCCGCTCGATCATGCCCACAGAGCCACTTCCCCCTCCTCCACCTATCCCAGGAAGGGCTACCGTGTTTCACGATAGAGTCATACTCCAGAAGTGGCATAATGCCACAATGACCGCCCGTGAACTCACCACCATCGTCAATCAGGGCATCGACTTCGATTCAGAAGGAAATCCATGGGAGCATGTTCCCGAAGAGCACAAGCACGAGCCAAAGCAAGCCCACGATGACCACCATGGCAATGCTGGTGACAACGACCACCATGATTCACAACGTGGATCGTGCCGACAGCTCTCTAACAATGGTGACAACGACAGGCATCGCAAGCAGCACCAAACCCCACAGGATAGGCTGAATTCCCGCAGGCCTCCAGGGTACAAACGTACGTACACCCCCCCTCCCGCTACCGGGAGGCACATCGCCAAAGACGACGACTTCCCCTCAAATGGATCGTCCACCGACGGACACCCCAGCTCTGACCGGGGACCACCTCGAGGTCATCGCAGCTCACGCAAGCGACGGTACAATATTCCTCAGGACGACACAGGACATTGCCCATGTGATGAAAGGCGTGTGGAATTCGATCATCATCGTGTCCCAGAATGCGATGGAGCACAAGGGCCGCGTATTTCTCATAGAGACATGGGAATGGCCAGTGCACTAGATCAACCAGACGTCTCTGGATACTCCAGAACCATTCGTCAGCGATCCACTGACATAATACACAAATGGCTGGGTTAGCCGTTCGAGCTACCCCCCAGGACCAAACCGCCCTCCCACATGCAGAAACCAGACAAATGGTCTGGTGATGCCAATGTGGACAAGTTCAACTGATGGCTCCACTCACTCATGAGGTGGCTTTGCATTAACCAATATAGCGTCCCTGCTCGCGAAGAGGAATGCATCACAATGATTGGGATTCACCTCGATGGTGAAGCTGCGGTGTGGTTCGACGAAGAGGTTGAGGACGCTGACGACGATCGGCGTTGGACATTCCTGCACGTCGTAATTGGGTTATACAATCGGTTTGTGCAGCCCACAGCTATTCAAGACGCTACGGAGGAGTTCCTCTCCACCGAATACTCGGCTACAACAGGGGTGCGTGGATTCTTGGACGCCCTAGAATGCACCGCGAAGCATATGATACATCCTCCTGACGCATACATGTTCCGACAACAATTTGTTGTTGGCCTTCCTGCCTCTATTCGCAACAGGCTAGTAGATCGCAGCTACAATGCCGAACGACACCCCATTTCCGACTTGTACTTGGTCGCTCTCCAGGCGGAGGAAAGTCGAGTGATGGCTAAGCACTACACTCACACAGCGGCTGCCAATTGTGCCAGGAACCATCCTGGAGCCTCAATGAACAGCGGTAAGGTCAAGAAGCCGACGGCCACTGCCTATGTACCTCGTCCTGGTCAAAGATTTACGGGTACGCGTAGACCAGAGACTGTCGAGCAGGGCGCCACTGCGGGAGCTCCCAATAATGGTGGCAGGCAGGTCATAGCAGGACCATTGCGTCCCACCCAGAATATCACCTCTCGACCGACTACGAGAGCGCAACTCCACCGCACTTCTGGTGGTGGCCATTTTGAAGCCTCTAAGGCGAAATGCTACGCATGCGGGAACATTGGGCACATCTCCACTGACCTGAGATGCCCTAGATATGGACAACTGCGCCTGAATGCAGCCCGAGTCGACGATGAATCTGGCGGCACCATGCCAACCCCGAATGACTCAGTGTCTAAAACCACGAGCGATTGTGGAGGTGACAGTGATATTGTCCAGCATGATGAAGACGGCCTGAAGAGGTCACAATATTCATCGCCAGACAATGAGCACAACAATTTCGATAGGTATTACGATGCGAGCGATGATGTCGTGCACATGGGCACAATGGATACGGAGTGGCCCGTACGGTTGTGCTGCATGACACCAGCTGAACCACCCGTTGAGAGTGGACGCGGAGCAGTAAGATTGGCTGCCTTCCGCCCTAAATACCAACCATCGGGCCATCCAGTGGATCACCCAAAATGGGCAAACATTACAACAAAATTGATAGCGCAATATGTGACTATCAACGGTGTACGAGCCTACACCCTCTTCGACTCGGGGTGCATGACCAATTGCATGAGCCCCAACTTCGCTAAAGTAGCAGAGGTCAAATACAGATATCTTAAGGATGTCATCCCACTACAGTTGGGAATGGTCGGGAGCAGTGCAAGCATACAGTTCGGCACATACACCTGTGCTGTATTTGGAACCATTGATTCCAAGGAATACTTTGATGTTGCTAACATTGACAGGTATGACCTCATTCTGGGGACGCCATGGATGCACAAGCACGGTGTATTGCTGGATTTTGCCAATTGCGTGATCCATGTTGGAGATCAGGTGTACCCTTCTCTCACGGAGGGGGAGGAATCTGTTGAAATGGCATGACGACACTCCATCCAGAAGAAGGAATGACTAGATTCCCAGTCGAAGATGGCGCAGGCACCCAGGTCGAAACGGAGCGACATCATCGATGTCGATGTGACTGAGATGGCCATGTCGCCAGATCAACTAGACTTAGTTGAATGATCCGTCCAGGAACAATTGATCCTGGAAGCATGAAAATCACCGATGAAGTCGGGCAAGGCCCAACAATCTCGCATGGCTCGAGACAATGACACAGGAGACAGTCCTGAATACCTGAGACAAATGGGCCCGGACTTTGAAGCCGTATTGTCTGGGGTAGAAATATATACAGAGGAGCACATACCTCATCTACGATCGAGATGGTTATTTCGATGTAAAGATATCATGGGAGGTTCACCCAACAAGCTTCCCCCTCTTCGTGTCATTAATCACACGATCCCTCTTTATGATGAGGACAAGAAATATAATTATTATTTGCCACGCTGCCCTGTGTAAGGTATCTCATCCCTTACCTGTCCCCTAACCCCCTAGACATGATCATGTGATTACCTCATCTCCTTATATACCGAAGTCGTGTATCATATTACTTACTTCCTCTTGTACTATTACTCTCACCTTCTTCCGAATACACCTCCGTGTTTAACCCTTTCTGCTGTCCCATTCTTGAGTGTTGCACCTCTGGGCGTCTTCCATCCTGATTCTCTGAAATCACACCTATCGGACAAGATTTTGAAATACCTCCAATCGGGGTGGTGGGAGACTTGTCAGACGGACCAAGCAGCCCCCATGCTATGTGTCCTGAAGAAATCAGGAGGACTACGTACCGTCGTAGACTGTAGAAAACGGAACGAGAACACTCATCCTGACATTACCCCCTTTCCAGACCAGGATAATATCCGCCTGGATGTAGCACGTGCAAAATATCAGTCTAAAATCGATTTTCCGACGCATACGAACAAATCCATGTAGAACTGCGGGATGTGTGGAAGACTGTGTTTGCCACTATATATGGCACCCTGCTGAGCAATGTCATGCAATAGGGTGACTGTAATGCTCCGTCAACATTCCAGCGGATAATGAACCTGGTATTCCGAGAATACATTGGAAGGTTCATTCACGTCTACTTAGACAATGTATTCATATACAGTAATACGATTGAGGAACACAAAGAGCATCTTTGTCTGGCCTTCGCCAGAATTCGAATTGTACCTTAAGCCCGAGAAGTGCAACCTGTATGCTGACCGCGTAGATTGCCTCGGACACATCATCAACAACAATGGACTACACCCCGACAGGGATAAAATCACCCACATACACGAGTGGAGAACACCACGGTTGTACAATGACATTCAACGATTTCTGGGGCTGGTGCAGTATCTCGCACATTTCATCCCTGACCTGTCTGCCTATGCAGGCCTGTTGCAGTCTATGGAGAAAAATGGCCAGACCTTTGTCTGGAGGCCAGTTCACGACAAGTGTTTCACCATGATCAAAGAGCTATGCGCTCGACACCCCATACTCAAGCTGATTGACCCCATTAAATCGGACATGGTTTGGGTGATATGTGATGCCTCCACGTCGGGACTTGGAGCAATGTATGGACAGGGACCCAAATGGATGACCTGTCGCCCAGCGGGCTTCATGTCCAAGAAGTTCACCCCAGCTCAACACAATTATCGTGTCTACGAACATGAAGCATTGGTCATCCTTGAGGCACTCCTCAAATGGGAGGATAAACTGCTGGGGTACAAGTTCACGGTTGTTACAGATCACCGTGCCCTCGAATTCTTCAGCCAACTGAAGAAGTTATCACCATGACAGTCGTGGTGGATGGAGTATCTCTCTCAATTTCGATTCGAGATCAAGTACGTGAAGGGCGTACTCAACAAAGTAGCCGACTGCCTCTCTCATTACTACTCGGAGGACACGCCTCAGGACATCCATCCTAGATCTGAGTACGTGAACGCCGACGTGCGGATAGACCCCGACCACGACCTCCTGTCATGGGAACGTATCCGCAAGTTCCACCCACAGGGAGTGAGCTTATTAGCTCAACACCCAGTTGACAGGATCAAGGAGCGGAATGTCGAGGCGAACCACCTCAGCCCCGCCCTGGAAGGAGAAATTTCCCCAACTGGTGAAGACAACCTTACCATTCTGGAATCACGCTCCAAAGGCACACATCTGCATGACTTACTTCATCAACGGGATGAATTCACTGCCTCAGTGAAAGAATCGTACCTGCGGGACCCACTGCTATCGAAGGTGTTGGCTAAACCTACGGATTATTCATCTTTCTTTGTAAAGGACCACCTCATTTGGACCTGAAACCTCGGGCGAGAGATGGTATTGTGCATATCACAAGGCGCATTGAAGGATAATACTCTGACGGGTATCATTATCGAGCAAGCACACTCGATCATAGGACATTTCAGTAGCCAAAAGATGTCGGAGTATATCCGGCGATGGTACTGGTGGCCAAAAATGACGAAGATGATCGCAACCTTTTGTGACTCCTGCGTGCCCTGCAAGTGAGCCAAGGGGAACTATCAGCCTCCCCCTGGCAAGCTCCACTCGCTACCAGTCCCCACGGCACCATGGGACAGCATCGGCATGGACTTTATCGGTCCATTTCCCGAGGTTGATCATTTTAACTACCTGTGGGTAGCAATATGTCGAATGACCTCCATGGTACATTTGATTCCGGTCACCACCTGCACCACCGCCACGGAACTCTTGTGAATATATTTAAAAGCAATTTGTCGCCTACACGGGCTGCCGTCCAGTATCGTGTCTGACCGGGACTCAAAGTTCACCTCCAAATGGTGGACTGAACTCCATCGATTGCTGGATGTTAAATTGAGGATGTCTACCTCGTTCCACCCTCAGATGGATGGACAGACCGAACATGTTAATCAGTCAATAGCCCAGATACTTCGATCGGTGGTTACCGCTGATCAGTCCAACTGGGTGGCTAAGCTACCCATGGTGGAGTTCGCTCTCAACTCCAGCGCCAGCTCCACTACTGGATTCACCCCGTTTGAGGCGAACTATGGATTTTTACCATCCATGTTGAACGTCCATAGGCGCAATACCAAGTGTGCTCCCGGCGTAGCAGCCTTTGCCGAAAAGGCACGGCAGAACCTATCGGACGTGTACAACACAATCATAGAATGTCGCGTGTTTCAGACATATCACGCTAACACCAAACGTCGCAACAAGCCCAGTACCAATGCTGGAGACATGGTCTACTTGTCTACAAGTAACCTAGCGCTCCCTAAAGGAAGGGCCAGCAAACTACTCCCCAAGTACATAGGGCCATACAAGGTGCTACAGGCCTCTCCGGGAACCTCCAACTACTTGTTGGAATTACCCACATCTTTGAAGATGTGGAACCTGCATCCCAGGTTTCACGTATCAAAACTTCGGCCCCATGTGCCGAACGATGCCCTGCTATTTCCTAATCGCACCCCAGTCGACCCGTACAATTGGAGCACTCTGGATGACGCGGAGTGGGTGGTTGATGAAATCACTGCCCATAAGTGGAATGGCAAGCAATTACTACTGCAGGTACAGTGGAACTTGGGCAACACCACCTGGGAACCCCGTTCCCATTGTGAAGAACTCGAGGCTCTCGAGAGGTATCTCGAGCTAATGAATGTCCAGCGATGTGAGGACCTGCCGCGACGGACCAACGATAAGATTGGCGCTTGGCGACACCAGTAGTACTGCGGCTGGCTCGTTGGGTAGTAAGCATGTGGTGTCTACACTGCAAATGTGATGTCTGGGATTGAAAAGAAAAATCAATCGTTGACCCAACCCACCACCACATCACATCAACAACTACCCAATTCATGGCTTCTACAGGTGGTCAGCCGCCTCCAGACCACCCCATGGGTGGTCCCAACCCATTCAATAACTCGGATGGAAGGAAATCTCCAGTGCACCTCACCACTCGCCAAAAAGGAAAACAGCACGCAGATCGCGCATTCCGTGACAAGCTCACGGACGATGAGGTTCGTCAACTTTCATCCTTTCCCTCCCCACCCCCAGTGGATGGAACTTCCGAGGCACCCAGCAACTGGGTAGCACACCTGGGGTATCGATGTGTCGTATGCACCGACCC
Organism: Pleurotus tuoliensis; assembly: GCA_036872985.1. Lineage (NCBI taxonomy): Eukaryota > Fungi > Basidiomycota > Agaricomycetes > Agaricales > Pleurotaceae > Pleurotus > Pleurotus tuoliensis. The sequence goes on from JAYMDH010000002.1 coordinate 3,852,418, forward strand.
CTCCTGCACTACGTGCTTGGCTTACGGCCAGCACCGCATGCAAGGTTACATGGACCCTCAGATGGGGTCCATCAATTGCAGAATGGCCGCCATTCTGCACCCTGAACTACCTTGGTACGCGGAACGAATGTACAATTCGTGGCGTGTTATTGAGGAAATTTCGAGGGAGGGGAGGGGGAGGTTAGAAGATGACCTACGATACTATCGAGATCAGCTTGACAATGCTCACAACGAAATTCGTGATCTATGACGCCAAATTGACGAGTTGGACAACCGATGCGACATGTGTCGGAAGATAAGAGACCCCACCACCAGGGGAACGTCCACAACGAAGATTGTGGAAATGAAAGATGACTACTACGACTCAGGAGAGGACTGGGGTGACGAAGAACCGGACGAAGACCCATGTCCACTGTTGCCCAATGCGGCCGCAGCCGCAACATCGTGTCTCGTAAATCTACAAGAATCACAATCCCAGTTCGACGAAGCTGGAATCCCCATAACCCGGAGTGCTTGGAAACACGCCAATCGGCATGCCCACATCCCGGGGAACCGTGACACGGTAAACGCATGCAAGGTATTGGCCAATGCCGCCAATCGCGCTCACAACGAGCAGCGGCCTTTGACCACCGCCCAGCAAATTGCTCTCAGGGAGTGGTGCGTTCCCCTGTGGGTGAAGGACAATATACGCTCCCACCCAATGAGAGCAGGTGGGGACCATTCCCAGCCCCCAGCAGGGCCCTCAACCCATCCGGCTCTGGTGGCTGCATGCACCAACCCGCAAGTACCCATTCGATCAACAGCACCCCACTGCTAGCTGCAGTGGAAACCTCATTTAACATTCGCTGTCCAGGCATGGCCCCCCCACAATCGGACAATCCACCCCAACGATGGGCGGCATATTATCACTATGAACGCCGTGTTCATAGGCCCCTGCCTGGTATCCAGGACCCTCTCAACCTCCGCCAGGTTCAATCAGCGATTTTGTGAATTACTGGCCGTTCCCAGCCAGTACAGCAGTATCATCGCTCGCGATCACCTCGTCATCGCGAATGTCAACAACTTCCACCCATTGGGTGGGTCTATCGACAATCTGACCATTGGTGCGGTCGCTCGGCACCTCGCCAAGTGCGGCTTCTCGTACACCTGGGCTGACGATTGCTGGGACTTCACCCAGGCCTGGGTCATGGACGACCACAACGATGGTCGGGATCTGACAGCCACCAGTCAGTTATTGGGGCCAGTACCGGATATCAATCAACCCCCGTCCTTCCCCCACGAATCTGATAGGCTCGTGGACTTCATGGCTCTCTGGCCACCCGGTTGTCCTCCGTCACCAGCAGCGGGACGACCATCGCAACGTGAATCGGATCTCAGGGCCACCCACACCTGCTCTGCTTATTCCAGAGAGATGTCCTCCGCTGCTTCCGGCAACATACTATCTGCACTCGTGCCCTCCTCAGGCCGCCCTCGTGCCTCTCCACAACCTCCTGTCGTGGCTTCCAGTTCCATGGGAATGGTTAATCCTGTTCCTCCCTTTACCGTAAACCTTCCGGTGGCTACCGCCGGAAGTTCCAACGTCGAGGCATCACTCGAACTGCCCCTTGTTCTGGGTGGCCCACCCGTGTCCCTGGGAGTGTAAGGGCAACCTCAAGATGGCCGACAGCACAAGCCTAGCAGAGGGAGAATCCAAAGAGATGAATAGAGCTACTACAATACATGAGAGGCTGCTCACCTAGCAGAGGGAGAATCCAAAGAGAACAAGATAAGGATTCTCCATGCTAGGAGGCGAAGTATATACTGTAGAAGCGTGAGAGAAAGATGGGAGAACTGTATAGTACACCCGCCACAAGTCCGGAGAATATCATAGGTACGAGCGGGCACATGTGATAGAAAGGTGGAGGGAATATGCAAGAGTCGTGCCAGCGACCCAGGAAGTGGGAATGGGAAGTAAAGAGGTGTGGGAAGAAGGTATGGGTCACCCGGACGTGCCCCGAAGTGTATACGTACATCCGAAGCGCATCCGGGCATGTGCAAGTGCGGCCGAGTGCGGCCAAGGCGCGGGAAATGCATCGGATGAGTCGGATGTCGCTCGGATGTGACGGATAAGGCTCGGATGGATGGTAGGAAGGAAAGGGAGCGAAAGGAAAGTAAATAAGAGTCCGTGGAGTGAAAGGAAAGAGAAAGAAATGAAGAGAGAGGGAAAGAGACAGGGGAAAAGGAGAAAATAGGAGTGTCCCCTTACAGGGAGGGCTCGTTACCGTCCCAGCCTACTTCTCTCGCAGGCCTGCCTCCTCCCTTAGCAGTAATGCTGCGGATTCCAGCGCTGCCCTGTCAGAGGTCTCCTTATCCAGTACCCCTTCTGTGATCACAGAAGACGTCGACGACGACATGGACTAGCATCCTCATGCTCCACTACCTCATAGTAGTGGATTGTCTACCATTCTATCCCCGCTGCCTCACAGCAGCGGGTTATCCACCTATACCTGCTGCCCCACAGCAGCGGCCTCATTATTACACTTCGCTCCAACCTATCTTGTATCCCGAGACTGCCACCCTCATTATATCCATTCCCTCTTATTCCTTTTCTTCGTAGATCACATGATGCAATCTAAGGGAGGCAGGTGTAAACTCCTTACCCCTTTCCCCTAACTAGTGCCCACATGTGACTACTGTCACATGTGCCTTATTTATCATCTCATGTTTCGAACATGAAGTTTTAACAACTACACATCTTACACTTATCACACTCACTACGCAATTACATACCGCAAATATACGTTGGTCAAACGTACTTTGCACTGCATGAGATAAGGAGTACTCAGTGAGTACTTACATCGGTTGACCCCCTCCGCTGACACTGCATTGACAAATTACTCTCATTGGACAAAGGTAGTATATACCAACCCCCGGTGCCAAACAATGGGTCATTATACGAGGGCAGGTCCTTGGTATGCACTCCGTTGTTCTTCCCCTAAAGTAATCATCACACCCCCAGACCTCTGGCAAACCTCGCCTTGGATGCTTGTGCCCGCTGGTTACATGCTGTCAGCCCCCGCATGTACTCACCAACAGGCGTTTGGATCCATTTTCTCCTCTGAGGACCTGCGTTTCTACATTCCTGTGGCAGGTGAAGGCAGCTGGCGCATCTTCTCAGTTGGGCACGGTGTCGACCAGGGCGAAAAGCTAAGCGCTAAGTAGCGGGACCTAGTTGAGTGTGCTGCGTCGCTGGCCACGCCTCGTCGGCCACTGAGTAGAAGGGAAGCCTCGCAGTTGGTCACGCGGTGCCGTATGTCAGCCATGTTCCAGGCGATGGGTCGCTACTGTTGGTTCTCGGCGGTGAGCCCGCATCTCCTTTTGAAACACGCGCGCACTACGCACTGATCTCTGGATTCCTCGTAGATCGGCTGTAGCGGCTTCTCAAGACGTGGACGGCTGTCTCGGCGGCGACCCCGCCGGCGCGTACATATCCTCCTTCGAGGAGAAGAGACTTGCTAATACTGACTTTGTCCATATGTCGGCGGTGTCGCCAAGGATAAGTGAGCGAAGAGCCTCACCGACGTGGCTACCGTTCCATTCGTGGATCGCAAGGGATATTTGTGCATGGAAGGCTAGCGAGTGTCTCACCCATGGTATGCCATGTAGTCAGTAATCCAGCCGTTCACTGGTGAACAATGTGTACCTAGAAACTTGAGGTATATATATAGTACTCCCTATATTTTGCAGCACTTGCGGTTCCGGGCCCAGATCCTCTCGAGAATTTTACCTGCTCGTTTACTTCTTTAATAACTGGCGCCACTGACTCAGAGTGCCTTGGGGTTTCTGCGGTAAAGTTGATTTACAGTAACGACGTCACCCGCACAAGCGCCAGCCCCTATCCCTATATAAATCAGCCAGCCGCGCTCCAAGTGCATTGCCACGCCTCTGTCCGCACCCACAACCACCCAAATTCACAAAAGCCATGCCATCCTCGCAATCAATGATGCCAGCCTACCCACCTGCTGCACATGCGTCAATGAAAGACACCGATTCTGCCAGAGTAGTTGCTGCGCAGCCCAGTGCGGGTCCTACCATGAAAGCGGCCCAGCCCGAAGATGGTCAGACAGAGGGGGCGAAGAGACTCCGAGGGGGTTGCATTCCGTGCCCAGTGAGTAGAATCTAGCGTCGATGACAGATAGCAATGGAGTACTTACAAAGTGCGGAATTAGGGAGGGGGAATGTGCTACATCATCCCCATACCATGCTGCTTCTAGAGCGTGTCGCTGCAGTCATCGCAGTGGCCGAATGGTCAACTGTTCATTGACGCACAACCCTCCTGCGAGGCATGTGTATGACATAGACGGACTTTTGCTGTATTTTGTATTGTTCTTTATCGCGATGTTATGCCCGGACGCCCTGATTACTTTACCACGAGTCAATTCTGTATTCCCTTTATCTCGTAAATGCCAGAGTTCTGAACCACATCAATATCGATATCAATGTCATTGAAATCAGCGGAGTGTTGAAGCGCGCTTCAGCGCGCTGTGTGTGATTGGGGAGGACGAGGACAAACATAGGGGTGGTCCAGAATTTAGGGGTGCTGGTGGTAATCAGTATGCTGCAGTACGCTCTTATCTAGACTGACCATGAAGAAGTGGGACTCGCACGTAGGATAGGTTATAACCTATCTCGCGGCTCCATCTAAATTGCTGAAGTTGGTGATACACTTGTAGATATGCGGAGCGGTGAAATGTAGGAAGGACAGGCAAAGAAATGCAGTGTCGATGGACGACCTGCATAAGTTTACGGAGAGGGAGCTAAAGATGCGAGGCCGGCAGAGCTCGTTCCACGTCCAACAAACATGAGAACACGCCTTCAGAGTAGGCAACCCCGCCCTCTTGGTATTCCGTCTTGTTGTCGTCGCCGCCGTTGAGGGATGCGATGATCTGGTCGGCGATTTCAACAGGAATCAGGCGTGTATCGATTCGGCCCCGAGAATAACACTCGAAGTCAGGGTCGCCGTTCCCAACTTTCGGCATGAACTGCGTGCTGAACTAGTAGCGGTGCGGAGAACTGTACTAACGTTGTTCCTGATGGAGAGTATCGAGCTGACCTTTCGATGTGACACAGGTTAAACTTGGAACGCAGTCACGCCTGGCGCGACTGAACGAGCACCGACTACCCTACAATTTGTAGCCCCAAAGAAAGGATACACACTAATCCAAGCGGAAGATCATAGTGATCCTTGTGTGGATGAAGCGATGGAGGAGGATGTGTATCTAGCTGGCGGGGGAGAAGCATTCTATCTAGAAAAGTTCCGTAGTGCAGTACAATGCACAATACAAAATGTCTGGGATGATGCATCAAAAAAGAGGAACAGCAGATGTGATGGATATGATGGGATGAGGCCTTTAGGATACGGTGGACGACCGTGAGTGGTACGACGGAGGCACGCTGCTGAGGACAGAATGAGTATCATCGTCGGCCTGGCTAGATTGCGGCGAAGGTCCTCGAAGCGACGTGAGGCTGCTCGATGCCTTCGAATACGGCGTTACAGTCCTTGATGTTGATTGATGCCGGAAGATGGTAGGAAGAAAGGGCTTGTGCTGCGTGCGGCGGAGGCAAAACCAAAACGAGAGAACAATAATCCCGATTCCCGCCAGACTGCTCATCACAGCAGCTAATATGACGTGCGTTTTTTGTTTCCGCCGCTAACAGAGGGTAAGGCTTTCGTGATGAAGAAGATAAAATAGGAATTTATACTTGTTCTTGGTAAAAAGAATCGAAGCGATTGGACGCTATGGAAGGAGTGGGAGTTTCTTCGGTCCTACGAATGCTTGTTTAATTTATGATTGATGCGCCTTGAGCGTACTTACGTGTAGGTGATGGAATCCAACGCTAGCACTGATACGTTATGGGTTTGTTTCCCGTCCTCTGCTCCGTTCTGTATGCGGAGCGTATGGGATCCCTTCGGAAGCGATTCATACGCCAAAACAGTAGCGAGTGATATATTACCTGATTTCGGTGATTGACCGGCGAATCGACCAGCGACAGCCCCGTCCAACATGAAGAGCATGTCTGAATCGGCACTAGGAGGGAGCAATTGTCAATACGCACACTGGGACAACGTGTCGTACTCACTCAATGCCGAACATGTCGTACGGAATTAATACACAGCTGACGTACACGGCCGTTCCTGCGCAGAAAATTAGCACCGGGGCGAGGGCAAATATGGATCCGATGCCTACCGTAGAAGCGAAACATCACCGATGGGGGTTGGTCATCTAATCGAGAGTTTTGTACATAGAGAGACGTTGACCAGGTTCCTTGGATTTGTTGCTTTAAATTGGTGGGAACGGAGTTGTAAGAGCTTGAGGCGCACCATTCCTTGTTCGAGAAAGTGGGTCAGCACACTGATCTGTGCCACTGCAAGGCGTAACCTGTTGATGAGACCATGGGCCATGGTACGATATCACTGCGGAGTCGTGGGTCTCATTTAGTGAATCGTCGTGCGTCACGTTGATTATAGCCGCAGCAGCGACGACGTCCAGGAGAGAAAGGCATAGGATGAGGGAGTGAAGGATGGCCATTTCGTTATGGGGATCAAGGGGCAGCCATGGACGATGGGACTAAAGTATAGAACGGCGTGGCAGCGAACAATGTCTTCCTGGTAGTCAGTATCGTCGGCGTTCCCTGGATCAATCAAGTGATGCGAGATGGTCGCTGGAGTTCGAGCTCATCACAAGCGGTGCGAAGTTGTTTGAATGTGTAAGCGTGCTTTATTTAACGCATTAAGCAGCAGCATGGATGGAAAGAGGGTTGCCTAGTTATCTTCAACAATATCAGAGAAGTCGCCCGTGCCAACCTTTGGCTACCTTTGGCCTGATGGATCTCCAACTTAGGCTGGGACCGACACGGTTTGTCAGTAGGGTAAGACGCGATGCTTTGCATGTACTTACTTAGCACAGCATTGTTTGGATGAGTTGCTACGAGAGTCCGCGCGTGCGCGCGAGAGGTGATGTCAGGAGAGCAAAACGAGACATACCGATATCAAAATATCGAAGTGTGTAGGGCCAGAGCGTTTGTCTAGTCCACGAGCTTCGTAATGGAAGTTGAATTGCAGGAATGCCGGGGATGCACCTTCTTAAGGTGTTCGAGGGCGAGAAATGTTGGATGTGATCACGAATCTCGTCAGTAGAAACATGTTGATATTATCATTCTTCTTGTGTGCACACGTCCTGTCCAACATTCAGTGATGGACAGTGCAGGAGAAATGTGGGGCATACCCGGATCAAGTTCCCGGATCAAGCTCAATCGGCAGGTCGAACGTTGGGGATGATGGAGACTACCGGACATGATGGCGAGGTAATACAACCGCGATTGAACGGAGGTGTAAATAAGTCAAACAATTTGCATCACAACGGGGGATGTTCGTATAAGGACAGTAAGTAGTAAGTACAATTGCGTCGAAAGAGGATTTGGTATTGTAAAAACAGCAAAGGTGTTGCCAAAGTAAACCGATAAGTCAAGAATATCCGAAGTTGATACGTGCTTGCTGAGAGCAATAGTCGGCAAAATAATTTTAGAGGGCACCGTCTTGGATGATCAGTTGATGACAGGTGTGCATTGCGAGTGGAATGGTTGAAATGGTTGAGCGTCGCGGAGAGAGGTGGCAGCAAAGGTAGCAAAGTGGGACAACGCGAGTGCAAAACCCTTGGTAGCACGAGTCGGTTGTATCTTGTTTATGATGCAGGTTTTCTGTTTTGGGTGTCCATCCTCCTCGTCTTGCGATGAATTGATTTATCTCCCTCCAGGCATGTTTCTCGATAAAGCTAGCGCGAAAGCGAATAATAATGTTGCAGTGTTGTTGGTATACAGGTGTTAAGCGTTGATACGTCCCGGCGTAAATTGGATTGTTGAATAATTGAGTCTAGCATCTCCTCCGCGATCCTCTGACTGATCTTGAATTCTCGAAGCGCTCTTTGACCTTGGCGTACCCGGCGCGGTCGACGCGGTGGATGTAGTACACGCCACCGCTAGGGCCCCACGAGACGCTGCCGGAGTGGTACGGCCGTTCAGTTACATCGAAGATACCTGTCATGTCGTCAACCTAGACAAATGAATATCAGCATAGGTGCGTGGCTGAGATGCCGAGAAAATAACGCACATTACGCTCGGTGACTCGGGCATTGACGGGGGAGAACGGCTTCAGCGAAACCACGATAGCGCCGTCTTTGAGATCGAGGAACATCGGGCGCAGTTTCTCGTTCACTGATCCATTCTAATCAGTCTCATCCAAGGAAATAAATAAAAAACGTAACAACTTACAGGCTTCATCGAACACCTTATTATCAACCAATACGACGTCGGCCTTCGGCAAATATTCCACGAGTTTCTTGCTCTTCAGCATGTCTTCTTTCTCTAGTTCAACATCGCCAGCTCGCAAGCCCCACATCCTGCACCGGATCTTGAACTGCTCCGACTGTCTCTCCGCGATCTTCGCGGGTGCGGGCATTAATTCCACGCCGAAGCTCTTGCATCCTGCCTGCAAGCTTGCCTGCACCACGACGTTCCCAACTCCGCTACCCATGTCGACGAAGATCGAATCCTCCGTCAGACCAGTAGACTGCACGATGTCGTAAACGAGCGAAGGCATCAATTCGCCATACACGGTGCTGGAGAAAGCTTCGTAGTTCTTCAGGCTCTGCACGTGCGGGCCGACGCTGCGCTGGTAGTTCTCTTCGATGAGGCGCATGAGGACCTTCTTGGGCAGTTTGGTCCATCCGTGGGCGTTCGCCATCATGGCGTTCTGAGGAACGATAGGGAGGGGATCCGAAGGGGGCTCAGGGTATTTGAGTTTGCGCAGGAGGTCATTGATAGAAGAGAGGGTTTGGAGGAAGAGGGGGCCGTCTCGACGGTGAATGGCGCGATGCAGGGTGCGCAGGAGGTTGGTGCGCTTCGGGGGTGAAGTACTGGCATAGGTATCTGATTCGGACGGCAGTGGGAGTGATGGATTGCTCGGGGGCGAAGAAGCTGGTGAAGAGGGCGGAGATGTTGATTCAATGAGGACGTCATTAGGTTTTGTACCGAAAAGCGTCTGTTGAGCTGGAGTGAGGTAACCTGCTGCACGGTTAGATAAGGTCATATCGTATCTGTAATAGATACGCACATTCAATTATTGTAGTAAGCGTTCGTTCAAGACATAATATAGGATTATAGTGATCCTTGTCTTTAGGCTGAAGCAGGATGTATCTAGCAGGCGATGAGGGTCGCGTGACGCACGGTAGATATGAAGCAAACCTTTCTACCGCGCCACTATTAGGGTATTCTAGTTCTGCGTACGGGTAATCCGTGGGATGAGGCTCAAAGAAACGGTCGTTGGGATCTTTTGGGTTCCGGAAGTCTATATCCGGAATAAGAAAATTGCAGCGGCGTGGACAGTGAATGCAACTCACAAGAAACGTATGTCCGCATCAAGCGCTTTACGACAGCTTCTGAGCTCCAGAAAGTCGGGCCTGGTGTCCCCTCTTCGGCGGTGACCCACTGTCTCGCTGAGCCAGGTTCCTCGTCGTGGGGGAAAGTGGACGTCGAACGCGAGCGGCTGCTCCTGTAAATCGGCTCCGGGGACGGTGGCAGGGTGTTCTGCCGGCTTGAAGCGCGTGAAGAGGCTTTCGAAGACGACGAGGCGCGTTTTTGGGGCTGCTCTTCGGTCTTTAGGCGTTTGACACCGAGACTGGAGAGGCCGTCTAGCGTCTTGGCGGCCGAGGGGGCTTTGCGCTTCTTCATGTTGCTCGAGAGGATCGGGCTTGGTATTTCGACAATACGAGCGGGAGGTCGGGTGGTGAGTATTGGTGTCCGTGTGGCGAGCCTTCGACGCGTGGTGACAACGACGGAGGGCGTGACGGGCTTTGAAGATTTGGCCTTTGAGGATGAGAAAAAGGCCAGGTCAGAGCCAGATGGCCTGGCGGAGGAGGAAATCATGGCTTTGGTAGAGAAAGAGAACAAGGGGCTCGTTACACTCACTGGTCTGGCAGTGCCAAAAGTGGCGGTGACCAATTTAATCGCAAAACACGTGATCTATGGTAGCCCCTATTTGTACTGGGACCTTTTCTATGTCGCACAGACATGCACAGGCTCGATATGCGTGCACTTGGTGTAATTTTCATCCTATGCTCGATCATATCCCAATGTACTTCTTAAGTACCACCCATGAATTCTTCCACGCCGCTATCACCAACAGTCTCCTTTACAGTCTTCCCGCAGTGGCGGGAGCCCTCGTATGCAAGTCAATCATCGATAGGTCAAAGTGCCTAGAATTTGAGAACAAGGTCTACCTCCTGACAATCAAGCGGAATCTCGGTGAGTAGGTACTTGTTTCTTCACACCACCATTGGCCTAATACCGTTTTAGTCTTCCCAACCCTCTTTCTTGTTTTTACACTTTTTGGCAGTGTTCTGCTACTGCCTCGGCCGTACACATTTGCATACACTGTGAATTTCGTACTCGCAAGCTGGTTCTATCTTTACTGCATCCAGGGTATAGGAGGAGAACCTGGTGGTGGCGCGGGAGGCTATCGAGGTTTTTGGGAAAAGCGCGGTAACGGTCCCTGATGTCACTCACCATTGACCAATGCTCAAGCGCTCAAGTTTCGGCAGAGCAACTCGTTGAATACAGCGGATATGCCGTGTTGGCAAATGTCAATTACACTCTCGCGGTGGCGAGTCCCCAGGACATCAACACTCCACTGAGGCCACCAGAAAATCTAGAGTCTGCCTGCTAGTTCTCTGAGCACAAGGGGAATCATCGATGTGGTTAACTATTACTTCGTAATAAAAATCATTTCAGTACCCGTCCTTCATCCTGTTTAGATTCATCCCCCGCCACTTCCTTCTCAGTTCGATTCAGGCTCCGTGCGCCCCTATCACTGCGTGTGGAGCGAGCTACACACATCACATATGGGTACTGCGCAGAAATCAGAGCGCTGGCGACTGGGAAGAACACACTAGAAGATGATCGGTCCAAGTCGAATTCCCGCGTCGAAGGTTGTGGCTTACTTCTTAAGGTGAATTGGCTAGAGTGCAAGCTGCTTGATCGCTTCGAATACGGGGCGATAGTCCTTGTTCCGGGTGTTAATTGATGTCGGAAGACTGAGGGAGCGAAGGGAGTAAGGGCTTGTGTTGCCTGCAACGGATGCAAAGCCAAAACGAGAGCGAGATAACCCAAACTCCCGCGAGACCGCTCGTCACAGTCGCTTCTAAAATGCGCGCCTTCTTTGCCTGTTAAAAACTGGTGTAAGAATCTTGTGCTTGTCATGAGACAGTGATATGTATACTTGTTCTGGGGGCAGAAAGACATTGGACGTCGTGTTGAAAGCATTGGGGGTGTCGTCCGCCTAAATTGCAACCTTCAGCTTCAACGTTTTACGCTCCTTGAGCGTACTTACGTGTAGATGATGGAATCTGATGTCCGTGCTGATACCTTGGGGATATTATTCCCATCATCGACCCCGTTTTGTACCTGACCAGACGCTGGCACGGGACCACGTTGAAGTTGACGCAAGACGACTCCGCCCAGGATGAAGGGTATGTCAGACTTGGCGCTGAGACTGAGCCATGGTGAACGTGCGCACGGAGGCAAAGAGTCTTACTCACGGGATTCCCAGCAGTATGTCTGAAATCAATACACAGTTAGCTTACACGGCCGTGCCTGTAAAGTAGTCAACAGGAAGACATGAATTACTAACTGTAGAAGTGGTACGAGTTGGTGCTGCTGCAAGTTGCAGCGCATTGAAACCACAGTCCGATGAAGGACATCGTGGAGTAGAGGACTTGTGCACTTGCATTGTCGTGCGTTATGCTGATCTCCGTTACGGCAGCGAGTTTTCAGAAAGCAAGAGCAAGACTGAATGAGATGTTCGTGTGGCAAAAGCCCACAATTGGGGGGAATTGAAGGAAATAAACTTACGCAATAAGAAAGTATTTGTACCAGTCAGTTCCAATGATATTCCCTGGATCCATCAAGCAGTGAGACTCTTTGATGGTCGTTGGAGTTGAAAGTTCATCACGAAGAGAGTGAGGTTGTTCGAACTGTTCACTTGAAGATCAGAAAGGTTAATCATCGCTGTCAATCAAGCAAATGAGTGGTTGCCGACTTATACTACTCGTAGCTCTGGACGACGGACTCTGAGTCTTGTCAGCTTGATGAATTTAATGAATCTCCTATAAATATTACCTAAGCGCCGACAATGAAGAAGGGCACGTGATCGTAAGCGGTCCCTTGGCCAAAATCTGTTTCTGGTTTTCGACTCGACCACTTCCCTCCAAGCTCTCCAGGCTTTCGCCGTCGTTGGAGGCCCTGCAAGGCTTTCTGCCCCGTTTTCGCTTCTTGAAGTTCTCCTGGCCATCAATCTCACGGTCGAGCTTTCTGAACCGTAACCATCACGTCTCACTGCCCAAATCAAAATCTTCCGACACCTTATTCGCAGCTCACCGTCGACATTTTTGCCAGCATGGCTCGACCGCACGATCACTTGCCCCGGCTGAATATACCTGCGCCCTTGAACCTCCAACAGCCTTTTGCGTTTGACAGGATGCAGCCAAACGCCATGTATTCACCGGCTCTCCCCACGTCCATTCAGGCCGGGTTTCACCCGCCGTTTCCCATGAATAATAGCATGCAAACACCCATGCAAGCTTTCTTTAATCCACAACCTCCGAATGCACCTGGACGTCCCACACATAGACAGGGACAAGCAAGTGTTGCCCAGCTTGCTGCAGCTGGTATCCACCCACCAGGTGGATTCGCGATGACACCTCTTGGAGGCCATTTCCCTCGTCATTCAATGGCCATGGGTCCTGGTCAGCTCTTTCCCGGTCACCCAGGACAGCCTTTTCAAGGGAAACATCGCAAGCAGATGAGTGTCGGTGGACCTCCCAAGGCAACGTTGGGAGGGCCTGGGCGGAATCATAGTCCGTTGCCCGTCCCCGTAGTTGCTGCCGCCGCGGCAACTCCTCAGCCCAAGGTGAAGAAGGTAGTCTTGAATCTTCCCAAGGAGACTGTTACGGGAGAGGACGGCGAAGTACAAGAACGCCCAACGTGGGCACGTTATCCTATACGCATATCTGAAGTAGACATACCTGACGACGTCCTCCCTGTTGAGATGGTCAGCGCGGAAATATATCCCCCAGATTTTCAAAGGGATCATCTCCCAGATACAATAGAAGTCTTCCTTCCTGGCAAGGTACGTTGTGAATACGCCCCCTTGCTTCTTGCTCTCATCATCCGTATATTAGCGTGCTTGGGATGAACTCAAGCAGAAGGCTATAGAGGAGAAATTAGAGAAATTGGGTGTTGAAAGAGGTTCTGGCAGCAACGTTCCCCATATATTCGCGCCCCACGCGCGAGCTGCCTCAGTCAGTCCTCTTAAGTTTTCTGGTTTCGTCCGTACGCTTAACTCGTGGTCCGTTCGAACATATGCAGATATCATCTCCCGCAGATCCTGCTCTACTAATGTTCAAGCTAAATAAGCTTCACCAGCAGCAATCGACCTCCACTACTAATTCTCTCTCGTCTTCTCCGCAGCCACCGCCGTTCGGCCTTTCGCCCTCTCCCCATCAAGCTGCTCCTCGGTTTGTCTCTAATAGACATGGACACAGTCTTTCGCTTGCCCAGCCGCCTTCGCAACAATGGCCGATGCTCATTGACAACTCGAATCCCTTTGGACCAACTGCGTTGCTTGGATCTGATCACACACCGTACTCTCAGCCTTCGCCGGGGATACCGGGCTTAGATATCTCAGGCGACTCATTCGACATCCATGCGCCGCAAGGCCGTGTACCGATCACACCAGCATCTTTGGTGCCCCCGTTATCAGCCGTTCAGCCGCCTAGTAGGCCAGATTTCATCCGTGGCTTCGGTTTGGACATTCCTGAAGAGGAGGAAGAACCAGACGAGGAACCTGGTCGCGTAGTTGAAGAAGTCCATGAGGCTGAGCATAACCTTGAGGTGGATCAGGATGATCGTTATAAGGACGATGATGCAGAGTCACTCGAGGACATGAGCTTCGTGACCAACGACGCTGACATCAGCCATAACGGCGACGACAAAATGCCAACTGAGGACAATACGGACGAAATGGGGATATTCAGACAAAGGGATGGAGTTTCAACAGTGGCACAAAGCCGGCTTCACTCCAGACACGTGTCTAGGTTATCCGGTGCACTTACTCTTGTCTCTGTTGGTGGTTTGGCTGAAGACGAGGAGCTGGAGCGCGCACAGATTGAGAGCGCCAGGCGACCACTTGATCAAGATTTAGACATGGACGAAGATGCCGCCATTGAAGAATGGACGGGATCGGAGGATCTGCAGATGGACAACGAGAGTTCGGATGATGATGAGGTGCGTGTGTATTCCCCTTTGCCGTCATGGCATCCAGGCTGATTGCCTTACAGAGTATCGGTGAATGGTCCAATCCTTCCGATGAAGAGCGCGCGCGTCAGCGACGGCTTGAGCGTCGTACACGCAAGCGCTCCCTGCACCACGAGATTCAAACACCGAGACGCTTGCCGAACTTCCCCCGGCCACCCGAGAATACCATTGCCCTCGCATTCCGCAGAGACTCGGACGACATCATCTCTAATCCCAGCGAAGAGGAACTCATCCGTGAACAAGCAACAGAATTTCTTCGTGTCGACGGAACGGAATACTATCAGGATCAACCTCAACCTTCTGGTTCTGGCTCTCGTTCGCCGCGCCCACTCCCTCCTCTTCCTCACTCTCGCGCTACGTCAGTTGCTCAGCTCTCTTCCCACGACCCAGCGTACGCTCATTCTCGTGGAGGGTCAGAGCAATCAACGTACCCCCCTGCCCACCAATCTCAAACGTCGTATTCGTCTCGTCGCGATTCGCTCAATCCATTTGCGAAGCCCTTTGTCTTCGGGGCACCCCGAGGTTCTGGCTCCTGGACACCTCAGTCTGTTGATAGTTCATCTGTGCCACCTCAGCAGTCTACGTCTACTGTATTCGGCCATACGCGGATCCCTTCCTTAGGCAAGCCCTTAAATGTGGCTGCGCCCGAGTTCAAGCCAGGCTCGTTCAGCTTCCGTTTGCCCCCTGGTCTTGTCAAGATACCACTCCCTGCTTCTGAACAACCGAGACCCTTGCCTGAGATCCCCGCTAACACTGTCTCTGGTGCTAGTAGGCAAGGTAGAGAGAAGCGACAACGCGTCGATGAAGCGGCGTCTCCCATCGAGGAAGGGGACAGCATGCAATCGTTCAAGTTCCCCCCTTCGGAGGGTACTGGCAGTATGCGCCGCGCGTCTACCCCGAAAGACGAGAAACAATCAACGATGCTCAACCCGAGTGCTGAACCTTTTACATTTGGTGGTATACCATTCATTCCCCAACAAACACAGCCTCAGGAAGAACCATTGGCGACCATTGAGAGCGAGAGCAATGTCGACGAATCTCTCCGTGATGATAGCACGGCAAGGGCAGCCAACGGTGCGCCAGAAGTCGAGGGTTATGTGCTCCCCTCTGCGTCGAAGCCGAAACGCGCGCCCATACCGTTGGACTTCAAGCATCCTGTTTCCAACAACACGGTACCCGCTGGTCTCTTCAAGGCTCTCAACACCGAAGAGCGCACCCGACGCACAGTTCAATCACGCCTTGGCTCCCGGGAAATCGATTTGGCACGCAGGCCTTCCCTCGATGACATGCAGATGCCTACTATTTCACGGAACATCACCCGAAGTCTTCTTGTCAATGGCGGTGCGGACGATCGATCGTCAGTGGATGCAGAAGACCTTGAAGATGATGTCTTCGGTTCAAACCTCGCTCAACATAAGCGTCGTCGGTCATCTTTGCCGCTCCCTTTGAACAGCGCAGGGTCTATGACATCTGGCGGAATATCACTACCCGCTATGGATGGATCAGGACGTCTCGAAATCCACGAATTGGAACACCGGCTTGAGATGTTGCTCGACGACAAGTTCGCCAGCCTGACCAACGAACTGGCAAACAAATTGATGGATGATCGCGGCCGCCCACTCGATTCATCGGCTGGCGAGCAGATATCGGAGGCAGTTGCTTTGCTCAGAGCTCAACTCAGGGAGTCTGCTATTCGTGGAATGGATGACAGCCGCTTGGACGCCCGGGGAGAATTAGACTTCGATTTGATCAGAAATACCATTCAACAGGCCCAGAATGAGTCGCTCTCGTTGATTCAGAGGGAGCTTCGGTCTATTGCGAGCAACTCGTCTTCTGGAATGGCATCGCAAGAGATATTCCCTCTTATCGAGTCGTTCAGCATGCGTACAATAAATGCTGTCGTCGAAGCTATCTCAGAGCTTTCTGCAAGACTTGAGACAGTCGAACGTGGAGCATCCGCGAGGGAGCATGATTCCCTTGTCGACAAGATCATGACGGGACTCATTCCATTGCTATCTTCCCTGCGCACAGACCCAGTGGACTACGAGCTCCTCACTCACCAACTCAGTCAAGCTGTGAAGCCGCACATTTCGCAACTCATCGATCTGGCTTCCGACAAACGTGAAACTGCAGGACTGATTGTGGACCGGATTGTCCCCCTTCTCCCTGGTAGCCAAGGCATCGACACTGACGCTATCACACTCCAATTAACAACCGAGATCCGCCGTGCCATTGCTCCTATCGACGCTTTCGAAATTAAAGAACAAGTAGCGGACCTGGTGGTTGAACGACTGGACTCTCGCCTCGCTGTTCGGGACAAGGCTCTGAGCCTCGACGCGTTTGGTGCAAAGGTGACGGAAAGTGTTTCAGGTTTACTCGAACCGTTGAACGACTTAGCCACGAAATTGGCTAAGCTCGACGATGAACAAAACTCAATGACCAATGGTCAGACCGAGCTGACCGCCTGGAGCAAGACGATTACCGAACGGTTGACTTCTCTGGCTAATCAACTGAGGGCGACGGTTGAGGTATTCAATGGAGTAGAAAAGGCTCGCTCCGAGCTCATTGACACGGACAACAACCACGTTAACGAAGCCATGAAGATCATCAAGTCATCCCTCGATGCCGTCCAAACTGACATGGGTATGAGCGAGGGGAGAGATCGCTTGTCGCTGGCATCACTTAACGAGACCAAGGATATCACAGAAGCTCTTTCTACTTTCATCCGTGTCGGCCACGAAGACCTAATGAAGCATCTCACGCGCGTCGAAGAGAAAGTTGAGCGAGGTGATGATGTCGACGAATTAAAGCAGGAGAATACGGAGCTTCAGATACAGCTTGCGAAGGCTCGCAGCTCGCATGGTCAAGTACGAGTGGAGAAAGATCTACTTAGCGAGAAACTCATACAGCAGGAGGTCGAATACCAGCGCTTGCAGGCGAAGCTTGCGGAAGTTGAAGAGAAGGCTGCTGCCGCAACCGCAGAAGTGTCTCCGGTGCAAATGAGGAATAAAGAGCTCGAAGAAGCCTTAGAGCAAGCCTTGTCTCGCTTACAGGCATCCGACGTCGCCTCGCAAGCGTACCAAGAACATATCGCCCAACTGGAGAAAGATAACAAGGAATTAGAATCAGAGAAACAATCACTGGAGACAAAGGTAAGGATTACTGCGATATATATGGGTGGATAGAGTTTGCTCATGAACCATTAGAACGAATCCTTGGACGTCCAACTTACACTCTCCAAACGCGACAAAGATGCTGTCGAGCACTCTTTACTTATCATCCAGCAGCAGAACAACTACTTGACCTCTCAGCAAGAGCATTGGGACGCGCTCAAAGCTACTTCCGCGCAACTCGACGTACTCACCAAGCTCGTTAGCCAAGGCGACCAAGAAGAACTCAAAGAGTTGCGACAAGTCCGCGAGCGTAGCAAGATTCTGGAATCCGAACACAGCTCGCTTCTCAAGCGCTTCACGGATCAAGAGAGTAAAACAATAAACACGGAGAAAGCTAATAATCAGCTCCGCCAAAGCCTCGCACAGAATCAGCAACGAGCTCTTGAATGGGAAAGACGTGCCAAAGAATACGAAGGGCAGCTAGAACTGACTCGCACCCAATTGGACCAGTCTGAGCAAACCCATTCGCAACTTGAGGCTGATTACTCACTTTCGAAACTTCAACTCGACGAGCGCGAGGCTGACGACCGTCTAGCTAAGGTACGTTGCTAAGTTTATATTTGTCTCTCCGAATCTTATGAATATGCAGGATCGGGAGAACAAGCTGAACGAGCACATTGCTATTCTTGAGTCTAAGGTAGCTAGGCTTCAGGGTGAACTCGACAAAGCGAAACGATTATCAATCCCGCCATCAACTCCACTGCGCAAACTGACGAACGGCACTCACGTTCCTCCTCGCCCTGATTCCCGCTCCAGTACCGTGTATGGGGAGAATCGGGCTATTACACCCAACCTACGAAGTACCTCCCAAGCCCGAAGCAACGACAGCGATACGCCGCCTAACCAGAAAAGTGTCTGGGATTCGATGCACGCTCCCGCGACATATAACGGCTACAACAGTAGCGTCTACTCTCCCGTCCCCAGTCGCTATCCTACTATCGGAAATGGAACTCCAAGAAGCCGACCAAACCAAACTAGCCAGCTGTCCCGGGCGTCAATGGCTTCGCCGACGCCCAGTATCGTTTCGCAAGCCCCTACGCTGGGTGAAGACGGATGGTACAGCTAATCAAAAGGCGCCCGCCCTTCACACACTCCTTCTGTCTCGTACATATACTCAACTATATGCATCAGTTCCTTACGGTATATATCTCTAGTCGTTGCATCCTACGCTACCACATGCATGTTTGTCTTACTCCACTCGTCCGCCTTCCCATTTGTTCGTTTATATACACACATTGCTGTCTTTTCGTACACATATACCCCATCCATTCGCACCCTCAGATCTCGCACGCCGTGTGCCATCGCTGTCTTACCATCTGTACACGCATATTTCTGTCCACCATTATTCAGTACTCAGGGAGGTTTCGGATTTCAGATTACTGCAATTACCATAATTCTACAATTAGTCGGATTGGTGTAAGGAAATGAAATGTGGGGGGTAGATGTAAGTAACATGGGCTACGTAGGTGATACATGGGTTGGCGAATAGATGACGCGCGCCCGCGAGTAGGACTGCTCATGTCTTTGCTGCCGATGTTGGCCATATCCATTCTTGTATCTTCGCAGCGTCCTGCGAATCCGAGGGGAGACTGCAGACCGATCAGTAAACACCACGGAAGTATTGATCAGTCAAACGCGGAAAAGGGCAACTCACTCAGGCATCCACCTCCCGTCCAGCAGCTTAAAGAACCTCGGGACGTGCTGGACGCCCTTCTCCTCCCTCTTCCGCCGCTCCTCCCTCTGCGCGTCCTCCACAGCCGACTTGGCCGCAGTCGCCGCCTCCATGTCCTTCAGCGCGATCGCCATCGTGAGGTCTCGCCACAGCCTGCGCGATTCGTTGGGCTCTTGCTCCTCTTCAGGCGCCACCCACTTCGGACATATGTGCTGCCCATCTTTGACTGCGTCGAACAAGACGCGTTTCTGGCCCGTCTGTGTGGGAATATAGAAAAAGTATGGAGATTGGTAGCGATGAGATTGGGTATGGGAGGCGAGGGGGGCGAAGCGGTCGTACGTACCTTCGCGTCTTTGAAATCCATTATATGGCTCCATCGCCCAGATATCTCACCGACCTCGCTTGACTTGCGTCTAATGCGGCCCGATATGGCATTATATGTCCCCGAGAAAAATCCCTGGTTGGATCGCGGCCGCACGTTAATATGATAAGAGGGAGCATTGGCACAAGCGTCGATGTGACCGGGCACGCGGCCCAAAAATATATAAGAACGCACCTTCGTCTTGAACTCTAAATCGCAATGCATTCCATGCTTCTCGTTCTTGGCGACGCAAGTGTCCCCCAGCTCCAAGACCATCTTGCCAAACAGAATCCCGCGTGCGTACATGTTTGGCATCGTGATGACGTACTCTATATGGGGGCGAGTGTCGTGGAGGAGGGGACGATAACGAATGAGCTCAGCCTGGGACGCATGATGCTGCGGGATGGAACGACGTACCGCCATCATCCTTCGCACCCAGCAGTGTCACCCTATTCTCGCCCTCCATCGTCGTCGATACGCTGTTCCCCAAGAACTTCGACTTGGGCTTGAGCTCGCCGATAATTATAACTCCGTTCGCAGGCGATGTATAGAAGAATGCCGAGATCGGTGGATGATGAGAGACCTGCTCCGCTATATAGAACCCCTGCGTCCCGTCCTCGTAGTCGTATCTACATCTAAAAAATTCGCCCAGTATGGGGTTATATCTGCGCACCGAAGTTAGTCATGGTCCCGGTGGAAGCGCCGCAGGTAAGTGCGCTGCCGGCGCAAGCAGGCATCGTGACGCGAGCTGACTCACGGTTTCTTTACGCCCTTGGGCTTGATGTGCCATCCGGCAAGGTAGTACTGCAGCACACGGATGAAGCGCTCCTCAGGGTTGTTGCAGTGTTCCGCTCTACGAAGCCGGAGATGGTTCGTAAGCATTCGCGTCAAATGGGAAACGCGCCCCGATGAGAGCGTAGGTCGGTGCCGCAAGTCAGCCAGCAGTACGTGTTCGTATTGGCCAGTGGTAGAAAAAAGAGGGGGGAAAGAATTTCGGTAACATATCGGTCACTTGTCAGGGGGCAGGCCGAAGAGCTACGTACCCAAATATGAGATCAGGGTGCGACATGAAGTCTGTGATGCGCTCGAGCATGCTGCGGGGCTCCAAGACGAACGTCGGGAACGTTACTCGCGAAAGATCCATCCCTACACTAAACCAGTGTCAGGATACAGCACCCAGCGCTGGTCGGACACTCACCGTAGCTGCGAGATCAACGAAGTGATGATAGAGCCCTCATTTTCGTCTCTATTGTAGCCATCGTCGTCAGAATCGCAGGAATAGGACCACATTTGGGGGGGCCGTTCAGCAAGCGATTCAGCAGACAAAGACAGGAGAAACGAACAGGATGGAGGTGTCGTCTGGCTCTGTGTCAACTGGGGCCGAGTCGTCCTCAGTGTATCCGCGTGCCTTGGCTCGGATATGAGAACCGGCCTGGCTGAAAAGACCCATCATTGCAGGCAAAGGGCGAGAGGCAAATCGATGGATGTGGTTGCTGGAGAAGGAACACAGGGGCAGCGGCAACGGATATTCACTGCACCTATCTTCGCGCCATGAGTGAACCAGCAGGAACACAGCCCCAATCACTCAACAGCATCACAGGGGCTATAGAGGGGCGGGAAGTATGCAAGAGATTAGTTTCGGTAATATCATACACTGATGTCTAGAGTAATGACATTAACACTAGGTTGACTCTACAGCTGCTGTCTCGGGTGGGCCTCGTTTCTTGAACTGCGGAAGTGTTTGTGATGTTAGAATGGTTGAATCATTGTCAATGTTGATACGCTCTGACAAACGGACTATACTTACCGTCGAAAGAGAATGGTTTACTCATGTAGCCAATGTTTTTGGCAGCCTTCGCTACTGAAGAGTCAGTATTGCGTAGACATCAAAGAAATGCAGTATATCGCCTGAACCAGAATACTTTATAATTTCCGTTTTCGCGATCTTGATCAAGGGCGTGTATAGATAGAAAATGCTGCTGAATGAGTTATGGCCCAATGGGCAGGGATTTCCTTCCAGGTTGTCGATGAGATGCCAATGATTCGAAGTTCATAAGCGAAGGTGGCCATTGGAAAGACTACATAAATGTCAGATCAAGCGATGACTCTGGTCCCTGGATGGAAGCCTTTACGCACCGAAGTTCAGCTGAAGAATTATCAGGAAATGGCCGTTAAGCCCGTCTACCCGACCAGCACTATCGACAACCGACTTTCGAACGAGGATCCAAGACACAACGAGGTTGGTAAATGCTCGCCGTTATAATCATGGGCAAGGCCTTATAGAAGGCAAATTAAATGATGAGAAAGGCCAGCTGTGATAATACAGAGGCATTGGAGAACAGGCCAACGCGCGCGACGCTTGACTCGCCAGGTCCTCCTCCTCCTTCCCTTCCTTGTTGCATTCTCGGCGTCGACAACCATCGGGTCCCCCTCCATCTTCGCGGTTAGTCTCCCGCTTTGTCCTCCGACATTCGTACCTGATTCCACTTCACGTTCTCATTCTCATTCTCCTCCTCCTCCCTCTTTACTCCCTCTTATTCTCAGAGCGAACTCGCCCCGCCTGCTCCTTAACCAGCATCGGCATCATGTTCGTATCGGCGATGTGTTGCGGCATACGACTTTGCGCTGCTGCTTCGTGTTTCATGGCATGTCTCTCGCGTTGGGCCTCTCGTTCTCGTTCCCAGGCGCTCTATCGTCGGCGTAAGCACGACCCCACAAGCACTAATTCGAGCTCGAGCTCGTTCTCGTCACGGTAAGTCTCCCTCTTTCTCCTCCGGCATTCGCGCTTCGTACGGCTGTGGATATATGTATGGGCGGGTGAGTCATTCTTCGTTTCGTTTCGTTTCGTTTGGCTTCGTTCGGCGTTCGCATCGCTACACTCGAAAGTCGAGTTGACGGCGATGGTGCGACCACGGCGGCGGTTGGAGTGTAGGCAGAGGCAGAGGCGCCGTTGGTGGAGCCGCGGGGACGTTAGCTCGAGTTCGAAACGGGGGCTTACTAGCCGTTGGGTAAGTTGTCATCGCGCCGACGCCTCGCGTAGAGACGACCGGGGAGAATGCGCGGAGAGAGGGAAGGGAAGATTGGCGGTGACTACGGAGCAAGGGGCAACTTGGAAAGAAACCAATCGTGCAACCTTTAGATGGGTGCAAACGACATCAACGCGGGAATGAGAAATATATGATATTGTGCTAGCTTGATTTAGGCTGGGAGATAAGGTAGTATTAACATACACACTGATAAAACGGTGGCTAAAGTAATCAGATAATGACATTGGGTGATCCTACTTCAGTGCGCTCGGATGTGGAACTGGGTATACTGGAGAGTTGGGTGTCATTGTCATTGGTCGTTGTAGTAGCTGTGTCTGTTGTTGGTCCTTGGGATTCTCGATGTACTGTGGGAGTGCACTGAGGAGTTGGTTGATATTTGCGGTCTTTTGAGAATGTTAGTTCACATTCTCGGCAATAGGGAAGGATAGCCTTACCCTCGGTAAAAGAAAGACTTTGCTTACTAGATTGAACAGGGAGGTATATTTGCTACGTTTGGCAAGTTGCTCTGTTGCATTTGAGTGTGTGGCTCACCAAAGAGTAATATGTATGTACATACCTGTACCTTCTGTTTCCCAGAAATCCTTGTACCTGCCAGCAGAGTTCTGATCAAAGGCGTGGACAAAAAAGAAGAACGACCATGTCGAAAGGATCCAGTGGACAGGATGGGCGGCAATATGGGTAAGGCTCTTCAGGGGGATGTCGATGAGAGGAACCTCAATTTCAACAAGGAGATATAGGCTATATGTTGAGAAAGCTATCGGAGATCAGGATTCGGGAGATCAACAAGAGGAGAAGATCTACCTAGATTTCCAAGCAGGATGGCGAAGGAGGTGTTGTGTACCCAGTATACATGCGAGCGGTGATCAATGACAGCTGCCCAAGCAAGGATTTCCAGGGTCGCCATTGGGACGTAGCATAGAAGAATATTGACGATGGTCGCCATAAGGAAGAATATGAGGTTGCCCGCGTAGAAGTATTTCTGCGTGAGTACAAGTAAGAGTTGGCAAAAAAGTGAGGCGAGGATGTAAGCTATGTTGATAGACATGATGGAGATTATATTATAGGGGTGTACATGGTCTTGGGAGTCGGCTCGGAGTCCATGGTTCTCGCAGCTCTTATCTCACGTGACTCCGATCCCTGGTGCTCGGCGCTTAGCCGCCATGAACTACTGACTCTCAAGAACTGAGTACTGAAGCTCTGAGTCTCGCATTGAAATTTGAACGTTGAACGTTCTGAACGTTTGAACAACGATGTCGGACTCAGTATCTTCCAAGTCTTTAACCATTCCTGCCGTGGCGAAACATACTGCGACGATCATATTTATTCATGTAAGCGCACCCGCTTTACCATCGCAAGAACCCTCCGAACCTCATCAAGGGCCTCGGTGACACTGGCTTTGGCTGGGAAGGAGTTGCCAGCAATGCCAACACGGATCCGGCTCTTCAGCACATAAAATGGATTCTGCCGCATGCGTAAGTACGATGTTGCCCTCCACCGTGGCGACGTACTTTTCAAATCAAACGACCTAGCCCACTAAGACCTGTCACGGCGAACAATGGCGCAGTCATGCCGAGTTGGTATGTACTATTGTTGGACAGCGAGACGACCTTCTTGATCCAACCAGGTTCGATATCAAAACCTTCCGGGCTGGATTTAGCCAGGATGAAGACGAGAAGGGAATGTTGGAGACCGTTGGGTTGATCCAAGGCCTCATTCAAGCGGAAGTTGACGCTGGCCTCGATCCCAGTAGAATCGTCCTCGGCGGCTTCAGCCAAGGCGCGGCGATGACCTTGCTCACTGGGTTGACTACACCAACGAAGCTAGCTGGCCTGGTCGTCCTAAGCGGTCGGCTTCCGCTGAAGGATAAGATCAAATCGGTGAGTACATGCCATTGACCGTGTCTCCTCTCAAAAGTCGACCCAGGGTAGATAATATCTCCTCACGCGACGTCTGTGCCGATTTTCTGGGGGCATGGTGAGGCGGATCCGTTGGTTGCTTTCGAATGGGGCTCCGCGTCCAAGGATTTCCTCATTACGGAAGTCGGGATCCCTCCAGCGGCATCGAAAGAAGACTCTACAGGTCTCAACTTCAATAGCTATCCTCGTCTAGTGCATTCGGCCAGTACGGAGGAGTTGAATGATGTCAAGGCATGGCTGAAGAAGATTATTCCTAGTAATTGAAGCATACCGCTGGCTGGAGCTTCGTTGCGAAGTTCGCGTTGAGCTTGGGAAATGTAGATGGGAAGCTATTGTCCGTCTTCAAAAGTTCATCTCCTGTAAGCAAACTTGTTCACCAGCCTTCTTGGCCAAGCGGTAAGGCGTTGCACTTGTATAACACAAGGTTATGCAAAGATCACTCGTTCGAATCGGGTAGGAGGCATGTTGACATTGTTTTTCTTCGTCTTTTTGGCCCCAGAGTCGACGTCCGCTCAACCCTTGGCGCAGGCGTACTGTGGCACCGGCCAAAACATACTTCCTCAGAAGTTCAGACTCCATCGTTAAACGTTGACGTTGGTTAGCCGCTTACAGTATGACCTGCGCATACCAATCTCGTATCTCTTGAATGCCAGCCGGCATGACTGGGACACTATTGTACAGCTGCATCTTCCGCTCAACGCTTACATCCTGAAACAAGAAGTGCCAACGAGTCAGAGACAGCTTGGGCCGGCGAGTCCAACCAGCGCGAAACTCGACCATCCTTACCACCATACCGCCCGCCGCAAATGTCATTCCATTGCATTCGTCTTGGGATAATTCAATCAAGGTCCGGGCACATACTGCGGAGCCATGGACACACATTGGCAGTGCAAATTTGTGAACAACTGGCCACATGATCAGCACAGCAAGTTTTGCACCATGATGTCGAGTGCTCGAAAACAATACTCACCGCTCCTTTTGTCAGATTCCGTGTATACTACGATCAGCTCCTCGTTGACAGCGGGAGAGGCCTGAGAGTCACATCTTTCCCCGTGGGCTCTTCTGCTACGAATGATTCTCTTGAAATATCAATTTACGAGCACCCGTCTGGCACATCGAGGACTGGAGAACCATATCCTTGGGTGGGTACCTGCAGGACGAGTCGAAATTATTGAATGCAAAGTCACTGCTCGCTCGGTCGAACGTCACAGGCTCACAGCACTCCGTATTGGCAAAGAGTCTGATTTGAAGCTCAATCGAATGGTCAGCACTCTTCTCATGTCAGCAAGAAAGGTACTCCAGATGGCTAAGTATACGCTAACTGCCTCCGTCAAACAGGATGTGGTGTTCAGATATGTTGCCTTCGCCAGCCTGCACTACTGGGTAGGTGGTGTCTGGGCTGTTGGAAATCATGAGTGCTTCGTTGCCCGCCCGTATACCCTTCGCCCGTCATCTGCTAACATGTTGGTACCTCATCTCGACATCGGATCATGGCCTTGAATGATCCCATGGAAAATCTTACCGCAGAACGACATTCTAGTACACGTTCATAGAAGGATGGGAAACGCACACTTTTTTCGTCCCACTCTATCATTCAAGCGTCAACGATTCAATTCATCCTCGGCATCCCCATCAGTACACCCACTCCACGACAATGATTAGCATTCATCACTGATCACACCCTCATTATCGACACCTCTACGTCGATTGTACGGACCATTATATTTGTTTCAAACTCTTAATTACATCGAGTCGTACTGTCGGCTACGTAGTTGTCTCAACTCGCAGACTTTGCTGTTGACTTTGATGACCGACAGCCGCTCTTTATCTTGCGAAAAGTATGTTGTGTTGATGCCCATTGGTTCTACGCTGACCATATTGTTGTCCAGTCATCGCTCGTAGGACTCTGGGTGCGGCAAAGTAAACCTTACACCTACTGGCACTGCTGATCTGCCCTGTGTATGAAATCCAGCTTGCCACGCTCCTATAAGGTAAGCATGTAGGCATATGTTGAGCACCCCAACCGATCGCGAATGCATCTCAGGTGTCTACCTCACCCTCTTTGGGATATCCGTTTACATTTTCTGGACGGCTGGGAAAGCGCGAAACCTCTTGCTGCAGCACCCTGCTGTCTTTATGTTCAGCTTGTCCACGGCTCATATGATCTTGGATATTATTACTACCTTGGGGATGGACATACATTCGGTCAACGGCAATCGCGGCCGTATACCTGCATTTGACGAATAGGTAGGATCAATGAACTGAACGTCTCCTCGCATATTATTCAACTCGTATATCGGCTAGTGCCATCGCAGACAGCGTCATTATTCGTGTTCGTTTAGGTCCCATTTTCAATGTCTCACCGGCACCGTGGTTCTCAGATATACAGGTGTTACATTGTTTGGGGATTCAATAGTATTTCATTCTGCCTATTATTTTGGTTATCACTACGACTGGTAAAGAACCTTCATCTTTGGTTACCAAACCCGCTAACTATCTCCAGTATACGGGTATACCATGGGCCTCAGCGTGGGGACAATATCTATTTCTCTTGCCACAAACATCATTGTTACAGGGCTCACAGGTGGGCTACCTTCACTGATTCAGCAGAGTATCAGGCTCAGCTGCTTCTTAGCCGGACGACTCTGGTGGGGCGGGGAGGCAAAGTGCTGCCATCCTTGGTCCACATCATCTTGATAAATATGCTAGGGCTACATCAATCGTGTAGTAATCGCCATGCCTCACTCTTTAAGAGACTGACACTTACTCTTCTGCGTCCTAGGCTCGAGTCTGGTGTACTCTATTCGTTGTCGTTACTGGTATTCTTGGGACGAGGCGGAGTGTCCCTGCGAACTCCTATGCTTGCGAACTCCCGCATAGTGTACGTCCCACAGCATAAGCCTTCATGTTCATGCTAACCGCCCGGTTGTACGTTGTTTATCTCGCTGTGTCACAGCTTGTGGTACATGTCGTCTTTCGGTGTACTCTCAATTTTTTTGGCTTACGCACGAAAAACTAGGGAATTATTTCGACGTTGATCATTGTTCGAGTCGGCCTCAACCTCCGCCCAGTCCACGAGACGATGTCAGGCCTTCATTTCCATTCGAGGGCCATGCCA
Source organism: Pleurotus tuoliensis (assembly GCA_036872985.1). NCBI lineage: Eukaryota > Fungi > Basidiomycota > Agaricomycetes > Agaricales > Pleurotaceae > Pleurotus > Pleurotus tuoliensis. The sequence goes on from JAYMDH010000002.1 coordinate 3,880,111, forward strand.
GCAGGCAGACCACTGAACATTGCCCTCACGACTGAAGTGACTAGTGATCGAGTGTCGGATGTGGAAGGGGAGAAAGCTCAATCTAATAGTGAACCATCTTGAGGTAAGGTTTGCTTCATCCATACTCATCAAACCTCGCTTGGTGTGACATCGCGTTACTCCACGCCATTTTGGGGCCCTGCTTTGTTATCAGAATCTCTCAATGGCTACAAAACAATTAGATAACAATGGCTATACTCAATTCTTTAGAAATTCAGAACGATGAGAAATTCCAAAACACAATTCAAGAATTTGTCATAGTTCTGAATTTTTGACTTGAACGATACCAGGATTGTTATGTGAAATTCTTTGAATACATCACGCTTTGTCACGGAGGTTTGATGAGTATGGATGAAGCAAACCTTAGGTCCAGAAGGCTCAAATATCTCTTCCTTTGTGGACCGGGGGATAGTTGCTCCATGTCTATCAATTAGTATTGAATAAAAATATACAAGGGCCTGTTGCCCGCTGTCGCCTGCCTCCGACAGTTCTCTGCTGCGTATTTGTTGACTTCGTCGCGGCTTTTCGTTGGCACTGATTGAGTCTGATTGCTAGGCTCTGGGCGCCGCGTCGGTCACTACGTTGTGTGAGAACCTCTTCACGTGGCACGCTTCCAAGAATGTTGACCCCGAAGTTGAAATTTCCCCCGAGCCTGCAACGCAGCAATCAGACAGTCCTTTGCGGAGGGTTTCACGGAATGGCCACCCCCGTCTAGAACAACGGCCCCCCGCTTGATTGCATCTCGTCTCGCTATGCTCGGATGTATCAATGGCGAAGTGTGATTTCGTGGGAGCGCATGGACCCTCACTCGTCTGATCACAAGGACTCGGGCCTAATGTGATAAGGCTTGGAGCGCTGGTATGAATCCTCTCTTTCCCTCCGAATCGCTGCGCATTCCGTGACTATGGTCTTCCTTCTCGTAATTTTAGGATTGGCCACGATCGCCGCCGCCACGCCTCTCAATGTGACAGTAGACGACACGTTTGGGGCTTATCCTCGCGTCGGGGCCAATATCACGTATAGCGATGGATGGTTTTCGGAAGGTTTCAGCAACTGCCCTCAATGTCGTCCGCCGTTCAGGCAGGCAATGAATGGTGAGTCGTATATTTGGATTTTTGTGATCGCACCCTTACGCAGCAGTCCAGCGTCGTGGACTGTGTCCTCTTACTTCCGCGAACAGCAAGGTGACCAGCCGAAAACCGCAACGTTAAAATTTAACGGTGCGCGCACTTCTGGCTACATCTCGATCACTTCTCTAGAAACATTTTCTAGGTACTGCGGTGTATGTGAATTGCATAGTGGGGCCTAGTACTGTCACGGGCGTAATGTGAGTCTTGTCTTCCTAATTGAACCATAGCTCTCATGGTTGCCGCTGTTAACAGAGGCAATGTCGACATCACATTCTCAGTCGATGGCCTTGTTGGCCTTAATTATGCGGAACCTGCACCTCAGCAATACATCTATCGCACTAATGTTTTCGCGAAGACAGACCTTCCCCCAGGAGAGCACACCTTGGTCATCCAAAATGGTAGAGGAAACGGGGAATACGATCAAGTCATGATGTTTCTTGATTCCATCATATATACGTACGTCATGCTTCCACCAGGTCCGACTCTTTGTTTCATGATTTGTGTTTCATCTATAGGACAGACGATGCAGTGCTATCGCAGACTCCCTCGAATTCCCCGCCACCGTCTGATCAATCAAGCCAGCCGCAGCCAGCGGGAACCTCTAATGGAGTAGCGCAGCATGTGGTCATCGTCGCTGCCATCTGCGCTGCTCTGGGTGGCTTTATCCTTGGAGGCATTGCACTTCACTTCTTCAAAAGAGTTCGACGTTCACGAGCTTCTATAACCTCCCCAAGGCCTTTCGATGCGTTCAAACCGAGCCCCTGGCAAGACATGCCGTCACCGACCCCCGCTTCAATATCCACTACCCCCGTTGTTACTGCCTGTTCAGCCGCTACAGTCAGCCAGCCGTCGTCGTCAGCGGCTCCACGGAGTGCAAATACTGACGTTGAACAAGTTGCGAGACAGACGAGTTCGCGCAGAAGTTCGACGGATTTCTCAGGTCAGAGTGTGTTGATTATTGGACCCGCACCGCCAGCGTATTCTAATTGATGATGGAATTTTGGTTTATCTTTATTTTTTATCTTACTTATTTATCTCACTCCGTGTTGCCATTGATATTGATCTCTAGTTGATGTTGTTCTCGATTTACTCATCTTGAACACATCTTATTTGAGGCGCCCTGTCCACCTTGCTTGGAAGTTGTGTCCCCTCCGCGGAGCCCGGCCAAATCCTCTGTGGGTGTGTCATCATGACTGAGCTCGACGTTGTCGCCGTCGTTGCCTTTCACTCAAACTTTGTCCTGAGTTGTACTTTCCCTCGAGTTGTCGTTCTCTTTCGCATCATGGATAGTACTTATAGCTCGTCCCGCGTCTTGTTCACGCATTACAAGCCTTGCCGCGAGAGGTTGTGCGTTGCATACTCGTGCACTCTTCTGTCGTTTTCCAGTTCGTTTTGTCGAGGTTTGCCATTGCAATTCCCACAATACACGCCTGTGCACGGACCTGTCTCCAACTTGAACGTAGCCTCAAGTACTTCGTCGTTCTGTATGCAGCAATGGCCACATAACTGCACGCCATGTTAAGCGTCAGCCGGGAGTCGAGGAGGCGACTCAACGCCAGCACTGTAGGTGGGACGGCTGGTTGTCGAGAACAGGGCTTTACAGTGAGAAGAATCTTGCAGCACACGCTTCACAATACAAATCCTGGTGCCCCAATCGACCCAGCATCTTGGCTACTTCGAGCAAGTTGGGTCTCAACGGTAGCACCAACGAACCCGATTCAAACCGCACACATCGTGGAACGCCGTCTTCTGGACAGACAGCAGCGAGCAAGACGACGCTTGTCTTTCGGTGACACTGCGATGGTTGCAACCGCCGAATGGCGGTATCGTGCCCTTTAGCACCTTCTGTCTCAGCCGGGCTCTAGCTCTTCTAACTGGACAAGCTCTGCTACCTCGCACTTATAGTCAACAAGTTGCGGGCTCCTCTCTCTGAGTTCTGCGTTACCTATATCGCCTTTGGGGGTTCCCTCTTCTCTGGCCTCCCTACTCTATTAGTGGCTTGCGGTTCTTCGAGAAGCAATAAGGACTGGACTCTGGCGACATACGGGGTTTTCAATGGACGGTCTAAATTTAGCTGGCGATCGCGGCTGCTAGCCATTCATAAATGGACGCTCATAACCTACCTTATTTCTCCTCCTTACCCTACCTTACACTCTTTATCTATTCTTTCGCCACAGACTACCCGGAATGTCTTCTGAAGGATCCCTGGACGACTCGCTCATTGATTCATGGTACAGGAACGCCATTGGCCCACCACCAGTCTATTTCGAGGATTATACCGTTCTCAAACGTCTCCACCAAACGCCAAATAGCAAAATCTTCCTCGTCACCGAAACGGAGACCGATGATCGCTATATTTTGAAAGTTGTTGACAAGGCGGCTTGCTCAGAAACTCAATTATCTCGAGCACTCGACGAACAATGGATCCTTGGAAGAGTGTGTGCCAATGTTCAATTCACCAGTTTGGTTCGCACCTGGCATGACCGGAAACACTTCTATTTCATACTGGTGAGTATGTAGGTCGCCTGTCGTGCTCAGCTTTGACTTGATCTTTATCGACCGGTATAGGTATACTATCCCAGAACGCTTGCCGACACGATTTGTGGACCCGCCTTTGACGTTTGTCGCCCTCGTGTTTATGCTATTGGAATAGTAAGCAGTCATCTCATACAGACCTCCTGAGCCACTTGTTAAGACTATGACTGCTATTTGTCAGTTTTCCGCTCTCCAAGTCCTTCACGAGCATCATGTTATACATCGCGATCTTACTTCATTCAATGTATTTCTACGTGAAGACGGTCAAGTCGTCCTTGGTGGTCTAGCACGCTGCAAGATCTTCAACAAAGATTCCAAGGGAGGCGAGCCGGCCGAAGGTTCCTATTTTGCGGTAGACGAGGAGCCGCTCTCCGCCTCTGACATGGTGGAATACATGTCCCCTGAGCGACTTGCTGGAGAGGCTTACTCTTTTGAAGCTGACCTATGGAGTGTTGGCGTGATTCTTTATAGGATGGCGGTAGGACAAGTGAGCGACTCCGATGATGTGCATTTGTAGGAAACTAAACTGCGCATTTTAGCTCCCGTTTAGAGGCAACACGATTGACGAAGTGAGAAGGAGCATCTCAGAAGACGAACTTGTCTTCCCCGAAGAAAAAGACATCGATCGGGCTACAGAGGATTTTATCCGTCGACTCCTCTGCCCTGACATTTCGCAACGCATGACAGAGATCGACACGATCAAATGGCACCCATATTTCAGGTTCACGTGTGTTAATTTGGTTTCCTGTGTGACTTATTGCTGAATCTGAGTTCGTTAGAGATTGGGACTCCATCGCGAAACGAAAAACAATCAGTCCATGGAGGCCATGGGTGTCATCGTACCCTGTCCTACGCCACCCTCGATCCTTTATTGAGATCACCCCCGGCGATCCATACGACGAGGACGAGGACCCATATCCTGACTTTACCTGCGACAATACTGGCCCACTTCATCCAAGCACCGAGTCATTATACCCAGAGGCCTACCGCAACATGCCATCGACCTTCTATGGACCTCTATGCGCGTCTCCTCGCAGTATTTCCAGCGCTGGTTTAAGTGCCTTTACTTCTCAGAGAATGGTAGAGTGTTAATAGGGACCTCGGACTTGGCTCAGTACTCGGCACCATCGTACATACATTCTCTATTCACATCCGATCTTTACTACAACTGTCATTTCTACAGTCACAATCATTTTTTCCCTTTGAACTCTGATCCAAGCTCTTGTCTTACTATAAGTTGAGTGGCTGCCAGTATGGCGCGAGTGACCGGTGACACGCAATCATGTGACCGTATTCATTGCAAAGCGCGTTTGACTCGTTGAATTCCACCTTTCAGTCTAACTCCTTGCCAATTGACATCATGCCCGCTGAAAGAGCGGGATACACTGTAACAATGTTCCTGGTCGATTTGTCCCCTTCCATGGGGACGACCAGGAATGTCGAACTTCCTCCAGACGCCAATGGAGACCAGCGCATGGCCCAAATTACGAACCTTGAATACGGACTCCAGTTCGTCAAGCTGAAGATTCAAGAAATGGTGAGTGAATCCGCCTGGAGAGTAAGCTATACATGGGCTGAACTGCGAGATAAGATATACAATGGTCGAAAGACAGACCAATGTGGGGTCATCGTATTTGGGTCAGCAGGTATGTATACTTGCCTGATCTGTCCTGTACAGCTTTTCATACCATGATCAGAGACCGACAATATTGTTAACGAGAAGAACGGAGGGTATGAAAATGTCTCCGAATACATACCGATCGGGCAGCCTAATGCTGGTACGCTTGCCAAACTTGATGCGCTTGAGTCATCGTCAGTCGCTGGAGACCGTGAGCGTTGCCTATCTGAGAAGCCGAACGTCCCACTGAGGAATATCTCTAGCTATTGACGCGCTTGTTGTGGCCGTGGAGACTCAGAATACATACCTCGCATCCAAGAAAACATGGACCAGGAAAGTAGTTCTCGTTACCGACGGCGAAAGCCCTATGGAGACGGAGGACTGGGAGGCCATCGTTCAGAAGATGGACACTCTGGATGTCTGGCTCACCGTTGTGTACGTATATCATGTTCCTGGCCGCTGCTCTGTTTCACACCTGCTATCAGGGGCGTCGACTTCGACGACGACGAGCTGCCGTTCTACGAAGAGAATAAATCGAGCATCAAGAAAGCCAACGAGGAATTCCTGACCCAATTTGCGTCTTCGTTGCGAACGGGGATTATTGGGACGTGTGCACTTGCGCTGCGAGAAACCACGATGCCCGATATCAAGCAAACTAAATCTACGTTGATGGGCACTGTCCTCCGCTTAGGCGATACTGATACTCGACCCGAGGAAGCTTTCGAGATCAACGTGAAGAATAGCAAATGCACAGCCATAGCGCGTGCGAAGAGCTGGAAGAAATTCGCGATGCGGCCGATGGATGAGGAGGACGGCATGGATGAAGAAGACAGGCAAGCTATCTACGCGGAACTTAGAATGAGGTCAGAGTATCACCTGGATCCAAATATTGGGGAGGACGAGGACGGTGTAAAAATGGAGGTTGACGAAGAGGACAAGAAGAAGGCTTTGGAAGTCGTAGAGAAAGAGCAATTGATCCGAGGCTTCAAGTATGGCTCGACTTATGCCCCGTGTCCCGACGGTCAATTCCCGAAATTACCCACCAGGAAGGGTATAGACATCTGCGGATTCTTCAGAGCGAAGAACGTGAGTAGTGCCTTCCGAGTATGTTCCTTGCTAAGGGACTTTCCCCAATTTATAGTTCCGTCGTGAACTTTCCATGGGTGAAATTCAGTATATCTGGGCTGACCCGGGCCAGCCACAACAGCAGGTCGCATTGTCCTCGATTGTCCAAGCGATGATTCAGAAGGGTTACATGGCTATCGCCCGATGGGTCACTAAAGACGGCATGGACCCTAAGATGGGTGTTCTTTCACCGGTTATGTTCGATAAAGTGGAGTGTTTCTTGTGGGCCCAGATGCCCTTCGCCGACGACGTCCGGAAGTATACGTTCGCCTCTTTGGATAAGTTGATTAACAAAAGAGGCGAGCTGATTACGGAACATCCGTATATACCGACGAAAGAGCAGCAAGCGGCCATGGATAAACTTGTGGACGCGATGGACTTGATGGAGGCTGGCGACAAGGATGAAGACGGGTAATGATTCCCATTCGCAAATCCTCTCAGCTGTGTTTACTCATTCGCCGTGTTTTTCGATTTATAGCAACAGACAGCCATGGTTCGACACACGACTGTCGTATAACCCAGCAGTCCATCGGGTTAAACAGGCTATGTTTCACTGTGCAGTAGTCACCGACATCGCGACCAATCCTCTTCCCCCGCCTCATCCTGAGCTGCTCAAATATTTCGACCCGCCGAAGAGGGTATTAAAACATGCGAAGGGCACGATAGAAGAATGCCAGGCTACGTTCAAAGTTAGACAAGGTGCGCGAACTACATCTTAAGATGCGTAGTACATATCCTCACACCACTCTATGACCAGTTCCCAAGCGAGTGGCGAAGCAGCGGAAGGACGGACACGTTCACGCAAGATACGACGACGACGAGATGCTCCTCCTCGACAAGAAACCAACTACGAAACCCCAAGGGGCTACGCAATCCCCAACGCAGACTAGAAGTGCTCAATCATCGCCTAAGGGTAAGGCAAAGGAGTCAAACCCACCAGATAGCGAAACGGAAGACGACGAGTCGGATAGTGAAATGCTCGACCGCGCCGCTCCATCCAAAGCCGAGCCCCCTGCTACCAAGAAGCCGCCATCCAATCACCCATTGCCCACTCCTGCACGCTCGATGTCCCCTGACCCCGGTCGGGCTCCAGGTCGCATTATTGGCGCTGCATTCCCGTTAAAGGATTTTCGGCAGAATTTGAAGAGCGGAGATCTCGTAACCAAAGCCGTCGAAGACTTGGGAGAAGTGATTAAGGAGATCGTTGTCAAGCCGTTTGCTATGCGGAGGAAGGCAGAGCTTTTGGAAAGCATGGAGGCTCTAAGGGAGACGTGCTTGAAGGTCAGCAACATCCCGCATTAATGACCAAAACATAGCATGTTAAAGCATGGTTACTTGTAAATATAGGAAGATGAGATCGACGCTTGGAATAGGTAGGTTGTGTGTGGCTCTGTTAAGTTACTTGGTCTGGGGCTCATCGACGTTGTTCAGTTTCCTGAAGGGCCTCAAAACAGTCTGCGCGTCCTCGCCAGGAAATTCTGCCTTCTGGTCGGCGGTGCAAACTCATAACGAGACGCTCAACCTCATCACCAAAGCAGAAGCGAAGAAGCATGGTGGCCTTTCACTGATATCAGCGTCTGAAGCTGAGGAGGTCCGTCATCTCTTTCACAACCTCGTAGCTATGAATTGACTTTCTCTTCAGTTTTTCTCGTAATCTACAAGTGATTCAATAGCTAGGTACATCTACTAGATTAATGGACGCAGATTTGTATACATAACGCGCATCGCTGGGATTAATAACCTCCGCACCGTTCGTTGTACATACCGTGCATTTTTCGAGTAGGCTTTAAGTCCCGTTTAGCAAAGAGGGGCTGAGAGGGGTCGAAAAGGGGATACATGTGACTTTGTACACATTTGCTTGCCACAACATTTGTTTGTTTGCGGAAATTCCCACCCTCATCGCCTTGCGCACCAGTCAGTGAATCCGAAGTGTGACTTTTTATTATCGGAAAGCACAAGTCCCGCCTCGCGTCCCGACCAGGGCAGCATTTGCCCGTGAACCAATGCTCGCGAACAATCCTCCTCAGAATGGCGCTCTCAACATGAACATGGCCGGGCAGCAGCAGCGGCCCTTGCAACAGCCAATGAACGCTGACCTGCAGTCCCTAATGATTGTATGTTTTGCTCTAATGTCACCACAATACTGCTCTCATCCCGAACTCGTTTCAGCGTGCCAACTTCTTGCGCAAGAATCCTACGGAACAGAAGAATCCCAATGAATTGGAGAACCTTATGAAGTATATTCAGGCCCTCAGCCAAAGTGCGTCTCAGTCTTATCGTTTCGGTCCGTATTCACAATGGTTTGCAGGTCGGCAGCACCAGCAAATGGCCAATGGTCAACAAATGTCGAATGGGCATGCGACTCCTCTTCTCAATGGCAACGCAGCTCCGAATCCCCCTTCGCTCACTTCAGGCCCAATTCCCAATTCGCCGTTGCCACCTACTTCTCAAACACCAATATCCTTCACGAACGACCAAATCAATGCACTACGGGCCCAAATTCACGCTTTCAAGCTCATTTCTAGAGGACTTCCTGTCCCAGACAACGTCCAGCAAGCTATACGCGTTCCGAACACAGCAGTGCCAGAACTGGAGAAGCTGCTTCAAGGGCCCGATGTGTCGTCGCGAATCGTAGACAACGCGGTCAAGACTGCGAAGGGAGAGCCTGCACCCGAGCTGGCGATAGCAATCAAAGCTGAAGAGCAGGACCCTTCGATCAACCCGGCGGACTTGCCAAAAGGCCCCTTCCTTGAGGACGACGTCAACTCTGGGGTCTACCCTTACAATGCCTACCGTCACCCTCTCACACACCTTAAGCGTCCTGCTGAGAGCGATCCCAAGCTCTTCAACACTCGTCTCCAGCGACTTCTTATCCCGACGTTAATGCCCCCAGGTCTGGATGCCCACCAAATCATCGACGAACGGGAACGTTTCATAGAAGCCCGCATCCAGCAGCGAATCAAAGAGCTCGAAGTCCTGCCTTCTACTATTGGGGACGCAGGTTTTGATGGTGTTGAGGGCATGGATGGACTCAAATCCGAAAAGGAAAATGAGGACAACGAGGGCTTCGCTCTTATGCCATATAACACTCACGGAAAGCTACGTGCTGTCATTGAACTCAAATCCCTCCGACTCCTCGAGAAGCAGCGCGCACTCAGGCAGTCAGTTGCTGAACGTCTTGCTCATGGCTCCAACCTTCCAATCAATCGCACGGACTACCGACGTGCCCGTAAGCCTACCCTTCGCGATGCTCGTATGACGGAGCAACTTGAACGCAGGCAACGGACTGAGCGCGAGAAGCGGGCGAAGCACAAGCACGTCGAGCAGTTGATGGTCATCTGCAACCACGGACGCGAAGTTATACAAGTCAACCGTGCTGCCCAGGATCGCGTCGTGAGGCTTGGAAAGGCCGTTCTCAGCTTTCATATCCATACAGAGAAGGAAGAGCAGAAACGTATCGAGCGTATCTCCAAGGAGCGTTTGAAGGCTCTTAAGGCTGACGATGAAGAAGCTTACATGAAGCTCATCGACACAGCTAAGGATACTCGTATCACACACCTGCTTAGGCAAACGGACACTTTCCTCGACTCCCTTGCTCAGGCCGTCGTGGCCCAACAGGACGAGGGTGGTCCAAGTCTGCCAATTTATGGGGAGATGGAAGATGGCCCTACTTCGGAGGCTACTTTTGGTGCACAGGCTTTCGCCGAGACTCAAGACGAGAAGGGCAAGGTTGACTACTATGCCGTTTCGCACAGAATCTCGGAGAAGATATCGAGGCAACCATCGATATTGGTTGGTGGGACATTGAAGGAATACCAGTTGAAGGGTTTGCAATGGATGGTCAGTTTGTACAACAATCGTTTGAACGGTATCCTCGCCGACGAGATGGTAAGTCTTTGTTTCTCGCTCGCTACTGTGTGTTGCTCACTTTATACGTAGGGCCTCGGTAAAACCATTCAAACCATCTCACTGATCAGCTTCCTCATCGAGACAAAACGACAACGCGGGCCGTACTTGGTCATTGTTCCTCTCTCTACGATGACCAATTGGTCTGGAGAATTCGCAAAGTGGGCCCCAGCCGTGCGGATGATAGCCTACAAGGGCAACCCTGCCCAGCGTCGGGCATTACAAGGGGACATTCGCATGGGACAGTTCCAGGTTTTGCTGACGACGTATGAGTATATTATCAAGGATCGCCCAATCCTCGCAAAGATCAAATGGGTTCATATGATCATCGACGAAGGTCATCGTTTGAAGAACACGCAGAGTAAACTAGTGCAGACCCTCACGACGTTCTACCACTCCCGCTATCGGCTCATCCTCACAGGTACCCCCCTCCAAAACAACCTCCCAGAGCTGTGGTCCCTCCTCAACTTCGTACTCCCGAAAATCTTCAACTCTGTGAAATCGTTCGATGAATGGTTCAATACGCCCTTCGCTAACTCGGGCACGGGCGACAAGATTGAGCTGAACGAAGAAGAGGCGCTGCTCATCATTCGGCGGCTGCATAAGGTGCTGCGGCCGTTCTTGCTGCGTCGGTTGAAGAAGGATGTGGAGAGCGAGCTGCCGGATAAGGTGGAGAAGGTGATCAAGATTAGGATGAGTGCCCTACAGAGCCAGCTGTACAAGCAGATGAAGAAGTTCAAGGTGATTGCGGATGGCAAGGACGGCAAAGGGTGTGTTGTATCCTATGTTGCGTGAAGTCGAAACTGACATTCTTGCAGGAAAGGAGGTGTGAAAGGTCTGAGCAACGAGCTGATGCAGCTCCGAAAGATCTGTCAGCATCCGTTCTTGTTCGAGAGCGTTGAAGACAAGATCAGTCCCAGTGGTCTCATCGACGAGAAGATTGTACGAACTTCTGGAAAAGTGGAACTCCTTCACCGTATCCTACCCAAGTTCTTTGCGACTGGCCACAGAGTTCGTCTTTTCACTCCTTTCCAATAGAACAACATATTGACGATATCACAGGTCCTCATCTTCTTCCAAATGACGAAGGTCATGGACATCATGGAAGATTTCTTGAAGATGATGGGCTGGAAATACCTTCGTCTTGATGGTGGTACGAAGACCGAAGAGCGTGCCTCATACGTGCAGCTCTTCAATGCCAAAGAGTCGGAAATCAAGGTCTTCATTCTGTCCACTCGTGCTGGCGGTCTCGGTCTAAATTTGCAAACGGCCGACACCGTCATCATGTAAGCTTACCTGCTCTGCTTCTCTACTTCCGTGTTCTTGCGCTTACATCTTCTTCCCTCTACCCAGCTTCGACAGTGACTGGTACGTAGCTACGATGATGTGTTGATATTAGCTGGCTGATACCTTCGCAGGAATCCTCATGCCGATCTCCAAGCGCAAGATCGTGCCCATCGTATTGGTCAAACAAAAGCCGTTCTAATTCTGCGGTTCATCACGGAGAAGAGTGTCGAGGAAGCCATGTACTCTCGCGCAAGATATAAGCTCGATATTGATGATAAGGTCATCCAAGCCGGTCGTTTCGACAACAAATCTACTCAGGAGGAGCAAGAGGAATTTTTGGTGCGACCCCTGTCAATCTTCTCATTGAAAGAGGCTATTGAACCGAGTTGTACTGTTTAGCGTTCTATTCTCGAAGCCGATCAAGAAGAAGAGAACGAAGAAGCCGGCGATATGAACGACGATGAACTAAATCTGATGATCTCTCGTAGTGATGAAGAAGCTCAACTGTACCGTGAAATGGACAACCAGCGCGAACGTGAGGCTCTGCAGAATTGGCGCGCCCAAGGTAACAGAGGCAAACCACCCCCTCCACTCATCCAACTCGAGGAACTGCCGGAGTGCTACCAGACGGAAGAACCCTTCGAAGTCAAGGAGATCGAGGAGCTCGCTGAAGGTAGAGGTCAGAGGCGTCGTAATGTGGTCAGCTACAATGATGGGTTGGACGACGATACTTGGGCAATGGTGAGTAGTTCCTCCCAAAACCGATCCGGGACTCTTATTTACGATTACGATCGCAAGGCTCTCGAGGACGGGGAGGACCTTCAGGAACTGTCTGAGAGAACCAGGGAGAAACGCAGCAACAAGCTACTGCGCGATCCTGAGACCTCTGCTCGCGGAACTCCAGCATCGGACATCGACTCCCGCGGAAAAAGAGGCCGGAAGGGCAAAACAAAGGCCGTCCAAAACGACTACGAACTTCCTGCTGGTGGCAAGCGCAAGCGTGGTCCTGGAAAAGCAATGTCTGTCACGCCTTCTGTTCAGGACGAGGATGAAGACGATCGTGATCAGGTGCGTACTTAAATATCACTGACCTGCTGTCATGGACTGACTGACGACCGTGTTCTCAGAAACGCCGCAAAACGAAGGCTCCTGATGTACCTACCGCTATCCGTGACAAGATGAAGAAGGCATTCAATGAATGTCTTAAAGCTGTCATTAATTGTGAAGATGATACCGGTCGTCGGCGCTGCGAACTCTTCAAAGACCTGCCTGACAAACGCGTAAGTATCCACATCGAGATTTCCCTTGGACTTGGGTTCACCCGCGCCTTTATAGGACTACCCCGACTACTACCAGCTCATTCATCGACCCATCGCCATCGCACAGCTTCGCAAAAAAATTAACTCGGGACAGTACAAGACAGTACAGATGTTCAAGGACGATTGGCAACTCATGTTCAACAATGCTCGAACCTACAATCAGGAAGGCTCGTGGGTGTACGTTGATGCTGAGGAGATGGAGAAGATCTTCAAAACTACATTTGACCGGGTCATGGTTGGTTCTGGCTTCCCTGGTGCGCCGGAAGCTGGAAGCGGCAGTAATGGTTTGGCTGACATGTACGAGGCTGCGCTGACGCCGATGGACGATGATGATCGGCCCCCACCACCCACGAGAGGCCGCAGCGCTGGGCGAAAGCAGATCGTCAGTGAAGACGAGTATCTGACTCCGAGTGACGATGAATAGATACATTTTTCTTCCGAGGGTAGTTCTTGCATGTTCGAGCTTGCTGTCTGTACTCTGTATAACCTATGTAACTGTAATATTAGAGCGATGTTTTAATTTCCTTGTCTTATGTTATTCTTTGGAAATATTCTCTAAATTTGAATACATGATGTTCTGTTCTTTCGTGCTGTGATCGCGTTTTGATTAGCTTCGCCCCCACCAACCTCCCAGGAGATTGCCAAGTCCGCCGCGAACCGGTTTTTGGGTAGGCTCAGGAGTAGCAGGGCGGACTTCCTCAACGACCTTGGCTGCTTGCGATTTCTTCCCTATTGGTTCAGAGGCTTTGGCAGACACTGGCACTGGCGCGGCAATTGGTACGGGTGGTCGAGGGGCTTTGCCTGCCCTCTCTTGGAGCTTTTCCATATCCAGCTCAACATAGTTGAGGGCAATATCGAAGAACAACGGCTTCTTGAACCCGGCGTTGCTGGTCTTTGCAGAACCGCCGTTGTAAGCGAACCATTCCTTCTTGAAGCGTAATGCATCGGCAGCGAGGTCTGCTTCGAGTTTGCTGCATTCGTCGTTGGTTAGCGGATAGAAGGCGGGGGATCCAGTATTGATAGAATCTGTCCCGATGATGGATAATGTAGAGCGAGCTTCACGTAGATGGATGTTGGCGTTTTGGGAGAGCACGAGGGCCTCGGCGTATTTTTTGACTGGAATGTAGCATTTGGCTAGGTAGAAGCACCTACATATTGCGACAGGAATTAGTGACAAGTCAAACGGTGACACTGTCGGGAAAGACAGACCTTTGGCCCTTCGTGAAGGATATACGGGCCTCGACAGCTGATGACAGGTCGGGATTGTCGTCTACTATACTTAGTGTTCTCATTTGACCGAGACTCTGTAAGACGGTGTCGTAGAGCTTGACAACCGCTGGGTACAGCCTGCCATCAACTTGCTCCGATGTCTTCAAGGTAGTCAGAGGGGGTTTTCGTGAGATTGTGTGCGACGCAAGCAGACTCGATGTCAATAGGAGATCGCGTTGGATACGGCGGGAAAGCAGCTGGTAAACGATGTAAGCTTGGACGAAGTGCGTGTCTCTGGAGGTGCCAACGGTGCTGGTTGATGTTCCGCTCGACTAGGCTACTGTAAGTAATCCACATGGGATGCAAGTAAATGTGACAACATACCTGTTGAGCTTCTACTAATTTCCGAGCAACTTCCTCTGCGTCGCTTAAAGCGTGAAGAATCGCATCGTAGGCGGCAACCCCCTTCTTGGAGCTGCTGGCTTTGCTTTCCTTCCGTTTCCCCTTCTCATCGGTACCTTTTGATGCTGTTGGTTCGCCCTCTAATCTTGCCTGAGCATCCTGTACCTTCAACAAGACATCGACCAATTCCGGATTGCGGATGGGGACCGGTGTGCCCTCCCAGAAGAGCGGTTTCAACTTCCTGCTCGTTTCATGCACGCCCGCAGATGATGCTTCTTCCTTCAACCGTTCGACCAATTTGTCACAATCCTCGACTAGTTCATTCTTGTGCTTTGGAGCAAACACGCTGACGATGCCCTCGATATCGTACGCCTTTGCGCGACCCAGTTCGTGGGCACAGTAGCGGATCTCTGGGCTGATTTCATCCGCGAACAGGATGGCTAGAGCTTGATCTCTGCTAGTCGGCGCTGTGGCAGCAAGTTCATCTAATAGACTCTTCGCTACACTGAGTTGAATGAGTGCATCGTCTAGTTCGTATCTTTGACGCAGCCAACGGCCATTAAGGATTAATACGTAGATGTGAACTTCGAGACAACTTTCAGCCGAAAGTGCTCCTGATGCGTAGAGTGTTTGGCAGCGAGACAACAATTGTGTTGCCCAATTGACCGCACGGCGGAATCGCCCCTTGGCAGTTTGCTTCAACCCCCGCGCGGCATCCGGATTTTTTGGGACCAAGGCAAGTAATTCTTGAGAGTATGACCATGCCCGTTCCGCTTCAAATAGAAGCAACTCCAAACTGTACGAGCGATCAATTTCCGACCATCGCAGGTTATTCACATACTCACTGCCCAGTCTTTAGGTTCTCCGTAGGCACCTCTGGGAGTTTCTTGAATTCGCGACCTTTCCCGTGGGTCATCTTCAGGGACGATCTCAACCGATGCGTTCGATTGGCGCAATGCTTTCTGCGATCCGTTTCGGTCTGTCACTTCAATATGAATGAATAGCTTCTACATACCTGTACCTTTCATAGTCATTGTAGCGAAGCCCATACGCTGATCTCTGCTCGTTCGCTAATTGAAGCACTGTACTAACATGAAACCCTGAGATCATATGAATTTCACGTACTACACACCTCGTAGCTTGATGTTTGCCATGGCCTGCAGTATTTTACACGATTCCACTAGATTTTGAGTCTGAAGTCGCGTGTGCCAGGGATTTCCAGAGGCTCGTGGATGGTGGTGGAATGATGGAGAGTTTACCGTGACACGTTTGACTGCCAGGCCCGAATATAACAAGGCCCGCACCAACTCAACTTCATCACTCTTCGTCCACGTTCCCCTTACTGCATACGACACGACACGACAATAATGGCCTCAGACCTACCGCCTACTCTCCAGAACATCTTAGATCAGAATTCGCTGAAGTGGATATTCTGCGGTGCGCTTCATTCATCATATGTACGCGTCACGTTGCTCACAGTACGCCGCAGGTGGCAAGGGGGGTGTCGGTAAGACATCAATTCTACAAGGGAATCGTCAGGTCGCCTAAGTTTCATTCGCATTTCAGGAAAGACGACCACATCTTGCTCGCTTGCGATACAACTGGCCAAGTGCCGCAAGTCTGTTCTCTTGATCGTGCGTGATATTATCAGCGTGCACGACGCACTGATCATTACCAGGGACGGGGTCATATAGTCTACCGATCCAGCACACAATTTGTCGGATGCATTTGGCCAGAAGTTCTCTAAAGACGCCACGAAAGTGAACGGGTTCGATAACCTCTTCGCGATGGAGATCGACCCAACGAGCGCTATACAGGAGATGGTCGACCAATGTGCGTATCATATCCTTGGCCCTGCCCGTTTGCTGCCTGTTATTCATATACGCTTCGCAAACAGCCGACTCGAATGGGATGATGGGTACCATGATGCAAGATCTTGCGTTCGCTATACCCGGCGTTGACGAAGCTATGAGCTTCGCGGAGATCATGAAGTGAGCCTCGTTCATACTATTCGTCATTCGTTCCATCCTCATTGAACGTCTAGGTATGTCAAGTCCATGGAATATTCTGTGATAGTCTTCGATACGGCTCCAACGGGCCACACCTTGCGCTTCCTCTCCTTCCCAACCGTGCTGGAGAAGGCGTTGGGGAAGCTCAGCACCCTTGGGTCGAGGTTCGGCCCCATGATTAGCCAGGTGCAGTGCTCTTCCCTTGCAATCTCCGTGAGACTGCGCATTCACAGTCATGCAGATGTCGAGCATGATGGGAGGCGAGCAAACGTCACAAGAAGACATGTTCGCTAAGCTCGAGTCAATGAGATCTGTGATTAGCGAAGTCAACGCTCAGTTCAAAGATCCCGTGAGCACGCGTCCATGCAGTAAACGTCTGGACATGCTGAATCTCAATCCTCACAGGAAAAAACCACTTTCATTTGCGTTTGCATCTCCGAGTTTCTATCGCTGTACGAGACCGAACGGCTGGTTCAGGAACTCACAGCATACGAGATCGATACCCACAACATCGTTGTGAACCAGTTACTCTTCCCTAAGAAATGTCTGTGGCAACCCCGATCTTCATTTAGATATACGAGCAATAATCTCACCGTTTCTTTCCTTCACAGCGTCTAACTGCGAACACTGTCGCGTGCGTCACAACATGCAGCAAAAGTACTTGAACGAGGCACATGAGCTGTACGACGAGTTCTTCCATATCATCAAGCTCCCACTCCTGACGGAGGAAGTGCGTGGTCCGGAGAAGCTACAAGAGTTCAGCAAAATGCTGGTAGAACCTTACGCTCCCAACCTAGATTAATGTAGCATTTGTAGTACATTGTATAGGTCCCGGACAGTTTCTTCGCATACCACCTTACCTCCATACGCATAGCGGCATCTTTCATAGGATCAATTCGCACAGCGCAAGTTCAGACTCGAGAGCAAGCGCCAACAATGATCAAGCGTATGTCTAGGCGATTTGGACGTAATACTACTTTTTCTACTTACTCGTAACTCCTCGAGTAAATTGACTGCCGAACTTGAACTCGACTATCGCTGCCACTTACTGTGTGATAATTAATTTCCAAATTTCCAAGAAAATGGAAGGAGCGCTCTGTCGGTCGAGTCACGTGCACCTGACATGATAGGGTACTATATAAGGAAGGCATGTCATAATGTCGATAATGCTAATGCCAAGCAAGATCGAGATCTACCCATTTACTTCCTGCCCTGGGAGCAGGGAGTAGGTGGAGGCCTGGAGGCCCCTGTTGAGTGCGGACCGAAGGAGACACGGCCGTCTCCTCAGTGGAGCCACCGTTGAACAGCCGTTTATCGTGCCAAATGAATCACGGTCTAGATAGAATCAAGCGGTGATGAGACCAAGAATAACATCTAATCTACCAATCGTGGATGATTCTTGCTGCTAAGGGTACGTCGAACGGGCGATAGAACAAGGCAAACCCCGCAAGCAAGGATCGCCGTAATATTCAGGCTCAGGGCTGCTTTCCGTGCGGGATGAATGCACGGAACATTCAATGAAGCGTTGGTTGGCTCGCCCAATTTCGCCTATCAACTTCCGTGTCCGAGTTGCTGAAGCTTCGTGTCGTCCTCGGAAGTAAGGAACACAACCATATAGCCCGTTAACGATGACGCACATTCATGGATTGAAATGACTCCCTGATTATCTAGACCTACGACAGGCAGTAGGACACCAGCCGTTTTGGGGACTGAAATTTGCACATAACAGGCTCAAGGGCTAGAAAAGTACACAGAACAATACGGGCGATTAATGATCAGTCTATTGAGACATGTTGGGACCCAGAGAGAAGGATGGTGGCGGCCAGCCGATGGGCGAAGTTTCCCGTAGCTCATTGGAACACGGGTGGGTTCTTGACGTACAAGGTCCTCAAGAAGAGGGTTCGCGAACATTCAAAGCCCGCGACTTCAGTTGCTTTCTTTCCACGACCGTCCATGCGGGGCTGCGAGACTATAAGGTGCACATCAATAACGAAATTGTGAGCGGAGAATACTTGCTGCTTCAGGGAAGGCTCGTCGCTTCGAGGAAACGCAAGGTAGTAGAATTTTCGAATTCCAGCCGCTAGAAGCATCACAAAGAAAGATCATCATGTGGGCAAGGTTGCCTGAGAAGACCAGAACGGGGAACTGCGGTGCGCCAGGTTTGGAATCAACCTGGTGAAGAAGGCAACTACAACCGCTAGACCGGCCACGGCGTGTCATTCGCGAAGCACTGGACCGGCAGATTGTGACATAGACTAAGAGAAGTAGAGATTGAACTCCAATTGCATCACTGCGATTTAATATAGACGTGTGAATAGATCTCACCTTGGCCGAGGGCTTCACACTGGCACTGCAATGGAGCAAGCTGGCGATACATTCCTAGCACACATTGCTTCGTTTATCAGTAATATACCAGTTCGAACATGAGCTTCGAAAATAAGGTATGGAACAAGGCACAAATACAATCTGGATAAAGACTTTGAATAAGAGTAGTGTAACAAACCAAAGCAAGATAAATTCGAATAACCGTGATGGATGATTGTGGCAAAAACCAACCTGGTGGTGTCCCAATCTATAAAGCGCGATGACCGCCTGCCCCTCTCTACTCCACTTGCTGTTTGGCGGCATACCACTCTAACGCGGGTGTGCATGCGAAGTGCGTCGTTCATGCTAGTGGCAATAGCGCGATATATGCGATGTAACGGTCCATGAGCGATTTGGCCTCTACAGCGCCTTAGACTTCAACGACTCAACGATAGTATGCACACATTGAGGTTCCAGAACTACCTTCGTACCGTCGCAACGCGCTTTACTCGCAAACTGGGAACATAAGTCATTGATATCAACGTCCTAAAAGACAAATCAGTGACCGCGATAGATGAAAATAACCGTGACTGACTTGAAATTGGGGATGCGATCTTATTGCCTTCCAAGCGCTCAGCACTTCGATGTTGTCAGCGCTCTTGTCAACTTTAGGTAAGGATGAGCCTTGACATGTGACCATTGCATTATGTGCGGCGTCAGAGCTCTTCCGTACGGTAGACAACGATGAGGGAGCAAACGGCGAGACGTCCCGTATAGCGTCGGTTGACAATGATGATGGAGCGAACGGTGATTCTCCATGATTCTTGATGACTTGGGCGAGGTCTGCCTTCGTCTTGGGGCATCCATCACCATGTTTCTCTGTTGAGGCAGTATTGCCATCCGATGGCGAATCCTTGTTTGATGGAGAGTCCGCCGTGGAGCGCCCACTGACGCTGGTGTGGCGCGAGATAGGGCTTAATGACGGCGAATTGCTCAGCAAGACGTTGAAATCCAGCGTCGAAGGCGGCGAGCTGAGCATACCGCCAAACAGATCATCGAGAGAGGTGGCGTCATTCGTCGGTGGTGGACTCCAAGTCGACATTACACTTGACATGTCATATGTGAATGGGGACGTCTCAGTAGTGGAAGACTTGGGCGTGCTGTCGAACATGGAAGCATACGACATGAACGTTGGGTTGCTAGCAATGGTAGTGTAAGGCGTATCGGAGGCGCCGGAACTGTCACCGAAGTTGAATATTGAACTATCGGAGCTCATAGATTGCGGGGCTTCATCAGGGACAGTGAGCATAGACGGATCGAATGTAGTCAATGCGTTCCAATCGATTGTTGAAGGGAAACTGGGCTTAGGTGAGGCACTGGATGACGAAGCGGCTGGGGATACAGCGGCTGATGGTCCATTCGAAGAAGAACTGTACATGGGCATATTGGCGTCTGTCGTAGATGATTGGTTGAAAGGAGTGCCTTCAATGGCAGCCTTTGGCATCGAAAATGTAAAAGTCGACGACCGAAGCAGAACGTTCTCGGATTGGAGGCGGGAGAGGAGATCCTTCAAATTCTCATTCTCTGATTGCGTTTGTTCGTTCTTTGCTTCCAAAGCAGCCACCTTATCTTCAAGCTACACCTTGTAGTCAATGCCTGAGATAATGTCTAGAATATGATGGCTTACATCTTTAACATGTTTCTCTTTGCGCTCACGGAACGCTCTCTGTGCTGCCCGATTCTGTTCCTTACGCTTCATCAACCTTGATTCATCCTTGGGCTAGACAAATCAGGGTCAATCGTTAACTTTGAGCCTTCGCAGAAACTTCTAGAATCGCAGGACTAACCGGCGCTGACCCCGACGATTTACGCCGCGTTGTTGTCGCGGCGCCCTTTTTGTTGGAAACTACACAGCATATACTGAGATCGCGACCAACAATGATACGGAAAGCACTGACGTGTATGCTGGTTCTTTTGGCTTGGCCCCTCTTCAAGATCCTCATCACTGGCCTTGCGTTTCAGAACCTGATCTGCCCCCTCGTCGTCAGCTTGCGTCGGGCTAGTCGAATCGTTGTTCGTGCTGGGCGGACTTGGACTGCTGTCCTCTGAAGGCGGTGTGAGCGTCGGCAGCGGATAGTTGAGGATATTCTGTGGATTTATACTACTGAAATCATACGAGCCATTGGGAAACTCTTTCTGCAGCAACGCCAAAAAGTCTTCGTCGGGCAATTGGGAGAAGGAGGACGCTTGAGAGAAGTTGACCATAGGGGACATGCTGTGCAGGGTTTCCATGTAGATCTCTTGGGTATTGAGGAGATATGAATTAGTCGACCGGAGAGCTCAACTGTCGTCGCCGTCGAGAACAGTGCTGGGGGTGAATTTATAAGCTGGTATTGTGGTGAAACAGTGGAGATCGTGGTAGGGAGCCAGGAAACGGACAGAGCGCGGTTTGTGGAGTCTTACAAAGCCATCAATATCTCCACTATATATCGGAATTATGTAATTCATCCCATTCGGGGTTGCCGAAGCTGCGTGAGTGCGGATTGAACGATTACGCGGCCACGGGCCGCGTAGACGAACCAATCACGCCGAGCTGTGCCGCCTCTTGATGAAGCCCAGGAGTCAAATCCTGAGGATAAGACCACTCCGCAGATCCGTAAATAATTCTTCTCCACCTAATAATTACTGCTAAAAGGCGTCTCCATCCTATTTTACAATGGCACGATGGCTCTAAGCCAGATCTATGTTCCGGGAAATCCGACTTCACCCTGCCTCTACAAGTCTAGGGTTCAACTTGATGTCGATGAACGTTCCCGGTTTCATTGATTCTCAGTGATAGCATGGCGGCCTAAGAAGTAGGGGAAAATTCATGGTTGTTTTGGCAAGCGCTTGTGTTGGATGAGGGCCAAGGGCGACATATATTTACCATTATCGTGGAAGCTGTCGTCGACCACAGTGCCGCTGACGCTCCAACCCGCCCGCTCAAACGTCGGCTGCAATCTGGCAACTTGAAAGGCGCATGAATTTGAATATAGATCGGTGGCGTGCAGCCACATATCGGCCTAGTTAATCTTTTCTATCATAAATGGTACACGGTTAGAGTAGCCAAGTAGGAAGACTAGCTAAGTAGGAAGACTGTGTCACCACGGAAACTCACAGGTGCATGAGTGGTGTAGGCGAGTATTCCTATTATCCCCTCGAAACAGAACAAGGGGAGCGATAGGAGCCATCTCAGTGGCGTTGGCGTAAGTGGGCCTTATGACGTTCATCCTGGAAAGACCAACATATTTTTAGCGGTTGAATTCAGCAGCCGGCACAACTTTGAACGACTCAAACTCACTAGACACATTCAATCCGGCAATCCCGGGAGGACCAGAAGTGAGCAGAAGTAACGAGAAGTAACGTTGGCCGGAATCCTCCTAGTAGCCGGCAGATCCAGAATCCCACATTAGGGCTTCTCACCGAGAACTCACATGGACCAAAGTACGTGACAACACGGGGAGATTTACATACGGTCATCTGATGGCCTGGAATTTAGAAACACCGATTACCTCGAAAGGACATCCGGGGCCGATGGTGGGGTCAGCGCTGTGTATCCTTGTACATTATTATGCTCAACTGACCATGGAAGTCAACATTTCCTCGGCGAGCGGTGTTTAACCGAGGTCAGGGAGTTGCTGCAATTCCTTCTCAATCAATATCAATAGCTCCTAGAAAACTGCGCTTGAGTAATCACCATCTCGAGAGCAGTGTAGGCTCGAAGAACGCCACAAAGAGACACCCGTTGTACCGAACATGAGTCACTTTGGACAAGCTCCAGGGGTAAAGGGATGATTTCTCCGAAGTTGTCGCAATGGCTTCGGGGGGACCCTGGGGGTGGCCCCCAACCAACTAGTTAGCGCCGCCGGCGATCGCGAAATTTGACTCGTTGGGAAGGCACATGTATGATCGACACCTAGCTTGAAAAACACGATCAAGAAATTCGATCGATATGCATGCCGAGTGTGTCTAGGTGTGTCCGCCTCCGTTACGATTGTGCGCGAAGAGCGCATTCAAGTATTCATCTTCGTAGCGTCGCGTTGTTCCGCTCGATACTGCTTGAGAGAATTTGAATAATCGGAGTTAGCACTTAAGCAGATACGGAGTCCAAGTATTCGGTACACCTGCAGGACGCAGATATGGGCATGGGAACGAGGAAGCAGCTTCATGCTCACATGCATGTAGGTTGTTTTGTATGTTCACAGTTCTGAGGTCCTGAACTCACTTGCCTGTTGCAGCTAACCGTATTCATTTAGGACCCTGAGATGCGCTTTCGTCGAGAGTCTTTCGTTGCGGGACAAAGGAAACTAGGAAAAGCACGGAAGTATGAAGGAGACCTTGTAGTGCGTGGGGATAGTTGTCGAGGTGCGACCATGGAAGCATAGCCTCAACATGTCGTAGGCTGGGCGCTGATAGCATCAAGAACCCCGGTAAGATGAACTTGAGTCATTTGTTCTGAATGGATGTGTTGAGTTGCACCAGTGTATATTTCGAGCTTGACGGCAAACTTGGGGGCAGCTCTTTGAGCAAAATTCTGCAGCCAACCCTATAAAGTGATTAACCTACGAGAAGTAGGGAGTGTATAAGATGAGAGCCATCAAACAAGCGGTTATATACAGGTAACGCAACGGGAAGAATGGATGGATGGAGGGGTGTCCCAATCATACAATCCACGGCATACGAACGAATAGGATCAGGGGAGAAAGTGCTGAACGAGTGAGGTGGTGACGATCACTATATCAAAAAAAGGAACGGTTAGCGAGGGCTGCTGAAACGAGGCTATAGAACACGGACGTAGTATTCGATCTCGAGCTGTGAGAGAAGATGTAGTCAGTGTCATGAGCGCACGATCAAACAAGATAGATACAGACGTATAGGAAGGCAACTTTTCTAGGCCACAGAAGATTAAGGCCGACAGGATTGAAGAGGCGAGCGTTCAGATCGTCAAATAGTTGTTGCAGCCGTTGCATTTCCTAGGAAATCAGAGGCGTTATGATCGATAGCGCGAATTGTCGGAAATATGCGAGGTCCACTGACCTTCTCATAATGCGAAGTAGCAACAATTCTTGAAAGCTGTAGAGTGAATACAGCCAGGACATTGTCGAAAAAGGAATGTCGGAGGCTGTGTGCTGAAATTAGAAGCTCGTTCATGGCATTGATGGATTCTAGAAACTGCGTTGGGGTTATCTAGGGACTCCATTGAGCATGCAGTTGGGGGAAAACACGGCAAAGGACACACCCGGCCTTCGAGTTCCAACGGATATATCGGCGCAAATTGGATGAGTTCACCGCCAGTATAGTCACGTTCGATGCGTAAGATCTCCCGCGGGTGGTGCAGCCCTATCTGCCCTATTGGTGCAGTGCCATATGCCGAATCAGGAGCTGGTGGGCCAAAGTAATAAGAAGACTTGGGAATAAGCGATTGATGCCTGAGCGCGCATGAGATTTCTTGCCCAAAAGTGAATCGCATGCGACTCACCGACTCTGCAATGAATGAAACCGTGATTCGAGTTCATGTTCAGGCTTTGTCTGGTGACCATTACTATCAGGTGGGTCGACCAATTCCCAAGGCTGTGGGGAAGCAGCTTTGAGATTCAGCCGAAGATGCGACGCTCGTCTCGGTGAGTTCACCGCCGACAGTTTCTCGTCCACCTCGTCAACAGAATACATGAGTCGCCCACGTGAATCCACAACATCCCCTCCTTCGACGACCATAGTCATGTCCTGACCACTGCCAACCGCTTCTTCATCGTCTTCTACTCCCTTCTCTTGCTTGGGAGGTACGTGCGGCGATAGAGGATGCCAAGAGTCGTCACGAATAGTGGTTTCGTTCTCTTCTTCCACCTCGTACCCGGAATCGTTTCCGCTCGTCGTCGTTCCTTGAAACGCCGGAGAAGTAGAGGTCACGAATTGCGGATCCGTGCGTGAAGCTATACCGTCTGCCGCTGGTTCAGGTACGTTCGAAGAATTCGTGTTCCCATCCACCTCAGCCCCTTGGTCACTCTCTCGTCGCGCCCCCCTGATGTCACCCTTCGATGCATATTCGTCCTCTCCATCCGCCTCTAAATCCGGCTCCGGCGTCGGCGCCAGCTCCAAAAATGAACCCTTTGCCTCTTCTACAGTCAACATGCGAGGCGAAGCAGCAGCAACACTCTCCGAATTATTCGAATTATCTACCAAGCTCGGTCCAGTTCCAGGTCCCAGTTCTGCTCGAGAAGTCGAAGCGCTATCAGCCGTTGAGTTAATTAAAGCACGAGTTGAGGTTGAAGCAGCGATAGAAGTAGCAGGATTGTGGGTGTTGTCGTCGTGGGGTAAAGGCGTGTCGACAAGTCCTGCTGCACGCGGCTCTGGTTCAGAAGACGGCAGGTCATGATGAGCTTCGGTCATGACATGCTAATTAAACTTCTAGAGTTCCGGCCCAATGTAAGAACGATCGGTTGGTGGTCAAGAGCAAGTTTTCAGCGCGAGAGGCACAGTATGCGTTTGAACTGGTTTGTTTTCCCTTTTTGGGAACTTGCAAATTGATCTTACGATTTCGAGGCAATGTTAGCAAAAGCGCACGGCGACTAAGTCGATAGACCAAAAGTAACAAGATACAAAGAAATGTAGAGTGTCAAGAACTACATGTATTTAGGTGTTGTAGCAGAAACGTACAATGAGAAATGACTTGGGTTTATAAGTGATAGAAATCATGAAAAGAGTCTAATCATAGCGATCATAATAGGCATGCAAAAGATGGTAACAGAAAGTGTGGTATCAAATCGTCCAATGGAGAGCACAGCATCCAAGCGCAGCAAGATGTAACAAGAGACAAGGCGGCAATCAATCAAGGCGTCGGTGCGGCCTTTGAGCCGGGTGAGCCTTTGGGTGATCGCGTTGTCTCGCCCATCTTACCGCGGGCAGCAGCAGGAGATATGGATCGGCTATCGCTGTCTACTTGCATGCGATCATCCCTGTCTCGTTCAGAAGGTGCAGGAGGCGATGCAGCTGTGGAGGCAGGTGACAAGGTTGCGATCGGTGGTAAGGCCATCTGCTGGCTTGCTGAATGGGAAGTCGAGTGGCCCGAGCCGATTGGCCGAGGATGGGGAGGCAAAACGGCGGGCAACGAGGGGCTCGGAGGGTAGGGCTCAACAACTTGCCTTGCTTCTGACGGAGAGTGAGTCGCGGGCTGCGTGCGGAAAGGGATAGGTGAAGGTCGCGTAGATTGTGTAGGCGTTCGTCTACCGTTCGAAGGTGACGACGCTCTTCGCTTGACTGCATCCACTCGCGACCGCTTAGCGTCGCTGACCTCATCGGAACCCGGGCTGAGAGGGCGTTTCAGATTCGCTGGTGGAATCGGCGGCGAAGCGTGGCTCCTCGTTGATGAAATCGAATCCCTGTGGTGACGAGGTCTAGGCGAGGGGTCATGTCGGCTGCCAGTGGAAACTGATGGTGAATGTGCTGAACTATCTGTAGGTTTTGCTGCCTCCGGGCGGAATGAGGCTAAACCGATTAACGTCTCGGCTACGCCTTCGTCGTAATCCTCGTCGAGGTCCCGGGAAGGTCTCGCATGAGCAGACGTTGGCGAAGGTTGTACGGACCTAGAAGATCCCGATCCGTTCGAGCTCGTCGGTTCAGGCGATCCTACTCCTTTATACCCTTGCCCCATCTTGTAACCTCGTTCGCCAACAGGCTTCGGGGTCTCGTCACGCGAATCATCCTTCGTCCTCTTCGCTCTGCTGCGTCTCTTCGTCTCCTTCTTGCCGGCTTCGGAAACTCCGACGACAGCCATGGGGGAGTCAGCTTCTTTCTCCTTCGCAGATCGTCGCTTTCTCTTCTCTGAGCCCTCAGGAGCCGAAGAGCCGTTACGTGGACTCTCGGAACCACTCAGTGTGGGCTGGGGCGGTACAGGAGGGTGGCGCAGGGTCTCCGGTGGGCCAGCGTATCGCGCTTCGCCGCGGGGTTCGTGCTGACTGGGCTCTCGGTCTCGATCGTACTCACGCTGATCCCTAGCATCGAAACGAGGATCGTAACGACGGGAAGATGGCGTAGATTCGCGATGCTGAGGGGGAGGTGGCGAGAGACGATAAGGCTGGGCTGGGGCGGTAGACGGAGATGGCTTGGAATCCCAATATGCACGAGAAGGATGAGCGGAGTGAGTGGATCGTGGAGATGGCTCGGGCGAATGCACGCGTGGAGCACTGCTGGTTGCAGGGGAGCGAGGAGGGTAGAAGGAAGCTTGTGACGGGTGCGGAGGGTAGTCTCCACTTTGTCGTGAGTGATGGCGACGTTCCCATTCACGATGCTCAGCAGGAGGTGGACGACGATCCCATCCTCCATCCTGTTCCACTGGACGGGGGGCTGGATCGTTGTGAGGATAAACTCGAGGGGATCTCTGAGCAGGAGCAACGCTTGGCTGAGCCGGGCCAACTTGTTGACGCCCCGGGGGAGGATAAGGCTGGAATGGTGAACGTCTAGCTTGCGGCGGCGGCGTCGGGGACCTCGAAGGTACGCGGGGACGCTGGAAGTACGAATCCCCATGTTGACTGGAATGTGCTCCGTTACGCATTTCCTCAGCAGCGATCTGATGCTGGGGGACGGGATGCTGTAGTAGCAAGGTGTGCCCCACTGGACCCCGGCTTGGCGGGTCGCGAGACGATGGCGGAGGGTAATCGCGAGCATGCAAAGGACGGTCTACGTCCATGGGAGCCAAAGGTGTATGAGTGGAGACGTGCCGAGACTCGTCAAGAACGACAGGCGGAGGTGGGCCACCACGGAAAGGCGGTGAAGAGGGACCAGCTCCGACCTGAGAGGGAGGCGGTAAAGAAATTTCATTAGGAGGGCCCCTCGAGTCGGTCCTGAATGGCGGTGGACGCTGGGAAGTCGGTTGGAGAAGGAGAGGTGGCCCTGTGAGCCCTGGAGGTGGGATGACGGCACTGGCGTACGCGGTAGGATGCACATCTTGTGGACCCGGCGCAGCAGGCAACTGGCCGCCGGTAGCCTGCGCAGTCTTGAGTAACTGCAGGCGTTGGGATATGACGTGGTTGCCGGGATCAAGCTCGCTGGCTCTCGCATAGGCGTCGATGGCATCAGATATCTGGTTGTTGCAGCTCTCGTACAAGCTGCCGAGATCGAACCAAACTTCGGAGATGTATGGATTGATACGGATTGCCCGCGAGTATGCGTCGAGTGCGTCGCGGAACTGATTAATTTGGAAGTACAGAACACCGATTGAACACCAGAACGTCGGATTGCGGCCGTCCCGGTAGACAGCCTGTTGGTATGCCTCATATGCTTTGTTGTACTTTTGGCCAGCCATGTAGGCACGACCCAAGAGGTACCAACTTTGAGCGTCAGAAGAATCTGCAGATGCTAGGTTAACTGTAAACGAAGGTCCGAGAGAGGCGTAATCTACTGACCAGCTTCCAAGCTCTTCGTGAGGTATTGGATAGCCAATTCCTGGTTCTGGAACGATGAACCATCTTGATGGTAGAGCCAACCTAACTGCTGAAGCACCTTGGCGTGGCTAGGGTTATCCGCCACCACCCGCTCGTAGGCATCTTTGGCTCGGACATGCTGTATGAATCAAGACGACAGTGAGAAGGTGAGCTAAAACATTGAGTCCGAGATACTTACGTCTTTCTGTTGCTCGTAGACGTGGCCAATTTGGAACCAGATATCTGCATGAGCCAAAGGGCTAGGCGGGTTTCGGAGTATTCGATCGAAGCAAGCGAGCGATTCTTCGTATTTGCCTTGCTGCTTGTAAATTATACCTAAGCGAAATAGTATCTCGTTTGCCTTGTCAAAGTCAAGATCTAGAACAAATATGGTTAGCCTTTGGCAAATAGCTGGTCAAGGAAGCTCACCCTTGTCCATTCGAAGGACAGATGAAAAAGCCTCTTCGGCATGGTCGAGGGAACCATAGCGATCATAGAGTATGCCGATGCCATACCAGAGTTTGGGATCCTCCTTTGGGTTTGGCAGGAGGTACAGAGCCTGCTGGTAAGCGGAGTACGCCTTCTGGAGGTCATCCTGCATTAGGTAGCAGTGACCTGTGACAATGCCGCAAGTGTCAGTGGACGGCGGTAATAAGAAGCGCTGAAGAATGGTGTACCTAAGGCGCTCCAGACTTCGCCGTTGTCTTCTTGCAATTGGAGTACACGCTGGAAGTAATCGATAGCCTAACATGGTAGAAACGTCATTGTGAGCACGTGGACGGATCTGAGATGATACAATGTCGGCGGAAGTGCATCACCGCGGACATCGAGAAGGCACGGCCGAAAGGAAAAATGATGAAAATGGACAAACTTACCTTGGGATAGTTCTCTTTGATCCGAGCAATGCCTGCAACCTGAGTGAGACCAGCCAGGGACACCGGGTTGTGCCGCAGTGCGTTTTCATACGCCGAAAGAGCATGGTCCAAGTCTGTCATCTGCTCAGCCACTCGGCCTGAGAAAGATGGAGAAGCGGCTTTAGTGTCGATGTATCCAAGCCGTCGGACGAATTGAGCACACACACCTATCAATAGCCACGTTTGCTCATTGGCAACGGCTAATTTATGGGCTATCGATGATGATGATCCCACACCATTTGAGATAGTGTTTGGGATAGCTGTCGGGGAAACGATGGCGCTCGAGTGGCTAGCGCCGTTTGAAAGGGGTGTTGTCGGATGGGCTGCGTTCCCGTTGAGATGGGGATGGTGTTGTGGCGGAGGTGGAGGTGGAGGTTGAGAATGCGAGAAAAGCTGGGAATGAACTGGACCCGGCGTCGCCTCATGCATCCTAGTATCACGGTCTTGCTGACGAGGGAGTCTGTGCGACATCGACGACGACGTCGAGGGGGTGGGGGCAGGAGGGAAAGTTGTTATGGGAGAAGGGGGGCGAGAAAAAGACTAAACTGGTTAGGAAGGTACGTGATATATATAATGCGATTTTGCAGGAAGGGAGACGTGGAATCAGGGCATGGTTGTTGGCGGGTGATCGTGCGATGGGATGGCGATCAGGTTGAAAGAGATGGAGGGCTAGATCGGATCTCAGACAGGGATGACATAAGTTATATACCTGTCTATCTAGATTGCTTGGTTACCACCACCTTATATATGAACCAAATTGGCAGCGCTCTTTGTTAATAGCTTAAAATCAGCGCGAACGACGGAGTCCGAATTCATCCGTTATCCGGGATCCTGATCAGAATCTAATCGAGGCTTCTGTCCTATTTCCCAGCCAAATCCATACAAAATAATCTTCGGTTTAATCATTCCCGAATAACTCACACCTTCTTCCAGCCCTGTTATCCTTTAGTATTATGTCAGCCAGATCTACTTCCTCCAGGCACATGATCGGTAATATTAATATGTAAATACTTCCTTCCCCAATTATTCCGGCTTATCAATCATCGATCATGCAGCCCCACTGATTACTGGCTCCCACACTGACAGGTTCATTACACCGGTCTCTTCCGTAATCGGTACGCAGTCCAACAGCTGTCACTGCGTTGATTAGGGGCTTACCCTGAATGCCACAATGAGTTGCCGAACACTCATGTTTGTTATTCTGCGCTTTCGAGATCAGCGGAGCCAACAACTCGAAATCCGAAACGCGGTTGCATCAATTCTGATCACCGGCGAGTTCGCACCATATTGGACAAACTTCGCCACTCGTGCCACGGCCGTCTGATATACAACACAGCTGGTGCACTGCAAGCACAACAATCACACCCTTTTCGCGCATGGCGGACACACCTTGTGGTGCTGTTTACCCTTAGGTAGCTAACCCTATTTCGGGATCAGAACTTTCACGGGTCGACGGCGATTTCAGATTTCGCTTCGCTCATGCTTGGGCGTATATAGAGGTTCCGAGCGTACAGTACGTATATATGCCAAGGCAACTACGGTTTGTACTTGGTGCTTATTCGGAGATTTAGTGCTGAAAGAGGTCGTAGTGTCCCTTGTACCCGGTTTGTCAAAGAAACTGCCGGCGGAAGAATGTGTTGATGTACAATACAACTTTAGAATGGAGGTTCGTGCACACAAGGATGGTTCTGTTCTGTTGATTGTATTTCATTGATGGTACATCCAGGTATGTAACCGCGGGTTGGTCTACAAGGCCTTTGTATCATCTGGATACAGACTCCGTGAAATGGAAGGAGGCGGACAACGCCAGGTCAGCTGGTTGCATGATGGCATGCCCTGGCATTCCCCGCAAGAACAAACTAAGCAATGCTGGGATCAATCGCTGAAAGGACGACACGAGCCGAGCGTGGACCTGCGCGGACACGATTTCGACGAGTGGGGAATCGGCTATGCGTTCTCGCCACAGCAGGGCCCAGAAGGGTTTGACTGAATACTGATATAAGGGGGTCGAAAGGGGGTCGAAAGGCTATTCCGTCCGTGACATGCCAACATCTCGATGCGACGTATATGTATAACCTCGAACAGCCTCACCCCGGAGCGCTTGAGTTAATGTTTTATTTAATGATCAGATGTGGATCACCTACCCAGCAACTGATAGATACGGGGCAGAAATAGCATGGTCACAGCATGCCGTGCATTGAACGAGTGTACAGCAAGTCAATCTTTCATCATTGACATTGCTAATATAGCAGGTACTAGGCTCCTGGACCACTGGGCAATGCCGCAAACATCGTGTAAGCGGAGCGTATGATATAGATCATAGTATAGATCGAGGACAGTTACAGTGGGTTCTTGGTTGGAATTCGAAACATCTCTCAGCTTTCTGTATCACGGACCATCCACGAACCATTACCCATTGAGGTCCTCGTACCTACTTTCCCTTCCAAGTACCTCTAACTTTACATGCAGAAATAGTGTCTGCATTTGCCCCCTCAGCGCCACATTCATTTCCACACACACCCCAAACGGGACTTCTTATATCCCCCCTTCTCCCTACAGTGAGAAACTTATGGGGACGTACATAACTGCTAGAAGGCCTTCCAACAGCTGTGGGGTTATTACATCAGTCCAGACTTTGATCTCTTTGGCATTTCGCTAAACTGGTAAGCGTTACTCGTGTGCCGGTGCTCCCAGGACCAATTCGATCGGGCCGAAGGATCCTATGGAAGAAATGGGTACGCAAGAGTGCCGGTGAAGCTTTGAAGGGTGCCGCACCTGTCTCACTGTGTCCGTAACTAGGTCGGTCCGTGGGTAAGTGAGTAACGTCCGTATGTCATGGATATCAATCAACGTTTCGAACAAATGAATCGCCGTCCGAAGCCTGTCTCATGTATTTCGAATCAAGATATCGATGGCAGTCAAACCGTGTTTGAGTTTGCAGCCGGAACATTTCAAGTGTAGTGATGGCGGTTGTACATAAGAAGCAAGTTTGACGCAACACGTTAACGCGGTATGTACATAGCTACGGGTAACCCCGCTTCTGATGTGCACCGTTGCATGGTGTATTACTATGTAGGTTCTTAATTATACATCGTTCACATCTTTATGGGTATGGATGTGATTGAGGTTACCTCGGGACAAGAACGCGAACAGTGATACCAAAGTGACACACCTGCTCCACAAATTGCTATTATATATAAAGGCACTGGCATGTAATGTATTCAAATTAATTGAACGACGTTCCATTTGCGCGGAATGATGAAACCGTAGTATATACTTTAGAGTCGCCTTCCGGAAGGCCAAGGATCATGGTAATACAATTCTCGTCGTTGAACGACAAGAGTGATAGGCCTGCCTAATAGCGCACGGGCTGATCACCGAGGGAGAGCAGGACAGCGCCTCCTATAGAAACCTTAATTACAGCTTTCCCGCCAAGTATCCACCCCTACATAACCAATAGGGATCAGTTCTAATCGTGCCCATACATGGAAGGTTAGGGAGCCGTGGCCGTGGTCATTTGCTTCCGTGGACCCGATGGGGCAGATCGGACGCCATGGCAGGCTGGGGTGGACTGCTGCGGCAAGGGATTTGGCTATCGTAGTTAATTTGGAATTGCTGTGCAATACATACATACGAAGCGCGGACTCACCGTTTGTCTCCGTAAAGACAACCGAGTTGGGAAGAACGCAGAATGTGACGCCTTGAGTGAATGGCGAGATGGTTGAGGCGGTAGCCCGACGGGACGGAATGCAATACACGCAGTACATATATGTAAGGAAGGCTAAGTCACACAACATTACGAATAGTTAACGATAAACGATATGGGAAGTTGATAAATGAACTTACTAAATCCACCTCTTCACGCACACACTCAGGCTGTTTGGCAGTTATACAGGCTACGCGGAAAAGGGTCCCTTTATATAGATACTTCACTTCGCCTGGGAACGGTTTTTCTGGATGCACGACTGTAGAAGAAGTATCTCCTCCGTTCCCAGGCTCAGCATTCAACCACGCCGCCGCGCCGTGGCCTGCCATGGCACATCAAGTCTTCTTGAGATCTTGAGCTTTCGGACAGGCCGTGGCGTCCGCTGGAATATGTCCATTTCGAATCGCTCGATATGTAGCCGGGGCGCGCATAATGAATCAGTCATGACCCCAGGTCGTCGTATCACGATTCCCACCGTTTATGCCGCCATGGTCGCTTCAATGGCGGTGATACGTGTTATGCAAGCGTTCATAGAATCGAAGGTCTGGAAAGCGACGCACGCGCATCGGAACCTCTGAATGTACCTCCCATCTAGGCACACATCACCACAGATCATCACCCCCAGGCGCCAGCGACATAAATAACATAGCCTGACAAACGAGGATTACATGTCAATCAGACTCCATGGGACCAATCACTCGGGTCGAAGCATTCAAAACATACCGCTAACGACCTATCGCCGTGTCGCACACCCCATTCGGCCTTCCATCGGGTCCCTCTCCCTGGTCCACACCAACAACTCACGTCATTCGTGACCTTGATGGAGTATATATCATACATCATACATACCTCTTGTGTGTAAACCTCGGATAAAACCCTGACCGCCACCACCATCACAGCCGCTGATGTATCTCCTGCACTATCTATGTCCTTTTTTTCGTGGAAAGGGCATGGGCCATGCACCGAGCCCTTTCATTAAGGGAGATGGATGTCCCCTAGTTTAGATGAGGGAAAGGGGTACTAGCCGCAACTAACCCCTCTCAGCGCGGTCCAACACATGGGCATCGTTCCACAATTCCACATCCGCATGCTTCTACGGTTGAAACGTGTCGGGTTAGTTGCTACACCCTGCGGACTCTTGGGCATCAGGAAGCACTTACCGCTATTGGCTGGCTTGTCTTTGCTTCCTCCCTTCGGCAAAGGCGTTCCAAACGACCCGCTTCCGTGGGGAGTGGTTCCCACCTTAACTTCCAAATGTTGCAGTAGTGTGTAAAAAAATAAGGTAAGCTACGCACGGCATGTGCTTCGTTGCTCATGAGATTAGCTGGCAAATGTATATGACTTAACGTGAACCCAGGGATTAGAACTGCAATTTGTTGTCAACGAACACTGCTTACCAGATATGTGCACTATCTAGATGCGAGCCATGATGATACACGCCTCGCCAGAGATGCCAAATGCCAGATGTGACCTAATTGGTCCGATCAACTAGAATTTGCGCCTTGGGAAGTGTGCAACATTCGCATTAACGTTGACGACCTTCTTTAGCAGCCAACGGGGAAGCTCGCAGGTCCGTCACGGTCTGACCGGGAGCACTGATCTAACGGCGGAAGAACTATGAGCCAAGCGTCAGGGCGTAGCAAATAGGAGAGGTCTCTAATTTAGTTACCTTGGAATTCTAGCATGCTCCTGCGGTGCGGTATTGTATATCACATCGCCCTAATCTGATACCCTGAGGCTCTCGTGTCGAACATTCTAGGTGATCGATAGTCGTCGGAATTTCAATGACTCTATCTCCGCCTCAATTACCCCACGTGGAGACGGTAAACGTACCTTGACATCGACATCGACAACGACCATCACGATAACGAGCACTCTCGACCCACGACTTTCACCACCTTCACTTTCTGTATCGCTCATATCCGTTTGACCTTGATTTCTCGGTTTCAGCAACTATGACCCGTAAGTATTGTAATTATACTTCGGCGCCACACTGCCTGACTCGACAATTGCCAGGTGGTAACCAGCGCGAGCAAGATCGATTACGAGCGGCAAAGAAGGCACCTGCCAAGAAGCCCAAAGAGAGTGCCACCAATCTCGCAAAGCGCAAGGAGGCGTGCGTATCCGTTCGCTTGCGCTGCACTTCCTTGCTTTCACAGAACTGCTGATACCTTCACCCTTTGACCTTGTATGTTTCTAGTGATGCTGAGGCACTACGTGCGAAGCAGAAAGTAAATTTCATATATGGGCATTGTGGCCTTGCAGTTAGCTCACAGTACACGTTGCAGAAAAAGGAAGAGGAAAAAGCCGCTGCTGGATCCTCCGGCAAATAACAGCAATTCCCGTGGAAAGAATATCGTTCTTCCACGCTGGACCGCCCTATTTCCTCTAAATTGAGAGCGCCTCTTGGACCCAGTCGACCACTGGTGGGATTAATGTGGCTAGGCTATCCCTCCTTCATTCTATCTACTTCTGTATGCATCCATGTCTGTGTTCAATTATTGGGGTTACGCCGGTTTTGATATTTTGTGTACCGTGTGTCCTTGGCTTCTCCTAGCTCCTCGGGCGTTGAGGTGGTGCGACAATCCAGCCGAATGGGTGATATTGAAGCTTCTTCCACCCTGACATATAGATGGGCGCTCAAGTTTACTTCCGCCATGATATATGCCGTAAACCTCTCTGGCCGTTGAAGAATTCGGAGGCACCCAATGAAGAATCGGGCACAATTTCGGCGACTGAACCAGGTTCAAATATGCGTGTCGCTGGACAAAGCCCATATAACCGCGAAAGGCCGGTGTGATCCTGTACGAATATCTGCATGGAAGGATCTTGACCAGTCTTGACCTCCTTCTGCGCCGCAGGGACCGACGCATGCAGCTGTCATTTGGTTGATTGATGCTTGCAGACGGAGGCATACTGTCGTCACAAATAGCCTATTTATTTACTTTGCTGATCATCATCTCACGCTACGGCTTACTTCGTGGGACCCGATTTCAATGAAGCTGGACTCGTTCCCCATTTCTGTCACCCACATGCACGCCAGGTAGGGTTTATACACACCGACGAACCTGGCAGGCGAGCGAACTGGGTTGACGGATTGGAAGGTTTATGAAAGCTTTGACTCTGAGAAACGCACAACCGAAGGAGGGTATTATGTCCGCCATCGAGGTTATCTTCTCGGGCGTAGACCCTGCCCAACAAAATTCATTCCTGGAACAACCGAGGGTTGAGCGGGAGAGAAGGTTGAACTTGGCATATAAATAAACGAGCCATACGCATGGCTGTGGGCATGCAGGAAGATAGGCCGAGAATAGACACAAGAATGTGATCTAGATGTGGGTTGATGGGGCGGTAGCCATCTTGGTAGCATCTGACCACACAAACTTGCCTGAAGGAGGTCCTGGCGATGGCGGAGCCAGGGAGACGATGATCATGCACTGCTGACATAATCCAATGTGCGCCGTGAATGCATTGTAATCGCATTGTATGCCTATAAAATATTCAGCACTGGGGTAACGGATGTGATCACAATGTATTTCCGGGGTATATAGGACTATGTCAGCAGTGCGAGCCATTTGGGACAAGGCAGTTATGTAAAAAACCAAGTTAAGGCCACGAGTCTGTCACTTGTTCGGCGATGAATCGTTGACAGCCTTGGGCTTAACGTAGACAAGAAGCTTCTTCAGCCCCTAGGATCATTCTTCCCATACCAATCAATGGTGGAGCTAGACAAAGCGGCGGGTCGCCGCTTTCCACCTTCATTTACCGCATGATAGTCATTCGAAGCACGGAGGTAAACGAAGGACATACTTCTCTCAAGTCTTGCGAGAAAGATAAAGATCACGACAGTATCGATTTGCCAAGTTATGATTGATAGACCTTGAGAATTCTTGGATTCTGCATAAGAGTAGTGAACCCGATCCAGTAATGAAATGTAGAGTTCAGCTAGTTAATCTTGACAGATCCCCCGCCTTCGATACGTCTTCGTCGAGTGGGACTTTGCATGTCGTCCACGTTTGGATCTGACCAGGACTTACCCCAAGCCGGGGTAGGAGTTGCCGGAGGCAGATAGTTTCCAAAGTGCTGGTACGGCGTGGGAGGGGGCATGGAATATGATGGGTGAAGTGGCGGTGCGGCAGTCCCGGGTTGGTGCCGTGAACGGTATATGGAAAATAGCGTATTGATGAAAACCGTCAAGAAGGATAGCGAAGTCAACGTGAAGGTCTGAATGTGGTGCCGATACGATCATAACAATAATCAATCATCACAAAAAGAAGAATACGATGAGTTCGGAGGGAATGGGAACGAGTAAAAAGGGCAGAACAGCACTCACTAAAGTTTTCCAACTGATGGGCTCTACGAACCCATTCACTACTTCCGCGATCAGCTCGGCGCCGACTTTGGCACGTCCAACAATGCTTGGGTCACGGTTCATACACGATTCCCAAACTCCGCATTGGTGCGACATGGCAGGAACCGTATGGGTATCGCAATTGGTTCTGTACTGCGTCGCGCACATGGCAATCTCCTGTACAATATCTGATGCGAAGAATTCGTTCAGTGCTATTGGTTTCCCGATCGCGTAGAGGTGCCGACTTACCCATTGAGTACTCGGAGATCCTCTCTTGGACATCACGCTGAACTGTGATGATAAACTGAATCACGAGGTACAGGAACAGCAGGATCAACGCTAAGTTGAAGAAGAACTGCAAATACCTGATGAAATTAATACCATTAGTCAGAAGCGCGCAGGAATAACACTAAGCAGGACATACCCAGACAGAATATATGGAAGATCAGACTGCGGAGCAGGCGGTGAAGGCATATGCAGTGTATAGTGGTTCGAAGTGCTCTGTCTGATTGGAGCCACTCTCTTATTTTCGTCTTCATCTGAGTCACTCGCGTCCTCTTCTGTGACGCCTTGTGATCGTAGTTTTTCTGCTCGGGCTTTAGTCCGAGACTTATAGACTCGTCGCAGAGCGCCAGCAGCAACAGAACGACCTCGCTTCTCCTCGGCTTGTGGGGGCGTTGCTTCGCTCATGTCAACATCATGTACTTCAGGCTCGAATATGGGTTTCGTTGGCGAGAAATTGGGAGGGGGTGCCCATGGGTGCACGGGTGGCGCTGGCGTGGATGGTGTCGCATTGAAGATAAAGGGAACATTTCGATTGGCACCGAATATAGGCGATGAAGGGGGTTGTAGTGGAGGAGGTTGCCAGTTTGCATCGGTTAAAGGACCTGCTCATACGTTTTGAAACTGAAACCAATAGATAAATGAAGGAAGTTTACGTTTCTTGGGTGTCGCTGGGTCATCTTTCCTCGCCCAAACTGGTTCCACCGATTTCCGTGAAGTGTAATCCCAGTCCATTGGTGCCTCTGTGGAGCGTGCATTTCGCAGATGAGACATCGTGGTAGGATAAGATAAGGGTTGAATTCGTAAGTTCCGTGGTGGTATAGTCGAGGTATTATGCAAGAAATAGCGCAATTAGTACAGAAACGAAGGATGCGTTGTGGTCGTCGTGGTGGACGATGTGAGAAACTGTTTGTTCATGTTGACGCGTGTCCAGGTGATCACGCGACTTCGGCAACTTTGGGCGCTTAACGGAAACGCAAATGTTCCGCACTTTCCTCCGCACACCTGGAAATCGAGCTTTCCTTTCTGCTCGTGGACAATGCGTGGTTCCATGCCCCACAGCACGTCGCTTCTTTCACCAAATTGGCGGAACATCATGGTCGACGCCTCCATCTAGCAACTTGATCCCAATGGTCATTGAACAGACGGTGCGCAGACGTTCCCTGCCGAATCCCGAATCCTGCGTGTTCTTATCGACGCACAGGGAAGGGGGGAGCGTTCATATGATATATTCTCGCGGCTTCTGAGGGAACGCGTCATCATGCTCTATGGACCGGTCTGTCACTTCATCTCGTGCTCAAATAGGCAGGGATTCAAGTTATGTTATGCGTGCACCCTAGATTCGGGATACAGATTCCGCGTTGATCGTTGCTCAGCTACTGTTTCTCGAGGCGGAAGAAACATCCAAACCAATCCACCTTTACATTAATTCGCCAGGCGGCAGCGTGACGGCTGGCCTTGCGATCTACGACACGGTAAGCACCGTACCGTAGTCCCATGTTCATCCTCATGCTGACTACCATATATGTCGCAGATGCAGGTAAAATACCTCTGACTGTGCCGCTGCCGTGCTCAATTCATTGTGTAGTATGTCTCGTCGCCCATACATACCTACTGCGTTGGCCAAGCTTGCTCGATGGGCTCACTCCTGCTTGCTGCAGGTAAGTCGTATGTGGTTACAAGGTTGTTTGAACTACTAACAAGGTTATATGAAGGTGAAAAGGGGAAACGGCACTGCTTGCCCAATGCAAGCATCATGATTCACCGTTCGTACTCTTCTCTACCCTCTTATGCGTGTACACGGCGTGCGGCAACCGCTTCTTGTTTCAATGTGTTCACCTTCGATGGGTGTTCTGGACGAGAGACGGTGCGGGAGTGGAACAATATGTTTCAACTGAGTTACCGCCGCCGTAGAACAGAAAGTTCGTGTAAGCACCTGATGCTTTACGGCGAGTATGACCCGAGTAGAATATCCTATTTCCTTCTCTTCCTCGCACTTCTACTCAAGGAGAACGCTCGAACAGTACTCGGATGTCGCGGGGCTGCCGCACACAGTGTCTATGTGATTATATAGCAAACCCAACACTCACCTTCTTCTAGAACCATCTGGCGGAGCTTCTGGACAAGCATCCGACATCGCCATCCACGCCAAGGAGATTCTACGTGTAAGAGAGCTGCTTACCGGGATCTATCAACGACACTGCAGCAAGCCAGAGGAAGCGAAGGATGTTGGTATGCAGCGCTTCGGTAAGAAAGCTTTGCGCAGTAGATGGCATTTTTGATTGACTGACTGTTGCTGTAGAACGGGCATTGGAGCGCGACTACTTCCTGACGGGTAAGATTGCTTCGTGTGATCCCCTTGACCATCGCTCATTCGTTTTTGTTTTACAGCCCAAGAAGCACTTGAGTTTGGAATTGTAGATGGTATCCTTGAGAAGCGACCGCGGTCTGATACGGATACTCCTTAATGGTGTGGCGATGCTAGTTGGATGGAAAGAGCGGCTATCTGCGTCGTTACCTCTTTGTGTCGCTGTTTCGTATCTCTTGCAAACATCCACAAGGGCCCCACTCAAGCACCCTTATCACTCTACAAGAGCTCAGCACACCACATCAGATGATCATCAGCACAAGGTCGATCTGTGCTCATGATGATATGTGTCTAAATTTTTCTGCGGGAACTCTTCCAAGTGTTCGCACGTCATATTGTATTCGCCATCCCCCTCTCGCGCGAAACCTGTGCAGCCTGCCTAGCCCCAGTACGTATGGCTCGAGTGGTCAGCCGCATCGCCATGCTGGCGCAATGGTGCAAGAGGCTCACCTGTTTCAGGTCGTTGCAATCGAGAACGGTAAAGGTACCATTGAACATATCGAGTCAAAATAGTGCTCAACGTTGATATGTAGATAGCTACGGAGATGTTCGTAAGTTTTGTGGCGCGTGGGTCCAGCGGGTGCGGAGATGCTGCGAAGTCATTGCGCAAGTGTATTCTCGCGGTATCTCGTCCGTAATACCCACGGATTGGCGACCACGGCCCTGGGCGCATAGTATAGCATGAGATCAGATGAAACGGGCAACTACCGCCATTTATGGATTTCTCTAAAACATTGGGACCCTTGGTCTCAGCCCCGCTGTATACTTTATGTATGCTTGTAGGCGAAAACGTTCATTGGTTGTTGCTTTACCCCACTCACCAGCGCGATGAAGCCGGTCAACGTTCTCGTCTTCGCACTCGCAAGCGTCCCCCGCGTACTCGCGGGGCTGGTGCAACGCGACGAGTTGATACCCATAGTCCGCTCCAATATTCCCTTAGTCAGGACGAGAGATGGGAGATACGGCGTTACGGTCAACATGGTAAGCAAACAACATTGCAATCTTGGGGTATATCCACTGATAGGTATTTTCTCTGCACAGTCTTCGTCCAATCCGCAAACCCTCACCTTCGCGCTGTCTACCGGCACCGGGGTTGTATCGGTCCTGGGATCCTCATGTTCAAACTGCACGGGATCGGCAACGTGGGTTTCTCCCTCCAATGTCGTTCAGGATTCGAGAATGACTGTCACGTTTCCATTCGCAGATATGATCCTGCCTTGTCGAGCAGCGCTAGACTTTTAGAAGGCACTCAGGGGGTGTCAGTCCTTGGACAGTCAACCCAAGGGAACCTGATTAGAGAAGACTGCACGTTACAGAAAGAAGATGGGACGGCGTGGGCTTATCCAAACCAAACTGGTGAGGGGATTAGTTGGCTGCATTAAATTTATGTTCGATAACGAGTACTATTTCAGTTGTCGTCGCTAACCAGTCGAGTCCCATCTTCGGAGGCGCTTCTGGTCTACTTGGTCTCGGAACCAACGCTCTTTCGGGCAACTTTAATGAAACTTTATTTGCCGGGTGGCTGTCACGGAATCCAGGC
This sequence comes from Pleurotus tuoliensis, assembly GCA_036872985.1. NCBI lineage: Eukaryota > Fungi > Basidiomycota > Agaricomycetes > Agaricales > Pleurotaceae > Pleurotus > Pleurotus tuoliensis. Next base: position 3,921,610 of record JAYMDH010000002.1, read on the forward strand.
AGGACTAATTTCTCATATGGGATGCAATTGCAGCCCTTGGGGGCAAATGGATCGACAGAGGGAGGCGTGTTGCATTGGGTAGTGCCCGACGATTCCGCGTTCCAAGGGACTATGTCGGTCAAGGACAAGCTCTCAGTTGGATCAAGCGACATGAACTTGGACTGGGTGGTGAACCTGGACTCCTTCTCTATATCGACAGGGGACCTCAAGATCTCGAAAACCAATGAAAGAGTCGCTATTGATCCATTCTTCCCGGGCATATTCCTGCCTCAAAGCGTCTCGCGTCCTCTATGTACGTTGAGGTCTGTCCCTAAGCTGTTTTCGTGCTTATTGTTGAATCATGACAGTTGCTGGGATCCCTGGATCTTCATCACAGCCATCATCTTCGAGTCCTGCCACGACTGCGTACACTGTTCCGTGCGATACGAAAGTGACACTCGACGTGCGTTTCGGAGAGTTCTCAGTCACACTGAGAGAAGACGTACTCGTATTCAAAAATGGAACGACGTGTACCAGTGCCTTCGAGGAATGGAATGACCAAGGCATGTCCGAATTTCTGTTCGGCGCCACGTTCATTTCCGCAGTCTACCTGTAAATGCCTTCTTCCAGATTGCCACAACGCTGTCTGATCTCACGTTCTAGGGTCTTCTCGATCTCTGGTTCCAATGATGGCAGCATCGGATTCGGCGCAAGGGCTGGACAGGCGACTAAAATACACCCAGCAGCCATAGCTGGCATCGTCATCGGCTCTGTCGCCATTGTCGCGATCATTGTGTTTACCGCCGTCCTTGTCCTTAGGTCCCGTAGAAGACGCCGCGACGACAGCAAGCAGGAGAACAAGATCCAGCCCTTCGGGAACGCCACGACGCAAGTCGACGAACAACGAGGCCTACTGATGCCCCAAACGCCTACGACCGCTGGTACGCAGGTTGGATTCAACATCACTCCCGTTTCTTCGCCGAATCTGTCGGCGTATACGACCCCCTTCCCCTCGGCGAACACGAGACAGTCGTTGGTAACGCCCCTAAACCCCGCACTGGTCGTACCGTCCACCGCCAATGAGATCGATCTCCTTGCCCCGCCACCGCCGTATAGCGGGTCTCGACATCGTCGCATACGACTGAAGTACAGACCATCCAGCTGCAATCTACTGTTGGCTCTTCATCAAGGCCAACCTCAGCAAATTCAGCCAGTCAAGGGTATGGATTCCAGCAAGAAAAACGACGGCGTTTATCATGAATGCGATATGCCTATTCTATCCTTGTTGTAAGCTTGTATAAACCTGTTGATTAATTAACGACCAGTCTGTATCATTTACACAAACATTCCCATTCATCCCTTCCTTCCTCTCCCCCATCCCTCATTTCTGTGTATTCTGCGGACACTTCCAATCTAGTGCACCATTTCCATTCTATGTCGAGGTTATTAATCATATAGCTTCTTTTCTCGCGGGTTTTATCTGTTATCTGTTTAAGGGATGTGCGTTGGGCATTTAACAGCGGTAGACTATGATAGCGAATTTCATAAAAAGTACACGATCTCGACGAAGAAGACGATGCTATTTCGATAGATAGATAAAAACTGAACGTTCATTGGGATCTAGACAGTGCTATGGCTATGGCCGGGAACCATTGTACAACCTATCGTCAACCCAGTTCGGGGGACCGTAATTGTTGTTGTAGGATGGTGCAGTGTAATCGGAGCTTCCGCCCTGGTACGGACTGCGTTGATGTGCGACCCTACGTAGATACACAAATTTAACGATGGGGATGAGTGAAACAACTTGAAACACGTACATCGAGCCAGGTCGCAAGGCCGCTGGTACAGCGCCCGGCATGCCAGGCGGCGTCCTCATGGGCGGGCCACTAGGCCTGCGAAGACCGGCTAAAGGATCACTTCGGTCGACACTATCTAAGCGTTGATGGCGTATCCGGGCGAGCGCAGGATCCACAATCACAGGAGTCATCGTAGGCGAGCGGCCGCGGCGTCCAACGCAGCACCGTTTCACAGCTGGAAATATCCACGAGCGTTATCAGCGCACTGAAACACTTCGTGATACCCGAGGGGGATAGGAGGACGTACCCATGATCAAAGCCCAAAGGAGGAGCAGGGCGAGAATACCGGCAGCGACAGTAACTGGTATGGAGATTTGCAGGTTCTGGGTGTACCATGCCTACAAATTAGGGTGTTTAGCGGGGGGCGAGGGATACTGGGTGGGGTGAGACGAACCTTGGCTTTTTCGATGAAACTTCCCGCCTGGCAGCGCCCGGTCTGGCATGTGCCGCCGTACCCACAAGGCGAGCCATCTACAAGCATCGCTTGTAGCAGCACACACGAATTGCTCTGGGAAGGATTCTTGCATGAAACACGACATGATTCGTCGCCTCTGTTCGGGCAAGCCTCCCGAAGGTTCATAGACGCCCCAATGGTTTGGCATTGCACTTCCGCCAAAGTCAGCCAAAGGAGCGAGCTGGAAGGGAAGAACACTCACGGGCGACAGACGTGCAAAGGCCGCTAGCACATTTCAAATCGTTAGAACCACAGCTCTGACCGTTGGGCGCGAACTGATCAGCGGGACAGGACGACGAATTGCCCGTGCAGGTTTCCTGCGTATCACATCGCCCATCCTTCGCCGCGCGACACACTTGAGTATTCGGCGCGAACGAGCATTGCTGGGTGCAACAAGGGCTGCTGTCGGGATCACACACGGCGCCTTCTCTGAATTTGCAGGTCGCGGAGTCGCAGCATGGGGAGTTGATGCCTTGGCCGGGATCGCAGTCTTCACCGTTCTCAACGATGCCGTTGCCGCACATCTGCAAAGAGATTGTTGCCCGTGTAGATTGGGAGGGATCGATCAGACACGATGTGTTCGTCCGGCCGCTGCCTGTGCCCGACATGAGGGAACCTGGTGATATGGACGTATCAGCAGTAGCTTAGCAGTTATGCAAATAGCATACATATGTTCCCAAGACTGCAAGGAGAGAAGTTGGTTTCCCCGGCTTGGGCAACAGGGCTCATGATGAACCTCGCGTCGGCATTACAAGAGCTTGCGCTGAGCGGGCAACAATTTTGCGTTCCACTGCAGCCGTCCGCGCACTATAGAACACTGGGTAAGGCCATGCCATTAGCTACGAACACGGAGCTGCACTCACATCGTGCTAGATAGCAATTTCTATGAGTTATTGATCGCTGCGAAGCAGACGATATGACTTACAATTGCGCCGAAGTTATGACCGATCTCATGTGCGATAACCTGCCACTCTGTTCGCCCCGACGTCGAAACTGCGGTGCCAGATACGACCGAAGGGGCTTGTCCCGAGGACGTTTGCTGACACCTGCATTCCTCAAGAGTGTGAATGATGGGTATATTCGGCAAATGGAAGGGGGACGCACAATGTGGCCAACCAAGCGATTCCAACTTCCGTGCCTGTGGGGCATCCGCTCATCAGATGCCAGAGGCCGACGCCGTCGTCGCCCTTGGCACCGCGCCATGCAGAGAAGAGGGACAGGCGGTCGTTAAGGGTGACGGTACTGCAGTCGACGTTCCAAGGCATGGAAGCATCGGGGGTGCTCGGGCATCTTTACGTTGTGTCAGGATCCAAGTAACATGAAGCTGGGTGTAAGCTGATGGACATACGTCGAGTCCTGAATCTGTAATTCTATGATACCTAGGCTAACATTGAAGGTTGACTGGACAAAAACACATGTCAGTGGTCAGACAGTAGGTGAGGCGTATGATTACGCTACCTTGTACAGTGAGCTGGCAGTGTTCCAATCGGTCAGGATCCTGGTAGTAGCATTCTCTTTCGAGCCGTATTGCGCAGTGAACTTGCAATCAGACGCTACGCCCATGTACAGCTAGTCGGGGGAAACAATTTTAGTCCATCACGGGAGTTCCGTATATCCCAGTAATGCGAATCCGCTTACCAATCGCTGCGACTTGGGGCAACTCGAGGTGTCGCCGATGGAGTTGACGAAGCTTGTTTGTCGGGGGTGTCAGGAGGGGGGTGTCTGGGACATGGAGGGTACTCACTTGGAGTCCATGCCACTGCCGACGACGTCGTCTCGTCGCGCAAGATCGTCGCCGAGGCCGAATCCCAGTGTCTCATACCACGAGGGAGAGGTGAGGGGCTTCTGACCGAGGGTACCCATCATGTCCGCATTGTACGGCAGCGAATCGTGGGCACAGCTCTGCGGCCTCGCCTGACGGGAACCATTGTCGAGCCCCGGCTCACCTGCGCTCAACCTGATTCCTGATGCGACTAGTTTCTCCTCTTGAGGCGTCATAGCGTCTGAGTCCCTCCAGATGACGAGCGATGAATCCACTTCATACCCATCCATTTCATGGACAATCTGTGGGTCCAGCTGGTGTTTCGTGCGCAGGTAGTTGTCCTTGGTCATAATGTGGTAGACATCGCCTTTGACAGAGAAGGCGCCCTCGAAGATGGGCGCGAGGCCCTTGGCTACGTCGCCTTGATGGTGGACTACGATTCGCGCCCAGCCCAAAGTTGGAAGCATTGAATGGGCAACCTTGGCAGCATCCTCCCGCATCCGTGCTGGTGACACGCTTGTATGGAGAACCTCACCCAAGTACGCCCTGACTGACTCCTTCGTCAACGGGACGGTGTGTGAGAGAACTGACCGTCCATCAGAGGTCGTGGTGTAGTAGTGGATCCTGGCAGCAGGGTGTATTAGATGTTCGTTCGGTCGAAGGTGTAGATGGTAGGTTTCGTTGAAGGCAGAGACTGTGAGTCTAAACGAGTCGTCGTGTCGCAGGGTTGTTGATCTAGGAAGGGGGATAGCTCTGCGTGTAAATGTGTCTTGGATAACAGGGCGTCGGGGGAATATCTCGAGCGCCAGAGTCTCTGGATGAGCGAGTCGTTTCAACGGCCTCGGTGGCGCGCTAGAGCCTGAAATCGTCGTCAAACAGCATCGCAATCACCATCCGCCGCAAGGTCAGTGTCTTTTGGAATTTATTGTCCGTTGATTCCACTCACCGTGAGCAGCATTGGGCCAAGATAGTAGAATCACGACAGCGAGCGTGAAAACATAGGAAAGCCTTGTCATTGAAGGAACGTAAACCGGCCTACAGACGGTGAAAGGAAGCAGGATTTATAAGAAACCATCGGAGCTGCCAGTGCATGGCGCTAAGCCCAGCTGCGGCCCAACGCCAAGCCCTGATGTGTAGAGTATTATTAGACATACCGGCGGCTCTTGCAAGGTTCAACTCGAAGGTTGGGGGAAGTGGTAATAAAGGGAATGGAATGAGGGAGGGGGGCAAGGAAATCTACCCTCTGATCAAACGACGACCACTAGCGAACTACGTGAAGAGTGAAACCAAGCAAGAAGATCGCGCCGCTGTTCTGGCACAATAAGGAGGTATTACTTAAGCCACATGTAACCAACTCCCACTGTTTGGGATCAAAAATCAGTTGCAACCAGCGCTGGATAAGAGTTTTCGTTTACTCGGGTGACCCACTCTATACCAAGCCTTGTTGGTGGCCTTTACAAGTAAATCTTAGCATTTCTGAACAGCCTCATCCGCTGGTTTGTAATCTTAATCGCCAAGGATGATGCAGTTACAACGGTTATCTCCTTTTTTGTTCTACTTATATAGCAGTGTATAGCCCAGAGCATCGTCCCCAGAGCCCACACTGCGCACTCGCTGGTTGTTGGTGAAATCTCGATTTCATGGTGGGTACAGGGGTACAGGGGCACATCCCAGGCATGCGATGGAGTGAAAATTGAAGGATGCTCATTCCTGCTTTTTTTGCTCGTCCCGAACAAAGGACCCGCTGAACGATGGATCCAGCCAACCTTTCTTGAGAAAGATCAGCACAAAGAGGGACGACTCTGCGTATACTAGGAAGTAAATATAAATGATCCCTGACTCCTCATTACCCCTTGCCGCCCCACTATACCCCCTCTTTGGCACGACCTTCGTTTGCTTGGTGCGAATATCTCTTATATCTGTGGTATACGGCGAGGGACCAAGGTCCCTACTTTTTGGAGCATTTTCATCTACCTACGATACAAGGGCCTGTCTCCGTTACCCTGATATCGAGTCCGTGAAGCCCTTTTCATGGAAGCGCGCAGCGACGAGCCTGACGTTGGCTATGCATGGGTACGACACGTAACCCACACCCCACCAATCCGATGTCCATTGAAGAGGTGTCTGGGACTCCACTGCCTGCAGCGTTGAAGACCAAGGCAGAGCACCTCCACGAATTCGATCAGACATTCCTGCAGCTCGAGGCAGCCTTGAAGAGACAGAATGACTTGACGGGGGACATGATAGTGGCGAAGAATACGATCATCGGGAACTTAAGCTCTCTCATGACAGTGGTAAGTGGTTCCAAGTGTGTAGCGTCTGCGAGCTGACCGTAATTATTATAGTGTGCTTTCATCGGCGCCGTGCAGGCGCAAGTCATCGACTGGACACGAGAGGAGAACAACACTAGCCTAGAGGTCTTCACGAACTTCGTCTCCTTCTTTGGCCTCACACTGGACATCCTCGGAGTAGGCACGGGCGTCATCCGGCAGCTGATGCTGCAGCACTCAGTCAAACGCATGGAGACGCAGGCTACGCGTCTTCGCGACAATGCCGATAAGTTGCAGCGGCAATTCCATCGCCTGCGAAGCGGCACCGCATTTCCAGACGATCTACGAGGGCCTAGAGGGCAGCAATTCATCCGAAATGCCTACACGATCAAAGATCAGCTCGCCAAGCAGATAGCCCTCTTAGACGACATGCGAGAGATCCAGCGGTTTCGGTCTGATCTCATCTTCACAGACAGGGTGGACGATTCGGAGGATGCGGAAAAGCGCCACGGCGTTGAGGAATCGTCCTCGTCTCTACTATCCTCGGCTGGATTCAGTTATGAAGCTCGAAGACGGAGCAGTATGGGCACTGCTATGCAGTTCGTCAGAGCGATGCCACATCAGCTACCCATGGTGTCAATGGGAGGGGGGATATTCTTCCTCTTGTGTTCTGTGATTTGGCTGGCAACATCGACACAACCCAAGGTGATATGGGTCCCATGTCTGGTGGCCGCTGCAGTCACGCTTGTGTGCACATTGGTACCTAGTGCTTGGTTTTATGAGGGTGAGTTCCTCAACACAAACGTGTTTGCATGTACTCAAGGTAGCATAGGGAACATGGAACAACTACTCAACGAAGAGATTGAGGCATACGAAGAACATTTCCAGAAAGTGAATTCTCAAGGTGTTACCCTGTCATGACGTGCTCAATGGTATTCAATCGCGCAAAGCTCGTAATTATGTCCGGGCAACGGTGTTGTACAATTGTGATTTGTATTTATGTCGCGGTTATGAACATATTCAGTCCAAAGACAATAATAAAGAACATCACCTCGCTTTGCTCCCCTTGAACTTTTCTACGGCGCACATGAACGCTGCAAGGGTGTCTACTTCTTCCCGCCCACTGACCACGATTTCTTCCCTGAAATGCCTTTCAACCATCGTTGCTAGCACCCCATTAAGCTCCTCCAGGTCCACCAATATTGGTGTCCTCGGCGCGTATTCGTCTACCAAACGCAGACTCCTTCTCCTATGTTGCTGCTCGCGAGAGTTTAGGATGGGGTCTCTGCGGGGTCTATTCGCGGGTGTGGTTTGGGTAGGCGGACTCGGTGGGCGTGAGCTGTGTCTAAAAGGATGAACAAGGGTTGACGGAGGTGCAGGGTCTTCGGGGGATAGTGGCGAGGGCGTAATGACGGGAACGAGGTTAAACTGTGTCATGTAACGATACAGCACCGGGAGCGGCATGGTCGAGAAGTCCACCTATGAGCATTCTCAGTGAGCCTCTCGTGTACTGTGCATAAAGTCGTAGAGTGCGCACCAACGATGTCTTTGCCTCTGTATCTCCCCCATCCTTCCGTGCGCTATTGCTACCTAGCCCATTGTTCCCGTTCGCCGGTTCCACGCGCTTCCGCTTTGCCCGGCCGTCGCCCTCAGCCCTGTCTACTGCGTGTCTCTTCACGCCCGCGGTCGAGTTGCCCCCACCGGGACCGAAATACCCAGCCTCGTCATTGGGCTTCCTCCTCGCTTGGGTCCGTGAGCGTCCGCCGGTGGAGGTCACGCCAGAGCCGGACATATGTGAAGTATTTGGAGATATTTGGCGAATGTATTCTGTCTTGGATGAGGGTTCGTCTTCAAACGAATTGGCCTGGCGCGAATGTCTTGTGCGGCGAATCTAAAAATAAATTAATCACGCGCATATCATCACGTGGATTCACCCCTGACTTTACGATCATCCATGCGTGACTCGATAACATCAAGATTTCACTCAAAATCGGCTGCAGTACTGTGCAGCGTCGCGACCGACGCGGAGATATCCCGCTAGAGAGAGATCATTCTTCTAGACTTGATTCATAACAGCCGGATTCAACGACAACCCGGGGTATATAAGCCAAGATACAACCTGAGGCCCACTCCCCTAAATCCCCTCGGTACCCCCACTACTGCTAAATATCCCGCTCACTCAAGATGTCGACATTTGGAAAATTGTTCCGCGTTACCACCTACGGGGAGAGCCATTGCGCCTCTGTCGGCGCAATCATCGATGGGTGTCCCCCGGTACGTGCGGATTTAGTATCTTAACACACCAGAATGCTCAGTGGCGGTAGAACAGGGTTTACCATTAGCACCAGAAGATGTGCAGTTGCAGTTAAGTCGCCGCAGGCCAGGCCAGAGTAGTCTCACTACGCCGGTGAGTTTATCTGGTCTTCTACGTCTGATTCGGCGCTGACAGGAAAGTTGCGGTGTCCGCGGGTGTGTAGAGAAACGAAAAGGATCTCGTGCAACTCCAGTCTGGGCTCGAGCACGGTGTAACTCTGGGCACACCTATCGGGCTGCTGGTGAAGAACGAAGACCAGCGTCCCCATGATTACTCCGAGACCGACTTGTATCCTCGGCCGAGCCATGCCGACTATACCTATCTCGAAAAATACGGTATCAAGGCCAGCAGCGGTGGTGGGCGTAGTAGTGCTCGCGAAACGATTGGTGAGGGATTAATCTCGTAGTTGAGATACGGGAACTCATCTACGTAATGCTGTGGTTTTATTATTTAGGTCGCGTTGCAGCGGGGGCCATTGCCGAGAAATACTTAAAGCTTGCCTTTGGGATTGAGGTGGTTGCCTTCGTGTCATCTGTAGGAAAGATTCACCTCCCTTCCCACGTGTCGCCACCCTCGCTCGCGTCTGACAAGGGTGAAGATGACGACGATGTGACTGATGCTCTCTCAGAGGAATTCTGCAACCTCTTGTCCACCATAACGAGAGAGCAAGTAGATGCACACCCTACACGTTGCCCGCATCATGAGACAGCTGAACGAATGACCCATGTGCGTTCCATTTCATACGCGGTCATCTATGGCCTCTTCACTCCGTCATCCCAACATATCGACATTGGTCGAAAGGTGCTAATCTCCACCGTATCTCTTCCCAGCGCATCATACGTGCCAAAGACAAGCAAGACTCCATCGGCGGAACGGTAACCTGCGTCATACGCAACGTCCCTTCGGGCCTTGGTGAACCCGTGTTCGATAAATTCGAAGCCGCGCTCGCGCATGCCATGCTCTCTATCCCTGCAACCAAATCGTTCGAAATTGGGTCTGGTTTCCGAGGCACGGAGGTCCCTGGAAGCAAACATAATGACCCATTCGTCCAAAAAACGAACGGATCGCTTGGGACGAAGACGAACTGGAGTGGAGGTGTGCAGGGCGGAATAACGAACGGAGAAGATATTTACTTCCGGTTGGTCATCTTTCTCCCTTTAAAGGTGACATCGTGAAGATAATTATACTTGGATCGCAGTATAGGATTCAAATCGCCAGCGACGATCTCACAACCCCAAGAGACGGTGCAGTATGACGGAACACCAGGCGTTCTCGCCGCCAGAGGACGACACGATCCGTGCGTGGTCCCCCGCGCAGTTCCCATAGTCGAGGCCATGGCCGCGATCGTTGTATTAGACCAACTGTTGATCCAAAATGCCCGGAAGACGGCAGCGAGTTTGTTGCCTCCAATCACCACCTTACCTCCTACCATGGTCATGCCAGCAAAAGAAACGTTAGCCTCGAAGTAAAAATTTAGAAAAATCATTGTCATGTTTTACATATACACACAATGTAAGGGGATACAAGCAACAATGATGACACTACAACGTACAACGTACAATGAAAAGCAAGTCTATTAGCGATAACATAAACCCAAAATGCAAAACGATAGCAGACACGATAGTAAGGAAATAAAAAGGAAGATAGGTATATACAGAACAATGGGAAAACCTTTTAATCCTCGTTGTCGTCATTGATGGCGCAATTGCACGTCACGAAAGGCTCGATTTGCCACCACCACCACTGAAGCAAGGCTGTTGAGTACAGATCATCGAAGTAAATGTGAATCGCTTACACGGCGACTGAGCAGCCTCCCTGGCAAAGGGCCAAATGTCCGATCTACCTCCCTCGAGAGTCTCGATGCCTCCGACTCAGCCTCTCTCTCATCATCTGAATCATATGCATCTCCGGGCTGTACGCCCTCGTGTTCTGCATACCAGGATGATATAGACCGGCGCTGATATGGAGAACTCAACAGCGGCGTATGTTCATTCGGAGAAGCGAATCTCGAATCTCCGGGGTAAGATGAAGGATCGAGTGGCGGTAATCCGAGCTTTCGCCTCCGCCTATCTCTTTTTTCTATTTCTTGCGCCGGTGTCATTGCGGACCGGACTTTACTTCGACATGCGAGCAACCTGACGCGTTGACCAAGTGGTCCCCATTCAGGTCTACGCTCGTCGTCGTTTGTTGGCTCAGAGCGGAGGGGTGCGGATATCGACGAGGATGGTGAGCTAGACCGGGACGCGGCACCCACAAAAAGCTGGCCGTCGTATTCCCCGCTATATCTGAAAGAGTCTGTGCGCTGCCGACTGAGCCCAGAACCGATGCGTACGCGAGAACGAAAACGCACACGACCACCTGGTCGTGCTGTGGGAACGGATACGGCAGGCCTAACGTCTGTCTCCTCCGACGAATCCGGTTCCTCTGTCGGTGATCTTGCGAGCTCACCGCTGAGAGTGGCCATCTCGTTATGTGTCTCGTCAGAGTCGACTAGGAGCGATGGGAGATGGGGGTGACTTCGTTGGCAGAGGTATCGTTCATGAACAAGGCAAAAGCTTGGGCGTGCGTCTTCGCTTGGCAACCTTCTGAAGTCGTAGACGCCGTCCATGTCATCCTCTGGGTCACCGAATTGGTCATCACATTTGAGAAAGATGAGGTGGAAGTTGTGCTGACCTAGCTCACAATATAAGAGCAATTTTGTCTGGCTGCCGTTACGTGATGTGGCAAGGTTATTTGGCAAAGACACCAAAGGGGGAGATGCACTATTCAAACTAACATTTCTGCAGTCAGTGCCGCTGGCCATGTTTTAGGATTAAAGGAGGGCGGGGCGTGTATTCACAGGACGAATTGGCTACGACTACAACAGTGAGAGATCTTTATCCAAGGCCATGTAAGGAACGAGATGTGGAGTTCATGTGGCCATCATCATCAAATCCAGGAACTATGAGCGAAGGAGGCGCTTCTGTGTGGTCTCATGGCCTGCGTCGAGGCAAAGACGTCCAGGTCGGATCACCGGCTCACTGACATGCTCACACAGATAATTTGAGCGAAGGGCTGTGGGGAGTCAAGTTCCGAAGACTTGAATATAACTTTAGAAACCTTAATTCAAAGGAAATCAACGAGAATTATACTCACGTTCCACTCTGTAGCCCCAATGGTCATGCCGTCAGTGGTCCCCTTGCTTGATGTTCCTCATTCTTATGCCCTGTTTGTTTGTTTTCTTTACAAGCCCTTAACCTTGCCGCTGCGAGAATAGACGCCCAACCCAAGTGGACAGCACCATACCCTTGTCTTCGGTGCCCTCGGGGAAGGTAAAGATCAATCTCTGCGTTTGTTGTTTTTACCATTCACTGACATTCATCTAGAATGTCAGTGAGTGGCAAGGCGTGCCACGTAATCACAGCTGAGCAGTTAATCCAGTATACTGTTCTCCTTAGTGACATATACCCGTGGTAGACTGATTTTCCGAACATATATACATGTTAATCAACATAGACTAAAGTTTTATTTGATTTGCTGTACACACTTGATTCTACTATTTTACTTCTTGTTGATACTTTACATACCTTTTAAATTCTTTGTATATCTGACCTTCTTTGTGTACATACTTTCTACCTAATATGCATTCCTTTTTTCAAAGAACTTGCTCGCATTCAAGCAAGGGGTCAGCTGGCACGAGCCGGCATTTCCGAGTGGTGAAGTGAGCCCGGCTCATTCCTTATCGGGGGAAACGGAACTGGCCTGGCCTTGAGATGCTCAACAGCAATGTTGTATGGACTTGGAACATTTGTGTAGATAAGGATTGCCTGTACGCCCCGAGGCCCGCGTTTGGTCGCGTTCAAGCTACACATATCATGATTCGTGATTCATCGCTGTTCACGACAGTGGCGCTTTGACGGTAGCTCAAGATTGCGAGTTGCTTGTCCCGACAATGCCGCGGAAACAACCCGACGTAGAAGTAACTTAACCTGCCTCTGACGACTAGTCCATTAGGCGAACAGACCTTACCTGAGGTTGAACAACTGCCGAACAGCTGGAGGCGATCATGCAAGAAAGACTTGTCAAGAGCCGAGATACGGATTCATACATCCAGGACCAGCAATTGTGCCAATGCCCTTTGAACTGATGCTGCATCGAATTTCACCGAAGGAGTATTGCTGAAATCTTGACCTTCCACTTCGGTGCATCTCACGCCCATAGTCTAGAACAAGTCAGACAAAATGTCGGCAATCGGAAGGAGAGATACGAACCGTGATCTTTGCTACGTCGACAGGAACGGTAGATCCCTTCAAATACACGAGATCAGTAACAAAGGCAGAGACCGGGTACGTCGTGTTGACCCCTCCGAGACCGTACGGCTTGATTTGGTGGTTTGAGTTTAGCGTGCGGACTATAGAGCTTATACAGAGTTATCTTCGCCGAACAGCCTGGGATCGGAACGAATAAGTGCTTACAGAATATAGTCCACCGCTGTATATCCACTTGTCTCCCTATCGTTGGTTCCATTCACTATCGAAGTTTAATCTAGGTATAGCGGTTAAATCAGGATCACGTACACAGAAGAACTTTGATTCGGAGAGAACGCGAACGGGCGATCGCGGTCGAAACGCCTCGAAGAGCGAGACACGGCATGATGCTAAGGGTACTCGTGTCATCATGGGTTATGAAAGAAACTCGCATGTGGGCTACCTTGTCCATAGCGATCCACAGGAGTATACAAGAACCTTGCTTCTCGACAAACTGGCAATGTAATCGAGGTTAGGGGAAGGGTGCACTTCGTGACCATAAGCATTGATATAGTAGAGCCCTACACAAAGCTAAGTTCGAGGTCTACGAAAGGAATAAGGGTTTCACTAACTTGTGATCTTAGCTGGTAAGGGTTCGTTGTGATCTTTATCGTTGGCGTCGAACATTACATTTTGCTTTCGGGTACGAGGTTCGTCCATGCCATCCGTTGGTGACCATGGCTCAGAAAGGGATACACTGATGGATGGTGAGGCTGATTGCACCGGATGCGAAATTTCACATTGCCCAACGACCTGACCTCCGTTTTCCTACTTGCAGCCAGAATCAATAACCGACGTCAACGTGACTTCGATAGACTAGAACGACGACATACCAGTTCAACGGCGATGGTGACAGTATGATTGGTTACAATCACGGGTAGAATGTTGGCCTGGAAAGAAGGCTATGAATATCGCGGGCTCGTTTGGTGATTGAAGTGAGGACCTGACTACTCGTTATGGACGAGAATAGAAAGATGGCCGACGGGAGAGACCTAAAGAAGCCTTGTGCCGCCGCCAGAAAGTAGTTCCCAATGCTTCACACAACAGATTCAATACAAAGGACTTTGCCCTCCAGAGAATCTGTAAGTACCTGCCGTTCACAAAAGAGAAATTCTTGTGGGCGCGCTTCAAAAGCTCGCTCTCGAAATGTACCAGAAAGCCTAATTGAATCGTCAAACATGTACTGAGAATAGCCAGGCGAGGACACCGCTCTACCACGGATGGTTTCCTTCCTATCATTCGGTATGCCGGCCCATAACGCACTTCTGCCTTCAACTATGTCGCGCCATTGCTCCCGTGCTTCCCTTTCGGTACAATGGGCCGGAAGGCGGTAGGAGAGGAGATTCCGTATAGCGTCAAGAGGTGAGTTTGGAGGAGCTGACGGTATCAATCGAATTAATCTTGATCGTATATCACCTATCTCACAGAATATTAACTTGCTATCGGGAGGATTATAGTACGTATGTTACCGATGGAAGGACCACCAAGTACTCTGATGATCTCACTTGATGAGCCACCATCATCAGAAACTGGTAGGACATAGGAAGCATTCCCGAACGCAGAGCAGATTGCGTTGCCCCCAGTTCCGCCAGAGATGACTAGGAAAGAAACATCTTTGCCGTCGATATTGGAGACGTCGCTCGCCTCGGTGAAAATTATGGGTCTGTCTGGATGCGGCTGCAAAGATTGGGTAGGTAAGTCGAACGCAGATGATCCTGGACTATCTGGTTGTATCGATAGGGTTTCCAAGGGTCCCTTCGTCCAGGTCGACATGATCGTCGCAGAGTCATTGACCCAGCCAACTTGTCACACCGTGACAGCGGCCAAGCACAACCTACGTCCCGAATCACGGCGACATTCAGTTTCTCACGATCCCGCATTCCGTGGCGACGATCACGGTCGCGCTTCACCACAAACATCAGACAAGCAGCTACAAGTCTTCATTCTGAAGTTGGCACATATCGAAACTGCTTCAAAATGGAGGAATTTCCCGCTCTACCTGGATTCTACAAGACCTTGTTTTTGCACATCGAACCATGTAAAGTCTTCAACATTCGATCGTGGTAGTGCTCATTCAGGACTTGTCATCTAGTTTCGACCGTCCTGCCAGCGGTAATGATATGGTTCTCTCATGGGGCTTCTTGGTTCCACAATGAGCTCATCCCACTCTTTGGTTCGGAAGCATCTGCTCCATTTGATGCTCGTACGAAAATGGCCATTTGGCAGCTAGGAAATTGTTTGTACATTTCTGCCGCAATGGACAACCGCGACATCAAGTTCATCTTGAATCACAGGCTACTTTCTTCTGAGCTTACTTTCAAGCTTGGTATTTCGTACTGTAAGAGCAGCGCTCAAGGGTAATCCGGCCGCCCAAGAACAGATTTTGGGTGCCAGCTTCCTTGCAATGGCCATCGCGGATGTGAGAAGCACACTTTGTCTTTGGGATGAAAGTGCCAACATTTCTAACCATCTCCATCAGGTCACACAGTGAGAATGCTTCGTGATAGAAAATTAGATAGACTGATTCACCTCAGTTGAAAGCATTGCGGCCTCCATCATCTGTCTACCAGGTGATTTGAGGCTGAATCCTGCTTCATGGAATGCAACTACCCATGGAAACATCACGTTCGTGATATTTTTATGCGCCGCTCGGTACGTGCCATCAGGATCAAACCTTTTGTTTGGCCTTTCTCATGCATAGATTGGATCACGACAGAGTTGCCTGGTTTCTTGGAGTTGGTCGCACGCGGTATTATTATGGGCACCGCCAACTGAAGTCAGCGTGAACACTGAATTTTAGGAGGTTCCGTTGTTGTATGTACACTACTTGTGACCACGACCAGCCTCTGTTAAAAAGTATCCTTCGGGCTACAGTAATACGAAGGTCCTTGCTATAAAATTAGTGAACAAAGTATGTAGGACCCTGGCAATGCATGCCGCAGCCCACGAAACGCGAACCAGCGCAAAAGTGTCCTGGTCACCTGGCGTCTTTCAATGGTGGTTCATCGTCCTTCGAACGGCGAGAGTTAATGTGATAGCGGTGGTGGTTGGATTAGGATACTCGGCGAACGAGGGGGGGCAATGGTTCGCTCGCCATCCGCCGGTATTGGGTAGGGTGTCGATTCCATCGACGATACCCGCGATTGCCTTTGCTGCCATTGTTGTACAGCGATAAATGGGTCGCGACGGCTGTAGGCGTTTTCATACTGCCGCATGCTGCCTGGATGAACGCTCTTTGATGCATTCGATGTGTCGGGTTCTGAGACTATGTCTTGTACCGACATGTCTCTCCAATTTGGGTCTTCGCTGCTGCTAGATAGGATGTGTCGTCTACTCGAGGTGACTGATGGAGCCCTGCGTGGCGGAGGTGCGTTGGGATATTGGCGTACGAACAGGCTTGGATGCCATGAAGGAGCAGATGTTGGTGGCCCCGAGAATCCGTCTGGGTCCCAACTCAACCTAGCTGGCAAGGGTGTAGCTGGAAGCTGTCTCGTCCTCTTCGCTCTGAAACGGTGATAGAGCCATATCAGAATAGCAAGGAGCATTATTCCTCCTAGCACTCCGCAGATGGCAGCGATGATCACCAGTTTCTTGTTCTCAGAATCCACTTGAGCTGACGCGAGAGTATCGTCATCCGCTTTACCCTTCCCCGACTTGCCACCCTTGTCCTTGCCTCGATCACCATTCTGACCGTCGCCTTTATCACTCTGGCTGTCATCTGCACTGCTAACAGGTAAGCAGACAGAAAATCTAGCACTGCCAGGTACGTACGTATAGACAATTGAGTCAAGGAACACCATGACTTGATCGTATTTACTGCCCTCGTGTCCATTCACAATGATGAGGGTATGCGTTCCCAATGTTAATCCATCTTTTTGAAAGACCGTTGTCCTTTGGGGCGGAGTAGTCGGTTTGTCGGCATCCCGGAGCAATTGGTCAACTTGGCCGTCCAGAATGAAGGTTAAGTCACTGTTTCCTCTGGCGTGGCATGAATATTCCGAATATACCAGTACATAAGTCACGTACGGAACCCCTGCTGCAGTGAAAGATGCAGTAATGCAATTGACATATACCGCGGTGCCTGTTTTGTATATTCAACAAAGATAACGGGAGGAACAGCAGCAATAAATGCCTTCGAAAGTCAAGCTCGCAGTTTTGGGTTTTTCTAATGTTGCTTTTGAGTTGATAGAATTATACGTTGATCTTTTCCATGTTCCTTGAAAGAACACATCAGAATGAGTGGACTGGAAGTTTCGTGCGAGGTAGTTACCATTATCGGCATTTTCGTAGGCGGCGAACTTCGCGCAGGTGTTACATCTATCCAAGCCGCTGTCGAACCATCCTTCGCCATATGCGATCGCTGAACCGTTAGGGCCACCGTAACGATCATCCACAGTGACATTATAAGGCTTGCAAATGACCAGGCAAGATTGAAGAAGTAAACATAAAAAGAGCGTTGTCAATGAAATAACCATAATTCTCCTCTAGGGAGCCCAAAAGAAGTTGAAGGAAGGGGGATCCGAAACATAACGGGTGGGCAGTCGCCCATAGTTATAAGAGCAAGGCCCGCTGATGGGCGACAATACACTGATGAAATGATGATGGTTGGAAGATCTCAACAACTGTCGCAACCGGGTTCGCAAAACATCAGAACTGTTCCGTTGCTCTCCCACAGCCGCGAGGGGAGTTTGATGTTCGGGTGTCCCCTGATATAGTATAGTATCCATGTGAAAGAATTACTCTTTATTTACGGTTTGTCAATGTTTCAACGTCGGAGTGGATTTCCTTGCGTGCAGAAGGGCCCATTCCTGAACGAACTTGAGGATGTTGGCAGCACGTTCTGGACTTCAAGTTCAAGCACACGTACGTATTCCATCGGTGAATAACAAACGAGAGGTACGCAATCAATGATCTTGGAGACTGCAAGCTATCGTTGCGAAAGCCACTAGATATGATGCGCGAACGTGAGGCAATATTCAAAGTCTCAAATTGCAACTTGATCAGAGCTGGACACGGTACGGGCCCTGGAAGAATGTGAGTTTGACGATTCACTTTATGTGTTCACCGAACGGGCTCGCAGAAGTATGCTGCACACTGAAAAATGTTCAAGTTAGACCGTGAATGGGTATTTGTAACCAGCGTCGGAGCGAGTTTCCATCTACTCCATGGCTCGGTGTCGAAATGCTCCCAAACTCCGTGGCCTATTCTTGGATGATGTTCGCTGAAAGGTGCATACGTATTGGAGTTCTAATCCCTAAATTTGAATGCAATTCCACCTGGTTGGTATTGAAAGGCAAATCGGTAAATGATGATTATCGTGCTACACTTCGTCAAGCCTTGGCTTTCACATTGCTGACAATGAGACTCTGCACACAACCATTAAGCTCTGTAAATTGTGGACCGATCGATGAGAGGGCGCACCTTGTAACTCTGCACATCACCCATGAACTTATACACTGTTCCATCTCCACATACCCATAACTGCCGAAAAATATTAGACAAATCAAGCATATCTCAAACGTAGTGCCCACCTCTTTGGCGACAGTAGTGATGAACCTCTCGTCGTGGGAGATGATAATTACGCCCCCATTCCATGTTTGGAGAGCCAACATTAAGGCGTCAAGACCTTCGATATCCAAGTGATTGGTAGGCTAGACATCTATAAGCAATACTGCTGGGTCGCGTCGTGAATGGACGTACCTCGTCAAGCAGCAATACGTGTGGGCGCTGCAGCGACAATAGCGCGAAAGCCACGCGAGACTTCTGACCACCACTTAGCGTTCCAATGGGCTGTAAGCTGAACATCGGTTATAATAATTGCAGGCACAAAGGAACAGTTGATTTAGCTGTGTTCGTAATGCACCCACACGAAGGCGTCAGAAAGACTCACCCGGTCATTCCACTGATCTGG
This sequence comes from Pleurotus tuoliensis, assembly GCA_036872985.1. NCBI lineage: Eukaryota > Fungi > Basidiomycota > Agaricomycetes > Agaricales > Pleurotaceae > Pleurotus > Pleurotus tuoliensis. The sequence goes on from JAYMDH010000002.1 coordinate 3,940,442, forward strand.
AAGTTGCCTAAGTGCTGACGGTACTCTTGATCAACCTTACCGGGGTATCTGGACGCGAGGAATTCCACAGGCGACATAGTAGGAATCAACGTATCCACGTGGTGCTGAGCAAAGTAGCCTCTGCAGAGCATTGAACGAAGTGTCAGAAAGTGATTGAAGTTGTATCCTCACATTCTCAGACGACCGTTTCGGTTTACGTGCCCGGCCTTCGGGGTCAGTTCCCCCGTTAGCAACTTGATGCTACCAAAAAGAGTCAATACCAACAGTAAACACATTTGTAACATGCACCCACAGTGTGGACTTTCCAGCACCATTGGCACCGACGATTGCTATCCGCGAGTCTAGCTGAATGTCGAAGTTCACGTTCTTCAATAACACCCTTTCTGGTTTGAATGAAAAAGTGACTTCGTTGAGTTGCAAGACTGGTGGTGACAGCTTTTCTGTTTCGGGGAATCTACAACGAGTAAACCTCAGCGGCGCAGATTCACAAGGAATCCGCTTACTTGAAACTCTCCGTCTCTTCCTCTTCTGGAGGCTGCAGGTCGGGCAACTTCATACACATAGTTAGTACCAACGGATTATGCCACGAATATCGTTACCACCTTCTCCAATATCTTGATTTTAGATTGTGCCTGAGCAGCTAATGATTGGGTCTACCAACCGGTCTCGTAAGTTGTGATATGGCACATACCACGATTTGCGTTATAACGCCACCGGTCGATGAACGCTTGAAGATGTTTGCGATACTCCACTTGGGCATCATACTCCTTCCGCAGGTTTTTGTCTCGCTCCGATTTGGTTGCGTAGAATTGTGTAAAATTCCTTGAGGGAGGATAAATTACTGTAGCTATAGGCGAATTGCGACATCACATACCCTTTATAGTAGTCCAGTCTTCCGGAGTGCTGATGCACAATATCTGTGGCCACGGCATCTCTGCAGAACATCAGCTATCACAAAGGCGAAATAAATCGTTTTCCTTACAAGAAAGCACGGTCATGAGAGCTACAAGGGGATCTCAGTGCACTAATAGCGAGCGCAGTCCATAGGCTTACACTACAAGGAGAGTTCCTGCCCACGTTTGAAGGTAATCCTCGAGCCATGCAAGTGCATTGAGATCGACTGTAGAAACGGGCTCAGCGAGCGACAGGCCAACGTCACAAAACACTAACTGTGATTAGACGGTTCGTCAAGCAGCAATAGCGTGGGCTATGCGAAAATGGTTCTAGAATGTCAACAAAGAAGATGAGAAATCGAACCTTGACAAAGAGTGCCCGCGCCAGGGCCAACCTCATACTTCATTTCGACGATCAAGAGTTAGCACTAGTGTCACATATATGGCTAGGACTTACCGCCAACCACCACTAAACGACCTCGTCGGTTGCTTTTGAGCATTCTCGTCGAATCCAAGACCTGGGACTTCCAGTTAGTAGGTAAAGTGACAGAAATTGAGTTATCAGTACCTGCTAATAATGTTGCTGCTCTAGCTGGACCGCTCTCTGCATCCATTTCGGACAATCTAGCATGCACCTCCGCCAGTTTCGCAGCAGCTTCTTCTCGAGCGTCCTCGAAGCGTTTCTCGTCACCCTCAGTCTCTAGCTCAGCAAGCTGGGCATTCAACTTGGCCTCTTCCTTGAGTAAGTGATCTCGCCAAACGTCCGCCTTCAGAACCGAGTCAATGGCAATGGTATCATCTCCAATGATCTATAGAGGCGGCATGAGTGATGACAAGGGCGGTCAAGGGTGATGTACCTCTTGCTCCACAAATAGGATGGTTATATGAGATGGTATAGGAACCTCTCGCATGGCGATATGACGCAAAAGTGTGGACTTTCCGACACCGTTTCGACCAATAAGCCCATACCTCCGACCGTGCGCCAGCGTCAGTGTTGCACCCGACCTATGAGAGGCGTTGGAAGAATGTAGCCAGGAACGTCAAGAGCGCTTACAAAATACGATTTGAACCAAAATTGACGTCGATGGAAGGGAGGTGAATGTCTTTGCTCTTGTTCTTCGCCGAAGCACCTTCTAGAGGATTGATCTGACTCGCGTAAGTGATATATTTCGAACTCAACGCACAAAATCAAAGTACCTTCATGAACAGCTCCTCGTACGTTTGCTAATGCGAGGTCAGACACATCTGTTATTACACGCTACATGTTGTATCTCACCTGCTTCTTGTGGGCATCTAATAGTTTAGAGCCTTCATAAAGATCCCTTCGAGACCTCTTTTCTATTTTTGCCTGGTGCGATTTCAGTCGTCAAGGCATATATCTGTGACAGGGCAGATCCGACCTTGAGCTTGGCCTCCTGCTTCTCTAATTTCTTCATGTCCACGCGAGAGGCTCTTCATGCAGAACAAATATCAGATCAACTTGAATGTTCTGGAGCCGAACTATACACTCTGCTCACTTTCCCTTGTTGATCGATTCGAGGTCGACCCCCTCAGACAGAGCGATAGTGTTGGACATTGCTGATTTACTCATGTCCATTACTTTGTCCAACTTCATTAATTTAGGACCAGCCGCCTTCTTTATACGAGCGTTCAGCTGGTCCTCAAGCATATCTGCTAGTCGATTCATCAGCCTTTGGAGGACATCTGGTTGGTCGCCGGCCAGGGACTCGAGAAGTGAGCGTGCAACTTGGAGGACATCTTCCTCCTCTCCAGCATCGTCGACGAGGTATCCAGCAAGGTATTGGATGATGATTTCCTCGGTGCCAGGAAGACTAGATCGAATTTCTTCAGCGATATCTTCCGCTGACATACCGACACCTGGGAGATTGTCGAGCTCAACTACCGATGTCCGACTGCAAGATGATGTCCGCCGAGTCGCGCTGAATTTCCGGCTCCGGCGCGGAGGTGGGTCGATCACTCTCGCTTATGTCAGAAATGTTGTGATCCTCAGGGGTCCAGTTCAGAGTTAGGAGCAACCACCTCATCCCGCCTCCAAGTTCTCAAAGCCTCCAGATGGTCTCCTTGAGTAGCCTGTACTATACCAAGTGGCTGGCACGTGTGGGGATGAGGCGAAGCTTCAACTTACCTACCGCATTGTTGGCTTTATGCGAGGACGAGAAATTTGAGGAAAGATGTATTAAGAATACAGTAGAAACGTCAGAGTCTATCAATAAATTATACACTAGTCATCGTCGACGAAAAGAGAGTCGTCGCCAGCACCGTCATCATCGTCAGAACCTATCTCAATATACGCCGGCTTAGCTGCTGCGGCCCTAGCACCACGCGGAGCTCGTGCTGGAGGTTTCGGAATGTCATCAAACTCTCTGTCGTCGCCGTCATCATCATCATCATCATCATCATCGACGACGCGGCGGGCGGCGGGCTTCAACTTTGTTTTGGGAGGCGAGGCGGGTTTCATGCTTCGAGATACCTTCCTCTTCTCCGGGGCTTTCTTCGCCGCACCAGAAGGACTAGCCGGGGCGTTGAAGAAGTCTGCGACCGATTTTTGCTTGGGAGGAGTCGGTTTCTTCTTCTTCGCAGGCTTCTCGTCGTCGTTGCTTTCTTCCTCGTCGAGGCTACGGAATTGGCAGTCGTTAGATAGGGTAGCGTCTCAGTACGCAAATTACTGACCTCTTGCGCTTTGTTTTCGCTTTACCTTTGCCCTTACCTGCACCACTGTCGTCATCAGAAACTTGGAGGCCCTTAGCCGGTAGTTTGGGTGCCTCTTGCTCGATGATCTCGAAATCGTCATCGTCATCGTCAGACTCAACCTTGGTCGCCTTCCTGGACGAACTTGATGCCTTTCTGGCGGCCGCCTTTGGTTCAGGCGCGTCTTCGTCTGATTCAGGAAGGCTAGTAGCGACTTTGGCCGACTTTCTGGCTGGAGCGCGCTTCGTTGGTTTCGCGATCTGAATGTCGTCGTCGTCGTCGTCATCACTATTCTCATCTTTGATCACTTTTGAGGCAGGTTTTCGTTTCGTCGGTTTCACAGTGGCCGGCGGATCGTCGTCGCCGTCGCCGTCACTACTCTCATCCTTGATGGCTTTGGCTTTCGATGCAGGTTTTCGTTTCGTGGGCTTGATGGTAGCTGGTGTATCCTCATCATCGCCGCTGTCGCTCTTCTTCACCACTTTCTTCTTGGCGTCCGGTTTCTTTGCCTCAGAGGCCGCTTTCTTCTTTGCAGCAGCTTTCGTGGGCTTGAAGTCGTCGTCGTCAGACTCTCCCTTGCGGCGGAAGAATCCAGTAATAGACTTTCGCGTTTCTAAAACGGCCTGTCGTTTCTTGATCGTCTTGCCGGACGCATCCTTTGTCGCCTGAGATAACCATTCGTTGTAGGTTGACTGAGGGAACGTTCAGCCATTGGTCATCACATAGGACGTTGTTACCTTCGACTTACATGCCATTCCTCAAGGAAGCGGTCCAAGTCTTCGTTCCACATCTCGCTCGGCTTCTTCTCTAACAGGGCCATCAACTCAAGCTCCTTCTCATTGGCTTGTTGTCGCAATTTCCCTATCTAGTATAACTTGTCATCTTCTGTCCTGCTGGACATTATTTGGGGTACGAACCTTCTCCTTCGTGAGACTGTAAATAGCCATGCCAAGAAGGTAATCGAAGTCAGTGGCCGAGTCTCCTGAACCCGTTTCTTCTTCCTCTTCGGCAGGTTCGTCGGCGCCATCGACAACTTCCTCAAGCTCACCTGCAGCCTTAGCTTTAGAGATCTTGGGGAAAGGGCGGAATTGGTGCTTCCGTAGGTCCTGAATGATGTCCGCTTTCTTACGATTGGAAACAGATAGCTGTTTATCGACAATCATTTGAATGAAACGAGCCTGGTTGCTGAGACGTTCAAAGACAGTCTGGAGTTCGTTGGCGAGGTAATCCTACGGCGGCAGATATGTCAAATTCAGTAACCTTGTGCCCGGGAAGTTCGTACCTTTCGCTTCTGGTAGTACGCCAGCCGCACGGGATAGAATTCTTCAAGAATCTCCTCTGGACTGTCATACTTCTTCATCTTCCCATCGAAATCAAAGCACATCATATTGCTCGTGTTAATCTTCGTGGTCAACTTGAAGAACTCTATAAGTCCTTGTTGCTCGGCCTTCTCCAGTTCTTTAGCGGGCATGGTGACGACATAGTGTACATTGAGATTATCGTGGTACTCCTTGTAGTCCTGAAAAACCGTGAGTTACTTGTCCAAAGCTTTACAAAGCCCTAAAAATCGTCTCTTACTTTCACAACACCATCTCCCTTTTCGCCGATCATACCCTCGAGGTCCGCTTTGAAGTTTTGCGTCCATTTATATATGGGAAGCTCTGTGATCTCGACAGTCGTGTCGTTCAACTTCTTGGCGAGCCCGGTAACGTCATATTTGTGTTTGGCGACCATTTTGACTTCACCTTTGAAACCGCGCCACCAAGGAAGCATAGGGACGACTTCTTCACCATTCATCAACCGACGTATGTTTGCGACAATGTCCACTGGATTGTAGCAAGGGATGGTGGTACTCCAACCTAGCCTGTTTTGAGCTCGATGTACCCCTTGCAGTGGAAGTACGCTTACCGGTACCGATACCTTCAGCACCGTTGACCAGCACCATCGGGAGGATGGGCAAATACCACTCGGGCTCAACGAGGAGGTTGTCGTCCGTTTGCCGTTTGAGAAGGGGATCGTCCGATGGGTGGCATAATAGTCGAGTCAAGGGTGCGATTTCCGTATAGATGTAACGAGGAGAAGCGTGATCTTTTCCGCCTTGATCACGGGTACCATATTGGCCATTGGGGGACAAGAGATTGATGTTGTTGCTCCCCACATAGTTCTGGGCCAGGTTAACGATCGTCGAAGACAGACTCATTTCACCGTGATGGTAGGCGGCATGCTCGGAAATATAACCGACGAGTTGGGCGACCTGGGGAGCATCAGCAAAGCAACACCTACCTAAACAATATTCGTACCTTGATTTCCTTCTTGAGCTTGCGCTTAAAGCACCCCCAGATGACCTTTCGTTGACCGGGTTTCAAGCCATCCGCGACGGAGGGAATGGACCGAATATTATCCGCCATGGAGAATAGAATCAGCTCCTTGTTAATGAAGTCGGTGAAGGGTATTTCGTCGATGTTATGGTCTAGATACGTTCCAGGCTGCAAAGAGCAAGTTGAGCAGATGTTTGGTTGAATCGGAAGCCAATCTTCGAACCTTGAACTGTCTTAGCCATTCCTTACGGTCATCTGCCTTCTTCTTGCTGAAGGCGAGGTCAATAAGGCCGCGTTCCTCGTCCTCCATGGTGGCAAACGGTATCATATGCTTGCCCATCTGACTGAAGTACTCCCGAGCATCTGCGTCGCTGCTTGTTCCCAACCCCTAGAGGGAACCTCAGTTATATCGAGGTGTGTATATCAAGGTGACGTACCTTGTAATATTTCGCCGTCCATTTCTTCGAGTCGGGCGTTTCTTCCAACCACGTCTCATACTCGGGTATCGTAAAGAAGTTCTTGCGTTGATTACCTTTTGTAACCTAAAGAAAGTGTGAGCGGCATTAGTGACGACGCTAACAAACCGCTCACCCGAACGATGGGCGTCACAAACTCGACGAGAAACTCAGGGACTTTCAGCAGCGATGGGTAGAAGTGATCCAGGAAGTTTATGAGAAGCCCTTTGATGTGAGAACCATCATGATCCTAGTAACGAGGGTCAATGTTGGCGTTGAACGGCGCTCCCTTGGGACCGTACCTGATCCGTCATGATCATCAATCGACCGTATCTCAGGCTGGAGACGTTGGTATACTCCTTGTTGTGTTGTAGACCCATGATCTTCTTGATGTTTTGTATCTCCTCGTTCTTCATGATCTGGTCATGCCTCGCCTCTCGTACATTGAGTAATTTACCTCGAAGAGGGAAGACGCCAAAGTTGTCACGACCAACAACGGCCAAACCAGCGACTGCCAGGGATTTGGCGGAGTCACCTTCGGTAAGGATGAGAGTGCATTTCTCGGCATTCTTGGTGCCGGCGTTGTTGGCGTCAGAGAGCTTGGCCATGCCAGTCAACCTGCGTAATGATTATTATCATTGGGAATGGTATATATTCAGGGATGCAAACCTGTTGCGCTTGGAACCGTCAGTCTTTTTGATCTGCTGGTCAGCCTTGAATTTGGCCCAGTTCAAGACCTGATCGATGATAGACGACTTTTGGACTAATGTGTATGAGCATACGTCTAAGGGTACCAGGCAAAGATACTTTACCTTTCTTCATGAACTCCTCCGAAAGAGCGGGTCTGGAACCGAACTTGCCTGCAGGGAGTGTCAATGTCTCCTTCGTCTGACTGTCGAATGTTGGATTCTCGATCAAGGCATTCACGAAAATCCACATATGATTCTTGACCTGAGCGGGTTTAACAGTCGCTGCCTTGTTCTTCTTGGCTATGTGGGCGATGATGCTCTTTGAAAGTTGGTCCGCAATGTAGTTGACATGCGTTCCACCCTTTATAGTCGAAATCGAGTTGGCAAAGGAAACTTGTTGGAAGGTACCGTCGGACGTAGCGAAAGCGACTTCCCAGCGCGGGCTGATCTGCTCGTAAATGACCGTGGGCTTCGCCTGCGCACCACCCCCAAAGTTTTCCTTAGCACCGGCGGTCGCGGCTTCAATGTACATCTCGACGTATTGCTTGAAAGTCTTGATTTTAAGCCGTTCGTTGTTGAGATAAACTTTCACATCTTTGACCGTGCCAGCCATATCGTAGACGCGCTTTCTCAGCAACCCAGCAGTGTCGGGGTCAATGTCCGTCATTCCAAACCGAGTCAGTTCGGGCTTGAACGTCACTCTCGTGTATTCCTCGTTGCGCGAGTTGTTCGTGATTTTCGCCTTCCCCACTTGCGTCATGTTCTTCGTCCAAGTCTGAGAGTACTTCTTCCCATTCACCTTGTCCGCCGTCTCAATGGTGAATTCGAGCGAATAGATGTTAGCGAGCTTGGCACCGTAACCATTTCTGCCACCAGTCAGTTTCTTCTCCTCGTCGTCGTAGTTAGAGGAGGATAGGAGGTGGCCAAATATAAGTTCAGGGATGTACATCTTCTCCGTGGTATGCATTTCCACAGGTATCCCCTTCCCATTGTTGTAAACGGAGATGCTACAATTCTCGATGTCGATCGTGACCTTGAGCGAGTCCATGCTGGGGTCATTGACCTGTTGACAATATGAGACCATAGCAGTGATATCCGTCGACATGACACGCACCTTGTTATCTGCAGCGTTCACGAGAATTTCGTCAACAATCTTGAAGAAACCTGGCACATATTTGACCTCGCGGTGTACCATACGCTTAGCATCGGCATCGAATATCCACATGGCCTGTGTAATCGTTTCTATGCTCCCAATGTAGGAGTCCGGGCGTTTGAGAATATGTTCTAGTTGTGATAGCTGCGCGACTTAGCGACGCGATACAAGTCCAATAGAACGCGACACTTGCCTTCTGGTACGTCTCAGACGCGGTCTTCTTCTTTGAAGGACCCTTTTTCTGGCCGGGCAATGGGGGTACGTCGTCCTCTGACTCTCCTCCTCCTGCATCCACGTCCATAGCACTGTCCTCCGCGTTGTCATTGTGGTCGACCAGAACCTGCTTAGCTTTTCCCTTGGCAGACTTTGTCGCGGCAGGTTTGGCTTTAGTTGTTGTGGCCTTGGACTTGGACTTGGACTTGGTAGCCTGATGCAACTTGAAATGAGTCGAGTCTGCAACGTGCCACTAACGTGTTGACTGACCTTGGGAGCTGGCGCGTAGCCCTCACTGTCCGATCCGTCGCTAATATTGTCCAAATCAAAGTTCTCACCCTCTGAGGAACTCATCGAGGTTGGCAATGAAGAGGGGTAGCCGCAGTCGCAGAAAGAAACGAGGAGCCAACCACCGGATTGATTTCAACGCGACGAGTTCGTCACGTGACAGACCGATCTTCTTGTCACTGTGAGCTTGAATTATTCACGAACTAGGTATGGTGCCGCTTTGGCATTTTGCTCATCTTCACTCCAGTCTCCCCATGGCGCCGCTGTAAAGCTCTTTCCCTCGAGCTCGAGCATAGGTAAATTTCTCTTCTTTCGTATCCGCGGAGTTTATTTGATTGATTGTAATTACTTTGCGATGTATACTTACGAGTATTGTGAAACAAACCGCTTCATTGAAAATAGCTTGCTCAACGTGCACTTATCGATAATAGTACATGGTATCGAACGACGTAATTTCCGAGGCATTGCTACTGCTTAGTAAGTTGTCCCACCGCCTAGAACTTGATTATCTGGGTGTGCGCCTAAAATAAAGATAGAGATTGGTCTTTGGAGCACGCTGCAGCATTGTCACCATTGTGAGGAACGCACCATGGGTGACAGCTCTCTCCCTTCTTGAAAGGGCTTCTCCCTCCAAGCGCTCGGCCTCGGCCAGCTCTTGGCTTTGAAGGTTGATAGAATCAGCTTCCCTAAAGCGCCGAACATTAGCATTGCAGTTCTACTAGAAAGTATGACAATGTAGCTCACTGCTGCTTCTGCAGACCTTTCGCCTTCAGCGCGTTGCTTCCAAGCATCGATCCTGCAGCATGCTCAACCTTGCCTGACCGCTTACCAGAACTATCTCGGTGCCTTTCGTTACTGTGGCCCAAGTTGCCGGCGGGAGGTATATTCGATGAATCGTATGCAGTCCCCGTACCAGTAGCAGAGGAGTCGTTGAAACCTTGGCCGGTGCTGACACCTCCATCATGGTGTTGATTGTTCTTAGCAAAGTTAGGCATCAACTTGGAGGTCTGTTGTAACAGAAATATACCCAATATGGTAAAAGCCACTGGATAGTCACACTCCTTTAAAGCTACACTCTTTAGTCCCTCACTATCTTTAGTCTAACCTTAGTCCCTCTTTTACTTAGTGTATATACTCTGACAGTCATTATGGTAGTCTACTATAAAGTACGAGCCCTATGTACGTTGTAGGGCAGAGTTGCATAAACAAGGACGACTTACCCCTGTCTTTGACTTGTGTGACTTCGTGTGACGCGACACTTCCCTATCCGGTTGTCTCCCGCCACATATTTTTGACAGAACCATCTCGTCCATCTTACCTCTCATTCCCATCGACTCTCTCATCTTATCTCTCTCTCTCTCGTAATCTCTCCCCTCGGGCACCCCTCGGTCTGATCAACCAAGGCTATCCGACTATATCCTGATAAGTAATTCAGTTTCTTTATTTTACTAACCTCGTATTGTTTAGTTTAGTACTATTGGAGTAATGTCTCATTCCACATCCGCGTCTGAACCGCAGACCCCATTGGCCATGCCAGCCACTTACATCCCGGATGAGTCCCCATTACCTCCATTAACACCCAGTGCTGATGACTCGAGCTTGAACCAGAATGTCGGGACGGGAGCTTTGTACTCCAGCGTCGCCGCTACGAACACTCGTGTCGGGTTCTCTACCCCACGAGAAACTTCTCCGCTCCGAGAAGTTGCCCCGATCGGCTCTCCCAGAGCCTCGGATGCCAGCTCGAATGCCGGGATATCCATCCACGATAACCCCGAAGGATCCAGGCCCTCCCACGCCGAGGAGCGACCTTGGATTACGATTGGTCGTGGCGGACGCCCGCTCCGCATACCAAATCCGGAACTATCCCCCGCTCAAGAAGCCGTTGTCAGGCGCGCGGAGGAATTATTGACCCAGGATCAGAAAGACACGATCCTGAGGCGCGGCGCATCCGTACAAGTTACGGATGACGATTCCATGGACGATGAGTCCACGCCTAAAGATAAAGGCAAGGGTGTAGACCCTCATGAGCGTGGCAAACCAGTCTTACAACTTGGTAAGCTCACTCCCTTCCTCGATGAGTTCATTGCACCCACCGAAGAGGAGGTTGCGGAACAACGAGCCGCATTTGAATTTTGGCAACCCGAACCGACTCTCACCTCTTCGCCGAAGATACCTAAAGCTAGTGCTTCTAGCAAAGTTGTACCTAGCATTCATCCTAATAACATAACTTTGGCTGAATTAATGAAGAGTCTAAAAGTCATTCAGGATCGGTTTAATGAACTTGAGTTGCAAGTTCAAAGCAAATCTGACCGAAAAGAGACTACGGTATCTCCTGTACCAGAGTCTATACCTGTGAAACGCGCTACTTTCACACCTGAAGTATTGTCTGAGAATGAACGAAAGTATATTGAGCGCAAGGCACATGGCAATTTTACTCGTAAAAACACTAGTGCGAACTCAGACCCCCCGAACTGGAGTCGTCGTGATCGTCGTCATGTATCTCGACCAAATGAAGTTGTACCGCCGTCTTCAAACGTTGGTCGTATCTTCAATCGAGTTGGCAACCGTAATCATAACTATGATTCCGACGGCGACCCTTCTTCTGATGGATCTGATCCCGAGAATGGAAGGGGTAGTTCGGGGTCCTCTCGTCGTAAGAAAAGGAAACCATCATCAAAGTTAAAGGCAGTCGCGCCTACTGTGTTTACAGGTGAACCTAAGATTGATTTATTTAATCGATGGATGCGTGAAGGCTTACATTACCTTGACGACGCTCGAGTCGAGCAACGAAAGGAAATTCGTGCCCTTGCTCGTTATACTGAAGGAAAGGCGCAAGCGTATTACCAGAATGTCATCGCCGATGACGAATCAAACTGGACGCTTGAGGATTACTTCAAAGCGATTTACGATGCATGCTTCCCGTCCAACTTCCGGGAGAAGCAACGCCGTAGATTAGAACGATTCTATCAAAGTGAGCTATCAGTTAAGGAATATGCTGCGCAAATGTATGATATGATTAATACCATTGGAGGGCTGGATGCCCGTCAATGCGTCGTGCATCTATTCCGCGGCCTGAATCCCGAGCTTGCGATCGCCTGTCGGCATATGGGACTGAATCCAGAGGATGCAACTTGGGATGAAGTCGTTGCGGAAGCCGAGAATGAGGAGATTGTCCTTTTGAGTATTCGGAAGGATAATGCTCGAGGTGACAAGCGTTCGAAGGACACGTCGACACCGTCAAAATCATTCTCTTCGCATAGCTCAAATGCGAGTAAACCTGGAAGTAACTCTAATCAACGTTCACGCAACTTTAGGAACAACAACGATAGACACTCACTGGGTTATAACAACAGCCGTTCAGGCCAGTCGTCTAGTAGCGACGCGCGAAACCCCACCCCTGGTAATTCCCAGGGCAGTAGCTCTAATGCCTCTTCTGGGAATAGAACCAATGGCTCTTCTGGAGGGCGTAGGGATATTTCGCAACAGGAGCGTCAAAAGCTCCAGTCGGAGGGCAAGTGCTTCCTGTGCAAGCAAGCTGGTCATATTGCCCGCAATTGTCCTAAGGCCAATACCTTACCTGGTAAAGGAGGAAAACCTCCTGGTATCCGCGTAAATAACATTGACTTCGCGGAGCACATGGTTGACGAGTACCTTCCCGACGAAGGGAGCTCTGCACACATTGAGTTAGCCATGCTGGGGTTCCATGAAGATACTTCGCGCACCGAGTTCGCGGAGTCTTTGGACTCGGACATCCCTGGATTGTCTAGTGACCTGGGTTCCGATGAGATCTTGGAGGATATCACTAAGATCGGCGCGCGTTGGTCAAAGTTTCTAGCTACGCATTATGCGGACGACCGACTAGGCGACGCTCACGCAAATGCGTACACCTGGATGCTAGAAGTCAGTCGAGACCTAGGTCTTCCTGGTGATGATTGTGGCCAGTTTCCCTGGGCGGAACTGCGGTTCTCCATTGAGAAGATTGCATCCACAAATTATCAAGTAACTGACCGCATGCACGACCTGTGCGTGGAAGTCCCCGCCGAATTGTTGTGGGACGATTGCCTCAACTTCGGTTTGTGGTACGCGCAACTCCTCGTTGATCGAGTGGCGCCGGATTGGACTGGCGTCCTTAACGAAGAGTTCTATAGTGCGACACTACAACCAATTGAGTTCAATGCGCGAATGCATCTTAAGCATAAACTTACCTGGGACGAAGCTCTAGTCGATAGTTCGTTCACCGTAAGCTCGGTCCAGGGCTACCCAGATCGCTGGTACATCTCTGAAGACGAGCTAGAGACCCACGCCGTTATAAGTGGTGATCTCCTGCGAAATGAGCAGCTAAACTTAGCGTCTTGGTATGCTAAGCACTCTACTCCGTGGCCTGTAATCCCAGAGGACGGGCCCTTCCTACATGAACCGGAGTATGATACTTCCGACTTGTATCGTAACGCCAAGGACTTCGCGTTGGAACGCCTAGCTGTTATGTTAGTCGAGGAAGGATTCTACCCAATAGAACCATACCTCGAGGATCCTTCGCGTTTCTATGCGTTTGATATGCCCGACGGTGATGCTGAATTATTGAATGAGCTCAATCTCTTCGGCATTCAGGTCGATCGGGATAAGCTACCTGCGCTGCAGCGAAACGCGTCCGTCGTGAAGGACAAGGAGCGCGCCGTACCGTCGCCTGTTGTGGTGACCGTGCAGATAAACGGTAAGCCCGCAAAAGCTTTGCTGGACTCAGGTTCCTTGGGCGACTTCATGTCTTCCACGTTGGCCGATCAATTGGGCGGCAAGACGAAAGTTGCACTCGCCAGACCAATTCCGTTGCAGCTCGCTGTGCAGGGTTCACGTACCAAAATCAATTGGTCCTGTAAAACGAACATCAGCTATCAAGCTATTAACGAAGAACGGGCGTTCGATGTGATCAATATATCCAATTACGATTTAATCTTGGGTACCCCGTTCATGTACCAGCATCGCGTTCTGCTCGGTCTGAATCCTGCACGCGTGGTGGTGGGCTCTGAAGAGAGTCTTCCGCTGGACGGCCCTGGTGTGTCGCGCTTGGCGTCCATGTCAGTTGACTTCGATACTGCGGAAATCGAGCGCGCACGTCGAGAGCTGATCAACTACGCCAAACCACTCTGTAAAACTATGGATCAGACTGATTTACCACCATTGCGTGCCATTAACCACACTATACCTTTGATTGACGAGAAAAAGGTGTATAAATGGCGACCGTCTCGTTGCCCAGAACCGTTACTAGAACAGTGGGTTGAGAAGCGGAATGCATACTTGAAGTCTGGCCGTTGGCAGATTACGACGTCAGGAAATGCCGTTCCGATGCTTCATATCTACAAGCCTGGTACGAAACTCTTGCGTATTGTCGTGGATTTACGCGAACGTAATGCGAACACAATTAAGATGTCGACTCCTATGCCGAATATCGAAGCGATTTTACGCCGTATCGCTGCTCATCTATTTCGTTCGAGCATGGACGGCAAGGACGCGTATGAACAGATCCGGATTATCGCTGAGCACGTTGCTCGCTCTGCGATGACGACACCTGATGGCACAATGGTGAGCCTGGTGATGCAGCAGGGTGATTGTAATGCTCCCGCAACGTACCAGGCATTGATGAATTATATATTCGCGCCGTATATCGGCGTGTTCATGGATGTTTATTTGGACGACATAATCATCTATTCAGATACGCTCGAAGAGCACGTTCGGCATGTTAAAACTATTATTGACTTGCTTACGCATGAGAAGCTGTACCTATCCGAGAAGAAGCTTCATTTTCTTGAGAAAGATTTGAAGGTCCTTGGTCACATTGTAGATGATTCGGGTATTCGTATGGATCCTCATAAGGTCGACGCCGTCGTGAACTGGAAAACACCCACTAACCGGGACCTGCTTCGAGGTTTCCTGGGTGCGGTAGGGTATCTGGCAGACGACGTCGCTAGCGTACGAATTCCTATGGGTGTATTAGCGAAACTAACAGGGGATAATACTCCGTTTCGATGGACGGATACTCACCAGCGTTCCTTCGACGAGGTGAAACTTCTGGTCGACCGTTTTCGTTCGCATAGTCGTCGTCCGTTGTCATACGCCAAGGACGCTGATCCCATTTGGTTGATAACTGATGGGTCCGCCACAGGAGTTGCAGGCGTCGTGAGCCAGGGAAAAGAATGGCGGACGGCACGCGTAGCCGCGTTTTTCTCGGCAAAGCTGAACTCGGCACAGCAAAATTATCCTGTACACGAAATTGAGATGTTAGCTGGTCTGGAGTCAATGCTTCGCCATCGGGATATCCTGCAGGGTGTGAGTTTCCGCTGGCTAACAGACCACAAAGGACTCGTACACCTGCTCGCACAGCAGAACTTGTCTGGGCGACAAGCGCGGTGGCTTGAGAAAATGGCAGAATTTGACTTCACGCCCGTGTACATTCCTGGAACGGAGAATGTGTTATCGGATGCCCTGTCTCGTATCTATGCTAACGACGCACCTGGCACCGAGCGCGCTGCCTCAGAATTTGTTGAGTTCGACGAAGAATCTTCGTGTGGTTTTCGTCGGCGTACGCCAATTATCGTGGGCGACGAGGCTAAGCTGGAAAGTCGGCCTCTGGAGGGCGTATCATTGGCTTTGAATGCCGTTCGTCGTGGTGATGTAGCTGTTGCACGCGAATTTGCGAAACGTATGGCAACGAAGAAGTTCGTCCTACGAGGTCCTCGTGAACGAACGGAGGGCGGGAGTAGTAAGGAAGTAAACGAACCAAATAATGGACCTACAACTATTAACAGCTTACTCGAAAAGGAAGGGGTCTCCGGCACGGAATCAAATTTGATTCCGCCAACTGACGCCGATCGAGAGCTAACCACCGTTAACTCCGAGTTGCGTCCAACCAATGTTGAACTCCCACCACCACCTACTACGACGAATCGTCCTCCGCCCATCGCTTCTATTGTGAGCGTAGTATCGCAGCAACACAAACGCAACCACAATGTGGATTTTCTGAACGAAATCCGTAATAACTATATGCACGACTCGTTCCTATCGTCGATTGTGAAGACGCCGCGGCAATACAAGAACTTTGCCCTCGACAATGGTCTCCTCTACCTCATCGAAGGCGGGAGACAGCTACTGTGCATCCCTGATGTAGTAATTGGTGGAAGAACAGCTAAAGAGACAGTTATTGACGAAGGTCACTCCCTGTTAGCCCATCTAGGGCCCGAAAAGACTTTAGCTTACCTCCGCGAGTTTGTTTGGTGGAAATACCTCTCTAGGGACGTCTATAGGTTCTGCGAATCTTGTCGCACATGCGCTCGTAGCAAACCTTCGAATCAACGACCCTATGGCCTCCTCCGTCCCTTGCCTATTCCATCCCGTCCATGGGATGCCATCGGAATCGACTTCGTGGGACCTTTGCCCAAGTCTTCGGACCGCAACGCGGTTTACGACTCTATTACAGTGGTTATAGACCTATTAACCGCTATGGTACACCTCGTACCTAGCCGTACCACTTATGGCTCAGTCGACGTAGCCGAACTGGTATTCGCAGAGGTATACCGGCACCATGGTCTTCCCCGATGTATTGTAAGCGACCGTGACCCACTCTTCACAGCTCATTTCTGGCGAAAGCTCAACGAGCTTATAGGAACGAAATTAAACATGTCCAGTGCCTACCATCCACAGTCGGACGGCTCTACAGAACGCGCAAATCGTACGATCACGCAAATGATCCGTCAGTGCGTAAACGAGAATCAAAAGGACTGGGTACGCCGGTTACCCGCAATTGAATTCGCAATTAATTCTGCCAGGACAGATTCAACCGGCTTTGCCCCGTTCTTCCTGAACACTGGACGCATGCCTCGTCCCTTTCTATGGGACACTCCCTCGTCGAATGAAGCTAAGGGGGTTCGTGAATTCGCTGAGAGCTTACGTGAAGCCGTCGTCACAGCCCACGACGCCGTACTGGCTTCTCGCACGAAGCAAATTCGAGACGCCAATCGACATAGACAACCGTCTCCATTCCGTGCGAATGATCTAGTTTACGTGTCGACGAAGAACATATCTTTCCCTCAGGGACTAGCGCGTAAACTTATTCCAAAATACATGGGACCATACCATGTTTTACGCGACTTCGGGAATGATACGTTCCAAATTGATTTACCACTACACTTAGTAGCTCGCGGAGTACATCCATCGTTCCATGCATCATTACTGCGCATACATGTACCTAACGACGACCGCCTATTTCCTGGGCGATCGTTCGAACATATAGTATCTTCCACTACATCTCATGCTAAAGAATGGAATGTGAAAGAAATCCTGAGCCATTCCAATGCTGGACAGAAAGCCTTGTTTGAAATTCTGTGGTATACAGGTGACAAGACTTGGCTACCATTCCATAAGATCAATCATCTTGAGGCACTCCAACGATACTTTGAATCTTTAGGAATTTCAAAGATTGAGGAGCTCCCTAGGGGGTCAGGGACTTCCCCTAACGACCCACAAATCATGCTTGGTTGCATTAATCCTTTCAACATACAGGATGATGGCTATTTAAATGATAGAGAAATAGAATTAGAGAACTATCCTACCCTCTCTAATAATCTATATTCTCCTAATCATCCTCATATTATTTCCATGTCTGCAGTTGAACTAGGAAGGTTACACCCTATTCACACTGCTCTCACTCGAAACTCCGAAGGGTCGTATGCCCTGAGAGACCTAGACTCTCGGATTTGCTCTGCCACCTATACCCGCGATGAACTCATCAGCTTCGTCTCAGCTAATTGTCGCATCATCAACGGTACTCTTACTAATCCCCTATCCCTTCCTCCCCGGTATATCGGGTTCGCAACCCTGTACAACAAGCAACTCCAAATCACTACGAAGTTCAATTTGCCACATGGGCATGCCTTCACGACTTGCTTCGCAGGACCAGGACTCCGATTTCTGGGACTTGTTGCGGTGAGATCCAATGTACCTCGTCGAGATTCCAGGAACCGTCACCCATCCCAGATCCCGTACAATCGGCGTGCTACGGTCCCGGCTAATCATTTGGGCCAGTCTAGACCCTTGGTGGGCCAGAGTTCTGGCAGACATCGATGCATGGAGGCCGGAGAGTTTGTCTTAACAGCAGAACGGCATGACGTAGTAACCAATCTATTACTGGATATGGTAATGGGTAATAACTCCGTCCCTGCTACCCATTCTCTTCCTGTGCGCGAGTCTCCTGCGGTTCGTCGTAATGGTGCCTTCCTTCGCCCACCTGCACAGAAGCCTGAGAGACAGCACACTTCCACCCCATATAACCGGCCCAAGAAGACTCGTCCCTCCGAAACCATTGTTCCCACCAATCCCGGCACCAAGCCCGGCATAACTCCGATTGATCAGATGATCTCAGATCTCCCGACTTCTAATGACATTCCAAATGCGGACAAGCCACATGGTTCCATTCCTACCGACGCTTGCCCCTCATCATCAGTTTCTGATATCGAGCTTGTCAATACTCCATCTTCCATGTCATCTGAACTTACGGATGCCAGCGAAGATATCGACATGAACAAGGCTGATGATAAGCCCAGCGCTTCCCCTACCACGAAAGTTCCCACTGTAGAACTGGCGGACCTTTCAATCTCAAAGGACTCCGCTGTTGCCAAGTGCGCCAAGTGAATCTGTTTCACAGATCCAGGAGGGTGTATGTAACAGAAATATACCCAATATGGTAAAAGCCACTGGATAGTCACACTCCTTTAAAGCTACACTCTTTAGTCCCTCACTATCTTTAGTCTAACCTTAGTCCCTCTTTTACTTAGTGTATATACTCTGACAGTCATTATGGTAGTCTACTATAAAGTACGAGCCCTATGTACATTGTAGGGCAGAGTTGCATAAACAAGGATGACTTACCCCTGTCTTTGACTTGTGTGACTTCGTGTGACGTGACACTTCCCTAATCGGTTGTCTCCCACCACATCTGTGGTGGTGTAGCGAGACATGAACATTGTTAATATAGCACGTGTTGTTTACACCCTGCCCTGTAAGCCCAGTGCCTGTAGCAATTCCTGGCGCAGACGTGTAGCCAGTGGCAGTGTTACCAGTCCCAGTCCCGGTGTAACCGGGAGCAAAGCCAGTGGCACCAGCGATATTTGTCGCCTGGTCATTGCGGCGATCATGTGTGGTGTTCTACATGTAGTACTTCGGTTAGCCGTGGCACTTGGAACGAGCGGGTGGTCACATTACATTGTGGTGATGATATTTTCTGAAGAGAGGCATCGAGATTGCTTGTAGGAGTTCAGGTGAGATTTGTGTGATTGTAAAGAGGAAGTAGAATGTGCAAACGATGAGTTTATATATAGTGGGAGGCGGTGCCATTGACATATTGAAAGTGGAGTGGATGAACCCCTCTGAGGCCTCCTGTACCCCTGATAACAGCTCCTCCAAGCCTTTGGTGCTGTTGGTGATGATTTGCCGCAGGTCTTGATTCTGGGCCGCTGAGCCTGGGCAGTCTGACAAGTAAAATGGCACTGTTTTGCATCGGTATTGTGGGAAATTGGAGGATCACTATTACTGGATGCAAGACAGACTCAGAGCTTGAGGCCAAAGTGTTTTCAAGAGAGAGGTTGGTCTCTCGGCATACGGAAAGCAGAAAGCGGATCTACTCCGAAAGACGATGATACCATGTTGGCCCATGATCAAGCGATCCGGAAAGACGGGGGGACATTGACTGCACTTTGACAACATTGCCCGCGAGTCGCGCATCGTGTTTATTTGAAATGGACAGATAGGAACATAGTGGTGCGATAATGATTGTTTGGTGAGGAGGGAAGTGAGCGCTTGACCCATGAAGCTTGAAGTTTCAATGCGGGCTCTGAAGGTCTGATGGCATGCCAAGATGCAAGCTCCCCCATGCTTGCCGATTTTTTCACAATTATTGGTTCGTGCTTCGAGGCCTCGACTACTTCGACATGATAGACCAACCATTTTAGAATGAGGCAGGAGACAGGTCACATCATGATGGAATCAACTGTCAAGTAAGATTCAACACTTCTACGAACGAATTATTCAGGAATTCACTTACAAAGGTGGCGAAGTATCAATCGTTTTTTACTCTACTCATCAGTTTAATCAGTTGCTGAGAGAAGACGATGTAGAGCGACGCGTTGGGACTACAGGGTTTTCAGCCACAAAGAGACGGACATGAGGAGTGGTGACCAAATGCCCACAAAGCCTTTAAAATGCAAATCCTACCTAAATTCTTTGTTCTTTGTTGGTCCTTTATTTATAAGGACTTCAGACTACTACTCATTTGAACACAGCTCTTGTCTTGCATGCAGCATTGCTCTATCACTCTCATCGACACAACAAATGTTGGAAATTCTTCACTGTCCATATGAAGGACTGTCAAGGTGACTGGTTGCCTCCATTGATATTGGAACCACTTTCTCTGCAGCATCATTCTGCATTCTGAAGCCAGGAAACATGCCAAAGTTCGATGAGGTGAATTAGTTTGATGGCCTTATACACCATCCCATGACGCTCACCCTGTTCTCTTTCAGATTCTCAGTTGGCCAAACCAGGTGCGCAACTTGAATAATGCCTACTCCATTCGAACCTCATCATTGAAAGGCTGTCACTGATGGTAAAGTGGCATCCATCATATATTACGATGAGAACGGCAAGGCTCGTGCACACGGTGCAGAAACCGAGGATGAAGAAATCAGTCTGGAAGCCAAAGACAATGGATGGGGCAAGGCTGAATGGTAGGACTTCTGCTCATTGTGACCCATGCTCAGATCTTTCAACTTACTGTTGCCTTCATTACAAGGTGGAAACTTGGTCTACAGCCAGACCATTTACCCCTGATCAAAGGACTTCAGCTGCCAGAACTTCCACCAAACGTGTCGATCAACCAAATCTTTGCTGATTTCTTCTTTTTCGTGAAATTCCAGATCATGTTGTATATCTCCCGGTCTTACACTGATGGAGCCAACATCTGGGAAACTCTAGAGCCCTCGATGTACTTCATCTTGACAACACCCAACGGCTGGGAGGAAGTCCAACAAGATCACATGCGCAAGGCCACTATCAAAGGAGGTTTGGTTGATCAGAATGGCGGATGAAGAATCAAGTTTGTAACTGAAGCAGAAGTAACTTAGTTTCATCTTCTCCACGCTGCCCCTCGACTCATTGAATGCAAGGCCGCGCTCTTATACGCCGCTAATACCGGCAATGTCGATGATTGGTTGTCAGTACGATGAGTACGTTAGCCTTTAGCGACTCGGGCTCACACCCTTATAGGAGGGGGGCAATGTGATCCTTTGTGACTGTGGAGGTAAATACTTGTATTGAGTTAAATTGGCATCACTCACCTTCTGTTAGGTGGAACGATCAATATAACGTTAGTGCTCACCAGGCTCGGGGAATACCCCGGTTAACGAAAGATGCTTCAGAGGTTACTCTATCACCCAAACCAATCCTTTGCATCTAGAAGAATCTTCTGCAGCTCAATGTATGTGGGAACTCTCAAATTTGTCCCCCTTTTTGAATATCGTGTAGGTTATCTTGCTGGAGGCGTCCATGTTTCCAACGAAGCAAAGGCATATTTCCAGAGTAAGGAATGCCAAGAAGAAGGTGCATTTCGAGCTCCATCGTCATCAAGATATCGTCCTCATCAGATTTTCAGTTCAGTGATCCTGAGAGGACCTCGTACATCCAGTTAGACAGACATGGGTCCGACCCAAGTCTTGGTATTATGAGAGAACAGCTGAAAGTGCCAGGGTAACCTTTCACCACCCTTCTACGATGTTTACCTACTAACCCCGACTTTGTATCTACTTAGTACAGGAATGACATGGCTGCTTTCTTCAAGCCTTCTATCGATGCAATCATCGAAGGTTTAAGGCAAGCTTTCGAGAACGGCGGGCACCTGGCAGACGTGAGTCGTCCTCGCTCAATGTATACCTCAAGACTCATGATTCCTTGCTAGAAAATCATTCTAGTTGGCGGCTTAGCGAGCTCCCCATACGTATACTCGAAGGTATTTGAATGGGGCGAGCGCTTTGGCATCTCCATCAGCAGCCCCGATGGCCCCACTACCAAAGCAGTTGCAAATGGCGCCCTAGCTTGGCATCTTGACAACAGTGTATCCGCTCGTGTTGCCCGTTATCACTATGGCATTTCAGCAAATGTTTTGTATGATGATAAAGATCCCGAAATGGCTTGCCATGTGTCAAACATTGACCAATATGATGGACAATGAAGGGTAGGAAATGGGTGGTCCTGTATAGTGGAGAAGGTAAGCCACTTCTTTGTGAAGCTCCTGATTAACCTGATAAAGTGTTAGGGTCAAAGAATTGAAGATCGGCAAGAATTCCAGAAACCTTATTGCTTGAACATGGCCTCATTGAGGCCTCATACTACAAAGATATTTGTGTATCGCCGATCCAAAGCTCCAATGTTTGTAACCATGGCTAGTAAGTATGATCTCACTGTTTCCTTTGTCAATTGTTGACTGATGCTTGTAGCGACAGGGGCTTATTATCCAGGCTTTGAACACCTTTGCTCTGTGGTTGTCAACCTGCAGGACCTATGGCACTCCACTCACTGGCAGATGTCCCTGATAACGGGTGAAAGATACAAACATCTAGAGGTCAGTTGACTGCCTTTAACATGGTTAATCCTACGCAAGGCTTAAGGGATGTTCCAGTACGATATACATATCGCATTAGGGGATACTGAAATTACCGCACAGAGTAGCTGGATCGTGAAGGTATGCTTCATGCTCTCAGTGAATACTCTATCACTGAAGTTGATTTCAGGGTGTTACCCATCATGGCGCCGCCACTGTTGCATTTGAATAAATTGCTATCAGAAGAGTTTTGTGCATACATAAATACGTAAATTGTTCACTGTTGAATCATGCGTACTAATGCATCTGTAATAACTTCTGGCTTCACAAGATGCTTGATCTTCCCCTTTCCCACCATCGAATCCAACCCCAACTTGTATGTCCCTATCACCGCATCGCTGTGTCGCCCGCCCATGCTAGGCCAAACACTAACAGAGTAATCATTATGCAACTCCAGGTATTGACGCATAGTCCTATCAAAGGGAGCAGCAGTGACAGTCAAATGAGCAGAAAGAAAGTCACGCTTCATTGATGTGGAGAGTTGATGAGCATCCCAGAATATTGACTTGAGCTCATTGTTCAGCTTTGCCTGAAGACCGTCCAAGGCCAAAGCGGGAATCACGAAAGCCCATGAAAGAATTTTCACGATCTCTGAGCTGGCATGAACTTGGAACATGTCACAGCAAACAGGAGAGCACTTCCTAGCGATGTTGGTGGTTGCGACAGACCTCCAATGCTGAGACACAGACCATTCTTCTGCTCACTCTCATCAGTGACGTACTCCAGTACAGATAGAAAGGCCACACCTTGCGCCACAATTCCATGGAATAAGTCGTCCATATTTACTAACCACTGTTCGGAGTTTGGGCAGGGAGTCACTGGGCGTGCGAAGAAGGCATTTACAAGGAATTTTACAAGGAAGTCGTGAAGTGCTGCATCAAGAATGTAACCAGCTTTCTCCTCTGTCATGTTTTGACTTCGTAAAAGATCAAGTAGTGAGGAATTGAAAAGATAGAGCTCTTGAGAAGGCTGAATAGTGGGGTTGGGGTGACCTATCGAACCAGCTTCTTCAAGTGCCTCGGAGACAAAATCATTGATAGCACCGTTGATGCTATTCAAAGAGGGGTTTCCGTTGCGAATGATCTGTGCTTCGGATATCTGATCTACCTGGTTATAGAATGGGTCGAGGGAGATTGGTGATTGTGTTGATAATAATTGATCTTTCCATGACATTTCGTTTTGGTGAAGGCGATAATTTTCCTGCTCCAGATGTCTTAGAGTGGCCTGCTGCCTCTCTAGCTCTTTCTCCATCTGTTCAAGCCGGCTTTCATATTACCTTTCTTGGTGCTGTATCTGCTCTTGCAATTTTTCTCTATGCTCGTCCGATTTCCCTGAGCGCGCTCGGGGGTCCTTAATTTTCTTTCTGGCAGATGCTGGGTCGGAGCTCAGGTTATCGTTCTGAAATTTCATGATAATAAAAAGGTCCCAACATATATGAGGTGCTCAGGACACGATTGACTAGATTCACACCTGGGCGACAGCATCTGCCTGAGACAAGGGGGGAGCGGGGGATGAAGCGGGGGTTTGAAGCTCCATCGGTCGTGCTGATCGAGGACCTGCTTCACCAATGTGTCGGTCTCGAGTGATTGTTGATGATGATGAATGCTCATGGCTTCCGGGGTGTAGAGCGTCGCAGTCACATCCTTCGCTGTTTGTAGATCAAAGTTAATTGCCTGCCGATCGTAACAGAACAGGACCTTGCCTTGTTTCCGTTTCCAATGAACGGCCACCAATGAACGAGGCAAGCCCTTCGGTGACGCGACTGAAAAGACCTCCGGAACTACTGGAGTCAATGTTCATTTCGAGGTTCTTCCTCTCATGTTGATAACTTCGTATGAGAGAGATACTGACTCTGTCCGCGGTCCACTTTGCCTGTCGGACGAACCACGATGGGCTTGGGTACTCGATCCACGCCTCGCAGAATGATCGCTTGAGTGCCTGGCCTGATGATTCCGACTGTCGGACCATTGTCTTTGGTGATTTGACATCGAAAGAGTTTGTTGTCACTGTAAGTCAGGATGAGACGACGAAGTACTTGAACTAAAGTGAGGCGCGCGCGTTGGCCAAACTTACGTTCAACTGCTTTGTGGGCGACTTGGGCATGAGAGGGCAGAAAGGTTACTTCACTGCCCCTCAAGTTTGCCCTTTCAAAACCTAAAATGTCCAGTTGTCTTCAGCAGTGCTCAGACGCTCGTCGGCATCTTCCGCCAGAGACAGGGTCTTCTAGTACGATTTGAGTACAGTATCAGCAGCGCCATAATACTACCTGGATCAGTGACCACCCGCAAGCCAACTTCCCAGGCCGCTGATTAATCTATCATGCTTTCAATTTTGGCCCGAACTTGTTGCCAGTACTTCTTATGTATCGATGGGTGGATGAGTGAGTGAGTAGGTCTCTGCTTAGCTGACGAGGTAGGCGATCTGTGATCGTGAAATACTGAGACGTAGCTAGGCCTCTCATTCGATGGTTTGCTTTGAGGTGGTATGCTCTGGCAGAGAAATCGCTCATGCAAAAGGAGCGGCCAGAGGGCGCTTTCGGGCGCGTATCTAATATTTATACCCAGTTGTCGCGCGGTGAATATGACTATAAACTATGCTCGTCAGAATCAGTGTCACAACACCATCTTAATATGGAGTGGAGTTTACAACCCTAGTTATACTAATACACTTATCGGTGTATTTTCGATTACCATCTGGTGATTTCATTAGCAGATACAGCTTGGAAATGGAGTGCATTGAGGGTACCATTCGCGTCTACCATCTGCCCGTAACCTAGGGGTGGTTATAGCCGTTTAACTTGTAATCTTCCACTGGCTCAACTTTCAGCACTCCCTTCCTATCAAGTGAAAGGAGAGCGGCCCGAATGCGACGGACGAGTGGATCTACGTCGCCGGTACTGCGTGCTGAGAGGTTGAGGACCAGTGTAATGCTTCGCAGGTGGCCCACATCCACAAGCGGACCGAGGCTATCTATCGCTTGCTCCCATGCGGATCCATCATCCCAATCCCACGAATGAACAGATGAGTGGAAAGGCATCACGACCATAAGTTCTTCGAGATGCGAAAGCGATTTCGGGGGAATAGACGCGAAGAATTGCTTCAAGACAAGAAGCGTGGAACGGTAGGCATCGTTGATACTGGTCGTCAACACGAGTGTGAGCTTTCGCATAGTAGAGTACTCCCAGAAATTGGGAAACTGAAGGATTCTGTTAGGGCCCATGTCTAGAGAATGTCAGATACAGCGAAGGATCTTTGAAGAAGGGACGCGCACAGAATACGGGGAGGCGCAATGTAACTGATATGTTCAAGGGGCTGTCGCATGGGATGCACGCATGAACGACATTGCTTGGTGCGCTGTCCCACCATGCAGAGGAGATATCCGTGACCTGAGAGTACTGCTGAAGATTGGGTATCTTGCATGGAAGATGACCATCGGTGGAATATCCAAAGACGTTCATCGCTGCGAGCTTGGGGAGATCAGCTACGAGCAACGGGTCTGCTGCGGCAGTCCCGCCACTATGAACATCGTACGACACGTGAGTGAGCGATAGATATCGAAGCGAATTCGTGCAGCCACTGAGGAGGTGGGCCAGTTCTGCAGCTCCGGGCGTGAATCTCCAACGACTTAGATGGAGTCGCTCGAATAAGGGGTTGCATACAATGAGTCGAAGGGAATTAACAAGATCCGGAGGTAGCGAGATCCAAGCGTCGGCGAATGCGCGTAAGACGAGGGTGCGCACATTTGGGAAGTAACTGAGAAGTTGGTGGAGAATGGGATCATGAACGAGGGGAGATGCTGTGTGTATGTGCAGTTCAATGCGTCGAAAGAGCTGAGACAGATGAGGCAAGTCCTTCAAGAGGCTGAGAAGCCTTGTGCACTGTTGAAAACCGGGCAAATCGTCCACGGTGTAGTTCAAGGCGAATGTGCTAAACATTCGGCTCCGAGTTGGCGTGCACCATGATTTGCACACCAAAGAAAACGCCCCTAGTTCAGACTTGCCATCGTCAACATACATTAGCACATTGTCCAAGATATCGATGGGGATGTCCGCTGCCATGGTGGTGGTTGGGATGGAAGAGTGCAGTGATCCACATGGACTCGGAGCGCCGTGAGCAAATTTCATCTCCGCGGTGCCATCGTCTACAACTAAGTATGAAACAGTAGTAAGACACATTCAACGTTTGGCCGGCTTGATGAGGCTATCATTCGTACTTTTTATATAAATGGAAATTATGCACTACAAGGGGCGCTCTGAGACGAATAGTAAATACTAGTAGTCATATGAACCAGGTAAGGAAAGGTAAGGAAGACTCAGGATCATGACCTAACGGACACGCCTGTGTAAGGTGTAAGGACAGCGCTTGCAATTGTGTGTCGCCTCGACATGTGGTCAGGACTCCAGAGAACACTTCGGCGTCTTAGTCTCAAAGCTTAGGGGACATCTATGGCCGATTGCCTGGACCAGTATGATAGAGGTACTGTGCTAACGAGGGTGAGTCCGATCGGTGCAGTGCAGTGGGCGTTTGGGGTGACTGAGCTCTTTGATCGTCTCTCGCATCAAACTTTCCGGGCGTCCTAGAGGTAGCGGAGACTTCTATGCCAGAGACGATCCCGGAGCTCATATGTTTACCCGCAGCCCACGATGGTGCACTTACATTTTCCAACTTATTCCAAGGCGGCAGTAGGAATGCGTGGTGGCGGAGAATGATGGAAGTGGGTGCGGAGTGCTTCGCTATGCGGCAACAGATAGTAGTAGGCGCTCAAAGTTTCGTGCTAGCTAGTAACTACTGCAACATTTAGCTGAATTAGGACCGTGGCGATCCGGTGAGGTGGAAACCGTGCATAGATAAAGAATGATAAAGATACATTAACGGGGAATGCTGACGATTATTTCTGGAACGGTAGCGTGTCTAAAGCGTTGGTCCCGTTATACGTCGACCGTTTCCAGGTGCCTTGCATATTTTCGTTAGTTACAACAGGTGAGGAAGATGGAGATGGACGCAAGTAATCACTGTTGAATGCAGTTTCAAAGGCCGCAATACCTTCACATGACTCGCCGCAAGTCCCAAAATCATTGTCAAACCAACCTTCACCGAACTGTATTGCGTTTCCATGTTGAGGGAAAGGCTCGAATCTGTCGTCAACTGTGACATTGAAGGATCCCGAGAAAACTGGTCTGGCGCTAGCGACAAGAAGAATTAACATGGCTGGAAGGTTGATCATAAATAATCCTTGAACCAGCCAGGGATTTGGGAGGACGGCAATGTATTCGACAGTGTGGTTCGATCCGGTACGAGAAGTTATATTAGGGTGAAAGCCCCATAATGGAGAGATGGGTTGGTGTCGAGTCGCTGGTTTGATTCGTCAATCACTAGGCTGGTTATTTTCGATGATCTACATTCCAAGTTGTGCGGTTATGGCGAAGAGGTCGACGGAGTGATCATAGCGCTGCACTGCTTGTGAGTGACATTTGCCATATTTGACCGAATCTTCGAGGCTAAGAGTATCTCCAACCGTGGCGGCTGAGCATCTATCTCTCTTCAACTTGAAGGTGCTATTGAAGTACCGTCGAAAGTAGGGATCAGCAGCAATATCAGTAGGACCAGGTGGTTCATTGTGAATGTGACAACAAACCATGTTTGAGTTACATCACCCGTTATTGTAGTCCCGCCCTGAACTGCTAGCAAATCAGAATCAGATTCGACAACGGAGACTCGGCGATCATCGCGAATACACTGCACCTTCGGCACAAAAAAAGGGTTGATAGGTTGAATGATAAATCATCAGAGATCATCTTGGAGGTTGTGGAGAGGATAGAACCAGTGCTACGACTGGGAGCAATGTTAAGTCTTCAGTAGCGTCCCCTGGTGTTAGCACTTGATCATATCTGCAAAGCACATAAGCGGGTCCGAAGGGTGGATTAAACAAATGCAGCCCAGTGGTGACGGCGGGAAACAAAAACAACTCAAAAGGAAACCAACGAGGAAAAGAGGACGGAGACGCGAAACGAAGGGTGCGCCAGGCAACCCAACTCGAAGCACGACATAAACCGAAATTAGCTGATTCATAAAGAAGGAGAAGGGGCAGAAATCGGACACGTCGTTATTGAATAAGAGCTCCCACTGCGTAGACTGGTCTGCTCGCTGTTGAACGTTATTCCAGAGCGACGGTCGAGTACACCGATAGTCTGAGCATGAGGGTAGTGTGCGCTACAACAAGGTTGCATACTGTCCGGTATCCGAGTCTACCGCCCGTTCTCAAAACTATACTTAGGAGAGCACGACTAGGTTCGGGTGGAGGCGGATTGTGTCACTGTGTTGTCAAACGCGTGTCGTGCGTTCAGTCGCATCGTCCATGAAGTCTTCGGAATCCCCAAACCACAACCACAGGGACTAGTTATAGGGGGAACACGAACCAAGCAGCTGTACGGCTCAATGAGTCTATAGTCAAGGAGAACTAGCCGTGTAGTTCCGGGAGCTCATCCAAGCTTTGATCTTGAAGCGGAGTATAAACGTCTTGATGCGCCTCGGCGGTACTTCCACGGTCCCGCTAGATGAACAGACTTGCGACTCGCAGCGGCACTTGGACGCGTCGTCGAATAGGTCGCGACTCCCCTCGCTCACGGCTATCCATTCCACTCGCTCCCTCGTCTCCTTCGTCTGGCTGCAATCGTGGACTTGATGCGCTTTGGCGGTACTTGCACGATGGCGCTGGATGAACAGACTGGCTGCAGCGGTCGGAGGCGCCGAGGGTCCCTTTCATCGTGATCCCAGCCTCATGGTTGATTCCTCCTTCTGTCGATGTGTTTGCGACTCGCCACACTTCCATTTCCTTCCCCCGGCACAAGGTCGTTAGCTTGAGGCGCTCTGCGGGACGAGCAACGGCCTTCGCTGAGTGGTCGAACTTGGTCGCCACGCTCCAAGTGATCGTTTCGCGCTCTAAACACTGCAGGTGATTGGAATTGCACGACGCCTGCAGTACTCTTATTTTTCTTCAATCTCGATTTCCGTTTCTTCCTCTCGCCCTCGCACGCTCACCTCCAGTCTATTCATCTCATTTCAGTTATTTACAACGACGAGTACACGAGATTGTAAGTACGCATCCCTTCTCTCGTTCTCTTTCTCTGTTTTCTCGTTCACGTTCCACGTT
Source organism: Pleurotus tuoliensis (assembly GCA_036872985.1). Taxonomy (NCBI): domain Eukaryota; kingdom Fungi; phylum Basidiomycota; class Agaricomycetes; order Agaricales; family Pleurotaceae; genus Pleurotus; species Pleurotus tuoliensis. The sequence goes on from JAYMDH010000002.1 coordinate 3,970,005, forward strand.
TCGTCTGGCGCAGTGCCGCAGACCTTCGGATTTGGAGAGAGATAGGGTCGGTGTATTGGGGACGATCACCTCCGCCCCTCCTCGTCTTCTTCCTTTTCGTCTTGTCTCATCTTGCTCCATCCCGGCTTCTTCTTCGGTTCTGGCATCCCTTTCTTTCCTTTCCGGTTTGCGTCTGATTCGACGATTCCCCAGCCTCCGTCCCTGATTCGCCGTTCTAGGTATTAGTGATGCGTGCTGGAGCTCCCGCGCAATCCCTGTGCGCATCGCACAATGTATGATGGTGTGGGCAGCGTGTGAGTGTGTTGTGCCCTCAGAAGGATCGCGATGTCGCGGGCTACGGCAACTACGTCTCGTCAGCTCGCATTCATGCACTGCCAACTGATAGGGCTTCGACTCACTCTTGTGCATTATATGTCTATTCTGGCAGCATCCTGCGCCTGCGTGCCTGGGTTGGCTGTGTGGGCGTGACTTGGCTGATATGGGGCAGCGTAATTGCGGCGTTGGGGTGGAGGGTTACTCGGTTTGGATCACTGGTTGAGTGACTTGACGGCGCGTGAGTCGAGACTGGGTAGTGAGGTGTAGTGGGTAGTGTTACGTTGAATATTGACGGCCTTCAACAGTTACGGAGGAGTGGTACACCAAACCAGGGGCTGATACATCGAGTCACAAAGCAACGGCGCAGTTTCTGAATTCTCGGAAAGCGTGATGAAGGGTGGAGAGAGGGAGCCCGCAGTGTGAGGCAGGTCTCGTACAAAGCAGCGTGGGGTTCCTGGGTTGACACTCTGGCCACGAAATGGCATACTCAGAAGGGGGCGGGAGGTTGGTTGACAGTATGTGTAAGTAAGAGTGGAAGCGATTGTAATCGACGCAGTAAGCGGAGATAATACGGCCTGCACAATGGGAGACATTTTCAAGATAGCACAACGGTAGTAGACAGTAATTACCTAGCGCAGTGGCTTCATCGATGTTAGGCGTCTCTGGGATCATCGGGGAGTTGTTAGGCGATGCTTTGAGTTCGGATCCTTAATGAAGCGCCGTGCTATAACCCCGGCAAGTATCACATCATCTTGGAATTGCTGGGGGAGTACTGCGGGCACCATATGGTGCAACACACCTAATCACCGCTACTTCGTAACAAGCGAAATAGGAAGTTCAAAATTGCCCTCTTTTCCTATCTGTCTGTGGAAAATGCTCTAATTGATGAAAGGAATAAAACCCCAAGACCGATTGTTGAATTTCTCAAAACTGACAGAGTTATTTATTTTCATTCGTGTAAGATTGGCCAACGGCACACTTCTTCTTGCTCACTGACAAATCTCTTCAGCAAATCAAGTAGTAATGGAAATCTGAAGCTCTAAAAGTCTGTAGTAATCTTCATTCAACTTCACTTCAAGCTCGTTCTACGCATGTTTTTAGCGAGTTTTCACGTAACAATTTTCCCTAACCAATTTGGCCACTGTCCAAATTGGTGGTGACTAGGTGTGTTGCACCATAGTCGTCGCTTTTTCGGCCACAAAGGCATCCAAGACTTCAGCGGTTGCAAGAAGATTGGTGGCAGCGTCCAGCGCCTCCTCGATTACTGTATATCTCTCTCTCTTTTTTTGCTATCCTGGCGGACCCATTGGAGGATGATGAGGACAAGCCGTGCTTTCGAAGGTTGGAGGACATGCTGAGCTTGACAATATCCGTGAACCTGCTGACTCCCCGCTACCGAGTGATTGTTACGCTGCCGAAGTGGCGTTCCATGTCGCTACCCAACTGTGTCACACGATGAGTGATTCCTACGGCAGCGAAGCCGCTCGGTCGGACGCATTTGACAGAATTGTCAGACCTTCGGTTTAGCCGATGGAACAACCAAGAAGAGGTCAGGCCAAAAATCGAACTCACCAGCGCGATTGTTGATCGTGTCTTGACGTATGGTCGGATTGACATTCTACGCGAGGACAAGAACGAAGGTGGTACCGGTGGCGACGTCTACATGCAGCTTTCGCGCGATTTCGATCTGTTCCGCAAGACTGAGAACGTCGTTGTAGGAGCAACTGTGTTCTTAGTTGGCGTGTGGGGTATGTCTGCATCACTCTCCTTGGCATGTTGTTAATCGTCCTGCACCCAGGCGCTGCTTTATTTGCAGCTGGTGCATTGTATGACGGCGTCAATGCCGTGATTGAGCCACTGACGGACATTTGCTTCATGCATGCGGATCGGAGCAGTTGGCGTCCGCTAAGACTTGCGCGAATTCTCCACGCCCTTTCCACTGCCATGAACAGAATGTACGCCCCCACTGCATAGACTCTGTCCTTGCACTCACCTTTTGATCTCCCAGTGACGATGCGTCTCTGGTGCATCAGCCTACAGAACCTTCTGTCCCGAGGATCTATACAGAATGCGTCCATATTCATGCTCGCCCGTCGGGCGTTGTCCAGCTTCGCACCATCCCCTTTCTTGAACCGCCTCATATTCTCGGCTTCGCTAACACGCGAACAAGGAAGTGTCAGGGAAGCGCCCGAGCGTGTTTTTATAAAGCTCGTGGACAAGCGGCCTTACGGAGCAGAAGTTCACCACTACCTCGCAGAGCATGGTTGTGCTCCCAAGCTATACGGCCATAAGACCCTAAGCGGCGCTCCAATCGCCTATGTGATGGAGCATCTTGACCATCACTGGGTTTCTTTGTTTGGCTTGTCGCAGAGGGGCGACCTTGTGGATATATTATCAACAACGTCGCTGATGAGTATCAAGGACTCTGTGAACAGAACCCTGGAGGTTTTAGAATCCGGAGGATAGGTCCATGGTGATCTCCGACCAAACAATATCATGATCAGGCTGTGCGACGAGGGAAAGCTGGGGGATACAGTGAAGGTCAAGATTGTCGACTTTGACTGGGCGGGCAAAGTGGGCACGGTCGAATATCCTTTGACTCGGAATGAGGAGATTGCATGGCCAGGTCCTCCCGGTGCTGAAATCAAGCAAGGCGACGACAGGTGTCTCTTTAATTCGTGGTGGAACCCATTTTCTACCTCAAAAACTGCACAATTCCAAGTCAGTTTGTGATTGCGTAGATCCCTCTGCTTCACCAGGATGTCCGTTACGAAGGAGTGGGGCTGGGAAGAATTGGAAGGAGCATTGGGTATTTTTGCGAGGGATAAGTGAGGGCGCCGCTGAGTGTATGAGTTGTATACTTCTGTTCTTGTACGGAAGTGAACCCCCGGCTTCTTGCCCGATCGCTGAGGATGTCCTAACTTTGAAGGTTGAGGTCACGTGATCGATTATCGCCTTTCTTCTATTTCTCCACTTCGACAAAGAAGTTTGTTCTTAAACTTTTCTCGTGACGCTGGATGCTCACTTGACTCTCTTTCATTCTCACTATCACATACACCCATCAAAATACTGCCACTCGCTGGTCATATACGCCCTGCACGATGTCAACGGCCGCCCTCCGAGTCAAGTTCCCCTCTACATGGCCTGGATGGCATATCCCAGAGTTCGTGCTGTACGAAGCTAACCCTTCATCTCCATCGGTTTCCTCATCTAATGGGTCTTCGTGCGCGGACTCTGACGAATCAGGCATCGGGGGCCAGCCGTTGATTATTGTGAGTGTTGATGAAGAGACCAGCACTGATTATGGTTCGGACTCGCCGGTTTTCAGTGCGACGATGAAAGGGAATTGGAGCAAGCCAAGAGATGGGATAATTTCAAGCAGTGCTGAAAGAAGAATTGTGCTGAAGTTTGCGATGCGAGAGGACCTGGTGCCCGACCTCGTGGAAGAAGCTGCGATGTACGATGCGTCGCTACGTTCGCTGCAGGGCAGGGTGATCCCGAAATGCTACGGTCTTTACGAAGGACAGGGCGAGGAGGGACAGTTGGTCGCGTGTCTGATACTCGAACGCTGGGGCGAATGCGTAGATCGCCCGTTTTGGACGTTGGCACTTGATCTCAGGTAAGGACTTGTTCCTTCAAGAATGCTGGATCTCTATATTTACGGCGTATTTCCCACACATGCACCATCTCGACATTCTGCCATTGAACACCTTGCTCGAGGACACCGTAGGCTTCGTATCCTAGACCAGCTTCATGACATCCACCGATGCGGGTACTGGCACAATGACTTCGCAGAGCGTAATGTTTTGCTCAGCAAGCCTGTTGGGGACGATGGCGATACCAATGATGCGATATTGGACGTCAGGATCATCGATCTCGGTGAGATCATGCATCATACCTGCGAACTGGTCGAAGGAGTGCAGGGGTTTTCCGAGGGATGGTCACCAACTCCTACATACTCCGATAACGATGGTAAAAAGGTAGATTGGAGAGTAGGAAAGCCCGCGCCGGACGTGGATGAATTTGGATGTGGGTTGCTTTGGAAGGTATGCAAGGAGATGAGGATCTGGGATCCATGAATGAATCGTGCTGGTGTGGGACGAATGCGCTGAGGTATGCGTTTGGTTGTGCCGGATATTTATGAAGACTGAAGTGAAGTCCAGACTCCTCTATCCGATATCTCGATCGAGCCTGCGCTCCTCCGCAATACTATCCTATAATCCCCCCGCTGCGTGTAGCCAGCCTGGCTGACGCATGTTGTATAACCTATTCCTTAATTCACATTACCGGATCGTGGACAAATTATTACCGCTATGCATCTCTTTCTGCTTGTGTAACATATATGGATGCTTTCGATAGATCTGCCGCGCACTACTAGTGCAGTGATCACTGATATATTCAATATGGACCGGAGTTTGAGAAAAAAGCTTACAGCAATGGCATTGTCAGGTACGAAGCTGATTGATATCATTCGCTGTATGTCATCTACTCGGGAGAGAGGTGTTTGCGAGTTTCACGCTGAAAACCCCCTTGCTGCATAATCGGTGCAGCCCGACCTCTATCCGTGGTATAACCTTCACGAGATACTCATACACTCCAAGGTCAATTTCGCTAACATTCGCCAGCGGGTCAGTCGGCCCCGCGTAACCACTGAGCTTCAACACCAATGACAAGCTCGTCAGTGACCCCACCTCCACAAGCGGCCCGAGATTAGCGGAAGCTTTCTCCCAAACGGAGTCGTATTGCCAGTCCGACTCGATAACAGAGGGACGAACGGGAAGCTCGATTATGAAGGACTCGAGGTGGGGTAGCGTGTTCGGCGGGATCGCGGCGAGGAATTGTTCTAGAGTTCGGAGCGCAGATAGGTGGAGCCCATCCACAGGAGTCGCCAATACGAGGGTGAGTTGCCGCATTTCGGTGTACTCCCAGAAGCGAGGAAACTGGAGGACTTTATCAGGTTTCAGGACTAAGACAGTCCCAGCGGTGGCGCCAGTAAATTACTACGTTTTTTGAGTGATGAGGAAAAAGGACGCACAGAAAACAGGGAGACGTATTGTTAATGAGAGGTCGGAAACGGAGGGAGGAATACACGGTTGAACGATAGTGAAAACGGGCTGCCACCAGGCCGACGAGATATTTGTATTCTGGTGATAACGACGGAGATTCGGCATATCACAATCCATGGCGAGCAGCGTCTGATTGGTGGAGTTCCCCAACACTTTCATCTCTCGTAAATTCGTCAGCCGTGGAATTGGGTCTGGTGGGGAGTGATTCCGGCCTTTGACCTCGGCATCATATGACACGCCAACGAGGGTTAGATACCGAAGAGACCTCGCACAGTGGTTGAGGAATACAGCGAGTTCCGGCGCTCGGGGAGCGAACCTAACCCGATGAATCTCAAGCCGTTCAAACGAGGGACTAGAAATGATGCAATGGAGGGAAGACACCAGGTCGAGAGGAAGGCGAGACCATTCGTCGGTGAATGTGCGAAAGATAAGGGTCTGTACGCTAGGAAACCTCCGAAGCACGGAATGTAGCGAGGGATCTTGGGCGAGTTGTGATGAAGCGTAGATGAAGAGTTCGACGTGTCGAAAATAGTGAGCAAGATGAGGGGAGCCGTCCAATACCCGGAGAAGGCCGTCACAGAGCTTACGACCTGCAAGTGGCGAATTAACCAGCGCGCAATTGAGGGCGAAGGATCCAAACAGATGTGGTCTTGTGGGTCTGTACCATGCCCGACAGACTAACGAGAAGGACGCCATGGATGCTTTGTCCCCATCCAAGAATTGTATGATGTGGTCCAGGAGTTCGAAGGGTATATAGCAGGCATGAAACTGTTTGCTAGCATGTTGGGTCCCGCTGAAACGGCAACCAAGAGGCCATATCACTATTTGTTAGCCACCAGTCAGAAAGGACGGCTGTTAGGAACGAAGGCACTCACTAACGAGAAGCAAGGGCGGTTTGCGAGGCTTAGGTGAAGTACTAGGATGCTATATCAATCAGGCAATCATGTGGGGTACATGATTCCCGAGTAAAGGCAGGCAATGCGCTCTGTGCGGGTCGGAGAGAGTATTGGCGTATCCGCCACTGAGACAGAGAAGATTGCACGACATAAAAGTGCTCCGAGGCCCGCGAACTCTACGAGACGGTTCAGCAATTATACTACAGGGAAGGAGTAGCACCCACAATGTGGCTCTTCAGCTTCATACCCGACTCAAACGTCTCTTTCTTTACGGTGCTGAGTCAAGGCCCGAATCCGCTATGGTTAATTAGCCACGCAGTTCGTCACCCATGTAATGAAGGTTTCGCGGATAAATATATACATACGTATAATTATAAGGGTGGAACTTCTTGGGAAATGTGACGAGCGTTTCGTTGAAAATCTGGTACTGTACTATTTCGATCAAGTGTTCACTAGTTAGGAAATTTTAGTCACTTTTGAAAATAAATAAAAAATGAAAAATCAAGAATAAATTGAATCCGATGTCGGATGCTTTTGGGTGTTACGCGTTACTGAACACTTGATCGAAATAGTACAGTAGACGCAGAGTTCGCGCGACGTCCGCCCGATCGTCGTCGCAAATTATGTTCAGACTCCGAATTTATATATGTGCTTAACAACAGGATCCTTCTGCTCAACATAGTAGAGCCCAAGGCCGTTACACGATGGAACTTACAATGAATAGTAACCCTCCGGATAACACCCGACCTCAGCAAATCCCTGCTGAGGATAGGTAGTTGATGAGCACGAAGCTACATGGGCCTATGATATTCTTGTCTCGAAATGCTGCAGACTCAATGGTGGTATAAAGAACTCCCTACATTAACCAGCGTATATAGAGGGAGGCTTTTGAAATTGTCCACGCTGGCCAATTCAAGTGCGTGGATGCATTGATCGTCGATTCTCGATCAGTTACCTTGACCGAAAAGCAAGGACTTACACCTTCAAGCTGTCCCAATATGGTGCGAGACAGCAACCTTCCTTATTATTGCCGTTTGCAGTAAACCTGGCGTGGGCATATTTCGTCGGATTTTTGTCTCGTCAGGGACTGATCTTCCGAGACCCATGTCTCACATTGTCCATACAAACTATGACTGCATAAATGTCCTTCAGAGCCCCCCCCCGGTTTTCGACATGATCAGGATGCTTCTTCAAAATGGTAGTTCCCTGATCAGTGCCACAGCACCATCTATTTCTGAGGTAGATATCTCAAATTGTTTCATTGCTTCAGAAGCACCGGGGCGCTCTAAAGGATATTCATACAGTCATAATTTGTATGGACAGTGTACTTCTATGTGTCTGCGTTTGTGAGATATGGGCCGCGGAAGATCGGTCTCCTGACGAGACAAAAATCTGACGAAGTTTACTGCAAACGGCAATAAGCAAATATCTTCCACGCCGTTATTCGAACTATGATAAACCCGGTTCAAACTGGCGTCCTTCTCTACTGCCATTCTGCGTCTCTGTCTACCGACGCCAGAAGGTGATATAGTTTGCGACGATGGCTCGATATTGATGAGCATATCGCCGTAATCGTGCGATGACCCATCGCCCACTTCCGCATCAGCCACGGCCTCCAAGGCGGCCTTTGATATTGATATTGAGGAC